>CM062347.1:54452040-55714540 GCA_031216105.1 Dalbergia cultrata
AAGCTGGCAATGGGTTCACTCCACATAAAACCCACTCTGTCCTATTTCTTCTTCTCTCTCAACTCCTTTTCAAGAAAGGGAATTCAATGAAAGTGATACCATAACTTGCAGGACCCCATTTTTTTTTTTTTTTTGAAAAAACATGAATAACTCTCTTAGAACACTCTCCCCTTCTTTCCAAACAAACACACATCTAACTCAAATCGATTATCCACGGGTATCCTTTTTGCCTAATATGAACCAGATACTAATTATTAGTAATTACCATATATGTAAGAAGAACTGTTTAATAAATTCTGTTTCGGTGTTTCCTCTTACAAAAATTTGCAGACAGGATTCTCAATAGAGCATGTAGATTAAATGAGTTTTTGTTTGTATGCTATGCAAAATGCACAATATTAAATGTTTCATTTTTCTAAGGTTGAAGTTTGAACTCACAGGTGGTAGTATTGTTTTGGGAGATGGGTAAAGACATGGAGGTCCACGTGCAGGGACGATCATTGTCCATCCCAAAAACACTTAATTTTTGCAAACGTAACATGATTCATCAGAATCAGACATCGTTGCCTGCAAAAATAGAATAAAATAGTAAAATTGAAATTTAAAAACAAAAAATTGATCGTGTGGTAACTTTGTTTTTGGCCACAAACTCATTTGAACAAATATCGATGAAATCCCAGAAAAAAAAAGGAAACAAATAAAAAGAAAAGGAGAGAGCTTTTATAAGATGAAAAATTTTGGGAAAGAAACAAAGGGTTCTGGACAGAGATCCATGACAGATGTCTGGATTGACAGGTTCATGTCTCTCCCACTGAAGACACGTTTAGTGTTTTCACTATTCACGTAATCTCTCAGAATGAATACAATCATCAACAACAAAAAAAACTCTAATTTTAAAATTTCAAAAATCCAACCTCAAAAGCCAGAACAAAAAAAAAAAAAAAAAGCTCTTGCTAATTCGAATTTACTGGGTATAAAACTTGATTAGAAACAAAAATCTGAAGTGATTCGCGCATAATGTGATAGTAAACGAAGTGATCTAAATCGAATGCAACAAAAAAAAAAACTGAAAGGGTAGATTAATCAGAACATAATTGATTCAATTACGATGAATTTCTCACCTTCTAGTGCTAAATAAACTAGGTGCGATCAGAAAACAGGGATTCGAAACTCAACGAATCGACGTGAGAGCCCTAAAATAGAGCCAACTATTACGACTTCTATTTCTTCCCGAAAACGAAAAACAAAACGCGAAAGGAGAATCCAGAATCGAATGAGGGAACGCGGCGGCGCAGATCGCGCGAAGGTAAGCTGGAGACGAAGGGTGGGTCGCCGGAGTTGAATTTCGCCGGCGGTGCCAATCTTGTGATTTTGGAAACAGAGAGAGGGAACGAGAAAGGGCATAAGAGAATTAAAAGAGGAAAAAAAATAAATAAATGATGATTTCGTGTTTACCGAAAAAGCTTGTTTGTGAAAAAATAAAAATAAATACAAATACAAATATAATTAAAATTAAAGGGAAAAACGTAAAAGGAAACGGTTTCAGTTGGGGAAAAGGAGGGAGAAATAGGGACGGTTGTTTTCGCGCCACCTACTTCTAAATTGTTTTTCGTTCTTAGTAATTTTTTTACACAGTTAACTAATGAATTTTTATTAAAATATAATAATAAATGATAAATTATGGTGAGGAATGGTGATATTGGCTAGTTATATTTTAAAATTGGTCACTTTAATAAAATTCTATTGAAAATTGATTTGTATATATAAAATATTATTAGTATATATAAAATAATTTTTTGTTTAATTTTAATGTATTGACCGGATAATTTTTTTAATTAAGTCATTCACTTATGTATTGACACATTAATAAATTAAGTTTCATTGTCATTATACTACCTCAAAAATCATGTACATAAGAAAATTTAATTGAATGATAATGTAAAAACTTGTATATGATAAATATATTTAAATTAATTTCATCCTTACTAATTACATTATTATTGTTACTTTAATTGTTTTTATCTAACATTTTATTATTTTAACTCTAAGACTATATTTGGTCATAACATAAAAATAAGGTAAAAATTTTATGGATGAACACTAAACATAAAATCATACATGAAATTTATTAATAAAAATTTTCATCTCACTTTAATCTTCCAATCAAATACGCCCTAAAATACATCTATGATCTATGCAATATTAACAATCTCGAGAACTTCTTGTTATTAATAATTCATTCATGTATATCTACCGAAAAATGAACTATTATTTTGCGTACGAAAGCCTTTTCTTCCCTTCTCTTAAAATACTTCAATGTCATTATTTGTGTCTAGGCTTATCGTCAACTACATGTTCTTTACTTTCAGGATTTATTCAATTTCGGGTTGTACCCGCTTCTTTTTTCTTTTTGCTTTAATTTGGTTTGGTTACCTTACTTTCATCGGATATGAAATGATATTAAATATCACTCGGTGAAAACAACTTTGTCTCATGAAATGATGTATACAGCATATTTTGACACATTATGCCGTACGTGTTTAGGTATCTTTCACACCTTCACTCTTTGGTTTTGAGAAAAAAAAACAGACGTAACATGTACCATATTGTATTAATTAGCTACAATTTCTTTGCGAAGTATTAATGCTAGTATATATAATTTACTGTATTTTTTTGGTTTTCTTTAAAAAAAATAAAAGTGTAGTATATATGTCAACTTTTTTGGTAAATAACAAACAGAGGTTTAATTGTCACATAAAAAATAAAAAAAACCTTTTGTAGTTTAAAAGTTTCTTTTATTGAAACCATGTTAGTGAGAATAAACATTCAAGTTCATATATTAATTGATTCCCACTTGTTTGATTAGCAAATTATATTAAAACAGACTTATGATACAATCAAAATTAGGTAATACTTACATAATCATGACAAGAGAACAAACAAATAATCGATTACAGTTTCACTATCGGAACAATAAATAATTAATACGTGAAGGTGAGAGAAAGAAATCGAGCTGAGCTCTTTTCATATTCCTTTTTATTGAGTGAAAGAATATAATACAGTAGTAGCACTTTGCACTAATTTGACAGCATACGCCGATTCGTGAGTTTTGATAAAAAGAAAAAAAAAGAAGGAAGAAACAAAAACAAAAACAGATCGAAATTTTGGCAGGTTGAGAACGATTACCTTGCTAGGGAATGACATGTTTCGGGCAGATTATATTACATTTTTTATTCATTTTTTCATAAATAAGCTTTTTGCTTCGGAGAATTAAGGTTGATGATGTGATAATATATTAGAGAATGCTAAATATGCGATGTAGAGAATAATTCTATAGCCTTTAAATCACACCTACGACGACATTTGTGATTAAATTTCTGTCATATTGCACCATAAATGATGAGGACTATAGTCTCCATTAAGAGCATTAGTATAGAAGCATTCATATATACATGTTGTAGGTGCGCACAAATGTGACATGACATGCACCGCTTTACACGTTAATGAAAATCTACTATAGCAACCCCAACTGTTACTAAAACTTTAATAAGGACCATCTTAATTAAATGGAAACTCTCTCGCATATTTATTAGTTTGGATTGATATATTAAAAATGACAAATTAGTGTTGAAAACGAGCTAAATACAAACAACTTCGATTTCAGAGTACTATTTTAGCCTTTTTTTTCTTTTTTTTACGGCTAATATAATGCCTTTATCTGTTGATGGTTTAGAGTTATTGGTTCTTATTTTCCCCATCTTTTTTATTTGCACAATATTTCAAAGGAAAATTTTGAAACGTTGCCAATTAATTGTTATAGAAGAATTTCAAAATCAATTATGCCTGCCACAACACCTGACTATTGACAGTATTCTGGTTCTGAACAGAGAGTCCAGTAAATATTTCTAACGTATTATATGCAGATGCCATTTCTTACTCTGAAGTAAAAAAGAATAACGATGCCTTTCGGGCTAATGAGTCATGGATAACCAAGTACAGGGTAAATGAGCGTTTAGATCCTCGCGCAGATTTAAAATTATTAATTTTACCCAAACCAAAAAGAGATTTTAAAGCAACGTTACAACTTACAAAATACTAGTAGTATAATATAAGCTAGCCGGTTTACCTGCATATGACAACACCATTCATCTGAATGAGCTGTGTAGCTTGAATAGTCTCCTTTTGTGGCAAATGTATCCAAGAAAGCAAGGACAATGTCCTCAATCAAGTTTTGCAAATTGCAAGTTTGCAATACTTGCAGTTCGCAATATAACATATGTGTTTTAACTTCTTATTGACTTTCATGGTCTATCTCGAACTGTTTAACATGAAAATTGGGCGATTTTGTTGGGCCAACTCTACTAACTTGAGTTGACCCATAAAATGTGTCAGAAGCCTGTATAATATATTTTAGTATTTTAAACCTTTTTTTTATAAAAATAATTAAAATTTAAAATAATCCCGGTCCATGTGACCGGTTATGATAAAAGCAATGAATTATGGTGACAAGAATTGTTTTTAGCACAAATCTTAACAGCAGCACCATGGAAAGAACAATATGTTTTTCTCTTTGGATCTTTCATCGTCATATAATTAATTATATCCATTAGTATACCCTTAGTAAGGATTATATCAAATCTGAAATAAGTAACTTCTTTTCAATAAATAAATAAAAAAAATTGCTTAAACCAAAATGGGTCGCTATCAAGGACAGTGGAAATTCTCTTCCTCACGTCCAAGTTATTCGGTTTTGTCATTGTGTCCAAATAAATATACAGTAATATTTTATGTATAATAAATTTACACAATAAATATATATCACATACTTTATTATTATTAAATATGATTAGTAAATGGGATAAATGAGGACACGTATCACAACTAAGTATGATAAGATATGTAATATACATTTATTATATAATTTTATTATACATCAATAATTATTCATAAGTAAATGAAAGTTTCCGAAATAGCTTTGGTAGTTTGTTGTCAGGTTTCTCCATTTAACTCTTCTGAATGTAAGCTATGGTCGCTCGGTGGGTAACTTGATCGCATCTAACTCACAAGCTAGCCCTCACCTACTTTTATAATGTGTTTATAGTTTCATTCACCTTTTTTTTTTTTTGTCCACGTCAATTAATTATTTATTTCTCCATACACTACTATAGCACTAGTGACACAAATCCAGTAGTGTAGAAAAACGTTTTGTTTAACCACTTGAGATCAACCAATTACTATTTGCCACATCATATATAACTTTCATATTGCTTGTTCAAGTGTCAAACTGATTAATGGCTAACATGCAATGATTTGATTTCTCTTTGAAAGAGAATGTTCCATGAAGCTGGTCAGAGTTGGAGAATTGGTCTTGATTGTTTTTTATTTTTATTTTTTGCACCCTTTTGAGAGTTTTCTTGTCTTTTTCAGAGACAACTAATACTCTATGCTTGTCTCCTAAGAAAATCGGCTAAAAAATATCTAGAATTAACCACCAAGAAGTCGCTGAAACTGAGTGCCTTTGGAATTGTCAAATATATGTGGCTGCTTAGTTCTCGTAAACTTGAACTTTTCAAGGTGGTCTAGGTTTCATAAAATAGTTTATTATTAAGAAACTTAGAGTAGGGTATGCATGGCTGATGAATGAGTTGACAACAGCAATTTGTTTACCTGGTGGAATTAGTACTTGTTGCGTGCACAATCGTAAGAGACAAAATATGATTAAATCGTTTACCATTGCTTGTTATTGGGATGTAGATGGTTTAATATATAGGTGATGAAAAGCCTTTTTTTTTTTTTTAAGTTTCATATAGTATAAGCTGCGGTTAAAGTTTCAAAATAATGTTTTTGGAAGGAATTTACCATTTTATTCTTGAGTTTTTTTTATTAAAAAAAAAGTATCAAACTCTCAAACCAAAACGAATGGAAACGGCGTGCTCTTGGTTGTTTAATTGGGAACATCGTCTGCAATGTTAGGTATTTGGTGTAGTGATACTAATATTGATCTCGGGCTGGTCATCTACTCACATATCATTGACATAACCGTAAATAATATTAGGATTTTGCTAACGTGTCATAACTCACTTGTTAAGGTTGCAAAAGTGAAAAATTTTAACTTGAAAAATCAAAATTTTAAAGTTTTTAATATAGTGAATACATAAAAAATTCTTAAATTCTAGCTTCTATTTTAAAAACCTTAGCAAGTGTCCTAAAAATAATGATTATCGAAATCCATGATATTAAGAGTGGCGAGTTTTATACTCTACTCCTTTTATTTGCGGGAGTGGAATCCGAGGAAAGTGTAGCACATGGAGTATTTCATCAAGGTGATGAGCAACAAGACCTTTTTCTGACTTCAACTCACTTATTGCGGTATGTTAGATACTAATAAAACCTGTTTTAACATCCAGGAAAAAAAAAAAGAGTTATATTTTTAAACTTTTAATGCGGGTGAGCCACTGTTATCCTTCACTATAATTATATTGTATTAACACTTTTTCTAAGAATTGCTAAGCATCTTTATTTCTAATTCTTCTTTTACTCAATGCACGATAACATTTATATATTCCACAGTTATTTTTCCTGCCATATATGAATTCAGATGGATTGAAAGATAAGTAGCATAAAATATCCTCCACTTGGGCATAGTGCATGAGCTTCGCGCCATTCTTATAACTGTTCAATCTCTTCAAATCAAATTCAAACGAGGATGGTACCAAAGCTTCCTTTTCAAATTAACAAAGGAGAGTCAATTGGTATGGAATTATTACCTTTCATTGCTTTGGCCTTTAGGTCATAAGACTGGCCAGAATGATAGTGCCTCTCCACAGATTTTACGAACTTTATTGTACTTTTATTATTTATATTTATATTTTTTGTCCATCTCATGGGGAGTGCACACTTTAGCTCCCTTGCATTGATGCTGTGCTTCTTTTAGCCGAAAGGCAAAAACCCGTTCCTCATACAATATCCATTTTTTGTTCTGTCGTCTATATAGTTGCCGTTTTGATTTTGTTTTTTGGCTTTTTTTCAGATTATTTTTGGAAGGTTCTGATACTATTGAAACCATACTTGGGGCCAAACCTTATTATTATTATTATTATTATTATTGTTATTACGTTGACCAAAAAAATAGTTCCTTATTATAAAATTACTTTTGAACAAACCTTCTCATTTTTTAAGAGTCCAAAAGTACTACAAAATACATCAGATTAAAAAAATGAGTATGCCTAGATTAATCCAAACAAGTCTCTGTAATGTTAATGATAAAAAAAATAAATTATAAAAATCAATGGTTGATAAAAGAAAAATAATACTAGTGTAGAACCAAGTTTATTATGAACTTTACACATAAAATATATTAACTATTCAAAATACAATTTATAATTACAAATATTTCACTGTTGTAAAAATTACTGATTAATATAGCATCACAGACAAGGTTTATTGCGAACTTGAATTTGTGAAAACATTTTTAAAAAATCAATTGTTCACCCTACGAATAAGGGTGGCAAACATGGCGAAGTAGGTCAATCCGCATGATATGTCACGAGCGGGCCATAAAATGAGATAAAGTGGATTACTCGTTTTAATTATTTGGATTAAAAGTGTCAATTTATCTTGTAAAAAATTGACAGATTGGCGAGCCAACCCTGTATTTTTTATTAGTTTCTAGTTATTTTTGCCATCACATCCCAACCCATTGCGAGTTGACTATAAAGCAAGATGGGTTGAATAATTTTGACAGATTGAAATATCTAACCTTTCCCATCAAAAAGTGGTAGGTTGGAATATCATGAATATTTTATTAGTTGGGTGGAGGCCACATAAAGGACACCTGTTTGGTCCGACGAAATGTTTCACGGTACTTGTTTTCCAAATTTTAGCAACAATATGTGATATTAGTAAATGTTATTTTACCGTCTAAAAATATATATTTAAATAAAATATATATTTTATTATTATTAAATATGAAAGTAGTTTTTCACTAGTTTAACCCATTTTTAATGATCATGAAACTATGAAGCATAGACACTGACATGAATACGGGACACGATACGGATATAGAGACACACCAAACTCAAAAATTACGAATACCTGACATCGTGATATATATATATATATATATATATATATATATATATATATATTATTTTTTTATTTCTTTTGTGTGATTTTTTTGTCATTTTGTGATCAACTGAAGAATTTTCAAAATGAAATGACTCAAAAACATAGGTTTAATCAAATAACTCAGGTTGATTTTGGGTTCATGTTGAATTAGAGCAGTATTTAACCATATTTGATACGTTCCGAGCTCAAAAAAATTATTTTTTAATTGAATGCATATCAACGCGTATCGTGTGGGTGTCGTGTAAGTATCAGACACCGATACGTGTCTGACACACGGATACACCACTAAATCAGTGTTTTGGTGCTTCTTATTCATGAAGGGAGCATCTCATCTGAAAATAAGTATTAGGACGGTAAGGGCACATGGAATTTGTGGGGGTTTTCTCTGTGAATTGTTATGGTCACCACATGCAACCGTGCCGACAAATCTTATGACACGTATCTCTCATCTCAGCTCATGTCTTCGTTTTTTTATGGAACTGTTCCACATCATTGGGCTCTCACACTCACATAATTTGTATTCTTTGCACCTCTCATACTGATGATAATGCATTTGAACCTAGGTTGTTTATCATTAATCATTGCTGATTATCTATATGCGCACATTATTAGAAACAGCTCTTTTTCAGTAAAATATATTTTAATATCAGTCTACTGCTAAAGTTAGAGAGAAGAGTCACCCAAGTCTATTGCAAAGTAGGAAGAAACTGGAGGAAAATATTTTATGGATTGTTAATTGGATCAGTTTATTTTAAATATAAAATAACTTATAGCTAAAAGCTTTTTAGGACAACTGTTTCTTTAATTATTATTTCTCCCAAATAAATTGCTATCAAACATGCAATTGCTTGTGATACTATTAACAATTCAAAATGTTATGGACCATATCGTCAACCCCCATTACATGCTTGTTACAATACATTTTCAAAGGTGGATAACGAAGATGAGCAATGACAAATCCATAAAATTTTGACAATAAGAGCACAAATCATATATAAGAAAAAGTGCATTGTACTATATCCTGTTTTATCTCATTTAGAGTTATTGTGCGGTTAAATGTAATAAAATTGTGGGGTCAAAATTCTACACATTTATATAATTATTTTAAAAAATAAAAATAAACTTGTTGTGGGGGCACCCCCCTCTAATGAAACTGGATCTGCCCCAATAGATGAGTAGAAGTTAGTGAGCGTCACAAATCAATTTAATAATGATAAAATGAATTTCAAATAAGACATCTATTTTTTGGATTAAAAAAAAAATCATTCTTGTTAATCCAATACTAAACATACAACCAATTTTATTTTTTTTTTTTTATTGCTGCTCATGTAAGTAACAATAATTTTTTTTTGGTCTCCAGGGGGGAATGGTTTTCTCGAATGCTGTGTTGAACCCGGGTGCAGTACTTTTAGAAGACGCTAAGATCTACCATTTCAGCTATGCCTCAACTATGAGTAACGAATTTTATGTATATCAATCAATTATCTTATGAGAAGACAATGCTAAGCCCAGTTGTTGGTACTCACGTGAAGGAATAGGAAACACATTCTATAACCACAAAAATAAAAAGGAAACACATTCATAATGCTCAAAGCGATTTTGCTGGTGCCCATCCAATGTCCTATTTTTACTCCAACATATCAGTTTCTTTTTAAGTGCCCATTTTATTTTTCCTTGCTTTCCAAATTTAGATTTGCTGGTGTTTAATTAAGCTTGTCAGATTTATCTGTGTATTTGTTTTGACATTTGAGGCACCTATCATGGTGTGCCACGCATGTGAATATATAGTCATTGATTAAGTTCAAACTGTACAATACTTCAGAATGGTAGCTTTTGTCCTCGTCCAAATAGAAAAATCGCATGATTCTGAATTCAAGCGATTTTGTTCTCTGTTTTTGTACGTAAGAGGATGATTACCCTTTGCATTGGATACCATGTCGGTTTCAATTAACAAAGAAAAGTGCTAGTACAATGCGTTGGTCTTAATTGAGGCCTGTTGTGATATTGATATACTATACTACTTGTACATATAAACTGTATTTCATTTTGTGGTATCTTTTATTATGTAAAAGTCGTGCTATTACTAAAACTCACCTTCAATTTTGCACTAACACTGGCTAGTAAGAAATCAGATACTAGCACCAACACCATCATATATAGGAGGTGAAATACGAAAAGATGGAAGTTTGGAAATGTAAAGATTTGGTGAACGAGTGAAAATTTGACGTGTGTGTGGGTGAAATTCTTCCATAACATTTGAATTATTATTATTATTATATACATTGAAAAATTTAAAATAACTTGAACCACAAATTGTGGCTCCAATTGAACCACAAATTCATTGGTATCAAATAGTTTGTTTTGTTCCAAGTATTGGATGTAACTTCGTCGGCAAATAGTTGGGTGTTTATGGAAGGAGAAGGAATGGTACTCCAAAGATGATTGGCATGTAGAACGTAACATGAGCAAAACGTAATATTCCACACCATTGTGAGAATACGTACATGAATGGACAAAACCAAAAGACAAAGCTCATCGAGTTAGTTTAAGAAGAATCAATCCATTTTGTAAGTATATTTAATTAGCCGCCAAGGTCACCATGCCATGCAATAATGTATCATTATATATGCCCATATTCAGCAATTATTCACCATGATGTGAGGAAAACGTGGCTTTTAGTGGAGGGTTTATTATTGGTCCATATATTCATTGACTCCCTAGAAGTTTGCTTTTACTCATATATCCCTTTGGCAACATTCCCATAACAATGCAGTAGTGCATGGTGATTCAACGATTAGAAACACCTATTTATTTATTGGTTTTACAAAAAAAAATGTACATGCATAACTCAACTTCACTATACAACATATATTTAATATTGCCTCTGTAATACCCCAAATTTTAAATAAAAGAGTTAGAATATTTCTCGGGCCAAAAGGGTGTCAGTTATTGTTATCTGTCACTTCGGGTCCTGAGATTTTTTTTCTAAGTCTGGACCCTACTCTTCATTGGAGAGCCATATGATAGAGTAATATTCTTGGAATCAAAAGTCCCGGTAATTGTTCCTTAGAGGAAACTGAGTTAAAGAGTGATTTTTAAGGAATTTTTTGAAATATTTAAACAACCCGTTTCTAATGTCTAAGTTTATAAAGCCGTGAAAATTTTCTGATTTGAACTAAAACCCAAACATGTAGATTGGGATTGGGTTGGATTTTGATTTTTTAGACATTTTATTTGAATCCAAATAAGGGGTATTCCCTTATTTATATTTATGTTTAAAAGTTAATAGGAGAAATAAAAGTTAAAAAGGAAATGAATGATTTAATGTAATAAGTGAGTTTTAGAGAGGAGGAGACTATAGACACCATCCTGGACAGTGATAAACCTTCTTTGGTGGCTGCATTTGCAATACTGCCGCAATGATCAATCGAGGCCTTGTGAGACCATTTTTATGCTCTCTGGTTAGCGCCGCAGATCTGAGAGCGCTGCAGCGCTCAACAGAACAGTAAGGTGGTGCGCGATATGCTCTCGGGTGAGCAGCGCTAAGAGCGCTGCAGCGCTCAACAGATGATTTAAAAACCCAATCTCGGGGTCTAGAAGCTTCAAAAAGCGAAAATCACCTCCCCCACCCTCTTCCTCAGCAGAGAAATGCGAATTTTCACCCTCCAACTCCATTTCCTTCCATTTCTCTCAATTCTAACTTCAATCTTTCATTCCTAAGGCTTTAAGGTATGTTGTTCTCTTAGTTCTGCTTTCTTTTCTCCAGTTCCTTCTTGTTATTAGAGTGCTTCTCCATGCTTTTCGAGGGAGAGAAGTTCTCTACTTTATTAGAGAGGGATTCTTGAGTATTTAGAGGTTTTAGAGGTTGATTTAGAGTTCCATTGCTCCTGTATCAGATCTTCTTGTCGATTACGCCTCTTATTAAATTTGTTGGTGTTAACACTTCTCTGTTCACCCCTCCAGGTGAGTGGGTTCTCAGCTGTGACTTCTATGTTCTGCATTAGAGTTATTTTCATGAAAGTATGATTTAAAGATTGATTTTAGAAGAAATACTGTACAAGGACTGAAACTATTGTTGGATTATATATTTTAGAGCTATTGATTTTAGAGCATGAAATGTATTTTTGAGAAAACTCATGGGACCATGTTTGTTGAATTGATTTTAAATGTATTGGATGATAATGATGATTATGGAAAGCTTTTATGAATGGTTAATACTTGAATATGCTATTTAGAGAAGAGAATGAAATTGAGATTGTGAACATAGCTATTTTGAGATATGCTGTTGAGAGTTTTAGTATGAAAACTTGATGGTTGAATTATATTTTAGAGAATTAAACAGAAAACAGTTTTAGAGCTTGAATCTGATGAGATTCAAAACAGCTGGCGGATACATACTCTGTGAGTTTATGAAATCACGAATGTCTATGCAGGGTAATCTCTTAGGCATGATTTCATAGCCATGGTTATGTTAAAGTCAGAGTGTTAGAGTTGTATACTCGTAACAACTGCCAGCTACATATTCTATGGCTTTGAAGTCACAATGCCTTTGAACTGGTGACCCTTTAGACACGATTTGATAACCACAGTTATGCTATGGTCGGACCGTTAGAATCCAATAGATTCAGAGTTCACAGAGTTAAAAGATTTTAAGGATTCTTATATTTGATTGTTTATCTAGTTAGGCAGTAGTTATAGAGAAACAGACAGCGAGTTAACGGCTGCATGATCGTTAACCTTGGTACCAAGTTGCCTAAGGGCAATCTCCCAAAGCAGACCAGAGAATGGAACCTATTTAGGTGTCCACATTAAGTCCCCAGTGAGGCCCGTGTCTGGCACTGGTGGAGCGTAGTAGACCGTTCAGTGTGGTGAGGCCCGTGTCTGGCACCCACTAGAACAAATCAGACCTTTCTGGTTCTCTAAGAGCTACTATACTATGAACTTATATGATTTTAGGTATAAAAGTAAATTGAGAATCTGATTATAGAATTTGTGACATGATGAATTGAGTATATATATATATATATATATATATATATATATATATATATATATATATATATGTATATATGTATATCTACATATCAGACATAACTAGAGACTCCTGTTTACTAGACTATTGTTGACCTTATTTATGAAAATGACAATTTGATTATGTATATGCATATATGAAATGTTTTAAGACCGTTATAGTGTTATTATGATATTATGCATTGTTTCCTTGATGTTCCATGAAAGGGGGTTTCAGGTGAGGATTCACTCACTGAGTTTTGGTTGCCAAACTCACCCCTCTACTTTCATCTCCATTACAGGTATTCTTCCAGCAGCATTAGAGATTCAGTGGTAAGCTCCATTTGAGTAAAGCACTTTCATTTCGTCTAGAGTGCTCCAGTACATTGCAGGCAAGGTCCCGGACCTTAGAGCATGTTTCATGTATTGTATAATATGACAGTATATTCAGACTTTGTACTTAACCACTTAATTGTATTAATTATGGATATTTTGACATAGAGAAACTTATGTGTATAGTGTGATACAGCCTCAGACTTTAGAGGCAGTTTATAAGGTTTTTAGACAGATGTGATGATTTAAAAACAGATGATTTATATGTTTTAAATGGAATGTTATATTAAATAAGCTTTGAGCATCATATTTACAGAGCATTCCAGGTCACGAGGCTTATGTGAGAGTGGAATTTCTCACGTGCCGGTCATGTGCCCGAATCGGGTCGTGAAAGAGTGGTATCAGAGCATAAGTTTCCCTGCATGGTACTGGAGCAAGTGTCCACAAATGACATGACGTTTATGTGAATGGAACCGCGGCCATTCACACTAACGTGATGTTATTTGAGGCCTATAGGGAGAGTTAATGATGTCTAGAATCCTTGTCTTATCCTATGTTTTGCTTTCTTAGGTGAGCTATGCCACCCGTGACCCACCGTCGTCATCGTTACCGTAGCAACGTCAGTTACATTCGGCGCCTCGAGCAGGCCGTTCTAAGCTTAGCAGGGGTGGTTAGTGAGCATATTAGAGTTGGAGTGAGTCAGTCAGGAGCACAGCCAGGTGTGGCTGGCTCAAGCAGGGGTCAACGACGGGGACCATTGGTCAGGGCCACCTCCCTAGCGCCTTCTCTGATGTGCCCTATAGTCGCCCAACCTGGGAGTCAAGAAAATAATCAGCCAGAGGGCAATAGTTCAGTACAAACCCATTGGCCACCCCCATCCTGTCAAACATGTGGGAGACGGCATAAGGGCCAATGCCTAAAGGGCTCATCTGCATGCTTTGAATGCGGGCAGGAAGGGCATAAGAAAAAGGATTGCCCGCTACTACGAGAAATAGTTAGTCAAAGGTCAGGACAACCTAATGAACCATCACAGCCTCTCTACCCCGCAGTTCGGGGTGATGCAGTTACCTCAACTGATGAAGGTTCCCCTACTAGTGACTTAGAGCCAGTAGATAGACATAATCAAACTATATTACGCTTATAGATGCTTAGTGAAACGATGTTTTTGTAACTTTAATGTCATAAATAGTGTGTATGAAGTGTGTGAAGTGTTCTAAAGATGCATGTGATATATGGTATTATGTATACTAAAGACTATGCATATGAATGCCATGCTTGTTTTTATATTTTCACATAAATAGGCAGAGTAGTTTGCTGTTCATGCATGACACGAACATACGGAATAAGACGAATAACATATGGACTAGGAATCCTCATTGTGTTATCTAATGTCAGAACTAAGAAAAGAGAACTAGGGCAAGGGCAAGAGTAATGTTAAGCCCCCATTTCAAGAACTCACACACACATACATGAAACTGCGAAATACAGATATCTTTAGAGATGGAGCTGCCTAGTGATAATAAGAGGAATCCTCAGTTGGAGTATCAAAACAATGATCTTTAGAATAGTCCTGTCTTTTAGAATATCGTGACAAAATATACCAGAGTACCCTATCAAGTATATCAGAGTATAATATCAAAAAATATCAGAATATCATGTCAGAGTGTATCAGAGTAGTATGTCAGGGGATGCCAAACAATTGGATACGTCCTTGAACCTCACGTAAGTTCAGTTTAGATTTAGGGACCAAATCTTTTTGAGGGGGGGAGTGTGTAATACCCCAAATTTTAAATAAAAGAGTTAGAATATTTCTCGGGCCAAAAGGGTGTCAGTTACTGTTATCTGTCACTTCGGGTCCTGAGATTTTTTTTCTAAGTCTGGACCCTACTCTTCATTGGAGAGCCATATGATAGAGCAATATTCTTGGAACCAAAAGTCCCAGTAATTGTTCCTTAGAGGAAACTGAGTTAAAGAGTGATTTTTAAGGAATTTTTTGAAATCTTTAAACAACCCGTTTCTAATGTCTAAGTTTATAAAACCGTGAAAATTTTCTGATTTGAATTAAAACCCAAAAATGTAGATTGGGATTGGGTTGGATTTTGATTTTTTAGACATTTTATTTGAATCCAAATAAGGGGTGTTCCCTTATTTACATTTATGTTTAAAAGTTAATAGGAGAAATAAAAGTTAAAAAGGAAATGAATGATTTAATGTAATAAGTGAGTTTTAGAGAGGAGGAGACTATAGACACCATCCTGGACAGTGATAAACCTTCTTTGGTGGCGGCAGCTGCTTAGCGGCTGATCAGCGAGGCGTGAGACCATTTTATGCTCTCACGGTTAGCGTGATCTTGAGGCGCTGCGATGCTCAGCGAGCAGTAAAAAGCGGTGCGCGATATGCTCTCGGGTGAGCGCCGCAGCGCTCAACAGATGATTTAAAAACCCAATCTCGGGGTCTAGAAGCTTCAAAACGCGAAAATCACCTCCCCCACCCTCTTCCTCAGCAGAGAAATGCAAATTTTCACCCTCCAACTCCATTTCCTTCCATTTCTCTCAATTCTAACTCCAATCTTTCATTCCTAAGGCTTTAAGGTATGTTGTTCTCTTGGTTCTGCTTTCTTTTCTCCAGTTCCTTCTTGTTATTAGAGTGCTTCTCCATGCTTTTCGAGGGAGAGAAGTTCTCTACCTTATTAGAGAGGGATTCTTGAGTATTTAGAGGTTTTAGAGGTTGATTTAGAGTTCCATTGCTCCTGTATCGAATCACTGTCGATTCTGCCTCTTATTAGGCTGTTGGTGTTAACACTTCTCTGTTCACCCCTCCAGGTGAGTGGGTTCTCAGCTGTGACTTCTATGTTCTGCATTAGAGTTATTTTCATGAAAGTATGATTTAAAGATTGATTTTAGAAGAAATACTGTACAAGGACTGAAACTACTGTTGGATTATATATTTTAGAGCTATTGATTTTAGAGCATGAAATGTATTTTTGAGAAAACTCATGGGACCATGTTTGTTGAATTGATTTTAAATGTATTGGATGATAATGATGATTATGGAAAGCTTTTATGAATGGTTAATACTTGAATATGCTATTTAGAGAAGAGAATGAAATTGAGATTGTGAACATAGCTATTTTGAGATATGCTGTTGAGAGTTTTAGTATGAAAACTTGATGGTTGAATTATATTTTAGAGAATTAAACAGAAAACAGTTTTAGAGCTTGAATCTGATGAGATTCAAAACAGCTGGCGGATACATACTCTGTGAGTTTATGAAATCACGAATGTCTATACAGGGTAATCTCTTAGGCATGATTTCATAGCCATGGTTATGCTAAAGTCAGATTGTTAGAGTTGTATACTCGTAACAACTGCCAGCTACATATTCTATGGCTTTGAAGTCACAATGCCTTTGAACTGGTGACCCTTTAGACACGATTTGATAACCACAGTTATGCTAAGGTCGGACCGTTAGAATCCAATAGATTCAGAGTTCACAGAGTTAAAAGATTTTAAGGATTCTTATATTTAATTGTTTATCTAGTTAGGCAGTAGCTATAGAGAAACAGACAGCGAGTTAACGGCTGCATGATCGTTAACCTTGGTACCAAGTTGCCTAAGGGCAATCTCCCAAAGCAGACCAGAGAATGGAACCTATTTAGGTGTCCACATTAAGTCCCCAGTAAGGCCCGTGTCTGGCACTGGTGGAGTGTAGTAGACCGTTCAGTGTGGTGAGGCCCGTGTCTGGCACCCACTAGAACAAATCAGACCTTTCTGGTTCTCTAAGAGCTACTATACTATGAACTTATATGATTTTAGGTATAAAAGTAAATTGAGAATCTGATTATAGAATTTGTGACATGATGAATTGAGTATATATATATATGTATATATGTATATCTACATATCAGACATAACTAGAGACTCCTGTTTACTAGACTATTGTTGACCTTATTTATGAAAATGACAATTTGATTATGTATATGCATATATGAAATGTTTTAAGACCGTTATAGTGTTATTATGATATTATGCATTGTTTCCTTGATGTTCCATGAAAGGGGGTTTCAGGTGAGGATTCACTCACTGAGTTTTGGTTGCCAAACTCACCCTCTACTTTCATCTCCATTATGGTATTCTTCCAAAGAAGATTAGAGATTCAGGTGGTAAGCTCCATTTGAGTAAAGCACTTTCATTTTCGTCTAGAGTGCTCCAAAGACATTGCGCAGTCCCGGACCTTAGAGCATGTTTCATGTATTGTATAATATGACAGTATATTCAGACTTTGTACTTAACCACTTAACTGTATTAATTATGGATATTTTGACACAGAGAAACTTATGTTTATAGTGTGATACAGCCTCAGACTTTAGAGGCAGTTTATAAGGTTTTTAGACAGATGTGATGATTTAAAAACAGATGATTTATATGTTTTAAATGGAATGTTATATTAAATAAGCTTTGAGCATCATATTTACAGAGCATTCCAGGTCACGAGGCTTACGTAAGAGTGGAATTTCTCACGTGCCGGTCATGTGCCCGAATCGGGTCGTGACAGCCTCCCTCTCCAAACACTTTATTCAGTTTATTCTAAGCAGTGAATTACATTATACTTTCTCAAACCTTTTTCTTATTTATTACTTTAAATAATTTTCAATTTGTTGTTTTAGAAAATTAGTGAGTTGTTAATTGTTTTTTTCTTTAAGTTTATATTCGATATTAATAGTGACCGAATGCAATTATTAATATGATAATAGTCATATTTTAAATAAATCAATGAAAAATATTTCACTCATATTTAATATTTGTACTTATTATTGAGATTATTTAACAACTTTATTAATTATTGTACAACCTTTTTTTTTTTGGTCAGGGGGAAGAGATGGAGATAGAATCACTACTCACTAGCATTACATTACAAGACTGCACTTTCAAACACTAGGCTAATCATGCATTGTCTACTAGTTGTACAACAATCTTAAACAACATAATATAAAAGAGTATGGGTACCAAACTTGTGCCCACCTGAAGTTGCAGGCAGCAAGACAAATAAGTTCACAGGACAGGACCAACATGCAGCATATCATCAGTTCAGGTGTATGTTGCATGGCTCCAAAGAAAAAGAAGTGAAACACTGAAAAACTTACAAGTCCTCTAGTATACTGAGCAAATCCAATATTCTGAACCTTGCACCAGCAGAGACTCATCATCACGCTTAAGGTTTTTAGCCATAGCTAACCCATCATATATGTTTTCCTTATACTGCTGCACTAACGACTAATGATTCCACCGGCATAACCTGCACCTTCACTAACTGGGTGTAGCCCTCTTAATGATGTGCTTTCATAAGAGTCAGCACTAAAGTGAAATCTAATGCAAAGAATTGCTTTTCGCCTTACAACTCTACCTTTTCGTGTATGCTTAACAGCTATTGACGTGGTTTATGAGCTGGTAATTCTTGAATTAGTTAAGACATCTGAAAGAGACATTTCTTTGTGTACAGCTTGCATGCATGAAGTTTCAGGAGGAGGAGATTCTGATGCAAAGAAGTTAACAAAATCTGCAGAACACAAGGAATATTTCAAAATTTGTGTTCTTAATTCCTTGTAACGGCCTTAAAAGTCACTATAAACACATCTAAATCAACTTTTTCATTTGAATACCTAAATCAATTAATTTTGTTGGTCAGGTGCAACTGCCCAAGGGAGATAAATCAAACGCACCCTGATTTTAAAGACCAGAAAGAACTAATGTCTATTATATATAAAATCATTCATATATTTTTATCTATCAACTTAAATTTATTAATAGGTCGTGATATATATTAGAGCTAACATGATCAAGTGATCAGGAATTTGATCCTTATAAATTGTCCATGATTTAAGTCCAAAAATAAAAACATTCATCTGAAAAAGCGTGTTAGATATGAAACTATCCATACACATCTATTCAATAGTTTAAACTTTTAGGAGAAATAATTTCATGAAAATGCCAACCTACCTTTGAGCTCACTGGCACAAATGAAATACACACGTAGACAGTGGAATTGGCTAAGTTGGGAACAAATGATGGTCTTTTGCTCTTTGTATACAAAAAAGACGAAGAGGTAAAAGTACAATTTTGGACTTCTTAACCAATATATTTTCAGTTTAAGAACATAAAACCACACGAGCAGGTAAAAAGTTCAAACATTGAGAAATCAATTAGTCAAACAGTAAATGCTTCTGCCAGCAATCCCTGAATTAAAATTTCCCAAAAATATGGAAGTGGTTCCAGATGACCTGAGCCTATTAAGATAAGTTCTTTAGCATCATAATAATATACAGCCAACCCAGACCTTAATCACAAATTTGATTCACCATGACAAAATCATCACAGGGGCTCAGAGGGTACCACAGTCTTCTTTTGAGGCAATTATTTCAGTCTCATACAAACGAGCACATCGACTCCACACTATTAACATATAGTCAATCATTATAAGATGGTACCTGAGCCAAAATGAATTCCAGAAGGCATCTCTAGTTCAACTTCGTAAGTATAACCTTAAAAGTTATATTGAAAAAAGTAGGTATACAAATTTTCCTTTATGATTCAATGAGCCCAAAGCTAGCAGTTGGTGCAAGCCGGCCTTCAATGGTTTATGATTTTACCAGTTGGCACCATCTGCATCCCGTGACTGGTAGAAATCATTTGGTTGGACAATGTTGACCTCCTCGAACTCATTATCATCTGGAAGCAACAGAGATATATTTTCATTATGTTGTTTCAGGAAAGCAAAGGTTACTGTAGGCCAATGTAAAATAAACTTCTCTACCAGGTTGTCAAACTCAAAATGAAACTTCAAGAATTCTATATTTAAATGTGACAACTAATTAGAGGGTAGGGTAGAAGGAGAGATTAAGAGGATAAAAACTCTACAACCTACAAATATAACTGCCAGCTACACACTTGAATAGATAACCCCCAAAATACAAAGTCAGACTCATACACCTCTGTTGTGTGTACTGTGGTGGTGTGTGCGAGAGAGAGTACATTTCTAAAAGGTTAAGTCAAATTAATAGTTAAATGATCAACAAAAGGGCTATCAAGAAGACCAAGGCATTTCAGAAATGTCTTCAATTTCCTTTATTCTGGTTAAGTACCACTTAACCTGAGATAAGATATTCACTCAGTACAAGAATTATAACTTTAACAAATGAAGTAGCATGGAGAATCTTGGAGTCCAGTCCATCCCTTGACTAATGCAACTCACAAAAAAAAAATAAAAATTGTACACAGTCAAATTAAACCCGAAATGAGCAAAAAATGTTTAGATTGACAAGTATCAATTTCCCAGTCTAAGGAATACATCACGTTCACTCTCTCTTCGGTTTTCCAAACACACGGTAAATCCAATAGAGGCACATGACATCTTTTTGATGAATTGGAACTCGGCTTTGAAGTCACTTATGGCTCAACAGCCCATTGAAAATGTGCCTATGAGGCAATAGATGAATAATAGGTGTCAGTGTAAGCAGACACAGCATGCTAAATACTTATGAACTGACAAAACTGACAAGAACATGCTATGACACTCAGCATGATCAAAACCAAAGTAGGAAGCACTTCAGTTTTGTTGCACAGTGGCAGGTGTTGGGACTTCTTGTTAAAATGATAAACCATTCCAAAAATACTTATCTAGTCATCTACAATACAACATTACATATAAGTACGCAGATCCTATTCATATTTGATGCATACCCAATGGAAAACTGTGTTCCACCTCCTTTTGCATCCGTGAAATATTCTAAGAAATTTCTAATGCACTCTCTCATTAGTGCCCAAGACTTGGCCCAAAAGTTTGAGGACTATTACTGCTTTATGAAACAGTCCCTAATTGCTGCAATAAACCCAGACCAGAGGGAGTGATTATCTAATGATCCAACATAAACCCATGACAAGCTGAATCATGTCTGATAAAGGATGCAGGATCCCTTAAAGAAAAGTCAGATGAAACTTGAAAGACAATATGGGACTCTATACACATTCAGAGAGGGGAAAAAGGGAAACAGAATAGGCATGCTGACTTCTAGAGACTTACAGTTCTATTAAATCCCACGTTGCTTACAAAATTCACTACCGAGCCTTTCTTTCTCATCTTGTCCATAGAAGTAAGCAATGCAGCATAAACACTAGTGACTAGTGAGAGATTCATTTTTCCCCTTTAGACTCCTCCAACAGAGAAAGAGCCAAAACAGAAAAAAAAAAGAAGAAAAAAACACAGGTAAATTCTTGAAGTTTGTCAAAAGGATTCATAACCCAAAATATTCAATTTAAAATACAAAAAGGTGTACAAAACTACAAATTGCCACAACCACAACACAATTAAACTTCTCTTTCCATATTTTTTGGGTTTGGGAAGGGAGACGAGGAAAAGGGTAGGTAAGACACTATACCTTTCCTCAAGGTCAGAGCCACAACAGCATCATTTTCAACCTGAACAGGCAAAAAAAAAAAAAAAAGAAAACTTTTTCTATTAGAACTTAAAGGGAGCTAACAGATCAAATTAAGAGCATATCATATGCAACAGAAAGATCAGATTCACAGAGTTACACTAACATATGATGGGGAGAGTACCTTCTGATCCGCGAGCGTTCTAGAATCTTCTAACACTTGGCCTGTACCAGGTATTATTAAGCGTTGATTATTAGCCGGTTGATCAACGAGTTCTTGCAACTTTTGCTTTATGTCAACAATCTTATCAGATGGATTGCACCGGATGAAGTACGTCGTCTTACTACGCTTAACACGAATGTACATATCCTATCATCATAAAAGTCCAATCCTACCATTATCATATCATCATTCTACGCATAACATTACATAATCCTGATACAGACAACATAGACGCATAAATTCAAAAACCACCATTAGAGAAACAATGACTTTTCTTACCATTGATTAGCCTCCTTGATCTGTCGCAGTTCCCAGCAAAAGTGAAGTGAAGATGAAGTCGATGTCTGAAAAAAATTAAAAACAAAAAAGGGATTTTGACCAATCGTGGTTTCGGTTGCATGATGCGGCCCATTGGGCCTAAAATGGGTCGGCCCAATTGATAAAGTGACGTAGGTCCTTTTTGTGTTTTGGTTGATCTGGTCTGGGCGCAGTTAGAAAAGTAGTTGGCGGTTGGCGACGTAACTTAAAATAAATAACAAACAATAATAATAATAAAGAAAACTCAGTTCCGTTGTTTTCCTTCCCGATTCTATCAATTGTTCCTTCTTTCGTTTGTTGATCTCTTTATCTTGTGTTGTGTTGTGTTGTGTTTTGTTTTGTGTGTTATTGTCGGAGGCGATGGGGAATACGTCCTCCATGCTCACTCAGTACGACATCGAAGAGGTCCAGCAACACTGCAAACACGCGTGTAAGTGAAAACCAAACCAAATACTAAGCAAATCCCCTTTTTTTTAAAAAAAAAAGAAAAACAATTTAATTATATTGATTTTGATTTTTGATTTGTGTGGAGGCGCACGTAGTCACGCAGCAGGAGATAGTTTCTCTGTACCAAAGGTTCTGTCAGCTGGATCGTAACAATTCTGGCTTCATTCCCTCCGATGAATTCCTCTCCATTCCCGAATTCTCCGTTAATCCTCTCTCTCAGGTTCCGCACACTGTTTCACTCACTATACTAGTATAGCTTGAAATTTATAGTGTAAAATAAACGAGGTTCTTGCATCTTGTGTATGTGGCAGAGCTTGTTGAGGATGTTGGACGGGTTGAACTTCAAGGAGTTCGTGGCATTCTTGTCCGCTTTCAGTCCCCGTGCCACTTTGCAACATAAAATTGAATGTACTTATGATTATCACATCTGAATTCTGAAATTTATTTGCTGGCTAAAGAAATAATAATGATAATAAAATAATCGATGTTGGATTCGGTGGTGAAAACTGTTTTGTAGTTATTTTCAAGGTGTATGATACTGATTGCAATGGCAAAGTCACCTTCGATGACATTTTAAGGGTTTTGCGGGATATGACTGGACACTTCATGTCTGAAAAACAGAGAGAGGTGAGAAGTTTAGTTATTTACGTCTTACATGTTTCTTCTGCCATGTAACTGTAGTAAGATTTTGTATTGTTCTCTGCATTCTATATTTTCTTGTGTGTAAAGAGAAAAAAAAAAAAAGGGAAATTTGTCTTTTACATATTACTGGCCATTTTTGTTCCTTTGAAAGGGATTTTTGGGAACTCAATGTTTCAAGGGAAGGGATCAACATGTGACTTGGACAGATAAGATTAACCTTTTCTTTGAAGTTTTAGGTCTACTTGCACTTTTCATCCCTTTAAAGTGTATGGATAAGAGTGTTTCTTAGCTTGCAAGTTTGTCTGCCTGTTTTTATTGGTTGCTGGGATTGTGGTTTTGTTGATATTTTTACTTCACATGTCAATTGCCAGAGCTAATTGAGGATACGAAAATGTTATTTCAACACCCAAAAGTGGGTTCCATCACTATTGAATGTGATGGTGGCGCCAACTTTTTCCGCTTATTCATCACATCCAATGGTTATAGAGTGGGTGTTCCAATTGGACACCGACTTTTGGGTGTTAGAGTAGCATTGCTCAGTTGTGATATGATCTGCTTATAACTGCTATCGTTGCATTCTGTTTCCTTTTTACATTGTACAGGAAGTTCTGACACAGGTCCTTGAGGAAGCTGGCTATCAAAAGGATTCTTTTTTAGTCTTGTCTGACTTCATGAAGGTACTGAAACAAGTAATATCTTGCAGGACTTGCAGCATTGGAATTCTTAAATTTCAAATAAACATTTGAATAGGCAACTAATTGAGGGATATCGTACTCACTCTCTCATTTAATTATTAGAGAAATTACACTGAACTCTCCTGAGATTCGGTGAAATTCATCCATACTCTTTTTTGTTTGTCCGGATCACATTGACCTCTCCTGAATGTATTGTCCATTGTGTGAAGGAGAGGAGGGTGGTATAATGATTCTACAATTTCAGGGGAGGTTGATGTAATGATTTCACAAATTCAGAAATCTTCTTAGAAAATTTTACAAATAGAGAGGAGTCGAGGTGAATTTCACCAAACCTCAAGGAGGTCAATGTAATCTGCCCTTAATTATTTATGTTGTTTCTCCTTTGTTTCTATAGTTATTTACTTTCAAGACATGGACAAATTTTGCCTGAATAGTTGCCAAAGATGAATAATGCTAGTTACACCAATCTATTTTATTTGTTTGTCCTGATTCCTGATAATCGGTAGGTACATTTGTCTATATGACTGCACATGTTAGCTTGCAGTGGCAGGGTTGCCTTCACTACCAATGAGTTAAACCAGCTTCAGTATCATTATTTGGAACACAGGTCATAATTAGCATAAAACCGATGCGTATCATTGTTAATGTTTATTACATTTTCCACTCTCATGATTGTTTGAGGGTCATGCAAGAGAATTCACACCCATGATTGGTTTTGTTTGAGATCATGCATCTTCACACTCATTCTGGTTTTACACTGTGCATGTTGAACACTGCTTGATATTTGTAATTTGTTAGTGTTTAATCTTTCAGATGAAAAAAAGATTGACCTATCCCTTTTTTGCTTATAGATTCTTGGCAATTCGGGTTTCAAGATGGAAGTTGAGGTTCATGTGGATTAGAATGAGGATAACAATGGTGCTAGAATGTGATATACAAAATGAAACTCGATGTCCTACTTTCTTTGAGTTTCATCATGTAGGATATTCTTGATCCTGGTACTTAGTTCCTCGGTAGATTATAGATTATTCATTGAGTGTCAAATTACTGCAAAACAAAAATATAGATGATATAGTTATTAACAACTGCATTCAGCATTCTTTATTTCTTTTTTGGAAATAAATTTTGAAGTAAATATGAGCTTTTTTGCTGCTGTTGGCGTGGCAAGTAGTTTCGAAGTTTGTCTTAGATAATTTTCACTATTCTGAAATGTATTTGGAGGTTTTCTTTTGAACTGTCTTAGGTTATTCAAATAAGTTCCTACGTATATCTTTCCCTCAGATTACAACTACCCACAGCTCCTATCAGACAAAAATACGCCATGCTTATGTTTACGATACATCATTAATGTGGTACATACTAATAATTTGCTCATTCAGAGGACTAGATAAAATTTACGATATTATAACGAGCTACATAATTTTCAGAACTGTTGCAAGATGTTTGGAATCCTTGGTTCGGAACCAAAAAATGGCTTGAAATTAAAATCCAAAGAGAGTTCAATTCTGTGAAAATTTTCACTTCTTAAAAGGTTACTTATGTTTGCTTTGAGCTGAAATCTGCTATTGAGTAACACAACACAAAGCAAAGCAAGTAATAACTAGTGTAGTAATTCGATAAGAACTTAGTTAAGATAATAGGATGACAATAATTTTGGTCTTTAGTTGAACTTGAAGACGAGGGCCGGATTGATTAGTTTCTGAAAACAATTTTATCTAATTTAAAAGAATTCAACTGTTTGTGTGTCTGGTTTTATATTTATGAAATTGATTTTAGATGGAATTAATTAGAATTCATTTTAAGGTAAAATAATTCATGTGTAATATGGGAAGTGATTTTTAAGAGAGTAAAAACACAAAAATAACAATTTTTTACTTCTATCTAAAATTAACTCTACATTCAGAGTTGATCTTGAAGAATAGGTATTACGAAAAAAAAATCAAAATAAGATATAAAAAGTGCAAAATTGATCTCGGTGTCTCGAAATTAATGTTGAAAGCTCTTAATAGAAAACCAGTATCAAAGGCTACTATACGAGACTCAGTACCATAACTGCTTCGACCCAAAAAAAAAAAACAGTACAATAATTCTTTGTTTTGCACTTTTGCTAGGTTATCATCGTACAGAAAGATAAGTGAATTGACCAAGAAAAAGAGAGAGAGAGAGAGAGAAGTGAATTGACCATAAAAGAGGCAGAGAGAGAGAGAGAAGTGATTTTCATTTTTTAATATTTTCTCGTACTTACATTATTATTTTTTATTTGAAAAATTTTAAAAATTCAGATGATTTAGTATTATAAACATTTTAAATTATATGAATATCTAAAAAAGACACAAATGTGGCTTGACCGCTAGTATTTAATAAATTGTGCAACACTATTAAATTAACAAAAGCTTGAAAACTATTTGAGATGTGACGTGACATATATGAGATAATGAATTTTATTTTTGGATCGGATAAGATAATGAGAAGTTACAGCTACAAACTTCCCACCGTTTAAACTTCCAAGTGTCAATGTTTCCAACTCCAAGCATGCTATGTGTACATATATACACGTCGATGGATGGATATTCATTCTTTATGATAATCATGATTTCGTTGGAACACTTGGGACTGTTACAGATCAAGTGCTCCCTATTTGTAGCATCGCATCCATCAGCGGGCCAACGAAGCGAGAGCAGCATGAGGGGTTCATCCACGCGCGTGTTGGAGTTGACTTGACACATAATTCATTACGTCTTCTTTCTT
Organism: Dalbergia cultrata; assembly: GCA_031216105.1. Classification (NCBI taxonomy): domain Eukaryota; kingdom Viridiplantae; phylum Streptophyta; class Magnoliopsida; order Fabales; family Fabaceae; genus Dalbergia; species Dalbergia cultrata. The sequence goes on from CM062347.1 coordinate 54,479,012, forward strand.
TCTTTCTTTCTTACACTTTTCTTAATATAACCCAGTCGTGGCTGTGCCTCATTGTAGCCGTTGGAAACGACGCGGCCCCAACAAACGACTTTCTGAAATCCCTCAAAGGAACAAAAAAGAAACGAAAAAGAAGGGGCTACCTACGAGTAACGAGCACTTGGTGGTGGGACAAAAACGAACCATTAATCACCGCCCCTACAGAAAGAATGAAATGAATGTTTGTGTTTGTGTTTAATAATAATAATAATAATAATAATAATGACAAGACAAAAAACGTTGATGTACCATGATTTTGTCTGTAACTGTACAACACAACAAAACTAAATTCACACTCTAATCCAATCTATTCCCCTCCCTTGTAATCCGCGGGTGCCTCCGGTTGTAACTGTTCTCTCATGTGTTTTCCAACCAAACTGCACCTGTTCGTTCATGTCAGAAAGGAAACCCATCACAAAAAAGTTTTTCTTTTTTTCCTTCTATCCTTTTTTTCTTTGTTGTGAAGTTTCCTTTGCGAATTTGGATGCAGAGATAGAAACAGAGGATCCTGCTTCCTTAGGGGGGTTTCCGCGTTTCTTCTCATTCGCGCGCTCATTTGGAAAACTGCAAGGTACACTTGGATAATTTTTCCTTGTTAGAAAAAGCATGCTCGAGTTTTATATGGTTATTTTTATTTCCATGTTTGCGTGCATATAGCATATTAAAGTTTGCACCATAATTTTCTCGTATATTTTCTTACTTTTTTCTTTCCCACTTTCCTTCGTAATTTGGACGCTTCTGCGTTTGTTGAAGCACGAGATCTTCCTGGTTTTCCATTGAGATTTTTTCTGCACGTCTCAATTTCTTTGCGATCACCAGTTTGGTAACAAGTCTCCTCTTAAGCGTTGTTTTCTTTTTCTTTTTTCTTTTTTTCCCCCTTTTTCTAGTGTTCAGTTTCATGAAGGTAAGGTATCAATGACTAGTTTGTGAGACACATGGCACATAAAATAGACTCTTAAACCTTGATTTCTTCTCTCCCAAACATGTCATGGTCATCTTTTGCAGATTACGTGTATTTAGCTGTTTACTATATGCTAACAGCATGCATTAGAGCTATTCTGTTAATGAAATTGATCACATACTTCAAAACAAAACCCAATCCTTGTTTATCTCATCCTATAGTTGACATTAAGATGATATATATCTTGTGCGTTCAGGAGTAGTTAATTAAACTATAAGTGAAACTGTAGAATGGTTGAAACCAGCATCAGTTCTGGGATGGCTGAGAGTGATATAACAGCAATGAAGGAGACGCTTCGTGCCCAACAACAACTTCTGCAGAAGCTATATGCAGAATTGGATCAGGAAAGAGAAGCCTCAGCTACCGCAGCAAGCGAGGCTCTGGACATGATACTTCGTTTGCAAGGCGAAAAGGCTGCAGTGAAGATGGAGGCAAGCCACTACAAGAGAATGGCAGAGGAAAAGATTGATCACGCTGAGGCCACTCTTGAAGTTTTCGAAGGGCTTATGTACGAGAAGGAGATGGAAATTGCTTCGCTCGAGTATCAAGTCGTGGCTTACAAACACAAGCTTCTGACATTGGGAGTTGATCTCAATGCCAGCGAGTTTGAGTTCCCTGAGGATCTGCTGTTGAATGTGAATGATCAGCACAATGGAGAAAATGATCAAATCAGTACAGTGAGGAGGCTGAATTCAGTGCCCCCTATTCAGTTTAAGAATACCTTGAGAGCTGCAAGAAAGAGGGAAAGATCACCTAGTCCAGTTCCATTTCCGAACCCAATTCCTAAAACAGCAGAGAGTAGTGACCAGGAGGCCTTTGCACATGGAACCCTTGATTCATATTGGAACCAGATCAAAAGGTTGGATGAGAAAGTGAAAGTGATTTCAGATAGTAAAGAATCTGGAGGAGAAAAATGTCCAAACCTGAGGATTAGAAGAGGGAGATCATGTTCTATATTTTTACAAGCAACTACTAAGACAAACTCTGGCCAAACTGATAGAGTACCATCTACTAATTCAAGTGGCTTAAATAGCCGCGGAGGTACACAGGATACAGAGGCAGTAGCTAACCCCTCTTGCTCAGTTAATGTTCATGATGTATTTGAAGTTCCAGAAACTACTGAAAGGCATGAAGTCAGTACTGAACATGGGAAGAGAAGGCTTGAGAAATGGATTTCAGATACAGATAACAGGTTAACAAAACCAGACTCGGTGTCTGAGGAAATGGTAGAATCACATGTTAAACATGATATGGACAAGCTAACGGGCAGGCTTAGTGCACATCATGAAAGAAAAATACCTAATCCCAAAGATATGAAGGCCATTGTTTGGCAGAAGAAAGAAGGAGGGGTGGAGGCAGATTGCAATGCTGGAGCCGAGTTCCAAAAGTTGAATTTGAGAATTGAGCGGCTCGAGAGGGAGAGAATTAGTGCAAGGCAAGAGATTATGCATGAAGGAGATAGGGAAGAACAATTGAGGTTGTTGAAGGACATACACAGTCAACTCAAGTTAATACAGTCTGATATGAAAAGCTTGAAACCCCAAAAAGCTACACCAAAGGAGTATGATGTGTCTTTGGATACTCTTCAAGAGGTAATAACTAATATATAATCTGGTTTTTGTTTCTTGGATCAATTGTGTTCTTCTTTTCCTTTGAAATAAGAGGTTTGAAATTTCTATGAATAGGCAATGCTGTACTTTTGGATTTGATCAAGTAATTAAAGAATGACCATCTCAGACAACCAATCAACTCGGCACATCATTTCGGGTTGATAGAATAGGTCTTCTGAGCTGAATTTCAGTTACTGAAGAATGTATACATTTTCATGGTTCCATAACTTCATTGGGCACTCGTGTGACAAACAATTGTTTGAATTCCTTGTCCTGATTTTTTTGGTACAAATAGTGTCCTGATTTTTTTTTTTTTGTATACTGAGATTATACGCATGACTTAGTGGATTGAAATCAATAGCAAAGTTAATTCTGTATGGTGTTCTTTTTGAAATTTTAACCCTATAATTGAAGCGAAAGGAAATGAACGAGTCTCCTGGGTTTCTCCGAAATGGACCTGCTTATTATATCTCGATGTAACCCAGGAGACAATATTTCAAATAATGATGATATGAAAAATTCATGAGATTTCTCAATATTTATTCGCTGCTGCTTTTGCTAAATCCTCGCATGTGAATAGCCATGACAGTGACTTTTGATTTTGCCGTGAATTGATGAAGAGAGTTTAATGGATACACAATTATCACGGCTAATAATGCTTATAAAGAAGTTGAGTGGGCTTACAGGGAAGCAGAACTATTGGAGTGGACTTATTTGTAATTGTCTGGGTATCGGATTATTCGTTTTTTTTTTTGGGTCCGGGTATAGGTTGGGTTGTGAAGGATGCAATCATGGTATTATGGTATAAGAGACTACTCTAGGAATGTCCAATCCATTTGGGCCAGTAATGGAGCCCAAACCCATCTTCCTTAACTCCCTATCCTGTTCTCTCTCCCTCTCTCTCTCTATGCTTTCCTTGGTTGACTTGAAGATATTTAAATCGTATTTATGCTGTCTTTTACCGGTCTAAACCACTGAATTAACATTGGCAATGGGGGAAGGTCACCATGTGAGAAATATATTTAGACGCATCTGGAGTTTCAGGTGGATGTATTCCATAACCATCAATAAAATGATATTTCAATGGCATATTTAATATCCATTTTAAGTTAAAATGTCACTTTATTGGTGCATATGAAGCATATTCATCTGACACTGTAGATACATGTGAGAAATTTTCGTCACCATCTTGTGGCGCAATTACACATTCACTATCCTCTTTTCATGCGCAAAAGATGAGCACTTTTTTTATATGCTCCTACCAGAAAGCTTCTGCCAGCATCCTCCTGCTGTATACGAGCCAAGTTTTTGTCCTTTGTTTGTCACTAGTGCAATATCCGTGTGCCGCACGGATGCTATTAATCTGTTTGTTGATATATTTTTATATATTAATATATATTTAAAATCATAGAAATTATTAATTTGACTAATATGCATTATGAAAAAAAATATTATTGTCAAATAATTAAATGAAACTTAAAGTGAAATAATAGATGACCATTTAATAACGTACTGAATCCGACAAATAATAATTCAATTGATAGGCATTAACATGAATATAGACAACTTGCTCTATTTGTACTTTCCCAACGTGAAAAATGAAGAGTATAAAATAAGCCTCTGTAAAAATTGCTACATTTTTTTGTAAGCAAATGATTCAAAGTATATATAATCAAAACATTCAATTCAAATATATAGAAAAATATAATATTTAAACATTTATCAATATATAAGATTATATAAAAATAAATTTTACCTTAAAACTAACAAATATATAAAAAATACACTAATAAAAATTATAAAATTTATTATTAAGACATAGTTTATGAATAACAAATAACTATAACAAATAATAATCTACGCAATATATAAAGGAAATAGTCCATTTGATATCCAAAATTTATATTTCCTAAAATACTCTTAATGTATAAGAAGTTGGCAAGAAAGTTACTAAAAAATGAAATAAATTACAAAAAAAATAAAATAAAATGTGGATTAATAGGCATGCAAATGCCTCTCAATTTACTAATAATAATAATAATAATATATTCATCATTCTCTTCTCCAAGCTCACCTCTTCTCTTCTTGAGTAAAGAATATGATAGAAAAAATCATATTAAATAGTTTTTAAGTGAAATGTTCTTTAGAAATATTTACTAATAGAATAATTGATTATTTTCCTATAAATAATAATTTTAAATTGAAGCAACAAAATAATTTGTAAATAATAATATTATGCAAATGGAAATCGACAATAATAGAGCATTACAATGTTGATAAATTGACCCACATGAATTTACATAAATAATAAAGTATTATAACATTCATCTAATATCTAATATTAGATATGTGAAATAAATTTTAAATAATAATCATTAAAATAGTGATTTTATTACTAACATATATCGGTACAAAATGACGAAAATATATTATCAAAACAAACTTTCTACGTAACAAATAACAATAACAAAAATTATCATCCATCCCATGTTTTCTTCTTGAATGATAGGAAAAAAATAGCGAAAAGAAATGATACAAATTGTTAATAATTATATAGTATTTAAATCATTATTTGTATAATAACATACTTGTCAACCTGATTTAAGGTTGGAGCCCCATTGTAACATATATATTTATGCAACATATATATGTCTAATATAACTTGGTAGGTATTAATTTTAATAAAAAAAAATCATTTTACAGGATACAAAAACATAATAAATATTTAGAATCACTCATTTTCTTTCAATTGAGACTTCACAATGTTGAAGCAATTAACAATGAAGATGCAAAAGTTTCCTTTCTTTAAACCATTCACTCGATTGAATTCTCTCCATTCAGTTCCAAGCTTTGCTTTTGGTTTTTTAAGTGGTCAATATCTTGCATTTGAGAGGAAGCTTATTTGGATATATATGCGAGAGTGAGAGTCTGTTTTACAATACATATATGCAGTCATTGTTGAATTGATATACTGGAAAAAAAAAAAAAACACTTAGAAACATGTGTCATAGAAGTAACATAAATAAAAGATATAGATTCACAAAAAATGATAATTTATTTTAACAACAAAATAAAAATGATAGTCTTATTCAATACCACATAATTTCTTCATGTGTTTGAAACACCAAATGTAGGCCTTGTTTACAAACCAATGATATTTGACTGGAAACATATTACCTTTAAGATCAATTCGAGTCCATTTCATTTGAAAGAATTCAAACTTCCATAGGAACTCTGTGTCTATTTCACTGCTTTTCTGAGAACTTAAAAAAGGTTAGAGTAAATAGAGATATTAGACTGGGTTTGACATTGTTGAAATCCCTAATAAACAAAATATTTAAAAGAATAGCATGCATTTACATGTTCTGAAAAGCCACAAATTCTGTTTTGAAATTGATTGATATTTCAAATTTATAATTAATTAATTTTCTTTTAAAAATGAAACCATTGATTGCAATAATCTTCCTTTATTTTTTAATTAATAATTGATATTGATTAACAATTTATACTAATTGATGGATCAACCATAGGATGACATGTGTTCATTGCCGGTTTGCATTTGTATATACTAGTTTATTACTTGTGCCATACACATGAGTGAGAAATTGATTAAATTAAAAAATATATTAAAAATTGAATTGAATGAGAATTTATTAATTTTGTATAATTTTATTGTTCAAATAATTTATTAAAATAAATGTCTAGTGTAGTTACTTGTGTAATATATATGGGGTATCATGATCTAAATTAAAAATATATTAAATGACTGAAAAATAATTATGATATCATAGAGTGATTTATTATATATTCTGCTTCTTGATATGTTTAAAAACAATTATAATATGATTTTATAGCATAAGTCATAAAAATTCTATTCTCTTATCTTGTGAAGCCATTAATTTATAGTAACTTTATTAATTAAAAGATAAATAATATTCTTATTAAAACTTAAAATAGCCAATCTAATAAAGATAATTTTGAGCTATAGATATATAATTAGGTGTTATATATATATATGATTAAAATACTTATAAATATAAATTATTATTTAAATTTGTTAATTAGTTGACAATAATCATAAGGTGGATCAATCAATACCTTCTAATGTATAACTTTAGTGTGTGTGTGTGTGTGTGTCTATATATATATATGATTAAAATACTTATAAATATAAATTATTATTTAAATTTGTTAATTAGTTGACAATAATCATAAGGTGGATAAATCAGGACCTTCTAATGTATAACTTTAGTATAATTATTCATTGTTTATGTTTAATATACCCATTTTAGATATAAACAATAATAAGAAAATTGCTTTAATAATAATTTTATTTGTCATGTAAACATCATTGTTTAAAATAAGATTTTAATATGAACTCGTAGCCTATGTTGAAAAACCTTATAAAATTTGACATTCTAAAGTTCTTCTAGCTATTAAATCAATAATATATTTTTTTTTATTAAAAAGTAATTAATATTTCCTACTAAAATTTAAAGTATTTAATCAAATGGACATAAAAATACAATAGGAATATTGTAAGATTCAAAAAATAATTTATAAAAATGTGAAATGTTAATAAGTAATCCAAATCAAAGTTACAAAATTACTTTTGATCATTATATATTTATGGTTTTTATGAATTTCAATTTGGTATAAATTAATAGTAATTATGTGGTAGATAAATCATTACCCATGTAATATAATGTAAATATTAGTTATCACTCATACAATGGATTGATTTGGTCCCCATACATTTCACATTGAAGGAACTAATTAATTTACAATATAGAATTTTATTTAAGTTGAATTTAATTTGAAAAATTACAGAATGACTGATTTATAAAAGGTAATTTTCTTATTTAAAGGATTTTATTAATCAAAGGTAAGGAACCAATCAATTGCTGATATGATGATATGCTTATTGATTATTGATTTTTTTTTTCCAGAGAGAATTAAGGAAGATAATTCAACTGTTTATCACGGTGAAATTATGGAAGATAATCTTTCAGTTAACCGTTTTCACCTCCTTCTTTGGCACTTGTGGTCCTGTTTGCACGATGGAAGATCATTAATTATTAAATTACATATATAATTTACAAAAATGTGCATATGTACCTAACTCACTCTCTATTGACTAGATTTTTCTTGTAGCAAGCAGAGGAACTAGAGCTGCTAGTACATGCACCTACACATATTTATAATTTATTTATTAAGTCAATGTAAGGCTAACAGGATTCTGCACTATTTTATAAACACCTTTAAAGCGCATACTGAAGGAAATGGTTGCACTTGCATCATATGCCTTAGTCGACGATAAATAAATACTATGTCATTAACGTGAACTTGAAGACTAATTCATGGTGCGTATAATGAACAAAAGCTTTTATCAATTTAAAAGTTGGTGCCTTCTGGGAAAATCCCCATGAAGATCTATAACCACCGAAAGAAGTGTAAATAGAAGATGCGTGATGTGGTTGGATTAGGCCGTACTGAAAAGTGAAAACCATTCAATAAAGTTACCAAACACTTCATATAATAAAGCCAATATGGCCTTTTTCTTGCGTTGGATTGTTGGGATTTTACCGGATAGCATTATGTAGAAACATTATCTCAAGCATTTGCATTAGGAAGGTTGTTTGTATACTTCTGCTGCGAAATTTTCTATTTCTTTTTTTCGTAAATTAGGTATATAATTATTGATTTTCTTTTCTCTAAGTTGATAGAAGTTTAAGATTGAGGAGGCTATAAAACCAGAATGATTTTTTGACAGATGGTTGGATTAATGCCGTAATAGGGCTCACTTATTTAAAGGTTTCCAATTACGTCATATTTATTTTCTGGCAAAAATAATCTAACTGTTTAGTAATTTTTGTTTAGAGTTGAGCATTTCTCAGTCAGCAACTGGCACTGTTGGGTAAAGCACACTGTTAATTATGACAATATTTATTAATCTCAAAACGAAGTGGGTAGTTTCTGCTTAACTTTTATAGATCTTGTTCTTCAAAAGAACAAATAGGCGTGCTAAACATCTTCATTAGAAGATTTTGATGAGTGTGATCTAGTTGAACGTTGGAAAGGTAGCACAATCTTTGAGCGAATTGAGGCAGCATGGATATATTTGTGGGCCCTCCATTTTGGCAAGTGGAAGAGTTATTAAACAACAGTTGAAAGTGAAAATTTTTCTAAAGAACATTCTCCTGTATGTCCTAGTTTTCATCGATGACGAAACTTGAGAATTCAGCAACACGAGCTTTTTCCCATATGATCTCAAGGTACAGGCTAAGCTAAACCCACCTAGCAGTTTTTGGTGTTGGTATGACTGAACATATTTCCTTGCTATTTTTTACCCATGTGGGGTTTAGAGTTTAGGGATACTGACAAAATTATAAAATGTTTTGGGTTTAGAATTAGAGTTTACCCTCGCTATTTTGGTGTTTGTGTTCATAGCATGTGTTCTAAGATGGTAGCTTATAAAATGTGATGATAGCTTCTTCCCTTCAAAACTGAATTCCAAACATAATAACATAAAGTACAATTGAGGCTTGCGCATATCATAGCTTTGACCTCAAGATTAACAATAGAATGATGACAATGTGCACAACGGAATGAAAAACTTATCAGGTGTAACTTTGAGTCTGGTGTCACAAACAGTGCTTTTAATTGATACCTAACTCATTGTGAGCATTGCAGAAAGATTAAAGAAATCGTTGGTCCAAGTGGCTTTTAGTTTTTCTTGAGTTATGGCGACATCAGTTGTAATATATAGTGTCTGACTCAAGCATAATTTAAGGTTGTTATTTGGCAATTAAGTTGACCTGTCTAGGACGAGTTGGGTATTCAATATGTAATCTTGCTTCTGATCTCTGTCTAGGACAAGTTGACCTGTCGAAGCAAACAATCATGGTAACTGATCTGTGAAAATCTGAGAAAGTTTCGTGTGGATTAGTTTCCAATTTCCACTCGATAATTATATAAGCATATGCAAGGTAGGCAAAAAGAGAATTAGACAATCAAATTGATGAAGTAAATAATAAGACAAGTGGTTGACCGATTGAAATGTTCATCCCATGTTTCAATCTCACTAAAACACAATCATTTCAACGCATAACCAAAAAACAAAACGAAATTGAAAGATCGTGACAACAAGAAACAAACATGGACTTTTCAAATTAACAGTAAAATGTGCAAAGATTTTTTATGTTTACAATGGACTCTTTAGAACTCACTATAGGATTTAATTCCAATCAACTGCTTTTACATTACCATCCCATTGTATACTTTCAGATAAGTAAAAGAGAAAAACTATAAGACTATAACACTTTACAAAACTGTGAGGTCATAATCTTTTATTGATGTACCAAAACAATTGGACTGCATTTAAATTCTTAATAAACTAGTTGCTAACTAAACCTTCTTCGCTGCATGAAGAATTAATCTTGGGATCAAGTTCAATGAGCATGGAATTTGGGTTAGCAAGGTAGTCCTTTAACCTTCCTATCTCTTGGGCTACATCCAGCATGCTTGGTCTTGTTGAAGGATTCTGCTGTGTGCAGAGAAGCCCCAGCTCCACAAGTTCAAGTACAACATCTTGCCTAGTTTTGTTTTGATGGCTCGGCACACCAGAAGGAGAGTACCTTTGCAATGCTTGTTCAACCATGTTTCTAAGCTTGTCTTGGTGTGTATATTGTCTCTTAACCCACTCATGCAAGCTAGAGCCTTCATGGATGAGGACATCTGTGGGGCGTCTACCTGTCACGATTTCTAACAGAAGCACTCCAAAACTGTAAACATCACCTTGAGTTGAAGCATATCTTCCCATTCCATATTCTGTCTTGGCCAAGAAAATGGAGTGAGAGAATAATGAGTTCTACAGCACAGAAATACTGTTTGATAAAATAGCAGTAATGATACAAAAAAAGACTGGTTCATGCAGTGACAAACCGAAAATGTTCCTATCATCATTGTTCTGTAGAGTCTAGACCAATTCAGCTGAGAGTCTATACTGGTTAAAATTGATTGTAGTTAGTACTAAAATAACATTGTCATTTAACATGGAACCGTCTGACTAACAGTTACTTAGCAATCATAATAGTCGTCTAATAAGTGGTGTCTCATACAAAAAATTTCTCAATAAATTCTATACAGTAAATTTCCGAAGGAATGATGACAGTAGTATAGAATAATGTTGGGTCACAATTCACGAAGTACATACCAGGAGCTATATAGCCAAAAGAACCACATAACAAGCCATGTGTTGAACTGAAGGATGCTGAGTTACTGGTGGAGGCACTGTCATCACCTTTTACAAGCCTTGCAATTCCAAAATCAGTAACCAAAGCTGTCAGATCTTCATCAAGGAGTATATTGCTAGGCTTAAGATCACAGTGCACCACTTTCACCGGAGAGAAATGGTGCAGATAGGACAATCCCTCAGCTACATCACTGCAGATCCTCACCAACTGTATCACATCCAACCTTTGGCTTAACCCATGGCTTGGATATAGGTGCCTCTCAAGGCTACCATTTGGCATAAGTGGAAGCACAAGAGCCTTAAATCCTGGTTTGCTGCAAATTGTGATGATCCTTATCAAATTTCTGTGCTTGATCCTTCTGAGGATTTGGCATTCCCTCCTAAAGCTCCTTGAAATCTCACCAGCTGTTGCTGTATCTAATACCTTCACTGCTACTCTTGTATTGTCTAAGAGGACTCCTTTGTAGACTTGTCCAAACCGGCCTGAACCAATTAGCCTTGAAGAACAGAAGCCTCCAGTGGCTTCTCTAAGTTGTCCATATGAAATTCTCGGATACTTGAGCTCTTTTGTTTCATCTTGCTCATCCTTCAAGTCACCCTTGTTAACAATTTCAAATCTCTTTCTCACTCTTGACTTGATTGCCATGGAGTACCGACCACACATGCAGAGTAGAGGGGTGCCAAAGAATAGCACAGGAATTAGTAAGAACACCAAGTGATAGCTACGTCTCTTGTGGCAGCTTTGCATGCCTTCTACTTGGCCACAAAGACCTTCATTTCCCAGGAAAGAGTCTACGGTCAGAGATGAAAATGCTCCCTTGTTTGAAACACTTCCTGAGAATTTGTTGAAAGAGAAGTTAAGTCTTTTGAGAGTGGAAGACAACTGCATGGACTCTGGTATTATCCCTGTCAACTGATTTGAAGACACATCAAATGCTTCAATATAAGGCAATTGGCCTAATGAATATGGGAGAGGGCCTTCTAAGGAATTACCAGAGAGGTTGAGGTACTCTAGTGCTATGCAACTGTCCAGTTGTGGTGGGATTCTTCCTGAGAGATTGTTCATGGATAGATCAATAGCTAGCACCATGTCCATTTTGCTGAGTTCTAATGGTAAGGGGCCATGCAAGTTATTGCTTGATAAATTCAAGTATAGTTTCAAGCTAGTCAATGCAGCAACTTCTGCAGGAATCTGCCCTGAAATCCTGTTGTGAGATAAGTCTAGAATCTCCAAGTTCACACATTTTCCAAGACTTGGTGGAATTGTTCCAGAAAGCTGGTTGTCATAAAGTAAAAGCCTTCTTAACTGAGGGAGGTTGGCAAAACTATCTGGTATTGAACCAGAAAGCTTGTTTCTAGACAAGTCTAGAAGGCCCAGATGTTGGATGTCACCAAGGGCTGAAGGAATCTCACCATGTAGCGAATTGTTTGACAAATAAACTCTCTCTAGCCTACTCATGTGGCGAAGACTTGAAGGGATTGATCCATTAAATTGGTTACCAGACAAATTCAAGAAAGTAAGATTGACAAGGTTGCCAAGTTGTTGGGGTATAGAACCATATATGAGATTTTCTTCTAGGTGAAGCAGCTGCAGACTGGTAGGAAGATCACCAATAATATGAGGTAGCTTCCCACCAAGACTATTTCCCGCCAATTCAAGTCCTTGAAAGTTAGATAAGTTCATCAAGGAAGCAAAGAAAGGTTCAAGGTTTGTGTTACCATCATGACTAACAAAATCATTATATGATAAGTAGAGGAACTGTAGTGGTTGCCAGTTATGTACTATCTCAGATGGAAGCTCTCCACTCAACATATTTGACTTCAAATCAAGCCATGTAAGTTCAGTGGAGTTTGAAAGAGCTAAAGGAACTTGACCTACAAGATGGTTAGACCAAAGTAAGAGGAACCTAAGCTCTTTAAGGATACACTCATTGCTCAAGGGGATTTGTCCCCCTATGGAATTATTGGAGAGGTCTATATAACTCAAAGAAGTCACATTGCAGAAAAGTGGTGGTGGAATCTCTCCTTCAAGTTGATTGCTCTCAAGGTCAATGTAGTACAAGTTGTGAAGTAAACCAAACTCTGAGGGAATGACCCCTTCAAGTAAATTCCCAGACAAACTGAATAGTCCTAGCTGAACCAAATAGCCTAGTTCTTTTGGAATGTGACCCACAAAAAAGTTATCAGAAAGATCAAGAAATTGCAAGGAAGATAGGTTGCCAAGAGCAGGAGAAATGGTTCCTCCTAGTGACCTTCCACTAAGGTCAAGCTCTATGATCATGTCACTTGCATTGTTGCATTTGACTCCTGACCAGTCACAAACATGAACACCAGGTGACTTCCAACTCTCTAGAGAGTTTTTTGGGTCAGAAACAATTCCTGACACGAATGAAACAAGTGAACTTTTACCATTCACAAGGGCAGCATTTTGCTCACCATGAACACTAGAATGAACAATGTTCAGAAAGAAAAATAGGAACATTGTTGTAACTCTTAGCAAACACATCATGAATCACAATATTTTTGTCTACAGTACGAAAAGATGGGAAAATGTATGGGGATAACAAACTAAGTGGAACGTTGCTCAATAAAAGGAGGAGCACTTAGGATTTGAAGGCTAGGAAGGAAGCAGCATTGATAGGAAAATTGTGAACCTTGCGCCTAACTGCCGTTGAAGTGGCAAACGTACGTTTGGTGCCTACGATGTTTGACTTTAAAATTAATGAAGAAATTCTTAGATGTTCATGGACTAAGAAAAAAAAAATCTGTAATATTTATTATCTGAACAGATGTTAAGAAATTCGACAAAATAGCAGAGTTCAAAATGATCGACAAATATGTGTGGAAATTAATTATCGTTATTTTTTATGTTTTCTCTTCACATACTAGTTTTCTCCTTCCCACAACCTATATGTGTGCAGTGTTAGCAATTTGAACATCTATATTGGGCTTTGCAGCTCTGTTCTTATTATTTATTACATTAATTTTGCGAGTTATCGTTATATCTCTTACTTTTTTTGTATTTTCTTAATAATAATTGATTTGTCAAATAATGAAAATGTAGAGTAAATATTATTTTTATTCTTAGATCCTTTGAGAATTTTTTAAAATTGACTTATGTGAACATGTGACACATGAGCAACGTTACGGGTTGTTTAGCAATTGTGATGTACATGTCAGCATAGTAGGCCTAACATTGATTATTTTATTAATCACTATTAAATCATATAATAATATTGTATAGTCACTATTGTTTGTGGCTATTTCGTTTGTTACATAGATTGCGTTGAAGTAGTGGATGATGTGCTGTTAACAAGGATAATCTTGGTTAGTCGGCACGCTCATAAGGGACCATGATTGTGTGCTGACAATTTTGATTTTGGTATAATTGTCGGCTGCATTGATGTGTTCTAATTTGAGCACTATATGGATGATGTCAGTTGAAGAATATATAATGAGTGAAAGGACGTTTCTTGGTCTCTTATGGCTGAAAATTACCATGAATGCGCTTATTGGGTTATGGCTAATCATGGTTGTGATCCTCCATTGAAAAGGTAAGGAACTCATCACATATTGGAAGCGAAAGGATCGATCAACTTGATAGATGAGGGAGGGACATATCCTTTAAAAAGTTGATAAATGAAGATGATTCATGAAATGATAAGAAAACTACAAACAAGAAAGGTGTATGTTATGCTGTACTTTTACTTTTGGTTGGGATACTAATTTTAAATAAATAGGTCCATGTTTTTCAAAGATTCAATGTATTAATACACAGGAGATTAGGTTGAGCTAGCAAACCCACAATTCTTTTCTTTTTTGATGAGAAGCAAACCCACAATTCTAGTACACAAACACTAACTTTTACATAGCAATGGAGTGAATAGATTGATCTCAGATGCTCACTTCGATACAATCTCTAAAAAAAAAATACATTATAATGTTTTTCAAAAGTTATAAATTGGAACAAAATAAATTACCATCTGAAATATAAAAGTTACAATATTGAAACTATTTGTCTTATCATAAGATGGAAGAAAAGGTGTGTTGGGGGACAATTTTCTTTAAAAAAAAATGTGGCATGACTCCATTCACTTGCAAGTTGTAATTTTCGACAACAAGACTATACTTTTTTATCCTAAAATATAAGTATGTTGCAATATACTACTTTTCTAGAGGTAGTACCAAAATGTGTCTTATAAAAGTAAAATTAAGGATTTACAAATATAATTTTAAATCAAGTGGTTCGTTACTTATTTTTCTTGATCAAGATTTTAAATTCGAGTCTTACGAATTTTAAAATCTATTTTAGTCTTAGATATGAAAATGAGCAAGTGCCAATTTATTTATGATGAAAACATCATAAGATATCCTGAGAAATGAAAAACCCTTAGCATAGCCTTGAGAAATGCTTTCCGTTAAAGACGCTAGTAGTAAAGGACAAATTTAGCCCAATAGTTGTCATGGACTTTGTTGAAGGTTTTCGTTTCTCACAAACGAATTTGTTCGGTAATATTTAATTCAAGGTACAATCGGGGAGTAAACGCCAAGGAAAATATTTGAGTCACATCCAAATATATTATATATCATTTATTGAATGTGATTCATGAAGTGGAAAAATTGTAATGTGACTCATGAAATGGAAAAGCATGTCCCACATTCAATTACATCTAGAGTTTAATTTATATATACTGATAGTGTAAAAAAATTTCACATTATCATTCAAAAAAATTATTTAATTTATATGACTTTTTAAATAGTAAGTGTAAAATATAACTACTTTTATTTATGTGACTATATATGATTAAATAATAATATAAAAAAATTTTATATTGTCAATATATGAAAACTAAACTCTTACATCTATATGTGAGATTCATTTAAAGTTTTGACTTTTGTCGACTGGCATTGATTTTGATACTATTTAAGAAATTCTTTTACATGCATCTTTTTATAAATCCTCTTATATGTTAAATGAAGTAAATTTTAATATAGCAGCGAAAGTTCTCATAATCAAGACTTAAGACGTGGGTCTTAATTTAATTTAGAGAAAAGTCTAAAAACCCTCCTTCAACTTTATTTCATGTGCACTTTAATCTTGTTAATTTGAAAATGTTAAAATGGTTGAGTTTTTTTATGTATGTAAATTACTATAATTTGATAATAAATGTTCATATTTTGATAGAAAATTGCATGTGTAAACTCTATAGTTTCATTCGAAAGCCTCGCATATTAAAACATAATACAATAAAAGTACATATAGATTGAAAATTAAAGAATTTTTTTAGACTTTTCATGTCAAAAAATAAACATCTATTAGCATATTACACTAATGTGCACATATAAAAAAGTTTAAGGATTATTTTGTATATTTTTAAAGTAACAAGACTAAAGTGTGCATGAACTAAAGTTAAAGAGGGTTTTCTATTTTTTTCCTCTAATTTACTTGAAAGTGGATTATTTTTTTTTTCAACAAGTTGTTTTATTTTTATTTCAAAGAAACTAGATATTATCCATTCATTTAGCATACCAATTATCCACAGGACAAAACATTATAAGTTTAAGGATAATCCACAATTGACTAAGACACAATATCCAAACAAATCATTGCATACTAAATAACAAGAAACGCTAACATTCTAAGGAGAGGCATCCCAGTACATTATTATTGGCTTTTCTATGATTTTCCTATGATCTCCGCAACCTATTAAGAGAAAAGGTGCACATAGGTCGACTAACTCTCAAGTTTTTATGTGGTTTACCTTTCTTTGGATTTTTCGACTTGTGTGAGTTGGATTTTTATTTTTTTTGGGTGGGGGGTCGGATTTTTCTTGTGTGAGTTGGATTGGTGAATGGAAATGGACAAAGATAGATCCAAAGATATCTGATCTGGAACAAACATGGGCAATCTCAGCCCACTCTTCAAAGGCCCACAACAATGTCCCTGTTTTATATCCTGCAGAATAATCCCATTCTCAATTTTTAGGGCAATATTCTTAATATCATTTAATATCCACATAGATATGGAACATAAATTAAAACTGAGTATTAAATATTATTTGCAAAATCGTATCTTTATTTTTCTAAGAAAATACTATAATCTATCTGAACGGGATTACTCTGTATTCTCATTTTTCAAACATGAATAAGAAGATAGGCCCTAAGAAAAAGAGATGAAACTAAAAACAAAAAAAATCTTCAAAGACATGTACATAAGAACATAGCTGAGGTTTAAGGAAGGTTTCATGTTTCATCCTCCTCTTCCCTCTGCACTCATCCGCTGAAACAGTGGCAAAATCACTCACTCACTCTCTCTCTCTCTCTCTCTCTCTCTCTACACCTTGTTGCCATAGATTAGGATAATCACAATGACACTGGCAAGTTTCTTCCCCAGCCCTCAGCTTCACAACACTAGTAGGGGAACCCATCTTCACATTCAGAGAAAATCTCAATCTCAGTCCCATCAAAACCTTCACTTTCTCTTCATTCCAACAACCTCCACCACTCACCTCTCTTCACTCCCTTCAACTTCTTCTTTTCCACTCACAATCAAGTCCCCTTCAACCCCAAGAACCCAATTCCACATTCTATCAGACTCAATCCACAACAATGTCATACAAGACCTCGAGGACTCCCTCAATTCCCATGTTGATGGGGTTCACCAATTTGAGGCCCCAAAACCACCCTCCAGGATATTCATCCGGGACCCACCTTGGATTTCCTCAATCTTCCTCAAAGGCCTTTGCAAGAACACCAACCTAGAGTTCAGATTGGTGTTCAAGGAAATTGAGAAAAACAAGTACAATTTGTTAAGGAGGAGGCAAATTCAGGCTGAGACTGAAGCTTGGGAGAGGATGGTGGAAGAGTATAAGGAGCTAGAGAGGGAAATGCGTGAGAAGAACTTGGCTCCAAATTTGCCTCATGTGAAGGCCTTGTTTTTGGGGTGGTTTGAACCATTGAAGGAAGCTATAGAGGCTGAACAGAATTCAAACAAGACTAAGAAGCACAGAACGGCGTTTGCACCACACATTGAGTCATTGCCTGCTGCTAAAATGGCTGTTATTGTGATGCATAAGATGATGGGTTTGGTTGCTATGGAGCATTATCAGGCAGGGTGTGTTCTCCTCGTTAATGCTGCGGTTCAGATTGGTATGGCTATAGAACAAGAGGTAAATGATGTAAAAATGCTCTTTCTTTTATGTGGAGTTATGTACTGATATTGTCAATTGCAGGGAGGTGTCATTATGGTAAAGAAGTTGGCTTACTTGTTTATGTGGGTATATGTGCTTTTTCACCTGGTTTTTAGCCTATGTGTAATAGTACTGAGGTGCTCTTATGAATCTTGTTTAGCCTTATTCGAGTTATTTTAAGCGTTTTTGAAAATGGAAATGAGGGTATTTGTCAACCTACTGCATCATGAGTGCCGGACTTTAGTTTTTGCCGTGTTAGGGCAACGATATGGAGTAAGGAATTCACAAATGGCCTATTTGCGTGATAGATACAACCTCTGCCTATCTTAAGCAGTTAATAATGATTTTGTAAATGCACTCTGAGTGGCACCTTGCATTGGCTTTTTGTCCTGTTTTCTGCTGAATTTTTGATCCGATGGTGATCACTGTCCATGGGAACTTTCATTACTGTTTGGTATGAAGTCTTATGATTTGAGAAATTGGAGTGAAATATGATAGATTGAGTGTGTCCAAAATAAGTCAGTAATTTAGAACTTCATATAAGAAGTGAACCCTTTCTCTACTGGTTCCACTTCTTTTATAAATCAAATATCTGTTGTAATTATCTTATTGTATTTCAGGTTAGGATTCAAAAGTTCCTGGAGAAAACTAGAAGTCACCAGCGTAAGAAAATAGAGACTGCTGCTGAAGATGGTGTCAATAATGATAAACTAAAACTAATGAAGCATATAAATGGTTTGATTAAAAGACGAAGGCTAAGATCGGTGCAGAAGCTATTGAAAAAAGAAGAATTCAGGCCCTGGGGTCGTGATACCCAGGCCAAGGTTGATTCAAATTTTCAATGTCTATGTGTAATTGTCTCCCTTCATTTACTGTTTTAATATTGGAATTTAATGAGGAACTCTATGAAACATTGCAGCTGGGAAGTCGATTAATAGATATGTTAATCGAGACAGCTTATGTGCACTTTCCAGTTAGCCAATCTGTTGATACTCCACCGGATTTTCGACCAGCATTCAGGCATACATTCAAAGCTGTTTCAAAGAATCCAGGGTGAGATTTCAATTTTTTCCTAATTTAAATCAATTTAGTTATTACTTTTGGTCGTTGACTCCTAGCAACTGAATGACATTGTCAGATTAGAGATTGTGGAGGAGATTATTTGGACATTGCAATGTTTGAAATAAATATTAATTAATTACTTTAGGGCCTCCCCTTATACGATGGTCGTACTATCTCTCTCTCTCTCTCTCTCACACACACACACACACACACTCTCTTGCATGCACAACATGTAGTTACAGTAAAGCTGATGCCATTCGCCTTCAGTGTAGAAGGTAATGTGATGTGATGGAGTATGACTGGATTTTTTTGCTCAAGGAACATACAGAACAAAAGTCCTGCATCTAAGATGGGCTTAAAATTTTGAAGGAATGTATGGTAGATCTCTTAAAGTGTGATCAGTGAAATATCACCAAAGACTAATGTATAAAGTTTTGATGAAGGTGTCTTTATTGGGCTCTCACAGTCTCACATTTATATTGTTATTCTGAATAACATTTTGATGCTTGTAGGGCCAAGATTTTGAAGAATTATGGCGTTATAGAGTGTGATCCTTCAGTCATTGCTGGGCTCGATAAATCTGTAAGCTGAGACATCCTTTTCTTGTGAAAAAAATATTATTGCCGTTTGAAGTTGTTCTGCAAAGAAGTTAAATGTTTTCAGTATAGGTTGCTAAGCATGAAAACAAAACAATTCCATTATTTTCTCTAATAATATGTGCATTATTTTCCTATACATCAGAGTTTTTGACCTTTTTGTAACACCTTGCTTCTTCTAACCACTTTGTGTAAGCATCTTGCTGAAGGTGTTGTTTTTAAAAGGACTTCTTTGTGTTTTCCTACTAGTGCTAGCCAGAGGCATGAAGGTTTCTGATGAAATAATTAAAGCTTCTGGATAACTAATTACCTTATTCTGTTGTTTTAAATCTGTTTGCATTTAAGCATTTCATTACTCTTAGGTACTATTTAAATATTGGATACTGCTAATCCTTTCATCATAATTAGCATGCAATACACAAAATGGATATCTTAAGTTGCTTACTTACTAATTAATGCATTTGTTTTTGTGCAGGCTAAGCACATGTTAATGCCTTACATGCCAATGTTAATACCTCCAAAAAAGTGGAAAGGGTATGGCACATGGAATGGGTCCTTTTGGTTTTACATGTTGAAACAGCTGCATTTGGTTACAGTTTCTGTAGCTATTGCATGATTTGTTCTACTATGTTAGAACCCTTATAAAAATGAAAAAGAGAGTGGGGGCAGTTAATTCGAACAAAAGAATAAACTTAGTCTCTCTTGGATACGGTATCTAACTTGAATGTGGGAAAAATATGTAGGTAGGAAGGGGTAGAGTTCATATTTTCTTCATAATCTTTAATGTCTTAGGATCAGCTGCTACTCTCTTCTTGCATGTTCAAGCATTCTAATATCTTACGACACGCTTTTCAGGTATGAAAAGGGTGGGCATTTGTTCTTGCCATCTTATATCATGCGTACTCATGGATCCAAGAAGCAACAAGATACAATGAAGAATGTTAAAAGGACACAAATGCAAAAGGTTTATGAGGTATTATGTGCAAATTTTCAGTCCTCTTTGTCATTGACAAGAAAGGAACGTGACAAAATTCCGTAAAAGAACATGATAGGGTAAAAGATATGGTGCATTGTTGTGTATATGATGTTGAATCAGTGCTCAGGAACTTGTAGCAAGTCATTATAGCCTAGCTCAATGCACAAGTTTCTTTTAATCAAACGTCATTGTAAACTTGTCATTACTTTCAATATTAGTGGTCTCATACATTTGCAGTTCATCTGAAGTTTGAACTGTATCTAAAATCTTATATAAGTCAACATTTAATTTTCCTTGTTGAAAGGCATAATTCTTTAAGCACTATTGCTTCTTGCTTCTTTAGTCTAAATTTGTTATTATGCATCTTATATATAAGTTTGACTTACCCTGCTTTTCTATGATACATTTGCAGGCCTTGGATGTACTTGGCAGCACCAAATGGCGAATAAATAGAAGATTACTTGGTATTGTGGAGACCATCTGGGCTGAAGGAGGAAATGTTGCAGGCCTGATTGATCGTAAAGATGTAAGCATAAACTGATAAACAACTTTTGAAGATATGAAATGGGAACATATATTGAAGTTTTCATCTGGTCTATTTACCCGTCGCTCAAATTAGATTGCCAAGCTGAATGAAAAATGGGGTTTTACATAAATTAATTAAATACATTCACATCTACGTTTTCGTCATTTTTCATAAAGCTTGAAATACAATGAGTTTTCAACTCTACCCATTACTATGTAATTGATCTTGCCTGTATATATTCTTAATTGACTTGTAGGTTCCTATACCAGAGAGGCCACTGGTAGAAGATTTAAAACAACTTCAGGAGTGGAAATGGAATGTAATGAAGGCAAAGAAAATTAACCTAGAGAGGCATTCTCTGAGATGTGACACTGAACTGAAGCTTTCTGTAAGATCTCCTTTCCCATTGTTAAATATCTTTCTATGTTTTGTTTGAAAACAGAAAATCCTAATTTTTTTTTTTATATCAGTGACTTATGGTCTTGACTTCATCTTGTGTGGTATGATTATGGTCAATATAACCGTAGTTTGATGTTTATATTCGTTCCATTTGACCATGAGGGCATAATCTCAACTAACTTTTGTATAATCTTGTTCAAATCTATTCCGTGTTTCCCTAAATTGAAAATAATTTTGTGTACTATAAAATACATCTGAAACAGGTTGCTCGAAAAATGAAAGATGAGGAAGGCTTTTATTATCCCCACAATCTTGACTTCCGTGGCAGAGCTTATCCCATGCATTCTCATTTGAATCATTTAAGTTGTGATCTTTGTCGAGGATTACTTGAGTTTGCTGAAGGACGGCCTCTGGGAAAGTCAGGACTAAAATGGCTGAAAATACACTTAGCAAATTTGTATGCAGGTGGTATTGAAAAGCTATCTTATGATGATCGCCTAGCTTTTGTAGAGAATCATCTTCATGATATATTTGACTCTGCTGATAACCCCATTAATGGAAATCGTTGGTGGTTAATGGCTGAGGATCCATTCCAGTGCCTTGCTGCTTGTATTAATCTGGCAGAAGCATTAAGAAGCTTGTCTCCAAGTTCTGTTATCTCACATCTGCCAGTTCATCAGGTAAATGCTTCATTGGAAGCCATAGAAGTGAAAAAAAAAAAAAAAAAAAAGGACTATAACTTTTGCAGGGTTCTTTCATAAATAGACAAGTTTACTCCTACCTCACATATGGACCTATGCCACAGTTTTACTATATCTTCAGTAAAAACTATACTATTTGTTAGAAATAAGGAAATATCTATTAATATCTCTATTATATCTTAGAATATTTTATATTATATCTTAGATTGATTTATGTTTATTTAGGTTGATTATGTCATTATGATTAGATTTTGTCTTTAACTTATAAATAGGATTATCTCATTGTATTACAATAACACACATAATATCAATATATTTTCAGATTATCATAAATCTTTATTCTCTATTTTCTTCCTCCACTACCTAAAACCCTCAATTTCAACATGGTGTTAGAGCGGTACCATCCTCCGTGACCTATAGTGCTCTTTTTCGCTGCCAAGTTCCTACCAAAAATAAAATAAAATAATAGGAACCTGTAATTTTCTTCTTCTTTTTTCTAGTATTTTGGTCCCATTCTTAGCCATGTTGTCACTTCTAGTAGCCTTCAATACCTCTCTGCTGCTACCTACCGCTGCAGTCCACCATTTTCCGGCCAACTGTGTTCTCCATACAATTGCCAGGCCCTTTTTCTCGTTGTGTCATCACCTCCTGCAAGCAGAAAACCACTTTCCACTGCCTGTTTCTGCTGCCGGCCACTGTTCTGGCGACTTTTTCTAGTCTTCACACCTGCCACTGCCTCCAGCGACTTTTTCTGTTAACCTGTCTTCGATCTTTTAACTGCTGTCATCCATTCCATCAGCTCAAAGCCACCGTCCGCGCCCTTTCTTCGCCGCCGGCGAGCTTTTCCGGTGTCGACTTCGGCCGGAAACCCCACCATCAAGACCGCCATCTCCTGCATGGGATATCCCTGAAAGCCACACACAGAAACAGTCAACATGTATCATAGACTGATTTATATTTATTTAGGTTGATGATGTCATTATGATTAGATTTTGTCTTTAACTTATAAATAGGATTATCTCATTGTATTACAATAACACACATAATATCAATATATTTTCAGATTATCATAAATCTCTATTCTCTCTTTTCTTGCTCCACTATCTAAAACCTTCAATTTCAACACTATCTAAGAGGTATTGTACAATCAGAAGAAACACTGAAACAGGAAAAAGCAAACTTGAAATTTGGTACTTGGTACAACAAGTCATAACCCTATATATGACACCATGATAGGGTTTTCATGTGGCAAATATCTCTATCATATTTATTCAGCTTCCAATTTAAGTTTTTTCGCCCCCATTTTCTAATACTAGAAAAATGTTAGTAACGCTGCTTTGATGAATTTTTAGGATGGTTCCTGTAATGGCTTACAGCACTATGCAGCTTTGGGAAGAGACACTGTAGGTCTACTTAAACCTCATTTCTTCAGTTTTGCAATCACTTATCACTCTTAATCTGTATATTCTTTATTAGATTTTTATACTTCCTGGATTTAGTGGTGATTTAAGTATATCTTAATTTTTGTATACCATGGTTATCTTTCATTGAGTAACTACATTTGCAAATGTTTATTGTGTAATAATATAGATGTTTCCTGTTGCACCTGTAGTATCATATTAACCAGCTAGTTCAATAGTCAATTGTTAATGGCTTAAAACCTTCATAACTCCATATTTGGTAACTTTTTATCTTTTTATTTGGTAACTCCATATTCCACCAGACCAGGCTTCTGGCTAATTTTGCTGTGAGTGATTTAGTGTTTCTTTTCCATTCTATTATGTTTGATCTATTTAAAAGTTGGATACCTTTACCCTGATCTATTTTCCTGACATGCAAGTCACTGATCACTATCTCCAGAACTAATGCATGATTAGAGTACTTAATAACTAATTATATTTTAGCTACAATTAAAAAGTTTGTAAACATAAAATCATATTCTAAAGTTGTGATCAAAGCTCTTTAATCTGTACTTCTAAGCACTTCTGTGCTCCTCTTGGTAGAAAGATTGGATATACTTCCTTTCTATAATAGTTTCTGTTGATGATAAATTTAAGTGGTTTCTAATTCACTTCACTGGAATAAATGTGATTTGTCGTCAGATGGAGGCTGCCGCAGTTAACTTGGTTGCTAGGGAGAAACCTGCTGATGTTTACTCAGAGATTGCTGTTAGGTATGTTAAATCAATTATCAGTAATTGCTATGTTTTGCATCAAAACCTTTGTTTGGTGCTACATTATTTTGAGCTAAAAACCTTTCACCTCAATATCTTAAATGGCTTGCTGAATGCAAAATGATTTGCTTTTGCACCTGTGTAGAAATTAGGACATTCTATGTTTATCATTAATTAGATCAACTACTCTGCCTGTGTATGTCATCTGACATGTAAAGTATTCACGACCTGTCACTTGAGTTGTGTACAATTGAAATTGCCCAGTGTCCACTATGCAATGCATAACTAATATTTGGTGTCACTTCGGTTGTGTATATGTGGGCAGGGTTCATGATATTATGACAAGGGACAGCAACAAAGACCCAGCTACCTATCCAAATGCTTTGTTAGCAAAGGTTTTAATTGATCAGGTCAGTGTTGATTTAAAGTTTCAAAGTTCCATTAAATGATAAAGTTTATGCTCTAGTAGTTGGCTATGATCTCTTTTTTCTTTTCACTTACTCAACTTTTGGAAGCTTTCAGATTGATAGAAAACTGGTCAAACAGACAGTGATGACTTCAGTTTATGGTGTTACTTTTGTTGGAGCACGAGATCAAATAAAAAGAAGATTAGAGGAGAAAGGCCTTATTACTGATGATAAACTTTTATTCGCTGCAGCTTGCTATGCTGCTAAAGTAAGTATCAGCTACAGTATATACAGGGATTTTAACTGTTAGACACTGCAATAACTTACTTAATGTGTGCTTTTGATCATTGCATTACATGATCATTCCATGCTGGAATACTTAATATTACGGAAGAATGTTCTTATTTGGACCTAATCAGGATGAAACCTTGATATCCAAGTTATTTCACTGTATTGCATATTTTTCTGACTATCCTAGTTATTAATGGGTTTGGTTTGGTCCATTCTAGCTGTAATATATGAGTGAAAATGCATTTGAACCAACATGCAAAGACACGCTTATATGCTATATCTGCTTTATTTGTCTCAAATTTAGATGCTCTTATCATTCCATAGGTGACTCTGAATGCCCTTCAAGAAATTTTTGGAGCTGCTCGTGACATCATGGGATGGCTTGGTGATTGTGCAAAGGTTAGGACACAATACCTTTTCAAATGATACTTGTTATAAATTTGAAAATATCTCAAAAAAGACTAATTGTAACTTAGAATATTAGGGCCCATTGGTAGGGGTGTAAAAAGGACAGGTTAGATTAAGAGATATTTTATAATATTTTTCAAAACAAATTATATCAATACAAACATGCTTAAATAAGTTGAAAATCCTTAAAAATATAACACCTTTTGGTTTTGATTCCTCACAAAAAATTATTGGTTTAAGTACCTTATTTAAAATTGAGCCTGACTCATCTCAGGGACAAAAGAAATATAACTTTTGAAGTTTTATAAAGGTCATTTATGCCCAGTTCTACAAAAATGAGAGACAAAAACCGATGGACATTATTTTGAGGGGCCAAAGCCAAAATGTTTTGCACATATATGTGCTATATCTTCATGGAAGAAAAATATATTTAAGCCATACTAAATTGGCATCATTACGCAGATTGTATTTTAATTGAAGGAATGGGTCTGTATATGTGCGTGCATGCATGCTTTCATGGTTTCTTCTGTTTTTTTCCCTTGAATGTTGGGTTCTGAAACTTTCTGTAGGTGATTGCTTTGGAAAATCAGCCTGTTCGATGGACCACTCCTCTGGGTCTTCCAGTTGTACAACCATACTGTAAAAATGAACGTCATCTGGTAAGAGTTGTACATGCTAATAGATACGAATTTATTTTTCCCTTTCCTTTTATTTTAGGGATTGATATACTTAATAGTGACAGCAAAAAACCAATGTACTAAATGTACAATGCAAGCTCGCTACCTAAATGGTTGAAAGAAGAATACAACATACACTAAAATTTAAAATACTTACATACTTTTCTTACAATCCCACTGAAGAAGTATGTAGGTAACTTCAAATTAAGATACAAAACTATTCATTTATCTCTATCCAGTAGCCTAAGCTTTTGGGACCAGGTGGTCAATAATTTGAGCTGCCCCCATTCCATTCTTCTAAATAAAATAGGTTGAATTTTAGCATAAGGTACGTGGACCTATACATGCCTAAAGGGCTCTTGCCTGAAAGAGGCATCTTAAGATATAAACCCATTCATTTGCCTTTATCAAACAACATAAACTTTTGGGAGAGATAGTTCTTGATAGATGCACTTGCATATTAATGTGGATCCCTCCTAAACATGTTGTTGCTATAATTCGGCTGCAATTATCTCTGTTTCATCATTTTCTTGAGCAGCGGTCATTGTAAGTTAGGTTCATGATTGTCAGTCCATAGGGATGACGTGTTTCTTGTTGCATTAGGTAGTTGATCAGATGAGTGTGAAGGCTTTTATGTTTGGTGATTTATTTAACACAATAGGAACTCAGATGTGAGACACTCAAAATTGTTCTGCTATTAGGCAGTCCATTGGAGATAGATCAGTTAGTTATCTGCACAGTATGTATTTGCTTGAAATTATTTGGGTATGAGTATATAACCACCAGATATTTCCTTATAAATATTCTGCCGTACAATGATACGATTGGCTTTATTGTATGAGATTGAATGTGGGACGGTAAAAGGGTAACATGACAATAAGCTACTTGTGATGGAAATGAGGATACTGTGATGGATGAGTGGTCATACAAGACATGATAGAATAAGAGATGAATGCATTAGAGAGAAGATTGGGGTGGCGCCTATCATGGAGAAAATGGTAGAATATCACCTTAGGAGGTCTGGGCATGGTTGGAGGAAATTGGTAGAGGCCCTAGTAAGGAGAGTGGATCAAATGGAGAATAATACCATAAATAGAAGTAAAGGGAGATCGAGGAAAATTATAGAGGAAATAATCAAAAGAGATTTAAAGGTTAATCCATGACCACTGCTGATAATTATAATTATACAAATAAATCCAATTATCAAGTTTTAAAACTTTTGCCCCCCATCTTACTGAATTTCTCTGTTGACTGCAGGTCAGAACATCTCTTCAGATTTTGTCTTTGAAGCGTGAGGGTAATGCAGTAAGTATACACAGTTCTCTTTTTCCAGCTTTCCTTTCTTTTTGAGCTATCTTATCTGAACTATTTGTATTCCAGGTAGATGCCAAGAAACAGAGAACTGCATTTCCCCCAAATTTTGTACATTCGCTTGACGGATCACACATGATGATGACTGCTCTTGCTTGCAGGGATACTGGCTTATGTTTTGCAGGTCACCCACAATCCATAAGCATATCTGAAACTTCTATCCGGAGTCAATAAATATCCAATATTAGTTTATTAAAGTTTCTTTTTGAGTTCCAAGAGAGTCTCTGTAGTTCTTGGAAGTGGGGAAGGGACAGGAGTCAAAGGACGGGGATCAATTAAACCTACGGCCAGTGCCCCCGGAGTGATTAGCTCATTGGCCCATTTATTAGACCTTAAAATTCATAGAATTTGTCTATTTTGATTGGCTCCAATTTTCTCTGTGGCATCTTTGATTAACTGTTTCTGGTAGTAGAAGATCTAGGGATGGAGTTAGGATCAATCACTTCAAAATCGTGAAAGATTATTGCAATTGAAGGGAAACTTCTTGTGGGTTAGGACCTATTTTTGCTCAGTTTGAAGAACAAAAACAATGAAATATTGTAATTCTGTTTTCAGTAATATAAAAGGACTGTGCTGAGGCCCCTTAGTTGTCCATCTTTTTACAGGATGCTGTTAAATACATCTATTAATTATCTGGTTCTATGATTAGATTTACCCTCGCTTTATTTTAGTGGCTGGACAAGTCTATTAAAGAAGTATTGATATTATTCATTCTTTTGCATGTATTATGGCTCTTGACTTTGTGAAATGAATGTGTATGCAGGGGTTCATGACTCGTTTTGGACACATGCATGTGATGTGGAGACTATGAGTCAGATTCTGAGAGAAAAATTTGTGGAGCTTTATAGCGTTCCAATACTAGAAAATGTAAGTTCTTGCTGTACCATGAGAAATCTGCTCTTAAGTAGGAATACAGAACAGTGATTCTTAATATCTTGCTGTCAAACATGAAAGTTTCTGGAGGCACCAATTTGTATTGTGATAAAGTGAAAAAATTTCTTGATATAGAACTTGAACTGTCAGATAAGAGCAAAAAGATAAAATCATACATTTTAGCCTCATTTTTTTTCCCTTATGTACTGATTTGAGGATGGGAGGATCCTGATATGAACTCTTGATTCTCTTGGTCAAGGATTTTGAAGTTATACCAAAATTAATAACTCATCCACTTAAAAGCAAAATTATTATTAGTTTACTGCCAAAGAATTGGTTCTATTGACCGGGAAATTTTCAGTAATAATTTACAACTTTGTGCAATTTATTTAATATTTATTTACTTAAAAGGCACAAAGTTTGTGTGGGCTGCCTCGGCCTCTCCTTCCCTTTGAACCAAGAAGTTGCTCCTTCCCTTTTGCAAGAACCTGTTGTCCCTAGACTGTTATTAAACTTGCATCACAGCTGGGTTCCATCTTATATTTTAAACATTAGGATCACATTGCTGCTTAATTCTAAGCTTTTGCCTTTTAGATCAACAGAGGAAGGCAAAGCTCATTGTTTTGATTTGTTGACAGTTGCTAGAAGGCTTCCAGACATCATACCCAGGCTTAGTTTTCCCTTCACTGCCAGAGAGAGGCAATTTTGACTTGCGGAACGTGCTCAAGTCTCCATACTTCTTCAACTGAGCATTCTTCACAGGCAACAACTGAAAATATTCTGTGGAAGCATCGTCAGTTTGTCACTTTTCACATCTAATGCCAAAATCATTCAGAAACTTCAAAGACATAATTCATCATGTGCCACTAGCTATGATATCGAAGAATGATCCAAGGATGCTTCTGGAAAAGGCCAGGCAGGAAGAGAAAAAATGGTCCCAAATGATAGTTTGTGAAAGATGCTCAGAACAATTATTTTGGTGATCAAATTACCGCAATGCTAGTTTAAGAGGATATTTGCTCTAATCACCCCGCCATATTTATTATCAACAAACAGTGAAGGAATTCTCCATGAAATTTTAATGTTGGTGATTTCCATCACTTAAATTGAGTTGCTGCTGATCTGATGTGGAGGCTAATTCTAAGCACTTGTAGAGCCATAACTGACTTGGATAG
Organism: Dalbergia cultrata; assembly: GCA_031216105.1. Classification (NCBI taxonomy): domain Eukaryota; kingdom Viridiplantae; phylum Streptophyta; class Magnoliopsida; order Fabales; family Fabaceae; genus Dalbergia; species Dalbergia cultrata. The sequence goes on from CM062347.1 coordinate 54,508,698, forward strand.
TGTAAGCCAACATTTTTGCTCTCATGTATTATAATGTATGAATAGGAACATGTATTATAATGTATGAATAGGAACGAATAGATGTATACTAGATCAAAGGAGAGGTTGTTAGGAGTAGAAACATGCTGTTATTTGTGACTTGTACATAGAATTATTCATTTTCATTAACTTCAATTATTAAGTTCAAATAAATTGAGAAAATTTTGGAAAAGGATGGTGAGTTCATCCCTTTTTATCTGAGAATATATGGTTAATTTTGATGTTGTGAGCCAAAATATACATATATCATTTATATAAATTATTAGCCTGTAAACGTACGGGACATGGTTTCCTATCTTATCGTGCCACCTTGCACTTAGATTAGGATTCTTTGACAAATTGTAATTTTCCTTTCACTCTTGTTCGATAGTTTACTTACTGTTCTGAAATGCAAGAAAAGTTGCTCTTCCCAAATGAGTGGCATTTTAGCTGTCGTAATACTATTAAACTCTCGAGGATAATAGGGTTTAACTCAAGAAAAGATTGATTTATACAAGTGCAGCACGTGATTTATTTACGTAATTGAATAATTTTTTTTTTATAAACTATGATATTTATCCATTGGATCTTTAGATTATAATTATTTATCACATTGATCAATCTTGTCAAAATTTAAATAAATTAAATACGAATAAAAATATAATTGATTATTTCTCGTTCTTATAAATTTCAGAGCATATATATATGTCAATGAAGTATTGAATAAATTAAATTAGAGAAGGCAAGTTCTATTGTAACATTAAGGTTGTCGTCTTAGAGGTTCAAATTCCAAAATATCTCTTTGACTGCGGTTAAAGACCCCGTACTTTTAATGAAAAGTTATTCAATGATCCAAGAAGTCACTGGTTGAAAAAATGTAAATATCAATATTCAAATGTGCCTTTCAAGAAGCACTGAATATTGAAATGCAAATTTCAAGAGGCACTGACTAACTCCAGATTGGGCATGGAGGTGCCAGCTAAGAAGGCTTTGATGAGTGCAAGAGCAAATTTTGGTCTATGCAGAGGAACTTCATGTCCTGCTCCCCTTACTGCCACAAAGGTGAGTCCAGCATATTCTTGTGTCCACCCTCCCACCTGTGGCATTTGATATCACATTCAGTGCACTCAACAATTCCAAGGGAGCAACCAAGAAAAGATGTGTATATATATATAAATGTATATAGGGCTTAGGGTGGAAGAATGAAAACTCTTGCAAAACCACATACCTGCCCTTCATCATACCATGCACGCCAAGGGCTCACAGTTGGAAGTTCAAGAGCATCAATACTATAGCGAGTAGATGTCACAGGGATTACGGAATCTGTGTCACCACTGAATAAGGGAACAAGAAATGCAAGTTAAGGAAAGGAAAGGAAAAACACTGTGAATTTAGAACGACATACATTTGGACATTGACAGTCTCTTCCGAAATTAACTTTTTGCTTTTAAACTTAGACTCGTCTCTGATGAGTAACACACCAAATATCCTTTATAGGTCAAAAGTCAAAACTCACTCAGAGCCATGCAGGAAATGAAATTTGAGGTAGAAAACAGAAATGGAAACAAATGGAAGTTCTGATGTTATCAACTGAAAAAATTATAGCACTCGAAATATTTATATTTCAGAATTATCACAAAGTTTGTTGTTAAACTAAGAAATAAGGCAGCAAAACTATGATGGCATGTTTGTCAACACAAACTCCACACCCCAGTAGTTCACTGTCTTGAATGGGTCTGACATTCTTGAACTAAATACGATGGTGGATGCTATAAGAAACAATGGTTATGAGGGAAAAAGATTAAATTCTAATTCAAAGTTCCATCTGATTACATCTAGCTCTGTTGTGCACCCGCCAACATATTTATTCATAAGAAAGAGATCTGGCATAGTCATAGTACCTACTACATTACTCCAAAGAGAATGTAATGGCACATATATCAATGCACAAAGTGAGTAGGAAATGTCTGGGTGGTCGATTGATCAGGTGTCATACTATAGTTGAGCTTCTAATCAACTATGGGCCCTTTTGTATCATGTCTACTTTAATTCAGTATCTTTTGTTTATAAGCAAATATTGAAAACTACAAGCAACATCAAGGATTTGATTTTGATTGTTAAGGCTTAACTTGCAATATTTTCATAACCTAAGTAATTAGTAAACTGTCTTATCCGACATTAACAGTTGTAGTGACTACAAATTTACTGGTACTAAGTATGATTGTAAACACATATTTAGTGATGCACATATATTAGACATTGAGGGTAACCTGAATATCCATATCCTCAGTCCCAAATGAATAAGTTCATGATAAACATCGAGCACAGTACTTGGAGAATCCTTCCAGTTGACATTTACCTCTTCACTGCAAAACATGGATAATAAGAGGCTTCTGATCACTGTTGATTCAGTAACATGAACATGCATACATGCACAGATATAGAAGAAAAAGACTGAAGGAGAAGTACAACAATGCATTGTAGTCAGTACTATAAACACTAGTCAAAAAGATCAGAAGGATAAAGCTCATTCACTTGCTGTTTGATCTTTATCAAGCAATACATGAGGCCAGTGTTACCATGAACTATATGGAATGTCTGCTGAACACAATTGCTCTTGTTTGATTCACAATGCATATTGGGGACTTAAATAGAAGCTTTCAAGTGTTTCCCTAATGATCATTACCTGCAGGTAGCCCATTTGTCAGGCTTATGAGCTGGATCAACATGAAGCGCATTTTGGACCTCAGGTAGATTGAAGTACACAGTAGAGTGCTTCTCTGTGCAAGGATCATATCCTTCACTGAGTCTGCCAAATCTCTGTAACATCACATAACATATCATTAATAAGGATCTGCATCACAAAACTTCGGTAGAAATCCACATCATTTGAAATATGTTTACAAATTGACTTTGGACTTTGCTTGATGACTTTATTTGTCCAAGAAAAACTAAAACCAACTAATGTTTTATAAAGACCAGTTAAATTGATAGTGTAAGAAGGGCACACTCACATGCTTTCTTCTTAGCAGCTGCTTTGACTGGCTGACATTACCAGGGCATAGAGAAGTAAAGATACTGTAGGGGTCAATGTTGCCAAGTTCTGCATCAGCATTTTCAAAAATCGTACCACATGAATCTGAGGGGTGTATGAATGACTCAGAATCACATTGGTTCAATAGCTTGTATGTTTGATCAGAAATCAAACCACTTGACCACATAAACTGGGCAATCCCCAAATGATCATGGAAATCATCAGTAAGAGCATTTCCAACCTGCATCAAACATATATAGTGGTTAAATTTTTTGGTAACAATAAGCATAACAAGGAACTACTTTTAGGGAAATAATGGAGTCTATACCATGTAACCTTTCAGATTTATAGTATTTTCCTTTGCTTCTGAGTTGTACTTCATGATAACTTGGCTAAGTTGAGGAACATAGTGCCCTGAAACAGAGGAATTTTTTTTTTTTTTTGACAGTCACTACAACAGTTTATCAAGAAGTGTTGTAGACATATTAATCCCTGTACCTATATCATGGGAAGTTTGTGGCAGTGTTGTTTACCTGCATAGCTTTCGCCAGTGATAAAGAAGTCCCTCCTTTATACTGGGGAAAACGCTCAAACCACTTCAATAGGAATGTTAGAGAGTCCTCAGCTGTGCACAAAGTTTTATTAGTTTATGTGGCGCAATTATATATAACTCAAAGCAGAAGCATGAGGTAATAAATGCCCATAGTACTACCAGTGCTCTTATCTCCATTGTTCAGAATGTCAGATGAAGTGTTTGAATATGAAAATCCAACTCCAACAGGAGAATCCAGAAAAAGAATGTTGGCAACTACAAGACAAGACAGCACAAATAGTTAGACTTGATTTGCATTTGAGTTTTTTCTTTATGCTCTTACAAATATGAGCATGACAAGCATAAGTCAGATTCCTGTGCTTGTAAATGATCATTCACCTTGGTTCCAAGAGTAAGGATTCAGATAAATGGACTTCCCATCTGGATTTATATGAAAGGGGCCAATTTCCTCTGCCTCCCCATAAGCAATGGATGAACATCCAGGCCCTACAGAAGCCCCAACACAAGAATGTTTCATTTCAATCCTAACAATATAAACTACAAGACAGTAATATGACAAATGGCAACCATTTCTACCTATCACTACTTTCAATTACAATTAACAACATAACAAAACTCAAATGAAAGGTTAATCAACCAGCAAAGCAAAAGCCTGTCATATGGTTTTAAATCCCAGTTGCGATTAGCCATATTTTTCTGCAATTAATGCAATTGCAACGCAATTTAGGGTGCGTTTGTTTCAGTTTTAACAAGAAGCGATTATGAGACTTAAATTTTATATATATGGAAAAACTTAAACTATTCTTTTTAGCTTCTAGAAAAAGACTATAATAAGATTTTTTTGAGATTCTAATTATTTTAAAAAAAATTATCCAAATAAAAAAAAAAAGAACTTTTGGGTAAAAACAGTTATTTTTAACCCAAAAAAAAAAAAAAAACACATCCAAAGGCACCTTAAAAGAATGGCATGATGAAATGACCATCTACCAAATAAACATTCTCAAATGAACACAAGTAAAAGGGTAAGTGAAGATCATAGTTTAACCTCCGTTGAGCCATAAGACAAGGGGTTTGGGTTGGGGGTCAGGATCGGCCTCGATGAACCAATAAAACAGGGCCCTCCCAGCTTGATCATTGACAGTGACATACCCAGAATAGTGTTGGAAGTTGATGTTAAAGGTTTGACCCGGGAGCACCCCAACCCTATCAAGGTTTTGCTGCACAAATGGGTTGTTGGAGGAAGAAGATGACGATGATGCAAAACTAATGGTCACAAGAAGAGTGATCACAAAATGTGCCAACAAAGACAACCTCGGCCGAGCCATCTCGATTGGAGGCAGTGGTTTGTGTGCTGTGGGGGTGGTCATGAGTTTGAGGTCTGAGGTTAAAGTACAGTATTCTAGGAAGTAGGAACTGAAGCAAGTGCTGCAATGATTTCTGTTCATGCCTTGGTTGGTTCGGGGTCCTGTCTTGGAAGACGTTGTGCGTCAATAATTTTTGTTTGTATTGTAAGCATAAACTAGCAACGGCCTAGTCCGTCTGCTCTTTTGTTTTTGTTTCCCGATGACGAATTCTCGATAATTTTCGCGGTCCCATAAAGCCAATAATGATAATATATTAATTTAATTCAATATGTCGACAATATTAGGGCATTATTTTGTATACCGGTGGTGGGTGGTGATATATGTGTAATATTGGAATTTATAAAATTGATGTGAAATATGATGCTTTTTTAACAGAATTTGGTATATAGCAATTTGAATGCAATCTAAGCTGAGCATAGATGAAATTTATATAGATAAATAAAATTATTTTTTTAATAAATCCTGACTACAAATAGCTTCTTAATAATTTAGGATGTTATTTTTTTTATAAAATCACTTATTAGCGATTTGTATGTATCTAAAACACAAAAAAATATGAAAATATTATTTTATTAAATAAATCGCTATTATGTTTGAAAAATACACATTTTTTAATTTAAATTACTGTATAGCGATTTGTATTAAAAAATACCACGTTCCACATAAATTTTATAAATTTCAATATTATACATATATTACCACCCTATACTCATATACAAAATAATACCCCATAATTATTAGTAATTTCTACTATCCTCATTAGCAATATTAATATATCAAAATTAAAACCTATTTAATATCATCCGGATCCATATATAGTGTGAACTCATGTGGTGCGTATGATTGAGTAAAGGAACGTTGATGACAAAGACCTCCTCACCGCAAGCAACCAATACCATCATAATTGGCCCCTGCCTCTCAAGTGAGAGAATATAGGGGAGAGCTTGATTCTTAAATTAATAGAGTAAAAAAAGATACACTTCTAAATTTATTGATCTAAAGATAAAATCAGTTTACAGATAGGGCTATTATCCATCTTAACCCCTGCCATCTTTGTTGAAAGCCTCCACGGCGCATAACATCTGTGTGTTTTTTTTTTTAATTAATATTATTTTATTATTATCTGGAATAGGTGCTTACTGCTTTTCTTATCACTGATCAACGACGTTAGTTTTTTTTTCGGTAGAAGCAAATTTTTCTTTTTTTTTTTTAATTATTCTTGTCGTGCAATAAATTCAAGTCGTTATTTGTAGTATTCTCCAATAGTCCAATACTATGTATACTACTAACGTCGTCAAGTACCCAGCTTGAACGGAAACTAACAAGTAGCCCAGCCACGAGCTTTTCATAATGTATGAACCCATTGGTGCTGTCCATGAGGCCTGTGCATAGTGGCAAAACCAATATAAGCCCACACTTGGACCTGACCAAAGAAAAGCCCACACTAGGAGTTCTATTCCTGAGCCCTTCCTGCAAAATTAACCCTCCCCCAGACCCAAAATTAAATAAGAAAAAAAAACTCCATTGATTATGTAAATTAGAAATTACTTATACAATAAATTACACTCACCTATCCGAAGATTTGTGAAAATATAACTCACACCCTCTTTAATTATCTAGTTTACACTCACATCCATCTATTTGTCAAATTTTAAATATTTATATTATAGTTACACTCTTCATTCACAGAATACCGTTAATAAACTTAATAAAATGATATTTTTAAGGGTATTTTTATAATTTTATTAATTATAAACAGTTAATATCACAAAAAGTCACTCTATTAAGTTTATTAATGGTATTGTATGAATAAGGAATATGATAAATACTTAAAATTTGACAAGTAGATGAGGTACGAACATAAGCTGGACAACTAGAGAGGATGTGAGTTACATTTTACAAACCTCATAAAAAGTAAGTATAATTTACCCTTAAATATATTAAAATTAGATCTATATATTTAATGCTTTTTATAAATAACTGGAATCATTTAATAAATCATATTAAATGCCGAATAACATGTGCCATTTGCAGCTTGCACAACCACTAACAAAGGTTTTTTTTTTTTTAGATCTTAGTCATTTCTAATAATTAATTATTTTTAATTTTACTTTGTGTTACCTTTTAGCGTCTTTACTCGTAGCCTATGTTCGTGGTCATTTTTTTAACGACAACATAAAGCACTTTACAAGTTGGTTTATAATCAAATATATGACAATTGATTTGGTTTATGATTTTTTATTTTTGACAATTTCTAAATAAGGATTAATTTGAATTATGATTATTGTAAATAAAAATTCACTAATTTTTCATGCAAATTATACTTATAAGTTACGTAAATTTTAGTGCCTTTAATTTAATTATTCAAAGAAGTATCTTTACCCTCATTGGGTCATTGTTTATTTCCCTTAATTTAGGTTTAGTACATCTAATAAACTAAAGAGTTAAATTTCTTTTTTTTAAAAAAAAATTAGAGGATAGGGGGTGGAAATGAGAGTTGAACTCACAACTCCTTTAACTCATTAAGATATATATAAATCTACCACTAAATTGCTGACTCACTTGCAACTAAAAATTTTGATTTGAATGTATTACTAGTATAAAATAATTTTAAACAGATGTTCAGCAACAATGTATCAATAAGTTGAAATCTAATATACTCATTCTCAATTCCTAATGAATCAATCAATCTAACAACAACCGAAATCACCTTTAAATAATGGTAATTCTCTTTTCACTTGGTATGATGATGGTAACTCGGATAAAATTAAAATGTATATATGCTCCAAAGGAGAAATCAAGATCCTCCGGAAGTGTAATTGATAAGCCACTGAATCTCTGACATCAATGAAAGGAATCCAATACATACGAGCTTGAGCTCACCGTACTTATCCATTAGATTCGAATTTCACACATACAGAGGATGTGAGTTGCAACATATTCTATCAAGTTGCCCCTTTGTGCCTCTGTTACCCTTGCTACTTGCCAATGCTATTACTAGTTGCTGTACATATATGCGTTTCATGTGTGGTGGTCCTTCTCAGCCTTCATGCCACTGCCTTTAGGGTGAGACATCACTGTCTTATACGGTTAGTCCCCATGTGATTTGCCATGGCCCTTGATGTTGATGGTAACCCCTAATATTAGTCCTCAACTGATCGAATGGGACACAATGCAATGCAAACTCAGCGTGAATTTCTCTCCTGGATGGCTTTCGAATTTTGTCATGGCATGGAGCATCTATATAAAAGAGTAAGTCTTCGACGCAACGGTGAAATTGCTACTGCTTTGTGACCTAGAGGCTATAGGTTTAAAGATTCAAATTCTGAAAATACCATCTCAGCAAAATAATAATAAAGCTATATACATCTATTATTCTCAGACCCACCAGGTGTAAGTCTTATGCATTAAGCGACCCTTTATGGGTTATCCATATATAACTTCATTCCATTTATCTCCTTTTATCATAATTTACATTCTTGTTGTTTTGTCTAGTGGAGAACCAATAAGGATAAATACAATACTCAGGAGCCACCTATTTGATCAGGAACAAAAGTTTTTAGGATAAGTTTCAGTTGAGATTGTTAGAGGGATAAGATTATACGGCACCACCGCCACGGCATATGCGATTTGAAACAAAGAGGGATTCGATTAAGATTTCGTAATATATACAGAGAGTTTGTATGATTATAGCATTGATGCATATGTGTGCCCATTATGTAATTTAGATATATATGTTCGTTAAAAATATTTCTTTATTATAACAAAATATTTGATATTTGTCAGGCTAGGTTGATGGAGATATGTGTTTGTTAATAAACAATAAATTGCAATCTTGTAAGGTTGTTACATTGTAATTAATCATGGTCTGAACTCAGCAAGCTTAATTATATGGTTACATACGATTCACATGGTTTTAATTACTACATAATTAATTATACCAGTAAACCACCAAGATGCCGTGGGTACTATAAGAATAACTAAGAAAGAGACCATATACGTTGGATCAGTTTTAGTCAGCCTGTTCATTTTCATAGGAAAATGCGAGTTTCACAAATAATTTATGAGATTAATATTTTTATGTATGGACTAAAATTCAAGTATGTATTATCACACATCAAATTAAGATGATGAGTCACATTACTACTTTAATACTCATGCAAATAATATAATTTAATTGAATGGTCTATAATATAAAATTAAAATATTTGGTACATCAAAATTTAATTCATAATTTTTTACTTCCTCACAAAGTATGAAAGTGTCAAAAATAAGAAAGGAGAAAAAAGTTATAATTGATATGACATGTAAATATTATTTTGTCACTTCGTCGTGCGAAGAATTTATTTGCGTAAATGACCTTTTTCTTAACTTTCTATCAAATACACAAAACAAATTAGTCTTACACCCGTAACAGTGCCTAATCATCTCAAAAATCAATAAATAAACAAACTAAGTCTTCATCACTATATTTATGATATTGACTTTTCTTTCAAAACATACTCGTTTTTCGAATGCTTTATTAAATTATCATCGGAGTTTTCGCACCTTGTTCGTTTTACAACTCGAGCGAAAATGATCGAGGTTGTTGCCAAATTTGACCCACCGATTTTAATTCTGGGACATTGACCTTTCATAATCTAACTCTGCCAAAACACTTTCCAGGTAACATGAATTAATTGAAAGTCATTAACTATAATCTTACGGGTTTTATTGAACACGTTACACTAATTATATTTTATTGCCACAGGGAAAAAAATTGCCCATGTGCCAGAGATTTAGACAAGAATTAAAGGAAAAGTGCAAATGCAACTCTGTGGAAATTGCTGTCCTCCGTCCGAGTCTCATCATGAGGCATCTGATTCAGATTCGTGTGCCCAAATGAACAGTTACCTTTGAATCTGGCAGGAGCATGTTTTGTATTCAACGAAATTTCCAGGAACTTGCCCTCAATTTTCAGCATGATTCATGAACATTTACTACAGCACAAGCACCACTTTCATATCGTTACTGTGAGCGGCCCAAAGGAAAAGGAAAAGGAAAAGTCAAGAGATAACTGTGTGTGAGATTTAGATGGCCAGAGCTAGACAAATTCAATACGGCGGCCATTAAGGGAAAAAAAAAAAAAAACTAATAAACATCGGCATAGGAGAGGCCGAAATGTTTTTTTTTTTTTTCTGTCCGAAAAACAATTATGGAAAATGATAGAACTTCAAAATAAATTCTATTTATTGACTTTTGGCACGAATGTCCATTTCATCATGAAAAACAATCATCAATGATATGCCAAGATCCAACATATATGAAAGGGACACTAGCACTACGGGGCTTATTTCATAACTACTAATATATGGTATACCATGACCCAAAGGCGTTTGACCCAGTGGAAGGATGCTAGATTCGCAAGACTTGAGAGTGTGTACAGGGATTCTCCACAAAGAGATCTCTAGCTCGATTCCTTGTGAAAAGTATTTCTTTGGAGAGGGGGTGTATCCATGTCGTTCCAACACCCAAAACTTTGAAGTTCCCCTCCTCAGTTTTCTAATCAATATATATATATATGGTATACCATCCTAATCAGTGATAGATTTAGAAAATTTTGACAATAAAAGTAAGAATCATATATTAGTGTAAGAATAATGAATTATATTATATACAATGACGGATCTAGAAAATTTTTATACTAGGGAAAAAATAATTTATCAATATAAAAAGAAGTAGAATGCATTATATCTTGTTATTTTGTCTCATTTAAAATTAAAGTTTGGTCAAGCTCAACCAAATAATAGGGACAAAAATATACTACATTTATGTAATTATTAAAAAAGTTTAAAATTTCTATGGGGGCACACATGCCTCCAAATTAACAAATATAGATCCGTTCCTGACTATATTTTATTATTTTGTCTTATTTAAAATTAGTGTGGGGTCACAAAATCTATATTTTTACCTAGTTATTAAAAAAATTTAAAAATTGTTAACCTAGATCCACCCTAGTGCTAATAAAGGAGGTATATCATATTCACATATCCCATAAGTAAAAATTTTCAAAATAAAAGCATCTTAAAAAAGAAGGGAGTATAAATTACTAACCCATCCAATATTAACCGCCTTTTTGTTAATGAAGGTTGGCACATGTGGTAAGAAGCGGGTCGTATTTCACAAGAATACAGATTCAATTCTCGCTATCGTTATAAGAACTCTTCAGTTAGCAATCTTGTAAATGCTCGTAGAGTCTCAAGGCCCTACCTTGACTTTGGTGGGATGACCAATGCCAAATTCACGTAAACTTTTTGGTATAAAAAAATAAATAAAAACTACCATTTTATCATTTGTGTCCTAATACATTGTTAGAAAGACAGTTATTATTGAACCCGGAAAGAGTATCCAATAATTTAAATTTTATATTTATTGCTTTTATGGACCTCATATAAAAAATAAAAGTGGTTGTTGATCTATGGTTCGTGGTCATTACTTGTTTTTATTAATGTTACCTGCTCATTACTGCCCTCCTCATTCTACGTACCTATATATGAATGGATTAGCTCATCTGCCATCGATATGCAAATTGAAACAAATTGGCAAGTGGCACAAAAAGGTCTCACCTATTGCGTACTCTTATTTTTAAAATTAATTCCATATAATTTACCACGTGTTTTTCGTCCACAAAAATGCGATGTATAAAGACGTTATTGATGGTCTGATGCATTGCCAACTTCTTGGTTTATTCATTTTCTGTCTACTATATACCTGCAATATAACTATATATATATATATAGTTATGTACATCGCTTAAATAATTTAGCTACCCCGGCAGAACATGCAAGTGCCACAACCAGGATAAAAACAAATGCGAGTACAGAAGAAATGTATAGCTGCTAAACCCCACCACAAATGCATAAGCATGAGCTTGCCGTTGCAGTTTTTGGTTTGTGGAGCACAAGCAACAATGTCCATCAAAATACCTTTAAAAACTATTCCGTTTAAAAGACCCTAACCCAATGCAAGTGAGTGAGGTAGACTCCAGCAAGTGTCAATCAATTACGGGAGGTCACGAAGACCCCCACCCCTATTCTCTATTTCATATTATCTTAGTTAAAAAAAAAAAACACACACGCGCGCGCACCAACCCAATATATATACTCTATATTTACAATAATTATGCTATATCATAAAATTATTCATATACCTCGTATTGCAATTAAAATTTATGGCCTTGAGTTTTAATAACAACAACAATGACAATAAAACATATAATAATGTTTTAATAATAATAATAATAACTCATATTAGAAATGGAGTTTAATTTTAATACAATGATAATATATATAGTCATCTAGTCACATATTGTTATATTAATAAAAACATGTTTGATCTTATCTTACTATTTCAAAAGTAATGTACGTAGGAGAATTTGACTGTATAACAATGTAAAAAATTCTTACACGGATAATAATATATTTAAATTAAATCCTTAAAAATAAAGAATGATTAATGTTTGAGATTTAATTGGAATACACTAACAATGTAAATTTTTTTACTTATTTATCAAATCATATAATGTTATATCAATAAATATAATTACTTTTCACCTCCATTACTTGAAAAGTTATACAAAAAGAAATATTTGATTGGATGACAGTTTAAAACTCTTTTACATCATCAATGCATCAAAATTAATATATAGTGATTCTTAAATTAAAAAAATGTAATAAGATAACGATAAAATCCAAAATCATCCCATGTGTTAAATTAATCTGATATATTTAATTTGTTGATTGCAAGGATATAAGTGACTGAATGTATTGGTAACTTCTGCCGACTTCATTGTTATAGTTTATTACATTACATTTAACAGTCGGCTAGAAATAATGATAAGTGAGTTTCTTTTCAAGCAAAACAGAAGTTTGAAAATATCTAACTATGTATTGCACATTGACTTCAAATGAATCAATTTTATACTTGGAAGATGTCTTACTTTGAGGACGAGGGGAAAAAAGGAAATACATGAATTTCAACTTAATTAGCAGCAATGTAATTTGCTAATTATGTGATATCAATGTATGATGTTCCCTTTGTTTTTCATTTTTCTCTCTCTCTCTCTTATTACATTACAATTGGTTATTATAATTATCAAAGTGTGTTTAAACGACGTCATTCCTAATGTAACCATTCGGCTCACGAAATCGAATAAATATTTGCCTTGCTGTCTTTAACTTGTATAATAATTAATAAATAAACTCGTGCAAGATAAGCGTGCAATAAATTTTAAATTATTAACTTGTTAATGTTCATGTTACTTTTTATTCATTATAGAGATCTAATTACAAATTTTAAAATTATAGACATCTAATTAAAAATTTAATGAAACTATTATAACTCGTATATTAATTAAACCTATAATCAACAAGGAAATAAAGTTGTTCATTATTTATTTAAAGCAATGTCAACTTTTTGTTTTTATTACTAATGTCAACTTTTATCTATATCATAATACAAATAAAATTATTTATCTTTTTTTTAAATTATCATTGTTATTTATTATTAAATTTTAAGATAAATACTAACCAGAAATCTTAAAAAATTTATTACAAACATATAATATCGATTAATTAGTGATAAAAATAGCAATACTCAAATTTTTTTTCTTAAACCAAAAATTTATCTATCCCAGAGAAATAATTAGAAAATTTTATTTATAATAGGAAATTGATTACAAATTTTTGAATTATAGTAACCTGATTAAAAACTTAGTGAAATTATAAAGAATAATAGATTAATTAAATTATTATCTTATTATTACTATCTCAATTGTATGACATATAACTTAATTAACAGTACAAAAATATTTTATATAAATATGAGTATAAACCAAACTGTTTTATAAGACTAAAATTTAGAATATGCTATATTCTTAAAAATGATATTAATTTTAATACATTATTAATATAAACTAACTTTAATGTACTGTTAGTGTAAAAGAGTTTTATATTGTTATTCAAGTATATAATTTTATTTATGAGACGTTTAAAATGATAGGTGGTTGAATCAAACATTTTTGTTAAATTATCAACATATGATTGTGTGTTAAGATCCACGGCAGTTGGCAGAGCACAAAGATGTATTTCTTAGACATATATATACAATAATGAGGTTAGTCAATTTATAGACAAAAGTAAGATTAAAGCGTAGTATGACCAAATTTATCCAACATCAATATAAATTAATCTCAAATATCCCTAAATTGATCTAAAATATAATAATTTTTTTTTTTTAATTCTTAACACTCCCCTAAAACTAAAGCTCATCGAGCCTTAAACTTGTTATAATTAAATGGAGATAGGACTGCTTGGAGGCATAACATGGAGGCAAAGTGGAGATGTCATGATCCAATTTGAAAACATGATCAGCACATGAGGAGTTTCATCCCCATGCAAACGTCATGATTGCTAAGTCATACTATATCCAAAATTAATTAAAATTTCCATTTTTCAACACAATTTTCATATCAAATACAAACTCATATCAAAACATGCATAAATTCATTTCAGAAATCCAATCCCAATCCATAAACATAATACAAATATACTCGAGTTGCTTTATACAAAATAAAACCACGAAAGCTATACACTTTTAAGTATATGATAAATGTAAATCGTGGTGTCAAAAAGCTATAGCATGTATGGTCCAGGACTTTACCCGCACAACACTAGAGCACTCTATATTAAAATGAAAAATACTCCACTGCTACATGAAGCTCATCAACTGAAACACTATGGTTGTTGAGGAGGAGGCTGTGGAAGATCTTATGCAACAATTGTATTTGTAAGGAGAAAAGATAAGGGGGTGAATTTTATCCTAAAACTCGGTGAGTGGATCCTTGGGACAAGAAAGAAAGGTACATAAATAATAATGCAACATTCAAAAGTTATTTCTGTTTACAATACATAATAACTATGATAACACTAGTTTATAATAAACATAAAGAAACATATTTATTTCTAAGGAATTAGTGTAGAAATAGAATATCCAATAACTGTAAGGCGGTGATTTGTCTCTCGTGAACAAGAGCACCTCTATGAGATTTTAACAGTCCCTTGTGGACCCCTTGTAGGTAACTTGCAATACCAAGGTTAATGATTTAACTATCGTTAACTCACAACTCTATTTCTCTCAATAATTCCTTATTCTAAAATCACATTGTAGTCATAAAAGAGGATTCTATGAATCTATGTTTAACAACTCTTAATCATCATATATCAATCATTTTTCACAAACCCAATCCAACATTGCTAAATCTTATCATCATATATAAATCATATATAGGATCATAAATAAATCATATCTAACAATTTGAATTCAAGAATAGTCCCATGCATTTATGAAAATCAATAATTTCCATGAGAAACTCCAAAATATATTTTCCAGTTCTTGTAAAAATACATATAAAATCTATGTCACGATAAAACTAAACTTTAAATATTCTAAATACTCCATGATACTATAAAATATATTGCTAATGACTAAAATAAGATTATAAGATCAAACTCATTCACCTGGATAGATGGAATAAGGAGTGCCAACACCTAGGGAGGCCTAAGGACTAGGGATGACACTAACATTTGCCATAACAACAAACAAACTCATGAATAATTTATGAAAACTCTCTAACAACTTTAACAAACTCTATGAACACTAGGGGAATACCCTCACTTGACAACAATGAGAGATAACAACACCCAAACTCAAGAACATAAAGTGGAGGAGAGAAAGATGACATAAACTATAAAAAATCTCTCTTACCTTGAAGCTTTAAAGAGGTAAGATTGAGTGGGTTGAGAGTGAAGGGTTGGAAGGGTGTTTGGGATGATAGAGTTTCGTTTTAGATGAAAAAACATGAATTGGGGGGGGGGGGGTTAATAGGGTTAGGGCATCATTTAAGTGAAACTGCGTTTATAGGTTTAGTATTATGCTAACATTGAGGGATACCATTATAGCGGTATATGACTGCTATAGCGATCAAGAGACTTGCATTATCCCCTTTAGAAAACACATGACCACCATCGTTATAGCGGTCGAGAATGACCCTTACTCCACCAAACCCACACACCTGACCACTTCGGATACACGATGTCTATCTCTAAAACAAAACCCGAACCACCATACCCTTTATAATTATAATTTTTCCCTATCATACTTTGTGACTTAAAGTTACTAATAATACACGTCACAAACCTCTTTTTTGTTTGTGTTCTCACTTCCCATCATCATGAATGATTTGATATCTCATAAGTGGATATTAAATTTTTTTTGATATTGGAATTGTTTGAGTTGTGGTATTAGATGTGGAATTATCTTCATACATATATCTCTTTTAAGATTATTTTTATTAAACGTTTGGACATAAATTATAAGGAAAAAAGGCTAAATCCAATTATCCAATTCAAACCAATCCAAATTTGATCAGATCGATTTGGTTCGAATTATGTAAAAAAAACAAATATAAACCAATCAAACACTCATCGATTTAGATTTATTTATTTTTCCCAAATTTAGTCTGAACTAACCTTTTTACACCCTTAGAGACAGGAGACATATGTCTTGGTAAAATCAAGAAACGTGAGTTCCAATAACTTAGAGATAACAATAGCATGAAAAGAAAAAATTTAGGGCATGTCTCATAACTTTGATACTATATTAAGATCCATGGTAAATTTAGAAAATAATAAGATATATTTCTTAGATTTATATGTAAAATGAGATAAGCCTATTTATAAGAAAAAACAAGATTAAAACATAATAATAAAATTAATTTAACATCGACCTAAATCAATGCAAGACGTACCTAAATTAATCTAAAATATAATAAGATATTATTTATTCTTAACAATGTGTAAGTGTTTTTTTTTCATTAACAATGTATTAAAATTTAATTCTTATTAATGTAGAAAAATTTATAGAATTATTTAATTATATGTATGTTGTTATCTAAATGACTTTTGAGGCAATGCTTATAAAATTTAAATATTTTTATTTTATTTATATGGACTAATAGTGTAAAATTTTTTTACACAATTATCAAATCATGTATTTATATAATTTTAATAAGATAAAATTTTTACACAATTTTTTTACATTATAGTGCATCAAACTTAAACTTATGTTTTTTCAATAAGATAAAATTTAAATAATTTTTACGCTCTGACAGTATAAATTTGTTTTAAAATATCATCCAATTAAATATTTTTCATTTAGATGATTTTTTGGATAGTGAGTATGAGATTTAACTATTTTTATATATTAAAATTAAATTTAAATATATTTTCTTTGATATAAAAATTAAATATTTAACAATTATCACTGTAGAGGAATTTAAACTCTTAAAAAATATTTAAGTCTATCTAAAATATCTTTCCCTTCCCATGACAATTTTAAATTATTATAATCATTAGGGTCAAGGTAAGTAGTCGTAAAAAATGCACAATATGCACAGTACACTCTAAAAATCGTTCTATAAGAATACAGATTGCAGTGCTCGCTTTTACAGTTCTTCCAGACGATCACAGAGAGAGAGAGAGACTTCTTCTATCTGTAGGTTACTTCCCGCAGAGAGAGAGGGGGAGAGAGAGACTTCTTCTATCTGAAGGTTACTTCCCGCAGAAGGTTCTCTGTGGAATTTCCCAATAAACAAAGAACAACAAGTTTCCGCAAAGAAGAAGCGTACATATTATTACAAGCAAAAGAAAAGAAAAAGAGAGCAACGAAGCAAAAAAAAAAAAAAAAAAGTTGAAAAGAAAAAAATCGCAGCGATTTAGAAGAAATCATCAAAAGGGGTTTCGTGACAACCCTTGTTCTGCTTCTTAACCGAGATTCTCGAAAATCGATAGCTCCACGTAACCATCCCAAGATTTTCGCCCTTTTCCGTTCCATACAACTGTTCCCAATTCTGTTATAAGATATCATTTGGTTTTTTATGCGCTGTCTTCTCTTCCTTGATTGGCACCAACCCCGTTAGGGCAAATTTTGGGGTTTATTCTTCTGTTTCTCTTTCTGGGGGTTCCCTTCCCGTTTCCATCCTCTCCTCTCCGGCGAAGACGCCGTTTGCCCTGTCGTCTTCATTGTCGTTTTCTTTTCTTCGGGGGTGGAGTTGGGGGGTTGCTTCGAAATAGGGTTTTTGAGGGGATCCGAGGTTAAAGTTCGTGTCTTTCCACGGAAATCAATGTTGGGTATGTGCAAAGTTGAACTCTTTGTTGCAGTGTGCTCGCCGTTGGATTGATTGATTTCTGTGATTTTTGCCGTAAATGTTTTCTTCCTTTTTTCTTTTTTTCGGTTTTTTCTGGCTGGACTCGTTTGTGGATTCAGGAATCTGAGAATTTGTTAGGTTTTGATTCCACCATAAAACAAAAAAAAATTGTCCTTTTTCTTTTGGGTAAAACCTTGTGTGGTGTTAAAAAAAGAGGAAGCGTTAGACTGAATTGTTTGGTGGCGTTGTTTATCAGCTATAGCTGAGGGTTTGATAGCAGCTCCCTCTTTCATTGCGCCTTGATTGATTTCCTTGTTTGTGAAAGAAGGGTGTTTTTCTGATTGAGGCTTTGTTGTGTTTGATTAAGACTTAAGTCGTTGGGCAAAATCATAGTGGTGGATTAAGAGATGAGTTCCAGTGTCACTGGAAGCTTGGCCCGTGAGGGCCAGCTCCTTGTGGTTCATATTGCTGAGAATGGACATTCATTTGAACTGGGATGTGATGAGAACACGCTTGTTGAGGACGTTATGCGGTCCATAGAATCTGTTACTAGGATTAGTTTCAGTGATCAGCTTGTTCTTTGTATGGACATGAAACTCGAGTCACAGCGGCCTCTATCTGCTTACAAGCTTCCATCTGAAGACAAGGAAGTGTTCATATTCAATAAGGCCAGGCTGCAAAGCAACTCGCCGCCTCCGCCACCAGAGCAAGTCAATATTCCCAGCAATTTGGAGCCTCCATCGCCGTCCTCATCGCATGATCGGCACCCTCTTGATGATGCTTTGGATCCTGCTTTGAAGGCCTTGCCTTCTTATGAGCGGCAATTCAGGTACCATTATCATCGAGGGCATGCGATTTATAGTGGTACTGTGATGAAATATGAGCATTGTCAGAGGCTTTTGAGAGAGCAGATAGTTCAGGAAAGAGCAGTTGAGGTTGCAAGGGGTAATTTAGAACAGTACCATAGAATGATTAACCAGAACTATGGGGACTTCATTAAACGCTACACGCAGCAACATCGGATGCATTCTGATCTTTTGGAAAATTTTGGGAGGGATGTTGAGAAACTAAGGTCTGTCAAACTTCACCCTTCTTTACAAACTGCGAATCGCAAGTGTTTACTGGATTTGGTGAAGGAAGAGAACTTGCGGAAGTCGATGGAGAATTGCACCTGCTCCCACAAGCAGTTTCAGAATAAAGTTTCACAATTTAAGCAGACTTTTGGAGACGTGAAGCGTCGGGTTGAGGAGTTGTTATCTGGCAGGGATTTATCATCCATCAGGAATTTAGAACAAGCAATTAAAGAACATCAGAAATATATAAACGAACAAAAGAGTATCATGCAATCTCTGAGGTTAGTTTTCTTTCATTATTCAGCATTTTCTTTTTATAGTGTGGCACTCTTTATTGCTCGGGAAGCATTTAAGCTTAATGTGTTATCCTTACTATCCTGTTTTGTATTTTTGTTCGTTGTTTCATGGTTAGAAAAATTATCCTACTCAACTTCCTGTATTTTGTGTTACTGGGCCCTGATCTTATATAATTGTGCACCATTCCTGCAAGGCTTCTGAACTATTGAATGCCAATGGTGATTAAGAAGCTTGTTCAGTTGAGACTTTCTTTTTCTGTTTTTTGGGGCTAAACACTTAACATTTAACAGAGGTTTAGAAATAGGATATAGTGCTTGTTAGTTGTCTCCATATATATCACTTGCTCTACTTATCCTTATTGCTGCAATTCACTTTGTATTTGTTATTCTGCACTTTTATACCTCTTTGGTCTTCTGAGATACTTGTCAGCCCAGCTTATGGATTAAATTTTTATGTGGATTTCTGCAGCAAAGATGTTAACACTGTAAAGAAGCTGGTGGATGATTGTCTCTCCTCCCAATTGTCATCATCGCTTCGTCCTCATGATGCGGTTTCGGCCTTGGGTCCTATGTATGATGTTCATGACAAAAATCACTTGCCTAAGATGCAGGCTTGTGATCATGCTATTTCTGAGCTACTTAACTTCTGCAAGGACAAGAAGAATGAAATGAACAACTTTGTGCACACTTACATGCAAACCATAACTTATGTTACGTACCTCATCAAAGATCAGAAGCTACAATTCCCTGTATTTAAAGAGGCAATGGCTCGTCAGGATGGCCTATTTGTGGATTTAAAGTTGTTCCATGGTATTGGTCCTGCATACAGAGCTTGCCTTGCAGAAATTGTGAGACGAAAGGCTTCCATGAAGCTGTACATGGGCATGGCTGGGCAACTGGCTGAAAGGCTTGCTACTAAGCGGGAGGCTGAGGTCAGTAGACGAGAGGAGTTTCTGAGGATACATAGTTCATGCATCCCTCGAGATGTATTATCATCTATGGGATTGTTTGACATTCCTAACCAATGTGATGTCAATATAGCCCCATTTGATGTTGGTTTGCTTAATATTGACATATCAGATGTGGATCGATATGCTCCTGAGTATCTAGCAGGAGTAACTTCCAAGCTGGGAAAGCATGGAAGCTTTAAAAGTTCATCTGCTTTGAGTAGTGCTAGCTCTCACTCGGCTGAGGCTGTAGATATCACTGGCGAGTCAATTGACAGATGTGATCTTGAGGACCTCCTTGATGGCAGTGAGTTGGTTGAAATTGCTGGGACTTCCAAGATGGAAGTTGAGAATGCAAAACTGAAAGCTGAGCTTGCTGCTAGGATTGCTTTAATATGTTCTCTCTGCCCTGAGATTGAGTACGAGTCACTGGATGATGAGAGGGTGGATAATATACTGAAGAATGCTACAGAGAAGACAGCGGAAGCCTTGCATTTGAAAGATGAATATATCAAGCATGTTCAATCCATTCTTAAGATGAAGCAGATTCAGTGTGACTCATATGAGAAACGCATTCAAGAATTGGAGCAGAAATTGTCTGATCAGTATGTGCAAGGGCAGAAAATGTCCAGCGTAAATGATGCAGCTGATTTTCCCCTTCTGGCTGGGAAGACAGATAATTGCAAGTCACAATATGTGAGTAGTGAAGCCCACATGCCTTGCATATCTACTACTGAGCCCATGGATGAGGTTTCATGCATCTCAAGTTCCTTGGATGCAAAACTTGGTCTTTTCGCAGAACATACAGGGAAAGCTTTGGATGGAGTGGATGAAAACATGTTGGATTCCTCTGGAGTACAGAACCCACAGTTGGATTCATCTATGATGGAGCCTCATCGTGAAGAAGTGCAAAGTGGTCTTAAAAAGGACAAGATAGTTGGACAATTGGGTATGTCACTAACTACCAGTTCTACTGCTGAGAGCATGCCTGTGCCGCATGGTATTGGACCTTGCGACTCAGCAGTTTGTCCAGACTTGGATTCCAAAGTAAACAATGATAAGTTGTTGGAACTACAAAGTGCACTTGCAGAAAAGGCAAATCAATTGAATGAAGCTGAAACCAAGCTTACATCTGTTATGGAGGAGATTGGTTTGCTTAGAAGGGAGTTGGAAGCAAGCCGAAAACTACTTGATGAATCTCAGGTAACAGTGTGTGAAATCGAATCATATGCCTATGATTTTAGGGTTGCAATTTAAATTTTGGAAAAGTAGCTGCCTAAATCCTCTTAAACTCTTTTTTTTTTTTTCACAATTTGAATTTCACTTTCCAATCTCTGTTTGTCTGCTTTTCCCCATTGGTCGTGCGCAAACTTGAAGTGTCCGACTTACTCTGATGACTGAAAAAGAATTAAGTCATTTCTGTTGTATAGTTAGTTTCTGTGGATCCATTTAAATGATAATAGACGGGATTTATAATGAATTTCCTAGGCACTGGTGATTTTGTTTTGTTGCTCAAAACAATAAGAGCATGGTTTTCTGTAGAAATGTTGAAAAAAGCCGACCAGAGAATCTTGGAGTCCTTTTGTATATTTGATTGAGCTATGAGATGTTTGCTGAATGGATATATTTGATTAAGAATTTGGCATCTAATACTTGTGTTGGATTAGAAGTAATCTAGGATGAACTATACATAGTTGAATTTTACTTTTTGTTTTAGCTAAGGGGCAATGCCTCAGTAGTTTTCATTATTATTGTTGGGACATTATTGTCTTGCCCTTTGTATTCTGATGTACTTTTTCCTTTGTGTACAGATGAATTGTGCTCACCTGGAGAATTGTTTGCATGAGGCAAGAGAGGAAGCTCAAACACAAAAAAGTTCTGCTGACAGGAGGGCCTCAGAGTATAGTTTACTGCGTGCATCTGTTATTAAAATGCGCAGCCTTTTTGAAAGACTCAAGACCTGTGTTTATTCTCCTGGTGGTGTGGCCAGTTTTGCGGAATCCTTACGTATTCTGGCGCAATCGTTGGCCAAGTAATTTACGTAAATTTACTTACACGAGTTCCTTTGTGTGGAAAATTTATATCCTTAACTCAATGAAACACTCACTCCCACTTAGAAACGAAGAAAGTTTTGTGGCGGTAGGCTTGTAGTGATGATTTCCTCACTTATTCTGAACTTAAGTAAAGCGCATATACATTTGAGCAGTAGAGATTTTAATTTTAGTTCCTTGCATAATATATCATATGAAGTTTTGATGTTCATGAGGCCATCTATATTAAAACCTTCTGCAATTAATTCATTAGAGATATAGTTTATATAATTAATTAAACACTTCTTGCCCCTTTTGTATTCTTTTTTTAAGTTTTGATGTTCATGAGGCCATCTATATTAAAACCTTCTGCAATTAATTCATTAGACATATAGTTTATATAATTAATTAAACACTTCTTGCCCCTTTTGTATTCTTTTTTTAAGTGGAGGGGTGCATTGTTAGATATAAATAATGCCCGAGTGAAAAGCTCCTTGCTGTTTGTTGTCAAATAGAGCAGATTGTAGGCTACTATATTGAACTGGTGTGGATGGCAGTGATTTTTTCTATTTATTCATGAGATTGTGACATAGATGATTGAAACTCTCCTCTCTCTTTTCAGTTCTGCAAATGACAGTGATGACAATGATATTGCTGAGTTCCGAAAATGTATTCGTATATTGGCCGATAAAGTCGGTTTCTTATCTAGGCACCGAGAAGAGCTGCATGAGAAGTACACAAGAATGGAAGCTGCTAATGAACAGCTTCGGAAAGAATTGGAGGAGAAAATAGATCAGGTCAAAACTTATTACAATAAGCATCAACTCGAGAAGCAGGTAATTTATTGCCCTTATGATTATCATGGTTCTAGTTTGGTTTGTTGTTTTTATACAGCACGTGACACAATAGACGATGTCTCCCTGAGATGGACTGTTTTAACTATGGCTCACTTGCTTTGGAGCCAGCTAGACTAAATTCCTGATGCTTACTTTATAGCATGGATAGTTTTTGTTGTTAATCCATTTAGATGCAAGTTCTACCCATTCTAAGTTCTAGTCTGAGTTATATTTGCTGGTGATTTATGACACAGGCTAATAAAGAGAAGATTTCCTTTGGTTCTCTGGAAGTTCACGAGATTGCTGCCTTTGTGCTCACTCCAGCTGGGCATTATGAGGCTATTACTAGGAACTGCTCTAGCTACTACCTCTCTACTGAATCTGTGGCTCTGTTTGTTGACCATCTTCCAAGCAGACCTAACTACATTGTTGGACAAGTTGTGCATATTGAACGCCAAATTGTGAAGGCATCGCCTCCTGTTTCGACTCGGACTGAGCATGGTCGGGCAGATAAATTGACATCTGACACGGCGGGGACTGACCGGTTGTCCTTGAATTCAGGATCAACTCCAAACCCATATGGTCTCCCTGTTGGCTGTGAGTATTTCGTAGTGACAGTAGCAATGTTACCTGATACCACCATTCATTCATCGTCTCCTTCCTGATCCTGCTTCATCCTGGTGGCAGATTAGACGTGATGGAAGAATTTAATTGTACATAGGAAGCATCTTTCCAAGTGGAAAATGGAAATATGCTCTGTGGGTATTGAACTGGTTAACCATTTTGTACATACTGCTGATGAACCTATTCTCTTCCAATCTCTCCCCCTTTTGTACATATTTCACCTTAATTTTCTGTATAAATTGTGAATATTATTTAGACTTTCGGTGTTCATCTTCTTAAGTTGCCACGTTTGATTGGTTAGCAGTGTTTTCCAAATGTCTTGATTCACCTGCCATTAATAGATGTTCTGACGTCACTCCCAGACCCAACTCATTAGCAAATATTCTTAGATGTACACGGTACAACGGTCAATTAGGAAAGTAAAATCGCTCGGTACCGGAATATCTGTTAGGTGTAAGGCTACCAAACATATTCAGTAATATCTTGTAGATCAATTCAACCTAACCAGAGTGTGTGAAAAGCAAGGATTTTATGCCTAACAGTGAAGTTCATATTTCAACTCTTAAAAACGAGCATAGCTTAAAAGGATCAAGGTAATAAGAACAGTACGGATTCAACCCGGAGTAACAATATTTAAAGAATTGACATAGCGAGAGCAAGGTGACATCCTTTACAAAGTCACAAAAGGATTTAAATCCATTACAGCTGATCTCATTAGTAACAAATTAATTTACTTACATTCAGGAAACAATTGTCTACGAGACCACCACAAAATATAGCTACAGTACCTATCTTGACAATTTCCTCCACGGGCTTTCCCAGGATTCTTCATCAAAATATTTTCCAAATCCTAGTGGTTCCCATGGCAGAAATTAAACTTGTACATGCTTACGAATACGAAACATATTCTCATGCACCTTGAAAACATTTAAATTTCAAAGACTCTGAAGAAACTATCTGCCTTGACTGTCACTATCCTCTTCTGATATATTAAACAAGAACTTTGGAAGTGATGCAATCCGAGGGAGCTGAAGCAGCAAGTCTCCGAACGAGTCTTTCCTGGACATGCCTGATGCCTGCTTGCCACCAGAAACATCTCTCTCATCTTCTTCAGCCTTGAAATCTATTCTACTTTTGTTGTCTTGCATTGATTCATTATGGCCAAGTTGAATAGCTTTCCCATGATCAGGTCCTTCAACAGCACCTTCATTGTCATGTGAACTCTGCACTGCTGTAGGGTCCTTCTGCAGAAGACAACAGAGAGAATTGACCCTTGACATGAGTGATTTTTCATCAGAAGCTGCTGTACCAGTAACCTGATTGTCATTAAGCAGATACTGTGCAATGTCCTCCAGCATTTCCTGGTACTCAGCCGGGGAGGTCACTTGCTCAGAAAGGCAATGCTCAATGTGGCCAAGAAAATCGCTCACTGACATAGAAGGGCGGAGTCCAGGCACTTTAATCTCATCCCAATTTCTTGGGCCCTTGGAATCAGTTTCAGAACTTGAACTGCCTTCCATTGCACGGCTGTCCATGACTTATGAAAGACAAACAAAATGAAAAATTAATACAAAGCACACTCATGCAGACAAAGTTAGCTTTAGTTATCTATGACCATCAACACAGATTAATAAGTAAGAGTAAATGACCAGCACAATCAAAACAATAGCCAAGTTCTTCTGTTTACCTGAACTGGGGGAAGGTGTTTCACTGAGCAGGCTACCCATGCTAATGGCAGGAGGATCATTGTGCTCAATCTTAAATGATGATGGCAGGGATGGATGAGGTGATCCCACGTCCAGAGAACTAGATGTAGCAGATCCCTTAACATTGACTTGATGCACCTCATGATCTTTTGGATTGTCAGGGTTCTCACTAGCAGAGGGCCGTGTTTCAAAATGAGACGAATCCAAAATTATCTCTGGTTGTTGGCTTAAGAAATTAAGACGAGTGTCACACTGGATGAGCTTCTCAAAATGCTTGGTCAACAGCCCTTGTGGACACTGCAAAAAATGCAGCCTACAAAACCACGAGATGGAGATCCCAAATATCAGGGCCTAAATATAGTAGTACCAACCTAATAGAAATTACAACTAACAAATTTAACCAAGTGACTGTTCCACAATAAAAATCACTATTGACTAGAAATGGTTTAAATGCACATCATTAAGACTTCTCTAAAATAAACAAATACAAAATCAAATTCAACTTGACCACTCTTCGTCAATTATTTCAATGGGCTCTCTGGCTCTTATCTGACAGCATTCTCAGATGTCCCATCAGAAATCAGTCTTTAATCTTTTAGAAACATTATATTGAATGCTGCCTCTCATACCCAGCTTATGGAAAACCAATAAATCATAATATCTTCAATCTGTATTGAGCATAATATTTGAGCCAACATATACATATCTGAGGATACTGTGGTAAAGAATATACCTGTGTTTGCTCGCCTGTCCATCAGTAAAATCCGATGTTGCCTGCCATAGGGTATGTTTTCTGGGCTGAGGGTTAGTCTCCCTGAAGAAAAGAGGCTGTCTGGCAAGCTGCACACAAACTCACCAATGAATCAAAGAACACTGAATGCTTAACCATGCATATTAAATAACTATTAAAGTAGCTAACAGAGAGGTGACTAGGGGAGAAAAATTACCACTACAGTCAACGAGCTAGGTCCATTGTCAGGACAATTTGCCTTAAGTGCTGTGATATCTGACCATTGGATCTCAATTTTGCTCTTTAGCCCACCTTCAAGAATTTCCCAAACAAGCTTATGTTTAGCAAAGTAACACTTTGCCACCAAATCACCCTCGTACTTTGATATATACTGCAAAAAAGAGAACTTTGAGCTAAGTCGAATTCAATGGGGAAAAAAGGTAGAATCCCCAAAAATACTAGTGACACGGTAGTATCTAGACTATACCTCCCATGAACCAATTCTTAGAAGTGAAGCCGGAAAATTCGAAGCCTTGAGCTTGTCAACAGAACCTGAGGCAGCGGTAGCCGCCCTTTTCACCCCAGAGCTTAAGTTTCCACTTTGCGTATTCGCAGTAGACGCACTCCCTTGAGAAAGCTTCATTTGTATCAAATCTAAAAGCGAAGGGCTCTTCCTCAGACGCAAACCCAAAGGGCTAGGCTCATCAAGTATGCTGTACTGGGAAGATGCATCATTTGCAGCAGCAGCATCATTCCATTGCTAAACAAGTCGCAAAACAAAGCACAGGTTTAGTTCACAAAAAAATGAACATCATTAAACACAAATCTTAATTCAACACAATGTTTTTCATTTAGCACTTCGTTTATCAGCCACTAAAAATTAAATGAAAAAAAAAGGATCACATTCTTCCGTGCCCTTCAACTCTGAACACAACAAAGTAACTTGACTCTCCCAATCGCAATAGTGAACATAAAAACAACCTCATCAAAATTGGCTTCGATTTCAGACAATTTCTGAGTACCCAAAAATCAACCTTAATTTTTTTTTAAAAAAAAATAAAAATAAAATCAGCTCATCACAATTTAACAAACCTCTTGCGGTGCCGGTGAGGTTTTGCAGCGTTTGTTGAGGGGTCCATGTTCGTCTTCCAGAGGGTCCTCGATCTCCAGCTTCACCGGAACGTTGTCACGAAACGACGCCGTTTCGGGATCCGAATGGTGATTCCCCGAGCCCATTAGCTGAACCATCGGAAAATTCCTAGCGAAACGAGAATGGGAATAGCACGACAAGTCGACGAATCGGAGCAGAAACCGAGGCAGACGCGGCGATCGACGAGATCAGAGATTCCGAGGAGAAACCCTAGAAGAAGAAGAAGACACGCACACCAGAACGAACAAGAGAGAAAAGAAAGAAAGGCTTTGGAAAATGTTCGATGATTCTTACGAGAGAGAAAAAAAAAAGAAAAGAAAGAAAAGATATAGAGAGAGAGAGAGAGTGTGTGAAACACGTGCACCTGAGGTTAGCACGTGCGAGATGATTGACGAAAATGACCTTTGGTTCTGGTGCTGTGACGGCCGTTGAGGTTGGTCGGGTTTCGTTTGTCATTTCGAGCAGACACGTATGAAAATTCTTGGATATATGTGGGTCCCGCTTTACCTTTCTTTCGCTTTAATTGACGGCGGGGTTTGCCACGTGGAGCTAGATCCCACGCCGCTGGCCTTCGTCGTGAACGGTTGCCTACGTTGACAAGTGGCATGTTTTGATTGGGTGACGGATTGGGATGACGTGCCAGATGGTTACAGCTAAACAGGTTTGCAATTTTTTATTATTATTTTATTTATTATTAAGATTGCGTGATAAATGTTTTCCTCCTTTGAATTATTTTTATATGGTTCCTTTTAATATTATGCGAAGTTATATAAAATTTAAAGATGAATGTTTTCCCTGTGTAGCAAAAGGAGATAAATGTTTTGCCTTTTTATACAAAGTTACCACATGCACGTATATAATAAGATCGGACGATAAGCTAAAGAGGAATTTACGTATATATTTTCCAATTTACGTATTGTTTTCCAAATAATTCCTTTTTACTTTCTTTAAATTAATGAAGATAGTAAATAAATAAAAACAATAGCATGTAAGGTCTTCAATTTTTAAAAATATTTAATACCAAAAAAAGAAAGAAATTGCAAAGAGTATTAAGCCTATAATCAAGTTTTTTTATAATACATAGTCTATAATTACGTTAGGAACCACTGTGTAACAAAAACCAAAAATCACCTTAAGAACTACGGAAATATATAGTTATCATTTTTCTTTCTCACATTTAGCAATTTGACTTTGACGGTGTATGAGTTGTAACTAGCCTTACCTTTGTCTATCCACATCTTAACTGGCTGCAATATGAGAATTTTGACTTGTCTTCTTTTTTTTTTTTTGTCGACATTTTCTATGCAATCAAATGTTAAAAAAAAGTGTTAATTTATCCTCATAACAATTAACCTAAAAATCCTCCGATCCAAAATTTTATTTATATTGACAAATTATATTTATGCAATATTTAATAACTATTTAATATATGTGAGTAAAACGTTAAATTAAAAAAATGAAGCACACTTGAAAGAATTTAGTTTTTCTCGTAAGAAAATTTTAAATTTGCTTTGACAAGATATATTCTTCAAAATGTAACAACCATTTGCTATTTATCTTCACCATATGATAATAATTTGTTTGTAGTGACTTTTTTTCTCATTGAAGAAATTGATGAAACCCACCTTTTACAAAAGGAAGATGCTGAATAGTACAAAGCATAATTTTAAAACTCACACCGGTGATCGACTTGATCGAGATATTGGGTCATTGGTTCAACCGGTGGGTCACTGATCGAACCAGTTGAATT
Organism: Dalbergia cultrata; assembly: GCA_031216105.1. NCBI lineage: Eukaryota > Viridiplantae > Streptophyta > Magnoliopsida > Fabales > Fabaceae > Dalbergia > Dalbergia cultrata. Next base: position 54,538,052 of record CM062347.1, read on the forward strand.
CGATTTATATTAAAAATATATATATAATTATATAAAAATTTAAATAAAACATAATAAAATAACAAGTAATTAACAATTTGATACTATTTAAGGATCCAAATATAAAACATAATTAAATAATATAAATCCCTAAATATTGTTTTCATTTCACAATCACAAATCACAATTAACAAGTTCAAAATATAATTGTACAAGTAAACTCACAAAATTTTACATCGCAAACTTACAAGTCATGACAATATAAACAAACTTATTGCATTTTTCTAAAAGAAATTAGAATATTTTTTTTAAGATTTATAAAAAGACATCATTTAGCCCAGAAAAAAAAAATCAAAAAAGCAAAAAAAAAAAAAACGACTCGACCCAATTCGGTTCAACCGACCAAGTCACCGGTTTTGATCCAAACCTGATAAAGTCAAACCGGGTAGCATCAGTTTTGATGCGAAACCGATCTAAACAGTGACTCGGACCGATATCATGACTGGTTCATTGGTTTTCCGGTTGAACTGGCTGGTCCAAGCCGATTTTTACAACTATGGTACAAAGTAGTATTCGTGAAACGGCACAACCAACTATATCAAACAAAAGAAGTGTTTGCATTTTGCACCATGCAAATTTTATCTGAATTTCATTATATTTTCCTCTAGGTATGTTTGGTTATGAGGTAAAAACAGGGTGTAAATTTTTTATGGATAAGCTCCATTTGTAAAATTATTCATGAACCTCATTTATGGAAAAATTACACTCATTTTTACTCTAAAACCAAACATACCCTAAAAAGTTTATAAAATTCATCTCACTTTAGACGATTTAGAAAAAAGGAAAGGAAAACATAGCCATAGGATATTAACAATATTGTTTTTTGCATAAGTTAAAAACTTCACAGGAAAAACCTGAACATCATGGTTTCTAATCGTCAAATTATCTAGCCTTAAATTCTTCTTAACTAATCATTCACAATACCTTAAAACAATTGCAATGCTAAACTCGAAGATGGTCAAAGGTAAACCAGAACTAGCAATACGATAATGTGAATAAATATCAATCGTTACATCATACAAGAAGGCATAAAAATTTCAAAAGTTACTGATATCTCATTTAGGAAAACTACCTGATTTCATTTGAAAAACAAAATTGTAAAAGCAGATTGAAGACGCAGGTACTCAGATCTGCAAATGCAACCTCTATGTAGCCTGTCTATTTACTTTCAGATATGGCAAGGCTCCAATTACATTGTCATAGTCACTCCTGCTGACCGCGTGCTGTGCATGACAATGAAAAGGAGTTATACATGAGAATGCAAATCCTATAATTTCTTATAATAATCTATATGAAATCCAAGCTAACACTTTATTCATTCAAACTGCCTCAGACAAGAATAAGATATATATATATATATACACTTTAAGTGAACAATACGACAATTCAGTTTAATCGAAGTCGCATATCTAAAGCCCATCTGCAACATATCTAGCATCATTCTAGAAATGCAACTGCAGTAGGGATGGATGTTGGTTTGGTGTAAGGCCAAAGTTCAAAACAAGAAGAAAACCAGTTATGGATGTTGGTTTGGTATAAGGTCAAAGTTCAAAACAAGAAGAAATCCAATTACTGGATTTCTCTTGCTTACCTGACAGATAAAACTCAAATCGCAGAGTCTCACTGCAACAAAAAGGGATGGGCATTCTTGATATGAACTCGGTCTTTGGTGAAATATTAACAGTACCATTGGACGAAAGTGGAAGTCATGTACAGAAAAAATATTAAGAAGCAAACTCAAATCTATGATACTGATGTTTCACAGGAAAGACGGCAAAGGTAAACTGGAGTGGTTTTTGGACTTGGTATTAGAAGTTAGAACTCTCTCCCAAGTCCTAACAGTTAATGCATAAGATCAACAATGTTTTCAAGGTATCAACATATAGACATGAAAAATAATCACAAACAACCGAAAGACATCCACTGCCAAAACCACTTAATCTTATTTTACAAGGAAAAAAATAGAGAAGGGCAGATGTTTTGATATCTTGATATTAACTTTATCCTCATGTCAAATGAAAATAGAGAGAAGGTCAGGAGACAGGATTTATCCTCGAGCTTTTGCTTCTATGCCCAAAAGTCATCCCATTCCTCTAAATCTAATCTTACAACCCTAACCCAATTAACATAGACATCTAGTAATAAAGTCAGAGGTTATCAAATTATTGAGATCAAAGGAACACAAGAACTATTTTATCAAAAAGAAAAGGAGGGAACAGGAGAACTATTTTAATAGAACTGAATCCTCACAGAGCCCTCTGAACAAACAAACCTACTGCAACATCCTATCCAATTGCTTGTAAAACAATGTAATCAACCGTTGCCCATCATTAAATTCACCCAATATTTAACCATCATCTTGCTTCTACATGCTCGAATAACAGAGTCAGTAGGATAAATGAACATATTAAAAGGATAACATATCATGGGGAAGAAACGGTAAACAAATAACATATCATTAGGATAAATGAACTTCACATGCTCGAATAACAGAGTCAATAGCACCAAAAGAAATCCAGAAAACAAAGACCAGCTCACAAGCATAGCAGGCAATTGGATAGTCAAGGCAGAATGTTTACAGTCAAAGAATACAACTCCATAATTATATCTATGAGTGATTGTTGCTATTGAAATTATACAGTAATAACACACATACTTGAGCAAACCAAGAACTTTCCAAAAAAAAAGGAACTAAAAAGATAATTATAGCATTGAACATATTAGGATTTAATAAGGATAATCATAATTCATAACGTATAAAAGTGATTCCCACCATTTTGGAAAGTCGCAATTTCCTCTTGGTATTCTTCTTGGCCAGCAAATGCTGCTTTCCAGCTCTCCTACGCACGATTTTCCCTCGACCTGTCACCCTAAACCGCTTTGCCGATGCCTGCAAACGCAACACAAATGGAATTCCGATAATGGGTGTTATTCAAATTCCACTATCCAGGCCAAAAAATCGGAGCTTTAACAGAGAACAGTGCCAACAAAAAAATCCATTTTCTCAACAAAACATTAAAACCCACTTTTTATTTTCACGTGATTGTCAATGATTTGGTGTTATTCTTACCTCCCACCAAACACCAAGCACCTAAACTGCACAAAAAGAGGAGGAGGGGGGGGGGGGGAGGGGAAGGGACCTTGTGAGTCTTCATTTTGTAGCCCTTAGCAGATATAATGGTGAGAGGTTGAAGCCTCTGAGGGTGAGGATAAACGGTGGTAAAGAGCCCCTGAGGAAGAATTGAACCGGAAATGCTACTTGAGGAGCTGAGCTTCAGCGAGTTGAACTTGTTCAACAGAGGAATCTGAATTGAACAAGTGCGAGAAGCACGAGTGGAACAAGGACGTCGTAGAAACCTGAAGCCAAAGGACAGCGTAGCCGTTGCACACGCCATCTTTCGGAATTCGAAGGTATCCGTCTGTGTTCTGTGTTTTACTGTTTTGTGTTGTGTTGTGTTGTCTTGTGTGATGTGAGGTGCTCAGGTAAGGTATTATTGTTGAAGCTGAAGCACAACTCGTGGTTGTGGATAAAGGTCGGGGCTGCAGTCCTCAATCTTTCTTCTTTTTCGGGATAAGTCCTCCATCTTTATTTTTTTCACAGGACAGTTTTTTTCCTTTCAGTTTTGGGCCTCGACAATTTTTGCTTTGTTTACATTGTGGGCCTTGGGCTTGTTTAGTTACACGTATTAGCCTTCACCCGGTAACAACAAATTCCCACCCATGTGCTATTCTCTAGTCCACTCTTTCCACTGGCTTCGTGTTGCATTCAATTTCGGGTAATCTTTTTCAAATTTCTATGATTTGAAGTGAATAATTTACGTTTGAATCTTTCTCTCAGCTACTAATCATTCGGCTTCGTTTGCGTCTTCTCTTGATATTTGTTTTTTGTATCTGGTTAATTCTCTTAATTTTTTTAATCGATATTCTCTATTTATTTATTTATTTTGGTCAAATCTCTTTATTTATACTTAGTTATTTTTTTTGTATATTTTATTAGGATTTATTAAAGAGCAAAAAAAGAAAAAAAAATGTTTGCATTAGAAAAATGAAATTTTATATTTTCAAAGCACTGAAATCATAACAAAATTTAAAAACCTAACTATTTTAATAACCTTAATCAATATTCTAAGGACATAAGTTAGCAACAAAACCCTTTATAAGTTTATACTAATGCTCCTCAAGTTTGTGTGGTGTGTGTCCACACTGGCCCCAAAAAAAGTAAAAGGGCGCGGAGTCCACAGAGTCAGGATGATGAGGAATTGGTTCCAAAGACTTGACGCATGCTCATTAACTTGGACAGCCCACATTTTTTTTCATTAAAAAAAAGCCACTTTATGTCATCTTTCAAATTTTTTCTCTTCCTTTTAACCAATTTCTTTCTCCGTGTACATGACTCTTAACAAGTTTTAAATTATTTGATATTTCAATGCATTTGATATTTTCATGTGCTCAATGCAGTATTTTAAAATTTTCAAGAAAATTTTTTTTAACTTTTTCTTTGTTTTTAGTGCAACGTGATGTTTTAATTTGATCACTTAATAATAGCATTAAAAAAATAAACAATCAAATACTTGGATTTGACTGTTTTAAAATGCGAAATACACTTTAAAGGACAAACTGCAATTTCGATGCCGATGAGAAAATCAGGGATAGATTTTAAAATACAAAAATACCTATACAATGGATCATGCATCGGAGAAAAACCAATAGATTAGGGTAAAGGGGAGGTACACAGGAATGCAATTAAGGACAATTTGCCACAGAAGCATGAGTACTACAGTAATAAATTAGCTGATATATGAGTGCTAAAGTGCTACAGCATGTTCGATGTAGAGAAAAAATATTATTTGTACTCATTTTATTTGAAACACTATACTAACACACACTTCATCTACCATTGAATGGACCATTGAATGTTGAATGGAGAGTAGCCCCGCCTCTAGAGTGCAATGGATGATGAAGCTAATTCCTCAAGCGTCACGGGGTTATGCAGCTGCAGTCACAATTAAATATATAGTTAGGCAACCTTAAATAACTTTGACATTAAAACCATTCTTGTCAAGGGTGAGCGGAAATCATAAGCCAATACATCAAGAAGGGCTAAACTTCTGCTTCAGGTGGCGCATCCTCTACCCAGCTAGAACTGACATGCCTTAAAAGACCAAGCAGCTAATAAATGGCTACCATTGCTCCCCTCCATCCTAACATGCATACAATTGAAATGTCTAAACAGAGTGGATAATTGGATGAAGATAAGGGTATGCTTGGAAGCAGTTTAGCGTGTTTGGATGTGTGTTTGGAGCTCTAAAATCCCGGTGAAACTTGCTAGAATTGATTTTGCTCATAAAAAGATATGTTTGGTTGTTTGCTCCAAAATTGAATCTTCTTGCAAACCCACGTTGAAGGAGAAGTAACTATTTGTTTCTTCTGAGCTCAACATTTTCACGGTGAGAAATTTATAAAGGTTAATTTCCTATTTTATCCTCTAATTAGATACACACCTCAAATCAAAATGGAAAAATAAACAGAAATAATTCATACCTACTTTTGTACTCATTTAACTTAAGGTGATTTTATTAATAATATTCAAATAATATTATTTAATCAATTCCTTTTTTCAAAATACAAAATTTCAAAGGTAATCATTTTATCTTTTTCATATTTTTTATACTATATTATATTAATTATAAACAGTTTTTATTCGTATTTATTGCTTAACAATAAATGATTATATGATATCTAATAATTGCGTTTAGTATATGTATTTTATCGCTAATTACAAAAACGTTTTATTTAAACTTTTATTTTTTAAAATAATAATTTTAAACATATAAAAAATGGTAGAACATCATATCTTTATGATAATTATACATCTAAAAGTGATTTTTTTTCAATATCCTTCAAACAATATTTTCAATCACAATCACTTCTCAATTAAAGGCATCCAAATATGAATCACTTCATTTCAAAATCAATTATAACAGAATCAATTTTACTCAGAATCAATTCACAAACACAGAACCAAACACACAATAATAGTTAAATTTTTGCAGCAAGCATTTCGATTCTTCTTATAGTTAACAAGCAGATGTAATTGACGACGCAGACAAATTCACACAGACAGAGAATGTACAATGAAGAAAGAAAATGCTGAGAACAAGGAGGCCTGCATGTGTGATAATCAATTCACATACATACATACATAACCATTTCAAATTATTTGAAATAAATAAATGCCTAGTTCCGTAATTGTCTCTCGAGCATGCAATTTAATGACAGAATGGAAATTGCAGGATGAAGAAGAAACATTACAGCTTGAGCAACAGGAAGCCAATGAAGAGCACGGAAGAAATCATCATTGTGAGAAGGAACGAAGTCATGGTTCCAATACGTTACATCACGAAACAGTGCACTTGTCCCCCACGACTGAGATCTTTCTTCTTCCTTGTCTTCGGTGCCAGACGAATCATTCTTCTGGAGACTTTTCTTTCCTAAGACAAAACCTGCAGACACATATATCATAACCTTTGTTCAAACCAAAATTAAAACAAAGAGCAAGCAAAAAATCAAAAAAAAAAAATGAGAGAGATAGGATACCAGAGTAGCCGTGTGGGAGAGGGATATTGGTTCCTTGGAGTAACCTGCCTCTAAAATGGGCTTGCTGTAAGGGTGAACCGTCGACGCCGACGCCGAGGCCAGTGGGTTTGGGTTTGAAGTAGTGGGAAACAGAGGCAGGGCCGTCGTATTTGACGCAACACGGAACTTGATGAACGCGCCCGCTCAGATCCTCCACTCCGTCTCCCTTCAGCACTATGCTCGCCTTTTCCATCTCTAGGGTTCCTTCTCCTACCTGCCTACACCCTAATCCCCAAACTCAGAAGTCCCCCATTTCCCAATTTTATGCAAGTAAACTGGTTTCGCCCCAAAACCGTTCTGTTCTACTTTTATTTCCCCCTTTTTTTTGTTTTTAAATGTATTTTGAAATTGTCTTGGCCAATTTTGTTTGTCATGGACCATTGGAATTGGTAGTACTAATTAAAAAGAAATGAAAAAAAAATGAGAGGATTAAGAAATTGAAAAACAATTTGTTGATTTAAAATTGGATAGTAATTGTGATATTGAAGATAATATTATAATGTAAATGCTGAAAAAGTAAAAGATAAAATAGTAATTGACAGATAGTGATAATCACATTTTATAAAATGCTTTTGAATGCTTACTCCAAATATTCTTTAAATTAGCTTCTTCTTTTTTTTCATAAAAATGGCAGTGTATAAAATAACGTCTTGCTAATTGTCATAAGTTGATGTTTGTTTGTTTGATTCCTTTTTCAATAATGACACATCACAGTACTGAATTCTTGTTAATAAAAAATAAAATTTAAATATTAAATATAAAATGTCTAGTTTGTTGTATGTGATTTACTGGCACAGAAAATAAAATCGTAGACTTTTTTTTTTAATAATTTCCTTTTATGTTTAACAGGAATTGTTCACCCTACCCTTAGGATATGATTAGTTGAAAGATAAAACTGAAAATAAAATTTCTATGATTAAGTTTTATATTAAAATTACTCATGAACCTCAATTATAAAATATTTATCTCAATTTTTAATCTTCAACTAAACATAATAGAGTAAGAATTGTTATTAGGAAGAATCCAAAGCATTAGGTCTTTGCATTTTGTACTTATAAGGTATGCGGTAGTATAACTATCAAAGGAAATAGTATTTTCTGGGAGAAACCCACCCTCATGAAATATGTTAGGATTTTTGGTTTAACAGATACATTGGAGATATTTTTGATAGTTCAATTTTTCAAAACAAAATTTCAATACAACAGACACTGCGCATGCCATTGGCACTGCAAATAACTTTTTTAACTCCCTAAATCATCAGTATTTACTGAGTTTCAAGTTTTCAGCTGATTTGGCTCTGAGCCAACTTTTATTCTAGCAAGAACATTCAACCAACGTGATCAGGAGTTAAATAAAGAATCGAGTAGACGGTAGATACAAAAAAAGGATACAGATCCCATCATCATTAACTGCCAAGGGATACATCAAAGGTAAATCGGGTGGCAGCATTGATCCCATGTAAATACCTGCTATTTTCAGTCTGTCTCACACATGCCACTAATGCTGCATATTGTATAATACAAAATTCCATTTGCATACAAATGGCTAACGGAACGAACAAAACATAGCTGCATACATAAGCAGAAATTTCCTTCCTCGAATTTAAGCCACAAATGAGCATGACTCTTCAATGTTATTTCCTGGTCAATATAGCTACTGCTTCCCACTCCAAACTACATATCACATCCTGCATGGCCATCGAGTAAATCATGAAAAAGGAACCTCCCATCTCTTTCTATGATTTTCATTCTATTTATTTTTAACAAGTAAAATATTTGGTCAGTTAAAAACGACAAGCTACAAGAAAAAACACCATCAAATGATTCCCGCATAATACAAACAACATTAACTGCATCCACTTACCGATGGATAATTTCGATCAATATCAAAGCTATTGATGGCACAAGGTTCTGCCAGCAGCTCAATAGGTTCCTCACCTGTGCAATGTAAGAATACAACATTACAGATGCGCCAATACTATCCCACAATGTAGTGCAATAAGATTTTTGTTCGGTAAACATAAATGAAGATCCCACTAAAGTCTTATTCCCGATGAACTGGCATTTAAACAAGTTCCAAATTGCAAAAACATATATTACCTTGCTCAATTACAGCGAGAATTCCATCCTCGGAGCAGATCATGGCAGGTAAGATCCGGGTAGATGAGGTGCTTGATTTCATGCAACGATCATATTGAACCTCCCAAACCTCACTTTCAGATATCGACTGGGCTCCAGTGTTGCCAGCCCCAACCCCTGCTCCTGCTGCAGCACCGGAAAGTATAATTGGTTGTTGTTGCGACCTAAGATCCCAAGCAAAAACAGTACCTAAGGAGCCACCAGCCTGCGAATGTATTATACTTCCAGAAAAGTCAGAAGAAGCTTACAAATAAAAGCACTAAGCACTGAGCATCTGCTAGGTACCAATTTCTCATAGAATGAATATATGTATTATTGCACACTAGGAATCCTTAGCAATGTGCCAAGAACCCAAAATCTGAATTACAGAATACAGGAACCCTAGAGGATAACAGAGAGTCCTCTAATCTCTGGCAACTAACACATGCTCAAAACCTACAATAGAGTCCCTCTCCTCCTTTAATTCTCCTACTTAACCCTCTTCTAACTGTTTTTACCTCCAAACTAACTACTTTACAGCTGTCAACTGTCACTAGCTGAATTGCTGTTAGTAGTTTCCCTCCTAAGTCTTCTAGTATACACTTTACCATAAATGGGGTCCCTCACAGCAACTCCAAGCCATCGGTTAGAATACAAGAAATCAAGAATCATTAATCCGGTAGTGATGTCAAAGCAGATGTTATTGCAGAAGTTAAAAAACAACTAGTACCTCTCACAAGTCACAATGTCATTAAACTGGCATTACAATTTGTTTAATGATACATCATAGAGATACTTACAGTGTCCTGGCATTTGTCTAAAGCAGCCATATTTGATGCATATACTGCATACGATATGCATATGTGAGCAAGACTCAAGTATTTGTGCATCATAGTAAATCACATCCACATGTGCAGACACAAGACATCACTACAGCAAAGTTACAACATCATTGATGCTCCCAACTCTTATTCAAGCACTAACAAGAACATTCGCAAAAGAGGCGTGCATTGATTATCAACAAAAGAAACCTAACATGACAACAAACAAGTACAAGTAGCACAGCCATCATCTTACTAAGCAAGTGTGCTTCCGTGATGGATGAATGTCGATAGAGTGCACTATCCCAGCACTGAATTTCTGATCCCTGCAACACAATAATCACAACACCACTCAAATTTTCGAACAACCAAAGCACTAAAAAAAATGTTACTACACATTACAATCAAAAAAAGTAATCTCAAATTAACAGTAATCTCAATGGTAGCAAAAACATATTATTGCATCATTGAATTTAACTAAATTCACACAACATGAAGAAAAATTGTTCTTACCAGTTACCCTTAAACTGAGAAACCGGTCCACCTGGCTTCCTCTGGTCCCACCACTGAAGACTGAACCCATACCCACCGGTAGCAAACTCCACCGGCGACGCCCACTTCGCCGCCGTGTACGACACCAACCCACCGCTATCAAACAGTCTCCGATAACTCAAATTCGAGTTCCCAACAGTCACCAAATTGACCCTCCCATCCTCCCCGACGGTCACGCACTCCACACCACCGTCCATCAAATCAACACACGAACCGGACGAAGTGTGCAGCGCGTCCTCCTCGGGGACCGAGACCTCGGATTCCAGCGTGGCGTCGGCGGGATCGGAGAAGAGGAAGTGAAGGGAGCCGGCGGCGGTGGAGGCGGCGAGGAGGGGCTTCTGGAGGAAGTGAGAGGCCCTGAGGGAGGAAATGCGGGAAGGGGAGGGCCATGAGGAGTGGGGTTGGAGGGAGAGAGTATTAGGGTTGAAGGAGTGGATTTCGACGGAGGAGGAGTCGGAATCGGAGTCGAAGGTGGCGAGGACGGCGAAGCGGTCGAATGGGGAGAGGGGTGGGAGCCAGCGGACGGCGTCAATGTATTTGTGCTGGGGGAGCCTCTGGATTGATGGCCGGTCTGAGCTCGTCGTCGGCACTGCCATTGCCTGCCTCCCTGCCAGAGTTTAGAAGGGAGGTTTCCGCAACTAGCTGGACTGAGACTCTGATTTCGATTTTGCAGATTCTGATTTGCCAAAAAAAAGGTGCGAGGTTTGTTTCGCGTCTGGACGGACCGTGGACACTAGTCTCATTCTTGTCTGCACAAGGAATTTTTTTTTTGCTTTTTTTCTCCACAAAACACTCATTTTAATCGAGTTAAAATTTCAGGTGGGATATATTGACCCCTGTAAAAAGATAAACTCTCAGGTTGGTCTCCATAAAATAAGTTGGATAAATTAATTCTTAAACAAAAACTTTTAAATTAATCTTGTAAAAGTAAATTGTCAAACAAATTAATCGCTGTAAAATTGAGTAATTAAACACGTTAGTTCCTATGTTAAGTTGGGTTAGGGACTAGCTTGTTTGATAATTTATTTTTACAACGACTAATTTAGAAGTTTTTTTTACAGAGATCAATTTGTCTGAATTTATAATTTTACAAGAATCAATTTAAAAATTTATTTTTTATCAAGATCAATTTGTCTAATATGAAATTTTTGAAAGATTAAAATATGGGTTTTGTCTTTATTTCTGTTAAAAGATAAATTTTGGGATTTTCTTGTAAAACATTTTATATTTTATGTATTGATTTTACGCTCTCAATCAATATAACTTCGTAGCGAGGAAGACACTATCACTTTTTGCTTAAATTATCCAAATGTAGATACACAATCATCGTTCCATTACATAACATGGACGAGTTTGAACAAAGGTAAACAAATACCCAGCACAGGGGTGCTTGGAAATTAGTATATGTGCTATCCTAGTACAGTTGCGTGCAGGAACTTTAACACACATCCAAAATACTAAACACATACGCCTGTACATCTTAGTTCATCATTGTTTCAAACACCAAATATCTTTATTTTATTTTTTTACACAGAGTAACTTGATATTTGAAACATGTTTATTTAACGGTTTAATTCCATTGCCATTATTTGAAGTATGCTCCTCACTGTCGAAGAACCAAACCTGTCTCTAACGTGATAGAGCTCTACACCAAGGACCACTAGTAGGTAGCTAATTATGTTCCAGCAATAAGTCGCACGTGCTATTACTTTTTTCAGTCGAATTCTTGTACCAACTCATGAATTTTGCTACAAACTCTGTAAAACAGTTTAAGAAAAAAAAGAAAGAAAGAAACCAACTAATAAATAAGTTAAATGTGCTCATTTATAAAATTGTGAAAATGAGAAACGAATTGTTCAAAATGATCACACACATTCAGTATGGGACATGTCATTCATGTGCATGTTAGGTGGCACACATTGTTCAAAAAGAGAAATTAATTGTTCAAAATGATCACACACAGCTTAAATTTTAGCTTTTTAAAAAAAAATTATAATAATCACTATTCATTTATTTTGCCAAACATAACTGTGAATGCAAAAACAACTTAATTGTAAAGAAAAGTTTTTTTTTAAAATTACGAAACATGCTAAAATTGCTGAGAATTGGACATGACAAATATGAAATATACACGTAGAGAAGGAAAAAAAATAAAATCAAACATAATAAACAGCAAGGAAAAAGAAACTATAAAGTACTTCTTCACCTTCAACTTTTAAGTAACTTGACGCGTTCCTTTTTGTTGGTTCATTGTTTCTTTCATCCGATTCCCTTTGTTCGTTTTGACCACCGAATTGCTTCACTGCATCGAGTCCGATTTCACTAGCTTTCTGAAATCGAATTGAACAAAATCGTTTCGATATATTGTCATATGAGTATTACCATAGTAAATTTTGATATGGTAATAACAATTTAATATAAAAAATTATAATATCATCTAATTATATGCTGCAATTTATATGACTTTTAAAATAATAGCTATGAAAGTTTTTTTTTTATCATGCAACAGTAAATGATCTAGTAAGGGACAAAAATAAATCTATCAAACACAAAATATAAACTCAAAAATAAAAGTAACAGATCAACAGTTTATGGTTTTACGTACGTTGTACTCCTTGTCGAGTTTGGCAACTCCCGAACGCAGTGAGGCATCAACAAGAGCCGTTAACTCTGCTACCAAGAACTGCATGAAGCGAGAAACACATCTAACGACTAAACAAATATGTTCCTTTCAGATTATTGTGCACGGAAACATGATTTGATAAAAGCGAAAAAGCTAAGAAAAATAATTTAAGCAAACAAAAAAATGGCTATAAACAAATCAAATTTATGTAGAATTTGTAAGATACCTGTCGTATAAATAGCATAGCTCTTACCTTGTAAACAAAGCCAGGGGGAATATCATGAGTCATTAGTCTTTGTAACTTTCTACGAATGAGGTACAATCTAATGGAAAGTAACAATGGTTGTCAGATAATAAGTTGATAATAATAAAAAAACAGTAAACTTAATTTTGATTTATTTTCAGCATAATCCTTATTGCATTTTTTGTTTATTAATATCATTTTATCATCATTAGAAGAATTGAATCTTTCAAAAAACTATTAGTAACTCTATATCGCAGGGGATTACAAAAAATGAAAGTATAAGCAAAGATTATTATTATTATTATTATTAGAGTTTAATTTTGGTATGTAAAACAGTTTTATACTGTTAGTACATGAAAATTAAATCCTTATTATTATTATTATTATTATTATTAAATCAGGGAGTATGGTTATTTTTTATAGAAGAATCACTAATGATGATGTTTGGAGAAGAGAAAAAGATAAATATGGTGCTTATATTTGCTGTATCGAAAGTTCCGTTTTTCATTAAAAAAAAAAAAGATACATACCTTTATAATTTAAAGAAAAAAGTCACCACTTTCGATTTTTTTGTTTCTAAAGTAATAACTTTGGGGGAAAAAAAAAGGAAGAAGCATGTGATAAAAACTTAGTTAATTTTAAATTTTAATAAATAAAATTATAATAATGTACTTTCAATTAAGTTACCATGTAAATATATTTTTATTTACTTATTTACTTATTTTACGTGCATATTTTTCTTGAGCCTTCTCCTTACCTCCGAAGCATTCAGAAGATACATTCATCAAAAAATAAAAATAAAAAACATTCGGAAGATACAGGCGGTTACAAATATCAATTTTTGTATCCCACTCAAAACGTGATATTTGTCTCATGAATAGATTTATTGAAATGCTAAAATGGTGTGATGAAGGCGTAAAATAGTGATGATGTGTGTGATAAACATTTGTTTCACAAAATTTTATATTTTGTAGGAATAACTGACCTGGTCTATCAAGTATATAGTGTAGGTGTTTATTGTTAGTGTAGTTAATAATTGACATTTATAGGAAGTTATTAATTTCTGATATTTTTATTAAATTATGATTTGTACTATTATTTGTCTAGGGTTGTGCTATTTAAACATCCAAAAAGTGGGTGTTTATTGAGACACCCACTTAATAATCATTGGATGTGATGTGATGGGTAAAGTGTGTGGGATCCACCATCACATCCAATGGTTATTAAGTGGGTGTCTCAATATACACCCACTTTTTAAATGTTAAAATAGCATTTTTGTACTTGTATATTAGTGAGGATACTTTAATTATCAGAAAAAAAAAAAGGCGGATACAAATTTACTTACTGTCTTGGACTTTGGTCTTCCAATATATTTTTGGCAATATTCAAAATTTCGTACTCCCATCCTGTTAAAATTATATCGTCGTCTTTGAGGGCAACCCTGTACGCAAAGTAAATAATAATGTAAGTAATGATATACCAGTGACAGAACGCTATAGTCCTCAAAATATTTCTTTCCTCAAGTCCGAGTAATCTTAAGAATTTAAAGAGCGTCGCAATAAAAAAAAAAACAATAAAGTTAGAGAGTGATGTTATCTTACCTTTTTTTTTTCATTGATAGTTTTTATTTTCAATTTTTATACATTTATTCTAATATTAATTAAATAATAAAATAAAAATTTCAAAAACTCATCCCTCGTCTCTTTCTATTGGACGATAAAAAAACTTGTTTAAAAGTTACGATAGCTAATTAGAAAATGACTTAGATAAAATGAGTGGTCTCTTATGAAAGTTAGAGTGCTAAGTTTGTATAATTGGATTATGTAAAAATAATTAAAATTAAAATATAAAATTGTATATTATTTTAACTTATCACATGGTGAATAAATTTCAATCTTAACTATATATATATATTTATACGACCCAAATTTCATTTTCATGAAAAAGCTATTCCTCTCACCTGAGTTATCCCGGCTAAGTAAATGACTACGCTCGTATAAATATTTGTAGATGACTTACTTGTTTCGGCAAGTGGCTTCCAGTGAACGAATGGCTTGGCGGAGATTGTTTGTTGACCTCGAGATTATCTTCTTGACTATGTTGTATGATAATTTTATTCCTTCTTGTTCTCCAATATATTCCAAAATCTTAAGAATCTGTTAATTCAAAAGCATTGAAAAAACTTTACCAGATACTTTTTCTTGTGAACAATTTGGTATCTTCTAAAAGGTTGGTGAAAAATGTATAAAAATCATATATATTTTTATCAATAATTTTAGGAGAATATAGAAAGATCAACTGATGTTGATACCTGAGCGTTTCTTATAATTTAATTATAGTTATAAAAAAAAAAAAGAAGAAAAACATGTTTTTCTATAACAATCTTATTATATTTCTTTTTGTTTTTATAGATTATTATACAATTTCAAACGAAATAATAAGTAAAGAAATAGATTAAATATAAAAACTTATAAAAAAAATAAAGACTACAATATAAAATGGTAGGATTAATCTTCATAGGAAACGTAAACAATTAATTAAATAAAAAGATTGGAAATTCTGACCTCTTCGCTTGAGGGTGGTGAAAGACGTACAGTGGTGCAAAGTGGTTTCACAGGTTGGAGCTTTGATACGTCGGAACAACAAAAGAACACCTTATTACACCCTTTATACTTTTCTAGTAGCCACTTAATATACAACAAGGATTCTCTCGAAAGCTTCTCGGCCTCATACAAAATGATTGCTTAATTCAGAATCAGAAAAGTTAAACATGTTACTAACTTAATTGGTGACCCATAATAACAACATTCTAAGCACTCCTACACTAGGAAAAAATATTGCTTGATATTATTAACAATTCACATCACCTCAATTAGCTTTCTAATCTATTATTACTCACATTTAAAACATTTTTTATATGATAGCTTATTAATTAGGTGGTGAACTATAAACGATAAAGAGTAACACTTTATCAGAGCACAGTACCTTGGCAGTTTTCTGGGCTACAAGGCAGTGAGTGATTTATGATCTTGCCATATGTTTCCTGGAATAAATCAACAATTACATGCTTCTCATATCCCTTTGTCTCTGAGAGATTGACCTCTACATGATGTTGTGATTTCTTTATCTGCACTTGGAGCTTTTCAACCATTTCTCCCTGTGGATGTTAAGGGAGGAACTTAATTAATGGTGATAAAAATAAATAAGATTCCCCGGTGTTGTACGACGCACGCTTGTACGCGTTCGACGGTTACATTACATATTATATCATTACAATGGTAAGAAGTACACAATAGAAGTGATGTACATGGTTATATAGGGTTGTTGTCATAGATATCTTTCCTAAAAGCTTAAGTTGATAGGTAGAAACATATGAATAATTTTATATTTAACACATCCATTCATGACAATGCTTTTTTTGAGGCTTGAATATGAACATTTTATTTTTATAATAGGAGATAACAATGATCAAATTCCAGACCGCTTGGTCATAGAGATTTTATTACTATATCATAACCATCTATTTCAAAAGATTAAGTTAATAGGTAGAGACAAATGAATAATTTTATATCTAATAGTCGTAACTAATGATGAACTAATGTCTAAGTATATCAACAAACTATAACCAACTCCTAATGTCAACTACACATCATTTACTCTAATAATGCCTCTTTTTCTTCCAAATCGGTAGGCATAATAATTATATATGTGATTCATTTATAAGGTAAGTCAATTCTGACTTTTTAAGTTCTCATTAGAAAAGGCAAGTACATGCCATCCTTGGATCTTCGATGTTTCACTTAAGTGACAAGAGACATGATAAGATTAATTAATATCTATCTATATCTTGAATAGGAAGTAATCACTTCCTGACTAAGTTAAGCAAGTTTAGGCTTTCTTCATGAAATTATGGCAGATGAAAATATTAAGCTATGAGGCAGGCACGCATAGCTGCAATGTTGGCCTTAATTGGGAACTAGGCTTGTAAGTTGTTTTTAAGGAACAATTTTTTATTATTCTATTGAAGAAATTGACGAAAAGAGAACATATACGTGATGGTAAACATAGACATTACCTTAAAGTTGAAGTCTTTACATTCTTTTATGACCTGATTCAGCAGCAATGTAAAATTATCATTGTAGTTTTTCGACTATATGTAAATACAACACACACACATGCACACATAAAGCTCAATTAATTACATGTAAAATCTATACCTGCACTCTGTCGGCGCCAAATACCTCGCGAAGCATAGCCCGGATCATGGATCTTTTTCCTACATTTGGTGGTCCTTCAAATATGAAATGGTTACAGCCACAACCTTTTCTTACCTGTGCAATTATCAAAACTAATTTTATTTTTATCTTCTATCAGAAATAATGTAGTCAAATAGCTATTTTTTCTCATGGGCTACGGCAAAATGGAATACCAATGCTTTGAGTTGAAGTGCTTTATCCCTATTGCAGATGAAACCTTCCAAGGTCATGGGCTGGTGTTTGGTTGCCCATGTATACTCGTACGCCCTTCCTTCCTCTGCTGTGTCCTTTGACTCCACCTCCCCAACACTAACATTTCCTTCGTCTTTGCATGGTAATAAGTCTGATGACGCAACTGTTTGTTCGGAAACAAATGGGTGCTTCTCCTTTTCACTGCCCAAATCCATCTCCTTCAAACTAGTTGTTGTCTCTGCAAGTTTTTCCTCATCAATACTACTTGCCTCTAATACTCTCTCCCTCAAAGGCTTCTCTTCTTCAATATCCAACTCCATATCCTCACTCTCAACCTTACTTGCTACCTCTGATACTCTCTCCCTCAATGGCTTCTCTTGTTCATTAATCACTAACTCTGCATCCCCCTTTGTCATCAATTGGTCCACCTCCTTCAAGCTTGTCTTGTCAGCATTTTCTTCTTCTAACGCTACATTCTCAACCATGATTGCCTGATCTGGTACTGTCTTCTCTTCAATGACCGAGCCAGTATCATCACCTGCCCCCTTCGTCACCAATTCCTCCATCTCCTCCAAGATTGGTTGCTCAGCAGAAAAGAAAGTCCCAATCATGCCTTGTTTGGATACTACTCTCATCTCAATATCCCTCAGTGGATTCTTTTCAGTTAAGAGGCCATCAGCATCATGGCCCTTGGTTGTCATCATTAACTCATCATTCAAAGTGGAGGGTGTTGATGCACATGTTGGTGGTGTGAGGTTTTCAAGAATGTCAGGCGTGCTTTTCAAGTACAAGGGAAAGGGCAACATAGACTGTTGGTGTGTGGGAGGAAGGGCAAGGGAGTAATCAATGAGGCAGC
Organism: Dalbergia cultrata; assembly: GCA_031216105.1. Classification (NCBI taxonomy): domain Eukaryota; kingdom Viridiplantae; phylum Streptophyta; class Magnoliopsida; order Fabales; family Fabaceae; genus Dalbergia; species Dalbergia cultrata. Next base: position 54,556,388 of record CM062347.1, read on the forward strand.
ACGGCAGGGGTGGGTTGGTGGTGGCACTCCCAACCGCGTTTTCTTCTGAGATCGCTCTCCGTTCAATATCCCCGACCCTCAATGTTAGTGGCTTATTCTTTTCAGTTAAGAAGCCATCATCATCAGCATCACCAGCATCGGCCATGATTGTCATCAAGTCATTCAAAGTGGAGGGTGATGACAATGTAGACGGTGGTGGTGGTGGTATGAGGTTTTCCACAAAAATGTCTGGCTGATCTGGCCTAGTGGCAGAGTGAGGTGGAAGCTGTGGGGCATGAAGAACAAGGGAGTAATCAATGAGACCTCGATAGTAAGGACTGGACTGGTATGAAAGCGGGTTGGAGGCGACAGTAACAACAGGAGCAGGAGCAGGATTATGGGTCTGATTCTCATGAATGCGGCTCCAAGAACTAATGACAAGCGAATAATCTGTAAGGCCTTTGTAGTAGGGACTGTGGCGGCCAGATGAGAGGCTGTGGCTGGTGAAAGCAGGGTAACAAGGAGGAGTACTCTGAGGTTGAGTGTATGATGCATCAGCATTAATCTCTTCCAAGATGGCAAGGGATTGGTCCAAGAGGCCTTTGTAGTAAGGACTGTTAGACGAGATGTTGTCGTAGGAATGGAGCTGCTGCTTCATCGATGATGATGATGATGATGATGAGGAGGAGGAGGAACGACCACTGCTTTTGGTGTTGCCACTGCTCCCATGTTTTAGCCTTCGCACAATTTTTGTTTTGGAGCGAATTGAAGAAGCAGAAGTGGGTGAGATTCGAGTCTTTGGATCCGAAACAGTAGATTGCTGGAATGTTGGGCTAGGCATTTTCATTGCAGCCAGACAGACACCTAGGAAGGAAAGAAGGATTGTACTAATTGAGCAGAACAATTGAGCAGCTAACAATCTCGTCTCATTGGCATAGCATAGCATATGCATATGTCACTCTGTCATTGTCACCATAAATATCGAAGGAGCTTCCTAAGAAAAGAAAAGCGATAATTTCCATGCAAGGAAAAGCCAAAAATGATGATACGAGCTAGGCTTTGGTTGTTCTTCTCAGTAAGACAACCCCATGTGCTGCCAGCCCAGAATGCCTTATTATATTGAGAAGTTATTTCATGGCACAAGTTGAGGTGCTTTCTCATACAAAGATGAAAAGAAATTTGCAGTGGTTACATTCAATGGAAAAGTCAAAAAATAATTGAATCAAATTTTTTTACTTGTATTTCCTGAGTTCCCGACACTCACCGAATTCACCCTCCCATCCTCCCCAGTGGTCAGGCACTCCACACCACCGTCTATCAAATCAACACACGCCATTGCCACGGTTTAGAGGGGGTTTCTGCAACAAGCTGGACTACGATTGTAATCTTGCAAATTTCAATTTGCAAAGAATAATATTTTGTGTACAACAAAGTTAGACAGCAATTCTACACCAATATTCACAATGTTTTTTATCTTTTAATGCATCAATACCCATTCTCACAAAAAGTCAAAGAATATTATGAGTATTGATGTCAAATTGTTGTACAATTTTATTGGACAACTAACATTGCTCATTTGCAAACTCGAAATAGAAAAGGTGGGAACTTGTATTTTGTGACTGGAAGGCCCGTGGACACTAGTCTATACCTGAACAAGAGATTTTCTTTTTCCTTACCAAAACGGTGGATGAAGTTAATAACGTAAAATAAATAGGCAACTTTATGGGGTTCTCTTGTAAAATATTTTATATTTTAAATTTAAGTTTAATTTTATACACCAATAGTGTAAAATAATTAGAGGCTATCAATAAATAGAATTTTATAATTGAGCATGGCAGGTAATTGTAATAGTTGGTAGTTATTTTGTAGGGCCAATTACACGAACTTGCTAAAATTTGCCTCAACTCCCTTATATTTCTGAAATTTACTTAAAATGTCCTTTAATTTATTATATTATTAAACTGATCTTCCCTGAATTCATAAAATCATTACATTGTCCTCTCACCCATTGCACGTTGTGCAGTTCATCTATGGGAGTAGTGTCACCCGGACAAATAAAAATGATTCAGGGTGAATTTCATCAAATCTCATATAAGGTTAGTGTAATATACATACTTTGTACAATTTGTCTTTTTGTAAAATTCTACCGTGAACCTTTTTTACAGTGTTAGTACGTATAAAATAAATTCATGTAATGTTAAAAAAATGCCATATTATTGAGTTTAATTTTGATATATTGCTAATATAAAAATGTTTACTCAGTCATTCAATCAACTTTTTACAATTGCATAATTTTTCAAGTGTTATATGTGAGAGTCAACTGTCATAACTGATGTAGAAGGTAAATAATTATATCACATTGTCAAAATCTTTTATACTATTGGTGTATAGGAATGAAACCCTGAGTGATTTACATATTTTAAGGATTTTGTGAAGTCATCACTCAAATGTTTTTTCCATACCTCTTTCATGAAATTCTTAAAAACGGTAAATTGAATGAAAAAGAGACCGTAAAAGTGAATAATAGATTGTCTCATGTAAATGTTAACATCATCTTATCCCTGTGTAATATCTTATCATTAATTCACAAAGTGGGACTCAAACAACTCATGGTAGAAGGAAGTTAGTGATGAAATATCATGCATGTCTAGATCATGTGAAAATCTCATGCAAGATGATCCATTCCTATTTATATATACTGAGAAAGTGTTCCAGGTTTAAAAGGTAAATTACTATCCTTTACTCAAAGAGGTATTAATCAAGGTAATGGCGTAGACTATTCTAACCAATATATAATGAGTTGTTTTAAAATACCTCATTCTCTTTCAGATGAGATAAAAAAATTGACTAGTAGATTTTGATTTTGGTGAGAGAAATTGTCAAATTACTATCCTTTACTAAAAGAGGTATTAATCAAAGTCGAGGTGTAGACTATTTTAACCTATACAATGAGTTGTCTTAAAAATACCTCTCCCTTTTAGATGAGATGAAAAATTTGACCAGTGGATTTTGATTTTGGTAAGAGATTTTATACAAATGCAAAACAAATTCATTGTATGAAAGCCTTGAATTGCAAATTAAAAAAAATCCAAAACAAGAAATAAAAAACAAAACGATTTTTGAAAACAAATCTTTCTCTCTTATTATTTAGAAGAAAATAAATATAATAAGAAGAAAGAATAAAAAATACTTAACCAACAAAGTATTATTGCTTCAAGTTAAAAGGATTTGGACGCTTTAAATATTATATTCGGTTTCAAAATTATATACATAAGAAAACATCGTTGTAAATAATTCCAAAACTTAAACATGTGAAGTATCTCGAGTAGGACGAATAGATACTCTAAAAAATCCAAAAAATAAACTCTCCAAATTCTCTCCAAAATAAGCCCCATTATTATTTTAGTACTCATACCATTTTTTTAAAAAAATTGCCCCTACGATTGAACAAAGCAAAATATCAACATCTATTAGTGTGCTTGAATGCACGTTGCATACACCTCAATCCAATTTTTCATCTATATTTTTGAGTTTGAATGATATCACAAGATTGATTTTGATTAGAGGCTACGGTTTCAATGAAAGCAGCTGTACCATATATTACTTTCTGTTCAATTACCATGATCGTAGCATACTAAACTCATTTAATATCTGTTTTACTCTAATTTCTTTTGAATTTAATTTGTATACACTAACATATAATATAATTTGATGATAATGTAAAAAAAATTTATACTGATAATACATTAAAATTAAACTTATTTCTTTGATTGCTCTTAGTTCTTGTATGTTTTCTTTACTTTTCTTTTTCTTAAAGGTTTTTTTGTCCTCTACTATTTTGATATTGAAGATAAAAATTCATCGTCTAATTAAATATTAAGAAAATTTCACTTAAACACAATTTAATTTTTTTAATCTTAATACTAGAATCAAGAGTAAAATAATAAAAAAACATTTTTTTTTTCGTTTTGCATGTATGCCTTAAAAATCCAATGAAATAAAAAAAAAATTGTAGTAAAAATCATCTAAATAACATTTACTTTCATCAAAATTATTTTTGAGATGAACCTACACAAAATAACTTCTAATTAAAATTAGTTTTGATAACATAGAATTAGGGTGTGCTTGTTTGAAATTTCTAAGCTTCAAAATCACTTTTTTCACAAAAAAAATCATTCTTCATATGTTTGAATAGTTTTCTAAAAATAATAAAAATATTAAAAAAAATCAGTTTTTAATTTTTATGTAAAAGCTAAAATGAGTAGTTTATGAGAAAAAAATTAATATTTAATTATTTTAATTAAATATAGGATTTAATTTTTATAATCATTTTTTAAAAAATCTAAATAAAGCCACCCTGGCCGTAATCAACATTCAAGCAAGTTAGCGACAGCAATAAAAACCAGAGCCACTCACAACCTTGCCCAGCCACTCACATACCATGTGTTACGGTGAAATGGAATGTGGATAAAGTGGAGATGGTACTCACTGGAAACAGCTGTGGCTTTGTCTGCCCCACGTGTTCTTTTCCTGTGAGAAAAGGTGGCAGGAGGAGGTTTGGGACAACGTTGGCCAAGAGGAATGAGTTTCAACAGAACACCAAGAGCGAACAGAAACCATTTTTCCCACTCAAGGTTACAAAATCAGCTATTGCTCGAACTGCCATTGGAGTGTTTGGATTGGGTTTCATCGATGCCGGGTAATTAATTAAGCTTGCCTTTTGATTTCTTTGCTGTGGAAGGAGTTTTTTTCCCTGAAGGTTTATTTATCAATTGTGGACTGTGGTGGCTCATGAGAATGCTTCAAATTAACGTTGGTGTTTCAGGTACAGTGGAGATTGGTCGAGGATTGGAGTGATAACACCGCAGAGTGAGGAATTGCTTAGGCTTGCAGCTTTTCTAGTAGTTCCCTTGTGTACCTTTCTCATTTTTTCTCTGCCCAACGAATCAGATTCTTGATTCTTGTTACTATTTATTTAGTCTGGGAAATGAACAAATCGTGGCTGAGATTGGATGTTGATTAATTTGTATTTTGAATTTTTTCTTTTAAATGCACTGAAGTTTACTCCGTCTCTGAAATAAAATATATATAAAAAAAACAAATATTGTGATTAGGTTTCGTTTTGAGGAGAACGGCAATCGTTTGTATGATCAATCTCTGTGTATGTGCCTCAATGCGATTCAATCAATGAAATCACTATTATTTTCCATTTTCATTTGGAATTCAGTTCATATTCTGCAACAGCAGAAGTTTTCACCGTTCTGTTACCGTCACCTATTAGCAAACATAACAGTTAGTTAGTTATTATTAATTACTAGTTAGTTAGTTATCATTAATTACTAAGTTAGTTACTTAACAGAGACATCTCTCTTGTATAAATACTAGAAACAATGATCAATAACACTTGTCTTTTTCATCATACTCAATATGGTATCACCTGATTTCCACATTTCACTCTAAATTCATTCTCTTTCCCAGCATTTCTTGTTGTTCTACCCATTTTTTCTGCAACACTTCGTGTTGTTCTTGCTTTTTTTTTTTTTCTGCATCCACTCATGGATAATTTCAACAACACATTCTTTCTTCATCAAAGTGATAATCCCGGTTTGGTTCTTGCTTCACAACCACTTACCATTGACAACTATGATTCTTGGAGTTGCTACATGGAGTTGGCTCTTTTTGTGAAGAACAAATTTGGGTTTATCGATGGCTTTCTTCCACGCCCTGTAAATGACGATCCCCAACTGCTCCTATGGATGTGCAACAACAATATTGTTATCTCCTAGATATTCAATTCAGTCTCCAATGAAATTGTTGGAAGTATCCTACGCTCCAAGATTTCAGCAGACATATAGAAGGACCTTAGGGAACGTTATCAACAAAAGAATGGGCCACAGATCTTTCAACTCCATAGAGATTTGATGAGTCTTTCTCAAGGTAATGACTCCATTACTGTTTACTTCACTAAATTGAAAGCAATATGGGATGAACTATCTTCTTATCGCCCCATTGCTCAATGCACCTGTGGTGGAATCCATCCTTTTGTTAAACACCATCAGAATGAATATGTTGTGTCATTTCTTATGGGGTTAAATGACAATTTCTCCTTTATTCGTGGTCAATTACTCTTTTTGGAACCTTTGCCACCCATTAAAAAAGTTCTTTCCTTGGTCATCCAAGAAGAAAAACAAGGGGAAATCTCTCTAAAATCTTATCCCTAATTGGTTTTTGCTCTCAAATCTGACCCGAAACCAAAACAACTCAAGAAAGACCGTCCTCAGTGCTCTCATTGCCATTACATTGGTCACACAGTGGACAAGTGTTTCAAGATCCACGGCTACCCTCCTGGCTATAAGCCAAAGACCAAAACTTCTAACAAAGGTACTATAAACATGGTTGTCAATGATGCAATGGCCATGGTTGATGATAATTCTATGACTGAGGTTGAGGTTAATCCTTCAGCTCCTGTTACTCAGTCACAATTTCAACCTCTAATGAACTTGCTGACTACTCAATTTGCTACAAAGAACCCTTCTGGACACCAAGATTCTTCAGTCACTGCATCTGCAAGTATTCTTTTGGCTACTATTGCCTCTAAATACTTAAATACTGGTTACTGGATTATTGATTCTGGAGCTACACATCATGTTTGCTTCAATAAAACTAAGTATGTTACATTTGAAACTCTTGAAAATTGCTTTGTTTCTTTGCCTAACAAACTTAGAGTTCGAGTTTTAGGAAAATGCACTATCCCTCTTACTGAGTCTTTTATTTTACAAAATGTATTTTATGTGCCAATCTTCTCCTTCAACCTTATATTTGTTAGCAGTTTAGTGAAGTTTAACCCTGTTTCTCTATCTTTTTATGATGATTTCTTCCTTATTCAGTAAAAGGTATCTTTAAAGATGATTGGCAAGGGTAAAGAGGAACATGGACTCTATGTTTTTTGTCCTAATCCACCCCAATCTTTAGACAAGTCATCAAATTTTACTTTTAGTAATGCAGTTTATAATTCAGTATCAATAAACAAAGTGTCACCCTATATGTGGCATGCTAGGCTAGGGCATATTTCTCATAAATGTCTTAGTTGGCTGTTAAAGAATAAACTTTCAATTGAGAATAAGAATTCTGATATTACTACTGTCAATGATTATTCTATTTGTCCACTAGCAAAATAAACTAGATTAAGCTTTCACTCTAACAATAATTTCTATAATAAACCATTTGAACTAATTCATTGTGATGTTTGGGGTCCTTTCATCAACAAACATATAGTGGTCACAATTATTTCTTAACTATTGTTGATGACTTCAGTAGATACACTTGGGTTTGCTTTTTAAAAACAAAGTCTGAGGCACAAATAAACTTAAAATTTTTTTGCTATGATTGAAACCCAATTTAACACTATCATAAAATGTCTAAGATCTGACAATGCTAGGGAATTAATACTAACTGAATTTTTGTCAAAAAAGGGTATTACACATCAATTTTCTTGTGTATCAACCCCTCAACAAAATTTAGTTGTTGAGAGGAAACAAAGACATTTGCTGAATGTGGCCAGGGCCTTGTTTTTCCATTCCAAAGTTCCTTTACAGTTTTGGGGAGACTGTGTATCAATAGCAGCTTATCTTATCAACAGGATCCCTTCACAAATCTTACAACATCAGACTCCATTTGAAAGGCTCTATGATAAGTTTCCTAATATGAACTTTTAAGAATTTTTGGTTGCCTATGCTTTACATCTACTTTAGTGTCCACAAGGCACAAATTTAGTCCTAGAACTTCGCAGTTTTTATTGGCTACCCAACAGAATACAAAGGGTATAAAGTATACAACTTAGAAACCAAAACAGTCTTAATATCTAGACATGTTGTATTTCATGAAAATATATTTCCATTTCATAACAGATTTGCTACATTACCTATCATTGACCCTTTTCTTATCTTAGTTCTCCCTATACCTATCATTGGTTGCTTATGCCATGCTTCCTTTTTGCCTGCAGGAACGACAAAATTTGAACCAAGAGCTATACCAGTTGTGTTTATGGGATACCCTATTGGATACAAAGGCTACAGATTACTTAATCTCAACACTCAAAGGTTCTTTATCTCAAGAGATGTAGAGTTTAGAGAGAACATTTTTTCCATTTTCTGATCCAAAATTTTATACAACACCTTCAACTCCCACTACCTCAACTCTTGTTCTTCTCAAACCCAATTCCAGATTTCCATCATGTTACCACACCTCTCAATTATAATCAACCTCCTGTAGAAACCTTATCTGATGATCTACCAAATCCTACAAATAGTCAATTCACAAATAGCCACTCCAACAACACAATACAAATCCCACTAGTTCCCGAAAACTCAAATTCTGATTCTGCAACAACAGATACTCAAGTTGCAACAACCAATTCTTCACAACAGCTCCTTAGAAGATCTACCAAACCAAACATACCCCTTTCCTATTGCTATAAAAATACAACACCTTATTCCTTTGAAAATCACATTTGCTACAACAAACTATCTGCCAAATACAAGTCATATGTCATGCAAGTTTCTTCTATTTTTGAGCCAACCTACTTCCATCAAGCCGTCAAATACCCACAATGGAGACAAGCTATTCGTGAAGAAATCAAGGCTCTAGAAAACGATCATACATGGTCTCTTATTCCTCTTCCTTAAGACAAACACACCACAGGATGTATGTGGATTTACAAAGTCAAATACAAGGCAAATGGAGAAATTGATAGATACAAGGTAAGACTTGTTGCCAAAGGGTATAATCAACAAGCCAGTATCGACTTCATGGACACCTTTTCTTTGGTAGCAAAAATTACCATAGTGAGACACCACAGGATGTATGTGGATTTACAAAGTCAAATACAAGGCAAATGGAGAAATTGATAGATACAAGGTAAGACTTGTTGCCAAAGGGTATAATCAACAAGCCAGTATCGACTTCATGGACACCTTTTCTTTGGTAGCAAAAATTACCATAGTGAGACTTTTATTGTCTATCACAGCAATCAAGTCTTGGCATTTTCTTCAACTTGACGAAAACAATGCCTTTATCAATGGCGACTTACTTGAAGAGGTACATATGGAATTACCGCTTGGATATTCAAAACAAGATAACAACACAATATGCAAGCTAAACAAGTCCTTTTATGGTTTAAGACAAGCTTCTAGACAATGGTTCTACAAGGTCTCAATAGCTCTCATCACACTTAGGTTTATTCAATCTAAGGGAGACTATTCTCTTTTTCATATTGGATCTGGTTCATCCATTGTTTTCCTTCTTCTTTATGTAGATGACATCATCATCTCAGGTCCAAACCAGAAGGAGATTGCTCGGGTTCAACAAAGACTTGAGACCCTTTTCAAGTTAAAAATACTTGGTGATCTTAAGTACTTCCTAGGACTTGAAATTGAAAGATCCAAACAAGGCATTTGTCTATCACAATGAAAATATGTTTTATCTTTTCTTGAAGATACAAGATTCATTGATTCTAAACCACCATCAATCCTTCTGGAACCTAGACTAAAACTCACTGCAGAAGAAGGAGAATCAGTGGCAGATTCATAACTTTATAGAAGAATAATTGGGCATCTCATGTATCTCACCATATCACGGCCAGACATTAATTTTGCTGTGTCAAAATTAAGTCAATATATGGCCAATCCAAAGAAACAACATGAACATGCTCTTCATCACTTATCATGGTATATTAAATCCTCTTCAGGAAAAGCTCTTTTATTTGCAATTGATTCTTCCTTGTCCCTCACTGCTTACTCAGATGTAGATTGGGATAGTTGCCTTGATACCCAAAGATTAACAACAGGATTCCTTGTCTTCTTAGGCAATTCATTAATTTATGACCAAATCATTTGCAGAAACTGAATAAAGGGTCCTATCATCCGTATCTAGTGAGTTGACATGGTTAACCCAAATGCTTGTAGAATTTGAAATAAAGGTACCTCCAACTTTGGTGTTTTATGATAACCAGTTAGCAATCCACCTTTCCTCAAACCCCACCTTCCATGAACGATTCAAATACATAGAAATTGACTGCCACTTCATAAGAGAAAAAGCTTCTGCAAGAGTTATTAAGCTCGTACATGTAAAGACCAAACATCAATTATTAGATTTGTTAACTAAGCCTATCTCTTGTACCCAATTCAAATATCTACTGTCCAAGTTAGGAGTACTAGACAACTACCTCCTAACTTGAGAGGGGTATTAGAGTTAGTTAGTTAGTTAGCTGTCATGATAATTAAGTTACAGAGAAGTTAGTTATTCACAGTACACATACACTTGTAGATAAACTCAATACAACCTCAATAATAATTACGATGTTATTCAATAATTGTTCCTGTGATATTGAAGACAGAATCAAGCGATGGCATTGCTAACCTCTGATAGAGCCCCCACCGCAAGTGGTGACATGTAAATACAAGGGGGATGAGAGAGAGGTGAAAGTACAAAAAAAAAAAAAAAAAAAAACAGAAATAAAGAAGGATAAAAAGGTCATTTTATCATGTATTTTTCATTTTAATTTTTTGTCACCATGATGGTCCCAAACTTATTAGCACCATTAAAAATCCGCCTGAAAAAATAGGTTTAACAGTGTTGAATTAGCTTCTTTCAAGTCCGGACCTGTTTGAAATCAAAAGTTTTCTGAGATAGTCTTAAAAACAGAGAAAGGTTATTTACTTTTCCAACATAAACACAAAGCATGCCTCAAGTAAACATCGTAGTGCGGTAGAATAATCGTAAATACACTATGAATGGGTGGTTTCTCTTTCCACTTGATCAATTAGCTAGCCATTTCTTCCCAAGTTCCAAGGATAATATTGCAATTCAGGCAACAGAACAACCGACATCATATAAACCCAGCTATTTCGTTGCCAACAGTTTAACAAGCAGCTAACTGTGTGTTGCTAAAATGCGCAAGTCGGTGATCCTAGTCGGAAATCCAATATGACTAGTGTGGCGAAACTATGAGCAAGTGCCCCAAGAACAACAAAAACATGAAAAATCTGATGGCTTTGCCCTGCAAGATCAAATGCACCAGGCTTCCATCGCTCTGGTATTCTAGACACATAAAATCCAGCTCCTGTGGCATACAGAATGGCCATAGCAAGTTCATATCCAAGTGCAACAAATATATGTGGGTGGCCCCAGTGTAGGGCCAGAGCATGAGCTGCGGGAATTACACCTGAAAATCCCATGGAGAGGAATAAGGAGGCCCTGAGGGGTCGGAATCGCGGTGTAGAAAATGAAGGTGCGAGAAGGGCAATGATGGAGAGTACCCCAAGCACAGATATGGAGGTCAAATAGAATAAACTTGCATACGGATTGCAGAAAAAAGCGTAGTAAATTGGAGCAAAGAAGGAACAGACAATCATGAGAGAAATGCCAGCATAATCTAGACGCCAGAAGAAAAGGCTAAAGCCTTTGGAGTGGCAGGCGAGAAGATGGGAAAGAGAACTGCAGGCAAGGCAGCCCATTCCTCCAGCTAAGAAAACGAACCATGGCCATCGTGGAATGGTTTCTACACCAGATTCTCTCATCTCGCGAAGGATAGATGGGTCCTGAATGTGTCTCAAATGTAAATCCTGGAAAAAGTAAAAGAGAAAAGATAATTAATTTGAATAGCTCATGAATCCGTTAGTTATATCATGTTTAGGGCTCCCGTGATTCATCATGATGAGAATCAATTGTTTTTAAATCGTATTTTTATTACTCAAACATCATTATGTTAGTAAAGGATAGATGCAGAAGACATCATCATTACACGATTTAAGAAAGCACATCGATTTCTTGGCAAAGTCAGAAATCTTGCTCTAACAGGAACCCATGTACCTGGTTTAAAATTGATCAGACTAAGTGCTACTAGCCCAAAGGTAATCATGGATTTTAATGAAGGGCACGTTATAAACATGGTCTTTCTACTCTATTGAAGACATCTCCTTTAGAAAAAAAGGGGGGGGCGGGGGGGGAATGTTATTATCTAATTATACCTTTCTTTTGATTTGTTTATTATTCACTTTCAACCCAGATCATCAAGCTGGTATTATACCTATTTTGATATACATACTTTTCTCTCTAAGGTGTGTCTCATATAGGGGTAAAAATATGAGTAGTGTTATTTGTACTTATAGATCTGAGACACCGTGCCTACTTACACCTCATCTATTATTGGATGAGACGTAGACCCATTTTAAGTAGAATCCACACCCTATTAAATGATTTTGGACGTTAGCCCAGTTATTTATCAAAAACAATAATAATAATTCGAGATGTTTTTGGTAGAATGACACAATAATCTTTTTTCTCCTTTATTTCTTTTTATATATATTTTTCCACTTATGTCTTTTTTTCCTAAGACATATTTAGAAAAAATATTATTTTAAAGCCATCGCTTTTGTTTTTTTGAAACAAAATGTTTAAAGTCGTAATTTTATTTCATTCAACAATTATTCATATTTTTTAAAGAAGGACAATTTTTCTAGTAAAGTAGCAGAAGTATTGCCCACAAAAAATTATAAATTATTGTAAATTCAAAACATGATACAAATTAAAAAAAAATAATAATCGGGAGTTTTCTTATGTAGGATATAGATACTTGTTGTATTTAATGAATGCGATTTAATTATAAAATTTAACATATCTTATTAACTTAAGTTACTAGAATACCATGCGACTAACTTTATCAAAAGAAAAAATACTATGCGACTAACTTCTAACTACAAATAAATAAAGCAGTATCCTTGAATTTTACATGATACATGGAAAACTCCCCAATAATTATTGGAATTTAATTATGATGTATCCTCAGTGCAATAATTTGTGGGTGTGAATGTAGATTATCGTCATTTATATGATAATATATAACTGGATAACTGCTCTAAAATATTAGAGCATATTATATAGAAATTAAATCCTAATTATTATATCAATACATGAATTAAATAAATTAAAAAAAAAAAGACAAAAGAGAAAACGTACCGGAAATGCTTCACTGTCAGAGTGGTTGATCTCCTTCGCCGTCCTCAACAACCCAAGCGCCGCCGGTGCTCTGGTGGTTCCACCTCACACACACAACACAACATCAACAACAAAATTAAAACGACGCCGCGTCCCTGCAATATAACAATTAATTAACAACATAATACCTGAGCAAATCGCCGAACCCGAGCTTCGCCATCGCCGTCGTACTCATTACGGCCATCGCCACAAATATCAGAAATCCACCTAAGTGCCTGCCACGGGGAAAAAAAAAACACACACACACACACACGCACGCACAATTTCGTTCACATCAAAAATTCAAATCACTGCGTGGAAATCGCACACATTACATAGTGTTCACGGAAAATTGCGAACGACGAGAGAGTAAGGGTGAAGTGCGAATCGCTTACGTCCAAACGTTTAGGGTTTCGTTGTGCCACGCGAAGACGCTCCACAGTGCATCCTTCACAGGCCACTCGGAGCGGTAATAGTCGAGGATGAACTCGCTGTCTCGCAGGTACTCCGGCAGCTCATCGAACTTCACCAATCGCCTCTCGAACCTCTTCTTCTTCGATCTCGCATCCTGCTCGATCGCCGGTGTAATTTCGCCGATTTTCCGGCCATTCTTGCTGGTGCCGCTCCGGCGACGATGGCCGCTCATCTTCGCTCGCTCGATCGCCCGGCCTCGCCAGAAATTCTCTTCCGATTGCGTTTCTGGCGAGAAACTCGCCACGGCTTCTGTTTAAGCTCGTCGATTATCGCTCTCTTGGTCTTTGTAAGTTGTATTTATATCTTATATTAAAAACACAAAAAGGACAAAGCCATGTAAACATTTTTGTTCTTTTTTCTCTTTTTCAAAATGAATACTATTATTTTAATACTCATAGGTGTTCTATTAAAATTCTTATTTTTTTTATTATTAAAAGTAATATGTGAATGAAATAAGTAAAATCACTATCATATCCATTATTAATAAAATTAAAGTCTTAATGAAACATGTACCTTTTTATATTTAAATAATATTTTTGTATCAAAAGTAGGGTATTTTTTCTTGAAGGTAAAAATGAGAGTATCTTTGCTTAAAGTTAAACATCTGTCTTTTATATAAAAAGTAAAAGCTAGGGTATCTTTGCTTAGAGGTAAAAATGAGAGTAAAGGGCATTTGTTGGGATCTTTCAGCTAAAAAAATTAGTTTTCATATATTTAATAGTTTTTCAAAAGATAATAAGGATTTTTTAAAAAAATATATTTTTTAAATTATATATAAAAATTAAGTCTTATAATCACTAATTTTTTTAAAATCGAAACAGATGGAGCCTAAGGGTGCGTTTGGTTTAAGTTTTTCAGTTTCCAATTTTCAATTTTCATGTTTCAATTTTTATGAAGGAAAAACTGGAAATTAGAAATTGAAGTTAAACGCACCCTAAATTTTTCAAAAAAACATAACAAAAGCAGCTAGAATTACCTAATTTCCGATAGAGAATATACATGGAAAACAAAACAAATATCACGCATTATATGTCACTAAGAGTTTCTAGCATATGTGCCGAAACTACTAGAATTACCTAAGTTATTGGTAATATGCTTAAATGCATGTAAATGAATCTGAGTTGTTTAACTTGTGCGTTGAATTAGTTGAACTAAATCAAATAAATTGGGCAAACACGCAAGTTGACCCGTGACATGATGACGTTTTTTCACTTTGGTAGTTGAACGGGGCAAGGCCCAAAAAAAAAAAAACCAAACTGCTAACAGAATAACAAGGAGACGTTTTCAATAAAAAATAAAAAAGTCTTTCCCGCTGTAGTTGCTCACTCCTCTCTCTTTAGAATTAGCTCCATTGTGTAATAATTTTTATTTTTGGGTCTAATTAATCTAAACACAACCTTAAAATCATTGGTTTCTTTGACTTTGGGCTTGGTCCAATACTTACAGTGCCACGGCCACATACAGTTCACTTGTCAAGTTTATGGGCTTATCTAAAACTTTCTGAATGCAGACCAACAAACTCAGCTAATGACCCCACAAAACACTTCTCAACTATCGACAAAAAAGAACAAAATCTTCTCAACTACAAATATATTTACCAATGGAGTTGGTTTCAACAAAAAATAAATAAAAAATAAAAATGGAGTTGGCTTACTTAATTGGCATTCTTTCCTACATTCCCATTATTTAAACTTTATTTCCAAGTTTTTTTTATTAGTAGATTATCTGTAAGTTTTTTTTTAAATATTCATTTGAGTTCAGAAACAAGCTGTTATCTTATATTGAGATGGACATTTTTCTCAACCTAATTTTATTTTGAGCAAAGAGAATTAGCATGTTATATTTATTCTCAGATTTGTTTAAATTAAAAGTGTTCTAAAGTAAATGAAAGGAAGAAAGGTTAGCTGTAACCAAAAAAAAATATTGCGGGTTAGCTTATTGATTTTGGAGATTATTAAGACCATACATGGAAAAGCCATGACACTAGCTAGCCCTCTGATTGGTTTGAAAAAAAAAATATGAGGAAAGAAAGTGGATAAAAAATGTACTTTTCTATTTTTTGGATGAGAAAATAAATTGGAAGGAAAGTGTCCAAAAATTATATACAAATTATATTTATATTTTAAAATTGAGTGGAAAACTAAAATTAACATTTTTTTAGTTTAAAATATACATAATAAAAATATTTAAATGTTGAGATTCATTTGTTTTGGTATCTAACCTAATCATCTTATACTAACTTAATATAAAACTATATTAACAAATTATTATCCTGATATTCTCCATCTGAATCCACTCTGGATGCTTGTGAAAGAAACATTTTCACCTCTTTAATTTGGCTTGGCTGAAATAGAGAAATGATGAAAAATCTAAGGCTTGTTTAGTTTCAGCTTTCATTTGTTATTTTTTATTTTTGAAGGAAATACTGAAAGTTACATGAAAAGTATAAAAAATAATTTTCATTTTCATTTTCAATTTTTAATATTCCTTTCATAAAATCTTAAAAGTTGAAATCAAACATGGCTTAACATTTTCACCTCTTTTGTCTCATCTTTACAATCACTCTCATCAGTTTTGTGATTTACTAAGTGGATGCATCTTCAGTATCCAGTCCAAGGGTGTTAAAAGAAGGATAAAAAGTATGTATGAAGGAAGCTCTAAAAGTAAACGCACACCCGCATGAAACATAGAATGATATTCATTTAATCTATTAAATGTGATATATTCGTGTATATATATTATTCTATCATTATATGCTGAAAGAAGATAAATAAAATTAATGCTAGTACTTGGCAGACTATTAAATGGCTTTTCGGTATTTGGTGATCTGTAGTATCCGTGAAATTTGAAATTGAGTGATGGTTTGCTTACCAAATTTTTCCTAAACACAGAAGCCTGACTAATCAATGCACATGTCATTTTTTTTTTTTTGGTGGGTGATAGATTCGTACGTCGTTTACTTGGTCCTTAATAATTATGCATGGCACTCCATGTCCATGTCCATGTCCATCCACCATTAAAAGTAAACGGCTTCTGCAACCATGGCCTACTTCTTAGCCCCACCAACACTAAATCTTGTACAAAATAATTTTTTTTTTGACGCTAATTGTATATAGTTATTAGTGATTGTTATATATATATATATATATATATATATATATATATATATTTGTGTGTGTGTGTGTGTGTGTGTATTTGAAGGGGTGATTGTTGTATTTTTAATACACTTTATGTAATAGTTTTTACAAAGTGTGAGCAATGTATACGTTCATAAAAAGAAAGCGATACTTAAATTTTAGGCTACTTAATTATAAAAAATTTAATATTATACCACGAAGTAATTAAACTCAGAATCTTTAAACGTTAAATAAAGATCCATGGATAAACTTTATTAAATCTTTAACAAAAAATGAGGGTCCTACGCCTAGAAACAAGATGACCTTTTAGATCGTGCACATGGGTTAGTTGCACCTAGAGGAAGAACTGCTGAGCGTTCATCCATAATTAGGTAACTTGCTTGGTATACTGCATTTGACATTTATCTTAAAATATAATCCTCTAAATTTGAGTCTAATTTTGTTACTTCAACCATGTATAATTACACCGGCAATCAATTATATATATTTTTTGTTTATAAGACTTTTAATTAGTGTATGGTTGAGTCAAAATATTTATATTAATATGACAATACGTAATTATATATATATATATATATATATATGTAATTATTCTACACTAATAGTGTATTTAAATTAAATTCATCTGCTATTCGATGACATATACAAGTTATTTTATGGGTGATAATTACGTGTAATGCATTCTAAGCATATTAAAAAAATTTGCCAAGTCCAAAATCAACTAGCTTATGATATTTTTTTTTCAAAAAAAATAAAAAAGAGGTTTTCCTGACCGACAAATACTGCAAATCTTAAAAACTCGTAACTTTAGTGTTTTTTCTAACTTTAATTTTAATGCATTAATAATATAAATTTTTTTTATACAATCATTAATCACATTTTATTATATCGATAAAATATAATTGACTCTTACTTCACTACTTTAAAAGTCATATGCACAAGAGAGACATATACAATAATTTTATTTTTAATTGAAATATTATAGGATCTTAGTAGAGATGAGAGTCGAACTCGTGACCCTCCTAACTGATTCAAATATGTAGAAATCTACCATTTGACTGTAAGTTCACTTATGCAAAACATTCAATTATTAATTTCTCCAATTTTAATAGTATATTGCATTTGTATTGAATTGGAGCTAGCCGTTAATAACAATTATTAAATACTGAAATATAACCATGAGATTAATTTTGATCCGATGTTATTGTATATTTTCCCATCTTATTTGTAATTTTTGAAAAGATATTGTAATAGCTACATATTTTTAATGAGATGATAATACATGCTAACAGTTAAATAAAAAGAATTTATACTGACATAGTAACAAAATATTAAATTCACATAACAATCAAGAGCGCCTGTACATTATCGCCAATAAAATAATTTATATCATTCTTTGGGTATGACTTTATGGAAATGCAAAGCAAACTCATAACCCCCAGTTGTAAAATGAAAGAGAAGGAAACTGGTTGAGTAACCCCGGCATTTTATCCAACTACGAAACATAAAATGGTAAAAGGTGACAAAAAATAATGTAAACGAGAAATATTTGTTTATGAGGTACAAAACAAAGGATAGTCTTATATAAACTTATAAATATTAATTGACAATGAGACGTATCAAAGAGATTCCAAAACCTATTGAAAGCTACATCACACGAATTGCTGAGTGAAGACAAGCGAGAAAGAATTTAACATAGAGCCGATTTTACAGACGGCCAGAAACAACCATTTCAGCCGGCTATCCCCATGTTTGCCAGCACAAACTATTCTAACCCCATCCCTTAGCCCATTCCTTTAAAAGCCCTTTTCATTGGGGTGTCTAATTTATATCTTCTGAACTTACTTTGTATGCACCATTAATATCTGTACTCTTCTTCGATAGCTTCATCGAATCTTCTCTTGGTGCTGGTGCAACTTTTTCTCCCTCTTTTTTTCTTCCATGGGAAAAACATCACAACAGTCGATTTCCAAAAATAATGCATGCAATGCAGGCAATAATAATAACCTTAATGCAACCAAAACCACCAAGGTGAAACGAACAAGGAGAAGTGTCCCTAGAGACTCCCCACCTCAACGCAGCTCAATTTACAGAGGAGTCACTAGGTTTAATTTGGTCCCCTTGTTAATTAATTCATTGCTTTTCTCTCCCTCTCTCTATTTTCCAGTTCTTCCTTGATCCTAATTATGAATGTTGTTAGCTAAATTAATAACGAGGGTTCACCATTGCAGGCACCGGTGGACAGGCCGATATGAAGCCCATTTGTGGGATAAGAACTGCTGGAATGAGTCTCAGAACAAGAAGGGACGACAAGGTTTCATTCATGCTCTCTATATACCATTTGTTCGTTTATTTATTTTGACTTCTATAATCTAATTATTTATGTGGTTTGATAAATTTGGCTAATGGTTTAATTTGTTTCCATTTGGCATCTCAATACGGTGTTTCATCACTGTGTAATTTCTTCAGTCTACCTTGGTACGTATATTACATATATATTGATTATAATAGCTAGTTAGTGGCACATCTTCACAAGCGAAACGAAAGGATCATCAAGTACACTTAATTACTTATTGTTATATTCAGGTGCTTATGACGATGAGGAGGCGGCAGCACATGCTTATGATCTAGCGGCATTGAAATACTGGGGTCAAGATACCATTCTTAATTTTCCGGTACTTAATTATATATTCTAATAATAAGCACTTTTGATTAATGGTGGTATATAAGATTGGTATGGAAAATGGAAATAAAACACGAGAAATTTGTCTTCCAATTGCAGGTATCGAACTACCAGAATGAAGTGAAGGAAATGGAGGGTCAATCAAGGGAGGAATATATTGGATCGCTAAGGAGGTAAAATCATAGTTGTACCATTATTTTAGGGTAATCAAAACGAATTTCGCAAAAACCATAGCTGATATGGAGGACTTTTTTATTGAAAAATAATAATTGCAGGAAAAGCAGTGGATTTTCTCGGGGAGTTTCTAAATATAGAGGTGTTGCGAGGTATTAAGTTACGTATGCATATATCGAATTATGAAGAGCAAATACTGCTGGTTATTAACTAAGTTGATTCACTAACTATATACCCAGTCTCATACATTCAATCTAATAAAAATTCCATGACTTTTATATATTGATCAGACATCACCATAACGGAAGATGGGAGGCTCGGATTGGCAGAGTTTTTGGGAATAAGTATCTTTATCTCGGAACTTATGGTACGTTATGTTCTTATAACCTAAAGTTTTTTCAGCCTGAGTTTTTGCAATAGAAGAATGTGAAGTGCATCACGATGCATATGTTGTACGTTCTTTTTTGATATCCTATATATTCATGATGACATTGGTTGCACAATCCTAACTAAAGCTTAACTATAGGAACCAACCTGATTTGTCTAAGTGATCAATCCATCTAACTCTTTTAATTTCAAACGCGTACATTATCATAACCACCAAAACCTAAAGCAAGTGGCATTTAATAAACTGCTTCCATTCATTACATTCAATCCAGTTACTGTATTATTTAAATAATAATTCACCCCCATGGGCATGCATGTGTCGTGTGTGGCAAATTTTATCAGTCGCATTCAATAGAATAGGAAGTCCAACCAACTTTAACTGATTTGAAACTAAACATTTTTTTCTACTACGTGTAATAATAATATGCCATCATCATTAATTAATTTAATATTTCAATCGATCATCACATATTATTATCTTAATAATTTTTTGCAGCTACCCAAGAAGAAGCTGCCACGGCCTATGACATGGCTGCTATTGAATATCGTGGACTTAATGCTGTCACCAATTTCGACCTTAGCCGTTACATTAAATGGCTTAAACCCAACAACAACAACAACGATAATAACAGGATTAGTTTTAATCTTTCTGATGAAGTTAACCCTAATTCTAATAGCAACTTCACCCCAAAACTTAATAAGGAACAAGAATTTGGCTACATACACAGTCAAGAACCATTCAATAATATTGGAGAAGATGCCACGTTGGTTCAGCCTAGACCAACTGGTGCCACGTCAGCCCTAGGGCTTCTGCTCCAATCATCCAAGTTTAAGGAAATGATGGAGATGACATCTGTGGCTAATCCATCAACACCGCCAGAGTCTGAGTTGCCACAGTATACATTCCCTGATGACATTCAAACTTATTTTGAGTGTGAAGATTCCAATAAATATGAGGAAGGAGACGATGTCATATTCAACGAGCTCAACTCCTTTGTGCCAATGTTCCATTGTGATGACTTCGAGAATTGAACTTTTTGGAGATGAGCTGTTTGTTTGTTGATTTATTTGATTTATTGATTATCTTGTTTATGTAAGACTATTCATAAGACTTAATCTAACAGCTGAATCTTTTAGGGTGGGGTTGTCCTTGACAAATAATTATGCTGGCTACTTATTTTGAATTTGTTAATGTAGAAAATAAATTTGTTTATAGCAGTGTCATCAATCTGATAGCTATAGACGAATTAATGTATGTTGTCAGGGAAATTGATATGTTCTAACTTCTAAGTTCTAACGGTGATGACGATAATGTTGATAGGGCTTGGGGGTTATTCTGGTCAATTTATTGTTGGTTTTTGTTGATGAAATAAGGATGAAGAATTAGCACTTCTTGTTGATTCAAGTGCTCTCGTAGCGTCAGTGAAAAAAAGAGGGGAATGCTCCTGTATTAATAAATTTAAAGTTTGAAATCAGGAGTTTTTATGAATTTGCTCGGATAAAATTATTTATATTATTAATCTTCATTTGAATGTGTGAAAACAAATTATATGTAGATAAAAATCACTTTAATAAAATTTGAACTTGCTGCAATTTCTTTAACTTCAAGTTAATATTATATATTAATTGATACATTATATAAACACATTAATAAATATATAAGATTGGCTCATGCACAACCACTAATAAATAATAAAAAACGAAAAAATGATTAGATAATTAATAATATTAACTTTTTTTATATTGTCATTATATTGCATCAAAACTATATATATATATATATATTCCTATTTACAATTTTTCAATTTTCTTTTGATACGTATATTATCTGTAGGTGAAACTCTACTTGGCTTAAAAATTAAAAACAATTACTGTCCATTAATCTTCTGGTTGATAAATTATCAATTTCTAATTGAATTGTGTAGTGATTTATTGAATTTCTATTTAAAAATTTAAAATAAATATACACATCAATAGATTGAATTATTATTAAGTATCTATTTTTTATTTTAATTTTAACAGAATTAAGAATGTTATTAAATAGGTCTGTGTGGATATATATATATATATATACAGAGAGAGAGAGAGAGAGAGATTAGATTTCCAAATATTTATTTCCATTTATATATCACAATTTTCTTTTAAGATTTATTATTATTGCATATAATCTTTTATTCGAATTTAATGTTTCCCATCTAATTAATTAACTTTTTTTTAATGAATCTTTAAACCAGTCCCTAAAATCGTATACATGAATCATTTTAATTCATGATATTTTAAAATAAAATTATTAGTCCATGAAATTCTAAAATAATATATATATGAAAAATTAGTTCTTAGCTTCATTTTTATTATTCTGCCCTAATATTTTCACTAATGTGTGATGTTAAGTGGCATACTAGTATTCCTACTTAGTCGTAGGTTATATGATTAAATAATAGGTTTGAATTGTTTAATAAAAAATAATAGGTTTAAATTGTTGACGTATGCCAAATATATTATACCAATATTATTTATATGTAAAATGTATATTATAATCATAACATTACAAGAAAAATGAGTATTTTTAACAACATTTTCAACAGTTCTTGTCAAGAAAAGAAATTTCAATATAAAGTGACCATTGAAAATACTTATAAGCTTTAATCGACAATTAGTACATGTCAAAAATACATGTTTGGGGCTTTTTTTATATGTACTAATTATCGATAAAAGCTTACAAGTATTTTCAACAGTCACTTTATGTTGAAATTACTTTTCTTGACAATATTTTAATTGACACTTTAATTGTCAAGAACCGTTGAAAATAGTCATTTTTTTTGGTAGTGTAAGTTATGCTTATCTTAATACAATTTGATTGAAAGATATCAAATAGAATGTTAATCTATCACTTGCATATCAACTAATGTGATAAATTAGCAAAAACGTGATGGTACATTTATGAAAATAGGATTAGTGACTAATATGACTCATGTATTTCACTAATTTCACTATGAATGAAAATGTTACTTTTTAAATTTCAAGAAAAAATAATTTATGCATACAATTTTAGGGATCGGATAACCTCTATTTTTTACCATTATTCTCGTGTTATTAGACACTTAAAAAAAATGTATAATTTCCTTCCTAACCTCCTGCCAAACAGGTTGTTTGGAATTGTATGGAATTGAATTCCTTCCAGAATTGGAATTTAATTCCATACTTTGGAATAATATTTTGTTGAAGAATTCAAATCACAACAGAATTTAATTCCTACAAAACAACACCTAATTCTAAATCAGACCTAAAGAGGTCTGATTTGTGGAAGAAATTCATCTACAAAATTGAAATTACCAACTTACCTAACTGTGATATCCCAAGTATAGAAAGTGGTATATAAATTATTTTATTGGTATTATTATTATTATTATTATTATAGTTAATAGCAAACCGTGTGCATACATATGCATTATAGATAGAATATTCATTTTAGTTAGTTGTGTAGTATGCATGTAGTATACATCGTAGTTAGAGTAGATATTATAATTAGTAGTGCTAATGCATTATAGTTAGAATATGAATTATAATAAGTAGTGTATTTAGCATTAATATTAGTTATTATTATTATTAAGTCTAGATATATGCCACTAATATTAATTATAATGATTATTACTAAGTGGAGCTAGCATTAGTATTATTATTATCAAGTACACCTAACACTAATATTATTTAACATTATAATTACTAAGTGTTAAGTCTAGATACATGACACTAATATTAATTATAATTATTATTACTAAGTGTAGTTAGCATTATTATTATTTAACAATATTATTACTAAGTGTAGCTAGCATTAGCATTATTATTATTAAGTGTACCTAGCATTATTATTATTTAACATTATAATGACTAAGTGTAGCTAGCATTATAATTATTATTACTAAGTGTAGTTAGCATTATTTTTATTTAACATTATAATTACTATGTGTAGCTATCATTATAATTATTATTACTAAGTGTAGTTAGTATTATTATTATTTAACATTATAATTACTAAGTGTAGTTAGCATTAATAATATTGATTATTGTTATTAGGTGTAGACAAATAGCACTAATATTATTCATGATTATTATATTTGTGTATAAATATATGAGTGTAGGAGTGTGTATGTGTAAGAAATATTTAGTTTCATTTTGCTAAGTTTTGCTTCTACCTCCTCTAAGTCAAACCTCCTTTAAACCAAACCTCTTCTTGGCCGAACTCATCTCTTGTCAAGCTCATGATCTTCATGGCCGAGCTTCAGTGAGCCTAGCTAATCCTCTCTTGGGACGTTGTGACGCTCCTTTCTTTTAATATGTGAGATTGGTTATTTGTATCATTCCAATACTTCAGAATAAAGTTATTAATAGAAGCACACTCACAACTACCAACGGTGAGTGGGTTTAAGCTCATGACCATACTTTGGTCATTATTAATATTTTTCAGCATCGTATAAATTGTTTATGAAATTCTAGAATGATTTATGCCAGATATATGCTTTCACAGATTATGTCAATTTTCAGAAAAAATTATTATTTATCAGAGTTATCATGAAAACCTTATTTTAAAAAACTCATGGGACCATATTTGATACCTTGCATGTTATAGAATATTTTTTTCTCAATTTATGAAATTATGAGACTTTAGTTTAATGTTTATGGCAAAAATAATGATTATCATATTTTTCAGACTATGGATTTCCTACAAATATTTTAGAACATTAGACATGATTTATTGAAAGTGTTGATTAAAATATGATTCATAACAATTGTCAGATACATACTCTGTCGGCTTCTAAAATCACTATGTCTACAAGCTGGTGATCCCTTGTGCATGATTTTAGAACTTCAGTTATGCTGAAGTCAGATTGTTAGAATATAACAATTGTCAGATACATACTCTGTTGGCTTTTGGAATCATTATGTCTACAAGCTGGTGATCCCTTGGGCATGATTTTAGAACCTCAGTTATGCTAAAGTCAGATTGTTAGAATTATATAGATTCAAAGCTTTCAGATTTATCCAGTTTAATTGCAAGTTATTATTTTTTCTATAATTAGTGAGAAACAGATTATCGAGTTAACGGCTGCAAAATTGATCGTTAATCTTGGTACCAAGTGGTCCGCTAGAGGACTAACTCACCCACAATAAGGAACCTAGTGAGGTGTCCATTTATGGGACCTAGTTAGGTGCCCATCAGATTAGCCATTGGCTCAGATTTAGCTATTCAACTCAGATAATTATGTACAAAATAATTCATGTTTCTCTACTAGTTATTGCCATAGATTCAGTTAATTTATATGTAATTATATATGTAATATATTTCACATCAGTTGCATGTATATGTTATGTATTTTGTTATTGTCCCGTGTGGGTTGTGAGTGGAGGCTCGCTCACTGAGTTTTGATGAACTCACCCCTCTCTTTTCCTTTCCCTACAGATACAGCTACAGTTTCAGTTGTACCACAGGATCTTCCGTAGTAGTGCTACAACTTCCTTGGTGAGCTTCGCTTTGGAGTGGAGCTTATTGTTAATTATATCAGTCTAGTAGTGCTCCAATAAATTATGTAGGCAGGATCCCTGGACATGCATGATATATTTTCAGAATTTCGGTTAATTGTTTTGTTATGTTTGGCTTTGGCCTAGAATATGGATTTTATACAGATTTATGTTCAGAATTTATGTTTTGAGAATAATTTCATATTTTTGAAGTTTTAGTTGAACTTGAGATATTTTGAATAAATTTGGATTATTTATGCATATTAGTCAGTTACGTTACCAGAGGTTTTCGTGGGGACCCAAATTCTCACGTGCCGGTCACACTCCGTAGGTGGGTCGTGACAGTAACCTGGAGCATACTCTCATCGGCCAACTCGAGCTGCACTAGCACCTCCCCAACCTGGAGCGACACCTTCTCTCCTATCGCGTAGAGCAGTCGCCCGCAGACCATCATGAACAGCATCGGCGTCTTGACCCCCGTCATAAGAAATGGTGTCCCTGTCGCCTGAAGCCCCGGATGTAGCCTTTGGTTCTCGTATCACTAGTAGGTTAGTCACCCTTGTTGCAACTGCTCTGGTGGTGCTGTTTGGTCTTCTTCTTCCTAGCAAGTCATCTTGCTTACATTATTTTCAATTGAAAAATTATGGAGGGCACTAATTCTTGTATGGGATTTTACCTGTTGTGATTGGTGTTTTGATTGTGAAGTTTGTAGAATTATATATTTTTTTTCTTGTTACATTTGTTAATAAAGCTCCCTTTTATTTTGTAGACTTCGAAATTTGGAAAAAAAAAATTGAAGATTGTAGAAGCAAAAAATAGCAAGAAGCCCCCAATACCAACCCCTGAGTTTGTGCACAGAATTGATTTTATTCCATTGCATTGCCAAAAGCTGTTGAATATTCCTTGGTAGTGAATTATTAAGTTTGATAGATGAAGGATAAAAAGGTAAAAATAAACAAATCAATTTATTTTTGGATAGATTTCAAATCAAGCAATTCAATTCAATTCTGTTATTTATTAACTCATTCTAAATATAAGAATTGAATTTAATTCCTAATGGAATTCAACTATTGATGAAATTCAATTCAATTTCATTACTTAGAATCGTTCCAAATACCCTAGAAATAATGTATATACTTACAAAATCCTTTTAAGATGTGACGTGAAAAATTATCAGCATCACAGAGTAAAAGATATATTTTATAAAAAAAATTAAAACGAAATATAATAATCATATTTACATATAAATTAATTTTATTATTTTGAAATTGAGTTTGATTTATATATACTGGAAGTGCAAAACAATTTTATACTGTGATAACCAATAAAATTAAAAAAATGAAAAATTATACTAGATAACTACTCACTATGAAAACTACCTACCACCATTTGGCACTTTATTGAATTATATTGGTTAACAATAAAAAATTATTTTGGACTGTCAATGTATAAAAATTAAATACTTTGAAATTATAATTTTATTCAATTTATGTATTTCGTAAACATGAATTTTTTTTTCAAGTAGATTGTCTTCTCAGGTACAAAATAACATATCTTTTTAAGTATTTATCTTTTTTTTTTTTTTTTGGGTACCCAAATGGCAATGAGGGGAAAACGTGAGTTCTAAAAATATTAAAAAAAATCTAATATTGGAAAACTCTAAAGGATTTAATCTAATACACTAATAATATATAAAAGAATTTTATACTGTCATCCAATTATATAATGCCACATAAGTAAATATGGTTAATTTCATCCATATTATTTGAAAAGTCATAAAAAAATGAGATATTTAATTGCATAGTTGTATAAAAAAGTAAGACAGTTTTAATAATTGAATTATTTTGATGCAAGAATGAATCTTAAATGGCAGTTACGAATTATAACATTTATTTAATGAATCAAGTTAGTTTTTGTATATAATCATCGTGATATTATTAAACCAATTTAACTATGTTTTTAATTGTGCTGAAAACAGATACGTTGAATGAAAAACAATTAAACAAACTTCCGTATATTCACGGGTCCCCTTGTGGGCAATATTCATTCAGTAAATTTTTAAAAAACTCCTACGCCGCGCGTCCGAGCTGAAATGGCAATACAAAACCACTTTCCCGCCCATTTTATTTGGCCACTCATCTTCCTCTTCTCTAAAACAAAACAACGCTCATTCTTTTCTTTTCTTTCTCTTTCTCTCCCTCTTACTCCAAATTCAATCCCATGCACCTCCCCCAAAATTTCTAGGGTTTCATCACTCTCCACCACCAACCATCATGCCCGATTTGGGAAATTTGTCTCTCTCTGAGACACTCGCTCTCTCCCACCACCGCCCCGACGCAGCTGACCCACCTGACCTCACCAATTCCCTCCATCCCTCCCCACTCAAAACCCTAGCTCCAGCTCCCAACGGCGTCGTTTCGACTCGCTCCATCACTATACCACCGATTGTTCAGCAAGACGATCCTCGCGGTCACAAAGCTCAAGGAACTGAAATTAAGGTTCCGACCGCCATAGCAGCTAATGGCAATGGCAAGGGTTTGGAGGATCGCCTCAGAGACTGTTCTCAGAAGTGGAACAAATTGGTTTCCGAGGATCCCAATCTTGAGTTCTCTCTTCCCTTCCTCGTTGGTGCTCCGAAGATGGTATAACTCCTTTTTTTTTTTTGATGTTTTGAAAATTGAATTCTTTGGACTATGTTACGTGCTTCAAAGTCTCTTCCCTGTGCTTTTTTTTTAAATTTTTTTTTAATAATTGTATATGGGTTCAGGCTGAATGCCTTGTTTGCCATCGTTCGGTCGGCCCTGGAGAGGAGCTATCTTGTTCTGTTCGTGGCTGTGAAGGAATCTTCCATTTCCAATGTGCAAAAGAAGCTATGGGGGTCCCAAATCCGAAAAAATTCAAGTGCTCACGACATGTAAGTTTTGAGGGGGAAATTATCCCCAGTCCCTTTTGTTTTCAAACGACATTGATATTGGCTTCCCCAATATGCAGATTCAATTAAGATGGCTATATGTTTATCAGTTTATGTAGTATGCTCATGCTTGGCATCATAATTGCATGAATAAGGATAGTAGGGATTTAGGATGCAGCTATAATTTGTCACTTCAGTTATAGCTTTATGCCTACCAATGAAATTAAATAGAAGTGTTTGTGTGCGTTACTTGGGAGTGTGATGTCTTATATGGCTGCAGTTACGGGTGAGAACGGGTGTTGTTTGACTCTTATATACTGAGTGAATGTTATTACTTTATATTCATTTTATCTGATGAACTTTTGGTTCATATGGTATGATTCTTATCCCTCCCCACCTAGTTAACATGGATGGAGGGTTTCTCACATGTTTTAAGATTTTGAGTTATGTGAGACTTTCTTCACTAAAATTTCTCAAATGTATCTATTCAATATAATATCTGTAGAATGGTGAGTTGGCTTCGTTTGTCAGATATGTAGCGGGCTTGCTTAAATATTTTCTGTCTATGGCTGTTGGACAGTTGCCTGTAAGATACAAATTCATTTCATAATTTGCATGTCGTGTGTTTTTTTGTTTTTTTTTGGGGGGTGGGGGGTGGGTGCAGTCGGCTACATTAACATGCTCAGGTTTGTAACTCGAGGATAGATTAGGATAATATACATATATATAGAATTTTTTTCTCATGCTATTGATCATATGTTGGATTTGGAAACTATTTTTTCTTTTTTCACTTTTCTTTCTCCATTTTACTGCCGTAGTCATGTAAAGCTCTTCAACAAGCAGGTATGCTTTGTTTGCAAAAAACCAATACAGTTGCGGTGTGTGCGTTGCACAGTTGCATTTCATCAGAAATGTGCCCCTTGGCCAGAAGCTGTGATGTGTCTAAAAGATCATCCTGGACATGCTGTTTGTTGGAGGCATCCTTCTGATTGGCATCTGGATAGAAAGGTCAATTTTTTCTTTTCACAGAAACCTTCTAAGGCAGATTGATTATTTATACTGCAATAAATGTTTCCATTAGATGCCGTGCCATATTCAGATTTAGTTATATGACCTGTTAGGGAATAATTTTTCACTATTTAGTCTGTTATTTTATGGCCTTCATCTCTAGGATATGCATTTTCCAGTATATCATGAGTTCTCATTATTACTAAGTGGTTTCTTATTGATACTGTGGTGGTGTCTGCTACTCTCAAGTTTCTTGGTTGTTTCTTTAGTTTTCATTCTCGTCTGCTTAAGTTTGTCCCCTACTAGCTATTAGTTGTGGATGAGTGGGAGTGAAAAGGGGTATTGGGCACTTGTTTGTTACTTTTTATTAACTGTAGACAATAAAGCTTCTAATTTTTCGAAAATTTATTTGCAAACACATATTTTCATGGTGGCTTGTAGATTTGTAGATCATGCCTGATTAGATCTTATTGTGTATTGATCAGAACTCGACTGTTACACCAAAAAATTATTTGGGGTTTAACTCATCCTTCTGAAGTTGTCACACTGGAGTATACTTCATATTTAAGTACAACTTGGATTGACAGTTTTTTAGAATATTTCTTACTTGATTTAACTGTTGTGTAAAATGGTATTTTGGTCCTTGGAAACAGATCTCACTTGAAATTTAGTCCCTAAGTTAAATTATGTTTGCAATTCAGTCTTTGGATAATTGAAACTCAAT
Organism: Dalbergia cultrata; assembly: GCA_031216105.1. Lineage (NCBI taxonomy): Eukaryota > Viridiplantae > Streptophyta > Magnoliopsida > Fabales > Fabaceae > Dalbergia > Dalbergia cultrata. The sequence goes on from CM062347.1 coordinate 54,586,414, forward strand.
TAAGATTGGTCCTTGCCATAAATGGCAAAAAGGAGTAATGTGAAACATGTTTGGATGATTTTGATATAAATAAAATCAAGAACTGAACTGTATGTCTTTTGAGACTAAAATACCAGCCTTTTTAACGTCTTTTTGAAATTTATCTTTTTATCAGTATTTGTCATTGATTAAGCTGGCTGACAGGAATGTTGTATTTGTTGGATGAGCAGCCAGAAGTTTCAACAAGTGACATAAAGGTCAGATTTATGAAGAATGTTTATATATACCTGCCTCATTTTGGTATAAATCCTGTGCTGCGCTTCCATTTTTCATTGTATCTGTTCTGACCGTAATGATGGCTTAGCATGGCATATTTTACATTTTGGGATTCCTGCTGTCTGAGATAATCAGAGAGCATATAGCCTGTGAGGGGGGGAAGGGTGACTTATATTGTTACATTGCGATCAACTCTGTAGAAGTATGTATAACAGTGATTGTTTACTGATCTTGAATGAGCAGGTGCCTTGCATATTTAGAATGTTATAGAATGATAATCTAAGCCGCTATTCCATTCGAATCTGTATTTGTACTTTTAATATCTCTGGCTAACCCTTTTTTTTTTCTACTTCCCCTGCCCTTTCCAGGAAGTATTTAGTCGCTTGCCTCTTCCCTATGTCAACGAGGATTTCAAGATTGATCTTACTTGGAAAGAAATGGAGAGTAAGATGGAACAACCACCATATGTGCACATAAGACGCAGTATCCTACATCACATTTATTATGCTGATGCAGTTACTAAATTTAGAAAAGAATAAATAATCATTTCTCTTTGAGAATGTTAAGTGTACGAATTTGATTTCTACTGGTGTTAAGATCTCTATTTTTCCAGTTGGGTGTTGGCTTCCTCAATAACAGAGGTTGACTATTGTTCTGATCATTATGTTGCTAACCTTCATTAATAACAGACATATACTTAGTCAAGAAGCGTCACTATGCAGATGATGGTGCAGGGTGCACCAGCTGCAGTTCTACCTGCTCCGACGATTGTGTTTGCAGGTACATGTGAATTATCTTCTAGATGTTTATTTTTTTCATCAAACATGTTTTGTTGATATAAATAGATTTTAGTTTTGATTCAACTATTATGGAACGTTTCATTGAGGAGTAAGAATGGGATAAAAATTTCATAAATGAGCTCTATGTATAAATTTACATTTACATATAGAGTATATTCATGAAATGTATATCCCTATTTTTACTTTCTAATTAAACATACTCTTATGGTGACTTTGGTATGAAATAAAAATGAAGTGGAAATTTTCATGAAAGAATTTTATATATAAAATTACATATGAAACTCATTTATGAAAATCTACAATCTATTTTTACCCCAATCAAACATACCCTTAGAGTCAACTATTTAGGCCATTATTTGATCCAAGAATTGGCACATGAACACATCATAAAATAATTTCAGTGAACATTATCACATCTGTTAGTATGGCAAATATGTGTAGATGAGAGTGTAAAAGAGTAGTGCACCGAGGAAAAATCAAAACTAAACTCGTTAGTTTGTACATTAATGCTTTGTAATTATAGATTTATAGTTGGCAATGAATTTTGCTGTTGTCAAAAAGCAATATCAAATATCAGTGCTAGTAGCTGTGAAAATATGGTCATCCTAGAGCATTGAAGATAGAGATAATGATGCTTGGACTCCTATTGACAAATTCTATTGAGAAATGTTATTTGTCAGTTTTACAAAACGTTTTATCTTTTCTTTTACTTGGATTTGAGAAGCTATACATATGCACCAATTGTCTACCTACGTTCTACATTCCATTAGACGTGGTATCAAGTGGCTTTTTATTAGTAGCTTCAGCTAATTGTAGATTTTCCATTATCTGTTATTAAATAGCATCACCAATTTGTTAGGGTCCAATGCATAAGTTGCTCAAAATTGTGTCGCTGCTCGGAGAATTGCAGTAATCGGCCATTTCGCAAGGAGAAAAAGATTAAGCTTGTGAAGGTGGATGATTATTGTTTTGGCTAAATCCTTTATTTGTATATTTAGGTTTTGCATTTTTTGGGATAAAAATGTCTTACTATTTGCAGCCAATATATGCTTCTTATTCAGACTGAACTTTGTGGATGGGGAGTAGAGGCAGCTGAGACCATCAATAAAGGAGAATTTATAATTGAGTACATCGGCGAAGGTAGCTCCCGTTTCTTAATGGCTTATATTGTCAAAATGCTTTTTGTCCACCCTAAACCCTATACCTCTGTTTGGTTTTGAAAAATTCTTCATGTTCGGGGCTGCTTGCAAGGCACCATATCTCGAATCTTATCTAACCGTGGCTTCTATCTTTCAAGTCAGCCATTCCTCCATGTAACCGAAATGTTTTCTGTTGCAGTTATTGATGATGCTCTCTGTGAACAAAGGCTTTGGGACATGAAATACAGCGGTGCACAGAATTTTTACATGTGTGAGATTCGGAAAGACTTTACAATTGATGCAACTTTCAAAGGAAATCTGTCACGCTTTTTAAACCATAGCTGTGATCCCAACTGTGTTTTGGAGAAGTGGTTAGTATCAACAACCCTTTTCTTTCTGTGGCTTCATTAATTTACTAACAGTTGATTCCAGTTGTGTAACTAGAAATGAAAAATTTATAGAAGTTCTTTGAATATGAAAAAGTTGGTGCTGTGTATTATTTAATGCCCAATCCTTCAGTTTTATAGTTTGCACTATCTTTCAATTTAACTACATTTTTAATGCAAATGCTAAAGTGTTGCGCACTTGTCTGTAAACATTTAAGGATTTCTCAATGCCAAATACCTTGCTATTATTCTGTCTAAATCCTTGCGGTTTCTTCTAGGCAAGTTGATGGTGAAACACGCGTTGGTGTATTTGCTTCCCGTTCAATAGAAGCCGGAGAGCCGTTAACATATGATTACAGGTATCTTTGGCTTTTGTTTTCATCTTGTATTTTGTGCTTGGTACGTACATGACTTTAATGCTCACTCACGTTTTATAATTTATATCTCTATTCTGGATATGGTAACACAACACAGCAGGAATTAAAAGTTGCAATCTGTTGTGAATTCATAATCAAACTTATGTATATATTTTATGTTTTAACACGTGTGTTTAAATCGAAAGAAAGTGGCTAGAGTGTATGCATTGAAAAAAAAAAAAGAAAAAAGAAAAGGCTTGTTTGGTCTACTGTTTTCAGTTTCTAACTTTCAGTTTTTTTTTTCACAAAAATTAAAAACTGGAAATTGAAAACTGAAAACAACAAACCAAATAAGTTTTTGGTGTGAACTGATTCCCCATTCAGGTTGCGTGTTTTCGTGATGAAACAGCAGGTAGCATAAATTAAGGATTCATTTTATTTTTAAACATCAGTAACTGAGTTTGAACTTTGTACCTTATGAGAAAAGAAAAAGTTACAACTATCACTTTCTGATTTTGAGACAATAAATTCAGATTCTCATCGTAAGAACGTGCAAATTTTCGGATATAAGGTTTCTTATTGTATGCTGGATATCTTGTCAGTAATTCGGTGGTCATGGAGATTAACATTTCCTGCTTTTTTCTGGCTTTTCAGATTTGTGCAATTTGGTTCAGAGGTAAAATGCCAATGTGGTGCCCCAACTTGTCGAGGCTTTCTAGGGACGAAAAAGAAAATTGTCAAGGTAGATCTTTGTTGGGGCTCAAAACGTAAGAGAACTTCAGCTGCATGTCCTAAGATAGAAACACCTTTATGATTGTGCCTCTATTTTTGTAACCCTTGTGTGATGGCATCACTCTGTTGTATGTAGGCAAGTTAAAATTTAAAAGTAACTCTTGAAAAAGGATAAGAAAAAAAATGTTGAAAAAAGAAATGAGCAAGGGCGGTAGGGAACATCCTACCCATTTGGCAAGACCAGATGACAATGACCCTTGTTGTTACAGCATTTAACAATGAAATTAATAAACTCTGTTGATTGAATACATTTCATTCATAAAAACTGGAGCCTAGTCAAATTTTTGGGTTCAACGGTCATCGATGGAAGAGTGAGACTATTAGTGAGAAAAAAATGATAAAAGCAAAATGGGTTACTCCAAATCCTCTCTAGATATGGTGTTACGAAGATGTTATAAATATCATCGCAAGGACGGGTCATGATTCATGGCGTAACTTATTTTGGGTGTTCGACTCTGGATCATGCTCCTGGCTCTTGCTTCACTGTCCAGTTTTCTTTGTAACGTTTCTGTGGTTGCTGCTGGATAAGTATTTGGATGAGAAGGAATGGTAAGATATGCAAAGGGAATGGGGAAAATGGATTTGAAGGGAAAAGGAGGACAAAGTGCTAAAGTTTGTTTTCTCATAAATTCTTTGAAAAACAAAATATTTTATTTCATTTATCATCTTTCCTTTTCAATTTATTTTCATTTACTTCCTGTTCTTTTTATTGGTTTTTGGTTGGAGAAGAGAATTTGTTTCCTTTTCTTTTCAGTTTTTTTTTTGGTTAAGTTTGGGGCCTTTGTGTTGTGTACCTTTCTTAGTTCCTTTTGTTCTATTAATAAAGAACTCTTGCTCTAACTTGGAGGGTGTGGTTGAGCGGTAGGGGCTCGTTCACCTTTAATTAAAGGTCAGGGGTTCAATCCTTATCTTTGGAAATGGAAAAGCTTTCCCGAGTTAGCTATCCCACCCTTGAGGTGCCCGCACAAACTGATGAAAGAATTAGTCATCGTTGTCGATGGTGGATACCCTTGGGAGACAAAAAAAAAAAAAGAACTCTTGCTCTTTGGATTATAATAGAAAAGAGAGAGAACGGATAGATGAGAAGAGTAAGATAGAATATATAATATATCACCCTTTTTTATGCTTATTACATTATAATGTAATCGAGTATGAACATTTTATATTTTTTTATATAAATATAAAATTCTTTATAAATGAAATCAGCTAGTAAAAAAAAGGTCGAGTGGATTGCCTCCAATAGAAAAAAAACAGTGATTTTGGTAAAAAATGATTTCTTATTTCTTGTTGGAGTTTGTATGTAAGCCGTCAAAATCTAATGGTTTCCTTATATAAAGAAATCAGACTAGCGGAAATGACAGAATATTTGATAACAATAATTGTACATTATATTTGAAAAACAAAAAAAGTAGTTATTAAAGCCAATATTCGCATTTGGGAGTCTGTTGGAGATAAAAAGATTGCTAGTTATAATAAGGATATAATGGTTATTTAATGTCAAATCCCTCCCAATTGAGTTTTCTCTCCTAATATGAAGAGATGTTTTATTGTCAAACTCTCTCATTTTTCTCTTAAATCAAGTAATACAGGGTTAAGTACAGTTGCAAACTGGCGGTGTTTTGTTGGGCATTATCATGCTCTTTATAACAATACAAGGATGTTATTGTACTTTGAAATTGTTAGAAGCTTTCAAAGTAAGAGAAAAAAACTTCACCCGAAAAAAGAAGAAGATAAAAGCCTTATTTTGTAACATTCATTAATTAATATATTAGTTATCATATTAACAAAGTAAGAAAAATGTGAGACAAAAAATGATGTCTTAATTGATATATGGCACTGAACATTTTTTTTAACTCTAAAGTCATGCTTGACGTTTGGAATTGAGTATGAATTCAGAGTTTGAAAGTAAATTGAATGCTCTAATTTCAATCTTCAGGGTTGGAATAATATATGTAATTAAAATTATAATTATACAATTTGATTCTATGAAATTAAAAACACCCAAAATTTATTTTTCTTAACTCCTATCTTATATCATATAAACTATCAATTTCAAAATTTATTAAATAAATCTTTTCTCATTAAAATCTATATAATTCTCTTTCTTTTTTGTTTATTTGCTAACAATCATGATATAGTTCTTTAATAAACCCAAAAATAGAAAAACTTAAGATTCTAAATCAATTCTAATTCTAAAGACTAGAAATTGAAATTAAAACCATACATTATAATTTCAATTTTAATATCCAAACAAACCACAACCTAAATTCTAAAAATTATAATATTTAAACTTAATTTTCACTATGTTTATATATTTTTATTTTTTATTTTAAAAATACATTTTTTTGCCTAAATTGGGTTACAAAAACCCATAAATGAGCCGATTTCAAATGGGTCAACTATTAATACAATAGTCTGATTTATTTAAAAAAAGATGCTAGACAATTAGAATTATTTTAAAATTTTATATCTATAATAATGTGTCTAGATTAATTAATTAATGAATTATATAAATTTATTCTATTTAATGATCACCATAATTTATGTTATATATATATATATATATATATATATATATATATATATTGCATGTGCAACGTTACTATTAATTGGCAAGTCTAAATAAAATGTATTTTAGGGGTACGGGGAAAGTTAACTCTCACAGCATCATCTAATAAAAGCTGTCCACAGCTTGTAGGAGGAAAATCAAGTGCATTTAAACTAGGGGTAATTATAACATGTCCTGCCCCGACAATTCAATTTAGTTTGAAACTTATTGAGACAAATTTATTTCTTAAAATTTGATTCGGTATACTTTTTGAAAGGGATTCAAGTCATACGTCTGAATTCGGGTTATATATCGAGTTGACTCAACTCGACTCAACTCGACATAAAGTCAAATAATTCCTTAAATAAATTTTAAAAATTATAAGATTTTAAAGTTTAATTAATATATTTTACATAACTTAATTTTTTTTATATTGATATGGTTTATTTTAAAACCTATATTATAAAATATATCTAACATTTTATTTTTATTATGTACAATATGAAATTCTCATATATTGTTCAAATGTTAGATTGATCCGATACTATCTGGGATATAATTGAATTATTATTGGATTGAGCTGATGTTTTAAAAATTTACCAAATCTAAAAATGAATTGGAATCTTGTTCAATGCAAACCCAACTCATCTCTTATAATCCCCCAATTTAAAGCCGAGCAAGATCATGACCAAAGTTTGCAACCCCATCGGCAACGGATTTCCTTCACAAGGGAAATGGACCACTTTGACCCTCCTGTCCCTGGCTAGAAGCTCAGCAATCCGTACACGCATATCGATGGTTATAAGGCTGCTGAGTTTGTTTGTATGTGATGTGATTAATTGCTCAGCTACTTGATAATCACTATCAACAACCGCATGATTGAGGCCACGTTCTGGCTCTATTACTATTAATATAAATATAAGTGTTATTTGATCAAACACTCGAACTTCCCTCTTACAAAAAAAATATAGGATCTACATCATTCTTTATTGTCTACTAATTCTTTCTATATTTTTTTTTTTTTGGTGTTGGTTCTACACAACATGGGGTGGTTCAAATTAACTTTTGCATATAATTATTATAAAATCAATATAAAATTAACAACTTGTTACTCATCATAAAAAATTATAAAATTAATAACAAGTATTTATTTGAAAACTTATTATAAATACACAATTTAGGAAAACATTAACAAAGATTATACAGGTTTTTCACCAAAATAAAATAAAACAATAATTAATTTCACATTAAACTATCTTTCTCACTTGAGTCACTTCATATGTGTGTGTTGTTTCTGAACATAATACATATGATTGTATATTATGACAATTAGGGAGTTAATATATCTTGTTACACGAGAGAGAGAGAAAAAATCGTTTGATATATAATAAGTCAATAATTTTTCAAGAAATTTTACTTCATTCCCTATCCACATTAATCTCACAAGTCACGATAGATAAAAATATCCTATTTTTTTCCCGTCTTTTCAATTTTATCTCACACTTTTACCATGTTTGCCTCCACGACTGGATATAAATATGAAATCACGGATGGGGGTGTGAACTAACATAGTAAAATCTCAAATGGTGTTTTATTTAACTCATAGTAATTTATCAATTTAATACAATAATCTACAATTTAACGTTTTGCCCACAGTGGTATCTTATGATATGTGAAGATTCCCAAATTTACAATTTTGATATTATCTTAGCTTGCTTCTTAATATGAGTAAATATCTCAATAATATATCTCAACAATATTAACGATATCAATACAAGTATCACTATTTACAATAATTGTAAATCGTGTCAAACGTAAAAAAAAAAACAATTAGATTAAAAAATGATTGAATATAAAATTCAAACTTAAAAAAAATAGAATATTGTTGGGATGTTAAAAACACAATTAAGTTCTACATTTTTTTTATTTAAAACTTTAAAATAATGTGGATTTTAATAGCACTTTTAATATTGCTATTGAAATCGTTTTGGGTCGATATGATTTACAATAGAGGATTTTAGTAATTAAAGTTGAAAAATGAGATTTGGGGAGTTAATATTTTTTATTTTATTTTAGTTAAAAAAATCAAGATGGTATCTGTATGACTGATATATTTTAAAAAAAGAAAAACAACGGAAGCTATTAAAAATAGCTAAATTTATTTATAACTTTTTTTTGGGGTATTTGGGTTGTAATTCTCCCTTAAATTTTTTTTTATCAAATTTAGATAAATACATATATTAAGAAAAGTGATAAATGATATGATAATAGAATATTTCTATGTAAAATTATGGTGTAAGAACTAATATATTCTTATAAATTTTTCTGCAAACTTTTTTAATACACTAATATTTATTAATTATGATCATTAATACTAGAGATATTGTTGAAATAAAAAAAATATTTATATCAAAATGTAAAATTGACATATTTTAAAAAATAATTTTATCTATAAATGAAAAAAAACATTACAAAAGGAGTACAGTAAAATGTTAAAATCTGTCATGTCTGTGTAGCCTTCCTTCCGACATAGCCACTCCCTAGCTAGATTTTAGCTTCATTTGGTGGCTATTTAATAATTGCTATTTGATATGGGATGTATATCTTCACGCGGTAGAGGTGGACAGTGGATTGGTTCTACTCTACCATATTCTATCTTTTGAGAGGTAGTTGAAATTTCACATCATTAGTGGATCTTCTGCAAACTTTTGTTCATTCATCTGTGTATAGTGGGATTCCTACACACGTATTCTTGTTGAAATCCATGGTATTCAGAAAGAGAGAGCAAATAATTGAAAGAATGTAATTGTGAAAATTTTACTAATGATTAATATTGTGAAAAGATACAAGTGTAAGCTTCCTTATATAGATAAGGAGCACAACAAACTATTAACTAATGTCTAACTAACTAAACTAATTTCAACTAACTTCTAGTTACAATTATATCTCCAAGACCCCCCCGCAAGCTGGAAGATATGTAATTTTCGTATCTCCAGCTTGGGATGAAAGTGTAATACAACCGAAATGAAAAGAAAAATACAATGTAATCAAGAAATACAATGTGATCAAATGAACAATATATGATGAACGCAATGGTGGTGGTGCCTTGTTCTTCTTTGACGTCTCCACAGCACTCATTGCAAGAGAAATGACAGATCGTCAACAATCCCAACTCGGGAATATCATCAACAAATGCTTAACCACTCAAGCAGAAGCGAAACACTTTCTAGCTTAACCACTTGGCAGAAGCAATCACAAACTAGAGGTTATAATCAATAAGACTCTCAATAAAAGGTTATAGTCAATAAGACTCTCAATGAAAGGTTATAGTCAATAAGACTCTCAATGAAAGGTTAACGTCATAAGACGAGCCATATGGCTGAATCAATGCTTAACCACCTCTATAGGGCAGAAGCTACAAATGAAGGCCTATACAAGGCTAACAAAATCAGACACAATTCTTGACACAATGTCATATAGAATGATCTTAATCAAAGATAGAAATTATCAACAAAGGACCAAATTCTGAGCATGTGCACAAACATACCCAAATCTGAAACCAACATAATCTGTTCTCCATGAAGGCAAGGAGAACCAAATTTGATCCACAAATGCTTGAAGCTTGAACCACAAACTTCAACAGCAATATTCAAGAACAATGACGCGGCATCAAGAAACAGAGAACCAAAATGAGTGCAGCGTATCGAGGCGAAATCTTGGACCAAATCACTTTCAGAATCAAATCACAATGAAGCAAAAAAAAAAACAAAGAAATTGCAGCGCCTAGCTTTCAGACCAGTGTTTAGAAATCACCACATCTTGAACGAAAAAAAATCTTGAATCTTGAACAAGGAAACATAACAGAACCTTTTAGAGGAATCACCGATTGAAAATTGTTGAGTTGCAAAGGAGACGATCCACGCCGATGAACTCGTCGGAGATGCATCGGAAATGAATAGATCTGAAATGAAGCACCATCGCGAGATCTGACTAAGCCTCACGGAAGAAAATCAGAGATGAAGTCACTCAAGAAGACGAGATCAGATCCGATAGAAGCAAATCCACCGAAGAAAAGGCAGATCTGCTGCTTAACTCACATCCACAGTGGACCAGACCGGAGAATGCAGGCCACGTAGGAGAAGATCCGCAGCAACAGCGCCGGAGATCTTGAAGTGGAGGCGGCAAACAGAGATCTACTGAGAGCAGAGATTAGCGAACACGAACAATGAGAGAAGACGAACAAGATCGAAGAATGGTAGTGCGGCCGGAAATGGAGCGCAGACTCATCGGCAACGAAACCACACAGGAGAACGACGCGACGAAGGCGAACATAAACAAATCCTCATGAACCATCGTGCGATGAAGTAGATTGGCAAAGACCAAATCAAGATCTAACTGGCACGAACCAAAAACATAGCAAAGCCGCCAAAAGAGGAGACGCAGATGCCTGTGTAGGAACTATTGGATTTATGCGGAAGCGATTTAAGGACCTAGTACATTGGTATGCTTATCGAATCATCATTGTTTCATAAACACACAAGGAATGTTACCTCTCGGAGTGTCGATCTTTGATGATCTCCCTCGCCTGAGAATCCTTGTGTTACCGCACGATTGCTTTTCTTGTAGTCGGTTGACGGCAGACCTTCCAGACTATGTCTCAAGGGGAAGGAGATAGTGTGTGGGCACTTTCTCTCTATCAGGAGATGACCTTGCCTCTACCTCTGTGACTTCTCTCTCTCTATGGAGAGGGTTAAGTGTAGTATATATATGGGTTCCTAGAAAACCTAACCCTTAGATGTAACGGGCTCTAGGTTTCTTGGGCTCTTCTTACACACTAGGCCCTATTGGGCAATAGTGAAAGAGCAAAAACCCAACAATCTCCCACTTGCTCTTGAGTACAAACTTGAGCTTAAAGCCCATGACCATGTAACTCACTAGTCATCATCAACTGAAATTTCCCCATCCCTTATCTTGAGCTAGCCTAGGGATCTACCAACTATTATTAATCAAGGCTCATGATAATCAACAAATGATTATCTAATTCGGTGCTACTCCACTAAAAGCCCGAACTTGAACTCCAAGATTAATAACATATATAACATGTATATGCATCACCCCTTTGTAGAATGTCTATAATTGATTGACTAGTTTTCTGTTACCCAATCAATTATTTATTCCCTTGACTATGATAGTTTCTTTAATGGATTACATGCACTGGCCAGTGTCTTCAATATTCAAGTACCGAAACATATCAAGGGGACATTTCCTACAAATTTCATATTGTTTATCTCATAAATACCGATAATCAAACAATCTCACTCCCAAAATACCGAGTTATTGGCCGTCAATAGATCACACCTCACCCGTTGGTAAATCAAAGAATGAAAACTATTTGATTACCTATTTATAATAAACTCAGAATTAAGAGCAATATTATAACTATAGTTATCTGGAGATTTGATACCTTATGACAGAAAAAACACCCTTAATCAAATCTCTCCTTGATCCTTTCAATGTGAATGTTAATTCACACCAATATTTTACAATGATTTGGACAAAATCATTTCATAAAATATTGCAGCCTAAATGAAGTGCCCAACTTTATTTAACAGCTGTGAACTTGTTCATCAATTATGAGAACCTATGATCATGTCCTCCATGAACGTATCCATATGATCATATACTTCACAATTGATCCGGACCTTAGTGTTTGTAAATAGTGTGCAGAATAACTGAATAATACCTCATTTATAACATTCAAAAAAAAAATTACAATGTCATAATGTCTTGCTCAAAAAGCACAAAACAACAAAGTGAAATAACAACTTCCTAAAGCTATAGCAAATCTGGAATCCTCCTAAGACCCATAGATGTTATATGCCTCTCGAACACACGTTCAGGCAAACTCTTAGTAAAAGGGTCAGCAAGGTTCTCGTCCGATGCTATCTTGACTACCACTGTATCTCCTCTTTCAATTATATCTCGGATCAAGTGGTACTTCCTCTCTATGTGCTTTTGTCTTTTGTGACACCTTGGTTCCTTGGACTGTGCTACTGCCCCACTGTTGTCACAGTAAAGTGTGATAGGACGACTAACACCTGGTATCACCTGAAGATCCGTTAGGAACTTCTTTAACCATGCGGCTTCCTTTGCAGCCTCAGAAGCAGCTACATACTCAGCCTCTGTGGTAGAGTCAGCCACACATGATTGTTTGACACTCCTCCAACAAATGGCCCCGCCATTAAGAGTGAACACATACCCAGAAGTGGATTTTCTTGAGTCAATGTCTCCTTGGAAATCTGAGTCTGTGTAACCAATGGTTTCAAGACTCCCACTGGAATAGACCAACATATAATCTCTCGTTCTCCTAAGGTACTTGAGTATATGTTTAACCGCTATCCAGTGTTCCTCTCCAGGATTAGATTGGTATCGACTTACTACTCCCATCGCATAGCGGATATACAGTCCTGGTGCACAAAGATAGCATACATAAGGCTACCTCTTCTGCTGAGCGTAAGGGTATCCTACTCATGCGTTCTCTGCCTTTCGGGAGTTTTAGGAGAATGCTCCTTAGAGAGATGAATTCCATGCCTGAAGGGTAAAATTCCCTTATTGGAATTCTCCATGTTGAACCTGGCAAGTATTTTGTCGATGTAATTAGCTCGAGATAATGCCAATACCTTATTCTTAGGTCTCGCAAGAGCTTAATACCAAGAATATAATTGGCTTCCTCGAGGTCCTTCATATCAAAATGCTTGCTTAGCCAAGTCTTTATGCCTAACAATACCTCTGTATTATTTCCGATAAGGAGTATATCATCCACATAAAGTACCAGAAAAGATACTGCGTTACCTTGGATCCTTTTATACACACACGGCTCATCAGGACTTTTCTCAAAACCATAAGACTTAATGGCTTGATCAAACCTGATGTTCCATGATCTGGACGCTTGCTTAAGTCCATAAATGGACCTTTGCAACTTGCATACCATGTTTTCTTGCCCTTTGGCTATGAACCCTTTTGGTTGCTGCATATAGATATCCTCTTCCAAATTTCCATTTAGAAAAGCAGTTTTGACATCCATTTGCCAAATATCATAATCAAGATTTGCTGCAACAGCTAAAAGAATCCGGATGGAATTGAGCATGGCAACCGGCGAAAAGGTTTCTTCATAATCCACACTTTCTATTTGGGTGTACCCTTTCGCCACCAATCTAGCTTTGAAGGTTTCAACCTTCCCGTCCGATCCTCTCTTTCTCTTGTAGATCCATTTATACCCAATGGGTCTTACCCCTTTTGGTGCATTTACAAGAGACCAAACTGAGTTGGAATATAAAGAATCCATTTCACGATTCATAGCCTCAAGCCATTCCTGAGCATCAACATCTCCTAGTGCCTCGTCATAACTCGTGGGATCATCATCTTCTTCAATGATGACATCCTGAGGTGATTCACCCAACAAGAGAAATCTTGCGGGTTTACGAATCAATCTCCCACTACGACTTTGCCGCACTTGTTGTTGTGCATCTACAGGGGGATCCAAGTTTGGTGGGTTAACAATTTCTATATGAGAACCCTCATTAAGTGGATTAAACAATTCATGATTTTGTTGTTCTTCCACAAGCGGTAACTGCATCTCTACAGGTTCCACTTGTTGATCATCATGCTGAACTTACGGTTCTATTTACGGTTCTGTGTGTGTTCAACAGGTATATTTTCCCCTCTTTGAACAACCACAGGAACAAAAGCTAGAACCGCCTGAGGTTGAGGTGTAACTTGATCTGAGACTAGCTCATCAAAAAGAACCTTACTCCTTGGCTTATAATTTGCCATATAGTCCTCCTCTAAGAAAGTCGCGTGTGTACTCACTATGACCTTCTTTTCTTTCGGACTATAAAACAACCAACCTCTGGTTCCTTTAGGATAGCCTATAAACATGCATACTTCTGTACGCGAGTCCATCTTATTTGGCTTCTGTTGTAAGACATGTGCCGGAGCACCCCAAATCCGAATATGATTCAAGGAGGGCTTACACCCTCTCCATAATTCTATTGGTGTCTTTGAAACCGTCTTGGACGGAGCTAAGTTCAATAGGTACATAGCAGTTTCTAAGGCATATCCCCAGAATGAATCAGAAAGAGATGAATAACTGAGCATAGATCTTGCCATTTCTAAAAAGGGTTCTATTTCTCCTTTCAGCAACTCCATTCTGCTGGGGTGTCCCTGGAGAAGATAATTGTGAAATTATCCCCTCTTTGGTCAGGTAAGACCTGAACTCTCCAGATAGGTATTCACCTCCTCAGTCAGACCGAAGAGTCTTAATTTGAACACCAAGATGCTTTTCTGCCTCAGTCTTGAACTCTTGGAATTTTCCAAAAGCTTCAGACTTGTGACGCATCAGGTACACATGTCCAAATCTAGAGTAATCATCAGTAAATGTGATAAAATACTCATACCCGCCTCTGGCCTGGACATTTATTGGTCCACATACATCAGTATGTACCAATTCCAACTGAAGTGTGGCACGATTTCCCTTGGCCTTGAAAGATCTCTTAGTCATTTTACCCTCTAAACAAGATTCACAAACTGGTATCGGTTCAAAGTTCAGGGATTTTAGAATCCCACTATTGACCAAACCTTGTATCCTGTTAGAGTTAATATGACCCAATCTTAAATGCCAAAGATAAGTTTCATTGGAAACTTTTCTTTTCTTTGATGAATGAACATGCTCAACATCTCCTAATTCAACATGATTAACTTCACAAGCACAGGACTAAGAAAATAAAGACCATTAAACATTACAGGAACAAATGAAAGAAGATGAACTTCTTATTGAAGCGAGGAATTAAAGCTGAGCTGTCAAACCATGTTTAACCAAACAACTAACAGAAATTAAATTCCTCTTAAAATCCGAAATAAATAAACAGTCTTCTAAAACCAAAGTTCTGCAATTATCAAAAGATAAAACAACTTGTCCCATTGCTAGTGCAGACACAAGCTCCCCATTTCCAAGCTTCAAAACTCTTTGTCCTTCACTTAAAGGCAAGCTATGTTTGAACCACTGCAAAGAGTAACAAACATGGTTAGTGGCTCTTGAATCAATGATCCATTTATCATTGTAATTCTCCACTAAACAAGCCTCAATCACATGTAAATTACCCATACCTGGTTTATTCATACGTGGGCAATTTTTCTTCCAATGCCCTTTTTGTCCGCACTTGAAGCACTTGCCTTTTGGCTGCTTCATTGCAACTGGTTTGGCAACTGGAACACCTGATTTCTTCTTTTTCTGGTTCTTGTTCCTTCCCTTAGGTTTCCCCTTAGGTTTCACAGAACTCTCACCAAAGAAAATGCACCGCCTCGCTTGACTAGAGACTGTTCAGCACTCTCAAGCTCATGCATCAGCTGAGTAAGGTCAAGATTCATCTTATTCATATTATAATTCATCTTGAACTGATTGAAGTATTCAGCAAAGGATCGCAAGAGAAGGTCAACTTTTACTTCTTGTTCAAATCTGACCCCATGGTCTTCAGCCTTCTTGAAGTTTGCTATCATTGTCAGACAATGATCCCGCACACTTCCTCCAGACATTACTGTCTTGGTGACTGCATTCAGCGCATTCTGTCTAGCAGAACTGCTAGACGTAGCAAACATGCCATCAAGAGTCTGGAGCATCTTTGCTCCACTCTCAATCATGCTTACTTGCTCCTGAAGGTGACTGGCAAGACTGGCTAAAATATAGCAGCGAACTGCCACATTTGCCTTCTCCCATCTTTCCTTCTCCTGCTGAAGACGTGTCTTTGTTGCCTCAGGTGCATCTTTCAAAGATTTGCTACCGCATAGGGGTAGTCAGAACAAAGTTGAGCTTTTCATATTGAAGAACAATATCCAAATTAGTTTTCCATTGTTTGTAGTTTGTACCATCCATAGGTTTTTGACTCAAGATAGTAGCTAAAGGATTGAATGAAGACATTTTTCTGAAAAACAAGGAAAAAACACACTAATTACAAACTTGAATAACTATAAACAGATACTGCGCTAGTAGATTCTGATAACTACTACTCGTTTACAGTTTAACAATCTATTAGTTATCTTTACAAGGCTTACGATGGGCAAGATACTTGTAAAACTAATATTGTTATTTTGGGCCTTCAGTTCCATTGCCAGAGCCACGATGGGAGGGTTAACAACTTTACCAAAGTTGAATGTATTTAACCATTATTTACTTTCAAAATTCTCTTTAGTGTCTAAGTGTTGTCGACGATGGGCCGTACAAAACTTTACTAAAATTTTGAAAATATTAAGGTTTAATCTAGTGAAATCCGATTATCCTTATCCGATAGGGCTTCAGCGATAACCTTTTCACTAATAAACCCACAATTGGAGCCCGTAGGTTTTAAATTAATTACTTAATAAAAAACCTTCACCCATTCAATATTTTAAAATTTAGAATTTTCCAATTTCCAAGAATTGTTTAAATTCGAGTATTCTTTGTTTGATTTCAAAAACTATGTAAGCACCCGCAAGCCGATGAACGTGCAAGCTTAGCTTATCGGAATTTTAAAAACATTAAGGTCCTAAAATCCGGTCATGATAGGCAACGTGTGCTCCACACAATCATGATACATGATTGTGGTATGCAGCGTGTGTTAACACATGACCATTTTAGAAGACCCACAAATTACTCGTAATGTAAACAGTTCTCTTAGGAAATAATTTGGATTATTTGTCTTGATTTTAATTATTCAAAATTAATTAATTCAATCATTAATCTAGATTTTTAACAAAAAATCATAATAATTTTAATTAATTTTCGAGAATAATTTTGAATCAAAATAATCCTATAATAACTATCATACTAGTCATGAATGACAAAATAGCTATTATGCTCATGTAATTTTCAAGTTATGCAGCAATATGGCACCACCTATTCTATATGACATGTTATCACAATAAGCATGTTATCAATCATATAATTCATCCATTCATAAAATAAAGCAATTTAAATAAAATAGACTTTAATCCATGGTTTCCTAGAGAAAAATAAAATAAAATAAAATAACAAAAAATATTCCAGTCCTTCTTGTCCTTCCTTTTAGTCCATAGGTATTTATCTCAAGCCCTTTTATGGTAACCATGGGTCCATAAGCCCAAAATACCAAATTTTTGGCAAGAAAACCTAAGACAACTTCAAGGAACCCTAACTGTTTCGTCCACTGCGCCGTCATCCGAACTCGGATCAGCACGAAATTTTAGGGTTAGAACCGCCATGAAGAGACGAAGCCAACGCCACTGGAATCACCTATTTTGGATGTCCCACGCCCTCACTCTCTCCATCTTCACAGGCGCGTGGAAACCACTGTCAGAAACTTCTTGCGGCGCGTGAGAGCGCGTGGAGGCTACTCTGGCCGCTTTCCGCCCACCATTTTGTTCGTATTTCCGTCCTCTTTCCAACGATATATGATACTTCCAATTCCGAGATCCAAAGGTCCACGAACATGTCCAAACAAAGGATTTAACGCCCTTCTTTTGTATCTTCTTGATCTTCTTGTTATTACAACTTTTGTATAACATAAAAAAAATATACAAGAATTGAAAATAAAAAAAATCAAGGAGGAAACCTAATCATATGGGATTAGCCTCCTTGTTACAACCCAAGAAAATACATTCAAATCTCTACCATGGATTAAAGTTGAAAACCAAATAAAGCATTGATTTTTATGAAAAGAATTATAAAGATAAACATACAACACATATGATCAACAAATATAGAATCCTAGGTGCCATATTTCACGAAGCAAACTAATTACATGAATAATGAAACTAGATTCACATACCAATGTACAGTCAGGCTCTGATACCAATTGTAGGAACTATTGGATTTATGCGGAAGCGATTTAAGGACCTAGTACATTGGTATGCTTATCGAATCATCATTGTTTCATAAACACACAAGGAATGTTACCTCTCGGAGTGTCGATCTTTGATGATCTCCCTCGCCTGAGAATCCTTGTGTTACCGCACGATTGCTTTGCTTGTAGTCGGTTGACGGCAGACTTTCCAGACTATGTCTCAAGGGGAAGGAGATAGTGTGTGGGCACTTTCTCTCTATCAGGAGATGACCTTGCCTCTACCTCTGTGACTTCTCTCTCTCTATGGAGAGGGTTAAGTGTAGTATATATATGGGTTCCTAGAAAACCTAACCCTTAGATGTAACGGACTCTAGGTTTCTTGGGCTCTTCTTACACACTAGGCCCTATTGGGCAATAGTGAAAGAGCAAAAACCCAACAGCCTGCATACTCGTTGCCGAGATGAAAACCAAGCAAGATGATTTTATTTTGGGATTTAGGGATTTGATGGTGTTTGGGAGAAAAGAAAAGATGAGAAAATTAAGAGGAAAACATGTTTCTGCGAATGAAAAGAAATCGGTGAGAAACAGTGAGAAAGAGAAAGAAAATATGTATCAAAAGTGTTTGGTATTAATGAAAATATGAGAAACTGAAAGAAAATGAGTTCTTGAGACTCAGAGAAAATGCAGCGGGAAGAAGCTTCAAGGTGGGTGGAATGGCTCTGATACCTTGTTGAAATCCATGGTATTCAGAAAGAGAGAGCAAATAATTGAAAGAATGTAATTGTGAAAATTTTACTAATAATTAATATTGTGAAAAGATACAAGTGTAAGCTTCCTTATATAGATAAGGAGCACAACAAACTATTAACTAATGTCTAACTAACTAAACTAATTTCAACTAACTTCTAGTTACAATTATATCTCCAAGATGTTCTGACCAGCATTTGCTTCCTCATATTCCAAGAGCATATAATCTAAACTTCAATTTTTCCAAGACCAATTACCAATATCAGTAAAATTGTGTTTGGGCGAGATGAACAAGCTAACCATTTCTGGGCCGGATCCAAATATGATTTTATTAGCAAAAGACAAATAGCACTAAAAGAAAGATTCAAAAGGAAAAACTCCAACCAAGGAGGATTGGCTGTTCTTCATGTGCATGGAGACATAGGTTCACATCTTCTCTGATATATATATACACTCTTATTTAATTGTGGCCATTCATCTTTTAGATATATTTCTATTTACTCCATTAGTTAAGTAGCTTCCTTTGAATGGACTTCTACCTGCCCCCCTAATATCTCAATCATGCTGTAATTTTGGAGTTAATTACATGTTCTTATCTTCATTTAACTTAACCAAATATATAAAGGCAAATTAATCCACATTGGTTATATATTTGAGTGCGGGGCCTCATTAGCTCTATCTTCCCTTAAGAAAGTTCTTGCATATCCTTTCCCAGCACTTCCTATCTGGCTCCACTAATTGCACTCGACACTTCACATCTTCAGCAAATACTTTCTGCATTATTATAACAATAAAATCAAGTTAAGCCTTTTGAAGATTGGCTTTTTAATACAAAGATCATGAATATAATGGAGTATAATTAGCAGAATTAAAATATATTAATTCGTTACCTCTATTTTCTCCATACTGAGAAGGCGATCAATTAGATTGAATAGTATATCTTTATTATACTCAGGATGGCCCTGAATACCAAGAATGTGGTCTTCAACTGCAAACATCTCCACGCCGGTTTTGTCTGAGGATGCAATCACTTCTGCACCCACGGGGACCTCAAAAACCTCATCTTGGTGTATCTCAATGACAGAAAGTGATGCTGGCATGTCATGGTACTCCTGCAGGTAGCTTAATGGAGCTACATCTTTGGTGAAACTCACTTGTCTTATTCCAATATCCCACCCTGCGTTTGCTCTACCTACCCTTCCACCCAATGCCCTGCACAGTACCTATAAAGATCAAGGCCATCAACAAATTAAAAATGTCACCAGTCTTATTTCTGATCATCATGAAATATATGTTATAGTTGTTACGCAATGATGGTCCATATATCAAATAAAGTAACTAGTCTGTAAATTTATTTAAAACTCAAGCACGTGTTGAATGTGCAAGAAGGTAAATGTGTAAACCTAGATTGTAAATCCAGACAAACTTTAACCGAAATGTCAAAGTTTAATCCTATCGTCAGCCATTATGATTTTAATCTGCACCCCACAGAGACAATTGTAGCTATAATATTGCTATTGTGGTGCCCTTAACAAGACAATGTTTTTTTTTTTCTTCACAATTTTCAATATCAGAATGCAACCGTTACCGCAATTTAAAATTATGGTCGCGAAAGAGTTTTACCCAAGAACCACCTTGGTAAAAGATCAAAATTCCTTATAGATTAAAAAATGGTATAGGTGTAGAAAAGATATATACCTGGTGTCCAAAGCATATGCCTAGAACCTTCTTCTCCATGGCATCCAGAGTTTGTAAGATGAAGCAAAGTTTGAGGACCCAATAATCATTTCCAAAGGCATCACTTGAACTACCGGTGATCACAAATCCATCGTACTTATAGAGTTCATTGATGTCAGGGAACTCACCCTCATACACTCTAAACACATCCCAACACTCTCCTTCTTCCCCAAAAGCCTCTACGTAGACATTCAAGTATCCACCATACACTTTGTTCACATAGTCGGAGTCCTTTGCCGCTTGTAGCAAGGCATATCTTCTTCCTTTACCATTGATGATCATCTTGAAGCTAGCTATATGGTTGAGCGAAAGCTGAATTGGTAACTAGCAAAATGAGTATGTGAAGTGGAATATGTAGAAAGGAGAACAAGAGACAGGGCAAATTGGCGGTGCTAGTTTGCAGAGCAAAACGTGCCTTTTATAGATGCAGGGACTGAACAGTGATCTCAAGGGCGTGGCGAAGTTTCCATGGGAGTGGCCATAAATTAATTAATCCAACTTTTGGTTTCGACTTTTTTGGCTTGCAAAAATAATCATAACCAAAGCCTTGTGAATATCATATAGTGCCTTTTATGCTTTTCCCTCTTTTTGGTATACCTGAAAAACAATGATATTTGAATCTATCCTTTCTACAATAATTAGCAAATAATATAATAATGTTTCATATATATGATTGAGAAATATTATAAAAAAAAATAAAAGATTAGTTTTGTTATATCATTAATATAAAAGAATTTTAAATCATCATCCGATCATATCATACTCCTTTTATCCAATATTATCAGTAAAAAATTTATACAATCATCCAATCATATATTATTATATTAGTAAAAATGGCCAAATCTCACACACACTACTTAAAAACCATGCAAATGGGGCATTTGATAATTGGATAATAGTGAAAAAAGATTTATATAGTCTATGTGTGCAGAAATTAAACTCCCATAATAATTAATATATATATATATACACACACACCTAATATAGTTTTATATTGGGATTGTATTGAAATTGAATCTTAAATGCAAAATGGTTTGAATTGATTGTATTAAAATATATTTCTCTCATCACCAAAAGTATATTTCTCTTTTTTTCTTTTTTTTTTGTATTAATTTCTTAATTGTCAAGAGTTTTAATTTGTACTTAAATATTCTAGTTTAAATCCAAAATAAAAATTTCATGAATCAGAGTATGTATTAATTTATTTTATTTATAAAATCATATTTTAATTGATATATTTATTTCTTGATAATATAAAAAATTATGTATTTCTTTATTTTATTATATTACACTATTCTCTTCATTAATACTAATTAGCTTCATTCTAGGTAATATTTTGGCAATGACACGTGCTATATTTCGACCAATATATATATATATATTAAGCCAATTAAAATGAATTGCAATATTTTGTTTTTCATTCACACGAGTTCAACTTTAGATAATAAAATCGGTACAGTATACTACGTAAGGTACGCTTTCTAAAATGAAACATTATAAATTTAAACTTCAATTGATCGAATTGGTTCTTAATCTAAAAACTTTACAAATATGAGGCCCATTTGTTTTATTGTTTTAAAAAAATAATTCAGAGATATGTATAAAAATTTGAGAGAAATTTTTAAAAATATAAGTAATAATTAAGGTGCTGGTCCAGTGCCTAATTGAAGCAATAGTACTCGGATCTCTTAACCATATGGCACTGAGTTGGAATTTCTGAGCATTTCCTGAGATATTAGTCTTCCATGCACCTGTTGCTCGAGGAATTCACTGAGAAATATAAAATATATGTTTTAGTGCGTTTCCTATCAGCTGAAAAAAAATTATAAAAAAAAAATAGTGCACTTATGTGTGGCAACTTGTAAAGACACGTTTATAGTTTTTTTTTTTTTCTCTTTTTATGAGGGGACGTTGGTAGCTTTGCAAAGATAAAGCCACCAAGATTGTTTCTTCCATCACCAAAAGATGGACAAAGGCCATTTGTTAAAGGGGAAAAAAAAACAGTGCACTTATGTATGTTGTGTTTTTGAATATATAATAAGGATTTTCGCTAAGATTTCTAATAGTGAAAACTTTTAATACTTCCAATATATTAAATATATTAATAATTTAAAAACTTTATTTTTATAATAAAAAGTTTCTATTTTAGAAACATTAACCAATGTAACAAAACCCATATAATAACAGCATATAAACAAACCAAACCAGAAACGTGTGTAGTCTGATGCTGTAATCTGATGGCCAGAGACCGCGTTTCACAACATAAAGCGTTGAATTCCACGGTAGCTTGATTGTCGAATTGATTCGGCCATCTCCTTTATCTTACGTTAAAGGAGTAACGAATCAAACATGCGGAACACATGTAATTCTTATGTATTACAGTAACTTTTAACATAATTAAAGTAATGATGTATTAGTTTTTATAGTTTGATTCATACTAATTTTTTTTTTTATTGGAGGAGAGATTGCTTTGACCCCACTCAGTATCCCAAAGCTTTCAACCAAGGACTAATCTGAACTCGTGCATAGTGCTTTGCATTGACCACTGCGGTATTTGAGCATTACGAGAATTGAACCTGGGAGCAAACCGAGTCGACCCCCATGTACCCAGTGCGCTACCACTGGGCCAACCACGTTGGTTTGATTCATACTAATTTAGTTCTTCTAGTTTCATTTGTCAAGTTTTTATTCATGCGACCTTTCCCTAAAATTAATGAATAGGTAAAACCTTTTTTTTCTCCCGTTTTATGCACAACTCTACTTAGATATGCACACATCTTAACCATGAAGCAAAAAACAATTGATAATTAGGCACATTAAGCATTTAAGTAAGGGGTTCAATTCCTATTGATGTTTATGGAAATGATTTTGCAGCCAGAGATAAAATCCTACATCTTAAGGGTATTAGCTTCTAGCAAAAGATATCTTGAGTTCATAGAAAAAATTGATGCACATCATTAAGTGAAATTTCTCTCTCTTTTTTTAAGTTATCTGACTTTAGAACTCAAACTAGAATTATTTAATAACTTATAATTGATGTTTGAGGATGATATGGAATGATTATTTCCAACATAATGAATCGTTTTTTATATATAATCGTCAAATTTAAAAGAATTTGATTAATTTCATTGTACCAAAAAGATTTTGATTAATTATAAATTCATAGGTTTTTTTTAAAAAAATTTCAGATTATTTAGTGCCATACGCAACGACTATTCTTTTCACGTAAATTCATAGTTTCTTATAAATGATTGGCTGCTTTTTTTTTTTCAATGGTTACGTGTATATATATATATAGCCATAGAAATCTATGGATATATGGTGTTCCACGACTGTAAATTGAGACATTTCTTATAATATTGTTATCCGAATTAAGCAAAATATATATCCTTTGCTTACTCCCCCCCCCCCCCCCTCTTCTAGTTCTTTTTCTTTGATAAATCCTTCTCATCAGCCCATAGTGGCAGTAGTGTCCCTGGGAATCGCTTCAAAATTAAGCAGATTCTTTTTCAACTTGTTCCATAAGTCATC
Organism: Dalbergia cultrata; assembly: GCA_031216105.1. Classification (NCBI taxonomy): domain Eukaryota; kingdom Viridiplantae; phylum Streptophyta; class Magnoliopsida; order Fabales; family Fabaceae; genus Dalbergia; species Dalbergia cultrata. The sequence continues at coordinate 54,610,557 of CM062347.1, forward strand.
ACCTTAATTAACTGTATTGCATTTTTGTATATAGTTTACAAATAGATATTTACAAATCACACTCCATGAGGGGGGAAAAATATATTATTGTAAATGTTGTATTTATATCTAGCTCTTTGCATAAGCAAGCATCAACATTTAAAAAAAAAAAACTCATTGGTTGGCGAATCGTTAAATCTACCACTTACAGTGAGTAAAAGATTTCATACACCCGGAATAAATGGAAGGAAATGCTTTTCCCTAGTTAATTTATTGTCACATAAAAAATAAGTAAATAATATATATATATATATATTATCTGATGTAAGTTTTAAAATATTTTTAAATAATTATTTTTCACATAACTATAAATAATTAATGGGATATAGGACAGGACCTGATATGAGGACAAGTATTTTTCGTTTATTACGTAATAAGACAACGCATCCACAGAAGAGGTCCAATAGATGGTGTCATTAAGGTGACTTCACCATTGGACACCCAAGTTTCGATTCGTTTCAAAAGAAGTAGGAAAACTCCTTCGGTGCAGAAAGGTCTGAAAGGAATCGAAAGCCTCTATATATTGAGGCATCTTAAAAGCAAATGTGAGGAAAGAAGAATTTATTTTACCTCTTTGTGCTAGAATTAAGATTAACGTTCAAATACTGGTTTTGCATATGGCTGATATTCTGATACGTTTGTTTCAGATTTTAAAAAAAATATATTATGAAATTTAAATTTTATGTATAAATGGAAAATTGAAAATTAATTTTTTTTATAAGCTACTTTTTTAAATTTCTAAAAAAAATTGCAAACTAAATTTTTTATATTCTAATTATTTTTAAAAAATTATTCACATATATGAAAATTAATTTTTTTTTTGTGAAAAAAGTTATTATTTTCCTCTAGAATGTGATTCAAACGCACCAAGGTTTCCCTCATTCTCTCACATGAAAATTATTGGCATAAGAACAATTTTGAGCCACCGAAATATATGTTCCATCAAAATTTGGATTTCAATTCTCTGGAATGAGAATAGTTGTCAAGTGAGAAAATAAAAATTTAATCATTCTTAAATTAATAACTACTAATACAATAAGAGGATTTCACCAAGTGATCTAAGAATAGTTACAATCATCTTCACTTTAAAAATCTATCCTAAGCGTATATATCATATGAAATGAAAAAAATATTATTTATACACTAAAATAATTATATACAATATTATTCCCACGTAAATATACAGGTACTATACATGTTATCTCAATATGCGTGTATCTCAATGTTCACTTGCCTTTCCAAGATATGTATATACAATGTTTATGATTCATCAATTAAAAAAAAAAATCCTTATATCAAATCACAATTCTTTCTAATAGGTGTCGACTATTGTCAAATCACTGTTCAGTAACGAAAAATTACGCAGGGTTTTTATATTTTGAATTAATTGGTGAAGCTCCACCAGCCTCTGCTATCTTTTGGCTGTTATGTGTTTTGGTTGTTATCTTTTAGTTTTTCTCTGTATTGCCAGTAGGGTTTCTGGTTTGTGCCTTGTTCGGTCGGACTGTTTTGTTCTCAGATATTTGCTTCTCACCAATATAGTTTTTTACCTTGGCTTCAACTTGCCGGAAAAAAAAAATTGAAAATTACTAAATAGTGCAATGTTTAATTAGGCTTTGGATAGAAGATAATATGTGTAATTCTTGGGGTGCAAGGCTCAATCTGGTAATGTTTTTCAGATGAGTGCTCTCACTTGTAAAAAATATAAGTCAATTTTTTATGTTTAGTAAATTAAAAAGGCGAAGTGCTTGGCTTTTTTAACCTAAGTTGCTTATGAAAAATGGTGCTTTTTAGAGTTAATTTTTAAAATTCAAAAGAATAATATGATCTTACTCTTATTAATGATAATAAATATATAAATTATCATTTTTAATATTTATATCTATTATTATCATTTTGGATTCTTACAACAACTTTATAATATATTTATTAAACATAATTACCTAATGGTGACTTTGTTTATTGAGAGTAATTTCTGCATTATTTTACTGAACAATACTATTGTGGCTTTTTGAATTTTTGAGAGTATGAGTTAGTTATGAAAAACACCCCATGAGAGGATATCAAAAGCATCACTAGTTTTTAAAAGTTGAGAGCAAAAGCACATCTTTTTGGTTTACCAAAATGAAAAAAATTGACACATCTATTGAACAGAAGAATGACGTAGAGTATCGTTTGAGTAAACTTCAAATGTAGTCTTTATTATTTACCAATTTTATGAATGTATCTTTAACTCAACAAGTTTCTTAGTTCTTAAAATTCACATCCTCAAATCTATACCTAGCTTAAAAAAATTAAATTATTTATTTATTTGAATTGCTACATAAGAATAATAAGAATATATTAAAAAAGAAGAGTACGCTAATAAGTTGACCTCGAATAAAAATAGCGAAGATAAAGTGACATCTTAAGGAGAAAAATACATTTGTGATCCCTTACAATTAGAAATGCATGACAAATTAAATTAATTATTCTTTAGTATTTTAGTATATTTCTTTATTCTATTTATGTTTCTATTAGAGATCAATTTGAACAAGTTTATAAATAATTAGGGATCTATTTGTCACGTAAATCCTTAAAAAATACTTAAGATGGACTAATTATCCTACATTTCTCACTACTTTTTAATTGTAAGATTTATATATCATTCTTATACAAAAACTCAACTAATTTTATTTTTAGTTAAGTATAGATATGAGGATATAAAATTTATTATTTGAATTTTTAAGAATTATTTTAATCTAAGAGACATGTTGAATTAAAATTACATTTATAACATTTGTTTTCTTGATTTTTTTATTAATTTATTCTTTATTTGTTTAACTTTCTTTTTGATAGAAAATGTGGTGGAGTGTCAAATCTTAAGAAGAACGTCTTGGAATGTTATTTTAGCAAACTTTAAGGGTATTGTTTATTATTTACCTTTTATGAAATAATAATTTAATGTGATACGTATTTTTCTGGGACTAAATTAATTTTAAAAAATTAAGACTTAAACTTAATAACTAATGTCTTGAGTATATTTAGCAAGGGATCAGATTGGTAATTTAGTTAAAAGGCGAGAAAATAAAATGGAAAACATGCATTACAGCAAAAGAATATAAAAAAGAAGAGTAAGAAATCAAACGAAAAAACACCACTAAAAAATACACGCTGTGGCAGACCATGCAGCGCGGTCTCATCATCACTAGATCATGCTTAATTCGTCGTTTTCTCATTTTTACTTTTCTTTTTCTCTGCAACTCGCGATCGGGACAAAGAAAATTAAACAAACAAAACAATTCGTCGTTTTCTCATTTTTACTTTTCTTTTTCTCTGCAACTCGCGATCGGGACAAAGAAAATTAAACAAACAAAACAAACGGCATTGCAATTTTAATCACATCAATCTGCATCTGCAATTCCGCCTGAGGCTGGTGGCGATGGTGGCGCCAGGAAAAGTGAAGGCGTTCTCAGTTCTTGGAATTTGTTATGTTGTCTTTTCGGTTCTGTTCACACGGCTCGTTGAATTGGTTACCAACTCACCCCACAGAACAGTACTATTCCAAATCAGTAGCAGAGGAGAAAAGGGAAGCTTTGAATTCACTATATATATATATATATATATATATTATTTCTGCTATTCTTTTTGCCTTTTCTCCTTGCGTGTAGTTATTTAAGCTAATGAGCTTAATTTTAAGGTATTAATAGTGTTTTATATTGCCATACATTTAAAGTATTTTATTGTATGATTTTTCAAGTGTGAGTGAAAAGTGCTAGTATGTTAAAATATGATTGAATTACTCTGTAATATATAAGAATTCAAATCCAAACATAATTTATTAGGAAAATGTTAGATAATAAAAAACTTATATAAAATTTTATATCCAGAATAATGTAGTATAATTATTAAATTTTAGATAAATTAATGAGTCATATCACTATATTTAATTTAACAATCATCATAATTTTTATTAAATATTATATATATATATATATATATATATATATTTTAGATGTGTAGCATTACTCAAATATTGTATATATGTTTTATATCACAATATTTTATATATGTTTCAACACCCAACAAGTTATAGACATTAAACGTCCTAGAGAAATAAAGGGGAAGAAGATAAAAGAGAATAAGTAGAGAATAAAGAGGAATATGAGTCTCATATTTTTTGTAAAAAAAGCGTATAAGATATTTGGATGTTAAAATAACATTCCTAATTCATTATTATTTCACAACAAAATATGACCCAAAAAAATATCACCAAAATTAGAGAAATGTGTTTTTGGTCGATCGTGAGAGAACCTCTGGATTTTGAAGAATCATCGTCCGTGAGCCATGTAGGCTGAAACTCTGGGCCAAAGTAAGCTACTACAAGAAGGCTGGCCTGAGTCCTGGCTTGATGTCTATGGGCTACGGCCAAGTTCACATCGCAGACAGCCTTCAAAGTTCAAATCAGTCCTAGTAGGCGTATGACAGATAAAACCAATAATCGTTGTAGGTTATCAGAAATTTTACCGAAAACAGATAGAAACGAATCCAACTAGCAGTTTTTCTGGCCCAGTCCAGGCTTGTGACTTGTGAGATGTGTGTGATTGCGGTGTAAAATAACAAGGGCCAGACCCAAAAAAATTGAAAAATAACAAGTGTAAATTTGCACCAAAATAAATAAATAAATAAATAACAAGGGCAAATGAGTCTAACCCTCTTCAAAGGCAAGTTTTATGAGAAGGCGCCAATAAACCTTTTGCTGCTGCACTCTAAAACGAAGATTAATCTGCAAAGTGGCACAAATAGGTCGAACATATGAAAATATTTGGTTGTTGCAAAAGAATAAAAGACCAATTTTAAACTAATTTTTATTTGTAAAGTGGTCAACTGATCATCAAATAAAAATGGTCAAAATACATTTCTTTAAAGGTTACGTCTAAAATATATAATTATGTCAACTCGTAAAATGATCTTAAAATGTTTTTTTATCTAAGCTTCTGGTTAATTTCCTCAAATGAAAAACCGAACACGATACTTAACTTATGGAGTTAAATTAGAGTTAATCACTTTGTGATAACATTAGGTAATTGAGAAAATGGACAACAAGGTAGAAACATATAAATATTTATTTTCTACATACATAGAAGAATATGTTTAGCAATTATTGTGGGCTGTTGACTACTATTATGATTAGAATAAATTATGCTTAATTTTATTAAAATCAAATAATATTATTCGCTCTTTAACTCATAAAAATGTTAAACTAATTATTTTAAGCTTGAATATACTAATTGTTTTAAGTTTAAATAATATTACATCCAATATTTTCTATATTTTGTAAGTGGGACATTAAGCATCATTATAAATATAAATTTAGTATTTGGTAAGGAATATCGATTTAAACATGACAAATTTTAAATTATTATCGTATACAAATATAGAAACAAGAATGGTGATTCGATTATTAATGGTCCACAGCAAATTGCCATCCCAGAGCATAAAGAGTAAAGAGTATTAGAATAGTTCATGTGCCATTTCTTAATACAAAAGTAAGAAAGCTGTCTGATGAGTTTTTCAGAAATAGGAACCGGATTGTGACTGCAAATAGAACGGCCAATTCTGCTTTTTCATTTACGATTTTACAATATGCAAAATAAATAAATAAAAAGAATTGGACTGTCATATCCACAGAGTACAGACATGAGGCACATTGAGAAATGGGCCAAAAATATTGGTAGTAATTCTCAAAAAGTTCCTCGCTTCCTTGACTTCTCTCCTTCTCCCCTACTTTTTACAGGACAAATAATTTTTATAAACAAATAATGCCACCGCATTTTGCTTTTAAAGCTTTTTTCATCATGAGCCAGAACCTGAGAACACCATCGGATACCACCAATGCCCTTAGGCTTCTGAATCGGCCAAGGTAAGCTTAACGGCTAAGCTGATCAACTGCTACTTCCACTTCCACCTACTTCTCTTAAAGCATTAAACAGAAAGAAAAAGAGAGGAAAAAACTAGCACCCTTTTTCTCTCTTTTCTTTACAGGCACAACTGCAAAATTTATTCTCAGTTCATATCAGACACATACAAAAGGGCATGTGATAATTCACTTGGCCTTGAAGATCAGGGTGGAAAGCGATTGATATCTGAGGCCCTTCTTTTTTTTCCCTTCATTTGACTACAACTGCAACATTTCCTATACAGCTAGTTTTGGCTTTCCCTATTTTGGAGCTTCTTTTAGTAAATTTGGAGCACCCTACAATATCTCTCAGCGTTTCCAACTTTCTTCCACACTCTGAATGAATAAATATATAAAGAGTAACATTGTGGTGTTTTGATTGATTTCGCAAGCATGTTGCAAATTTTTTTGTTTTCTTACTTTTGTTTCTGCCTTCTTTTTTTTGGCTGTTTTGTTTTTCAGATAAAAGCTCCTCAAAGCAGAACCGTCCGATCAGAGATTCCTGCTTTGAGCCTTATCTTGGCTTAAGAGCTGCCCTACTTTCTCTTTAGGTACCTCTCCCTCCCTCTCTCTCTCTCTCTCGTTTTCTTCACCCTTGGAAAAAATGCATTAGTTTTTTTTCCCCTGATATCTGACTTTTCCTGAGACATTCTGTCTCATGCTGTTCTCTCTATCTTGATAGTCTCTAGCCAAAACTTTGAGCTCAGCAAAGCCTTATGTACTCGGTAAAGTGCAGTGTCAATTATGTACCCTCTTCACATTGACACAAAACGTGGCAAATTTTCAAATTAGTACTTCATATTTGCATAGGAAGACAAGTGTATAGATAGATCAATTTATTTCTTTTTTTAAAATGTGAGAGATTAAGTTAAAAGTTTAAAATCTGAGAAAATAATTAACTTGTCCTTTAATTTAAATCTGAGATACTAATTTAGGATTTTAATCTATTTTTTTATAATATCTGATTATCAAAAATTAAAATCAATTTTTAACTCTACAATTGATTTTGATTCGAGCAAAAGTTTCTCTCTAATAGCTGTTGTTCAAACCGTGATTTTGAGGTTTCAAAATCAAAATTAGACATATTATAAATATAAATTATTTAATTTTAAAATTAATTTCAACTGAATGAATTTTATAAGTGTAGAATCAAACACACGCTTTGTAGTTAAATCTTGGTTTGGTTTTTAAAAAAACTATTTCAGCTCAAATAATATTTTGATATTTAAAATCATGTTAAAATGTATCTTAATTAAATTTAATCAAATATATTAAATTAAATCAAAACATAGTGCATATTTTCCAAATTGTGATTTGGACATTGTTGATGGCAGATCTAGCATACACTTTCTCATTTTATAGGTAATCGATTCCCATGTTTTCCCATGGTACCTTTTTAATGTTTGTTGACAGTTTGACTTTCAAAACTATAATTCATGAAAAAGGAATATAATAAGTGTTTTTTATTTTTTTTTGATAGAGGAGTATAATAAGTGTTATTCAGTGATGTTGGTTCCGCATAATTTGTGACTTACAAAACTTACAGGCGATTTAGCATTATTGATATCGACGAATAAAACGAAGACCAAGAGAGAAAATGAAATAGCTGATGATTAGATTCTTTTTAATGTGTAAGTACCAATACGAGATGTAAAGAAAAATGGTTAGTATACAATATTTTTTAATGATAATTTTACACCTTTAGTATATAGGGACATATAGATTCCATATTTTTTTGTCTTTATCTGCATCTATACACTAAAGATATCGAGTTGTTGTAAAGAAATATTATACATCAAACATCTCTAAAGACATAAATCAAGAAAGATGACAGATCTGGTTAATTGATGTGTTTAAGAATCTTTCTAATCTAAAATTACATTCGCATTCATTTAATAGTCCATAAATTATATTCTATATCAATCTTTTTATTCTCATTACATTCTATATCATTATGAGTGAAATATCTAACTAAAACAAAAAAAATAGATCATTATTAAGAGCATGTATCATCGCCCATAAATAAATATGAGAATTAACGAGTAGCAAGCTTGGTATTAGATGCTTGCGTTTCCCACCCATGCAAGTAAACACAAAAAAGGAAATTCCTCTCGCAAGTTGTGTATAAAGAGGCACCAGGCAGACACTTTTTTGTTCGGTTAGCATGGAAACGAAAAATCCGGGTTCCCTTGACTCATAACACTTTTTCTAAGACTGAAAGACCGAAGTACCCTATTGGGCTTCAATCAAATTCTTATATGGGCCCTCAAAAGAGGTTAATATTTGAGTTTGCCCATAGGGTAAAAAATAACCCAAACCCGCCCCAGTTTATTTTATTAAACAGAGGCTACATAGATATTTATGTCTTTGCGTCTCGACATCCCAAGATAATAGAAATCCCAAAACGAATGAATGTTAGGTCAAGAACCTCTTTATTGTAGGCCTTGGCGTTGGTGGTCATCTCGATACAAATTTAACCTCGGCCTAGGAGCTCGTTTAGTCAGATTAGAAAATTAGCCTTTGAAAAATGTTAGAAATCCTATGCACGATGAATGAATATTAAAAACCGATAAAGGTTTCGATTTGTTCCCAAACCACAATTAAAAAAAAGGATCTAGCAAAGCCTAGTCATCAGCCTAATTTTCAAACGTAATAATGCTCAAAGATAAAAATAGACACATCACGGAGGTCCCAGTCTTGTGTACTTTCTTTATGAGCAATGCTACCCCCTCATTAAAATAGAGAGTATTGAAAGAAGGGCATGGGTGGAATTATTGTAATTGATGAAGGTTAGGAAAGGAAACAAGAAGAGGACAGAGGTTGCTTGCGCAAATCTAGCTAATCTGGGCTTCTGGGGCAAGCAATAGAGAAGAAAAAAGATTGAGATTTGAGAGAGAGAAAGGGTGGGAAGCTTAAGGCAAAGCAAGCCAAATGCAGTGAGAGCAGAAGCTATCTCATGCTCCAAAACCGTACACAAAAAGCACACCAACCATTCAATTTCCCTTCCCTCATATATTTCCTTTTTTTTGTTTCTTTTCCTTTTGCCCACATTTACTACTAGGCCACATTATGTTTGGACAGACAATCGCAGTGGGACAGAAATGCACAGAGAGGCACAGCTTGACGTCCTTAGCTTCTTGAAACAACACCCTTTTTCAAAACATCGACAATTCTTGCCTTCTTATGATAGGACAGGGCCTAATTCATCTAAAAACCACAGCCCCTTCAAGGAAAAAAAGAAAAGAAAGTTAGTAGAAGAAACATGCACCTCCTCAAATCTCTCTCTTTTCTTTTGCTTTTGAATTCTGTTCATGTTCATTTTGACCATTGTGCACTCAACCCACTCCCCAGTTTGTCTTCAACTGTGTAGTAAAAGTCTTTGTATCCTCATTGTTGTTTTTGTGGCCACAAATGTTTGATGGTACCACTGTGGGGGGTGGTGTTGGCTTTGGTGGCAGAAGCAGGAGAAGCAAAAGCAAAAGCAGGAACAGGTGAAGCAGAAGCGGCAACAACAACAGCAAAAGCAGCAGCAGCAGCAAAATATGGTGAGGCCTGTACCTGCCAGAGCTTATTGGATCCACGGATGGTTCTTCTTTGACATGAGAATCCTTGTGAGGAAAATGGGTTTCTTTAGCTTATGTGAAGGATGGGGTGGTGGTGATTGTGGTAGAAGCTGTGTTTCTCATCAACTCCAATTCTTGCCAGTGACTATGTTGGTTTTCTTCCTCTTCCTCTTCTTCTTCTTCTTCCATATCTCCTGATTTGCCTGTTGATTATGATGCTGGTGATGGTGATATTGGCTAGACGGCTCAATCTATTAGCTTAGTTAGTGACAGTAGCATTGCTATTATTATTATTATTATTTGTTTTACTTATATTTTTCCTCCTTGTTTTTCCTTTATTTTTATTTTTGATTTTTAACATATGTTGATATGCAAGCAGTAGATATTCAAAAGCATATATTGCTTTGCTTTGCCACAGGTTTGATTTCTTGTGATCTCAATTCGCTGAGTGAATTTTGGATGTGGGTAGTAATTTTTTTTTTCCTCCTTTCTGAGTCTTGAATTTGAAGGCCATAATTTTCCTGGGAAAGCAAAAGAAGGAAGTGGACGTTTCTTCATTCTCTCTCAGCTTTGGGTTGCTGCATTTTGCAGTAAATGGGGATGCACCTAATCCTGTTGGATGTTGGGCAGTGATGCTTTAAATTTTGGGGGGTCCCTTGAGGTACAGATTACAGTGCCTTCAACATCCAAACACTGTTTTATTACCGTTTCAAATTTAATGTCAGTCTTTGCTTCTGTCTCTTTCACACAATTTTATTGTTATTTCTTGGGCATTGTGGGGGCTTCGTGACATTAATAAGGGGGAATTAAAATGGAAACTTTTTTTAAAAATTATTAATATCATTAATAGATTCAAATCAGTTTAAAATTTAACCCAAATAATTACAATAAATGATTAATTGGTCACTTATTCATGTGTTTGAACTTTGAACATTTTCCATTATGAAAATCTCTATCTGCAAATGTTCACAACTTAAAATCTACACGGAGGACCATCATCTATATCTCCCTTGGATTGTAATAAGTTGTATCTGAATTTATTCTTTCAATTTCGTTTTCTTGTTAGGTTCCCATAATTTCCCTCATTCAAGAAGTGAAACATTAATCTTCTCAAAGTTCTTGTCAAGGTTATGTCTGATTTAGAGGTAAAAATGGGATGAAAATTTTTATGGATGAAGTTCAAATATAAAATCACAATATAGAACCCATTTATAAAAAAATTTCTTATATTTTTAATTTTCAAAATACAATCGATCCAAGGGACTCTCAACTATTTTGATTGTTGCATTGTTGATAGCAATTTTGTTTTCAATGATACGATTATGTAGTAGTTCTTGTTGGTAAAAATTTACTAATGAAATAATGTTAAGACAAGTACACTCGGGAGATTGACCGAGTAGAGCATGATAGGTTGCACGTCTGAAATTCACTTGGTGAGGTACACATAACTCCCTTCGTGTTTTTTGAGTTTGAAGGTTTTTCTTACCTTGAACCAAGCCACCATCCTTTCAACCTAAATAAAATGAATATAAAATATAATTTTAAGACAAGTATATCAGTTCTATGCTAGTTCTCATGGTTGTATTATGTTAAATTACACTGATCTCTCTTGAAGTTTGATAAAATTCATCTCGGATCACTTTATTTGTCTAGGTGATATTGACGTTCCCCAAATTCATTATTCATTATTTGATAAAGAAGTAGGAGTAATGATTTTACAAAGCTATGAGAAGTTGGTGTAATGATTTCGTAAATTCAAATATTTCGTAAACGAATTTTATAAATATAGGGAGACGGCTGAATTTTACCAAATTTATGCAGAGGTGAAATATTATTTACCCTTATTAAGATTGTGGATGTGGGTGGGTGAGGTGACAATCCAACAGCACAAGTAGGGTCCTGGGTTGGAAAAAATACTGAAACTGCCAGTCCAAGAGACCCTCTGTTGAGCACAATCATAGAGCATTCTTTCTTGTTTAGCGAGGTAACATAGCAAGAAAAACACAGGCAAAGACAAAGAAAGTTGAGGTCGGGGTGACGAATGCCTCTCTAGTCTGATATGCAAGTGTCCTATCAATTTGTGCTTCGAAGCTCCTTTTTATATATCCTTTTAGTTTTTGTATGCACGTGAAAGCATGGATTGTGCAGAGCACCGTTGAAGCGAATAAAGGGAGTTAAAAGGAGACGATTCTTCCTGGGAAGTGTCTTGTTTTCGTGACGGATCCTAAGAAATTCGTTGAACCGTATCACAAATTTTGTGTAACACGGTTACATAATTAGCGAAACCCCTGGCCTTGATGAGAAGCAAAAACTGAACACACTAGCAGTAGACTGCTATTTTATGTCACAAATTCAATTATATGTGGAGGTTAATGTAAATGTTAACAACACCAAACTAGTCTAATTAATTCCATCTCACTTCCCTAATTTGCCTATTGATCATGTGAATGGGTTTATCTTATTTATGACAGTACAATGATATAGTCGCTAACAGTTTCGGATTAAGAGAAATCAGAAATCGGAGTGAGCTCTAGTAACCCGTGAATTCACACAAAAACAGAGAACTGTGTAACTTTTAACCTTTTCTGTGATTAATGACTTACATATTTATTAGATTGTAAGGAGAAAAAGGGGGTAGGGGGGAGTGAGTAGGGACGGACCCATCATCGCCCATGATCCCATCAATGAAAAATTTAGATGTACTTTGAACATTGTTCCCATAATGAGTTTGTCCCCCCCTGCTTCTCTTTTTGTTTCCACTTTGTTCGGCCTTATAATTGACTTATCCCAACTATGAATTTTGGAGTCTGGCGAGGTCACATGACTTGAACTAAACCGGGAAAAACTTACCAGATTGATTAATTGGCTAGTAAGTAGTAACAGTGTCTGAAGTTTAGCCCATATGTTGAAGTGTATGTATTCACTGAAAAAAAAAAAAGATAAAATGAAAAGAGACAAAGATGTAAACCAGTCTTTGCAAATTGAGAATACACAACTCCATTAGACTTGCATAGAAATCAGTATTAAGAGTTCCATGTAATTTGGCGGGGCCACCAAAGTTGCTTTTAAACTTCATTGTGGTAAGTCTACATTTTTTTAATCAAAATTGTCTTTTTATTATTGAATAAAACTCAAATTTCAAGTTTCATGATTATGCAAGTATTTCTTGTAAACCAACAATAAAGAATTTTTGTTTTTTCTCACATTGTCAAGCATGCCACTAATTAATAACTAATAATCGCGACAATAGCTGCATATGGAAGGCAATAAACAAAAATTGAGACAAGCATTCCAAAAGAAGGGAGCATATGATAAATTGATAGGCAACTGCAAAACAGTGAAGCCTCCATGAATGAAGACTGCAACGTTATGCACTCATGATTCAACATCCGCACGCATACTTGTCAGTTTAAATTGAATAGACAAGGATAGAGAAATAGTATTTTTCTTAACTATATGGCATTATTGCAGGCTGGACTGAATCATCCACTGTTAATGGCATAGAGAATTATACGAAATAACTGAATGCCTAAATTATCAAAATAAAATGGATCTGATGAAAAACCTATAGGTGGCTGGCAGAAGAGTTGTAAACACCAGCAGTGGAAAGCAACAAAATGCAGGGTTTTGGCCCTCAGAGTTAACAGGATCTAGGAACTTGGATGAAAGATCTGTGTCCAAATTCTGACCCAATCCTCATTTTCTGATCCATCTTGATTATAGGAGTAATACAATAGAATAGTACATATCAGTAATTCAGAGTTTGGTAGTGCAATTAAGAGTCCCTGAGGACCCAATCATTAATGCTGAGTGTACTTAGGCTTAGATATGCGGTATTGTTAGAAACGAAGGTGATATGGTACAGCTACACTAGGGACATTTGAAAATAATAATAATAATACTGAATGTCAGGTTCTACAGGCTCCGATGGTAAACTCGAGTTTTATTCGGGGTTGAGGACCTAGGATTACTAATTACAATGTTATTTAGTGGAAATTCTTATAGAACTACATTACAAATTCGAGTTTTTTCAGGAAAAAAAAGGAGAGAAATAGAGGAGAAGTCTCATTTCAATTAGAGCGATTATGAGTTTAAGAAACGCCTGCAGAGCTATAACTTAATAATGGAGGAACCTATAAATAAAACTCAAGTTATCGCAAAGCATAAACTCAAAACCAAGTAAGTGAGCCAATACGGTTTATTGTGGAACAGTTTTTCGGTGCTCATTCAACTCTGCTTCAAGATATTGAAGGCAATAATCTTGGGAAGAAAAGGCACAATGCATAGGAGATAGAATATAAGCTGTTGCTAAGAAACGGAGACTGCAATAATCTTGGCAAACATAAGCGAGAGAGGACGCGATTCTCACCGAAAAGTATAAGGCTAACTTATGCTCATAAAAACATCCGAGTAAGTGTAATGTTAGATCAGGAGTCCAGTATTCACGCGGAGCGCAATCTGCAAATAGACGTGAATTAAGAAACCTAACACTGAATAATACATCATCATCGACATTTTTAACTAATGTCTTGCTTGCAAGACATGTTCGCAGAATACATGCTAGCATTTAGAGTTTAGACCTAGGGTGTATTTGGTTAAGGAACAAAAATAGAGGTAAAATTTCCCTAAATAAGTTTCATGTATAATTTTACATATAAAACTCATCTAGATAAATTTTATACCGACCTTTACTTCTCAATCAAACATATCCTAAGTGTCAAATTTATTTTGCATTTTGAGGCATCCAAAATTATCATGATAAGAAAATTAAAGAAAAATGTAATAAAATACATCCACATTATTAGGCCAAAAAAAAAGAGAAAAGGTTGATTACATATGTGCAGCATAGCTAAAATTATTTTCCAATATACTTTTTTTTTTAATTAATAGGAATACGGCTACTAGCCAAACGAATTAATATGATCAATATATTGTGCTAGCAAATGTATTAATCATTGACACACGCACTTTCTAACGGTAGCCAGAAACAATAAAACGGCTAGTTTTTAGCCGTATTCACTATGGTTTAACTGAGTTGCGTAGTGTCAAAACAGCTCAATACGGTGGTTTGTCAATTGCATTAGTCTCCCTAGGCAAAACTACGCACTTGCAACCGTATTATATGCAACGATTGAAACGTTTAAGTGCCAACCATATTAGGCTACGAATATCTCTATAACATGAAGGTCAAGAAATTAACTATGACAATCAAACATCATCCTCAAATCATCGTCACTTTCAATGCTGCAACTTTTATACCATATCGCATCTTGAGCAATCAATATAAATAGCTAATACAACATTTGGATTATTTGTTTGTTTCTTTCGCCTAACTTATGAAGAATTTTAGCATGAAAATAAAAAAGAGTCACGGAATGAACAAAAACTAGTAAGAGGTGGATTTTGGCAACAAAAATAGACTATATCTTGTAAGGTTTGAATAATCTCAATTATAATGAACAGACATAAAATACCCTCCCGTAATTTTTTTTTCCAAAACACTCACTCAGCAAAGAAAAAAATTTCTCACACTACCAAATAAGCTTCTCGGTTGTTATTCATCCGAAAGGATTTTATATCAGTTTGTGGACCTAAGACGATTAGATGTAAGTTGTGTATACATAAAACGTTTGGTTGTTGCACGTTTTATGTCCTACATAAAACGGCTAGCAGCTAGCCGAATTATGTCCATAATATGTTTGACCTATAAATGTATTATGCAATTAAAACGTTTTACAGCCAAATATATTGTTGCTATCAAATAAAAAATGGTGTATATCGATAAATAATGTTAAAAGTGATGGAGATCTATAATTAATCAAGTTTTTTTTTTTTGGTAAAAAGACCACATTATTATTATTATTATTTTAATCAAAATCCACATTATTAGGGGAATTTTTAAAAAATGATATTTGACATACTGTATTAACGTAATATTGTCTTATGGCGAGATATGAAATGGTATGTTTTTTTTACATATAAATCGGTTGTTAGTGATTTGTGATAGATTACAAAAAGCTACAGGATTTGTCATTGAATACAAATCGCTAGGTAGTGATTTGTGGCTAACATGAAGTGATGAACTACAACGTAACAGAACAACTTCACCCTTGGCAACACTATGTTTGTGTGAAATGAGTTGAATATAAGGGAGTTTATATAGACAAACATAATTATTTTTTTAATAAATCATCAATACAAATTACTTGATAGTGATTTACAATACTATTTTTTTAAATAAAATACCTCACTAGTGATTTATATGTATCTGAAATGTAAAAAGACAAAAAAAATATATCAGTTTTATTACTTAAATCCCTACCTAGCAATTGCTGCTTTAAAAAATACAAACTTTTAATTTGAATTGCATGCAAATTAATTATAAGTGATTTGGCTTTAAAAACACTATATTCTACATAAATTTTTATAAAAGCCAATATTATACTTATATCACCCTCTACACCCATATACGAAAAAGTGACTCACCTTATTAACTGATGATGCTTTATCACAGGATACAAGTGTCGTACATTCACTGATTTTTTCTGTCCATAATCGTAATAGTAAATATAATATAAATAAATTATACTATTTGTATTTATTTTACATGAAAAACTATATTAATTTATATTTTATTTATCATTAGATAGAGTATAAATCTTATTCAAGTAGATTTCACACTTCATTTCAATAGTAAATAAGATATAAATTGATATAATATTTTATATACTATAAGTATAAATAATATTTTATACACTATGGTTATATGAAATTGAAAAGCATGAAAATGGGTTGCAGCCTATGAAAGGTTTGGGCAGGGAGCAGAGTCGGTAGCATTTACGGCAAAACGGGGAAAAAAAATATAATCGAAACATGTATTTAACTAGTATATTAACCCGTGCGATGCACGGGAATGTTAATTAGATTTAATGTAAAATGGAAGATATAATTGGAATAATAATTATCATAATAATTTAATGTAATCAAGTTATGTTTTATTTTTCCTTGAGGTATATTAGTTACAACATAAGCATACAAAAAAGGCATAAAAACATATTAGTTACAGCATGAATCCAAATTAAACTGTTAGTATGCTTAAGTCTATAAAACAATATTGGCTCAAAAACAACTACATGCTACCAAAACTTGGTGAATAACTAAAATCTGTTGGAATACATGATCGTTCAGCACATATCCTCATTGATTGTGCAAGCATGCATTTCACATTTATGACTAAAACATGGCAACCATCTTATGAGTACATTTTATTATTATTCAGAATTGTATTAGGTCCTTCCTAGTACAAATGCTGAAAATTGGATTGCAAAAGTTGAAGTCTGGATCATTGAATCTTTCTTGTATGAAAAGGAGATAAACCAGGAGGAGATAAATCTCAAAATGAATCATTTACTTTGACAAAATTAATTTCCTTTCATACTGGTGTGTTCCTTTATAGATCACTATACAATTGTGTTTATTTGACTTTTCAATTTCTAATCACATCAAGGAAATGTGTATATCATTTTGAAATGAAATTTTATTCTGATAAACTATGTGACAATCATAAGTCTCCCAAACCATTTGTCCAGTCACAAAAATTTTCTCATCGTGATATAATCACATTAGTTAGAATTACTGTAGTTAAAATTAGATACAACCAACTTTACTTTGTATTTAAATTGCAACCTTGTTCGGAAAACTAAATACAGGTTTCATGGAAAATGAAGACAAAAACTATCATAATAAACCCCATCAGTTCCTTAAGATGACACCATTGACTTAGAAAACTTTCCCTTCAATTAGTACCCATCAAGCTCTTAAGGACATTATTATTAATTTTTTTTTTACCTCTTCACAATTATTTTCATAAAATTTTTACTATCATTTTAATGTGACAGATGCTACTTTTATTGGATAATATGAAATTTTCAAGTTTAATGTGAAGCTAGAATATTGGGGCGAAGGTCGCATATGGTGTTTTAACAAACTTTGTAGTATTTTTAATGTGACAGATGCTACTTTTGTTGGATAATACGAAATTTCCAGGTTTAATGTAAAGCTAAAATATTAGGGTGAAGGTCACATAACAGTTGTTATAGAACAAACTTTGCAGTTCTGAGAAACACTTACAATCACATAGGTAGATCCACAAAACTAAATAGATGGCAGTGGCATAATTTCAATCAGTTCAAATATTACCCTCAAAATAATTAGAAGCATTTGAACCTTGGAGAATAAAACAAAGTTCAAACGTTGGCTTAATGTGGTTAGTCCACATTTATTAACCCATTACATTGTACCCAAAATGGAAGAAAACTACAAAAAACATCACACAGGGACAATCTTAGCCATAACCAACCTCTCATTTCTAGCTGGTACTTGGAACCTAACTACATTACCATTCCTAAGATTATGGTCCCCAAGAGATCCATTCCACCCCTTGGTCATTTAGACCTCCCGAAGCATTCTACGGCTCCATTGCAGCTTCGTTTTGTAAGTCATCCCATCAGCATTTTCCAGGTCCAACCATCTGAATCGGCTAAGGAGATCGAATCTGCAAAAGAAGAAACAAAAGTCCAATTAAAGCAGGAAGGAACATTTTTGACAAAAAAGCCAGAAACAGAGTGAAAACTTAACTCTCCACCTTCTTCCCCTGCACCTATCTTTTACTTTATAGCTGTCAATTTGCCATTCATGAACACTTTGATCTTTTCAGGTAAAACAATTCATGAATACTATTTTCTTTTATGATTATAATTTTGTCTTGTTTCAACCTACCCGACACACAATTATATTCATAAATACATCAATGCAATATATAGCACATTGCGTCATAGGTAAAGTCAATTCTTTAGAAAAAGCAAATTAATTAGAACACTACAGCACACAAAACAAAGACAGAGAATAAGAGAGAGAGAGAGCACCTCACCTAGTGGCGTATGGGAACAGCAAGGCGGCAAACAAAGGCGCCACTGTCACCTGCAGATCCGCCGAGACAGCAGCCGACCTTCACTGCAATCGTCTTCAACTGAAGTAGGATCGAAATCGGAGGATCACACCTACAGATTCGCCGTGGACAATGTCATTTCGCCAGCAATCGCCGAACTCCACCACCAATCGCGCACCAAGCCCCTACCACGCAGATATTATTGTCTTGCAGTGACACGTGAATGGGTATGCAAATCTTTTAGATCTGGATCAGAGAGATTGGTAAAGGGGTGGGGGTTGAGAGATTGAAACTTGAAAGGAAAACTGGGATGGGAAGTGATGGATTTTCTTTTTCAAGGGAAAAATATGTAGAAAGAGCCCTTTAAAAGAAAAAGAAGGAGAAATGACAGAAACGAAGGGAAGGAGTGGGAACTGGAAGGGCCTTTTTTTGTTGTTCATCGTTGGTGTTGACTGAGACTTGGGCAAATTGAGTTTGATTCTCATCTCACCTATTGCTTTTACCGTGGTCTCGTAATATTTAATGGATCATCAAAGGGAAGAGCGCAAAGAGGACAATAGGTAAGATCAGTCAAATCCCCTGCAACCCCATCAGATATCGAAGCAGTGATCGGTGGATGAGTACAAAGAAACATGAGGTAAGACCAGACAATGATTTCGGCAAGCACAAAATGACCATTGCATTTTGTTTCTCTAATTCGGAAATAAACCTAAGGATCTAAGGCTAGCGTTGGTGACGGCAGCATCACAGAGTTTATCATCAAAGAAGAAAGAAATGGGTAGTGTTGAGGCTTGTGGTCAGTGAGTCCAGTTTTACTGATGGGTTTCATCTAAGACGGTGGATAGTGGATCATCAACGTGGCTCTCTGTATGGCTTGTATACACACAACAGATGCAAAATGAATTTAGCGTGGATGTTGAGCGGATTGCTAGGCCACTAAGTAAAGGATAAATAAAATAAATAAAAAACACAACAAAAATGAATGGGCTGTACAACAACAATAAAATGCGTAAACGTGGAAGAAATTGGAAAAGTGGGTCTTCTCCAAGTGTAGCGTAGGGTGATTTCACATGAATATGAGGCACAGCAGCGATGCACTAACCAAGAGCAATATCCAAACTGGTTCCCAAAGGCCAAAAGAATTGGAGTAGATCAGAATTCACGTATTTCATTTTGGTTTGGATATTTCATTCTCAACTTTATCAAAACTTATATTTTCATTCCACAATGTGTTCCGCCGCCCTGCCCCAACCCATTTCGGTGGCTCTCCTCATCCACTACTCTCTCCCTGCCGCAAATCTTTCTGACGACCTCCACCCTTCCACAATAACTTTTTTTTTTTTTCTTCACTTATTGTCCTTCTGGTTGGTGACCTTGAAGAACTGGAACTCGTCTAGAAGCTTCCTCTTGCACGACACGAACTCCGCCTTCATCTTTCTCGGAGCCGGCGGACACGTCAAATTAGCACCGCCGGAATCGCGCTCTCCTTCAACGTTGGTGTTTGGTAGCTCTCCTCTTCATCGTCCGATAAGGCGCAGTCATTTGCTTTGTCATTCTCGACAGTGGGAAACGACGAATGATTGTTTGGTTTAGGATATTGGGAATCCGTATGACAATGAATTTATAAGATTAGAATGGATTGAAAGGAAGCTCGTGAATCGGGATATGTAAGAAGCACGTATTCTTTCTAGTGGCGAGATCTACTGCCCACCCAACTAATTAAATATGGTGTACCAAACAATTCTCATCTCATATATTAATGCTTTAGTGCGTATCGCAAGATTCCCTTTTAATCAAGGTTAAGAAAATCAGACCGAACATCGAACCGATCGAGGTATTGGTTTAAAGGTTTAGAGGTCCAATTGGGGTTCAATCGGATTATAATAAAATATATATATAAATATATATGTATAATTAATTAGAACATAAAAAATATATTAAATTATTAATATTAACATAATTAACACAAAATATATATATATATTCATAGGTATACAAAAATAAACCTGATCTATATAAAATTTATCTAGTTCCAGTCTCACAATATGGTTACAAAAGTATTTGAAAACAATATTTATTAGTAATTAGTGAGTTTTATGGTGAACAATTCGTGGATATTAGTATTTTTTTCATATATAAAATAAATATAATCCATTTTTTTTCATTTTTGCTCTATGACTACTATAAAATATCAAAATTTAAGATTTGAAACTAAAATAAAAATAAAAAATTTAAAAGCTCCGAACCGGTTAGGCCTGGTCAGGTTCAAACCTCTCGATTTTGGCTACTTTGACCGTAGCACTGGCCTCGATTAACCCTTGATCGGACCTACCGATTCGGTCCGATTTTCTTAATCTTGCTTTTAATTCATTGTCATCATTCAAATGTAGATTCGCGCTCAGTTTATCATTTATTTTGAATGATACGAATTGCTCATTCATTATGACAGTGAAGACAGAAATATTCAAGAAAATGAAATTTTTCCGTGGGGAGATTCAGGAAAATAATAAAACATTAAAGCACAGCAAAGCCTCTACTGTTGGAAAAATCCAATCAAAATCCAAATACCCAATACATTTCATTATCATAAAACCCCGGAATAAGAGAGGGACTAATTTCTAAACCTTAAAAACAAAAAGCCCAAACCCAAAGTCCTTAAACTAACCAACAAACAACCCAGGCCCGTTGTTGGGTTCCGCTAACAAGCAGAAACCACCACCTCTTTCTGCAAAATCTCCAGGTCCCTGCAGCAATTGACCATGGCCTTGTTGGGAGTGCGCACTGCGCGCCCCCTCCCAACAGCCGAATAAGTCCGGTACACTACGCACCCCTTCCCCGGCAGCTCCTGCTTCACCACGTGCTCGCACCAGTACCCTTCCACGTCAGCATCCCTCATGGCCCACCCCTCGGCACCTGCCCCGCACGTGACAGCCACAGAGAACTCAGTGGGCCCAAAGCACTTCAGAACCCTGCTCATAAGTGGGCCCAAATCAATTGACCCGGGGTCCAACCCCTCCACCTCATAGCTGGCATAACTGAACCCATCCTCGGGGGTCACGTGCACCGTTGAAAACGCCGCACCCTCGATCCCGTTCATCGAGTACCCGCACGGCTCAAACTGGAAGTCGCATATCACGTGACTCGGGACGATCTCCGAAACCCGGGACATTTCCGTCATTTCGGCCCCTCCCGATTCCTTGAAGAACGCGCGCGCCTTGTCGCGGTCCAACCCAGTCATGCACATCTCAACGGTGCCCGCACCCGAACGATCGCCAATCGACGCTGACGTGGCTCCATCCCTGCACGCCACGTAGATATGCCAGCTGCGATTCGGGGTAGCAGGATCGCAGAGGACGTAGGCCTCGGCGCGGAGATCGGCAAAATGGTCATTGAGGACGGCGACCTCCTCAGGGAAGTTGCGGTGCGGGGCATGTTGGTCATTCGGGAAGATGAATGTGCCGCGTGAATACTTAACGGCCGAAACGGAGAGCGAGAGTGAAGTAGAGAGCTCTAGGATGGGCTTGATTGAGAGGAGGAGCTTGGTGGTCCCGCAAGTTTTGAGTATGATCTTGAAAGGGAAGACGAAGAGGCTCGATTCGGAGAGGACGTAAGAGTCGAGTTCGGCGTTGGAGAGGTGAGACACGATGGTGCAGCACGCGGGCTCGAGAATTGAGTTGATTTGTGAGCGAGTTAGGGCGCGAATGCCTAGCCCCTGAGGGTCCTTGAAAAGTGGTGGCTCGCTGAATGAAATCTCGAGGCGCTTCTCGAAGCCTTCGAATCCGATTGGAGATGGTGGATGGTTGTTTGTGACGTCCGCCATGGCAGAAATACTGTGTTTATATGAGTGGAGGGAAAAATAAAAAGAGAGGATGAAATGAAAAATTTTAGCTATGCTGTGTGTGGTCTTGTCAGGATGGCTTCCTCACGCACTGCGAGAAACAAAAAGGGAAAATTGATCATGAGAATGATAATAACAATATCATAATATCCTAGAAGGATTGAGTCAGGAGTGGAATTATCAGAGAGCGGAGGTGGCACCTTGGAGTATGCAGCAGAATGGAATTTGTGAATGTCACCGTTGGGACGAACGTCTTCAATGCTGTAGCCGAGGGGAGCTTCGTGATCGTAATGCAGGCTGCTGCTACTACTACTGCTGCTGGAATCGTCTTTCGCACATTCGGTCTCCATTAAAACATTCACAAGCCGGTTCTGCAACAAATGCGTTATTTTTCAATATTTTTCAACAACGATGTTGAAACTCAACAATATCTATAACCCTTCACAGAAAGAATTTCAACACGAAGGATATGAATTCAGGATTTAAGGATTCCGAACTATGGAGGAGCTACGATCAAAACAAACGGTCATTGGCCAAGTGCCTACGTATGCTGCAAAAGGACCATGCTTTTAAGCAATGCAAAAATCATTTAATTTAAATCTAGTAGAACATTTAAAAGTGATAAAATCTTACAAAAAGATAAGGATGACAATTTGTTTTTCTTAATTTTATTTTATTTACGTTTTAAAGTTAAATTGATCTTTTAATCTTAATATTATCTTTTGTTTCCTGATGTATAAAAACAAAAATCTTAATATTATCTAATAAGTATCTTTATAGCTAATTTCCCTGTGATAAATTGTCTCCGATCACTTATTCTCAAGTTTATAACCCCTTTCATTCAAATAGTTGTTAACCTCAATGGATATCTTTGGTTTAATGACATATATTTATAAGAATTCAATAATGATTTTATTTAAATAATATGACAATTCATATAACCTCACATTAGTAAATATGATTAATATACACCATCACTTTTTCAAAAATCATGTAAAAAAAGAAATTCCATTGGATATAATAATCAAAATTAAACTCTTTAAAAAAAAATAGAAGAAAAAAAATCAAAAGCTAAATACTTACGTCTAAAAGCACCGAATATATGGCTGAAAATTTTTTATGGAGTAGTTGCTGATATATTCACCAAATGAACTGGAAACTTTGAAGCTTGAAACTGCTGCTTTGAAACAATGATACAGAAGAACTATATCAGTCGCAGAATCAGCCATTTAATACCATTCAAACAAACAAGTGAATCAACCACTGTCAATCTCTTTAACACTTACTAAATAGACACACAAAGCCACAAAGGTGAACATAATCATGCATAATAGAAACAATGAAAGGACAGTCTTATTAAAAAAATAACAAAACTCGATAGCATAGTTGAAATATGGTATTCCATGGACAAACAGGGTTTAAAACATAAAATTTGTTCCCAAAAAAAAAAAAAAAAGTTGTAGTAACTTTTTATATCCATTGTTGTATAACTCATAACGAATAAAAAGCAGAGCAATAAGAAGAGACTCAAATAAAGGGAAAAAAAGCAATAAGTCAAACCAATAATAATCAAATGTGAATCACCAAATCAGTTAAAAACCGGCATTCAGATTGGTACATGGCCGTGGATCACAAAACAAGAGAAAACAACAGGGAGGATTCATATATATATATATATATATATATATATATATAGACACACACATACACACATGGCCATGAACCACAAAACAGTGGAAAGTAACAACAGAAACGGGACTCAAAGCATGGAGCAAGCTAGGGTAGACAGAAGAGAATCGGAACTCACTTGTCCTGGACCTGTAATAGACTGAAAGCGCGGAATGTGACAAAGGGAAGGAGATTTGACAAAGTTAAAGCGCGAAAGAGACGGGAAAATAGGTGTGTGAGCAAGTAAGCGCCTAGGAGGAACGTCTCTATTTATAGTGGGCAAACCCGGCCGGGCTCTTCAGCTGTGTAAAGTGAGACTCCTCGTATAAATCTCCCAATTCGTGCGAAATATTTTAAATTATAAATCTCTTTCTCACTTTGTAAAGAAAAATCTTTAAAATAGCCTTATTGTTTTCTAAAATTTTGTGTATTTAATACGCAGAGCAATTTGAAACCTTCTTCTTGATTATTTAGTATTTGGACTAGAAATGGAGCTGAGATCTCAGCCCCACCACAAAGAACTTGATTAAGGGGTCCCATAAATCGCTTATATGAGATAATGCCTCATAGATATTCTCTATTTATTAGCATATTTCCTAGATTGTCTAGGAGATAATACAAGATCTCCTATTATTTAATCATATTTCCTATTATCTCATCACCGCATCTCCTATATTAGATTATATTCTTTACTAAATTCTAAGAATGTCTCTCTTATTTAGAGAAGATTATTTTCTAATTTATCACAAGGTCATCTCTTTCTATAAAAAGAGGTTTAATCACTGAGTATCAGAGTGTCTTTGAAGGTACTTCACTCGGCTCACATGTACGATTGAAGAAATCTGCACCTTTACCTCCACTTCTAGATAATAACAATATCAACTAACTAAGAAATACAAATATTATTAGGTAGGCAACTCGTCAGTTTAAGAAGGTACGACATTTATTTAAAAATAGTATTTTTTATTTGAATGATAAACATATTAATAAGCTTTGTTTCTTTAAATATTTATAAAGATTGTCAAGCTTTTTTTTTTTTGTATAACTTTATTATGGCTTTTATTTTTTATTCAAAATAGATCCTAGTATAAATAGAAAGGAGAAATGAGATTATGAGAATGAAAAAAATATATATATCAACTAAGTTGATGTTTTCTTACAACAAAAATCTTTAGTAAAACTATGTACAGACTACGTACAGACTGTCTTGTAAGTCTGGTGCTCTATCTCCTCCTCTGGGTTAAAGAGATGGGAATATCCTGACCTTAAGTTAGCTTTACTGTTCTCGTGTAGTTTGTAGTTCTGTTTTATTTTCATATCCTACCGAGAAAATAAAAAAGAATCCAAATACAGTATAAATCCAATATCTCATTCAAGTTAGCTACTGTTGAGTCAAATTCAGATTAGACATTTCAAAGTAACAACGAGTGATAGAATGGAAAATGTAAAATAAAAGCATCAAAACTAAAAGAAATACACTATAATTTGTTCAAATGCACGGAAAAAAAATGCCGTATGCATTGATTAAAACCCTCTCTTGTAATTGTTAGGATTCTTGAGAAGGAAACAAAAATGGGCTTCGTGACTCAATTCCTTTAACGCGGGTTACTGTCTTGGTGGATTCAACATTCAAGCCATAATAATAAAGTGCAAGATAACCTACGGTGTGGTCGAGCAGTAGGGGTTCGTTCACCTTTAATTAAAGGTGAGGGGTTCGATCCCTGCCTTCCCTGCCTTTGGGAAGGGAATGGAAAAGCTTTCTTGAGCCAGCTATCTCACCCTTGAAGTACCCGCATAAACAGGCAAAGGGATTAGTCATCGTTATTGACAGTGAATACCCTTGGGAGACCAAAAAAAAAAAATATAACATACAATTTTGCTCCGGTATCCTCTTTGTTCCATCCTATGGCCATGGAGCTGTCTCCGTTTATAGGTAAATTTTTAGTTGGTATTATCCACTTCTTGCTAATTACCTATCACGCATAGGCGCATGAACTTTGTTCTTTTTTGTATTTTTAATATATCCAATCAAACTAACACTAAGTGCATTGCACTATGTTGATCTTATTTGTAGACAAATCTGAGTAAATAATTACATTTAAGAGGTGATAATTTTTAAATTATTTCTATTATATATGAGATAAAGATCTGTGCAAAAATTTATCATCACATCTTTTTATCTTAATATAATCAAAATATACTTTTATATTTGCAAAAATGCGTATTAGTTCATTGCATTGGCAAGTAGTACAGAACTCACAATTATGACTGTTGGTCCCAATTAGTGAATTAACTGGTGGATCCAACTCCCACGCCAAAGCTAAAAAATTAATTTGTTGATGTAGTACACTTGGAGTAAATCACCTGACTACAATTTTAATAAATAAAACCCTTTCTTAATCAAGTGTTGGGATATGATTGTTAAATATATGGAAAATATTAATATAGATTTTAAGTTTATGATGAATTTTATATATTGAAATGATCTCATCAATAAGTACTTTTATAACATTTATATATTTATGACTTATGTTTTAAATAATTAATATGTTAAGATGTGTAAGGTTTATCGCAAATTCTGTGGTATAATTCCTCTAAATATATATATAATATTATATAGATATCATTTTGTAAACATTTTTTCGAATATTCATCTCGTTGTTTAGGATTTACGTGAATTCGTTAGCGTTGCCACCACACAACTCTGTCACGTATTATAATTTTATTTATATGCAATGGGTGTAAAATTTATATCAAACGTAGTATATAGTGCCATAAAATGCAAAACCCAGCTTTCTTTCTATGCAAGGAAAAATCAATTATCATCATAATCCCGTGAGAGCAAATTTTATAATACCGATTTTGCGGAAACTTTATGATCCATTCTTCATTGACTTCGCACCAAGTTGCTATCCACTTGCTGTCCTCTTTGCCACACACTCAGCATCCACTTAGAGTAAAGCAATTTAAGATCTTGATGATTGTTTTAAAAAAAAAAAAAACTGAGAAGGGGACAAAAAGCCAGACAAAGATTTGTTTTAATAGGATAAGAGTTGTTATTTGTACTCATAGAATATGAAATACTATATTAATTCATACATCATCCACTACTGAATGAGATGTGAACCTCATTCTAATAGGGTCTATATATCATTCAATGATAAATGATCAAGTGTGAGTTGACACAGTATCCCATATTTTATGAATACAAATAATATTTTTTTTATTGATAATTGACTATTAATCTCCCGCACTTTCAGAAGCACCAAAAGCTAGTGAAAGAGATTGGTTGTGAGATATAGAGCCTTCCTCAAATTAAGAGGGCTTTGGCCAATCCTCATGCGTTCTTCAAATTTGTCATACCAGAAGAAAATAAAATATATACATAGAAAAGTGCGGGATTCCATTCGAATGAATGGTTGCTGGTGTGTTGGCGTTGCCATATGCCAACATTATTTATACCTTGACTGTTTGTCATAAACTAGCTTTATTTATGCCACTCGGTGGATAAAGGAAGGGGAAACAGCTCCACACTAGATGCTTATAAAAATATTTTACTTCTTAATTCAATATGGGAAAATGTTTTTCAACCAGGTAAATACAATATCATTTATATATTTTTATTCTTTATTTACTTATAGTTGAAGACAAATAGGTACAGAAAAACTATATCAACACAATACCTTGCATTACAACATTTGAAATAGTACACAAAAATTAATTTAAAATGTTCATTGAAGTGAGTTTACTTGACATATTTATCATTAGATTTTTTACATAACAGTGAACACATTCATACTTTCTAGCTTCTACACGTAGAAAATCACTTTAATGATGTGTTTAGTGGAGGAGTAAAAATAGAGAAAAAAATTTTATTAGTAAATTTTATGCGTAAGATTACAGATAAATAGCTTTTCCATATACAAAAATTTCATTTAATATTTACCCTCCAACCAAACCCATTCTAAGGGTTGGAGTTTTATCCGAAAATTTTAACTTATCGGGTGGTATCATTTCGGACCCGTTATCGTATTTTTTTCGATACAGATGTTTGGCACATATTACAACACCAATATAAGCCCTTTTTGAAGTGTACATTTTGTAATTTGTCTATAATGAGTTACATTGCCTTCTAAAGACAATGACTGGTAACTGATTTGCAAGCTTCCGTTGGCAGCACTAGTAAATGAATGGAAATTAACCGGGATATTCATACCTGACCAAACCATTAGTATAACTAGATACGCACTATATCTTTTTGTTTTATATATATCCATGTTACAGAAATGATTCCCGCTACTTTATTATATTCGTTTCAATCATTTAGCTATTGAAATCTAATCAGGTAATCAGATGGATCAGGAGGCGAATCGATTGCTCATGCGCGAAATACAATAGGAGTCATAGGAGTCACTAGGTCATAATTATCAATTAATAATTCATCAGTTGTGCGATGCCAAGTTGAAGCATTTGAAGACTCAACACACCGAAAGGTGTAACTTATGCAAAATCTGAATTCCGTGAAAAGAAATCAGGGCCTCAATTTATTTGATTTCGCACCCCAACCATACTCTTCAAGATTTTCAATTTAAAAAAAAATAATATATATATATATATATATATATATATATATATATGAATCGTTTCTTCTTCGTCAGTTAGCTAATGGAACTTGTGGCGTCACAATCCATCAAAATTTTTGGCTCTTCGTGTAGACATTGCAGTAAGAAGAATAAATTAAAGAGGAGAGTGATTAATTAGTCTTCTTATAAGAGGGTGTTTTGGATTCTTTTTCAATTAATTCTCCAGTTATTTCTATATCTTGTCATTGATAAATGTTTCAGTGCCCAACTACTTCAACGGGAGAATATGTTCCTCTATCTTTTTGGAGGACTTTGAATATTGATCTTCATCAGCAGGCTGATGGAAAATATTTAAAACAAATATTTTTTTTCCTCTAAGAGAAATAGTAGCGACAATCAGATAACGGAAAATCATAAAATGAGAGGGAAAAGAAGATAAGAATCATATTAAAAACAAATTGTTATGTCCAGCTGTTAGCAAGAATTAGACGAAGTATATTTTACAATTACATTTTCGGGTCAAATTAAATGACATTACATTACAGATAAGAATACAAACACATGCATTACTATTTAATGGAAAAACGACGGCAGTATGCACTTGTGGTTTTTTAATCATGAAAACAGACCAATTGAAAATCGACAAAAGAGAAAAAGAGAGAATGACCAGAGAAGGGAGTGAGGACCAGATATGTACCTTTCATGGAAGACTATTAAACAAGTTCAAGGACGGCTGCCAAAGCATAAATAACAGCAACTTTAAAGAACTGAGATTTGAGACTAATTGTTTGGAAAGCGTGGCACTTAATCATTGGATCCTCGTTTGTTTATAAACGAACGTTACACAAGAAGAAAAATATAATAAATAGAATTTTGAACAAAAAAATTAATTTTAATTATTGAATGCAATAGAGTGATATAATATATTTATTCATTTAGAAGTCAATAAACTTAATGAGTTTAATTTTGATACACTAAAAATATAAATATGCAATCAATTATCTTTCTTTTTATATGACTTTTGAAATAGTTGGTGTGTATGCATGAAAATTAACTATATTTACAGATTTAATATTATATAATTAAATAAATATATAATTTTTTTTTGTACAGTTAGTGTATTTATATCAAATCCTAAAAGCAATATATTATTTTAGCAACTAAATTTTTAACATTCTTCTAACTCTGATTTTTTTATTATACCTCCGATGGGCAAAAGAGCAGGCAAGGGCGAAACGAGGGAGCAAAAGGTTTGACTATTGTGGCAAGAGACTTTTTCATTTATTGTTATTTCTGTACTTTAAAAGTAAATGTCTATTAATATATTAATTTTATATTATTAAATATGATATTAATTTTTATTTTTTTTATTTATTAAATATATTTAATAATAATAAAATAACTATCTCAACATACATCTATTTTTTTTTAATGTTAAAATAGTAAAGCTATTATGGATGTTGGAATAAAAGTGGTGCTGTCCACATTTCTATGCCCGTGCTTTGTGGGCTCAAAATAAGTATCTACAAAAGGAAGAATGTGCAGTGCAGGACATTAATTCATTCTGGCTTGTCTTTTCAAGCCAGCTGCAACCCATGAACTTACTCACTCACTTGCGGCTGAGCTCTGCTTCTAGAGTTCTAGTATCAAACTAGTGTAGTGTTGCAAGAGTAGATAAAAATAAAATAAAATAAAACCTAATAAGCGTTTGAGAGAGTGGAAGGTTTTTCCATGAAATAAATGTGAACGCCAATATGCTATACCATGCCTAAACCTGGTTACATTCATTTGTCCCCACTCCATCACCTTTGTCATTTTAAAGTGTTTTTTGTCTTTGTCTTGTCTGAGAATGCCTTTCAGGGAAGCTTGATTGGAAGGGGGGTCCACTCATGGGGGAATGCATATACGAAGTTACAATAGACAGTGACTCCTTACATGGGGTCTTTGTTTTTCCTTTGAAGAATCAAAATGAATCATCTCACTTTTTAAAATTAAAATTTGAATAGCAATTAATTTTCTTCTATATATGATGTGATGCATGTATTCATCCTCCTAATTAGATTGCGTGAAAGTGGTGTGAAAGAATATTATGCAGAATCAATAATCTTGCTATGTATTCCTTGTTTTTGTTCTATACACACTCGTGTACGCGTAGATTCGGGAATTATAAATTAATGAACGAGATAAGCGCATGAAACTTATACGCAAGGAACATATACAATAGGCAAAATTGGATTTAAATAATAATCACATGTGACCATGTGAGGGGAGGGATTAATAAGAATACTCACTTGTGAGAAAGCAAATGAAAAGAAAAAGGTTAAAATTTCAAAGCTAAGCAAAAAGTATGGACAAATATAAACTTAGCATTTAGATAACAATTAAAGTAATGGAATTAAACTTTTCGGTCAAATTAATAAAAACAAATGAAACTGGAGATAGTTTCACGGAAGAAAAGGATGGACCTCATGAAAGGAAAAAAAAAAGGATGGACTGCCAACAATCATGGGGTGACCAGATGTAAATTCATGTCTGCCTCTGAATTATTCTCTGGTCTTATTGAAATAACATTAGCTTGTCTTAATTATTAATTTTTGAACTATAATTTACATGCATTTGGGTTCACGTTTATGCTGTGTTCTGAGTCCTGATCAACGTGAACATACAGTATTGGTCTTCAAGTAGTTTTTGGTTCGGGATATAATATTCCAATGGCTTCTGTCAACAAAAAAGTGGACCCAACATCAGACCCAAAAAACTACAGCAACAAAGACCCAATATCGTTAGTGAAGCTTATTTGGGTTGGGCTTAGACTAGAAGCATAAGCCCGAGACAGGCAAGATAACGCAAGATAGTTGATCGTATGACCCAAAAGTGCAAAATGAAAAGGTTGTTGTTGCTCAGATTTTGTCTGAGCACACAACTATGCTTGTTGTTCTATATTTTTTTTGTTTTTTGGTCTGAAGAACACCACAATTCCAAAGTGCTATCACGTTAAATTGGGTCTAATTCTTTCTGACCAAGGTCTGAAACTTGATGACCCAGATAAAAAAAAGGGCTGAAACTCGAGGACAAGCAGCAAACTGCGGTTCCACCACAGAAAAAGAGAAAAAGAAAAGAAAAAGCAACAAAGTGCGGTGCAGGAAACCAGGAACTATATATGAAACTGGACTAGTTTGACCAATAGCATTAATAATAATTGGACTATCAAATTTTGCTGTGTTAATTAGTTCAGTATAACTCAATTTTATGTCATTATTTTATAATTAGATGTATGTAAATGTAAAGTTTTAGGTCTATAACTAAATAAAAATTTCTCGTATTGAGAATTTTAGGGGGGAAAAAGAGTTGGAGAAATGGGCGTTGTAACTAGTGTGGAAAAAGACATGACTGATTTGTCTTTTCTTGTTGACCTCATCTTTATTTATCTCTTAATGTGCTCTGATTTAACCTATTCATGCACGATGCACCTTCAAAATTGACCTCCAATTATCAGGATATGGCGCATCACCACTTAGCGAATTTGATGGTACAAACATCATGATGAAAGCAAGTGGGTCAATCACCAATCACCATTTAGCAAGTGAGGTTCTCTAAGCTCTAATGATTGGAACCATTGATAAGGAGGTAAGAATTCTACCACATATAAAGAATCTAATTTGACAGGCAGATATATGCGTGCCACTGTTGGGGAATTAACAGTAAAGGAAGATGGATCACATCCAAAGTTATTGAGAAATATTTAGAATCGTTATATGCTGTTTGATGGAGTGATTGTAAAATTATCAGATTAATAATCTTATAATGAACGAGTAAAGATGCAAATCTTATAATACAGGAACCGGAGATAGGAATAAGTTAACAATCGTTGGTAAACTTAATACAATAATCTCAACACTTTTATTTGGACCAAGATCTATACATCGACTAACAGCCCCTAACAACCCAACCAAATAGTTAGTTATTAAGTTAAAACAACTTTTATTAACTCAACTGTTTGTTAACTTAACTACAGTAGTTAGTTGTTTCATTCTCTGTATATAAACTCATGTTATTCATTCAATAAACCACTTTTTAGTTGTTCTCTTTTACTGTTGTGCTGTTATCGACAACTAATCACATCAAGCTGGTGTGCGTAATTTATAATGGATGCATCATTATTAAATCGCCAATGCTTGTCTATTTTTTGGTGGTGAAAGGTGCTTGTTTTGTCTACAAGAGAACATAAGTATTTCTCAATCCTTAGGGAAAAATACTTAGGTATTATAGAGTCATAGCACATAAGAATTTCTCTTTTTATCAGATTTCCTCAATTTATTCCATTAAACTTACACAGAATCACCTATGGATTCCCTCCTTTTACTTATTTATCTTGACATATTATATTTAGCTCAATCAATTGATCAATTATTTGCATTTATTTATTTTTTGTTAGCTGACACGGATGTTGTATTCTGATGTCATAATTCATAAATTTGATCTCACTTACTATTCTAATCTCAATCTTTTAAAATAAAAATTCTATTACTTAAATTTAATTTTTATATAAATTGAAAGTATGTAATTATTTTACAGTATGAATACATATAAATCAAAATCTTTTAACTAACGAAAGGTTTTGCACGTGAGAAAAACATTTACTATATATTCTCTTTTTTTTTTTAGATTTTTTTAGCATTAAAATGGGTGAAGTTAAATTGAGTGGAGAACAGGCCCGCCTGTATGCATCCGTGCTTATTGCCGGCCCAATAATGGGTACATTGAATTGAACCAAAAGGGCGACTATGCGTTAAGGTAAAAAAATCCAAACACCAGAGGCTTTTCACATGCTTCCAAAATTACGTGTTAAAATCTTGCGATTAGCCGATTATAGTTACACTAGTGAGAATTAAATACTAAATAGAGATTCCAACGTCCACTGATGATGATTAGCTAGCATATACTAACGAATTCTCGCCCAATATAAAGGGATGCAACTAATTTATCTTAAGAGTCTCTAACCAGGTACAATTGCTAATACTCCGTCTCGTATAAGTCTTTTAAAGTTATAAATGAGAATTAAGATAGTAATTAGATATAATTAAAATTTTAAAAAATAAAAAAGAAAAAAGTATTTATCAGTCATTAAAAATTATCTCTCTATTAAATAATTATACTCATATTCACTCATTTTTACTCATAATAAACATTAGGATAAAATGGATAAAAAATAATTAATATTTTTTTAAAATGTGAAAACAACTTATATTTTGAACCGGAGAGAGTAGTTACCTATAATATTAATGGTATGTTTAGTTAGAGGGTAAAAAAAAAGGGTAAATTTTCATTGGTTGGATTTCATGTGTAAAATTATACATGAAACTCAATTGTGAAAATTTTACCCTCAACTTTACTCCTTAATCAAATATACGCTAAGGGATATAAATTTTTTGTCCGTAAATGGTGCCCCTATCTATATCCTTTCAATCATTTATCTCCACATAAAAAAATAAAAATCAAAACAGATTTAAAAATTTATCAATTACCAAATATATAATATATATCTTCCACATGTTAATAAATGATTGGGGAGTAGGAAATGGGATATCATTCAGAGACAAAAGATTTCCATCCAACATTGAGACGACAATTAGATTTGTGGTTAGAGTTGTATTATATAGATACATCTTAACTTTGAGACAATTCATCCAAAATCAAGGGTGGAAAACAACAATTCTTATCTTTAAATATGTATTTTACAAAATTCAATAGTGATAAATTGATGTCTACAAGTTGTACAAGGTGAAAGTTGTACAAATGACATTTATCTTCTGGTTATTTAATTATATCTTTTTCTAATGAGTTAAGAATTCAAAAGTGATAAATTTTGTAGTAAAGAATGAGTCTTTCCAAAATAGGGAGTACATTAAAAAGTTTTAAAACTTACTAGTTTTAATTTCTTAATGAGTCCCAGAAAAATTCCTTAATTATAATCTCGAAATTTTAACCAATAACTCTTCAATAACAAGTATACTTGCAACAAATTTTGGGAACATGAATCCTCAAGAAAAGAAAAAACAAAATAATTGGGTGCATTTGGAAGAGCCACTCTCCGAGAAGAGGGCAAGACCAAGAGGAGAGATTGTGGTCGTACATAGTGTTGTTGCATTCCATCAGCCAGTGTAATAAAGCTGAGAAAGAGAAAGGGGGGTTACAGAGTGCATAGCACGGGTGGGTCACCTTTTGCTTTTTCCAATATAATTCGAAGTGCTTTGGTGAAAGCATTATATTTGAGAGTTTTGAACGATGAAAGAGGGCAAGGAGCCAAAAAACAGGCTTGGATGGCATTGCGGTTTGTCCGTGGAAGAAAGGAAGAGAAGGGAATCAAATTCCAACAGCGTGGAATGGAAGAATAAACGCACTCCAACGAAGATCTTGTGTCTGTTGTAGTGGGGATTCCCACGTTGCCATTTACCACGACTACCACCTTCACACTCTACTGTACATTCCATCACATTGCACTCGCTGCTATGGTACGCACATCAACACATCACTATAGCTATTGGTTATGAGCTATCAAAATGCATTCTATAAGGATTTCTTTTTTCAAAAATATCTCGTACTTTTCTCGTCTTAAAATAATGATGGTTTTTAATTTTTTTTAAAATAAGATGAATAAATTTTAATTATTGTACCTTATGTCAGTTACTATTCATATAAGGTTATTTAACTTAGATTTTCTTATCTCGCACTTTTATACTAAATAAGTCCTCTAACTTAATATATATATATATATATATATATATATATATATATATATATCTCCCATTGTAAGTTAAATATATATCTTAAACTATTGAATAATTGTAGAAGTCCTTTTTTTCTTCATAAGACTCATTGTTAAATTAAAAGTTTTTCTAATCCAATAAGATTGTGTTTATATACAGGAATATAATCCACAAAAGTTTTTCTTCATAAGATTGTGTTTTTCTAATCCAACAAAATTATATGTTGATTAAGCTTCCATATACAGGAACATTATTTATGTGTATTGCTGAAGTGGGGTCATCATACCGGTTCACCCCACACTCAAGACTGCAAGTGTGACATTCGCAGCACAAGTAGCCAACTCCTTGATACAGAAACCAAGCTCAAAAGGAATGATGGTTGTGCTTTGGGGAATAATTGATATCCACTTCTTGGTGGCCGTGCTCAAACAGATTGTGACTATGGAGATTATAGCCATCTTTGCACTCATCATCATGTTATAAGGGAGAGTATAATTTTCTATGAGATGTGATTATGTGTGTTGAGCTCATATGTGGTATGAGCTCCAGTAGTGTCCTTGAAGTACTATGAGTAGAGAGGAAAATGTTGTTTTTATTGCCTTTGTTAGTAGGGTGTGCTAAAGTTTTATAGTTGGTTTTGGAATATTACATATATGTACTCCTTTTGTATGATACCTTATTCAGGTCATCATGAACAATTATCTAAAAAAAAAAAGATTGTGTTTATATATTATGCAAATAAGAATTATATGATCACATCTTTATTAAAGTCCAATTATTTTTAAAATTTAGCACAAATAATCAATATGCTAAATCTTACACTACTCATGAGAGATCTCCCTTCTCTCTCTCTCTCTATATATATATATATATTGCACTTTATTTTGATGAAAATTTTTGAAGCGGCTTTTATACACACATTTTTTATTTTCTTAAAAAAAAATTTAAGGTAGGACAAGAAAAAAGAGAGATTTAGAGAAATTATTTTCAGTTTTTTCTTTTTTTATCTAAAAGGTAATAATTCTTTGCGGGAAAATCAACTACTTTTATTGAACAATTGTACAAAAAAAAAATTACCACAAATAATGTAAGTTTTTAAAGATATGTAACTCGCATGGACGTACTTATTGTTTGAGCAATGCACATCACGTGAAAGCCCTAATTTTTCTAACGTAAAAAAAAACCTGTGAGTATTCCCTTCTTACCCTGATTTCGATAGGTCATGTATATACAGATTTTCCATGTTGCAACAAAATGTCATGGATAAATTATACCGACCTCTCCTAATAAGCTTTGGTAAAATGCATATCATTTCATTTTTATTTGTAAAATTTATTCAAAAAATTCATGAATAAAATTATTATATTGATCTCCTTTAAGTTTAAAAAATCATTACACTGATATATCTTCTATTACATGATGAATAATATATGCAAGGGAGGTAATGTTACTTAGATAAATAGAAAAGAGTTGGGGAATTTCACCTAACATCAACGGAGATCAATATAATTTACCCAAATGTCATATAGTCACTTTCCTCCTCCACCAACAAATGCTTGGCGCTTAAATCACAATTCATAACCTCCATTGAATCCATTAGTTGCAGAAGAAAATGCTGCTATCGTTTTTTTCCTTATATTTGACGAGTTCCTCTTCAATTTGGACTAGTTGGTGATGTAATCAAATCTCATAGCACAAGATAGCACTAAGATCCCCAAGTGACATGGTCATAATAGTAAGTAAAAGAAAGTACTAAATGCTTTGGTTGCATAGTTACTGTAAATGGAAATTTGAAATGAAAAGCAAAGCTTACATTGTTTGTGTTGGAATGCATTAACAGTTGGGTGGCACAGGCTTTTCACAAGAATAACTCATCATGATTTATGACCCATAATTGAAATCGCGTTTCCAGGGCTTGTGTCACATCTCTAACTAATTTTTGCTTTATCGTTATCTTTTGCCCGACAAAGCAGTCTAATTTCATGCATTTTAAAACCTAAACAGACTAATTTAGTATGCTATGTAACCCTTTACATTTTAAACCAATCCCATGTTCATGGGTTGATATTTAATGTTAAGGATAAAGTTCGATCTCTCTGCTCAGTTGTTCCCCACATAGCTCCGAATGTTATGCTGCCCTAATTAACAACGCACTCGTTGGAAAATGTGAAATTCGTGGACCCAAAATGCAGCAATGCTTGTCCGATATATTTTCGGGAAAGTGATTAGTGGTAGACTCTATCGGTTCACTTGGCTTAACTGTAATTTTAAAAGGAAAAAAAAAGTTGGCGTCTTCGTTTATTTAGCAATAACCACCGAATTATTATGACATGAAATTTATGATTTTATATATGATTATAACATAAATCAAAGGACTTAACTTAAATATGCTGATAATGTAAATATTTTTATATTTTTATTCAATTAAATTCTCTCATGTGCATGACTTTTAAAATAATAAAGTGAGAATCAAATTTGTTTAGTTAATATAATATGTAATTGGATAATTGTCTAAAATAAATTATAGTGTAAATATATTAAAATTAAACTATAACTTAAATGTAACAAATTACTCTCTCTATTTTATAATAACCATAAAAAAACTAAACAATACATATATTAAAAAAATAAAAGAATATCTTGCTAAATTAAAAAAAGAAGTTGACAAATAATATCTTTATATAGTTATTATTACTTACTTCAAATAAATGTATTAATTATTTAACTAACATATTTATATTAAAGATATAAATAAAAGAAAAAATTAATATTATCTAAATATTATAAATAAATAAATATTTTGAAACATAAAAAAATTTTAAAAAATTATTCTTTTCCTGAACCGGATCATGTTTGTGTAGTCATAGTTGACTGAGGCACTGAACAGGCCCCGTCAAGTTCTCTTCCACACTTTCGAACATATTTGCGATTTTTGGTATACAGTATAAGACACTGCATGATGTCCATTAACATGTTTCGTAAAGCTTTTAAATTATTAACGTATGCTATCACTGTTTTTCCTTACGTTTTGAGTCTAACTTTGAGATGTACTCCCTGAAATTCGTTTTTGGAAATTTTTATTAATTAATTGTTGTTTTCAATTTTTATTGTAAAGAGAGAATGAGTGGAGAGGAATTGAGTTAATATGACTTAGCATTGACAGAGAAAAATAAAATAAAAGGGTAATTATCTTTTATTTTAATTTTTAAGATGTTATTGAAATCGATTTAATTATTATCTTAATTTCTTACAAATGCCAAAAGAGACACTTAATATAAAATGGGGGAGGGTATCTTTTGATTCTGAATTATACGAAATGATAAATTTGTAGAAAAAGAAGCATGGTGGCTTTGCATTTTGCAGCCACCGAAAGTTGAAAAAACAAAAAGAGATTACTGTGCACATGCACAGTAATGTGATATACAGCTGTACCACCGAAATATGTACAATAACATGCACAGTAACTCTCCAAAATCATCTATAAATAGAGCCTTCAAGCAGACGGTTTTTGCATCCGAACTAAGAAGCATTTCCTCAGTTGTAAAGGAAGAAGCAGTGTAGGCTTCTTGTAGTGAGAGAAAAATAGAGAGTGTGTGTAAGAAAATTCCAAGAGTGTAGTGTGAGTATACACTGGGGGTTTTGGATATATTCTCTAGATCTTTGTAATACTACTAATTGTAGTAGAAGAGAGTCTCATTGGGGATACACTATATTGTAATTACTCTTTAAATATAGTGGAGTATTTTTCAGAGTTTGGCCCGTGATTTTTCCCTCAAAATTACAGGAGGGTTTTCCATGTTAAAATATTAGTGTGCAGTTCTCTTGATCTGTGAATAGTAACGAGTACTATTTTATAAATAGTGAAGTGGGTCCAATGTATAGTACTATTCACGTAAATAGTGACATGGGCCCCACTGCGAATTACTATTCACCGTACTCCATTTTTCTGTCTCTTCAATTTGGGCGCGCTTCCGCTCACATCCATAAAGTGTTTATTACACTTGGGGTGTACCCGACTCTGATGATATCATAACAAAATTCCCAACGTAATCTTTAAAAAATAAAATTTCAACTTGATAGCAAATACTCCATCTTTTTCACTACATTTGACCACTTTTTTAGATTTTTTGCTACAAAACATTTGTCCATTTGTCATATCAAATGAGCATTAAATTATTTTTTAATTATACCAGTAATATAATTAGTTATGTCATTATTAATGGTAGTATGCAAGTCTTTAATAGAGGTGGTATAGTCCATCAATACAAATTTTTACGAATATTAAACTTATTTATTATTTTCTTAATCTATGTACGTTTTTATTTTTAGATAGGTAAAGTATAAAGGAGAGAGTACCAAATAGGAGGATCTTAACTAAGACAATGGGGGCGATGGCTGTTACCATTTTTTTTTGGAAAAAAATAAATTTATATAAATTTCGTTTGATGAATATGCTTAAATCTGAATATATTACTCCACATAAATGATTATACTTTATAAAAATGATTTTTCTAACTTTAAAAATCATCAGTTTATTTTTTAATTTAAAATAAAAATGATCACATTATAATGAGAATCATTTTAGAGCAAAAATAATTTCTGTTAAATAGATATAAGAGATAAATAATCAAATAATGAATTTGTTAACTTTGATTTGATTCTTAAGGATGCTCATAAAATTTGACATTGATAGGCACATATTTGGGGAATGCAACAAAGCAATTTTCCTTTTCAATAAAACCGTTTTGAAATAAGCAAAAAAAAAATATTTTGAAATAGATTTATATGTTTGGATAAAAAAAAGTCATGATTTAATTTGGGAACATGACTCGCAGGTGGGAAACTCATCCCAGCTAAGCCTTCTGGTTGCTTGCTGAGTCATGCTACATGCATAAATTAAATATACTTTCCATTCTCAAATATAAATCAACTCATATTTTTTAATTATTATTAACATGTATAAATCTATTTAATAAATTAAGTTTGAGTCCATAATCATGATATCAAATATAATCCAAGTTGCTTTACGCAAAACCATGAAATCCATCAAAATATGCATACATGTATAAATTTATGAACATGTAAAACCAAAATATATGTATGGTGTAGGACTCTACTCACATAGTCGTTGGAGCACTCTATTAGAAGCACAAATTGATAATTCACTATAAAGTGAAGCTCACCTAAACTGAAGTATTGCCACCTAAGAAGCACGGACACACCGACTTAGTGGCGTGTCCGTGTATCGGACATGTGTCGATGTTCGACTCCCACACGACACGCGTTAGTATGCATCTAATTAAAAATAATT
Source organism: Dalbergia cultrata (assembly GCA_031216105.1). Lineage (NCBI taxonomy): Eukaryota > Viridiplantae > Streptophyta > Magnoliopsida > Fabales > Fabaceae > Dalbergia > Dalbergia cultrata. The sequence continues at coordinate 54,651,211 of CM062347.1, forward strand.
ATTTTGAGTTTGGAAACGTATTAAACACAGTTAGATACTGCTCTAATTCAACATGAGCCTAAAATCAACCAGAGTTATTTGGTTGGACCTATGCTGTTGAGTCATTTTATTTTGAAAATTCTTCAGTTGATCACAAAATAACAAAAAAATCACACAAAAAAAATTTATATATATATATATATATATACCGTGTATGTGTCCTGTAATTTTTGAGTTTGGTGTGTCTCCGTATCCGTGTCGTGTCCTGTGCCCATGTCAGTGTTTGTGCTTCATAGATTGCTACTATTGAGGAGGAGGTCGAGAAGGATTTGGTGCAACAGTTGTATCGTAAGAGAGGAGGAAAAAATGGTGAGTTTTATCTAAAACTCAATGAACATATTATCACCCATAAATCTCATATAAAACAACCAAAGAATACATAATAACAATAGTAAATGCAACAACTATAAACCATTCTTATATCTAAACACGTAATAATAAAAAATCGGTAATTCATGTAAATTGTGCATAACAGTAAACTAATAGAGAAACAAAAATCTCTGAATATATATATAGGGAATGTATCATATGAGAACTTTGGTTTATTATGAGAGTTAGAGAAGTTAATCTCGACCTTTGGATTTTATATGAATAATCAATATTAAAATGTAAAGTCATATGACTTTTTTAAACGAGCATGTAAGTATTAATCGTCATTAATTATCTTTAAATCTTGATCATCTATATATGATTATATATATGGCCCAGATTCGCTCCTCTCACTTTCATAATAAGTCATCTTTCTCATGTGATTTATCTTTTGTACATATACACGTATACATAAAATACGCAATTATACTATGAATTCTAAAAGGCACCTAACAAGGTCTCATATTGGATATATAACCAGGTTTCATTATCTAAATACTTTGACAGGGGTGAGATTATTTTTTAATAGAAAACTTGGTACCAAAATTAACAATTTCATAACTGTTAACTAACTTTTTGTTTCTCTATATCTAATGTCTAACTAAAAATCATGAAAACTAACTAAATTTTCTATCTTGCAATAAATTGAGCTCTAACTCTAATTCTTAAAAAGCATCATTTCATGAATAAATATAACTCCTGAAAGTGTTAGGATAAACATAACATTTCTAGAGATACTCATACTCATAAATCAATTTATTCTTAAAACAATTGAGTATCAAATATGGTCCCATGAGTTTCTAACACATTTTCATTATTTGCATTTGAAGCATAAATTGTAGATTTAACAAATTTTCATAAAAGTCCCTATAATTTCTTATTTCCCAACAAATAATTTCTAAAATTATGCTTACATATCATGGAGTAATAAATTAGTTCTAATGACCAAATGGTTATAGGATTGAATTCATTCATCTTGAGGGGTGGAACTTGCAGTGTTAGCACCAAGGGAGCCATAAGAAGAGAGAATGACACCAATGTTTACTATGGAAGTAAAATAAAACCCATGAAAGCTCATAAACACCCCATAACAATTCTATAAACATTGCAAAAGTACCCAAACTTAACAACAATTAAGAACATAAACACCCCAAATCATAGACATACAAAAGTGGAGAGAAAACTAAGCATAAACCATGAATAATCCTTACCTTGAAATTTGGAGAAGGTATGATAGTAATAGGAAGAAAGTGAAGGGTGGAAGAAAGGTTTGGTATATTAGGGTTTAAGTTTTTGGAGAGAAAACAAGTAGGAAAAGGGTTTATATAGGTTGGGTTCACTTAAACGAAACTACATCGTTTTAAACGTGTTTTGATATTGGGGCACCACTATAGCTATCAATAGAGGAACATCAACGTGATGGGCATGCACATGACTGCTATAGTGGTTTCCAGCAATGGAGACCCATGACTTAGACAGCTTGACCACTATAGCAGTCACTCGCGAACCCAACATGGTACAATTGCACCATCCACCGCTATAACGGTCCTTGATTGCTATAGTAGTCACAATAAAGCAAGTTCTACATTCTTAAGTTTTTCATGCATATAAGGCCTTTTCGACATGGGTCTTGGATGAACTTAAGGTCATACTAAACTTATCTACGGACACATTGACATGAGGTATCACAAAAAATTTGAATGAATTATCAGAAATAAAAATATAATTTTAAGTGTAAAGTCCATTTAAAGGTGAAGGTATATTTTTTAAATGTTTGTTTATAAACAAAAACTAATTATTTTAGAAGTTTAATATTTTAAAATAAATAACATAAAGTATAAAATATTATAAAGCATAAAACAATCATTTTATACACTTTTCTTTATTAATTTATCATATAAAGTAATTATTATAAAGTAATTATTCATTCAAACTCTTCCACTGAACATATTTGTCGAGATGTATCTTGCGATATTAATTATTGCATGAAGTGAGGATTGTTGATGAGGCTGCTATCTTTATTTTTTAGTGTAATCCCATCATTTTCTTCTCTTTTCATTATTTAGAGTTTTGTGTTTTGTTTTGTTATCTCTTTTTAGGTGTTTCATTTTACTTTTGTGGGTGTTTTATTTGTCATTCTTATGCATGTTTTAATTTCCTTTTACAAATATCTTTATTTTCCTAGTTTTACAAATACAAAGGAATTAAGATCTATGTTAAAAAGAGACATGATATATTCTTGAAACTACAACACCTATTGTGATAGTCTACGATGTTAAAGATACTTCAACATTGATAGATTCAACCATGGAGCAGAGCCGCTTTTAGTTAATTCAGAATACGGAATGTATTTGTTTTTTTATTTAATTTGGATGTAATGTATTTTTTTGTGCTAGTAACTTTTTACATTTTGAAATTATTGTTTTGATTCATATGTTCATTTATCAATTTTAGAAAATATTAATTTTTATTTATCAGTTATATCCTTATTGTAATTAACTATATTTTATCTAATTTTATTTTTTTAAGAGTATAATCATATTAAATAAGAACGATCTTATCAATTAACACACTTTTACAGTATTATCAATATTTATTCATTGATTTTTAATATGTGTTTTTTTTTTGGTTTTGGATAGTTGAGATAGATTTGAGCGAGTATTAAAACTAGAAAAATATTATTCATACTCACAATTTGTGGAATATCGTGTCGACTCATATTTTATTTATCATTATATGAGATCTGGACCCTACTCAAGTATGATCCGCACCTCATATAATGGTAAATGATATATGAGTTAACACATTATTTCATATACCATAAATACAAATAATAGGTTTTTTCCATTTTTGTATTAATAATTGCTCTACAAAAATCGAGTTATTTTAATATATTGAAGAATTGAGGTAGCTCTGAAACTAAGTTGTTAATGACAATGTTTTAGCGTTAATAATCTGCTGTCAAGAGAAAAGGGCGAAAGTTATATGAAGAATGTGGGGGGTGTCTCGTTAAAGGGACCTTAATGATGAGAGGGTTGAAGGGCAGAACATAACAAAACAGGGACCCATCCATCCACTCCCGTGTTATGTTACGAGACGCAACGCAACAATTGGCTGCGCACAGAGAGCTGCGCGTCTTTGTCAAATCAAACTGCTCCCTCAAATCCATCACTCTCACTCTCATAATACTAATAATCTCTTCCAATTCCAATTCCAATTCCCCCAAGCCATAGTTGCATACTTGAATTAAATAAATAAATACCACAAACAAATTCACTCTAGTATACTATCACCATATATATATATAGTCTAGTATAATGGAAATAGAAAGATGAAAATTATGATGTGCAAGCAAGGAAGGAAGGAAAAGCAATGTACAGTGTCGTCCACCACCACCTCCACTCTCAAATCCAATCGAGCTAGCTAGGTGTGCGTTGTGATGGACGTTTTGATTCTCGTGGGCTCCTTCACCTGCTCCACCTTCTCCTACTGCCACCCAGATGAAAAAGCATACATAGCAAGGAGCACAGCCAGAAGATGAAGAGAGAGACAAGGGTCATGTTGTAGTACTAGTACTAATTTAACTAGTCATGTAATGTTATGTTACGTTTACCGGTCTTGTAGTAGTACGGTCCTATCTCTCAATTTCTGCGCTCCATCACACACACCACCCCCCACTACCCTCTTTTCTCACTTTTTCTCTCCCCCTGTTTGTTTTTTTTTATAACCATTTCTTTTGGTGCAGCTGGTTGTAAAGCAAAGCTGGTCACACTCAAAAAGCCACTCTATAGTGTGAACCAAGTCCCAACAAGGAACTAAAGCAACACAAATAAATAAAAAAGAAAAGAAAAAGACTAGTATGATTATTTGTGGTATTGTGGTTGTGAAGTATGTTCAACTTCAAACCCGTTTTTGTTGTTGCTCCGTAGTTATGGCTCTCAATTGGGTTGTTCACCTCCTCCTCCTCCTCTTCCTCTCACGTGCTGCTCTATGTTCCTCTGCGGAGCCTCGCAACCACGAAGGTATGTTATGTTATGTCTGTCTCTGTCTCTATGCGTGTGCTAAGTATATGCTAAAAAAAAGCCTTATTTATTATGGGGTTCTTTTGAGGCTTTGGTTATATATAGTTGATGGTGATGAGTGAATTTGTGTTGCAGTGGAGGCGTTGATGAGCATAAAGGGAGGCCTGACTGATCCACACGGTGTGTTGAGCAACTGGGATGAGTACTCAGTGGACGCTTGCAGTTGGGCCATGATAACATGCTCTTCTGATTCCCTTGTTATTGGCCTGTTAGTTCCTTCTCCTATCGTTTTCTTTTTCCTGCATTTTTTTTTCGTTGCTCAGAATTTCATCACAATCTTGACACTTCATCGCTTTGTATGTGTGTTTTTGTGCAGGGGAGCTCCGAGCCAATCTCTGTCTGGAACGTTGTCTGCAGCGATTGGAAATCTAACAAATCTTCGACAAGTGTGAGACCTTTGGCTTCTTCTTTGCTATCTCATTTTGTCCTTTATAATGTTTTTTCTAGCTTGGTTTCACTTCTGGTCTGGAGATTACCTGTTTCTTTTGGGTATTAGAATTACAGGTTTCAAAGTTATGCTTGTCCTACTATGTATTCAGCTGAATAGCTTTCCTTTTCTTTTAGAGTTTTTTAGTTGTTGTTTTCATGTCTTTAATCCCTGTTACCTAGCTGGCACAAGGTCTCTCCGAGTTGTGTTACAAACGAATCGGTGAACTTTTTTGTTTGTTTTGGTTTATGGTTTATGTGAGCATGGACTTATTCTAATTTTTGATTTTGTTGATTGAATGCAGGTTACTGCAGAACAACAATATCTCAGGCCAAATCCCTCCTGAACTTGGAACCCTTCCCAAGCTTCAGACTTTGGATCTTTCCAATAATCGATTCTCTGGGGTCATTCCTGCCTCTCTTAGTCAGTTGAATAGTCTCCAGTACCTGTGAGTGTTTTTATTTTATTTTTTATTTTTTATTTTTTTTATCTATTTAGTATCTTCTTGTTTATTTAGTTTAGTTTACTCTCATTTATTTTTCAGGGTTAAGTTGATTTTTTTGTTTTGAGATTTTTGCTTCCTTTTTATTTTTTAACGAATCATACATGTGACACATTGTTTTTCTTTGTCCACAATGAGAACAGGAGGCTCAACAACAATAGCTTGTCTGGACCATTTCCCGTGTCACTGGCCAAAATACCGCAGCTTGCTTTCTTGTGAGTATGGTTATATTATCAGTTCCCCTTTTCTCACGCCTAATAAGTGTCTTGAAAATCGAAACCATATGTCACCACTTGCTGCACTCTTTCTATTTTGCCAACATTTTTGGCTGAAACTCTGATATGATAACTCTATCTATGCGTCCAGGGACTTGTCTTATAACAATCTCAGTGGACCATTGCCCAAGTTTCCAGCCAGGTCATTCAAGTATGGTGTCTCATCCATTCTCTCTCTCTCTCTCTCTCCTTGTATCTTTGTAGAGTGGACATTATACTGTTGTATTTTTTCAAACCATACCTTATGTTTCAACTATTCCCTTTGTTTTTATGCACTGTTGCTATGTAGTGTTGTGGGGAACCCATTAATTTGTGGAAGCAGCTCTACTGAAGGTTGCTCTGGAACAGCAACCCTCATGCCCATTCCCTTCTCTCAAGTATCATCACAAAGCAAGTCCTTTTATCTCCACCTCCCTGGTTCCTCTTCATTTATTTATACAACATTTAAAACCTGCATTACATTCCTATCTTCAGGAAAACACAGGTCCAGAAAACTTGCAATTGCACTTGGGGTCAGCCTTAGTTGTGTTTCTCTCGTAGTTTTGCTTTTTGGGCTCTTCTGGTATAGACATAAACGGCAGCACCAAGCCATCCTGTATATCAGTGGTAGGTAGCGTGGAACAATAGTTCTAAGATTATGTGGTAAAGGATTGGTGTTGTTATTTATGATTTTGGCATTGTTGCAGATTATAAGGAAGAGGGAGTTATCAGCTTGGGAAATCTGAAAATTTTCACTTTCAGAGAGCTCCATCATGCTACGGATAATTTCAGCTCGAAGAACATACTTGGTGCTGGAGGTTTTGGCAATGTTTATAGGGGGAAGCTTGGTGATGGCACTATGGTGGCAGTGAAAAGGCTTAAGGATGTAACCGGAAGTTCTGGTGAATCACAGTTCAAAACAGAATTGGAGATGATCAGCTTGGCAGTTCATCGCAATTTACTTCGCTTGATTGGATACTGTGCTACTCCTAATGAAAAACTTCTGGTTTATCCTTATATGTCCAATGGCAGTGTAGCCTCCAGGCTTAGAGGTAGGCTAATCTCTCCATACTAGTGATCTTTCATACAAATCTGTTATTACTTGTGATCTGCAATTGTCATGTTATGGTTTTAATATTTTTGTAATGTGCAGTGTTATCTATGTGGTCATATTGCAGTTTAACCTGTTCTAATATTGTGATCTGCATTTGTCATGTTCTGGGTATGTTTTCGTGGTTGAGGGGCCCTGATAATTGTTCCAAATTTCAATCTAATATGTTTTGGGACCCGAAATAGATAACTGATATCCTAATCTTCTTTGTTGCTTGATTAAGTTTCACCTCTGATTGGGTTAGACCTAAACTTTCCTGGTGCTTTAATATCATGTATGTGTTATGATAGGCAAACCGGCTTTAGATTGGAATACAAGAAAGAGGATAGCGGTTGGAGCTGCCAGAGGCCTTCTGTACCTTCACGAGCAATGTGATCCAAAGATAATACACAGAGATGTGAAGGCTGCTAATGTGCTTCTGGATGACTGCTGTGAGGCTGTTGTAGGTGATTTTGGCCTTGCAAAACTCCTTGACCATGGTGAGTCCCATGTCACCACTGCTGTCCGTGGCACTGTTGGGCACATTGCACCAGAGTACCTTTCCACTGGCCAGTCTTCTGAGAAAACTGACGTATATGGTTTTGGCATTCTCTTGCTTGAGCTCATAACTGGAATGACAGCTCTTGAGTTTGGGAAAACGGTGAACCAAAAGGGTGCCATGCTAGAGTGGGTAAGTCTATTCTCTGCAACCAAAACAAACTGTTAATTGCATTCCATTCTTAAGAAAATGAAATGAAAATTCGGTAGTTACTATAAGATCTTAGTTTGTTCGTTCTTAGTGGCGTTCAACTCTTCATTAGGAGTTCGTCATGTCTAATATGCCTTGTAATTGAGTTGGCTGTTGTAACTCACGTTACTGACCCAAAAGTATACTGGTTAGTTATTAGTACTAATTGGATCTGAGATATTAGTACGTAATTGCTGAGCTATATATGAAAACACAGTAGTTTATGCCAAACATAGCAGTTAAGATTTAGTATGACCCAAAAATTTATCTAAAGACCAACAATCATGCCACATTATTCTAGAAATCAATACTGGAAAGGTTTTTGGATGTCTAGCATTTTCCTTAGATTTTTGCATTGTAATCTTCTATCAAGCGAGTGAAGTTACTAAACTATAGGGGATGGTTTTTAATGTGTCAATTTACATTTACATGTTACATTAGGGTTGTCTCTGTCTATAACATTTAATTAATCATGGAAAACTTGAATTCTTTAATATACAGCGTTACGTATTTGACCCGAAAGAAAAATGTAGTGTGATGTTAATATGCAGTGATTATATGTATATTGCTACATGTACTGAAAAAAATAGAGCTGTGTAGGTGTAGGCAGTACTCTCCACATACAGGCTACCTACCCCACGGAAATATATGTTTATTCGAAGGTTAGCTAGGAGAATTGTGTAGACTTTACAGGCTAGAGATCAATATTCGTGCCTATGTTGTGTTGTGGCAGGTTAGGAAAATACAGCAAGAAAAGAAGGTTTCAGTGCTGGTGGACAAAGAGCTAGGGAGCAACTATGATAGGATAGAGGTGGGGGAGATGCTGCAAGTGGCTTTACTTTGCACTCAAAATTTGCCAGCCCACCGCCCCAAGATGTCTGATGTGGTCCGAATGCTCGAAGGTGATGGACTCGCTGAGAAATGGGCAGCATCACATAATAATAATAATAATAGTAACAACAATAATAATAATCATGTTGGACATGGCATGACCCCTTACCACAGCAGCAACAGTACTACCAGCAACACTACTTCATCCCGCCCTACTTCTGCTTCAAAGCATGATGACAGTGTTCATGATCGTTCCAGCATGTTTGGCATGACAATGGATGATGATGATGATGAACGTTCCTTGGATTCCTATGCCATGGAGCTCTCTGGTCCTAGGTGATGAACACAAGAAAAGAAGGGGTAAAAAGAATAGGAAGACAGGAAAAGGAGTGAGTGAGTGAGGGTTCTTTTGGTCAATTATCAATTCTTTGAAAGGTGGTTTTTATTATTAAACCTTCTTTATTCTAGGATTTAATTTTAATCAATATTTTGTATATGGTCTTATAAAAATATATATATATATGTTAATGGTTTGTGTTGCAATGTAAATATGAGTTGATTAGTACTAGTAGACTAGTAGTACAGTGCCGTGCTTTTGGTTGCAAAATAGGGAGGTACAAAAGAGTAGGGTAGAGAGTAGAGAGGGCAGGGGACGTGTATAGGGTGGACGGAGGAGAACATCATCAGATTCTTTGCTCTTAAGTATGAGGCAGAGGCAGTGGCAGTTGCAAGGGTCGTGTCTTTCGCATGATGATATTGATGGTTTTGACTGATGAAGGATATGGGATGAGATGGGCATGGGAATGGGAAATGGGATTTTACAGTGTATTTGGCTTGTTGGTATGTATGTTCAGAACTTTGAAAGTGTAAGTGAGAGAGAGAGAGAGAGAGAGAGAGTCACAGTCTGAGCTTTCAGCTGTTAGAGGTCATTTTCGATCTGATGCTTTTGCAGGGTCACGCGCTACTTTTTTTTTTTCCCAATATGGTCACTTTTTCCGCTTCTTCTTTTTATTTTACTTTCTGTCTTCTTTCTTTATCTACTTCAGTCTCTTGGTGTAAGGGAATGTGATTGTAATATCGTATACAGTAACGGTTGTTTTTTCCAGGAATCACTCGCGCACAAGTCGGTTAAACATGGTTTATAATCTTTAAAATGACTCAGGTGATTTTAATTTGCAAATGGCTCATACATCAAAATGTTTTAACTCTGCAGTTTAATAAATGGTCTGTTTTTTATATTCTTAATAAATGATCTATTATTGATAGTTTACCTACATTTTGTGACCCCATGTTCTATTTTTGATAGGATTTGTAGTTCACTACACCACAAGTTAAAACGTTCTATTTTATTTGTCAAAATTAAGTATGCTACATTACTATATTATCTTTCTCGGTTGCAAACTCGTTTTTAGTACCGTTGAGGTCATCGAATAACAGGTAGCCAGCTGGTCATGCTTCTTGGCATTCAAGCACAACCCTGTATAAGCTCGATCGTAATGTGAAGGCAGTGACCGTGTACAGGCACTTGCATTTTCTTTTTAAGTTATTAAACTTTTGTTTTCTCTCGTGAATGTAATAGGCTTCGAAGTTATTGCAGGTTTGTGTGGTTTGATAATTATTTTCTTTTAAAAAAAATATTGGGTACGAGTGTTATCAATTAAAAAAATTACCGCTTGAAGAAATTTCTTTACAGTAGCTCGATTTGGTTTGAGTCTAGAAAAACTAATAAAAGGTTTTGATTGAAAAGTAAGATTTTGAAGTTTTAATGTACTAAATATATTAAAAATATAAAATTTTTCCTCAATCAGTGCCCTAATGACACTAATTGGAAAAAACCTAAAAATTACAATATCTTACTCTCTTACTATTTTTCATTTTCGGTAAATGAAGACTTTCTTAGTATTTGGTTGTTTGAAGAGTTTAAACTTTAAACAAGGAAGAATAAAAATATATTTCTATGAGTCTCAAAATTAAAAAGATTATAGAAATAAGACGGAAGATAAAAGCACGACATTATAATTTTTTTTTAGTTAACAAAAGTTTGAATTGAGGGAAAAGCTCATAGACCTCAAACATGTCTTTGGACTTATTCAATATTTATGGGAATACTTATATATCATTCACTAATAAAAGAAATATGAGAATCAAATAATTCAAATTATGGTGAAGCATACACAATAGATCAATTAGATAAGTTAACCTTTATAAATGCATGAGATTACAAATCTACTCTCACTTCGGTTTTGGATACACTTTAATAAGTGTAACTATATTTCCAGCAAGTTTGGATAACAAAAATTTTCAAGTTGAGATTAAAAAAAAAGTGTGTTAGAAGAAATTGAAATGGTTTGGTTTGCCATTTTATTTTTGATAGAAGGGTTTCACTTTAAATTTTGTTTTATTATAATTGAAGTGAAAAATATTAGTTTTTATCTTTTCATCTCATATCAATTCTTCTAAACTCATTTTTTTAAATATTTTTTTTAAATATAAATTAATTATTTCAAAATCAATTCCTTCAACATTGATTTTAAAAAACAATTCTATCAAAATCTAAACAAAATGAATCCTTCTTCTTTTCTTTCTTTTCTAAATATAATTTTGAACTACCTTTGATAGATGTATTGTAAAAGTTTTTTTAAAAAATATTATTTATTAAAGAATCGAAAATAAAAAATATTTAATGTTTTAAAAAATTCAAAAGACGTTTATTACTATCTTATATAAATAAAAAATAATAAATAATGAAGGTAATCAATAAAAAATAATAAATGTATATAGTTTCTTTACTTATGCTAATCTAATCCTCTCCCCCTTGGTCAGGAAGGGAAAGGCAGCCATCGAAGTTACGGGGACGGTACGTGAACTGAATGTTGAACAGAGAGAGAGAGAGAGAGAGAGAGGAATGAGCTTAATTCGTTACTCACTCTAGTCGAAGAAATTGAAGTACGGATCGATCGATCATTGGATGGCGAACCAGTCATCTTCGGGGCCTATCCTCTGCGCTTCTTTCAATCAGGACCACAGGTAGGTCACCTCTACGCTCTCCTTATCAATTCAATTCCCCCATTATGCCCCCTTTTCTTTTCTTTTCTTTTCGTATCATTCTCATTCTCACTGATATCGTTACCGTTCCTTGTTGCAGTTGCTTTGCCATTGGAACCAAGGATGGTTTCAGAATTTTTGATACCAATACAGGAAGGCTCTGCTATCAAAGATGTACTGTACTGTACTACTCCTTTCAATTCTTTCACCCCCCCCCCCTTTTTCTTCTAAATTTCCATGTCTCGGCTTATTTATTTATTTATTGATATACTCTTCTTTCCCTTGTAGCGGTTGGAGCTTTCGTTGTTGTTGAGATGTTGTTTAGCTCAAGTCTACTTGCTATTGTTGGGGCTGGTGATCAGGTACCTAGCATCTATCACCAAGTTTTCTTTTTCTTTTCTTATTTTTTTTCTGATCTGATTTTTTGTGTGTGTATTGTTTTGAGCGACTCAGCCATCATTGTCCCCACGACGCCTCTGTTTATTTAATACAACCACAGGAGCTTCTCTTAGAGAATTGAACTTTCTAACTTCAATACTTGCTGTTCGCATGAATAAACAAAGGTAGGTAACAAGTTCAAGTTCACGTTCAAGATATCTATGAACCTTTTTTGTTTGGTGTTGTTGTTCAATGAAGTTAAGCTCTACCTAGAGTCGTTGCTTGAACTCTGATTATTTATGGATTTATGATCATCGCATCATGCGCCATTTTCCTCACTATTACACTCCTAGGGGTATGTTTGGTTGGAGGATAAAATTGAGTGTAAAAATTACATGAATGAGCTTTATATGTTATTTTACACATGAAATTAATTCATGTAATTTTTACCCCCACTTTTACCTCTTAACCAAACACACCCTAAGTGTTTCTTTTTGTGTATTTTGTAATTGCATGTATGTCTGTACAGTAGCAGCTATACAAAGTCACCAATAGCCGTGTTCCTATCATCTAGTGTGTGTGCGTGCGTGCGCGCTCTATGTATCAGTCAGACATGATTGGAATTTTTGCTATCTTAACTAGATTTGTAATAGTAACAAACATGCTAGTCTGCAATTATTTGATTCGGTGAAGTTTCCTATAAATTTGTAATTACTTGAATGATTCTTTTTTCACCGGTGTAGAATCCAGATAAACCAGTGACCCAATCAGGATAATTCTTCGACCATTGAGAATAATCCCATCTCTCCTCTGTTTCTATGTAATGCAGACTCGTTGTCATTTTACAAGACAAAGCATATATATATGAATTAAATAGTCTCACAATCTTGGACACCATTGACACAGTGCCGAATATTAAAGGTGAGGCTGGAATTTATATGTGATAAGATTTCATTCAATCAGGAGAGTTTGTGATAAGCATTGCTTTTCCGACTAGTGCATGTGTGATTCTATAACTTTATTGTTCTCACACATATATATATCATCGCCCCCTCTGACAATGACAGATTAGGACCTACCATTTTGATATTTGGATGAGTATATGCGTCTTGGAGATGAGTGTAATGCTTCTTTCTGGTTTCCTGTATTATGCTTATACTTTTCTAAGACAATTTTACGCACAGGACTTTGCGCTTTTTCCCCTTGTTTGGATGCTTGCTACTTGGCCCTTCCTGCTAGCACCACCAAAGGATCTGCACTGTTGTATAATGTCATGGATCGTCACTTACACTGTGAGGTTATGGCATAAACTTGGCTTTCTTACTTGTGTTGTATAACAAAATGGCTTTATTACTATAATATTTGTCAGTTCTCTTGTTATTTTATCTTCGCTGCCTTCTAGCCCCAAACTAGGGAGAAGATAAAAACTGGCATTGTTAGTCTTAATGTTATTAAATTTTTGTTTCTAATCTACGCTCTTCTTCTTCTTCTTCTAGTTATTGTTGTTGTTGTTATTTATTTGGTGCCTCCTTGATTCAGTTTTTCTTGTTTGTTTGAATGTAAATTATCTTTTTTATTTTTGAAATTTCAATAACTACTAAATTCATCTGTTGCGTGGACATGCCATAAAATGCCTACTGCCATTGTGAGATTTCCTTGTTTGGGGAACACAGTGGGAAAAAGTTTTGGCTGAGTACACATCAGTAACTGAGTTTCATTATTTTACCACTTGGCGGTAATATTTTCCTTTTTAAGGACATATTTGCCTTCTTTTTTTTTTTTTGTCAAGTTAGGTAATACTATATATGAAACTAATAAGCCTGGACATTTTACTTATATATTTGCATCATTGTTGAACCTGAATTACAGATTGAGGCTCATCGTTCACCACTGGCTGCTATGGTCCTTTCTTCAAATGGAATGTACATAGCTACAGCTTCTGAGCAAGGAACCATAATCAGAGTCTATTTGGTTTTAGACGCGACAAAGGTGAAGAATAATACTCAGTGCTTTATGAATACTGATTTTGGGTTTAATGGTATTGGCCATTTTTCTTGTGTTTTAATCTTCTGTCTCTGAGGCCACAAACAATATGATTTTGGTTACGTAATGTGTAAAATCTAACAAATATTGTCTCAGCAGTCATATAGCTTTCGAAGGGGGACATATCCATCAACCATATTTTCATTGTCATTTGGGCCATCAAAGCAGCTTCCGGATATTCTTGCAGCCTCAAGTTCTTCTGGTTCTATTCATCTTTTTACTCTTGCACTCGCTTCCCAACCAAGGTGAGAATTGCAATTTAAATCATTCTTCTCTTCTTTCCGTTCTATTTGACTACGTTATTGATGTTCACAAGCCAGCATATCACCTAGGCTTGGGTTGCTTAAAATCACTAAAGACCAAGCTAGCCTGATCCAAGTTTAAAACAACCTTTTAACTACCGTTTTGGCTTGGTCACACTCTTATGGACATGCAAACAGCATGTGAGAAGCCAAATAGTGAAAGTTCAACACAATGCCTTGATATTCTTAAACATATTGGGTAGCATTTAAGGGCCACACAGAATGGTCACTTTGAGTTGAATCTGTCAGTTGTATGCTGAAGGGAAGACGTAAAGACAATCTTCATCATGGCATGATCAAATGTGTATAACCTTCTTTGTAGTTGATTTTAGTTTTCCATATAATTTGGACATGCTGCATTTGCTCTTTCGAAAGTTTCTATCTTCTTCTCTTTTTTGTAATCTAAAATTTCTTCCTCTGAAATTGATTTGGACTTCTGATGTATATTCACTGACTTTAACAGAATCAGGAGATCAAGTAGTATTCTTGGATCAATTATTCCTGATGCTGTTAGTGATGTGCTTGATCCTGCTTATCATCACGTACTTCATAATGCTGTTCCTGCAGGGGTCAAAAGGTGAAGTATTTTGAGGCTAAGCAGCTAGATTCATCACTCAATGAAGATTTTTTATATTGGCCTATTTAAACATGGGTGATATGTCATATTATGATATTATTCTTATACTTTATAGTCTGAAAAGCTTATTTTTTATGAAGATTTCAACATGTCTGCTCTCTAAATTTGCTGTCTGTCATACAGTTGTGCAGTAATTCGCAAGGTTGATAATGTCACTGACACTTCGACATCTGAACTTCTAGCTTGTAGGTGAGTGCCTCGTTTGTTGAATTTTTATATTTGAATTATGTTTTAGTGTTAGGGTGACAGTGCAAATCAATGCCTTACTGTTTAGTGAATTGAATATTAGGACTATGTTTTAGTTGTACTAGATAGAAAGTCTATTTTTAATGTTATTGATCTGAAGGTGCAGATATTGGGTATATTTTTTTCGTCCCTTTGTGTGTATAGTCATGGAAATCATTTGACTCCTTTTTTATAATATTATGT
This sequence comes from Dalbergia cultrata, assembly GCA_031216105.1. Classification (NCBI taxonomy): domain Eukaryota; kingdom Viridiplantae; phylum Streptophyta; class Magnoliopsida; order Fabales; family Fabaceae; genus Dalbergia; species Dalbergia cultrata. Next base: position 54,666,387 of record CM062347.1, read on the forward strand.
GTTATATTTCTGTTTCCCACTTGGACTGTGTTATAGACTTATAGTGTTTTGCTGACAGTCTGGTGCAGATTTGTGTATATATGTATCTTAGATTTTGAACGGAGGACTTCATCATGAGGGTCTGTGGGTAGATCTGTTTAAGTTCTTCTCATAATAAAAGTATAAAACAAACAATGGGTAGTTAGATAAAAATCGAGGTATAACATCAAGGTGTAGAATTATTTTAGCGGTGAATAAAGTAGATGAACACTTCAATGCTATGGGTAATAAAAAGAGCTTTATCTGGTATCCAATTGTTAAGAATTTATCACATAACTTCTTCCTGGAAATGCTCTTAGCAACATCTGCTAAAGTATCTATGTTCCAATTTGCCAGGGCCACTATGTCAGTAATAACTTATGACGGCCACTTCAAGGAATACAACTTAAGCATTGATGCCCACAATGAATTATCTTGGGCTCTAGGACGTGAATTCAGTTTTTTGACAGTGACTTTGGATAAGGCCATCAGTTCATGAGTGGCAGTGTAGCACATGTAGTTTCTAGCGCCCTGTCTATAACTACAAAGCTTGAGGAATTGCATGATACACCAAGAAAAACTTGGAACTTTCCTGCTGACAACATGAATGTATTATTTGGAGGAAATAACAATGTAAATTTTATTTATTATTAAGCTTCCTCCCCAAAAATGTATATTCTATGAGATACAACTCAGTTTCAGTTAATGATCTGATGTAGTATTTATTAAGTTTGGAATAAATGATGAGAGAGAATTTGGAATGGCTTCAATTAACCATTTTTTTTTTTCGTTTTTTGTCTGACTTCTATTAACTTTTTTATATGGCGAAGTGTGCCCTCAGCGCTCAGTGAACCTTGTTTACTGGGCTACATCTCGCCTAAAGCTCCAACGTAGATTTTCTATTAATTTTTTTCCTTTTAATTTTTTTGAATTCATGTATAAAGAATTCCGCAACACTATTAACTCCCTTTCATGTATTCTTAACCTGGAGTGGATTTCCTCTCGCAAAAGCGGTGCTTGCCCGAGGAATCACAAGGTAACAGAGTAAATTGACTATCAGTCACTACTAAAGGCAGGAATCACAAGGTAATAGAGTAAATAGACTATCAGTTACTACTAAAGGCAGGCGAATTGGATTTTGGAACTCACCCTTAGAAATTGTAATTGCAATCATAACAACAGCTTTAGTTTCTATACATGTTTTATTGACTTTCGTTTCACGGTCCGTTTTACCTTTACCATCACCTTCATCTCACGCAAGCTTAGTGGGGTGTTTGGACTCGGCAGTACAAGCTTTTCTCTGGCACCAAGCTTTCCAAAATTCTCAAATATAAGTTTAACGAATTGGTCCTGAGGCACCAACGAAATATGCAAGGTGAATCAACTACTTTGAATATAATCAGTGGGCCGTGTTGCGTTAATCTAGAAGCTACAAGTATAGGCAGGCAGAAGCTTGATATTAGTCCAACGATAATCAACAACTGATAATAATAGTCATGCTCATTGGCTCCGGAACAGACCATACATAGTTTGCAAAATATGGATTTGAGGCGCCCAGCATTGAAGTTGGAATATGCTTTAACGGGGTTTTTGGCCCAAAATAACCCCTACATTGTGCTGTTTTCTGGTTAAACCAATTTTCAGTCTTTGAATATATCCTCACTCCTGCGTTCATTTAAGGATAAAGTCAGTTTGATGCGGAAGCGAGAATAGTTCAACACCGACAACCTGAGAACTTGCTACCAAAAATGATTTTTCTTACTCTAATCCTTATGCTTTTTAGGTTATAGCATTAAGTTAGCAACAATTGTATGGACATGTTTAAATGTCACTGTGGCTAATATACACTGGCTTTCTAATTAAGTAATACCCTATCAATTTCAACACTCCTGTAGTATTTCCAACACCAAGGTTAAACGACGTTTTTACCCAAATCGTCAACATTCAATCTTCAAAACCCTTGGGGTCATTCGATCAACATGATGCATATCCTGAATTTGACAACCCCTAATCCCGTACAGTTTAGCTTTTGCAAGTACTCTTCTAAATTTCGTAAGCATCCTGATCGCTCTTTTCTTTCCGTAATGGAGGGGCACACTGAAATAGAAATTTATTTGTTTTACATGAAAAACCCAGACTAGAACTCAACTATTCTTCATAATAACTTGAAATTTCAAGGCATCCTCCATCAATTTTGAATATCAGGGTCATGTTATCTAACTAGGTGTACACTCGAAGAATACAAGCTATCTAGTTCTTGTCTTGACAAATTTAGGCCTGGATGCTTTCTTCTCCATCTTTTCCCTCTTTTTGCGGGTCTTTTCGTCTTCATATGATTCCTAATTCACAAAAACCATAAGAAATAAAAGTGAGTGTGATTCTTTTCCTGGTTTGAAAGCAAAAATTAATCAAGAAGGTGACCATACCTCTGAACCTTGTGACAAAAACCCTTTAATAAGGCCAAAGGATTGGTATGCTCCAAAAGCCGGTATCTGGCAAGTGTCAAGATAAGAGCAACTCTGTTACTGACTTCAATCCAAAGTTGGCTGTATTCTCTTTTTAATGCCTATGGGATTTAACAAATTTCAACAGATTATGGACCTTACCACAAGATACGTGTACCAGAACTTTCCCGAGATGATAGACATAACTTGCACAAAGCATGTTATGTAGATAACATCATGCAAATAGCTGCAAAAGACAAGCAACAGTAAGTGATGAATATATATCAAACACAAGTCACAGACTTAGACGATAGCAATAATGTTCAGGAAAGCTGAACATTATTATTTTTCAATATGGGTTGGTTCCAGCGATGAAGGTCAAGGACTGTTCTTGTGTGGAAAACTGGAAATTGAAAGAACGAGGGAGGGAGTGACAACATCCACAGCAATGATCCAAAGTTTCACCAGCATCACAGAATACCAACACTTATTCGATCTCGTTAATACATAGTGACTGAATCTTCAATTCATCCCCAAAATAACATCAACCCAAAAAACCAGATTACATTAAGTGGCATTTAGGTAGAAATTTATCATGTAAAAATGAAGCACGAGGAACTCACCGGTTGGGGTGAGTTGACATTGAAAAGAGAAGGTGATAATGTTCTCCTACCATACTCAAAAGGACAAAATATATGAGAGCAAGACAACACAAAGACAAAGACTTACCCACAGACTCCACCTGTAGTCATATCAAAGCCACCATCTAAAAGCTCACCATCATCAGCGTAACTAGGGGTTGCCATCTTAGCTAGTTGTTGATAGGGAATAACATATGCTAGAGAAGTCACAACTAAGCCAATCCAGTGCTTCCAGGTGAATGTTGAATGGAATATCAACATCCTTACTAACACATAAATAACCTATTCAAAAGAAAACCAACCAGTTAATAAATTATTAGGTTACCAGTAATCAATACCCTGGTTAATTAATCCGAAGAACAAGATAAGCAATCAACAAACTCGTTTACCAATCAATCACTAATCTGAACTAACCAACAATCAATCAAGATACTCTAAGTCTCTAACTTTCGTCAATTATCCTAAATCAATTCAAATTTTGACTGGAAAAAGAACCCTAGAGGAACCAAATCAAAATTGAAGAGAGCGAGAGTTATATATATATATATATATGAAGGAATAAGAAAGGGGTACGTTGCAGGCGATGATGACTTGGCGGAGCCTAGCCATGTGACGAGCGTTCTCTTCCTTCCGTTTCTTAGCCCCCTGATTCGCCATCTCTCTCTCTCTCTCTCTCTCTCTCTACGATCTCTTTTGCATCAGTTTCAGCTAACAAGGTGATGTATGAAGCTTCTCTGCATCTGCATCTGCTTCAGCTTCTGCTGGCTTGGTGGAGCAGCGGAGGTTAGGAAATGGGCCCAGGCCCATTATCGATACAATGGGCTCCTACATGGACCAGGTTATGTAGCCCAATGGGCCTTGGTTTTGACTACGATGAGTTCCGGCGGTGCACGTTTTCCGCCACTACTTGGTGGTGCTGCATAATTTGGATTTTGCATCCACGTAACTGTGCATTAGCGAAAGTGATTGAAAGCACCAAGGCACGACAAGACAATGGCAATAATACTCATAAACTAAGAATCCAGCGACAGTGAGGATTTGTGTACATTTTTAAATTCCAATAATTACGTGACAAAGAGAATATTATCTTGGATTCCAACTCATCCTGCACATGATTCCAACTTATAGCAGAATGTAAAGTTTAAGTATCTGAAGTAAGATCACGGGCTTGGACTCTTTTTTTTTTTGGTGACGGGGGCTTGGACCTTTGAGAAACGTGAACAAATTATATCATTTTAATATTTTTATAGTTGAAAAAGTATTCTATTCCACAAATTAAGTAGAGTATAGTTTATTTTTTAATGCATTTTCAAAGTATTATACACTTGATAATGCTAAGGATCTCTTGATAAGATCAAAGTATCAAACACTTTTGATTAATTACATGATTTGACTTTTCAAAAAATTATTATAAAATTTAAATATTTTTAAGAAATTGATTACCATACATTGATGGTACAAAATATTTTATGTCATCAACCATTAAAGTATTTACAACTCATCTACTTTCCCAGTGTATTTAGAATCACATCCAAATAACAATGAAATGATTAGTAAATCAAATCATTTGTTTGGAAATGAAAAAAAAGGAATTAATTTTAAAACTTACACACAAATTAAATTTTTCAGTTTCCTATTTTAATCATTCAAAACGCAATCTATTATATTTTAAACACAAAATTGGATTTCTAAATCAATTGATTTCCAATTTCATTTAATCATTCTAAATACAAGATCTAACTTAAAAACCAAATCAATTCATTTCCTACTTTTAATCATTCCAAGCACTATCAATATATTTTAAAAAAAATTAAATTGGAGTTAATTTTAAAATGCTCCGCAAGTCAATTTCTTAGTGCTTGATGGTATAAAAATGATTACACTTTCGTTGCATGGTAATTAGACTCAATTTTTAATGTTGTGATTATATATTTTTCTTTGTAGTATCATAAAAAAGATCAACACATGGAGTAATTTTCAATGTTTGCTTTCCTTAAATGAATTGCTCATTTGTAATACTTTAGAAAACGTTATTCACGCACTATTCTTTAAAATTAAAATATCATATATAATGATTTTGTTATCCGAGACACAAAAAAGAAAATGGGTTCAAGCAAATCATTATTAAAAACAAGGCAAAAATATTCCTTAATTGGTGATGCCGAAAACCAGAGCATTGGCGCAAGTGGGAGACGCCCCTCCACGATATACGTTTCTAAAAGCGATCGCTCTATTATTGTACGAATGAGGTATATTTTATTAGAAATCGGCTAACCAGTATTCTTTAGAATAATGGTTTTAAAAATAAAAACACGGAAATTAAATCAAAATTAAAAAGGCAGAATATCTATAACATAAAAAAATAAAAACAATCATAACTTTTTCACTTCAAACATTTAAAAACAGTTAATAAAAGTCTGTCACCCTTTGACCCTGACCCAGTGAACTTATGGAGCTACCATGCTTAGTAAAAGCTCATTTTAAAAAATGACACTGGGCTGTTAAGCCCCGTTGTCTATCAAAAAAATATATATTAAAAAATGACATAGAATCTGGACCGTTCATTGGAGTACAAATGTGGCCTTAAACTCGGAGAGAACGCAGAAACCCCCAAAAGTGGGAATGGTTAATGGGATTGGTGCGACCAAGATAAAATTAAGAAACGCGTAAAGTAAAGGCATTGAAGGAAATGACGTCGATTTATAGGGGAAAAAAAAAATTCTGGAAATTGTGTCACGCACTGCACTAATTCAGGCACACACCCACAGTAGATAAAGATAAAACCAATAGAAAGAGACGATGTCGACGCTAGCGTAAACAGATCAGGGTCCATGCTATGCCATCGCATCATATCATATCGTATAATAAATGAACAGAGTAACATGTGTTAGTTGGACAAAAACTGAATTTTTCTACTCCTAGGAAAAAATAAACAAGCCCGGGCAGGGTCGTTTTTGTTTGCAGGTTTTGATGTAGCATCACAGTATCGGCAACAACAGCACCTTCTCGGGTCTCTTCTTTTTTTCCCCCTCTTTTGTTCTGCAAACGTGGGAATTTCCGAGTCAAATATCTAAATTCTAAAAACAACAGCACCCTAAGATCAAAATCCAACGTGGAATAGCTTTGGTTCTAAGGCTAAAGGCTAAGGGTACCATAATATCACACCCACCGAGGAGGGGAGGGAGAGAGAGAGAGAGAGGGGGGCTCTCATAACAATAATCCTAATCACGATCTCCCTCAACACCATTTTTTCATTTTTTTTAAGGTTTTGGCTCTGTTGTTCCTGCTTTGTGGGAGTGTTCTCATCTCATCTTCGTTCAGGTGCGGTCTTGGTTTCTTGTCCTTCCTTCTTTTTTGCTGATTTCACGCCATTGACCCTTTTTTTTTTTGTTCAGTTTTTCTTATTGAGTTATATCATTTTCCGCAATCTTCCAATGATATTGGAATGAATTGGGAGTGGCGTTTACTCTAATCCTAATAGTTCCTGTTTCTATTGTATTGTACGGTGATGCATGCATATATCATTTGTTTGCTCCAAATCAATTCTGATTTTTTTTTAAAAAATTTCATATATAATCTCTAGTGACAGTCAAAGGCCATTAAAAATTGAAATCACAAAAATCAGGTTCTGAATTGACACTGCTAAAGCTTGTGGCTCTTATTGGGTGAAGATGACAGCAAGCTTGGCTCGTTCTTCTCTACGCCGGTTGCGACCAGCCTTTATTCGGATCGGTGATGCTGTTGCAGAAACTCCACATAGCTTTCAAAGGACCTCTCATATTCATAATTCAGCACACTCAAGAGCCTTCAATCGTGCTGAAACCGATTTGTTGAAGAACCATTCGTTTACAGCATCGACAAGAAGAACTGTCTCAGTTCATGCTGCAAAACTCACCAGTGGAGGTTTTTGCCTTGCTGCCTTTTGTGTTTTTATTTTTTATTTTTTGGTCTTAATTTTTTGTTTGTGCTGGATTTGATTGGATAGAGCTTGAAACTTCTTTTTTATCCTTAATAAATCATTTGTTTGGTGAATGTGTTGTTTCGGTTACAGAAACAAACAGAGCAGGGCCTCTTGTTGAGTATGAAAGAAGAATTGCTAGCGGTGAACTTGTAGATGGCGATAGCTGCCAGGTACCAATGCAGCCCCTCATCTAGTATAAGTGTATAACCAAAAGAGAGAGAAAGAGAGAGAGGAGAAGAGAAAAAGGGGGGGGGGGGGGGTTCGTATCTCATTAATGCCTAAATTTCATTAATTAAATTGATTTTCCTACTTATCATATGAATATGTACATGGCATTTTATTGATAATTACTTCACTCAATCTTCTTGTCATTTGTTTAGATTTAAAGTTTAGAGCACTTTTTATGAATCTTTTTTTTTTTTTTTGGTTGAGGCAGATAGAAACATTGACCGAACTACAGAGACTCTATGACGAGCTTGTTCAGCATGCTGATTCCTGCCAATTGGATCGCAATGCTGAAAAACCTGTAAAGTATACTTCTATTTCTTGCAGTAGTTAATCTTGTTTTCTATTTAAATATCTGTTCAAATCTTGCAGCTTATTTGTTTTCTGTTTTCAATCATGTCCAGGGTTCTGAATTTAATTAAAATTATCTCTTTCTTTTTTTTCTTTTTTTTTTGCAGGAGTGGGTGGCTGTGGTCTCGTCTGTTGTCACATCCTTCTTATTCACCTGTAAAAGGTCTGTATCTATATGGAGGTGTGGGTACTGGTAAAACTATGCTGATGGACCTGTTTTTTGATCAATTGTGAGTCTGACATGAATTCCTTCTCCATTTCCTTTTTTTATTTTTTTATTTTTTTTCCTTTACTTGCTGAATGACATGTCACTGAAACCTCATATTTCTTAAAGTCTCAATATGGGAAGAATATGAAGGCTTTTATAAGATTTTATGGAAGTGTGTTCTTATGAGGATCAACCCTGTCCTCTGATCTCTTGATGCTTGAATTTTTTACTCCTTAGGCCCTCTAATTGGAAGAAGAAGAGAATCCATTTTCATGATTTCATGTTGAATGTACATAGCCTACTACAAGTAAGTTTACTGTGACTATCAATTACCTCTCAAATGTATTTATTTCTTGTTCTTTTTCATAGATGGGCTGGACCCCACAGATGTATTTATGCCTAGTGAATGTTAAAGTGCAGTCTTACCAAAACAGTCATAGTTGAATATTCTTTGCTCTGAGTAAGCTATAATTAAATTGCATTTCTTGTGTTGTTCTTGTTCATGAAAAATCTTCACTTACGGGAAGTTCCAACATTGTATATGCTTTTGGAGTAAGAAATTTTTTAAGAATCTTGAAGTCATACAGAAGAGGTCTTATGCTTTGAGCATTTATTAATTTTGTTTCCGGTTTCTACAATGATGTTATCTTTATATGCATAATTGATCAAAAAGAACAAGAGGATCCTAAATTTTCTAATGTTTATCCTTGTAGAAGCATAAGGGGTTGTCAGATCCACTTGATGTTGTTGCAGGAGAAATTTCTGAGGAGGCGATTTTACTATGTCTTGATGAATTTATGGTAACCTTTTACTATAATATTTATTGGCAATAGATCATGTGAATTGTACATTGATGCCATAACTTGGGATTTGTTATTTGTTTTTGCATAGGTAACAGATGTTGCTGATGCATTGGTGTTAAATCGCTTGTTTAAACATTTGTTCAGCAAAGGCATTGTAAGTAATACAACCATGTAGCTGCCTCTCTAGACAATATCATTTAATGTAATTGTTGCCTACTTAATTTACAAGTTTTCTTTCCTCTAATGTGCTTGGACACAAGTATAGATTCTGGTAGCCACTTCAAACCGTGCTCCGGACAATCTATACGAGGGTGGATTGCAGAGGGATCTCTTTCTACCATTCATTGCGACATTGAAGGTACGCATCTAAATGTTTCCTTAGTTGAGAGGGGTCTCATATAGGCTATTCTTAATCTTCGTCATATTCTTAGTCATTTTCCTATATGTTCTTTGGTTGCCTTAGTTATTTCCTAATGTATGTATTCTGATGTAGGAAAGATGTGTAGTACATGAGATTGGTTCATCAGTCGACTATCGTAAAATGACTTCAGTATGACATCTATACTCTTAATGTATCTCACAAATCCTTCCAGTATTGATCTCAAATTGGGATTTCTTTTAATTTTATTTTCTGCCAATTTGGACTGCAGGGTGAGGAAGGATTCTATTTTGTTGGCAGAGATTCATCTAACTTTCTTAGGAAAAGGTTTCAACAGTTGATTGGAGAAGGCACACCTACTCCCCAAGTAGTGGAAGTAGTAATGGGAAGGAAACTGCACGTATGTGCTAAATTTTATACTGCAGAGTCACATACAGAGCAAACAATTATGGCTATTATCAATCTTAAGCGATTTCATTTTCTTTCATTAGGTTCCACTAGGAGCTAACGGATGTGCCTATTTTACTTTTGAGGAACTTTGTGACAGACCTCTTGGGGCTGCAGACTATTTTGGATTATGCAGTAAGTCATACCTGCTTGAGTGAACTTCACATGCATATATTTCGTTTATGTCCTGTCCAAAACACATAGGATTTGGTGCTGTTGCTTCTTGGGAATACCAAATGAAGCTGAATTAAGTTTTGAACTTGATAAAATTCAGATTATAAGTTCATTTTTGTGGAAACTTCATTTATTTTCTTCCATTGTGGTAGTTTTTTGCAGAACTGCGAACATATAAAATATCCATTGATTACTCTTACACAGAATGCGTTGTGTTGTTTTCACAGAGAATTTTCATACCTTAGCATTGGAAGGCATCCCGAGTTTTGGGCTTCACAATAAATCAGCTGCATATAGATTTGTCACTTTAATTGATGTATGTCCCTTTCCATGTCTTGAATATGTTGCACTGTTGCTTGTTTTTAAACTTCGATCCCTTCAATTTTCTGTTGGGACTACAGGTGATATATGAGAACAGGGCCAGTCTACTGTGTACAGCTGAAGGGAGCCCTCAGGACCTTTTTGAAAAAATAGTAACAGTATCAGAGGCTAAACAAATGGCACCCAGGACCGCTTCAAGATCAAGGAAAAATGATGATGCTGACCTTTGTGTAGACAATGAACTGGGGTTTGCAAAAGACCGGACCATTAGCAGGTGTGGTATATCTCCTAAGAAATTTCGTATATATTTTATTGAATTTAATTTCTATACACTATTAGTGTATTATATTGTTAATGTAAAATTATAATTTTATACTGACATCCAGTCAAGTGTTGTCACATAAATAAAAGTGGTTTATTTTTGAGACAGTAGATGTGAAAGTCAAACCACATTTGCTTATGTGGCAACACTTAATTAAAATTAAAATTTTACAATTACAGTGCATAAAAATTGAACTTTTGGTATTTTCAGTCTCAAATTATGAGAGTTAGAAACTCTTATCTTGAATTCTTATTGTTCATGTTGTCGACTTACCCTGAGCATGAAAGATCAGGAACAAACTCTGGAATTACTCCTATTATAATTGAAGTCGCCCTCTTGGTTGCTTCTAATTTAATCAAATAAAGAAGAAAACTTGTATGTGTAGAGGATTGGATAATGTTTGTGTACAACACAGAAAGCAGATGACCTTGAATTGTTTTTGCAAAAAGGTACCCTTTTTTGGCATAGTTAACAATGTACCTTTGTTTTCTTATTAAATCTGTTCTGTTGAATTGACATCTCTAAGGGCTAAAAAGCATAGAGATGGAAATATAATCTTTTTTCAAAAAAATCCCACTGAGAACTGCTTTTTCCTGTATCGATGCATATTATTTGTTGCGCTGGTTGATTGTGTGGCATAAATTTTGATGCAGACTGACAGAGATTAATAGCAGGGAATACTTAGAGCAACATGCTACCATGTTAGCAGAAAACAAACACTATAAAGGAGGAGTGGATCAGGACGTGGTTGAAGCTTGAAAAGAGAATTCAAAACCTACAGTTCAGTTCCTTTACTATTGTTGTATCGTATGTTGATTGTTGAGTGAAAATGCCGTAAAATGGTTGTGACAATCAATAATTTCGAACAAGAAAACACCGATCTGCAGGCTATTATATTTAGTACCTGCACAGGTAGAGGTGGGTGTGTTAATACTTAATATGTAAGAGTCACTAGCATTACCCAAAAATAATGTACAATTGAATAGTGTAGTATAAAATTTCAAATAATTCATTTTAACAATTCAACCTTAAAAAAGAAAATGGTTGATAACCCTATTAGTTGTTGATAAATGTTGTGCCAGAAAAAGATATGGATTATTTTTGTGTTTGAATTAGTTTATTTTATATTCTGAATAATTTATAATTTAAAACTTACTAAAAACCTTTAAAGAAAGAATTTTTTTTTGGTTTAAATTTAATCAGTGTCAAAATGTACTCTACTTTGGCTTGATATTTCTCTTGAGCTGTGTAACTGTGTTAGATGGAACCTTTCACACCAAGATTGATTGCTTATTTTTACTTTCTGTTTAGATCATTTTAAGCAGAGGAAGGGGACTAAACCAGTACTTACAAGACATAATTTACCCGGAGCTTTTTTGTTCACGTAGTCTCTGTTTTCCTCTATTTAACACACCATTATATCTTAAGTTCTACTGTGCATTAATCTAATAAATTATTTGGCTAGTTACTTTCTTAAATGGGCATAGATCAAAAATTAAAAAAAGTTAAACAAATCGTCTCGTTTTCGCCTTGTTAGTCATCTTCCACACGTTTTAAAGTCCTGGAATATTTTTCCTTGTTCCTAGCTCTCGAACTCTGTAGCGGATCCGATGCTCTTGAATCTTGATGCTATACTAACTGATGCAAAAACACAGACCTTTTGATTTGCTTTCACCCGAAAAATTTAGTTGTTTCCGTATAGAAAATAAACATTCATTCTCAATGAGTTTGTGATCTTATTTTTTAGATTGCTGTCAAGTTTGTATTCAAGAACAGTGTTGATGGTAGAATTTCAACTTGTAATCATATGCATGATTTCATGTCACAAGGTAATCTAAATCTTCACCTGATAAGAAGGCGTTGCCCGTTAAGCAGTAGTTCTCGGTAGCCTAATATTCATGGACCAACTTAAAGAGAATTAGCAGTTATTTTGGTACATAGTAATATGAATGAATTCCACCTTCACATTTTGCTTTTGCCGAGGGAACGCTTGTAGTCCTGCTTTTACGCACGTTCCTACCCACGTGACAGTACGGATAACAGTGACATGGTTGAGGTCCCAAGTCCTTGCTTTTCCTTATGGTTATGGTCAAGTGTGGATGGATGATTCTTGAAGATAGACTTAACTACCTAGATGATCCGTTACTGATCTTGCATGGAGATGCAGTATGGCTGCAACCGGTCTTATCAATTTTCAGGAGAAGTAGTTGAAGCAGACTTCCAATCACAGGGAATTTCTACATGGAAAAGCCAAAGGTAGGTACATAAATATAAGTAACAGAAAGATTAACACCAATAACTACTGATAATAGATGTAAAATGCCATGTAAACTGAAAATATATATATATACCGATAGCAAAGGCAAAATGCCGATTCCACACTTGCATAACTAAAATCTACTTATTTGAATTGCGAATCACAATTCACAAATGTGGATTAGTATGTATAAATGAGTACGTACAAATAACATTACTCTAGTTCCAATTATCGACGTCATATAATACACTAATATTGAGGCAAGCTCGAATGAGTGACTATGACCTACCTCTGTGATTGGATGGAAAGAGCAACTTGTGATGGTATCAGGGAGGCTCTCTCTGACAATGTCATATCTCCTAATTAACATTAATCAAATGAGTGACCGAATCATTGGAATGGTAACATGAAAACAATTCTCTCAAAAGACACAGCTTACCCCAAGTTATTGCATAGCAAAAAACAGCATCGAATGACATGAAACGAGGCGAGGAGAGAAATCTTGGTTAACGTCCAAGAATGTAACCTACAAGAATGAAGCTAGAAGTAAAAACTTGTAGTATTTAACCTCAGGACAAGCAAGGAGAAACACAGAAGAAAGGATGATGTAAGTGCTGGAATACATTACTGTTATGATATCATCAGAGTCGGGTACACCCCAAGTGTAATAAACACTTTCCGGATGTGAGCGGAAGCGCGCCCAAATTGAAGAGGCGGAAAAATGGAGCACGGTGAATAGTAATTCGCAGTGGGGCCCACGTCACTATTCACGTGAATAGTACTATGTAGTGGGACCCGCTTCACTATTTATGAATAGTACTCGTTACTATTCACACCAACAAAATAGATCAAGATAACTGCACACCAATATTTTAACGTGGAAAACCCTCCTGTAATTTTGAGGGAAAAACCACGGGCCAAACTCCGAAAAATACTCCACTATATTTAAAGAGTAATTACAATATAGTGTATCCCCAATGAGACTCTCTTCTACTACAATGAGCAGTATTACAGAGATATAGAGAACATATCCAAAACCCCAGTGTATACTCATGCTACACTCTTAGAATTTTCTTACACATGCTCTCTATTTTTCCTCACACTACAAGAAGCTTATTTTGCTTCTTCCTTTACAACTGAGGAAATGCTTCTCAGTTCGGGATTACAAAAATCGTCTGCTTCAAGGCTCTATTTATAGATGATTTTTGAAGATTGTTGTGCATGTTACTGTGCATATTTCGGTGATACAACTGTATTTCACATTCTTGTGCATGTGCACGATAATTTCTTTGATTTTTCAACGGTGGTGCAAAATGCACACCACCGCCACTTTTTCTACAATTCTCCACCTTGGCTGCATTTTGCATGACTTTCAACCTCTGCAAATATTAACTAAGTCCAAGCAATGCTTAAACTTGTCAATTGGCAATGGTTTTGTCATCATATCGGCTGGGTTCTCAGCTGTGGCTATCTTCTGAATTGCAATGATTACCATTATTGATACATTCTCGACAAAATGAAGTCGGCGTCAATGTGCTTTGTCCTTTCATGATAGACTGGATTTTTAGCCAGATGAATGGCGCTTTGACTATCACAATGTACAATTGGTACATGTTGATTCAATCCAAAACTATCCAAAAGACCGTGCACCCAAATACTCTCTTTATGACCTCGATCAATGCCATATACTCAGCTTCAGTAGTTGATAATGCCACTGTTGATTGCAATGTCGCCTTCCAGCTAATAGTACATCCAAAGACTGTAAAGATATAGCCCGTCAATGACCTCCTTTTATCCAAATCACCTGCATAATCAGAATCTACATAACCTACAACTCCACGGTTCTTCTGACCTTCAAATACCAAACAGACATCAGTGGAACCTTTCAAGTACCGCATGATCCATTTCACAGCTTCCCAGTGTGTCTTTCCAGGTTTGCTCATAAACCTGCTTACCACACTCACTGCATGTGAAATGTCTGGTCTAGTGCACACCATGGCATACATGAGACTGCCAACTGCACTAGAGTAAGGTATATGAGACATGTGCTCCACCTCCTCCTCAGTTCTCGGACATTCTTTCAAAGATAACTTAAAATGTGCAGCCAACGGAGTGCCAACTGGTTTGGATTGATCCATATTGAAGCGTTGTAGCACTTTTATAATATAATTTTGTTGTGTTAAACACAACTTGCCACTATGTCGCTCCCTATGAATTTCCATTCCAAGAATCTTCCTTGCCGCACCTAAGTCCTTCATCTCAAACTCTTTTCCCAAGCGAAGTTTTCAACATATTAATTTCAGCCTTATTGCGAGCTGCAATTAGCATATCATCTACATACAACAACAAATATATCTTCGAACCATCTAGAAGCTCCTTAGAGTAGATGCAATTATCATATTGGTTTCTACTATATCCAGTACCAATCATAAATGCATCGAACCTTTTGTACCACTGCCTTGGAGACTGCTTCAAGCCATATAATGACTTCTTTAATAGGCAAACATGATTTTCCTTACCAAGACTTATGAACCCCTCTGGTTGACTCATGTAGATCTGCTCCTCTAGCTCACCATGTAAGAAGGCCGTCTTCACATCAAGTTGTTCTAGCTCCAAGTCAAACGTACTTACAATAGCTAATAGGATCCGAATAGAGCTATGCTTCACCACAGGAGAGAATACTTCATGGAAGTCAACACCCTCCTTCTGAGTATAACCCTTTGCTACCAGTCTCGCCTTGAACCTTGGAGGCTCAATGCCTAGGATTCCTTCTTTCCTTTTGTAAACGCATTTACTGACCAACTACTCTTTTCCCATTTGGAAGTTGTACCCGGCTTCCACGTTTGATTTTTCTGAAGAGACTCAATCTCCTCATTCATTGCTATCAGCCACTCCTTCGACTCCTTACTTTCTATTGCATCATGATAGGTACATGGTTCATCTCCAACTGCACCATTCGCCATAGCCAAAGCAAAGGCTATAGGATCTGCATCTAATGAGTCAAGTGCACAAGCAGCAGAATCCAGATATCTTTTTGGTTTCTGGATTTCTCGTCTTTCTCTGCCCGATGTAATCTTGTATGGCTCTGCTTCTCTGGTTGGTTCACCAGTTTCCTCATAGTCAGGTTCATCTTGTTGTTCTACTTCAGGTTGAGCAATCCCTGAAGTATTTGGCTGATTCATTACATCATTTTCTTGCTTCACCTTCCCATAGTCAATCTCTAGCTCCACCAGCTTTTTAGCACCATGATCTGTCTCTGCATCATCTAAGTTAGACTCCTTCTTCTGATTTAGCATTGCAGCTTCGTCAAAAGTGACATCTCTGCTGACAATGATTTTGGGTGAACTTGCCTTCTCTATACACCACAGGTTTGTAGCCTTTCACCCCTCGTGCATATCCTAGAAATATACACCTTCTTGCCCTTGCCTCAAGTTTACCATCATTCACATGGGCATATGCAGGACAACCAAATATCTTTAAATCAGAATAGTTTACGAGTCGACCGGACCATACCTCTTGTGGAATCTTGATTAATAGCGGTTGATGGAGATCACATTTTACGGATATCTTTGTATTGATTGCCTCGGCCCAAAATGATTTGGAAAGTGTTGCGTTGATTCGCATGCATCTTGCGCTCTAGAAGTGTTACATTCATCCGTTCTGCAACTCCATTTCTTTGTGGTGTTCTGATACAGATATGGTGCCTCACTATACCGGCATTCTGCAGAACTCCTCAAATTCTTTGCTGCAAAATTCTCCGCCATTGTCGGTTCTTAGTCTCTTGGTGACCGCTGGTTGCTTCTCGACCATGGCCTTCCATTGCTTGAATTTGTCGAACACTTCTTCTTTTTCTTGAAATAAATCCAGACTTTTACGGAATAATCATCTATCGAGTAAGAAAATAGCGAGCTCCACCTAAAGAGTTAACAGGGCTGGACCCCAAGCGTCTGCAGTGGACATACTCCAATATTCCCTTGCTATTGTGTTTGCGAATTGAACTTCACCCGTTTACGCTTTCCAAATACCACGGTTTTCCACGAAACTAAGTTTACAATTCTTGAGCCTTTCAACAAGCCTTTGCCGGCAAGTATGGTCATTCCTTTCTCGCTCATATGACCAAGCCGCATGTGCCACAATCGTGTAGCATCATTCTTTCTTTCGGAAGGATAGAAACGGCGGTTCCATCATTGTGCTTCCTAGCAATAGATAGATCCCGCCCATGACTTTCCTTTCAATACCACCATTGAGCCTTTGAATACCTTCAAGAAGCCACCCTCTCCGTGAACTTGTACCCCGATTGTCAAGGGCACTCAATGAGATCGATTTCTACCCAATTACGGTACATGCCATGCATGAAAGCGTCCTTTAGTACCATCGTCCAAATTCACTTGCACATCTCCTTCACGGCAATAGGAATAATTCTATTATCTCCCAATCTAACTTTTCCCTCCCTTTTTTATAGGATGAGAAGAAGTTTCGATTAGGTGTCATGTGAAAGGATGCGAGAATCCAGGATCCACTCATTTAGGTGTCACTGTGAATACTGTCAAGGCCGAACCAGTATCGGCATCACTATCTTCAGAACTTTCAATTGTTACGTTGGCAGAATCTTCTGATTTCTCCTTTCTCTCTGGGCAATTTCTTACGATATGTCCCTTTGGTGACAATGAAAGCACTTAATGATTTATGCTTTACGGACTTTGATCTTCTCTTGCTTTTGCTTCAGATCCTCTTTCTTGACTACGCCCTCGTCACGAACAATCCATCTGCGGGACCTTGACATTGGATCCGGCTACTAACTTCTGATGTTCCTTTATCATCAGTGATTCTTTGACATTTTTCACTGAGATATCGGATCTACCATAAAGTATGGTATCACGAAATTATCATAAGGCGGAGGTAGTGAAGTCAACAAGATCATAAGCTTGATCAACATCTTCAACTTTAATTCCAATTTGCTCCAACATCGGAGATCATCAGGTTGAAGTCGTCTATATGTTCTTGCATTGATTTTCCTCTGAATATTTGAATGTGTCTGATCGCTTTCTCGATAAAGCTTGTTGGACAAGGTCTTTCTGAATATTTTTCTTCCAAAGCCTTCCATAGTGAATCGTGGTTTTTCATCCATGACTTCTCATGAACATTGTCCGCAAGACTCAATTGTATTGCACTCGATTGCTTTGACCATCATCTCCTTCTTCTTGTCATCGGGTAATGACCACGGGTCCTCCAACGTCTCTGCAAGACCTTGCGACCTAGCAATGCCTGCACTTTCGGTTTCCATAGCACGAAGTCATTGGACCGTCAAATTTCTCCACTTCAAATTTTGGCACCGACATCTTGGATCTTAGTCGAACCTTATCATTAGCAGTATCTTTGGAATAGTGCAACTCAATCAGAGTGCACCAAGAGGCTTCCCAGAAAGAGAGGTGGGTCACAATGGACACGCTTAAATACCAAGTCTTTCCTTAGCCGTAACCTCTTCAAGCGCACTCTCACGAGTATCACACTGTCTTCCAAAGACAAAGAACCAAAAGGTGATCCTCAAGTATTAGGGAGAAACTCTTTTCTGATGTGGAAGATCAGACTAAGCTGCAACCACAGAGCATACTAAGAATAAATCCCACCGATCCAAAGCTCTGATACCACTTGTTATGATATCATCAGTCTGCACACCCCAAGTGTAATAAACACTTTCCGGATGTGGCGGAGCGCCCAAATTGAAGAGACGGAAAAATGGAGCACGGTGAATAGTAATTCGCTGTGGGGCCCACGTCACTATTCACGTGAATAGTACTATGTAGTGGGACCCGCTTCACTATTTATGAATAGTATTCGTTACTATTCACACCAACAAAATAGATCAAGATAACTGCACACCAATATTTTAACGTGGAAAACCCTCCTGTAATTTTGAGGAAAAACCACGGGCCAAACTCCGAAAAATACTCCACTATATTTAAAGAGTAATTACAATATAGTGTATCCCCAATGAGACTCTCTTCTACTACAATTAGTAGTATTACAGAGATCTAGAGAATATATCCAAAACCCCCCAGTGTATACTCACACTACACTCTTGGAATTTTCTTACACACACTCTCTATTTTTCTCTCACTACAAGAAGCCTACACTGCTTCTTTCTTTACAACTGAGGAAATGCTTCTCAGTTCAGGATTGCAAAAATCGTCTGCTTCAAGGCTCTATTTATAGATGATTTTTGAAGATTACTGTGCATGTATTCTTTGTGCATATTTCGGTGATACAACTGTATTTCACATTACTGTGCATGTGCACAGTAATTTCTTTTTGATTTTTCAACGGTCGGTGGCGGCAAAATGCACAGCCACAGCCACTTTTTCTACAATTACTACCAGATGATACAGTGTTGCCATCAGCTCCTTGAGCTGATTAGTCTTCAAATCACATATGTAGGACAATCCTGATTCATCTTGGAGTATGGCTTCAATAATATGCATTCCTACCTATGGAATGATATAAATTCATTGAACTGAATGTTAGTTAACTGAGTCTCAACAACTTGTACCATTCGTCTAATAACAAAAATTGCATATTATATTGTACTCCTACACTAATCAGAAAGTGAAGAAAATTGATATTGAGTATTGACATACCAACTTGGAGAGCTGATTTCCAATCTCAACACTGATCCTGCATACTTCCACCATATTACTTTCAACAGCCCACTGAATTATATCGGAATATCTTGTCTTCAGAACAACAGAAGTTTAAGAATGTCATACTCACATTACCGGACAAAATATTGAGAATAATTGCCGCATCAAAGTAGAATTATACTATATACCTGGCATAGGATGCCTATAACAAAAAGTGCAACCACTCGAACATTCTCAAATTCCTCTAAAGGAGCTTTAAACATCAGCAGTGGAACAAGAAAATTGGGAATTAAAGCTATATCAATGAAGAAACAGAACTGGGTCAGAGCTGCTTTTTCAACCCAACATGCATATGTGAATATAGATCGATAAGAACTTACATTTCACAAATTTGTGCCGCGTCTCTCTTCCAGCTGCAATGCACTGTAGTTTGGCCACATATTAAATCTCAATGTAAAGAAATAAGAAAAAATAATATTTTATTTCTTGATTAACTAATAATAGTAATAATGAAGAAAATATTCTAACTCAGTTGCCTGAAATAAAGTAAGAACATTTCTGAGACGCTTGAAGGCTCTTTCAGTCGGATTACCACTACCCATCATTCTTAAAAATGTCAAGAGTTCCTGTTTCAGAAAACATAAAGCATCCCTCACTCCACAGCTAAAACTCAAAAGATTATGACACTGGTAATTTTGAGTCCTCTTGTATAATCTAACACTTTTCTGGCCTCATGAATTTATTCAAGAAAGAATTAGTCAAACGACTACACAAACCTGTAGCAAGATAGTCATTGTACTGCAGGAATTGTACAGCAAATGGCCAGTACTATAGTAATTATCTGGATCTTCCTCCCTCTTCTGTTGCATTATACCAAACCCATGTTAGAAATATGCTAAAGAAGAACAACCCACAATGAGGTAACAAAAAGTTTTAATCTTGAGCCCATATTAATCAAAAGCAATGTTCTTCAACACTAAGACATGAAATGCAAAGCCAGAAAGGAAGAAGGATTTTTTTTAACGGCAGAACCTCGAGAAGGAAATTGCTGAGTTTTGTCAGAGCTGATTCTCGGTACTTGTAGTCCTGAAGTTTGAGAATGGCCTTTGGCACTTGTCGTGCAGCTTTGTTCATGCGCCGATTCTTGAGCTTCTTGCTTCGCCATTTGCTAGAACCTTGATGGATGTTGTTGGAGTGGTGAAGAAGGAAAGGAGTTTCTTGATTAGTAGGAGTAGTAAATTGTTGAGTATCTTCGTTTTCCATCAAATTATAGTTTGCATGCTTTGTGTCTCTTTTCGGAGGGAATCGTGCTACTGCTACAGACAGTGCTCATATACTTTGTCTAATATTTTCGACTAAAACCAACATTACATTTTTTATTATGCTTTTTTCACGAAGCCATTATTATGATCAAGTTTATACCTGAAATAAAGGCTTGCAAGATGCCAAGATCACAGCATATATATGGCCTATTGCAAGGTTTTTCATTACCTATCTATAATTCCTGTAATAATAATATTATTATTGTTGTTCTTATTGTTGGTAGTGCAAATATTCATTCTATGGGATTCAAACCACATGTCCTCAAATTCCCTCCCCTTTATATACTTATTTTTCAATTGAGAAAACGTGATAGTAAGGCAATAAAGAGAATAAGGTTTTGAGACGGGAAATTTCCATCTCAACCTCACCTTTCAACTCATTTTAGCATTTTCCAAACTACTCTCGGTCTTAAGTCAATTTTCGGAAGAAAATACTTAACATATTCTAATTCTAGCGACTATAACTTTTCATCATAGACCTTTTCATTTCTCGAATTTTTTTACTGTGGGTGAGTTAATGAAGCAAATAAAATATTCTCTTAGGTGAAATAGAACCACCAATCCATTCAACTCTGACGGGAGTGGTCATTCTCTCATTTGGGCAATGTACCATACAAGCTTTTGTGTCCTTACTTTTTTGAGTAGCATAATTCAGCGAAGCAAACATGATGTGTTATTTTGTTGTATGTAAATGTCGGGGAGTTCTCATAGAGGGAAAAAAAAAAAATCTGCATATAAAGATCATAGGTGGTCAAATAATAGACTCACATCTAGCATTATGAAGCGTTGTTGAATTGTCAAATCTAAGTTGTTTAGTTTTTAAAATGTTCTAATCTAAATCTTAATTACATAACTAATCTCCCCCAAACTTTTCCATTCTTTGAACAACCCCCCTTCCATGACTGACCCATCCTTGCCATCAAACCGCCATTGCCGATGCCGGCACTGTCCAATCTCAGATTCATCATTTGTCCTCCAAGTTTGACAACTTCCACATCCCCTCTGTGGACACGCTGTTCATTAGCAAATATGGGGACATGCTTCCCTCTGAAGCCTTCGCGTTTAATCTCTCAACTTGGCCATGGATTTCATTGATGGAGGAGATTATGAGATAACTTTACGACCTCAACAGCCTTCGCATCCCTTCAAATGCAAACACCATTCCTCCACTTTATTCATTTAGTAGAGCTTCTACTTATTATTTATCTATGATTGATACTCTATTTTAATGTTAAATAATACATTGATACACATTTTTCTATATAATAATTTATTTTATTTTATTTTATTTTATATTAATTAATTTTGCCCAACTTTAAAACTTCTGGCCCCGCGTGATTCAATTTGCAGAGGCAACTGCATGGTGACCGTGAGGTGGAGAGATAGTTGAACTTCGTGACGGATGTGAGCTTGATGTCGATGTCCATGGGCGGGGTGTGGCGAGATGCGGCAGCGGTGATTGTGGTAGGAACGACAGATATAAACAAGAACAGAGGAGGATGAAGGGGATGGTCAATGGTTTGTCGCTGGCCATGGCTGCGGTTTTGCCCCACCTAATGCTTTTCATTTTCTTTAATTTTTTTTTCTCCTTAAACCTGTGCTAATTGTAGTCATAATAGGCTTTTGACTTAATATGGCCCACCTCCCTCAAAATCCATATGTGCTTCACTCATTTGTCCACCTCATCTTCATTTCACAGATGAAATTTTCATCTTTACCTGAGCATACACCGTAAATGTCAGCCGTAACCATGTTTGAAGTCCACTGCATACTTTCCTCAATTCCAGTCCGCGAGATTTAAAATATACAAACCAAAATGCATATGAAATGCATAAATTGATTAAACCCTCCTACATAAGCCATTATTACGCAACAAAAGAATTGGAATTCATAAAATTAAGACCGCTCACAACCCATGCTATATTATGTAGTATAGAATCCAAAAGCTAAATCCTCATGTTTGCTTATAATGACCTCGTAGTAGGCTTAGCAGGCCTTCCGTTCAGTGATTGCAAGGTTCCGTGGAGCAACAGAACAGCAAGTTGACGTTGATAAGCAGCTGCTGCCATCATAGGAGTAGCGATCATAGGAAAATGAATGATACTTTGTTAATAATGAAACTAATGTGCATCTTTCAGTAATTTAAAAATAAGACAAGTGCTGAAATGAATTTTCATCAACCATAACAAATAATGCAGTTTTTTTTTTTCCTTGTCATGGTAAAATGAATCACTGACATCACGAAGAAATAAACGCTGTTCTATGTATATTGTACAGGGCTTTTCATTTTTCTGATTTATTTTCCGCTAAAAAATAATGAGCAAGCGGCATACCCGTGGATGTTAGCAATGCCCAGATATTGGGGAAATCAAGAACAAAATAATTAAATTGAGTGCACGGTACTTCTGCAACAAGTGTCCTCCAGTTGCACCTCATAGAAATGAAACGCTAACTTGAATTGCTACATCATAACTTTGTCAGTAGTAGAACCACGGAATGCCACTTAGTTTGAATGATTTTGAGGACTAGTTCATCCCGTTTTAAACAAACTTGATGGAACCTGAATAAAGGATAGACAACCAAGGAGTTATCGAAAGAAAATGCAGGAGGAACCAGGAATTACGACCTATTGTTCATGTATTGTATGCACATCCATCCATACAGGAAATATATACTTCATTCATGACTATATCAAGTTAAAACTAAAGTAGGGGGGAAGAGATAACTACGTGTATACCTCAAATTCATGATGATCCGAAGAGAATCTGAGTTTTACAAAGAATAAACTCGAAAACAGGAAACAAGTGATAACAAGTGGAGTTTTCTTTTTAATTTTTGTGGAGAAAAGAGCATGCTGTTTGGGTACATTGGAAATAAGTCTAGGTAGATGAAATGGATGATTACCTTCACATGATGAGGCATTATCTTGATATCATACGGAACATGAAGCCATGCTTCAGGTGAATGGAGAAGAAAATTCTCCGGCTTACTGGTATAAACATCTGCATACTGATGAATGTTATAAGCAAAAGCAGATTCCTGACCTGTGCTAGTCAGGAACGTTGCTCCAAAAGATTTATTAAACATCTTCTTCATCGTATTGCGTGCTTTTTGCCTCTCCTCATTAAGTTCTTCCAGAAGCAAATTGCAAGCTGGAGTTCTCATACTATTAGCTGCAGTAGCATGCAACTTACCTAGTAGTTCCTCTATTATATGAAACTTTGCCTGCATTGATCAACAGGATACAATGCATAAAATGTGAGAGCTTAAGATGTAGTTCAAAAAGCAATTATACTATTCACTGTCTACCAAAACATAAGAGGATTATGGACCTTTCTATAATAACCATAAAACAGTCCATCTCTGCCTTTTTCTTAAAAATATTAAGTGCACAATGTAGAGCCAATGAATCACCCGTATAGTTGAATCAACACCCATATCCACAGGTTTGTAATTTAGCAAGCCAAAAACTTCGGTTTCAAGTAGAAGGCATGGATATGTTATCATGATGCTAAAGCTTACATAACTAAGAAAAACTAAACTCAGCACCACTTCATTTTACACTTTTTTTTTTAGTAGTTCTAGCAATTAACCATGTGAATACATAGGCTCTTGAACTCCATTTGTCAACTTTTCAATCAATATAATGGATGTGCAACATTTAATGTGGTATAAGACGGGCTCATAATCATGCAGGTGGCTGAATTTGATACAACAAATCATTCACACGCGATTACTACTCATATGGTCAGGCCTTAATTTTTATGAAAACTATGAGGGAAAAACAATAATAATGTATGTGTCAGTGCTCCCTAAGAAAAGCTGACAAACAACTAGATGCCAATTTGACTGTTGGGAAAATAATAAACATGTGTTTTCTACTAATAGATAAATCTCTGTACTCAAGATAAATAACATCAATTTCCATAAGCTATAGTTGCCAAATTTGTCTGGAGACATTTGCTCCTCAAGCTCATACCATAATCAAAAGGTACATTATAGTTGGTGAATATCAATCGCTAAGGGAAAGGAACAGGAAAACATCCACGACATCTAGGCTAGAAAGTAAAAACTGCAAGGAAATAATTTCAATATTAACTAAGTCTGAAAAAATACCTGCTCAGAACGGTAAGTATCTCCATTCTGTATTTGTATTTCATTCTGCATTGTGAATAAAACAATCCATATAAACGTCTATTCTTCTGATGTCAACTATGACAGAAGTTTTCCATGCATCAACACCTCAAGAAGAAATATATAAATTTAAAAAAGCATTCTGCAGGTATACTGAAATTTTTTTTTAAAAAAAAAAACTGTCGAACATTATTATATTAAATTATTACTCTTTTAGCAATTGCATAACCTGAAGGAGCTCTGGAGATTCGTATTCACCTTTTAGCCATCATAAATGTTGTTAGAGGATCCAACCTCATAGGAGGCCTGACCATACAATGATACAAACTCTCCAAGTATGCATGTATTTGCAGACTGGAAACAAGATGTATTACTGCATTCTACATAAAAATGGATTGCATAGCAGACATACCTCTAGTTCATGGATGATTGCAGCTGTGCGCCAACCTGCCTTTGAGGGCCCTCTCAAGTCGCTAAATAGGTGATCCCCAAAATATATCACCTATCGTAAAATGTGGATTTTAGGTTTTAGCATTATAGAAGCCAAATGTGTGAGAATTTTTATGTTTATTGTATATTTCCTATAATTAAAACTTATTGTAAAAAAGTTAAGGTAGTCAATAGAAATATTACATATTTACACATCACGGCTTATCAAACATCAAATAAAGCATACCTCTGGGCCTTTCCACTTAGTTATTTGGAGAAAGGATTTGAGGCATCCATGATAATATATTTTGTTTGGAAGAAATTCATCAACCTTGGTAAAAGTTAACGTGTCCTTCTCTGTGTCATAACAACTGTATGTAAGAGCCAATGACATTCAGTACCTTTCCATGGAATTCAAGAATATATATGCATAAAGAAAGAAATTATGAAAAAAGAAAGTAAAGCTTGGCAAAAGAAGATCTGCAGTTCAATGCCCAATCGCTAACCAAATTCATTTCCCCTTCAATTACCATAACTCCAACGGATAGTAACATACAAATAACTGTCTGTAAGTCAGTTTCATTCTTTTCACAGTGATAAAAAATTGAAAGGGATATAGCATAATATGATTTCAACTATCCTTGAGAAAAGAAATCAGAAGAAGAAGCACTAAGTTATATATTTTTTTTTCAAAAAAAAAAAAGCACAGTGCAACATATGCTAAAAATTTGACGTATAGGATACAGACCGGAATGGATGCTCAGATGTATAAAATTGTGGTTTATTAGCCTTGGCAATCACAACATCGAACAGTTCTGTCCAGCGGTCTCTACAATCCATAGAATCCTAATCAAATTCAAGAATAAACTGAACAAAATTATGGCCAGGTATGAAAAGTGAAAAACAATAAGGAACAACATAAATTATATTTAAAAACCAAGTAAGGAATTTTCAACCAAAAAATAAAGAGACTAACAACCATGTGAGTGTGATAGAAACAAGTAAAAGCAGAAAGAACAGAATGCAACAGTCTATTAATGGATGAAGAATAAGACAAAATAGCAGCAGAAAACTGAAAGGAGAGTACACAGAGCACTAAGCAGCTCAGCCTCTCTTTTTGCCTAAAACAGTAATTGCCTACCCAAAAACATTCCCCCTCACAACCCAACAAATAACCCTTTCCCTTAACAGAATTCCACGTGATTGCACACACCACACCACACCACTCCTCAAGCATGATTCACCCCTAGCTTGAATTAGTTAGGCCCTGGCCTACATTAGCAGCTGCTGAATCAACCTGTAACCCTTTACCTACACTTTTAGCCCTTCAGGAAACCTATCTTTAACAATACCCCACTGTTGAACTACCACCTTGTCCTCAAGGTGGAACTGAGGAAAACTGAGGATAATGTCAGTAGCTAACTCCCAAGAGTTCTCAAAGTCAGGCATATCCAGCCACTTGATCAGCACTTCCACCTCTCCTTGAGTATTTGTTCTTGCAGCCAAAACTTCAACAGGCTGAACCTTCAACTCCCAATCCTCTGAAAGCCCAGGTGGCAGCGGCTAGCTTTGAGCTTCAGGGGATAAGCATTTCTTCAATAAAGAGATATGGAATATCGGATGCACCAAAGATTCAGGGGGAAGTTGCAACTTGTAAGCCACCTTTCCAATTCTTTCTATAACCACAAAGGGCCCATAATACCTGGGCCTAAGCTTCTGGTTTACTTGTTTGGCCAAAGACTTCAATCGATAAGGCTGAATCTTTAGGTACACCTTGTCCCCCAACTCATACTCTACCTCCCTTCTTTTCTGGTCGGCTTGGCTCTTCATTCGAGCTTGGGCCTTGCTGATATGCCACTTTAGCTCTTCCAGGATCAAGTTTCTCTTTGCCATCATGTGGTTTATCTCTTCTACTGTAGAAGGTGCCATATCTCCCTTAACTAGTGCAGGGGGATCCCTGCCATACAATGCCTTGAAAGGGCATGTGTTTGTGGCAAAATGATAGGAAGTGTTGAACCATAATTCTGCCCAACTTAGCCACTTAACCCATTGCTTCGGTTTCATGCTTGTGAAGCACTTCAAATACGTCTCCAAACATCGGTTGACTACTTCCGTTTGTCCATTCGTTTGTGGGTGGTAGGCTGAACTATATTTCAACTTTGTCCCAGCTTGTTTAAATAATTCTGCCTAGAAGGAACTCATAAAAATCCTATCCCTGTCAGTTACAATTGATAGGGGAAAACCATGCAAGCGAACCACTTCTTTTATGAATAACCCAACCTCATCCTTAGCTGAACAAGGATGGCAGAGGCTAAGAAAATGGACATATTTAGTGAATCTATCAACCACCACTAATATTGTATCCAGCCCTCGAGCTTTAGGGAGTCCTCCAATGAAATCCATTGAGATGTCTTCCCAAACTTGTGAGGGAATGGGCAGCGACTGGAGCAATCCAGCAAGGGATAAAGTCTGGTATTTATTTCTACAGCATACGTCACAAGCCTGAATATACTTCTGGATGGTTTTTCTCATCCCTTCCCACCACACCAAGCTGGCAATGTGCTTGTATGTTCTTAAAAAACCGGAATGACCTCCTAGCACTGAATCATGAAACTCTTGCAGGATCACCGGTATCCTAGGGGAGCTCTTTGGAATCACTAGCCTTCCTTGATAATACAATTTGCCCTTTTTTAACTCAAATCCTGGCATTACTTCTGCCCCACGAATCAACCCCTGCACTATAGTCCACATTTTCTCATCAGCCTGAATTTTATCTTCCAGACCTTCCCAATTTTGGAAGGTTACTGCAGAAATTGCATCTAAGGGGACCCTCCTTGACAGGGCATCTGCTGCCCCATTGTTCCTCCCAGCTTTGCACTTGATTTCAAAGTCGAAACCCAATAATTTGGCTACCCACTTTTGCTGCCCTACTTCCATCATATGCTGGTCTACTAGGAATTTTAAGCTCTTCTGATCTGTGTACACTGTAAACCTTTTACCTAGCAAGTAGTGCCTCCACTTCTGCACTGCCATTGCAACTGCCATCAATTCCCTTTCATAAACTAACTTCTGTTGGCCCCTTTTAGACAGCTTTTGACTGAGGTAGGCTATTGGACGCTCTTCTTGCATCAAGACAGCTCCTAACCCCTTCCCCAAGGCATCGGTCTCAATCGCAAACTCCTTCCCAAAATCTAGAATTGCTAAAACAGGTAGGCTAGTCATGGCTTGCTTCAACTTGTCAAAAGCTTGTTGAGCCTCTATTCCCCATTGAAAACAATCCTTCTTCAGAAGTTGTGTTAGAGGCCAAGCAATCTTTCCATACCCCTTCACAAAGCGGTGATAATAACCCGTGATGTCCAAGAATCCTCTTAGTCCTTTTAGGTCCTTCGGGGGTGGCCAGGTCACCATAGCATATATCTTCTTGGGGTCTGCGGCCACTCCTGGATCGAAATGTTGTGGCCTAAATATTCAATTTCAGATTGGGCAAAAGAACATTTCTTCCTATTGATGTAAAGATTGTGTTGTCTGAGAAGCTCTAACACCTTCTGCAAGTGATCCAGATGCTCAATGATTGTCCTATTGTGGACAAGAATATCATCAAAGAAAACTAAAACAAACCTCCTTAAATAGGGCCTTAGAACCTGGTTCTTCAGAGCTTGAAAAGTAGAGCAGACATTGGTTAAACCGAATGGCATCACTAGAAATTCGTAATGCCCTTTGTGAGTACAGAAAGTTGTCTTGCCTACATCGGCCTTCTTCATCCTTATCTAGCGGTACCCTGACTTCAAGTCCAATTTGGAAAATATTTGAGCTCCTCCAAGCTCATCCAACCAATCACTAGAATCAGAAACTTGTCAGGGATAGTGATTTTGTTCAAGGCCCGGTAATCAACGTAGAACCTCCGCTCACCATCCTTCTTTTTGACAAGAATTACCAGGCTTGAATAAGGGCTGGTACTAGGTCTAATTATACCAGAACTCATCATTTCACCAATTATCTTTTCTATCTCATTCTTTTTAAAGTATGGGTACCTATAAGGCTTGACGTGGGGAATTTCAGCTTCTTCTTTGAGCGCGATTGCATGATCTTGCTCCTGAGGAGGAGGGAGGCCCTCAGGAGTGTGACATATGTCCTCATAGCTCCTCAATAGTTTCTAAAATTCCTTGGGTAGGGAGTGGTCATCCAGCTGGTTCACCCCAACGTCAATGCTCACTGTCTCAGAACAAGTGGTGACAAAATACCCCTCTCCATCTGCCTTCAAAACCTTCAGGGTAGCCTTGCTTAAGGAGGGATCGCCGCTAATGCTCCTCCATTCCCCTTCTTCCCTCCACTGAATCTCGTTTCTGGAAATTGGCTCGAATGTCACCTAAGTTTGCTATCCACCCATACCCCAGAATCGCATTGACATCACCACCTAAGCTTAGCATGAAAAAGGACCGAGTGATATAGATCCCTTATACTTCAATCGTGAGGTCCTCACAAACCCCAGAGCCTGGTGTCACATCACCTGTTCCCACCTCTACCATGAAGGGTAGGTGCGTAATTGGCAGCTGAAGCTGTTGAGCAAGCGGCTTTGAAATGAAATTGTTCTCGGCTCCTGTATCCACGAAGATCACTACCTCCACCTCCCCAATTTTACCCTGTACCTTGAAAGATTTGTTGATAGCAGTGAAGCCTTGGAGACTGTTAAGCGCAAGGCGGAGCGATTTCAACGCAAGCACCACTGCTGGTATTGCCATTTCTTCCTCCTCTGTACCCTCGCCATCAGTGGCTTCTTCCTTGGAATCCTCCACCAAAACCAGCTCTAAGTTTTTGAGCTTGCAAACATGGTCATGTCCCCATCGCTCCCCACATTTAAAGCACAAGCCCTTGCGGCTGCGATCCTACAGCTCCTCATGTGTAAGCCGCTTGCTAGGTCCTCCACGATCGCCAGGTGTCCCCTTAAATGATCAAAAACCGCCGTGTGCCCTTCCTTCCTTGCTCGTACTACTTCGAGGAAGAGAAGACATAATACGAGGTGGGTTTGGGCTTTTGATTTGGTTTAATGGTTTGTCGGTAGGGCCCAGACCATTACCTTTCCATTCTTTGTTCCTTTCCTCCAACATTAGTGCTCGGTCCTTGATCTCAGCCAAAGAACCCAACTCCAAAGTTTTAATTTCGACCCTTATACTCCCTTTCAGTTCATTCATGAAAATCCCCTTCATAATTTCTCTGTCCACGTGCTTCATAGTGCCCGAAATTTGTTCGAAGTCCTCAATGTAATCCATTACAGAGCCCATTTGGCGGAGTCTCAACAAGGGCTCATAAGGGTCTTTAGCGACTCTAGGTTGAAAAAGCCGTAGCACTGCTTCCCGGAATTGCCCCCACGATGGAAAGGAAATGTGCTCCTCCCATGCCTGAAACCAATTGAGCACCTTCCCTTCCAATGCCAAAACGGCCACCTCCATGCACTCATCTCCTTCGATGCCATTCACCATTAAATACCGTTCAATCTTGACCAACCATCCCAAGGCATCATCACCAGTGAAGAGCAGTAGTTCCATTTTTTGATCTCGATTCGGATGTCGAGGTGGAGGGCTGCCGCGAGAAGAGTTTGGCAGCCGACTACGCCAAGACGAGCTATCTCAGTAGTGAGGACGACCACCGTGGGAGTGGGGGGAGCTCCGATCGTCTTGGTCTCTCGACCTCGAGTCACGAGGCTCTGTGCGGGGAAGAGGAGAACTGTGATGTTCCTTGCTCCACCTAAAACCCCCATTCCATCGGTCATCCCGTTCAACCCACCGGTGCAGCCGCCGTGGTGGTGGTGATCGGCCGCGCGAACTAGCTCTCCTCGGGTCCCTCAATAAGCACACCACTTAGTCCATCTTCTTCTCCAAATCCGCTATTCGACTCTCCATCTTGCAGATTCAGCGAGGTGGCCCACACAGCTCCAAGGAAAAGAGCTCTAATGCCAAAATGATAGAAACAACAATTGAAAGCAGAAAGAGCAGAATGCGACAGTGTATTAATGGATGAAGAATAGGACAAAATAGCAACAGAAAACTGAAAGGAGAGTACACAAAGCACTAAGCAACTCAACCTCTCTTTTTGCCTAAAACAGTAATTGCTTACCCAAAAACATTCCCCCTCACAACCCAACAAATAACCCTTTTCCCTTAACAGAATTTCACGTGATTGCACACACCACACCACTCCTCAGCATGATTCACCCCTAGCCTGAATTAGTTAGGCCCTGGCCCCACATTAGCAGTTGCTGAATCAGCCTGTAACCCTTTACCCAAACTGCCCCTGAACTTTCTCCTTTTATACACTTTTAGCCCTTCAGGAAAACCTATCTTTAATAGAGTGATATGTGCACATTGCGCATAACTCCAATGTAAAGCAGTCCCTCCCATTTAAAATTTATTTTCAAGCTAAGATTCAATGAATCTTCATCTTCTCATTGATAAGAATAATTGAAGCTAAATCATATAGATAAACCAGACTATAGTAAATGACTAGAAGTAACAACATCAGGGACAATCAGAGAACTGATGTAGGCGGCCTTCACAACCACCTATGAACGCTAACTATTTTTTTTCCCTGACGGGGAAGAGTTTTTTGAAAGAAAGAACAACGCATATAAAGAGGGTACAAAATCCATCTAAAACAAACAGAATGCATTTATATATTTGTCTCAGCATGTCTGCATTATTCTAGACTCTGTGGATATATGTCTTAATACAAAGAAGGCTATAACTTTCCTATTCTCTAGAATTTACTGATAATATGAGATATTCATCTTCACAGGTGGAAAATGAGATAGTTCTTGTTTCAGCAAGAAAGTGAAAAGTGAAAACTATGTACAATTGAATCTTCATTCTAGAATCTTTCATGATCTGAACGTAAATTACAGTCATCATGTTAGTCATAACTGATTGCAGTCATTACTCCATCAATACTCTCTGACACTCTTAGAAAAATGATTTGCAACAGTATAACCAAACACACAAGTAAAAAGAGTTAGAGCTCTGAAGCTGTTAAATCAATTCACCAAAAATTGATTTCCATGCCACATCCAAAGTAATTGGGCAAGACAATACCTGTAACATAAAACGCATTCCTCCATCCACAAAATAATAAGGAGAATTAGTCAATAAGAAAAGCTTCTTGCCCCTCTCCCTTAGCATCTTAAGAAAACACAACATTGTTCCCTGAATTATTCACACATAAATGAATAACAATTACAAAACTCTCAACCACAGAAAAGTGTAACTCGATCTGATAACAAGACCATATGAAGAAACCATGTCTACCTTGATAATAGATACAAAGAAAAATATAAAATTGATTTAACTAAGATATGAGATCCCAAATTCATATTATAGACCACTTATTGCAGCATCTATTGAAAACATGCATGGACAGCAGTTAATGGAAATGTGCAAAATGATTTGGACCTACATTTTTCACTAAGTATCTATGTGGATCAGAGAGAACTCCCCTATGAACCAGGCCACTTCGGTGGACATGGTCAATCGCACGAATCACATCTTCATATATGTAAGAAGCATCAAATTCTAGCTTAGCATCAACAAAGTATTGCACTATATCTGCAAGGAGGCATGCCTACAAAGTAACAATATAAACAATCAGCTCCCAACGTGGTGGAAAGATACCCCACAGTATCAAAGCTCCTCTAGCAATGCACTTTATAATTATTAGTGAATGGCAGAATAACAGGGAACTAACCTCACTAAAGCAGAAGAAATCCATCAAACCAACAAGTGATCGAGCTTGATCACGACCAATGTGTCGTGTCCCATATATATCACGTATTTCTATTCGGCTTAGCTGTAAATTTGTTATTTGGTTAATTAGCTGTAAAATTATTAGGAAGAAAGAAATCTACGTAAAATAAAATACTGGTAATATTTCATTTCTGTTATAACAGACAAAATATGCCATGAGAAGTTTGTCAAATAGAACTGGCAACCGCAATTCAACACAAGCATTTAATACTATGCAGTCTATAAGACTTTGACAAAGTTACAATTGTGCATGGATATTCACAACCAACAATAAAATTCATGAATTTTTTGTTTTTGAAAAAATAAAATAAAAAAAGAAACAATAGAAGCCAATATGATGCGTATATGATTATATTTGCCTAACAAAACAAAAGGAATCGGTGGCAAATACCCTGCGTCGACCAAAGTAACATCCATCCGGCTCAATTGAACCAAAGAAATCCAGCTTCATGAGGCACCCTTTAGACTTATCATAGTATAGACCTCGAATGGGGAAACTCGGATCATATTTAAATTGCATGCAAATCTCTGGATACCTAAGCTGGAAGAAGCAACAACAAGAATAAGAATGAAAGGAAAAGAATGGAATAACAGACAGCATGAATGAGTTGGTAGGAGCTAACCTCATTCACCATGTACTCCTTGGCAAAGTCATAAATCAAAGTCTGCAAATCGGATGAGTAATGCGCCAATGTGTAATCATAGTCGAAACCATAAACTTGTAACTGGTCCAATCTCAAGTTCTTATTCACATATATTCCTAATCCAAGGTTAAAAAACAGATCAAAACATTTTGAATTGAACACAGCTTCAACAACTCAAGTATTAGTCATAAAAATAAAATAGTTTATAATCATAACTTCCTAGTTAACAATAAGATGAAAAATAAACCTACAACTAAGGATAATGAAATGAAACAAAAACAAAAACAGAAGATCTAGGATCACAATTCACAAAGACATGTTGAAGCAAGCAATGAAGGAACCTTTGGGATTCATTTTGGGCATTTCTTTGAGCGCATCGGGGATCTTTACAAAACTCTGTTTGGCAGCTTCGAATTCGCGGCGGAGCGCGGCAATATCCCTGTCGGGAAGCAAGTTATCATCGGCGTCAGGTTTCGAACTGGACGCACTCTGTTCCGGCAAATCAACAACGCTGTAGCTACGAGAGCTTCCCGAAAACCCTAAACTCATACATAATAAGCTTCAGCTCAATGTTTCGGAAGCGCACGTTTAATATTGCACAAAAAACAAACACGTAAAGAGCATTGTGATTTATTTCATTATTATTAGTGTGTGTGTGTGTGTGTGTGTGAAGGTTATTATAATAGCGAAAATGCAAATATGAAAATGAAACTTAAGAAGAAGAAGACCTTGTTGGAGTGGAGAATATGAAAGCAGCGTCGTCTGCGATGAAACGGAATAGAAGAATCAGTAATGTTGAGAAACAATGGAGTATAACTAAGAATATAATTAGTAATAATAATAGGGAAGCATGTGAGAGAGGAATAATAAGTACGTGTATGGAGAAACGGATTGGAAGGAGGTTACGAAGACGAAGAGATGCCATTTGATTTTTCTCAAGTTAGAGTTCGAGTTTGGATTGATTCAGCTTTGCGTTCCAAGTTAAATGCAGAGGACTATGTGCATGGCTTATAAATGCGGAGAAAAGGAAGTGCCTCTTTCTTTTACGCGCCCTCCTAAACGAATTCCTTTTCGGTTTCCGTGCACACCACAGAAAAGAAAAGTAAACCTAATAAAAAAGGAAGTGACCGTAGAAGAAAAATAACACGAAAGTTTGTCAGTCGTGTATGCAGCAAAAAATTCGTGATTCTAACTCTGCTTTCTTGCATCTTGCCCTGCCGTCTCATCTATGCAGCTGTGTCCCATATTGTTCACTAGTTTTTTTTTTTTTTGTCTAGGAAATCTTTTTTTGGCCCTCTCTATCAATACTGTTGTTACCACCTAACATTTGGCTTGAGTAAGTAAAGTATGATTATTTAATAATCGCTTGCACTGATTCTTATATATAATAATTTTACTAGACAATGAACCACATCTGCTCAGAGTCGGAAGGGAAAGGGATTGAAAAGAACCAAACGAGAAAGAGAAGGGAAAGGAAGACAATGAGAAATTGCTTGATTATTTTAATTTTCTTATTAGAATATTCTTATTAAAAGAAATAAAGATGATTTAGAGTTGAAAAAGTACCTAAGGGATCATTCCTTAATTGAGGGATCATTCTTTAAAAAATTATTTTAGTATTAATCTATCACATGCATACACATTTTCATATTTTAGAAAGGTATTATCAACAATCACAAGGCGTGATAATTAGTTAGCCCGTTAAGCATTGAGATACTCTAGGAAACAAAGAAAAAAAAAAGCATCACCAACATTTGGTTTGTTGAAATAATTGGAACTTATGTTCCAAAAAAAGATGTCGAGTTTGAATACTGTACACGAAGAAAAAACGTTAAATGTTTTATTTTTATACTACAATTGGTTCGAGTTAGATAGGTTAAGAGTTTAACAACCGATATTGATGATTTAAACCAAAACCGAATATTTAAAAAAGACACCAATCGCAATATCTTAAAATTTCTTATGAATACAATCACTATATTTAACTTGTGGTGTATTCTGAGGTGCAGATAACAAAAAATCTGCAAGATGAAGATATGACTTGGCTCAATGACTAGAAGACATGTGGAGTGGGTTTTGTATGGTCTATCATGCACCTGATTAACATATGATATACTATAGACAATTTCATTGCAAAAGAAACAAGTCTCCCTCATTGAAGCTGTTGCCCTCACACCATTGCTTGGTCGAACCTATCACACCGCCACCACGAGCACCGTCGCAGCGCCATCGGCATTGTTGACCGTCGATTGTTGATTGCCGGCGATTTGAGGAAAGGGTGCGGTGGCAGATAAGGCGAGAACAACTTTCTCCTCCTCCTCCAAGTCCCTCTTCTCTGCACGGGCCGCTCCTGATCCACGCGCTTTTCTTCCTCGATGGTGGCAAAGATGTGGAGGGAGTCGTGAATCGTCCTTGTGCGCCAATGGATGAACGAGGCGAAATGGAGCTGCCCCAGATCCACGCGCATCTCCTCATTGATGGGCTTTGGAGGCCAGAGGAACAACTTCACGAATGGAGCTGTGCCTTGACGCCAAGATCGGAGACTGTAACAAACTCTTTCTTTTTGCTGCAATCACAACAGCGACGACGACGACGACCATGAAGATGAAGAAGGACAAACTCAGCAGGTACAATAGAAGCAATAGTGGTGCGTGGTGTGGTAGTTAGTGGGTTTGAAGATGAAGTTGTTGCAAATCTTCAAAGAGGAGCTGCTGGTTGGGTGGTGACATGAAGGGAAAGGGATGTTTGTGGTGGCAGAAATGGAGGGCATGGAGGTGATGCACAGTGGTTGACGGTGGGGGTAGTTTGAGAGAGAAATTGATTTTTCATGATGAATATTTATGATACACCACACTATGATTGGAGGCATGATAGACCACTCCAAGTGTCAACTTACAAATGTTATCTTCATATGAAGATTTTATTTTCATCTTCACCTGAGAACCCCCGTGTATCTTAAAAGTGGCATGTATATGAAAGTCAGTGATAGTTTTATGAGTATAGTTTTAAATTACTTATTTTTGCCTTTCAAATTCTTAAATTGAAAAAATTGAAAGAAATGAAGAATGTGGATGTTTGAACTAGATTAATTTATTCCTAAAAGTGAAGCAACTAAAAGCTCCTTTTAAAATTTTCAATTACAAGTTTAAAGAAAATAATATAATTAAAACGTTTGTAAATTTTTGAAGAAAATCTTTAAAAAATTATTAAAAAAATATACTTATTAATCTTTATTATAAAAGTAAATAAAACAAAAGCTATGTTTCCTTGAAACAATATGTTTACACTCCCATTTCTTTCATCCCATCATCCGCATCGCCACTTGCCACATCCAGTTAGCAAGACAGTATTTGCTTAAGAATCATCATGCTATTCAATTAGCTGAAATTTGCAAAATGAAGATACTTGTGAATATAATTAACTCATGCATCGCAGGTAAAATATTCCTGGGTGAAACGAATGGAACTCACTTCTAAAGTTCAAGCGTACAACAATAGTATATTGAATTTGATGGGTAATCGTCTTATTATGCGCTGTATCATACACAGCTACCATTTCTTCCTTTTTCGTTGTCAGAGCAGGCTGCACAGCTTGACACCGTTATTATAACCCCACCGTCCTTGCTACAATGGCTAAAAGAACAATGTCCAAAGGAGGACGCTCATCACCAAACAATAGAGAGATCAATCCATACACTCTCCTATGAATGGAATCAGAGTCATCCGAGTACTTAGTTATTCTTCCTTCTTCTCGACACAATCTCAGATGCCCAAGCTTTGCCAGTTTCAGTTTGGAACTTCCCTGCAAGGGAGTAAAATTTTTCCCAATACATTAACAACACCACTTAATCATAAAAAAAAAAGAACAAAAAATTGATAATCTGTCAACAAATGAAAAATTCATCCATCTTCGGATTGATGGCCTGAACATTTCTGCCCCCTCTTCAAGTCTTCAGTGCTCAAACTGTGTGTCAACTGAACAAAATATGTGAAAGACAATAGGTTCAATGTCAAAAATCAATTTCGCACCTTTAAAAGTGACGATAAGAATGTCATATCATATGACATCCAATCTCAACATACGAAGCAGGTACTGCAGAGGCATAATTAAACAGAGACATTGTCCAACAAAATAAGGTCCACATAAAAATTTGAGCATATCTTCATTAAAATGGTATTTCTCCACCATACTTAGCCTAGGTTACACTATTCAATTTCAGATCATAAACCAGTAAACCACACTGTGAAATGCAGTCTTCCATTTAAAATTAGGTTCACCACAAACCCAAAAATTACAAAAAAGCAATTGACATAATGAGATTGACATATTAGCATGGAAAGTAAAAAATAGTCTTAACTCTTAAGACAATAAGAGCAGAGCCACACTATAAATTGGGAGTTTTCATATGGCGACACTTGCAGTTTGCACTAGCACACTCAGACCTGTCTCACCCTCTTTGGTAATGCATTTAGACCTACTGAACACAATGTGAAAAAATCACTTCAAAGATTTGAGATGGAATTCCAGATAGCCAAACATATTGCCCACAATATGCTATTAGTCATCTAATTTAAAGAAGGATGATGAACGACATCATCATGTAGATGAGGAAAGATCACATTAAAGAAGTAACTGAGCATTTTGCTGTAAGCTTGTGATTTCACACTGACCCATTTCTTATTAGCTACTAAGATTTTTTACTCAAATAAAATGAAAAGGGGGAGATGTTACGTAGTTGTCCGGTTTTCCAGTTGAATACATATACGTCTTTTTTTTTTTTTAATGGAAGTCGATTTGAATTAACTTCCTTTACGTTGTAATTTTGTTTGCCAAAATTACATTGAAGTTGACTAGAATCGACTTCTGTTATGTCAACATGC
Organism: Dalbergia cultrata; assembly: GCA_031216105.1. Classification (NCBI taxonomy): domain Eukaryota; kingdom Viridiplantae; phylum Streptophyta; class Magnoliopsida; order Fabales; family Fabaceae; genus Dalbergia; species Dalbergia cultrata. The sequence goes on from CM062347.1 coordinate 54,704,775, forward strand.
CAGGCTCAGGTTGTGTCAAGTCGAATCACGTCGGGTGTGCCAAAAATGCACTAAAGTCGACTTCATAGGCAATGTCAGCTTTTCTCAGAACGTGTTAGGAACAGTATCAAGTCAATGGCAATCGACTTGGTACTATTCCTGACACCTTCTGATGTCTTTTAGAAATAATTTTAATCGACTTCTAAAGTTGATTTCAATCACTTTTGAGTTGCTCCACTTTTATAAATACAACTCCCAACTTTGCTTGCAGAACGAAAAAATTTAGTGAGTTACTATACAAATTTTGGTGGGAATATAGGAGAGAGTTATGTTTATATTCTTGTCCATTATAATGGTGGCATTATAAACACAATTAAAGGCGAGACATTCATTAGTGATAAATGGAGGATGACACGTCCCGATTTTGTGTGCATAATAGCAGGATCACTTGTGACGAAGGAAGGAAGCAATGAGGAAAAGAGGAAGGAGGGGAGTGTCATATTGATGGCCATGGAGAACGAGCTCTAACGTCTTGATGCTGTTGATTATATTGCGAGTAGACTAGCAGTGCAGGTAACTTAATTTAATTTTTTATTTAATGATATTGTATTTTATTTCATCTTATTTAAAATTTATTGCAATTAAATTTGAAAGTTTTTAGTATGGTGTTATTTCTTTTTTATTGTTCTGGTATGTTAAATTTATTTTAGTTTGGAACACCGTAAATAACAACTTATAGTTTAGTTTTCTAAAATTTCATTTTATATCCAAAATGAAAAACATAAATAAAGGGACCAAAAAGAATAGAAAATCAATTAGGGGACCAAAGTGAAAACAAAAACAAATTAAGGAATCAAAAGTGTATTTTACATTTATTTTTCATATTTATTTCTAATTTTATTTTAATTTTTGACATGCTGAATGTTATTTTGTTGTTATAGTTAATATTGATAAATTTTTTAGTTTTAATTTTATTTTTGGCCTTCTAATCTTTTTTATAAATTTGTTAAAAAATTGAAAATAATAAAGTTTCTATGCTCATCCTTCCAAATTCGAAACTTTCTATATCGGATCTCATTTGACCCAATATCAACTAGCATCCAATAACATATTTTTGGTATTTGCTTGTTGTTACCCTCGTACTCTTCTAATATTTTGCTCTACAACTCCAACAAACTAGTAGGTGAACAAACAACCACCAAGCTTGATTATCACTAATGAATGTCTCGCCCTCAATTGTGCTTATAATCTCACCATCATAATGGACAAGAATATGAACGTAACTCTTTGTCATATTCTCACCAAAATTTGTATAGTAACTCACTAAATTTTGTCATTGTGCAAGCAGAGTTGGGAGCTGTATTTATAAAGGTGGAGCTATTCAAAATTGGCTGAAATCGACTTCTATGCTAGCCAACTTTAGTGCATTTTTGGTGCACCCAACATGATTCGACTTGACATGACTTGAACCTGGCATGTTGGCATAACAGAAGTCGATTCTAGGCGACTTTAGTGTAATGTTTGCAAAAAAAATTGCAACGTAAGGGAAGTCGATTCTCCATTAAAAAAAAAAAAAGAGGACATATATGTAACCAACTGAAAAAATGGGACAATTATGTAACATCTCTCCTTTTTCATTTTATTTGAGTAAAAAATCCTTAGCTACTAAAACTTCTTCAAACACTGGACGAATTAGCAAAAAAAATACACTATACACACAACGAGAAGAGGATCCATGTTACTTTCCCCAACCATTAAATTTGTTCTCATGAGGCAAGCCAATTTGCTCTCTTTTATTTTACAAAATTCTGCAATTTAAGGTAGCTAGTGCACTTTCAAGAGTTGAATTACTAAACAGAATAGAATTAAAAATCTGAAAGTGAACATCCTTTAGGCCCCAGTACATATGACTTGCCTTGTAGATATTTAGTGTATAGCTTAATTAAAAATAAATAAATAAACAAGTGTAGTTTTGATAGGAACAGCATGAGGAGGAAAAATCATACCAGCAGTTGACTGGAAAAATTCATCCAAATCCTTTCCCTGCTCTGCACAAATCCATGAGAGAACAAATTTCAATACTAGAAAGAAGATCTAAACCGAAGGGTTATTACATGGTAAAAAATCCACATAGGAAGATAGCAATCATCAAAAAACGCACTCATTCCAACGTTTTATACAAGTATAGTAATTTTAACTCTACACGCATCGTAGACTGGAACGGTTATGCAAAACAGTTAGAGATGTTCCAATTCTTGGGTTTTATTGAAATTTTTTTAAAAATCTTCTTTGGTTGGATGTATCCTGCATGGCTGCATTGCACCAAGAACCATATCTTCAGACAACTACACTATTAGAATTAATCAATATTCAGTAGCTTTTCCTTGCATAAGTAGATACCACTACAGATTCTGTTGAAACTAATGCAAGGCATAGGTTATTAATTATTATCAGCAATTCTATAATAAAGGCATAACATGACACAACTATGGATTGAACAATTCTAAGACATGAGTCAAAAACAGGTGTTAGAAACCAATAGAATTGGGCCAAGCACAATGGGCCCTAATTGTAATAACTATTTGTGTGCTTTGTGCGTGAAGTGTGAGTGTGCTGTGTGAGGATTGTAACAGAATACTTGTGGGGTAAGGGTTGTAACAGCATATACACCTGCTGAAGTGAATAATATATAAGGGAAGAGAATAGGGAAAGTTGGTTAAGCAGAATTTTGGCTAGGCACTTGGGAGAGTTAAGCTGCTATAGTGCTCAAGGCCTCTCTCTCTTGTTTGTTCTATTCCATCATCTACCTTATTCAGTTCATATACAGCTTATTATATTGTGTATTTTGTTATTCTGTGTGTGTGCTTCTATTAACAGGGATCACAAACTCAAGTCTTTTATTATCATCATTACTATAGTACTGAATTTTCCACTAATGGTAGATTGGTAGCCTATAGATAACAAATTCCCCAATATGCTTGGCTAATTAAATTATTAGATTTACTTGTTAATTTGTTGTTGAATATAATAAAGCTTATCACAACCTCACACTGTCTAAAAACCATGTCTTAATTATGGAAGCCACACAATCTGGGAAGATAATGGTGCCAAAATTTAACATGTCCTCAATATATCATGAACATAAGTTCCTTAGTGCAACATATTTTATTCTCATAAATAATTAATGTTTTAAGTTTGACAAACAATTTACAGCATTTAGCAAGGCCTGATAAAGTGAAAAAAGTGTTACTGAAAATAGAATTCAAGAATCATCTCACCATCTTCATATTCCAAAGCTTGAAGTATCATCTCCACCTGTATTGAACAAGATTTATGGAAGTAAAGGTAAGAACCAAGAAGTATTTAAGTTCTCTAAACAAAAAAGTAATAACTACCGATAAACAAGCTGCCTGGTAGAATATTGACAGTAAATTAGATACTTATTATTTTGGTTTCCTCCTTCTTGTCATAAGTTTAAATCTTCCATGCAACCAAACCCAACCACTTTTGCAAAAGGAAAAGCATATGACATAATTGGATTTGAATAAAAAAAATGAGATCAAAAAGATACAGATGTAAGGAAGACAACGTTGGAAAAATGTCAATGCAGTATGACATTATTACAGCTTATAAGATGAAACACAGAAGAAAACATCACGAAAAACCTAAAGCACAAGTCCATAATTGGTGAAATTCATAATTACAATCAGCCAAAATCACTGAAAGACAAAATAGCCACAAAAAAAAAAAGGGCCACAAACCTTGTCAAGGTCCTTGACAAATTTAGCTTCTGGAGAAGAATTTGCTTCATACTCCATCCACAAATCCACTATTTCCTTGGCTTCAGTGTGAGAATTGAATTAAACATCAAGAGATTTAAGTTCTCCTTATTCACCCATTAACAAACTCATTTACAAAACAAAAATAAGTACCTCTAGATCCTCCTCCAAGTACTTTACACATATGATCTAGTGCTTCTTGTTCTCGTCGACTCTTTTCTTCTTTTGAAATTCCATCCATAGGTGATATGTCCCCAACAATTGCTAATAACCAAAGGTAACAAAGTAAGAAAAATTTGGCCATGCCATGAAGAATTGTTACACATGCAGAACAATTATTATTACCAGACATAAACAAATAATACAAGGGAAACTGCAAATAAGCATACCTTCCGCAATGTCATGAACAATAGCCATTTTTACACACCTGAAAATTGACAGAAAACCAAGTCTCATAAAATCTACCCTCCCATTGTATAGTTATATCACGTGCACTATAAAAAAATAGCAAATAGTGAACATATGTACAGCACAGGAAAAGAAAGGTGGAATTACTTGTTTCTGTCTACACCAGGGACATCTGATGCAATTAGAGCCATCAAACCCATCCGATGCATATGATCAGCTATAGATTCTGGATTCTTAACATCTCTTAGAACCCATCCTGTTCTCTTTGTTGTCTAGTTCAGTACAAACACACAAAACCAAAACAAGTTAACGAACTTCAAATTAAAATCAATTGCGCGAAATTACGCTAATGTAAACAAACTTTCATTAGACTGACAAGTATATATCATTCGGAATTGCACTCAAGAATATGTTTGGGAGACGTAGGCACAATGGAAGGGAATGACTAATATAGAATGGAATGGAGATGCAGGAAATGGAATGAATATCCGGTGAATAATTGAACAATCGAAATTGAAATTTATATCATCCAGTTTTAACATTCAGCTTTTGCACCAAACTCTTCACTACACAAACCGTGCCGCATTTCAAGATAATCTAAGAAGCACATTACAAACTTCAGCCGTAGAAACATTTACAGAGAAGTACCTTGAGACGGTGACATATAGAGAGGAAATCAATTGCAGAGGAAGCGGAAGGAGCTCCGTCGTGAAACGCCGAAGAAGATGGCGTGGGAATCGCGGCGGCGCCGTTGGACGCCGGCAAGTATGATGGTTGAGTGGCCATGCGATAAACCCTAGTGAAAGTCAGTGTCGAAGGTGTAACAGAAACAGATTAGAGTCTAAGCTGGGCGCTGCAAAGAAACAGAAGCCACGAAAAAAAGCAGAGTGAAATTCGTTTGGATTCAGTTGGGTTCTCTTCGGATTCAGTGGGATGTTAAGTTATAATGGTGAGGTCAAAATGATTCAGTATATGCGAGCACTTGGTACTTCAATTGCTAAGCTTGTCGTTAGTGTAAGGGCTATATGGGCCACTCAATATTACCCAATCAAGATTTTGTGGTCTTAATGTAGCTTTTTTCTTTTTTCGGTTTTAATTGTTCAATGTAGTTCTAGTCTTCTAGACATAAAATTCCTTCCTGGTCGGTCGATTTCATTTTTGCCCAATGTTTCAATTTGTAAATCAAATTTAGAATTCGACCAAAAACATTAAAAAATAACTCAAATTTAGAAGGAGCAGTAGCCCTTAACTTTGTTATGTATATACTGCCGATAGCAATGTGAAAAAGAAAATTGTATACTTTCCCTCAAAGTTGAACATCGACCTAAACTTAGTGTAATATACTCCCTCTATTTAAAAATAATTATCCAATTTTAAATATGTGCAAGAGTTAAAAAAAAATGATTGAAAATGTCTCAATATTAATAAAATATAGATGTACGTTCTCTACTACTCTTAATACTAATATCTCTATTTAATAATCATTTCTTCTTATTTACCCTCTCTCTTTCATTACTAAAGGATATAACTAAAAAAAAATAACAAATGGTGTCTAATGCACAATTATTTATGGCAAAATAAAATTTTAATATTGGACAATTATTTTCAAATAAAGAGAGTAAAACATCTTCTGTATCCTGATATTGCTAAAAAATACTCCATATTATCATGAAAATTTTCTCATTCAGAACTTTCGGGCCTTTTCAAAACAAAACAAAAAATGACAACAGCGTCAGAAACCAAACAAACGTTGCAATATGTATGAAACCCTTAAAGTTGACCTTCCTCGTATAAAACTGAATTTAGATATGATATTTCCTTATTTATATTCTAATTTAGAGTCTGTTTGGATGTATTTCTAAAAAAAATTAATTGATATTTTTAATTAAGATATTTTGAAAAAGTAAAAGTTGATTTACGTTTAGAACATTTTTTTATGTTATGAAAAAATTTAAAAGCTGAAAATTCTAAGTTATCAAAAAAGATCATCTTTTACTCTTTTTTTTTTTAGTGATTCTGCTTTTGCTTAAAAAAATTACCCAAACATACCAAAAACATAAAAAGATCTTTATTTTATTCAAATAGATGTTTTTTCATTAAGAAAAGCACATCTTAAAGAGATCTTACTTTTCTAGTGATTATCTAGCGCCACTCATGAATTTGATGTTTTGGTAATTTGAAAAATTTTATGTTGATCTTCTTTGATTTTATAAATAGGTATCGTAATGTTCTCTCTCCCTTCAAAAAGCATTGTCATTAAATACCTTACTATTTTATTGGACCACTTAACAAGCAAAATTAAAGATTATTTCTGAAATGCTTGTTAATTTCAATACGCATATTATCTATTCCAACTAGTTGTTGACTATATACCCATCTTCATTCATAATTTCCTGAACGTGAAATTAATTACGATAATTCTTAATCGAAGTCTCAAAGACACGATAGTGGTTGACAACATTTCACTCTAACTCAACCATTTTCTAAATCAAACGGACCAAAAGTACTCATAGCTTTATCCCTTCTAATAGAGCGTTAAATATAAAAGAGTGTGGATGTTGATATGATATCGCATAGATTGCAGCCACCGAATACTTCAGAAAGGAATTTCGTATTTAGAAGCATTCTTTCATTCTTGGTTAAAAGGGAGTTCGAAAACTTGATGACAGAATAGTTAATTATCATTGAACTAAAATAGCATTAGCAAAGCAAAACATGGTTTTGCTGAATGCAGAAGTTAGAAAAATACGACTCTTGCAGGAAGGTAAACTAGTTTTTCTTGCTTCATCTCCTCTCTTTGAAAATGAATCCCGTAAACTTGCTATTGCTTAGATAATTGAAACAAAGTTTTTTTTTAATTTGAATTGAATAATTGAAACAAAGATAGTTGACAAAAAAATAGACACCAAAACGAAGAAAAAACACAGCTGAATGTATGTTAAGCTTAGAAAAACACTTCCTTTTTTTTATTTCTTGATATTAATCTGACGTGATTTAATATTGGGAGATATCCGATTTTTATTCAAGCTTGGTCTCAATTCTCCTAATTGTAAAGTTTCTGTGGGATTTCATAAGTTCTAGATAAATACCCACATTTATAACACTTGATTGCACCAGTTTTTTAGGATTTTATAAAAGACACATTAAAATCAAGATTTTTCTTATTTTCCTTGTTTTACAAAATTTTTTAAAAAATATAAACAGGAAAAATAAAAATAAAAACATAGTAACAAAGCTTTGTTTATTTCAAGAGACAATGAGTGAGGGAAAAAAAAATAGAAGAATTTGTTGAACTTACTTGTTTTATCTCATTTGATTAGCAAGAAAAGAAAAAGATATACATGGATCCCACACTCAAAATTTTATTCAGAACCTTTTCTAATTTTCCACGACTTTTCTATTATTGTCTAAATAGATAGAAGAAGAATTGTGTTGGTAAATTCTTTTTTCTGAGAAATTGATAGTTCAAGAAGATATGTAAATAGATACTTGAAGATATCCAAACTAAAAAAAAAAAAAATTAAAGTTCCAAACAACCAACCGCACAAGGTGGGTCAGTCAATCAATCCAAGCTGGCCTACACCCCGTTTCGGTCGGTGAATAAAGCGTCCTTTTAGTGTACAGCACTAAAGATACGCAGTTAATATAGCTGTTAATACCGCAATAAAAGCTTCTTAATGCTCATAATAATATCCCCAAAACCCACATTATCTTTTACTTGCTAGTCGTTTGCTTTGCAAGAAACATAGATAAAAGAAACCTGTGTGAAGCTAGCCCGTTGAGTCGTTGACAGTACAAACCCACATGTTAATTGGTGTCCATTAAGCATGTCGGTGGATGCCGTGTATTATTCATCTAAACAGTTAAATTAGATCTCCCTGTTGCTTGAACATGCCGTTTTTAGCCAATGTATAACTCCAAACATCGAAAGCAGCAATGATTAATATGCAAATAAATCACTGACCCTGGGCCCCCCCATTAATAAAGCAAATTCGCATAACCCGGACAAACGCTATTGGATTCCTTCTTCCCCCCTGTTAAAATAAGAAGTTTATCTAGCAAGTACTTTTAAGAGTTAAAAATGATAGAGTTAACATTGAAAAAATAAGTTTTAATATTTTCGAAGCATGAAACTCATTATAAAATTTTGAATATTTTCTTTCCTAGTATTCTCAGTCCCCACAAAAACCCTTAAAACATTTTGGAAAAACTGGTCATACTTACATCACGGAACACCAACAATGCCACTGGACCCACCAGAAAAAGCCCAGACCTATACATGTAATTTCAACATACTCATAAATCTGAAATTGAAAATATGCCATTCATTCATTCATCCATCCAACTCCAACCTCTCTTTATAAAGCACAGCACTGTCGGCCAGCTGAACTTACATGTATTTCTTCGCATTGCTGAACCAACACCTCAGTGCCTTACTACTGCGTAGTGGCACTTTACAGCTGGATAAATCCATCCAATTGCCCCAAAATCCAGCGGCTAGTACTATCACTCCACAGCTCTATTACTATCTATTGTGGATCCCATCAAAGCCGTACGTATCCCACACATTGCACCACCACTCGTCACTATCATCCTTAGCTGTCTCCTCGGCTTGTTATTGATTTATTCCCCTCCCCCCAGAATCACCGCACTTATCCAATAAAAATATAAATAAATTGCCCTACTAACCAAATATTAAATAATGCACCCTTTTCCCCTGCAATTCAATATTTAATTTTTTTTTATTACTAAAGGGTATCGGCAGTCGAAGACTAATCCCTTCAAGACGTAGAGATTATTGAAGTGAGTATTACTTCTCCCAACAAAACCTCCTTCTATACACATACGTGGCGAGATTGAACCTGACACGCAAGCGACTACCATCTACTAACTGTGTTAGGCTTGTTCGATTGATTAAATATATATAAGCTAAAACAGTTAAACCATCCACAATGCAGTGAGCGGTGATTGATGAGCGAACAAACCGAACGAAAATTACGGTACAACAACGAATTATGGCTGGAACCAAAGTTTGGAGACAATTAATTACAAAAATAAATAGTAGGAGAAGACAAAACAAACTTGAACTTTCTTTCTTTACAAAAAGAAAAAAGAAAGTGTAAAAAGAAAAAAAAAACATCAATTAATACAAAAAAAGAAAAGAAATCAGCTGAGGCACAGCTGTTTTAGCTGGCCTCTCAAGCAAAGAATGTGTTCTGCTTCTTTTCTCCCTTTTGTTTTTCCTTTTCTTTAGTTCAGTTTCCCTTCTTTCGTTCTTGACCAGGTTCTTTCTTTTCTTTTTCTTCCAACCCTGTTTTTGCTTTTTCTTTTTCTTTTTTTTTCCCTTCAACCATATGTGATTTTTTTAAAAAAAAAAAACTACCAGCCTAAAATAGAAAAAAAAAAAACCTTCAGGGAAACAAATTTTAATTTTAATTTACAGGCTTGCCGTGATTGTAGCCGTAGTAAGATAGGTACCACTTCACGAACTTCTTCAACCCGGTTTGCAAATCGGTCGTGGGCTTGTACCCGAGCTCCCTCCTGGCCGAACTTATATTCGCGTGTGTAAACGGAACGTCGCCGTTTCCAGGCATATCCACAATATTCCTCTTCGCCTTAACCTTCAAATGACGCTCCAATATACTCACAAGCGTAGGCACAGTCACGGGCGAAGTGTTCCCAAGGTTAAAGATCCTGTACGGCGCGGGCCCACGCTTCTTCCCACCCGACCCGGTACTCTTCCCTGAAGTATCCAACGACCCGACACACCCTTTCACAATATCATCAATGTAAGTGAAATCCCGGGCCAAATCGACCCGATTCTTGCCCCGATAAACAGTAATGGGCTTCCCCTGGAGAATATTTCTGGTAAAAGAGAAATAAGCCATGTCGGGCCTACCCCACGGCCCGTAGACAGTGAAAAACCTCAAGCCCGTGAACGAAAGCCCGTATATATGATTATAGGTGTGGGTAATCTCCTCGCCTGCTTTTTTAGTTGCGGCGTAGAGGCTAGCGGGCTGGTCGGTGCGATCCGATTCGGAAAAAGGGACCTTCTCGTTGAGCCCGTAAACGGAGCTGGACGAGGCCCAAACAATAGCGGGCTGGGGGTTGGCGGTTTTGCAGGCTTCAAGGAGGGTTACGAGGCCCGCGATGTTGCTGTGGACGTAGGAGTGAGGGTTCTCCAAGGCGTACCTGACGCCGGCCTGGGCCGCGAGGTGCATGACGTGGGTGAAAGCGACGACGTCGAAGAGCTTCGCGAGGAGTTTAGCGTCGTTGACGTCTCCTTCGACGATGAAGACGCCGTGGGTGTTGAGGAGGGACTTGCGGGCGCGTTTCAAGGAAGGGTCGTAGTAGTCGTTGAAGTTGTCGAGGCCGACGACGCCGTCGCCGCGGCGCTTGAGGGCGAGGGAGACGTGGGAGCCGACGAAGCCGGCGGCGCCGGTGACAAGGACGGAGATGCCGCCGTGGCGGTGGATCTGGGCGGAGGAGCGGAGCTGCTTCTCCCAGTGGAGGCCGCCCCAGGAGGCGGAGAGGTAGCGGCTGCCGGAGTCGACGAAACCCTGGAAGCTGAGGTACGAGGCGGTTAGGGCTATGAGGAAGAGAGCCCAGAGGAACATGGTGCTGGTGGAGGCGAAGCACCGGTACACCTGGCGGTTCATGTTGTGGGCCCTCTCGATCTTGAACTTCCCTGGCGTCGACGGGAACAGCTCCTCCTCCAATGACGGCATTCTTTTCTTTTCTTTTTCAAATAAAAAATGGATTAGGCTGTAGTGGTTTTTTTTGTGATGGGAATGAATGAATGAATGAAGGAAGGAGGGAAGGAAGGAAGCAAGCAAATGGGGATGGGAGCACACAGATGCAGATAGAAAAAAATCGATGGGATTAAATTTTCTTTCTTGCACCTGCTTTTTGATGAAAGGGGAGGGGTGGTTATATATAGTGGTCACCCACAGAGAGAAGCGACAATTATACGCGTGAACGCGTTAAACGACGGACAGGGTGGAGGATTGAAAAAAGAGAAGGACAGACAGAGCACCACAATGACTACGGAAGAAAAACTGCAGTAAAACAATCAGGGATTTAACGGGGTAATTCGACTTTTTAATTAGGGACACTAAAATAAAAATAAAAAATTATATCGATATATCAATGACTATATGTGTGATGTGTGATGTGTGATGACTCTGAATATGGGAGGTAAAAATTGAAGTCCCCTTTTTATTTAATGGGAAATGTATCGTTTTTTATATTTATCTCTGAATTTAATTTTTATGTATTTTCTACGTTGCAGACTTTTTTAATAATTATCTAACATTACTTGAAAATTACACAAATTCCACCGAAAATAACTAGTTATTCAAGTAAAAAATTTTGACTAAATGATAATGTAAAATTAGCATATGAAAATTAAATTTTTTATTTATTTATTTGTTTTATTCGGTAACTCGTTTTAATCTCGCAGTCAAATTTATGAGATAGAATCGGATCCAGTGAGGTTTGACACACTCGAGATGAAACAGTGTCAATGATTCATCTCTGCACTATTATTAGTATTCTTGGGTACACCTCTGTGCATTATTATTATTATTATTACTGTGTACAATTTGGTAGTACTCTACTTCGCTTTTTCGTTCTTTTTTTTTTTTTTTTGGGTTTAGGCAATGTGATACGAGGCGAGCGGCATTATCGATAAGATTATGGGAGGAGAACATGAGCGCCATAATCACTTGGTATTTGGGAGGGAGGGAGGGAGGGAGAGAGAGAGAGAGAAGGGAAAAAGAAAAAAAAAAGAAAGGAAAAGAGAAAAACCGTGTACTCTTTATTACTCTCATTTCCAGGGGCTGACTACAATCTACAAATAAAGTGAGTAATTAATGATAGTAATTGACTTCGTTAAAAAAAAAAATAGCAATTTGCTTTACCTAAATAGTTGGAAACACCATTGTTGCTAGTTGCTACCCACTCCCGGGAGAAGCGGTATTGACTATTGACTTATGCAAATAAATGTTAACGCGGTAAAGAAAAAATAAAATCAGCGGAATAAAGAAGCAAAATTATTATTTATACGATTTGGTGTTCCGAAGTTTAATGAATAGTTAGCAAGTTGCCCCTCCATTCTTTATTAACAGTAAATGTGAGAAATCGAATCAATTTAATATATTAAAATATTAATATTTCTGACTACATTGTAGGGAGTAGTTATAAATGACTCATTAACAAAGACTAAGCCCATATTATGATGATAGTACATCAGCGGTAGACAAAGTAAGTCGAACCCGGTAATTAAAATCACTGTTTTTGTTCATGAACTTCTACGTCAAAATTTAAATATCTATGCCTCCCTCCTCCATCAACTAGGCTACATTTTCCTCCTGTATTCGCTTTGATTAGATTGAGTAACAACTAACAAGTCTGTCTAACTACTTATTTAATGTAATTGTATTTTGGTATTCATTTAATGTAATTTTATTAATACTAATACCTAATCCAATGCTTCACCGATAATCCAAGCATGTGCGTGGGGGACATGATGACCTTAGTAGGAACCTGCACAGCATTAAACAAATAAAGTTAAAATAACGAAATACTAGTTCGTATAAGTAGAGTTTTTTTTTTTCCTTATAAATACGAAATAAAAAACTTAGGTCATGTGATGAAGCTAGTATACGCGTAAATAGTATAACGAGAAACAAATAAAATCTTATCCACTTTGATTTAACAGTAAACAAATATATACAATGCTTGGATTGGTATATGAATCGCGGCCTTATAGTACATTAAAATTGGTAGATGTACATTAATCAGCTATTTTCCAGATTTTTGTTGCATAAAAAAAATGTTAGTTAATTAAATCACTTTTAACAAAATTATCATATGTCTTTAATGTAATGATTTTTCAAATTAATAGGTGAGAGAAAAAGTAGAAATAGAAGTTAATATAAATTAAACAAAATTACATAACTATCTTGCTTATCCAAAAGTTGATTCATGAAAGATAAAAATCAATTTTAGTAAAAAACAAAATGTGTAGCTGATTAATCTTCGTATGATAATGTGGAGGTTAACAATCCCAATGAATATATGTTTGAACTTTTAAGTTATAGTTATGTCATATACAAAATAGGAAGATAGAAAAATATATCCAAAAAATTTAAAGATTAATTTTAATATACTATCAATGTATATATATATATATATATATATATATATATATATAAACAATGATACGTCTACAACATTTTTATATAATATACTTACAATACTGACAAAAAAGAATAAACAAGATAATGGAGCCATTTCAATTTTTTTATTTCCCTAGGTCCTCCGTCTCATTTGTTTTTCATGTTGTAAATATGTTATACGTGTATCATTTCTCATGTTGTTATATGTGAAAATTTTAAAATAATGGGTGAGAATTAAATACTTTTTATGACATATCAATAATAGCTAAATTTTATGTAAAATAATTTTATATTGACCATATATCAAAATTAAACTAAAAAAATATAATTGGTCCTTATGTACAGGTACGTACGATCAGAAAATCATTGTATGAAACTGTATAAAAAGACTAATTTACCCCTTTTTTAAATTGTGAGTCGCCAATCTAAGATTTTCAAAATTTATGTAGCACCCTTGTATACGTATGCGAAACAGACAGGTATATGTATATTGCAAGTAAACTCAGAACAATATAATGCATATAAGTGTGTATGAGTATGTAGAGTTAATTTGAAAAGTGTAGTACTAGGACAATCAAATAAACTTGGGCCAAATTCCAATTCAATTGCTCGAGCTAAATTAGCCCAAGATCAGAATGGGGTGTTACGATTCATCATCTGGAACCAAGGAACTACATCCTTATCTATGTGCATTGAGGCTAGGCTCACTCGCTCCTCATCCAGAATTTGATAGCAATAAAAAACCGTTTAGCACTAAAGATATATTCTAATGCATTGGAGCCATCAAATCTTGGGAGATCAAAGTTCAATTTTCATACCTGAAAAGGTTGACAATGGGAGTTAGAGGAATCACCGTGAGAGTTCACCCCATGGCTTGATTAGTTGATATTCTATTACTGAAGCAATTGCAAGATCTAGTCCTTGAAGGAATCCAAGTTGAGTCTGAGCTCTTCAATAGCACAAGCAATGTGAGTATGATTTTCGGAAGCCTTTAGCTCAATTAGGTCATAGAGTTTCTTAATTTCCTCTGAATTTGTATTGTTCTTTTATCCAACCATATTGATGAAAGCACCAATGTAGTACCCTTGTATATGTATGCAAAACAAACAAGAATATGTATATTGCAAGTAAACTCAAAACAATATAGTGTGTATGAGTATATGAGAATTAACAACAGCAAGAAAATGAAGGGGAGATGAAGTCAAGCTTTCCTCTAGTAAGTGAACAGCACTTGAGAAGAGAAGAAGGATTAGAAAAGAGATTCACTGAAGAAGAAGGTTAGAGAGAGGATGAGAATATACCACAATACTCTTATGCCACATAGTCTCTGAGCTTTCTATTATATTGCCTAGCTCGAGTGCTCCTCCTTGCTTCCTTTTCTTTTGCAAGGCCTGCCACATGCTTAGAGCTTGTAACCAACTTTGGGCCTTGCCTATTGACCACTCTGCCCTTCTCATTTGTTACAATCTAATAGACCAATTTGTTCCTCAATGTATTTTTGAGGAATCAAAATGAGTATTTAGTTTTCTTTTAGTGGAGAATGGAGATTATATTATGGTGGGAAAGGTCCTTTATAAGCATCTTACTCTGTTAAATGCAATCCTATAAGTGAATCTTTAGCAGCATGTATCTCACGTTACACTTATCCACATTATCATTCGGAGCATGAAGGAAGAGAACTATATATGTCTTCACCTCAAGTTGGTGGTGATATATTTTATAAGGATTTTGACACTGGAGTCAAGAATTGCTCCACATATTGAAAGTGTGGATTGAATTTGTATTTAAATTACAAGCTAAAAAATTGCTATATAAGCTTAACAACTCCAATAATTTAATTTATGGTAGTTCCTTCATTCATGGGATACCTCCAATGTTGAGATTCCGCCCTCTAATTCTAAGAATCTCGAGTGAATTGACATGATAGAACCTCTCTTGTTATGGCTTCATCACTTGAGCTCTCTTATTGTTAGGCCTCTCTAGGTTAGCCCTAACACTATTGTGCAAAGGAGGATAAAAATCTCAAGAAGAAAAAACAGCTCTATGCAAATGTTAAGTTTTATCCCAATAGTATGGGTGATCAATGCGATGGTACCATGTGTTTCAAGCTATGAAGCATGGCATAATAATAACACATGCTTGTATATATTTAATTTAAAATTTACTTTTGTCCTACTCTAACATAGAAAACACAATATAAATAAGGTTGTAAAGGGAAAAATAATACATAACTTTTTGGGTGTGATATTTTAAATAATACATAATTTTTAAAAAAAAATTATAGTTACATATATGTCATGTTTATGTTCTATAATTTCTCAACTTTGGTATGTCTTTTGTGACTATGTCGTGTCGTATTGTGTTCTATGTTTGCTTGCTTCATAGGTTTTATGTCATTCTTTAACAATCTTAAGTGTATCATCATCCAAACCGAAAAAACTGCAATGTTAGTTAACAATTTGGAAGTCAAACAATTATGTTAAATAATAATAGATATGGTTACATGTCCGGCTAATTGGTCCGTGAGGTCTGTGCAATGTTTCTGTTGGTCAATGTTGTCAATCAAACTGAAGATAATTGCAAAACTGGGAAACCAGCGCATGTCCCGCGCGGACATACAAATGAACATATTCAAAATTGGAATTGCCGTGCTATCACAAAATTCAAAAACTAATATTTTAATTAATATAACAAAGTAAAATATTGTCAAACGGTATGCCAACAACAATAAGAACACATTAGCCAACAAGTGCAGCGCCATCAACAAAAGACGTGATCTCATTAACAAAATAAATTATCACAATACTATCAACTCAACATCACGTCAGTAAGACAATCATTTGGATTAATTTACCAGTCATATGAATAATATATACTATACTTTATAATTGGGTGCAATATATAATAATTATGTAAATGTGCCTCTCTTTAACAGACTTGAAGCTATACTATCCCCTCCATCCACCATTTGCCATTTGCCAGCACAGAGAAAATTAAAAAGGCGGTGAGGTTGATGGTTTTGCGTTAGCTGGCGTATCAGTGAAACATCACATGTTCTCTCCGTTGTTTGTATATTAGAAACTTCCACGATGGTTCTTCGACCTATATTTTGTTCATGAAATCCAAGTTGAAACAAAAATCGAGATTTATCGAATTAATAATTGTGTCTATCAAGCTTTTTGGGCAACCCAAATTCAGAATAAGAAAATTGATCGGAGCGTCTATTGCCTAGATTATTCGATATAAACAAAATGATTTATTCCCTTAGATGTTGCTTGTGAACTCGCCAAGGTACCTAAATGACTAAATGTATATCATTATATTGTCATGATGCATGCGAGCATATGACTAAATGGAGCAATAGGATTTTTGAAAATTTATGTTTCGCTTCGAATCAAATCCAGAAGATTCTGGGTTTTAACATATGATTTTTCTATCCGAAACGTATGGCGGAATTCTTATTTTTTGGAAGACAAAGACCTGGGATTAGCATTTTACTCAGTTGCTCAAAGACTTGAGTTTTGAGAAAGATATGGAGTGGTTGAAATCGAGATAGAGACTAGAAGCTGATTAAATTTTCATATTAGAAGTGTTATCACTATTTAAAATGTTACTAATTTGGTTGTAATTTTATCATTTATACGTGGATATCATTGAACAAGTCATCCTAAATAAGACAAATATTGCATTGATTTGTTTTTCTTTATTATTGTTATATTATCTTTTTAAGTAAATTTAAATTTTGAAAAATGGTGTGGGGCGGTCACAAATCTTGGAAATCCATCCTCATTCTAGCTGGAAATACAATGAATAAAATCTTTTCTATCAACTGTCTATTTCAAGAATTAAGCTCAATTTTTTATAAAAATCTCAATATTGTCTCATCTAATGTGTTTTATTTCTTATTGATATTTAAATCTAAGAAAGACGTCGCCAAATGTCTCACTGGGGTGGGCTGCTGGCTATATGGCCTGTATCTATCAAGCCTGGTGACTACAAAGCAGAAAGTTAGAAACCCTTTTTTAAACAAACAATTGAGAAACCTTCTTACTTATCTGGTTTTAAAAAAAAAGGGCTTCGTACTTTACACACATGGCAGGCCTTATTTATAAACAATAGTATGGGCTGCCCTTAATAAATCTTTTTGTTGCTTGTAGACCAAAAAAAGTTTGTTTTATTGCTTAGATTTATATATTTGTTTTCAAACATATCAACAGTTTTTTGGGGAAAAGAAAAGGTCAAAAACATATAAAGATTTTTAATTCCTTGAGTTATGTTATTTGGTAGGAGACCCAAAATGCAATAAAATGTATGAAATAAATTGCCACTACTGAAATTAGTTTGGTCAGAAATCACGGGGAGAGAGAGAAATAAATCATGAGAGAATTAAGATTAACATTGTTAGCTTGAAAAGCACAAATTTTTTTATACTAAATAATATTTGTCATATCCTTTTCATAATTTCCACCTTTTTTTATACAACAAAATAAGAGAGAGACAAAAATTTCAATTTAATACGAGTCTGAGTGACTAATAAAATTTATATAATATTTAAGGTTTGTTTGGCTTAAGGGTAAAATTGGGAGGAAAAAATTATTGGATGAATTCTATGTATAAAATTATATATAATACTCATCTATAGAAAATTTCCCCTATTTTAACTCCCCTAACAAACACGCCCTTAATGGAAAATCCTACACAACTAGAAACTTCTTTAGAATTTTGTATCATATGTTGTAATTATTAACATTTAGATAAATTAATGAGTCATACAACTTTATTCTATCAATCAAATAATCAAAATGATTTTTGTGAAAAATTCTGCATATATTTTTCCACACGCATAGCGCATTACTCATATTTATTTGGTACAGTTTGCTTGTTTAATTAGTGTGTTAAGAAGTTTGTTGCACTAAAAATACTAATAGGCAAGTGAAGTAGTTAAGATGTGTGTTAAGCAGTCTTCTGCTTTCCCAGAAATAAGAAAGAAACCGGGGCAGACTTATTATACATCATGTTCATTCCAAAATTCATGACATAAATTAGTACGTTACATGCCCTTCCTATGTACTTTCACATAAATTTTGGAAACCATAGCTTATGGCTGGAAGCGAAAAATGAACTTAATAGATGGAATCACAAATATTTAGGCAGGCCAGTACTTACATGAAGCCTTAACACCATAGAACAAAACCACAAACTGCGTAGTATTACATGATTTAAGCATCGAACACTTCAATGATATGTTACACATTGAACATACCTAGGGAAAGAACCATGACTCCACGCTGTACCTAATGCACTTATTATTACACGCAATAACAAAATGAAGAACAAATAAAACAAAATAAAATGATGGACACATGCATAAGGTGACATCAACTCATTTGTTTGCGAGTAACAAACACAAATCTATGAGGAACTAAGGTGACAAATGCATATTATTTTTGAATAACACGATCTCACAGACATATATATAGTTAACTTAATTACATCATGCATGATTTCACTCTCCGTTACCACCAGCATGAGACCCTGCACGCGAACCTACTCCAGAAGAGCCTGACCCAGCATGAGACCCTGCATATGAACCTGCTTCAGAGCCTGCTTCGGATGACCCTGACCCTGAAGTAGAAGAAGAAGAAGAACTAGAGCTAGAACTTGAGCTGGATCCAGACCCTGACCCTGACCCTGCACCTGCACCCGAGCCTGCACCAGCCCCACCACCAAGCCCAATTCCTATCCCAGCACCAAGCCCAATTCCTACCCCACCCAGGTCCAAGCCCAGGTCCTTTCTTGCAGCTCTACTTTCAGATGCTATAACATTGATTGCAACAAGCAAAGTAACAAGAGCTAAAGCCCTCGTACCAGCCATGGAACACAATGAGGGTATAAATTACAAAACTCTAGTACCTAATTTATCTCTAAGCTATATCAGTGGTTATCAGTTTTTATAGAGAGGTATATTCAGATGCTTGCTATTTATAGTTGATAATAGGCATATGTAGCCAGTAAGGCCGGAAAGTAAGTGTAAACGCATGAGGTATATTATGGCACTATAGGAAGTGGGGTGGGTGACATATGCATGCTGTCTTGCAGCAGAGACAAAACCTTTTTTTATTTTCTGAAGAAGGCAAAAAAAAAAAAAAGAAAGATGTGGTTATCCTATTGTAAAGTATATAGTCGTACACTACTTATAAATAATCTATCCATAAAGTCTTCAAATATAAATCAAAGCCAACTATCCTAAGCCAGACAAACTCCATTTGAATACAATTTTATGGACCAAAATACGCTGCCTTTTGAAAGTGGAGATCTGTAGCAGAAGTTGGATATACATTAATTGTTATTGTCATTGGGAATTGAAGAGGCCACTACTGCCATTACCGTCTTTTGTCAATCACAAGCACAGTGTATGGTGGGATATGACTGGCACTTAATAATGCAAATTCAAGAAGAAAAACTGTTAGTAAGGGTAGGTTTTCCAAATCACAAGCCACTAATAAAACGTGATCGAGAATATGAATTGAATGAATCAGCTTGTGTCAATATACTGAAGGACTATATTCAGGATTAATAATGAAGCCTTGCAGCAGAGAAGTTTTATTATTCTCTCAAATTAACCCAAATCATTGCTGTTATGTTGAGTGCAAACTTAAAGCACCATAACGAATTTTGCTACGTGCTTAATTAGCAGTACATTACAAACTACGTATGCAGCATCGACCAGCTTTTTCTCTTCCAGTTCTCATCGCAAACTCATGGATAGGAAGAACCGAAGAAGCTAGCTTTTGGTTAGTGTCTTTGTCATAGCTTGTGTGTATTTTAACTCGATGCACTACATATTACTCATGAATCTGGATATTCACATGGATAAAGCGAAAGGGTCTACTTTACCATTATTGTTCCTCGAGGAAAAAGGCCATTTTTTAAGTTCCGTTATTGTTTGCTTACCCATCACGATAGCTTTGTCTTTTGATCCTTAGGAGAAATTTTTGAATCACATTTATTGTGTGTTCTACCAGCATCCGGAACCATTTAATTTCTTTTAACTTACAAATTTTGAAAGTTATATGAAAAATCTAAAATATATAAAAAAAATTAAATATATGGTTATAAATGATTGTAAAGTATACATTAAATATATTTCAAAAAATGCAAAAATTTCTTGTTATTAGGGGTTTTTTATTCATTATACTCAGATCAAACAATAAAGAAAATTGGAGGAAGTAAAATTGGGTGGAGTACCTGGAGGGGATTGCAACACGATCAAAGCATACAAACCTGACTAAGTTGTTACTTATTGATTATATTTAACTGCTCTACAGGCAAATATAGTTGGTGAATCGTTTTTGATCAACAGTTTTGGAACATATCTCCATAAATATAACATGGTGATGCAAATGAAAGGTGTAACTAAATTTGGTCTAAAATCAGGTGTAAACTTTTAATTATAACATTTTTGTCTGAATTTAGTTAGTAATAATGAATAAGGTATAAGAATTGGTGTGGAGAAAAATAAATGAAGTTAAAAAGACTAAGCCAAACTAATTAAGGCTATATATATTGAACATTATATTATCTGAATTTAACCAACATACAACAGTGCCATCACCTTGACTAAAGAAATTAAAGACGTGACATATATTACTAATATTGGATTCACGGAATAGCCAGACTTATTAGAATCATAGAACCACTAGTAAACTGGTTTAAACTGAAAACACAAACGATTCTTCTTAACTAAAACACACACATGATGAACGATGAAGAGTCCACCACCTTACATGTTTATTGTTTTGGTACTACAGACCATTTTCCACTTATTTATTACAAAAAACAGTCTTCAAAGGTATCTTTCATTTGAAGGAACCATATGCATTCATTTAATCACCACCACCTTGGCCATAACCCTCTCCATAGCCTTCACCATGACCATAGCCATAGCCAGACCCTGAGCCACCACCTCCACCTCCACCTCCACCTCCGCCACCACCTCCGCCACCACCACGGCCACCTCCACCTCCACGACTTCTGCCTGACCCTGATCCAGCCCTGGAGCCAGCATACGAACCTGCTTCAGAGCCAGCTCCAGACCCACCACCAGAACTTGAAGATGAAGATGATGAACTTGATGAAGAGCTAGAACTAGAACCACCAGAACCAGAACCAGACCCTGATCCAGCTCCAGCTCCAGAACCACTTCCACCTCCTAGGCCCAGGCCTAGTCCTGCTCCAACTCCAAGCCCTATCCCACCAAGGTCAAGGCCCAAGTCCTTCCTTGCCACCCTACTTTCTGACACAATTGCTGACATGAAAAGGATCGTTGCAAGTAGACAACATGATGGCCAGGATGCAGCAGCCATCTGTGCAACAATGCAGTTTGAACTAGCACCAAAGCAAAGGTAAAAACAAAACCACAGGTGAATAGGTGATGTAGCTAGAAGAACAAACTATACAAAACTCTGAAGAGGCACCAAAGGGCTTCAGAGTATTTATAGCTGCTGGTGCTTTAGGTTGATCACATGACATAATACCAGTATATATGATACTTGTAGAGTGTATAGAGTGTGGTGTGAAGTGAAGAAGAATAATTTATTTTATCTTGTGCGTAGGGGTAGAAAGTGGGGGGGGGGGGGGGGGTGTACGTGTTTTAGGCGTGGCGTGTTGTTAGATTTTGATGGACAGAAACTTGTGGTTCAGATAGCTGAACCGCCTTGTACATTCATATGATTGAGGACAAGTGCCAATGAAGCACCGCCCCATATGATGGCCACTCACCATAGTGGAGCATGAAAGGCTGTTTCTTGTTGACTATGGGGGAGTTCTTGCTGCTTAAAAGTTTAATATTACTGACTCTTGTGCACCAGCTCAATCATTCATATATGGTGATGGGTGAGGTAAGTGTTTTAAGATATATATGCTTTTTATCTGGTAGTTGCGCCACTATACTTTCCTAGTTTTTCGTGTATGTATGTGTGTGTATATATATATATATATATATATATAGTGGTATCAATTTGTTGGTTTATGATAAGTTGATAACCAATTTTGCATTGAGGATTTAATTACTCATTTTACTGTCTCACGAGCTTCTTCATAATTAGAATAGAGTTAGAAAAATGGTTTTATTCTTAATTAAGTTGACATTTTCAATTTCAATTACTGGTGGTCCACTTTCATTCTCCCGATGGATTCATTGCTTAGAGTGGATATGATAAGTTTTACGGTGGATCTCTTATCTTTGGGTTCATCATGAACCTCATATTATTAGTTATTGGATTAAACCATTTAATAAAAATAGTAATTATTCAATGACTAATATTAATGGGTTTACAATAAATCCACAAATTTGATATTCACTTTATAATTTATTGTGCGGCCTATTATAGTGTCATTATTCAAAATGGTGTAATTCATAATTCTCAAAGTGGATGAAACATTGTAATTAAGATGTTGCTGCCAAATGCCGGTTAAAGTAATCATGTGATTATCGATCGTGAGTATCGATCTATGCCTAAGTGTTATTTCGGTTAGAGCACTCGCAACCAAGCAATTTGGATTTGGAAGCCACTATATATGTTGCCTTTCTCCATATTGCTGGTACTGATTGGGCTACTCACCTGTTCCCACTAAAACGCAAGCGAGAAAAACCAAGAAAAAGACAAATGAAAAATGGTTTATAAATTAGCACCACGCACATGGTCCTTACGCGTTTCTAAAAAATTAGAATCCTTAAAATGACCTTAGCAATAAGAACTGAATACATATTTTTGGCTTGAGTTGAACTTCTTATTCTAATTTGTCCGTAAAGTTGTACTTTGTTAAATTTTTAAGGCTAATGGCCTCCATTTGATGGTATGTCTTTCCATCTTTCAAATCAGACATAAACTCTATACGCTCATGCTGCCAACATAGAAAAACATGGATGGCAGGAGTGGAAATTTGCATCCCCTCGTGGGTTCTGTACTTGCCTGGTGTTTATACGCTAGCATTTAGTCACATTTAACGAATATGGATAAATGCATTGAGAAGGGTGATAGAATTTACCTACCCACCTCATAAATATAGCTACATATAGTGGTATCTAACAACAATTTTAGAAACATTTAACCACACTTACTAAATAATGTTGGACGCCCATGCATTAATGCATATTCATGAGTATGAGTGCATACGTTGAGTATACCTAAATTTAAATTGTTGTATCAATTTAAGATATTGCTCATATATAAATGCATTGCTATTTCTTACAAACATGATCTTTCGAATACCTAAAAGTGAAATGCACACATATAATTATTTACCATTATCAATCAGTAAAATTTAACCAAAATAACAAATCATAGAAAATAATTCTCTAATATCAAAATCACACATCATGAATGGTGCGGTTGCTAAGTGTTGAATTTATTTACACATAAATTTATCAAGAATGGGTTGATGTGATTTCATGTCATGTACAAATAAATAAATAGCACAATTGGGACAACGATGGTCCTCATGAACGGCAGCAGTCAATTGGAAGTATACTAATGTATATAGATCAATAGACTTGAAGACTATTCCTACTTGACTTGATCAATTCAGTTAGATACTAGCCTCCCATATAGACTTGAACTTTTTTTTTTTTTTGGGTCTAGAATAGACTTGAACTTTGAGTGCCTGTAGAAGAACTAAAAAGTTTGCCTTAAAAGTGTCCATTCTCGATTTGGGCCTACACACGGGAATCATTTTGAAGTTGATAATTGTGAGTGTTGGGCTACCAACGCAAGTTGGCGTAGATGGACGAGGGTCTATGTCCCTTAACTATCTCTCTCACGTTCAATCCTGCAAATGCGAAAGATGGAAATAGAGTTGACTTGCTTGGCAGAGTTGTCCCTAGTCTTGGGTCTCTATAGTACTTGAGAGATTAGTCATCGGGCCCGCTTCAATGGATACCCTGGCCTAGACCCAAAAAAAAAATGAGCGTGGGTGTTGGGCCAATGGGGTGTGGACTTTTTACACGACCGTAACGATGGGATTGAGTTGTGACCAATAAATAAATAACTACATGATTGAGTCTTGCAATTCTGGAACCAATATACCACCTGGCTTTGAACCTTTAATGGAGTGTCCTCCTAAATCGAGATACCAAGGTAAGGGACTAGATTATGTGCATTGGGGTGATCCGATTTCAGTGGAGGTAATAAGGCCATTAAAAAATATGGGCTTTCATCCTGGGGAAGTGAATCCCAGTTCACAAGGTGATGAACGAGATCAAAAGACAAAGCTGAAAGGTTAAATTTGGAAGTTGCTAGCTAGTGGCGATGCACGTGTCACAATAAACCGTAAAACAGTGGATATGGTTGATCAGGAGAAGGTTATCAACTTAAATGACCATAAAATCTCAGAGGAAAAGTATTGTGTTGCCGGCTGGGTTTGAACCAGCTAGTGAGGGAGGGTATCAAGGAAGATGTTTGTGGAACTGAGCAAGAGTATGTATATTGGTAGTGGAAATTAATCAGATGGATCAACAGGAGAGCCTTGGAGGAGTGATGGTTTGGAAGAAGAAGCAAGAAAGAACATGCATGGGAGTTGGGGAAAATTTTAAGTCTTTCTTCTTCTTCAAATGAGATTGATGTTATGTGTGGGGCTTTAGTGAAGAATCCAAAACATAAGAAAGAGATCAAATCTGGAGACAGAAAGCGAGAAAGGAAAAAGGAGAAGACATAGATACAACAACTGGTGTTCCTTCAATTATGACCGGGTATCGTGAGTGTTGAAGTTATATGTTGCTTATGTGTCGCGATGGTGTGATTCTCTCTCTGTTTGTTTTCATATTGGTCTTTTATTTTATTTTTATTTTTTTTTAGCTCTTGTTAAGGAATTTTCGTCTTTTATTTCTTCTTTCCTGTCGAAGAGTTTGAGCTTTGTCTATCTATGAAAAAAAAATATTTATAGTAGAGTTTTAAATTAATTTTTTTTTTTATAGTAAGCAACACTTTTGAATTCCAACTCAATCAATGCATTCATGATTGACCAAAGAATTACAATAATACCTATTAAAGAAATATAATGATGTAAATTTATTATAATTTTTAGGATAAATTACACCGACTTTCTCTCTACATGTAAAATTTTTCAACAAATTATTGAATTTATAAAATCATTATACCACTCTTTTCTAAATTTATGAATCACCGCATCACCTTATCTATATTACACATTATGATGTGTAATTTATTGCATCTAGAGATATCAATGTCATTCAAAAAAATAGAGAAAAATCATGATAAATTTTATCAAATTCAAGAAAAATTACTCTAATTTGCCCAAATTTTTATTAGAATAAAATTACATAATTAAAAATAATTTCAAAAATTTTAATCAATTTGTGAGTAATAATTAAGTGAAATAAAGTGGTATTACTTATTAATCATCTAAGAATCACTAAATATGACACATAATTCTAATTCTAACAACTAACTAGTTTATTACCCTTATGATGCACGGGATGATTAATAGTAAAATAGTTATATTGAATATGAAAATTATTTATCTACATTTAAATAATTATACTCTTTGCATTAAAAAAATAATTATAGTCCACACATAACTATGTAGTAAAAAAGATTATTGGATTTCTTTAAATAATTATATTAATTCCTATACAATACAGTGCTAAATTAGTAATTAGAAAAAAATAAAGTAATGCAACAAATAAATAACTTGTCGAATATCCTTAATGTAGAATACATTATATGAAAGAAAGAGAACATATACAATTAATGTCTTCTTACTCATACGGGATTCAAAATATTTTAAATAACATTAAAATAGGATTTGAAAAATTTTGAAATGTTAATGTAGGATTTTAAACATTTAACTTAATTAAAAAATAATTTAATTCCTATCTTCTCACTCATGAAAAATTATATAACGATTTGAGAAAAAATTAGATTTAAAAATAAATTTAAAATAATTTAAATTAAAACTAATCAATATTTGATTTCGGTCGTTATTTATTAATTGAAAAAATTTGATTTTCAGCATTTGAATAATCGGATAATCGTTATATAATTTGATGATTTATTTATTATTTGTTCTATTCCTATAAAAACTGACGCAATTAATATTTTTTCATAGATAGGAAATTGAATGACACTTAAATTTTTACTTTTTTTTTTGCAAAACCCAATTTTAGAATGATATATGATAATATGATTTATGTTAAAGTTACCTAAGTAATTTAGATATATGGGATTAAAAGTAAATATAATTAATTTTAATTTTTATTTAACTATTTACTTTTATCTTTCTCTTTCTCTCTTTTCTAGATTTGTCCTTGGGCATTAGATTCATGCATAATTCATTTGTTGTGGCTCAACTTTCTCCCTCCTTTGTCACTCATGAATTGCTAGTTTTGATATATATAGTTTTGAAAAATTTATCTAGTGAAATTATAAATTTATAATTCATGAGCCAAATTATTAGAAATTGGTCTACTCCTTATATTTGTGTTTATGTGATGATTTTTAGGTGCTAAATGATGAGCATTAATCAAAATCATATTTGCATTATCTTGTCATGTAGTGAATTATAGAGCAACATGGAAGTAGTTTGAGTCCTATACTTGCATGGAATCAGATAACATATTGTAAAAAATCTCTATAACTTTTATTCTATAACTTCAAATTTGATGATTGAAGATTCCTTAAAAAAAAAAAAAAAGTGATAACTTGTGTGAATATCATATTTTTATCCCATATTTGTGTATTAATTATTTGTAATTTGCTCTCAAGAAGATATATTGTGGGTAACTTCTTGTTAGTTGTTTCATGTGAGCTACAAGTAATTATCTGTCCCCTGAATTTGATGATTCACCCATCTGCTTCCCTATTTTAGACTCAATTATTGGCACAGATAGCACTCCTACTCTACTTCAGTAGATGTTTATGTTGGAATAATTATGTGAATTAACATAAATTAATATTATAATTTAATTTTGCTCAAAATTTGTAATCACTATTATTATTGGACATATTTTTATAAAGCATTGCTCATTTGTATATGACCTTGCTATAATATAAAGGCTCAGCCTGTGTTTTCTTATAAAAGAGAGGCCTCAACTTCTAACTACGGGCAGTGTGTCTATTGCTTTGTTGAGACAGAACACATGTAGATATGTTGTGGGCAAAGGAGGAGTTTCTCTCTTCTTTGTATGTTACAATGTTTGACAAAATCTGATTGTCTTCTATGTTAGGTCAGTAAATGGCTATAGACTACATTTTCTTCCCCAAGAATTCCAGGTAATCCAAATACCCAATCTAGTATACTATTCTTGTGTGTATTGTTCCATATACCATATTAAGAGTTAAACGTGTATTGTGAAAAGAAGGAATTCTATTGTTGTTATTTTGTTAGGATTGATTAAAATTCCTACAAATTCCTTTAGCTTATAGTTTACCAGTGGTGATAATCATTTCATAGTGAGGCCAATTAATTTTTAGAGTCTTTTTTTTTTTTTTAAGTTTTTAGAATGCTCCAATAAGTATGTAGACATAATCATTGGATTAGATAGATCATGCACAAGTTGATTCAATAGTGTTATTTATTTTATTTTACTTAACTTTCATGGATCATGGGTTATTTATTTGAATGGATTCAGTTTAATGGAATAAATTAATTTTAATAAATTAATTTATGAAAATTTATAAACAAAGTACTTTAGCTATTTCCAGCTAATTAATTCTTTTTGAAATAATTTTAACTGCATGAAAAATTATATTTTTGCATGCCACGTCAGCACAAACACTTTAATAGGTTCAAGTAAGGGGCAGTACCTCTTATGTGTCGATAATGGCTAAGTTGGACCGTTGCACAATCACTTTATTACTTATAAGACCTGGGATATTTGTTAATATGCTGAATCAGTCATTTACTCCTTTACAGTCCATTTTTTGATCATAACAAAATAGAGTTGCAAATGCTAGAATTTAGTTTATGAAACCAAGTAGTTACAAACCAATGAAGTTTTCAGAGAGAGTTTTTTTGGCTACTTTCCTAGTTTTCTAGAACTTGCCATGTTAGTAATACTTTTCGTTGATGCTTTCTTAGAGATTGTATTGGTATTTTTTTTCTTTTTATGATTTGTTTGTATTACTACTAAAAATATTTTTGGGCAAAGTTAGAAAAATTTTACTTTCTACAAAAGTGTATTGGAAAGGTGACGGCTTATTTGGTTTCAATTTCAGTTTTTTAGATTTTGTAAAAACATACTAAAAATTGAACATGAAAATTGAAAAATGGATTTCATTTTGAGTTTCTAGTTCCTAGTTTTCATTTAACTGGATTTTATTTCGAGTTTTCAATTTTTGTGAAATAAATATTAAAAATTCTGAAAATTACAAATTTCAGTTTTCAGTTATCATTTCCAGTTTTTAGTATTTCTTTCACAAAATCGTAAAAATTGAAAATCTAAAAATGAAAATAAAAAACTAAAACCAAACAAACTCTTAATTTTCACAATTTTTAGTATTTCTCATTTTCATTTCAGAAAATCTAAAAAGCTGTAAAATGGAAAATTGAAAATTAAAGCCAAACTGACTCTTCATTTCTCATTTTCATTTGAGAAAAAGTGTTATTCAAACAAGCACAATAAATTTCTATTTTATTTGCTTTGATGGCCCACATGGTTTACTTTTTGAAAAATATGTATGAAATATAATATTTTGGATAAACTTACATTTTTTTTAAAAAAATTTCTTCCTGAGGATAGACCTAGTTGGAAATAAAATAATTTTAGTTCTCTTCCTCTTCCAAGAGGACTTATTAAAGGAGCAAGCCTAACTTATCATAAAGAGAGACACCAAAAAATCACAGTTTTCTACTTTTCACTATTTTATTTTTATTCCAACTTTGATGGTCAAAAGTGTAACTATTTTATTAAAGTACTCAATTAGAAATAATATTTTCGAACCCGAAATAACTTATTAAAAGACATTAATTTGATATCGCCATGGACACATAATTTATTTTAATTTAACAAAATATTTGGAGTTGAACTATTAAAACTGAGATACAATCATCTAGATAATTGTATTCAATTTTTTTTTCATGTTAACTATGGGGTATTAAGTCCAAATTGTATTCGTTTATAGCATGATTAATAAAATTATTAAAATCTTTACAAGGCATGGATGTTTTGGACAATGCCATGCTGATTGGGTGCAGGTCAAAGTCGCATTTACTTTTTCTAAGATGAAGACTACATGTAATGTAATGAAGCCCCTGCCACCTGGCGTTTAAAACACGGACGAATTATTCGTTAAACTAATATCGCCCACTAGTCCTTATTGCTTACACCTTATTTGGTTTAAATATTTTTTACATTGCAAGATTTACTTAATTATTTATAATTTCATTCTCACATTAATTTTTAACTAAATTACTAAAATCAAAATATAGCTGAATTCGTAACATTATTAAGTCCGAGTTCTTTACATGAAAAAAAAGACATTTAGTAGAATTAATTAAGAGCATTATTTCTTAGCATGAAAGAATGTTTCGTAAGAAAGATACGAAAAATTAATGACCAATCACAGAGAGCGTTGAAAGGAGAGAGAGAAATTCAAAGACAGAACACTAACATAGCATTAGCCTCTTCCTAAGTTATTGGACTAAAATAATTTCGCATCAGATAGCATTTTTGATTAATTAGTCTGCTGTTAACTAGTGAAAATATTTAGCTACTAATCCGTTTTGAATCCAAGAATCAATGTCATGGTTTCTTTGGGCCAATTAATTCCTCTTGCATGAGGATCTTCATTCTTTGAGAGCTTTTGCATATTTCTGTGATTTAACGCTTTATTTAAATTTAAAATTGGGGATAAAGTTCTAGGGCTTTGATGTTCTGTCCTTTGATCATAATGGACATCTTAATATGCTGGAAAGGAATCTACCATGTGTTAGATACCCTTGCAATAGTATCTAACAACACTAAACTTCCTTTATTAAACATATTTATGGCTCTGTTTTAACTTGCTGCTAATGCTGTTTTTTTACTTTATATTGCCTTTAATGTTGGTTGCTCGGTAACAGTGAGTTTCTTCCCTGTATCTTTCCACACTGCGTTAATTCAAGATCTTCTACCTCTTGTTCACATCCATTGATTGATTCTTACAAAATTCAGAGAAACAAAGTCACAACTCATAAGCAAGACAAGGTCTTAATGCTGCAAGTTGCTTAGTCACTATCTGCTGCTATCTTCCTGTTAAGATTGGTTTGCTTCCTCTGTTTCATTAAAATTTCATGATTCATTTCCCTTCACCACAGAACAAAAAATCTGATGCTAAACTCACTTATTGAACAGTTTGCTGCAATCCATTCAAGAACGGGAAATTGATACAAATTACAAACAAACATATATCTAACACAACAACAAACAGCAAGTACAACCATCGATCTCATTTTTCACACACAAAAGGGCTATAGCACAATTGATACACTCCATATAATACAACAACAGAGACCACTCCAAGAATGTTCTTGCCAAGCAAATTCCGGAAATAAGAGTCTTTTTGAGGAATCCCAAATTGTGAAAGATGGTACAACATGGTCTAGACAGGCACACTTGTACTCTGCAGCTTGCAAGTCTGAATCAATTTCTTGATTGCATCTGAAACTGGACAGACGACTAACTCGTATAGATTTTGGTAATAGCAATAACCAATGATCCCAAAGATGCCAATCCATAACATTCCAGTGAACCAAGCAACGAGTGGATGTATAGTGGCTAAAACCAAGACTGAACAAATGCTTCCAATCAGAAGTATGATCCAAACAAAGATCATTGCCAAGCACTCATCAACACGGTGCCAAAGCATAGTTCCCAACAGCCACAGCCAGAAGAAAAGAACAATCATCAAGACTGCAGCTGCTGTAACAATTGGGTGCTCAGTGAAGAGCTGATTCCCAGTATCTGTGGACTTGAAGGCAATGACACCAAGCAGCCACTTGAAGAGCTTGTCAAGGATCTCTTGTGATTCTTTGAACTTCTTCACCTCTTCATCCCTAATAAGAAAAGTTTGTTTAAGTGTTCAGAATTCCAACAATGAAAAAAAAAAAAAAAGGGTTATGATTGAGGGGACAGTTGAATTCATGCAAAGAAATTAAGAGTTCTCTTGATATGTATAGGTTTGATCAATCACTAACTAACCTCATTGGAGTATCATTTCTAGGTCTAGATGAATCCATGGTAGGCAATGTATGTGCCACCTTCTTTCCTCGGGCTTCTCAGTTAGAAGACTCTTGCAGCAAGACGATTTAAGGGGATGAGGATGCTTGGTAATTGTGTTTATATATATGTAAGGGTTCATATTTTGGCGCATTCCGATCTAGACTTATATTATGTGTATACCAAACGTATAATACGTTTTAAAAGCATATAATTCTTTGGCTTTGAAAATCATAGATGATGGAAAACGTTTAAGAAAAAAAGAAAAGTCAGACTTAGTGACAGTTTTTGTACTTTTGTTAGTGTATCCGAATTATACGTATAAAATGCTGCTACTGTGTTAAAAGGGACCCGAGAGGAACTTTCGATGGACCTCTATTTATTATATGTGCCCATTTTATCTTTGTGAGAATCATACGTCCAAAACATAGGAACACTCGAAAATAACCCCCTGCGTTGCAAGGGTTTGTTAAACTTTTTTTTTTTTTGTGATTACTGAATTTATGTAATTTTTTTTATAAAACCTGTTATATGAATTAAAAATTATATATGATAAGAATATATTGAATTTTTTTAAGATTTAATTGAAATATACAAACAGTGTAAAAAAGTTTTATGCATTCATCTAATTATGTGATGACACATCAATAAATATGATTACTTTTTCATCCAACTATTTGAAAAGTCATACAAACAAATAAATTTGATTGGATGACAATGTAAAAGAGTTTTACACTGTTAGTATATCAAAATTAAATCCTTTTCTTTATTTGTAGTGCACAATAAAATGAATCAATGAAGTTACATTGAGAGAGTTCATTGAACACTATTGCATACAACAATTTGATAAAGTTTCTTTTAGCACTATAATTAAATTCAGATCTTTTTCATCAATAAGAATTATATCTATATTGATTGTATTTTTTTGACATATATATAGTGCCTCATATTCATGAAATACACACTTTTATCTTCCATTCATTCATGAGTGGTTGATATGATAGACAACTAAGAAATGTATATTGATTATCACTGCATGATGTCTTCTCTCAAAAGATAAAAAAAATATAAATCTGATAAAGAAAAATTAAAATAATATATTATGGAGATTGGAAAGAAAATTCTTATAGACTTATTTAAGTAGTTATTCAAAGTTTTCATGATTAAACTTGATTGGACTTGATGTGATAAACTGTGAGTCATTAAAATCAAAGCTTAAATAGATTTTTATATTATTAAAAATTATAAAATATGCATGTTAAGATTTTTGTGTGAGGAGAAAATAATTTAAAATTCTTAAAATATGCAAATAGAAAGGTTTTTATTTTTTGTTCTTATGTCTTTTTAATAAGATATTTTGTTTCCTCTTTTAATTTTTCTTTGGATATTCCTATCATGTATGTTTCGTACCTGTCATATATGCTTCATAAAACCTATACAATAAAATAAAAACAAAAAACGGAGGGCCAGTATTTAAGGTAGCTAGTCATGGCTTTACTATAGAAAGGTAACTTTCTCTTTGCATATCATTCACAGGGGCAGTATTTGAGGTTTGGCCTCGGATAGGTGTAATAGTAAATCTTGAAAAAAAGAGAGTAAAATTTAATACTTTTCATATACTTTATAAGACAAAAGAAATTTTTTTGCTTCATAACATGTTATCACTTAATATTTGTTAAGATGAAATAGGTAACCCTTTAAGTAATATGCTTATACAAATAAAACGTCATAAGATTTATCGATTTTTTTAAAAATAATTCAGTTAAAACATAACCATTATATTCACATAAATTTTTTTTTTATTAAGAGGTTATTACTTCGAACCTGTTACATTGAAAAAAAGTTATTATTAAGAAGTTATTAGTTCAAACATATTGATTATAAAATATTTTATCATAATTTGTAATTATTTTAAAAAATTATAAAATATTACATCAAAAATGGTGACAGCTCTTTTACATTGAAATGGAGAAGATTTTGCATAAATTAGTGAAAAATAAAAAAATAAAATGATGTGTATAAAAATAAAATGTTTTCATTATTATTATTATTATTATTATTATTATTATTCAATTTATCTAGTCTAAGGTGGAATAAAAAAAAAATACATTATCTAGTCTAAGGTGGAATTAAAAAAAAAAATACAAAAGCAAGTAAAGAAAGAGATAAAAAGTGAAAAACTACGCGGAACTTATTTTTGTACTTAGGTTTTTTCTTCAATGATATTTAAAAGTCATTTATCTTAACGTTTGGTGCTCAATATATACAGAGCAATAGAAAATTCTCCACAAATAAACCTTAATTACATTTTAAGGAATTTGATTTACTACATTTAGTTTTAAAACTAAATTGTATCTCTTTAATAACATTATAATCATTTGAATTATTTATTATCCCTAGAGAAATCTAAACATGCTTTGACGCTGCGATAGTAACGATATCACTCACAATTCATGTTTATTGTGCACTGATAAGCTTAGCGGTTTGGCAACGGCATATACCAAAGTGCCTCTGCTCATTGAAAAAATTTCTATTCAAATCATGATGAAAGAAACGCGTTATTAAGAAACTTCAAATGATTGGTTGGATTTCTTTCAACTTGAGTTGACTGAAGAAAGGTAACTCCATTGACAGTAAATTTTATCTTGGAATGATATATCCTTTATTATAAAGCTAACCTAACCCTAAAAATTGAATGTTGATTCACATCTTATGATTTGTTTGGCCTGACGTATTATTCTTAGTTAAAGAATTTCTAATACATATTCATAGCAACATAACTAATAAAAATATGTATCATTGATCAATATTTCTATTTTGTTTGGTAATCTGAATGCATGAAATATTTTCCATTTTGAATAGAAAAGGGTAGTTCAATGTTTCCTATTTTTCAGAACATAGTCACCATACATGTTGAAGCTGGGAAAGAAATACACAGATGCTTAGCTAGTAAAAGTGATTGTTTAAAGCATAATTATCAGACTCGATTCAATGATTGACTCATTCAAGACACCGGGTCACTAGTTTAACCAGTTGAACTAAATTTAATTAAATAAATATATGGCCTAATGGTAGCCTTAGGTGCCCAATGCATGTTAGTGTACATGACCCGAGTTCAAGTCATCTGGATGGTTTTTTTTATCAATGCATTTAAAAAATCAACACGGGCGGAGGTTCAAGTCCAGGCTTTGATAGGTGGTATATTGAAGTTGCTTTGTTTGTTCATTTTTTCTGTGCGTGCTTCAAAGAATGACCAACTGCTCAAAATCTAATTTGGTGGGCAATTCCACTCTCCAAAGGAATCAATGGTTGCCTCATTATCTAGTAGGACCATGACTTTGGCACAATGATTTCCCTCCTTACAGGGCAATGTACATAGAGGCAGGGAAAGAAATACCCAGAAAGGATCAAATGTTTAAAATCTCATTTGGTGAGCAATTCCACGTCTTTAAAGGAATCGATTCATTCATTATCTAAGTATGGCCCAGATTTTGACACAATGATTTCCGTCTCTATGTATACGAAAAAAAATTGTACTTCCCATTCCAAAACTATCAGTACCTAACATCGGTGTCTCATCTATATATATGTCACTGTTTCACGGCTCAATTCCTATACAATTTGTATGGGACTGCAAAATCAATGCGTTATGAATTCTAGGCCATTCGATTGCATTATAATAGTTAAATTTAATTATAGGCTATGAAACAAAAATAATGAGTATCATTCATTCAGTTTCAAGACTTGTTCAATGTTTTCTTTTTCGATCGGTTGTTCAATGCTTTTTCGTACGAAAGAAATGTAATGCAATATATATTGATTTATGACAAAAATTTTAGCTTTTAATACATTTCTTCTCATTATTAGATAAATTCATGTGACACCAAAACTTGAAGCTTGATTGATTTTTTTTTAAATAGAGATAATTTTTCATTGAATAGAAGTTAAAAACATTAAATACAAATAAAATTTTATTAAATAAAAATCACGACAAATATCTAAATAATCATTTTTAAAAAATTCATCCCAATAATTCAAAGTATCTAATACTAATATTAAATGGATTTGATTTAAATATGTTGACGGTGTCATCCAATTAATTTTTTTTATATATGACTTTTGAAATAATGAGGATAATAATCAACATTTCTTGGTCATGTTATAAAATATAACTAAGTCACTGCCTAAAAATGTTTTATACTACCTTTACATCAAGATTAGACCTATCTTAAGCTGTTGATGAAAATTAGTACTTCATCCACCTATATTTAGATTATGATTGAGAGTTTTATAAAAGATGAAAAAGAAGGAATATTAATGGAGTAAAAAAAAAATGTGAGGAATGAAATAGATGATGAGGGGTGATCATGCTATTTGAAATTTTATAATATAAGTAAATGAAATAAAATAATGTATAGGTTTTCTTGTCTAATTTTACCCTTTTATCTTATAAGTATATTTTTCATGTATGAGAGATTATAAAACATTAAAATAATAAAATCATTGCATAAAATTCAAGTGTCACCATTAATTCTCCATTTAAAGGGTCAAGAAAAACATCGTAAGAAAATATTTTGAGTGGCTATGTGTCCCTCCTCATGTATGCCTCTTTCTCTCCATTTAGCATTATCAAATACATATATTTTGGATTCATCCCTCACATTCCTTATTACTTCATTCATTTTTAATTTTCCAATCATAGCCTTAAATAATTATCCAATTAAAAATATTCTATAAAATTGAGTAAATAATTGATAAAATATTAATATTAATAAAAATTAAAATTCATTTAATAAATAAATTTTATTTCTTTTTTAATATTCTAATTTTTTTTCTTTTTCAATAATAAGTAAATAATATTTAATAAAAATATTATTAATAAAAAATAATTAATATTATCTAAATTTTTAAAATGAAGAATTATTCAAGTACATTGGTGGAGACTGGACTCGTAAAGTCTGTCGTTGCGTTTCTTGGTGTGAGACTGTGAGTGAGAAGGGCACCCGGTGAATCTTCTCCGTTCCCGCACAGTAGGTAACCCCCCTCTCCCCTCTCTCTCTCTCTCTCTCTCTCTCTCGCGATTTCTTCAACTTCTCGTTCACCCGTCCCCCGTGCTGTGCTTCCTTTTTATAATAATTCTTATCCCTTTTTTGTTGGGGGGAGTTGTTTTCGTTCCCTGATTATTATTATTATTATTTCTTTCTCTCTTCCCGATTTCGCAATGAATTGTTGGTCTCTGCATACAGATACGATTTACTCTAGATGGGTTTCCCTTGCCATTTCTATCCGTTGTTAAATTCCTTGTTATTGTTATTATTTGTGGGAAATTGAGCCCCGTACTATTTACTTCTGAATGTTCTTTCTACTGATCGAGGTCCTTCCTCACCTTGAATGATTATATAAGATGCAAAATGTTTATACAAGATGGTGACCACTTACATTCTTATTGTTTGGAATGCGGGAAATAATCTTCAGGGGGTTCTAGGAATTCGTTCTTAGTTTTGAAATTTTGACATGACTTTGTATGTAATGTGTATCTTCCTTAATGGGAGTAGTGGGAGTTTTAATTGCAGGTATTATTGGGAGGGTTTGTTATTGATGTTTGCGTAGCCGCAAATTCATAATTTGGTGAATGGCTGCTAGGGGTAAAATTCCGGCAGCACTTGAGGGGCGCCCTGTGCAAGCTCCTCCTGGGATGATGCGGCATGGTCAATTTCATGGTTTGAGTTCTGCTGCTGGCCATCGTTCTTTGGAGTCCCTGCCTCCTCCTCAGTTGTTGGAGAGTAAACTTGCGGCTCAGGAAGCGGAAATAGAGCGACTTGCGGGGGACAACCATAGACTGGCAAATACTCATGTGGCATTGAGAGAGGCTCTTGTGGCTGCTACTCAGGATGTCCAAAGGATGAAGTCACAAATTAGAAGCATACAGACGGAAAGTGACATTCAAATCAAGGTTTTGCTGGATAAGATTGCTAAAATGGAGGTAGATGTTAGAGTTGGTGATAGTGTAAGGAAGGAACTACAACAAGCCCATATTGAGGCACAAAGATTGGCAGCTGCCAGGCACGAATTGAGTGCTGAAGTTCAACGAGCTACACATGAACTGAAGAAGGTCCATAGTGATGTTCAGAGTATGCCAGATTTGCAGGCTGAACTGGACAGTTTATTGCAAGAGCACCAAAGGTTACGGTGAGTCTTGGAATCTGTTAAATCTCTTGCATGGCTGTTTCTATTTGCATGTACATCGGAACTGATACTTGATTGTTGGGGAATTTAATTCATTTTTACAACATGATCTGCATGGCCTTTCTAAAATTTAAGTTTGACTGAACACATTGGTGTCTTTTGGTTCATGTAGCTGATCTCACCTACCAGGAAAATACCTCTTTTTTATTGTTGTTATAGCATAGAAATGGGCACATTTCCTGCCCCTCCCCACCAAAAGAAAGATATGAAACATGACGAAATAATCAAAGAAATTTATTTTTGATGGTTTTTTGTCCACTGATTACTCAAATTTAGGACCCAAGTGTTGCTGACAGACTGCAAACTATTTAAGCTTGATAGGATCAGATTGGATTCATTCATTCAAGATATGGCATTGTGTTTGAAGAGGGTATTTTGAGTGGCATA
Source organism: Dalbergia cultrata (assembly GCA_031216105.1). NCBI lineage: Eukaryota > Viridiplantae > Streptophyta > Magnoliopsida > Fabales > Fabaceae > Dalbergia > Dalbergia cultrata. The sequence goes on from CM062347.1 coordinate 54,742,973, forward strand.
ATGATTGGTTCTATTGTTATGATATACTAAAGGTGAGATTGCCATGGGGAGGAGTGAAAATTATTTCAAAACTTGTATGAAGAACTCCTGAATAATTTGAATTTTCGTAGATGTGGTTTTAAATATCTTTCAAGTCATACTTTTATTCAGTGTGTATCGTTCATGTATGACATCAAACACCTATTATCTAAAATATTTGTTATTCCTTCCCATCATGTTGCATACTTCCTTTTGTTGCTCTTAATTGTTTGTCTTTTTTCTGATTAACTTTTCTGTTGATGATGGCTGTAAATCTGGTAATAGTTCCACATTTGAGTATGAAAAGAACAAAAACATAGAGTTAGTGGAGGAAATGAAAGCTAAAGAGAAGAATCTAATATCGATGGCAAAAGAAGTTGAAATGTTACGGGCTGAGATTTTGAATGTTGAGAAAAGAGTGAAAGGTAACCTTCTGGCTTCCGCATGTCATGGTCTTTTCATGTGATATTTCCATACAAATATGTCTCTGATGCGTTCTTATCATATGAGCAGGTCCAAATCCGTTTAGAGCTGCTACCCCTGTAGACAGCAGTGGTCCCTATTTCGATGCTTATGGTAGAGCTCATGGTCAGATGGCTTTTGCCCAAGTTGGAGAGAGTATGGTACCATATGGTGACAGCAATGGTGTAGCAGTTGCTGCTGGTGGCAGTGGCGGTGCCATTCAGCCAGGACCATATGATCCCTCAGTTGCTCGGAGGTGAAGTTTAATTAGTGACGATCAATCGGATACTGCTTAAGTTTAGCTGTTGCTGGTCAAGTCTCATGGGGGAGTTGATGACTTTTTTTAATGCAAAACTCAATGTGGGTGGCTTTATTTTTGGCTCCCTTCCGTTTAATATAATTCTAATCTGTGAATTGTTGAATCAAAACTGCAAATTCGAGTAGGTACTTGTATAGATTTGGAAGAGGGCATATTTATTTTTCTCAAACTTGTGGCAGGAGGAATTGAAAGGCTTGGTAATCATAGCCTATATAGTGAACTTGTTATTTTTTAGGGAAGAGGTTATGCCTTTAGTTTTTTCAAAATTGTTATTTTAAATACCCAAAAAGTGAGTGTTTAGTGGGACAATAGATATTCACTTTGTCACTGTTGAATGTGATGGTGATTCCTACCTACATTATCCATCTATCACATTCAATGGTGATATAATAGGTGTCTAAATAGACATCCATTTTTAAGGTGTTAGAATAACATTACTCATTGAGAAAAGTTCAATTGGTGCCCATCTTAATTAGACCACTATTCTTTTCTTTATTTATTTTAAGAAAAATATAAATTAGACCATTATTCTTAGGATACCCAGTACAAAAAATAACCATACAAGATACTCATGTGTGCAATTTATTTTATTTTATTTTAGTGGATGTTTGGTTTAAATATGTTTAATTTTTATAAATACAAATCTTTTTTGTTTTAGTTCCTCTAAAACTTTTTTTTGTTAGTTTTAAATCCTTGTTATAATATTATGGTTTTAGTCCCTAATATTAATTTGTATAGTTAAGTAGTTATATTTATAAGGATTAAAAGAAGATATTGAAGATATTTATAATGATAAGAAACAAAATTTTCAATATTCATAAGAATTAAATACATATTTTAAACTATTTTTAGGAATCTAAATATAGAGTGCAAGAATCAAAAGTATAATTAAGTGGAGTAGCTCAACTGATCAGGCCCTTTGCTCCTGCACGTCAGGACTTGGGTTTGATTCCAGGCTACGCGTTGGTAGGTGATCTATAATTCCACCGTAAACCCTCGTTGAGGTTGATGGTTTGCCCTGACCTTGCATGGGGGTGAGCATTCCCCTAATATAAACTTTTTCATCAAAAAAAAGAATCAAAAGTATAATATCAGAATAAAGAGGGATCAAAATCTAAATATGTTTATGATCGCGGTAGATAAACTGCGGTAAAGTAAATAAAGTTAACCAAACGCCTTCTTTTACGCCAAAACAATAACCAACCTTTTTGTTGATCACAAATCATAGAATGGGCCAGCCCTGAGATCCAGTTAATAGTGTTACCACGAAATTCTGATTGGGCTTTATGAAGGCCCAAAATTTCATTTTTCATTAATTTAGTTTCGCTTTTCTTCTGCCATTTCTGAATTGTACCAAAACTGTTTGTTTGTTGATCGGGTCTGTCTGTCTCACTCATGGCGGAGGTAAGCTTCCTCTTCCGTATTCTCCGACGACTCTCTAATTCTCATGGCTGACGCTCAATCACAACCAACTCAATCATTCCTTTCCATAAGTCTCCATTTTTCACTTTTTTTCAAATTATTTTTTTGCTATTAATGAATGCGATTTATTTATTTAGTTCCTGTAATCCCATTAGGTTTGCAGATTTATCTGACATTAAATTTTGTATTCTTGATGATCCATTGAATCATTTGACCACTATGCATTTCAGAATATTTATATTAAGGTGGTTGCTAGTTAATCGTTAATATTCTGATACCGTTCATGGCCGTTGTTTGAGCCAAACGCCTGAGATTATATCCCCCCCCCCCCCCCCCCCCCAAAAAAAAAAAAAAAAAACTGAGAAAAATGTATGGGGGAAACGAAAACTTGCAAATGTAGAGTATAAATGTTGCTTAATGACAGTGTATTTGTGCCCTTGAGAAAATTTTTGATTGCACTGGGAATATTTGCGTTATATTGCTTCCTACATTTCGCTAATGTGTTAGACTGTTAGCTAGTAAAATTAGATGCCATATGGTAATTTAACTGAAATTTTTAAAATCCTAATCCTGACATTTTGGGTTACCTTCCTAAAGTTGATTTTGCTGAAAATGGCACTATTGATCTCCCTACAGTACAATTAGAAGTAGATGCTTAATCAAGATGTTCCTTTGTTGACATTCATAGAGTTATTAGTCATTTGTGATTTGACAACAAGGATAGGGATGATATATTTAAGGAATGCATATCTTGATTGCTTTAGATGCGATTCTCTTGATTACATGTTATCCAATTTTGAGGTTGAATTTTGCTGTGACTGGTTCAGTATTATTCTAACCTTTTCTTTGGTGTTTCTCCTCACTGATGTTTTCTTTTGTTACTTGCTGCTAGATTGAGCTAAAAACAGCACCTGCTGATTTTCGTTTTCCTACAACTAATCAAACCAGACACTGTTTCACTCGCTACATAGAGTTTCATAGGTGAATTTCCTGACATTGGCTATCTGGCTCAGTAAAACTTGTTCATAGACTATTTTATTGAACATTGACTTAAACTACAGGTGCTCAGCAGCAAAAGGTGAAGGTTCAGTTGAATGTGAGAAATTTGCTAAATATTATCGCTCCCTTTGCCCTGGTGAATGGGTAAGCAACCTTAGCTTGTTGGTCTACTTGAAGCTATCTGCTAATGTACTTCTTTGTAAAAGTTGATGTCGTTAGTGAAGTTTATGTGATTTGTGGTGTTCAAAAATTGATGAGCTTGAGTCCTTAAGATCAGCAAGTTTTTAATGGTTACGAGCTAGAGGAGTTTTTCCATTGCAGTAGGAATTGATGAAAGCCCAGTGCCCATGTGTCTCTGGGTTGCATGCATCCCTCCTTGCTTATTATTCGTGGCATCAATAATCAATGTAAATGCAGTTGTCTCCATAACTACGCCCAATCATTTATTGATATACTTTGTTGGTTTTGAATTTCTACTGTGCTACGTCATTTGTTTGCCATCTATATCAATGCTGTTTAAGAATCATTTATTGATATACTATGTTGGTTTTGAATTGCGAATGTACTACATCATTTGTTGGCCATCGATATCAAATCTGTTTTTCTTTTTTTTTTTTCGGTTTTCTTTTGCAAGAAAATACTGATTGATGACATTAAGGACTTGTCAAAAGAAAAATTGGCACTTAATATGGGGAATCCAAAGTTCAAGCCATTTTTACCCCACAAAGATGAGAATTTTGTATTTTATGTGGATGAGAAAATGCTGAAACTTTTGCCTAAGAGTAAAACCTCTGGTGGCTGTCTCCAATAAGATATCATTTTGTCCTTTAGATTCGCTGCATCCCTTAACTAATATATGTGTCCCTGAAGACTGCCAAGAGATTAGGAATTGATCGCTCCCAAAGGAGAGTGACACTAGCAAGTATATTAGGTCGTCAAGTAATAGAGTAAAAGAAGGGGTTGTCGCACCCACAGGGATAATTCAAGTACCGATTCTAGCTAATTAGATAACAAGTTGAACAGTTGAAAAGAGATGATATCAAGGGAATCTGAAAGCTAAAGTGCTAAAACAATGTAAAAACGATTTAAGAATTGATGGAATTAAATGCTAGGATGATTTACTTCAACTATGTGTGAACAATATGCAACATGAACATTAATATGCCTTGTCCAAATTTCATTAAGTGATGGTAGGATCTCCATGTTCATTAAAAGTCTTTCTCAAGATCATCTAATGCTATTCAATTAGAGTTAAACACCTAATCTCTTAGCATGCTTAATTCTAACTAAGTGATTTAATTATCAAGTCCTTAAATACCACATGAATCATGTTTGCCTATCTCTAGGTGTCATTCAACTCATGGCATTGCATTCATAGGCATGGCTCTTACTCATTCTCTCAAATTTGTAAAAACCTCTATAATCTTAAATTGGTGATCAAACAGTTCAAGATAAATAAACTCAAATACAATGCTCACTATCAAATGAGAACAAGACACACATTCATTCATATTAGCATAATGTCAACACATAGCATTCATAAATCACCCTTAGCAAAGGGTTTAGTTACAAGTCATGGACAAATGATATGAAAATGACATGGATAACAAAAAGGAAAGAGAAGCCATGAACAAGAAAATATACTAAGAGTTGAAGAGCAATCCCAAGAGAGGTCTCTCTCCCAAGCTCTTGGAACTCCAAAACCCTTGCTCCCAAGCTCCAAGCTCTAGCTCTCCTTTCTTTCCAAATTTGGTATTCTGATGATTTGCCTAGGTTTTTGTGCCAATCATGGGCTGCCAGAGTCAGTACAAATGCCCAGTCCACATGTTAGATTCATGCACCCACGCTGTAGCGTGGCTGTGGCTACGCTGGAGCGTAGTTTAAGTGAAAATATGAGAAATTTGACAGCAAAGTGTGGCTTCAGTTTCAAGACCCATGCTCTAGCATGGAATTTTGACATCCCTTTATTTCCAATTCTTGCTCCTTTGCACTTCTAGCTCAAATGCTTCCCTCATTCTTCATCCAAAAAGCGACAAACCAATGGAAAACATAACTAGAATGCAAGGTTAATGTGAGTGTAATCATGCAAGAGTTTGAACCAAATAATGCAAAAGAGGCACCTATGAAAACCAAAACTAACTATCAAAAAACTAAAAGTTCTAAGAAAACCAAAGGAAAACATAACTCCTAAGAGTGTTATTAGAAATTTAGGATATGGGAGTCTTTCAAATATCGGTCACATAGACTGTTAGACACACTTTGTAGTTCATGGTCTGAGACAATCTTCAAAATGAATTTAATGCATTATGAAGTCTGGACAATTACATAGAAAAGCTGAAAAATCCGAAGAACACATTTGTACATTTCGGATATAATAAATGTTATTTTTGGATAGAAGACATCATGAATGTTGATAGTCATTTTTTATCTGGTGGTCTAGTTTATTTGGACAGTTGGAGTCATAAATTAGTTTTCATCAAGTCTAGAGAGGTAAGTCATTCACAAATTCACAAGGGCAAAGGAAAATGGAAGCATTGTTTTGTCTGCATTTATACTTTGGTAACCCTTTATAACAGTTTATTCTATATGGCCATTGCATGAGCCTGGTTTCTGCATCTATATATTAGATGTGCTATAAGCTTTGGGGATCTATGCACCCTGTCTATATGTGTAGATTTTTCTTTTCGCAGTTAGCCTTTTCTCCTTCCCTGGTCCTTTTCCCCGGCAAGGATGTGTTTGGGTAAATATCCGTCTTACATAGTCTAGTGCTTTGGGATTTAACATGTTAGATTTACTGACTCAGCTTTCTTTGTCAACAAATTGACTTATATTATTGTTAAGGGTTGAGTCTAATCTTGCATTAAGCTTTTTCTCCCATATCATTAAAGTCGTTAGCTTGTTTCAGGAAAATAGTTGCTTGGAACTAATCTTAATGCCATGCTCGGGCAAGATTATATTTAGTTAATTAAATTGGTGGAATTGGTTGGGTGACATCTTTGAAAGTTTGCTTATATATCAATCCTTTGAACCTAAGATGGGGAAATGTAGGTGTTTGTGTGTTCTCAAGGTTAGGACCAAGAAAGTAAAGTTGGCGTACATTGTTTGCTCATCAAAATGTTAGCCTTGCTAAACGAGATATTCATAGGGCTGCTAATATATTTTCCACATTTGTGCATCGAGGAAATTATATATTGGATTTTCTCAAAAATTTGAATGGTTGGTATTATATCACTACATGAAGTTAGTTAGTTACTATACAAAGAGATGCCGGCCATTTTTCAATACAGAATCATCACAAAGTATCAAACCTTACAATAAATTGCATTGATGCATTCTTTCTGATTCATAAACCTCTATAGGGTGGCTTAGCATTTCTCTGTTTGAAAATTTCTGTTTGGACTAAATTGTGGCAGGTTGAGAAGTGGAATGAGCAGAGGGAGAACGGGAATTTTCCAGGACCTCTTTGAAATCATCTCCGTGCGTTGGACACCCTTCTCTGGCATGATGCATGAAAAATCTTGAACATTCTTTTGGTTTGTTTTCTTCTATATATTTGATGATATTTACCAAGTTGTGTTGGATCAATAAGGCACTTCATGGATATTCATTGTTCCAAGTTGACAAATTGCTGAAGCCATTTTGCTAAGTTGATTTGGTCGTACAGACTTATATTCTCTTTGATCAGAAGTCAGAACATTGGTTTTTTTTTTTCCTTTTTCTTTCTCATTTTTGGTTTGGGAGAAGATTGGATTAAATGCTTTATTTGTCACCTCCAACCGCACAAATTACCCTGCCCCAGTCCACCCCTGTTGATAAAAGAAAAGATAACTGCTATCTACAGTATATAGGAACTTGATCAACAAATCAAGGATTCAATTCCTCTGGCCCCACTTTCTATTCCACACACACTCTATCTCTTTAATCAGTGTCAATTTCTTCTTTTATTAGCTATTATTATTTGTAATTTTAAACCTTTTTTTTTGTTCTGATAATTTATACTTAAAAATATTTAACAAACTCTTTTTGTGACTTGGCCAATTGAGTGGATTCCCGACTGCAAAACGTCGTGCGTCTTGCCATTAATATAATAATATGAGAAATTTTTAAATGTTACAGTAAGTTTGGATAATGAATAATGTAGGAAATAAGTAGAAGAGAATCACTTCCTCTTTTCAGAAGCTTAAGTATTTGCAAAGGTTAAAATATAGGTGGAGTGGAGGGAACTAAATATTATAATATATAAACAATATAAGTGTTACATGATCTTTTAAGGCAACTTTTGTTCTATTCTTTCCGTCCTTTTACAGCCATTCCTATTAGTTCCGGTTAGTTCTATTAATGAAAAACATCTAAACATGGTGTTAAGAGCTGAAAAAATATTTTGTTATGGATTTGACTCCTTTAAAATGAGGATGTTGGTAAAGTGTAAAAATGATTGATTAATTATCTTTGGATCATTTAGTGGAAACTTGATGTACACATAATGAAATTTATCAATTAAGGGTGATTAATTCCTCGCTTTTGTACTTTATTAATTTTTTCACTTTAGAAATACCTTAGTTTTTGTTAAAAGTATAGTTTTTTGTTAAAAGTATAGTGGGAGTAAGAAATCCCAAAAGTCTTTGTTTGGCAAAGGAGAGAAATAAAGAGGAAGAAAATGGAGTGGAAAGAATTGGAGAGAAAAGAAGTTGAGGTGATTTTTATTTTTCATAAATACGTTTGGATGAAAGGAAAATTAAATGGGAAGGAAGGAAATAAAAAAAATAATTTATTTTATTTGCTTGGGTGGAAAAGTGAAAGAAAAGAAAAAAATAATAATATCAAATGGCTTTTTTATTCTTATATTATAAAAAAAACAAAATGGTTGTTATTCTTTATAATATTATTGAAAACTTAAAATTAGATACAATTTGTCATAAATTTATCTATCAAAATAATATAAATTAATATAATTAAAAAAGTAGCAACAATGCATAGAAAAAGGAAAAAAGAGACGAGAAGAAAATACACACCTATTGTACGGTAATAACAGAGAGCAAAGCAGCAGCAACGATGAAGGTTGGCCGGTGATGAAGAAGGGATCCCAAGGATGGCCGAGAGTAGGCCGCGAGCAATGTTAGGTTGCCCAATTCTAAAGGGAAAATTGGGGGAATGGATTTAAATTATGAGTGTGGGTATTTTTGAAATATGCAAATACCACTCCATCTTTCTACACTTTTCCACCCACATGAGGAGGAAAAAATTTGACTAGGTCCCACATGCTTATTGGCACTATTCAACCTTTTTTCTTCCAATTTTCTTTATACCAAATGAAGGAAGATCATCTCTTTTCCCCCATTTTCCTTCTTTTCACCATCGTTCCTCTCTATTTCCTTTCAAATAATTACAGTGTAAGTGTTGAAGTATTTTACTATAAATAGAACAAAATATTCTTTTTTTCTTGTTTTGCTAGCACTTGAAAATTTCTCGATGTAACTAATGGCGTATTCGAAAATTCTTAATAAACTCTGTAGGATCTACATTCTTGAAACAACTGAAGAATGTAAAATTTCAACCAGCTGCAATGAATTGAAGGTTTTCAAAGTTATTCTTTTGTACATATATTATCGTTGTAACTTCCAAATGACCTATGAGAAAAATTCAATCTGATACATCAAAATGACACAAACACACAAACCCACCTGCAAGGCGAGGACTTTTGCGTGCAATTAATCTAAGGAGAGTGAGTAGACTGTATATTTTTTTTATAGTGTTATCGTTGTTTAAAAAATAAAAGAGATAGCAAGTTCAAATCGAATAGAATAACGAGGATTCATAAAGAATGACAGTCTCAACCCACTAGACAATAAAAAGAAAGAATATTTGAAAACCATTTTTTTCAAAAGCATTAAGCCGTGTGATGTCGTGATCAATTCTATTTTGCAAACAGAATTAGGTAAGATAGAGATATCTGATCACTAAGACACGTTTATTAAATAAAAGGAACCTTTGCATAAAAAAAAACCTAAAATTTTCTCAGATTAGACCCTCCTCAGATAGGATTTAGATTGTTCACTAATGCAGTTTATGGTTTGCAATCCTTAACATAATTGCTTATTCCTTTAAATATCAGCAGGACTTTCGCTGATTTCCGCGTCCCTATATCATCTCTAACACACATTGGAGTGTTGTGATAGCCTCTCGAACGAATGTTTGACGAAATAATTGATCAATTGGCTTTGCTTTCCTTGTATGTTATCACAAAATTTGGAACTTATACCGTAAAAATGTTTATAAACATGGAAATATATGCATACATCGTTGCCTATGCCACATAAAAACCGTGCACTCTGCAGACCAAATCATTCCCAAGAAAGAAATACGAGTTACGTTCCTGATATGGTTACAATATTAGGAATGCCTTATAGTAGAAATAAAATCATGATGAAAAGATTATTTTTTACAATCAACACAAAAGTTCCTTATGGTGTGCTAACCTCCCAGAAGTACTTATTGTTTACCCTCAAATGAATCGAATTGTAGCAAGCCTCACTTGACAAATGCTACATGCTTCGATGTCTTCTAGACTAATCTCTTTGCCAAAATCCTCAAAGTTTTTTTTTTTAACAAGAAAAGTCAATAACAAACTTACACTACACACTTTATTATCATTACTTGTGATGAATGAGGACCACTAATCATATTTAATAAAGATAAGATATATAATATAAGTTTATTATTGGCTTTTGTTATCAACCAAACATATCTCTATTTATTATGATTGAAAAATAATAATACACTCCTTCCGCAAAGGATTATAACCGTCATATATATATATATATATATTAACATAATTTTATTTGGGGTGAGAATCTAAAGAAGAGATTGTGAATATAAATTAGGAATGAAATTTTGAGTCAATCAGCGAATAGATTAGTTCTCAAAATGTAGAATCATGCAACGCGTGTCACATGGGGCCTGCCATATTTTGAACCATTTGAGGTTAACTGACAAGAAGTATTTTTGGGAGGTCACCTTAACACAAAACTCTCTTTAGTGATGATTGTACAACAATAATTGTTCTTATCTCAATTTTACTATATTATGTAACCATTTAATTTATCCTATTTATGAAATCCAAATGGCACCTACGCTGATGTAGACCTTAGAGTAGGCTTGATGTCCCATTGTGGACGAATTGGTTTTGTGTGCTTAGTGGCTGTCATATATTAATTAGTTATTGGTTCAAGCTTTGTACCAAATACGTGTCCCTCTATCGGTGCTCGTTTAGTTGTACGTACACTTACACTTACATGTGATGTAATGCAGGATCATCAATATTATAATATTTTCATTTTGTAATCGCAATTTGTGTTTTTATAAGTCCTGTCGTTCCTGTTTTACTTTGCAAGCAGGCTGTTGCTTTAATTGTTAATAAATTAAATTTATTTACCCAAAAAAAAGAATTATTACTTTTCATAAACATAATTCATTATTTAATTTGTTTTTGGATCACAATAATTAAGTTCTAGTACTCGAACACAAAATTGAAAAGAAGGGATCGCTCGTGGAAGAAACGAAATTTGCTTCTTCTTCTTCTTTTTCCCACACCCATATTGTTAATTTTTTATAATTACCATTTTTTCAGGTCATAATCTTAGATTTATTTTCACGTTCTCTGGTCGGAAAAACTCTTTTTTAAGCTGCCACGTCTGTTTCGCTTTTCGTTTCTTCAATTCTTAAGTGATCAAAATTCACCATAACAGTGATATTGGTTTAGTCATCAATCTCATCATCATCATGGTTCCATCTTGCTCTCCACTACAATATTTTCTGATGATTTCTCTGACAGAAGTGGTTGTTCCAAATCTATCCTACAACTTATCTCATCACCCTGCAAGTTTGATTGTGACCCCTCTTTCTTAATTTCTTCAAAATCTTTTGCTTTGCCCCATAGCACAACATACAAACCAACGATCACTCCAATAGCTCCTATCAAGCTGAAAATATAGAAAAAGTACCTTTAGATTTATGGTATGTATTTTATTAGTAACCATAATTTAATTTTTTCAAAAAGTATTACAAATGGGGAAGAGAGTGAATATAACATTAATAAATGTCCAATGGAATGTGAGAAAAATAACACTTTTTAACCTTCCAACATATAGTTCTTCTTGTAGGAATGTGGTTGATATCAAAGCTGTGATAACTGTTGCTAGAGGGTTGAACATTGCACAGTACACAGGACCTCTTTCTGAGATGCACCAAGTTTGAGCGAAGAAGCTAACCGCAATTCCAATTCCCTATTATTTCATAAAAATCACCGGTTAATAATAGCTAACAGCATCAGTATGTATATGTACTGTACAACAACTATAATAAAATTAAACTGTTGCTCTGGGGCTTGTGACTTACTGCATATAGACAACATGAGTATTCTAGGCGTGTATGTAAAATCCATGCTTGAAGATCCTGCTCATAGAGCAGTGCAAATATTGCTCCTTGAATCGTTGAAAATAGACACATCCAAAAGGTAGTTAATAAATGGTCTGGGCAGCTTGCAGAAATTGGCACCTGTTGAGACTAAATTAGATTTTTCCATTGATGGAGAATGAGGAGATCATCATCATCGGAGATTCTAGTACTAGTACTGTTAGTTACTTACCTGCATGATCATCCAAGATGACCAAAAAACACTACTTGCTGAGAGCAATAGACAACCCAAAAGCCAGCTATCATCACCTCCACTTGAAGTGAGATCGAGATATTTGGAAGGAAGGAATTCCATGTGTAACAGCTTATGTCCTTTGATCAATGCCATGATTAAGGCTCCACCCACGCAGACAACTGTCCCTAGGATCTTGGCAATGCTTCTCAAGCTTCGTAGATCAAGCTTCTCCAATCTAAACTCACTCAAAGACGAGAAAAACGCTACGTATGTTATTCCATATGTTAATTGAAGACAACAAATATGAGCATTCAGTTGATAATATTAGTACATGGCTAAGAAGCACGGATATGTGTCGGTGTTCGACACCCACACAGCACCCACACGACACGTATTAGATACGCATCCATTTGATTAAAAAAATAATTTTTTTTAGCTTGGACATGCACCAAACACAGTTAGACACTCTCTAATTTACTGTGGACGTGGCTTGGACATCCTGTGAACATGCCTAAGTTGGTTTTTTTTTATTTTTAATATCAACATAAGCTCAAAATTAACCCTAGTTATTTGGTTGGACATATGCTGTTGGGTTATTTTATTTTAAAAATTTTTTAGTTGATCACAAAAAAAAGAATTAATTTGATAAAAAAAAATTATGCAACACAAAAAAAAACCAGACAAAAAAAGAACAACAAATTATACAACAAATAAAAAATTATATATATATATATATGTCGTGTCCTGTAATTTTTTAAATTTAATGTATCTCTGTGCCTGTATTCATGTCGTGTCTCGTGTACGTGAAGTGTCTGTATTTCATAGGAGCATGGTGAGTAGGCCACGTTCACACATTTTAAATATCATTTTACTGTGATATATTGGTGATTATATTCTATTTGAGTTGAAGTCATTCAATTCATCATGATTGGAGTCTTCTGTTTGTCATACTATGTCTATACCAAACTGTGTACTTTGCGGGGATAAGAGATAATTACCCCATAATTGTAGCAATCACAAAAGTTAACGCCGGTATCAGGTTACTCAATGCAGTTGCTGCTGTTGAAGATGCATAGTATAAACCTTTAAAATATGCATTCTGATTTGCTGTTACCCTGCAATAAAAATAAAATAAAAATCAAACTTATTTGTGTAAATTTCATTATTATTTTTAAATATCACAACACCAATATAAGTGTGTTAGTTTCATAAAGTGGTTTTTAGTTTCCATGTTTTGTTTTTAATTAGTTTTACAGAATTTCATGAAATTTTTTATTACAAAATTCAGTTTTTAATTTAATTTTCACTCAGTGAAGGAAACAGTGAGAATCAAAGATAAAAACTGGATTTTCAAATCTTCATCATTTTATTTTCATAAAGTCCTGGAAAACAGGAAATTAAATGAAAATAAGAAATAAAAAATGAACTATGTTTTGAAACTAAATGCAACTTAAAATTTCAATTGAAAAAAAAGAAAAAAGAACTGTACCCAATGAGAGAGGTCGCAAACATCAAGAGGAAGGTCCTTAATCTCAGTGAAACCTTAAACGATTGTATTCTGCTAGCAAAAACAAGCATATGTAAGTCATAGAGGGTGAAGAATGGGAGTAAATGCTTAATTATACGAAAAGGAAAATCATGGATATCCAATTGTTACCGTTTAGGGGACAAGACCATAGGCGCCATGGCCAAAGTGGCTATGCCTTGCCTGTACACAACAAACACCGTTGGACTCATCCCGTCTAACAAAGCAGCTCTTGTGAAGATGGCAAGCGCTGCATAATGAAACTGCAACCCTATCATACCCATTGCAGGACGATGCCTTTCTAAACCCCCCATTTTTATTTTTTTTTAGAGATGATATTATGGAGCTAGCTCAATGATGCACACCCTTTTACGCCCTTGATATATTTATATATATGAATACTAGAAATGAATGTAGACGTGAAAGAGATGTGGTTCAATTTGAAGTGGCCTAGTTGTGTTAACTAAAAGGTTTGTTGTTGGTTTCCTGCAGTGAAAGTTATTTTTTTTTTAATCCAAAAGTAAAGACTAAATATGAACGCAATGATTCACGCTGCGAATAAATAAAAGATGATGAAGATAGGCAAATGCACGTTCAAGATGAATAATAGGTAGGCCAAAGATAGGTTTATTTCCCTTCAAAGATATGCGGAGATTCGGGACCATGGCAGCTCGAAAAATGGACCAATGAGCATATTATGATGGGAAGGCTCTAGCAATTAAGTGGGGAAGAGAATAACTCGGCCTAACTCATGATGCTGAATCATTTGTGTTTTTGTGAGGTGACAAATTTATAATGACATATCATATGAGAAACGTTAGGTGAATAATGCCAATCTACACATCTTGTCGCGGATGACAAAAGCCAGACAAATTTCATTAAAGAAGATAGGATTTCCACGGCATTGCTGGCCACTTCAAGAATCGCTGGTTAGGACTTAGGACAGATCTCAAGAGTTCAAGCTCATCTATTACACATATACTTGTAAGGTTTTAATTAAATAAATTTCTTTATCAGTGTGTGTCTTTTCCTATGCGGTGGCAGTTTTTAGCATAGGTGCACAACCTGGACGTCAAATCCTGCAGAAGAAGAAGAAGAAAAGATAATAATATTTAAGACAACAAGGAGTAGGGTTCACTCAAACCTAGCCGGCTGAGGATGTACATGAGTGGAAGTTTCTTGAAGACGGCACTTGGATTGTCTCCACCCTTTTAACGCGTATTTGAACGTAATGAAATTGCTACAGGGCATTCAAGATAAGCGACTATCTTTTTCTCTTCACTAATAATTGGTATCTTTTTTCTCATAAAGGGCGTGTTATCCATGTTTGTTTGGTTTTAGCGTCGGATAAGAATTGGATAAAACTTTTCTGTTTGGTTGAAAGTAAAAACAGAACTGAAAATTTTCATTCATAAGTTTCATATGCAAATTTATTATATATGAAATTTATTTATGAAAATTTCTACTTCTCAATCAACCATATCCTTGTAAATGACAGTTTTTACATAAAATTTTCACCTCATACCTTGTCACATACCAAACACACCTTAAGTATGTCAATACTATGTCTGAGCAGCTACGCTCAAATTCCATTTTCGCAACTCTAATTATGTGGTTTAGAATTGGGGTTGGACCCCACTTGCGGCACAAGATGAATGTATGTGACTATGTTCACATCTAATGTCAGACAAAAGACAACCAGACAAGTTGTTCACGGGTCACTCTTAGCAGTCCGTACAAAATAGGAAGCAAGAGCTTGCACATGCCGAAAGCGTTGTTGGTTTTTATACAATTACTAGAACTAGGTTTGGAGTTTCTAATGGATTGGTGCAGTGTAAAATAAAAGGAATAACAAGGATTATATATCCATTTGATAGAAGAACCAATCTGACTGAGTCTTGTTGTCTTGTTAATAAATATGCTAATTGGCTAAAATGTTCGCCTATAAAGAATGCTAAAACATGTCAGGAGATTTAGAGCTAGCCAAGGAAAGAAATGTAGCTTAATTTTTATACATTGAAAATATAAAATTTTTTACACTATTATATAATTAAATATTATCACATCAATAAGACCGATTAAGTTTCACACTCATTACTTAATAAGTTATACAAATAATCTAATTTGATTAAATAATACATTATTAATATATTAAAATTAAACTCAAATGAAAAGCTAGTAATTTGATATTTAATTACCAAACACCTACCAGGTTTCGCAGATAAAGAGTTTCATCCGATGAGTGAAATTATTGCTGGTTCAAACATAGCCTTAGATAGTTAAGATTATACTTCAAATTTCATAAAATTCTGATGTATTGAAAAATACGGTTTTTTATTTTTGATATGGTGTATCAATTTAATAATTCCTTATGTATGAGATTGTGTAAAAATTTACATAAATATGATGTCCAAATCTTGCCATTGGCGAGATTTGATTTAAAAAATAATATTTTTCGTTTTTCAAATCTTGCCGTTGGCAAGTTTTGAATTAAAAAGTAATATTTTACTAGTGAAATCCTGCCATTGGCGAGATTTCGTGAAATCCTGTCATTGGCGGGATTTCGTGAAATCCTGTCATTGGCGGGATTTCATACACCGTAACTATGTAATTAGCCAAACTAACCCATATCATGACAAATTTTGCCTTCCCCCACCATATTGAAAAAAATGACCCGAAAAATACATTATTATTTATAGGTTTTGTTTTGGTATCCTAGGGATATCAGTTTCATTTTGAATCCAAACATTGTAATTTAATTATAAATATTTAAAATATTAATAAATTTAGTTAGTGGAACACGTGAAAAGTTTTCAATCACAAGTTATCTAAAAGATATCAGTGTCCATGAATTTTATTGAGTACCAAAAAAATCCCCTTCTTTATATCTGAAATTTATTTTATTGATTTATCAATTTATGAGAGCTCAATGCATGATCATTCATTAAATTGAGCAAATCTCACGCCTAAGGGTTATTAGGTTCACATGAGTTTGTAAAGACGTCACATGTCCACACACTATGACTGTCTTTTTTTTATGATGGTAACACCATAAGAAAATGGGGGAAAAAACCAATAGCTGCACATAGAAACGAAAAAAAGAACCAATAGTTGCACATAAACAAAAAAAAAAGGTTTAGATACATTGGTCACTCATTGATTCATTTCAAACACTTATCTCAAATACATGATGAGATCATGCACTAGTGTGATATTCAAACATTTCTTAACATTATTTTGACAAAAGGAGTTTGAATTAATAATGATGTATAGCATTGACCCTCAAGGTTGAACAGCAAATTAATGTTAACTTAAAAAATACTAAGCCGTACTCCTGATAATATATAATTTGTTAGATCACGTCTTTGATGATCTAGATATATAATTTTCTCAATATCAGACCTATCCATTACCTAAGCTCGCCATATACAAGTGCAAGAAAAAAATACAAGAGAGAACACCAAAGGGTTTAATATGGACACCAAAACTGAAAACAGAAAACAACATAAAAAGTAAATATAAATTATATATGTATAACATTTTTATGCAATATACTTATGATATAGGCAAAAAAACACAGGCAAGATAGTAAATCTAGGAAAATAAAAAATTGAAACCAACCCACCAACCATTTTATTTAACCTATATTGTAAGTATATGTTATACAAAAAAATTGTAAACGTGCCTCTTTTCAAAAGTTAAAAACACACTGCTAAACATTACGACACAAAATGAAACAAAACATCACAAGCTATGATAAAGACACAAATGAAATTGGGCCTTCAAAACAGAAAAGCAGGCTCCACCATGTCATAGACAAGACCTTACAGGCTAGACCACGACAAAGACACCAATGAAATTAGACTTAGGACCCTAAGATCAAACTCTTCTTTTAAGCGCGTAAACATGATATTTGATCATAGTCTTTCAGTTGAACTAACTCGACAAGAGAAGCTATTAGTTCTGTTCTAGTTTAAATTGTACAATAAATTTATATACATTGCACTGCCTTTAGAGAGTAAAGACAAAGTCAAAAAGTAAAGGAAATATGGCGGCTTTTGTTGCCCAAAATTAAACACCGCCAATTACTATGCATGTCGCGTTCCTCCGACTCAACAGTGAGCAACTATGTTTAAGAAATAGAAAAGGCTCAAATTGATTTATGAAGAATAGAGGTAAATGTTTCAAACATGAGGTACCACATTAAATTCCAAAAGTCTGATTTTATATGTTCATCTTATTAATTTCTGGTATTTTTAGACTCCTCAGAACACAACGAGTAAACTACAGAGCACGGCTAGGATGCCAAATTTCAGTCGTCACTTTTGTGTCTGTTTTCCTGCTTTCCGCCAAAAAAACGACGACCCCGCTTACACTATGATAATAATAAGATCCCCAACTGTAGTAAGATCTAAATGAAGGAAGAAAGTTCCTCTTAGAATTGATGAAATGCACATGGACAACAAGCATACAAGAAAATGTTACGTTCTGGAGGCGAGGGCGGTCGAAATTTACATGTGTGTCAATCAGTACGTGAAATGTTTAGTTACCTTTGGAATAAGAAATTAAAGAACTTTTATCCTGATTTATTTATTGTGTAACCTATGGATGAATATTTTTAAAAAAATAAAAGTGATCCACATTTTAATGCGTCAAACAATAAATAAAAATTAAATTAGAGTTTTTTTTTTCTCTTGCCAGAAACCATTTAGAATTCCTAAAAATGATTCCCGTGTAACAAAATCCTCTGCTCGTCCTCTGTCCCAATCACTATCCCATAAATTAGATTTTGCCACTAGAGATAAAATTTACTCTGCAGTGTTTGTTTTTATTAATTAATTTAAAATCTAACACGATATATTTCTTCTGACCTCCTTCGGCGAGAGCTCACTTAAATATAAAAGATATCGTTTATATTCGTGATCTGTAAAATATTTTGTTGACTCATATCTAATATATTATTAGATATGATATAGACCCAATTAAAATAAGATCCACACCTTATTCAAATCAACATTATATCAATACAAATAATATAACCCCTTACATATATAATCAATTGAATAATATTTCGTATACAACTAGATTGTACAATAAATACATACTAAACACTTTATTATCATTTGATATGATATATGATCTCCAATCATTCACTTGTTCAAATCCAATAATAATAAAATTTATAATGTACATTTATTATATTCTTTAATTATTCACCTTATATCCCTCATAGTCACTTCGATCGATGAGATTCCCCTTCACCTCACGTCCACGTACAAGGAACAAATAATGTGGCTGGTAGAGGGCGACGAGTGATTTTTCGTCCTACCATACACCACGTCATCATTCACTAACCAATGCTCATCCAAACCCAGCCAAATCGCCCCGCGTGCGGTGGCCTAGCGGAATCAACTCATCTCGTCCTTTTTTCTCTCTTACTTTCTCTCCATTCAATAAAATTCTGATATATATACAATATTAACATCATTTAAGATTTTTATCCCATCACTATCTTTCAATTACCCTTAATTTAAATATATGATAAATTAATTATTCATAATTTAAATATATGATAAAATTTAATTAGGGAGATATGGAGAAAAACATGAAGTAAGTACAGGAAATTTGGATCCGTGGCCTACCAACTACGCATTCGCATCGTCACATGGACGAGGTACTTTCTCACATGGCAACGCTGACAATTTCATTAGACGTGTCTTTTCACTATTGAAATTATTGTAGGTTCGCCACGTTACATACGTGAAAATAAATATAAAATAGATACATTAATTTTATAATGAAATTACATACATTTAATTTATATTTTCATTTGTTTTATATTTTAGTTTATAATACGATTTAATATATATTTATTATATTATCGATATATTCAAATCAAACTCTTAAATATATATTAAAAAAACATAAGTAGAAAGACTCAACAGCATGACCCACCAATGGTTGAGATATATATAATATATATTAAAAATACATAAGTAGAAAGACTCAACAGCAGGACCCATCAATAGTTGAGATATATATGAGAAATTTTCTCTCGACTCATTTTGGGACAATGTGTTAATATACTTACATCTATATTTAAGTTAAATATAGACCCTATCTAGTTTTGGCTCTACACCCTATTCAATGATAAATATGAATGTGTTAATATGGTATCCCAGAAAATGAGTTAAAATAACACTATTATATATATATATAGATGCGTAGAAAAGAAAAACAAGAAATAATACAAATAAGAATAAGCTTCTTAAAACTCTCACTTAAAGGTCTGTTTGATTTGTTATTTCTGATTTTTAGATTTCAATTTTTAGTTTTTAGGTTATTGAAAAAATTGAAAACTAAAAATTTTAGAACTATTTATTTCTTTAAAGCTTGATCTTGATTTCAGGTTTTGATTTTCAATTTTTGTGAACGAAAAATTGAAAAAATCGAAAACTGAAATTTGGTTTTCAGTTTTTTCAATTTTTACTTCACAAAAACTGAAAACTGAAAACTGTTTTCAGTAAAGTAAATAAGACCTTAGTTTTCAATTTTTTTCCATAAAAATTGAAACTTAAAAATTAGAAACTGAAAACTAAAAATTAAAATCAGAAAATCAAATATGTCCTCAGAGTACCGGCCGGCTTGGTGATAAAATGGCTTCACAGTGTAAATTAAACCTGGTGAAAAGCGCATTACTCAACTATTCCTTAATAGGCGACGATAGGCCAAGGCAGACGTACCTACTGCATAATATCGTCCTCTCTACTCTACCGATCAAAACGAATATTTTGTGGATTTAATTGTCATATATTCATAGTGTAAAATTTTGTATATAATTATTCAGTTATGTATTATCATATAAATAATGATAATTGACTTTTATAACTAAATGTTTATGCGGGTTTAATTTTTATGTGCCATGTCACGTGAACGTGATGAGAGCATGGTATCTATGTCACTATGTAAAATAAATCTAGCCTCAACATGTGAACATGACGAAGCGAAGGAACGAAAAAAGCTGGGCGGAAAAATCGATGCATGTTATCTACAACAAAAGTTTTCAGCAAAGGCGTGAATGTGATTGAAAAGGGGAATTTCATCAAGGGTTGCAACCTCGTTCTCTTCGATCTCTTGAGTTAAGGAAACCAAATTATTCTAGAATGAAATGAGAATAATATTTAACACTTTTTTTGAAAAAAAATAAGGCATATCAATCAAACCCAAAACAACTATTATTAGTAGTAGTAGTAGCTAGTATTATTACTACCTTTGAAATACTATTTTTTTACTTTTTTATTAAAATAATATTTATAAGAAAAATATAATAAATATGATTGAAACTTTTTATAATATCTATCTTTTAATTCTTGAATAGATAATTAGATATATTTATAATTTTAGTTATAAATATTTAATTTAGATGAGTTATCATTAATTTTTTAAATAGGCAATTAATAAGAGTTTAATTTAAATCTAATAACAGTGTTTTACGATCGGAGTGCATGATGGCGGACCTTGGAGAGGTGCACTGCCATGGATGAACCTTGAACTTGGGGAGTGAGTTCGAAAGGACCCCGGACCCGTCATTTCGACATGATCTTGAGTTATGGAAAAATCAGTGCCTTTGGCAAGGAGCAGTTGTAGTACCTAACAAAACCGGATCTCCTCCCATCTTCTAGAAGATCTACACTGACAATTTGAATACCACCCATACCACCATCCGTACACTACAGCTCAGCCTTAATTTCGTATCTTGGAAGTAACCTCAGAGCATAAATAGAAAAGAAAAAGACGAACAATTGTAAGCCTACTAGGTCCATTAACTATCTTCTTTTCCTCAGCTTTCACTGACTTGGGCGTTGCAGTGCCATTGTAGGTACCACCCCTGCGTTGGAGCAGACAGAGCACCAAAGGAAGAACTTGATAATCACTTTTTCCCTCACGGAGATCCCATCCCTTGATTTTTGGTGTTCAATTATTTTGTTTCATTATTCCCACCCTTTTATACCTCTCTTCGTTTTTAGAGTTGACGGAAATAGATTAGATCAGATAAGGCTTTGATTTAAACATATTTTGTCTATATTTTTTATATATAATTTGAGTTTGATCAATTATATATATATGTTATCGCCTTTTTAAAAGCCTACTTAATAATAAGACCTTTAAATAGGCTGAATTCTTTTTTATTAAACAGGTAAAAAGCAGCCGTAAATTTTTTTATTAAAAAAATCAGAATTTGGTAGAAACGTTTTTGAATAGGTTAAAGAGACTTATTTCTAAATCGATTCTTATTAAATATGCCTATTTTGAAATCAAAGGGCATCTTTTAAGGAGTATCTCATTTTGGATCCCAATTTTGGTCTCACTCTTTATCACATTGGTGCTACCTAATCAGTGGGCCATAAAAGTTGAAATTCTTCTAAAATTGCTACCCTTCACATGAATGGAATGAGCCAACTCTCATTCCAACTTAGGTCCCACATAAATAGTGCCCAAAGAGAAAATTGGCCTCATATATTCATTTTTTTTCTGGTGAGGGGTCTCATATGTCCATGTGCATGTGACATGATCGATGGGCAAGAAAAAAATTGGGCTTCATCGTCCCTCTGAATTGGGGGTGATCCACATTCTTGCTTCACTCCGGTGGATGTGTGAAAAGCTATCCAAATCCAAACTATTCCAACTATTTCTAACAAATTCAGAAATTCAAAAAGCCTCGTGACTCAAATTATCCATCACCAATATAAGAAAATAGTTACTTTTATATACTTATTTGCTTAGACGTCGAGTCTAATTTTTAGACAAAGTTAGCGCTGACAAAACTTTACTCTGTAATGGAGTTAACTCAATTTAAATCAAACTAATTGCACTAGACTTTGAATATTCGTAGTTTATGACGAAAAAAAACAATTCTTATTTTTTTTATATATGCACCTTAGTGTATGTATAGTAATATGAGGTTACAGAGGTTAAAATAAAACAAATTATTTAGAGAAATCACATGGCATATATTGGATACGATATTGAAACAATTTGGACTTTTGGAGGTTAGAGGACCATCTCGTTGAAGAAAATTGTTGCATTCACTGCTGGCATAAAATGACATTCAATTTTGGCAAGAAAAAATGGCAAAACGGATCACCTTCGTCATTTTCAGACGAATTTGTGGAGAGTTATTGTTTTTACAGCATAGTTTAGTTAGCAGTTGTATATATATATATATATATATATAAAGGTATGAAAAAAGCTATTATATTCTTTAAAAGCAGTGCTGCGCCTTTAAATACTTGCGTGCATTACTAACTCAAGCCTACGTGAGGACACCTTGCATGCAGGAGGAATGTCAATCTTCTTCGGAACCACTAATATTTAAGATGTACACACATGATATATAGTACTTATGATTTTAATTTTGGTGCTTTGATAATATATAACAAATTATCTCATTTATATGACATTTTAAATATTGAGTGTATGACTCAACCACATTAAATAATAGTGTAAAAAAATACATAAAAATTAAACTCAATACTTATTTTGCAAAGTTTACATATAATGAAATTCGAAATTGTCAAGAATGGTTAGTCATAATAAAAATTAAGTACGACTCTAGATGAATGATCTATTATTAGGTGACGGCTATAGTATACCATATGAAGTGTTGTGTATCACACATTAATCCTTCAACCGTATCTATAAAATGTGGTTAAATTCAATTCTAAATCTGGGTAAATACCTAATCTGTGGTAAACCACACTTCATCCAGGGTATGAAAAACAAAACCTTCTTCTTATTATATTATTATTATTATTTGGTAATATAAGAAGTTCAAGTTATGTGATTGTGATTTCAGAAAGAAAATACTTACCCATCATCACTCACTATTAAAAGTATTGAAAGATTCACATAGCAGAAATAGAGAAGAAGAAGAAGAAGGCACACTTGTATTGAGAGAATGATGAATCACACTTTTATGATGGTACAATTCAGCTTTATATATAGCTGACTATCAGTGTAACTAACAATAGTAGAAAGAGAGTTGAAGTAACATAAATTAGTTCTAACTGCTAGCTAACTGAATGTAGATGAGGCATCTAATACAAAGCTGTGTATCAGGTAACACTTCCCCGCAAGCTTGACTGCTAGGAGTGTGAAAGTCAAGCATTCCAAGTTGGGAAGCATGTTTGAGAAAGGTTATGGTGCTAAAGCTTTGGTTAGAATGTTTGTTGTTTGCTCATTAGTATTGATTGGCTACAATTGGATGAAACCACTCTGCACCTTTTCATGCACTATATAGGGCAATCAATTTCAATGTGTTTTGTGTGTTCATGGAAAACTTGATTCCCTGCAATATGTATTCCAGAAAATGGGAATTAGCTTGGTTAGAGGCACTTTAAAATCAGCTAATAAATAGTTGAACAAATTCATAAGACAAAAAAAAAAAAAAAAAATCCAACAATATCAAACCCGAACCCCAGTCAGTCTTGACCATGATCGTTCTTGATTCTTCAAATGAGTAGGGGAGCTTCCAATTTGAGATGGCTCCTTTCATATTTTTGAAAAAATATTACGAAATTTGAATTTTATGCGTGAATAAAAAAATTGAAAATTGATTTTTTAGATACTATTCCTTTTAGCCCCTCTAAAAAATAACTTAAAATTGTTTTTTAATTAGATTTTGTTTATTTTTCAAAAAGTATCTAAATATACAAAAGGCAATTTTTTGGTGAAAAAAAGTAATTTAATTTTAAAGATAAAAAATCTTATCCAAAGAAGGCCTGAATAATGTCGACAGCAATCTATTCCCATTCTGTTTTACCCAAAACAAACTCTTAGTTTATGTATCCTAAGCGTGATGACTAATATATATTACTGAGTATTTTGATATGTATATATCAGTGTTTTACCATCACAAACTTTATCTAAAACACTTCATACATCTGTGTTCTTTTTTTTTTTCTTTTCCGGATAAGTTTTCAACAAAGGCTCAACTCAGGGTAGGAGCATAAAAACATCCAGGGCAGAAGGAAATAACACCTGTCTGGAAATGTTCTATAGTCATGATGACACCACCTACATTCATTCAAAACGCAGGAAGTACATTACATTAGTGATGCTGCCCTCTACATTTATTCAAACTGGTATTTATACCTTAGAACACCGAGCCTGTATCATCAATTACATTCATTATCATCACGATCGATGCATGAATATTCTGTCGTGTCTGTGTATATATAAACATCAGCTTAAACTTTTCAAAATATTGTTCGTAATAGCGTATTAAAACCTTCACGATCAAATAGTTGAGATTTGAGCTTTGTTATCTCTTATTTTAATAAATTGTTCATGCTTCAAAGCTGAACAAGAGGTATTCATATTGAGGGACACAAGAACAAAACTTAAGCAAAAAATGGCTAACACCTCCTTTACCAACTTAAGCACCGCTCAAGAACCGCATCCTGCTTCCTGTGTAGTTTGAAACATGTCTCATTCACTAGCAAAAGGGGGAGCTGCCCATGGAGTGATCTCCTCCATGGTGCATGATGATGAACCTTTTTTTATCTCTCTCTCTTTTTTTCTATTTATATTTTATTTTATATTTCTGTGCATGGGGCTTTACATGTTTGTGTCTTATTAACTATTCTTGTATAATTGGTTGTGGGTTTTGTTCCTTTTCAATGAATATCTCCTTTGATCTCCAAAAAAAAAAAAAGAAGATACAAAACAATGCTTCCATCAGCTTAAACTCCTAGAAGGGATATTATTCATGTAAGTCCCTAAGAACCAGCCCCTACCTCCCAACACCAGTCTCAACACATGATCAGCAAAACGTTCCTCCATAATGAGCTCAACGATTTTTACCTATACCATAGTTTCATCGAAAAAGTTTGCCACCACACTCATTTGTTTTGGAAAATAACTCTATTCTTAAGTACCACATGTATCTGGTTCAATTATCAGTTTTTCTCGGTGATGAATAATTTGTAACCATTTTTCTCTAATCCAGAAGCATACCCTGACTTTTTTCTTTCCCTCTTAACCTGAGCTTTATTTGAAAAAGAAAGAAAGAAACAAAGGCGAAACTTTCGGATGAGTAGTTGAGCCCATACGACGACTGTACATGCATATCATACATGCCATTATGATATATATCTCTCACTCTTCCTCTTTGTTTTTTTTTATCTCCCAATATTTCTTAAAACTAGAAATTAAATATCTTGTTGAACCCCGAATGTTTGAATTATTTCTTCACTCTTCAGGATGAGGTTCTTTATTTCCTGATTCAACTCATTGTTCTGAGTATGAGGTCGACCTCATGAAACCTTACGATTTTTCGCTCCTATAAGGAAATGTGTCAAAGTGTTAGATAATTGTTGATTACTTTGTCAACAAAGCTTGGTCCAATGATGTGAGTTCATTCACGAAGTCAATCCTAATCGTGAATAAAACTTGATTGTTGTTGTTGTTGTTGTTGTAAGGCCCTAATCATGAAGAACTATATCTCCATCGGTGTAGATTGCTATGTGTAACTGTTAACTAATTACAACTAATGTGTTCACATGCACCTCGGGTAGTGGTTGTAAAGTCATATAAATGACAATAGTATAGCCGGCGTCCACATTCATTTGACTCTGTTTATCGGTTTCCATAGCCTACTGTATTTAATAAATTGGCATAATTGTATGATTTGATTTTTGTTCCAAATTACCGGGGTTTAAAATTTATTGAACTCGAATTAGAATAGTTAAAGTCTAATAGTCTACTGCAGTAATAAAGTTCTCATAATTTTATTTTATTTTTCCTTCACAAAATTTGAACCCGAGACATGTTGAATAAATGTCGAACAACTTAATCAAACAAATGATGATATACACGATGTGAATTCAAATGAGGTAAAAAATTAATAAATACAAAATATATGTAATATTTTATAAATGTTTACTAATGTTGATGAACATTTCAAACCTCGAAGAAGAGAAAATTTTACATAAATCTGTTCGTGTATCAAGCTAAGCGTATTTCACCAATAATTTTTTAGACATAAAATGTTATAATTAATTAATGATCGGCATAAGAGGAATTTTATTTTATTGAACCATAAAAGTAATTGATCACAATAAAAATTGAATACAATTTCAAATGGAAGGGTGCAAATGATGGGGTAGTCACTTTAGAATTACCACCTTTGGTTCGATATCACGTGACTAATTCTTAAATTCAATCTATCTGTCAAAAATAAAAAAATACATATATTAAGAAAATAATAAATAAATCTTGATAATAATACACAATTGTGTAAGTGGACAAGATTGCGCCTCTTTAAAAATAAAAATAAATAAATACACTTAATTATTGAAGTAATAAGCATATACATTTAAGCAAGAACAAGTGGTGTCTACACCAACTGAGTTATGTGGAATGGGGATGGCATCAGTGTGTGCCATAATAATCACAAAACCCATGATTAATCTATGATAATGTCTAGAAAACTCTAAACCAATTATAATAATATTAGGGGAATACCCAAACTTGACAACATAAAGAACATAAACAATCCACACTCAAGATCATGGAAGGAAGAAGAGAAAGTTGACATAAACCAACAAAAATCTCTTACCTCATTAACTTGAAGATTAGAGAAGGTAAGATTGAATGAAGGTTGAGAGTGGGGAAGTAGGAGGTAAGAGAAGAGTTTGGGGCTTAGGGTTGTGTGTTTCTACCAAAAAATGCATAGAAGGGGGTTTTTACAGGGTTAGGATATCAGAAATCAAAACTGTGTTGTTTTGGTACCATTTTGATATCGAGAAATATTTCCTGGCGAGCTCATCAAGTACTAGAATCATTCTGGGAAATAAGCTTTGCTTGGCAAACTCATAAGCCTCGCCTAGTGAAGCTACAAAATTCTTGAGAGCCATCCTTGCATGAAGGCCTCGCCTGGCAAGGGTAGTAGCTCTCTTGGTGAGCATGCTTGACAGCCACTAATTTGTTCTATATTTTTCATGATTTGGTGGTCTTGAGGTATTTTCGACAACACGAGTGGGTCTTAGGGGACTCTAAAGTCATACTAGACCTTATTAGGGACACACGGACCTAAGGTATTATATTTATCTTGTTTTCTTTTGCTTCTATATCAGTGTTGTTGGACGCTGATATACATTGTATTTCTTACTGCTCGCCTTTAATTTCCATTAGGAATGGTTAAGCTTTTTCTTATGGAGAAAAAAAAAAGTCATGTATATGTGTGTGTGAATGGAGGGTATTAAGTGGGAGAAGTTTAGAGTGAAAGGAGTAAATCTAAACATATAATAAAAGTAAAATAGGTTTGTTGGTCTTTTGCCTACTCAATTTTTTAATTTTATTTCTTTTTTTTTTATAATTTAGTTCTTTATATTTCAAATTGTTTTCAATTTGATCTCAAATTAATCACTATTACATCACATAACGAGGTAAATAGAAAATTTTGATTAAATGATTATTATGAAAATATAATATTACTCTTTCTTAGAGCATAGTCTTTTTAGAGGATATTCCCTCTCCACTTTTCGTTGATGAGGCAATTAAAATAAGGAAGAGAATTGTTGTTTAATGGATTCATGTATGAAAGACATGGTTTTGAAAATCAAACCGGATTGACAGATTGGACTTGTTGAATTGGGAATCAGGTCTGTTATTCGGTTCGGGCTCTGGCTAAAAATCGCCCCTTCAAGAATCAGTAAGAACTGCCTCGAAACCGCTGAATCGGCCAAATCAATCGGACCATTTTTTTTTACAAAAAATGTGTAATAACATCATTTTGGGTTTTTTTAAAAAAAAAAATCTAAAATTTCATTTTTCCTAATTCTTTTCCTTTTTTGAGATGGAAAATAGTAATTTGAGAGATTTGATCCATATGGATAATGTTTATTTTGATTAAGGGATGTATTATGTTATGTTCGATAGGTTTTGTTGATGCCTAATTTAATTTTTAGTTATTTTATGACATATATTTTATTTTATATTTTTATATTATAAATATAAATACATGTTTTATTATATTTCGGTTGGACATTCGATTGAACTGATTGAACCTCTAAACCCTTGCCCTAACCGGTTTTATGTCCGTTTCGGCTTTCAGAACCTTGACGAAAGATGTGGAAATTAAGATTTCAAAAAAATATTAATGGCCAATCTTGCGTAACAGACAATAATTGACTCATAATAAAACTGAAATCAGTATAATGCATTTATTCCTGTCGGCTGCGTACATAAATCTATCGCTAACTTCATTATTAGGCGGTTCCAAAATGTTTCCAGACTCCTACTACAGTGCAGGTATCAAGTAAATAAGACCAGATTTTTTCTGTCGCTAATTAGTTGGAAGACAGGAAATATAACATGCTTTTGCCACCCAAATCAAATTGCTCGATCGATCTACTCTTCAAAATAATTCTCCTGATCGATCACATTAAATTTCTTCATTGTTTCAGCCCTTAATACTGCCAGGAAAAAGCGCAGTAGAAGTATTGAAAACCATCCAGCCAATTCTCATATGCTCCATTATTAATACCTAACATACCACTATTAATGTCATAATTTTGCGCTTTTAAGCCTATGCAGCAAAAACTTAATCACTATTGTCCTGTGATTCAAAAGAAGCAAAAGGGAAGAGTTTATGGTAGACTTGTGGTGAAGCTTTAAAGTTTAAAAATTAAATTGTTAATTTTTTTTCACTAGTGAAAATGCAATGATTTTAGTGATAAATTTTAAAATTTATCTGTTACAAAAATAACTTGTATGCTCCCTCCATTACAAAATATAGACTTTTTTTCTTTTTCAAAATATATGAATCAAGGTATCATGCAATAATGTTAAAGCGAGTGTTATTGAATATATAAGAATGAGTACCTTACACTCAAACATATACTTTATCATTAATATTGGATGAGATAATGATTTCGACTCATCCTCACTTCTCCCTCTCATCCATCTTCTCCTTTTTTTTTATTTGTTTATTGTGTTGAGATAACTTAAAGGGGCGTTATTGAAAACTACATTTTGAACCGACCCCTAACCTACTCTAATCTGAGAATTGAGAGACTGTGTCACCTCCCAACCATATATACAATGCATTTACTACACTTCCAGCTGTGCCAAGTTGTGGTCACAGCAGAGAACGCGTGGAGCATTGAAACAGCATCGTGTGTCTTGTCATTTACTTAGTTTCACAAATTGTTTATTAATCATAATTAATACCATACGGTACTACTTGGTAAATACTAAATAGTACATAGAAATTCACAGTGATCCCATGTCCACAGACTACAATGAATGGTTAATCTAGGAACATTATCTTAATGCAAGTGTAACTAGGAATCTCTGAGGAATTCTTATGATCCTGTTCTCCGATTAGTTTTCTTCTTCCATATGATTATTTAACAAGCTAGTGCTTTCTATAACATGCCAAGTGAAATATTCAAATCATACTATATATATATATATTATTTATTGATCTAATATCTCAGTGAGAAAAAGACAGGTGCGTGGGGGCATCACTCTAATGGCCTCCATGCTTGAGTCCACTGTGCCTATAATAGGTTGTGTGCAAATAAATGCTTCTTGTTGTTAAACATTAGATAAGAGTTTCCATTGAAGGAAAAAAAGGGACAATTTCATTACAGAAAGAAGCCTCTCTCTCTCTGGATATTTATTTTTTCCTCCTTTCGGATATTTCGTGTTGGGTATTGGGATCTTTTCTGGTTGCTGCTCTAGGCTGCCTTAGTTTTTTGGACTCAATTGGGTTTCAGCTAATACAGAAAAAGAAGAAGTACAGTTTTCTTGAAGAAATTAAAGTACTGTATGTAGTGTTGAACATTAACATTTGACAAGGGAAAATAAAGGCGAAAAACCAAGAAGAAATTTGTTGATATTCGATCTATCTAGTGCAGTGATATGGATGCCCCTTTATCAGCCTGGCCATGGGAGAACTTTGGAATATACAAGGTATAGAATATATAAATAGCTTATATGATGTATATTCGCGCTTCTTTCTTTGTTGTGATAACAATTTTAGTGGTGCTGACATGGGCTATATATGCAACTTTAAATTGTTTTTTTAAATTGGATATAGTATCTGTTATATGGGCCATTGGTGGGGAAAGTTCTGTATGAAAGGTTCTCTGATGTGGAAAACTCCAACACCAACCTCAGCTGGTGTCTTCATTTGCTCATACTATGTGCTCTCAGAGGTGTTATTCATGTACTTTGGAGTTCTTTTAATCACATGCTTTTTCTCAATCGAAATCGACGGATCCTTCAAAAGGGTGTTGATTTCAAGCAGATTGACAAAGAATGGGACTGGTAAACAATTTGAAAGTTTATATGTTTCTCATTTTTTCAACATAATCATATCATTCTGCAAATGGTTCTAAGCATATATCATTCTATATAATATAATGATCAGTGTGTTTTCTATTTATCTTTTTTTTTTTTTGGACCAGGGACAATTTTTTGATTCTTCAAGCACTAGTTGCATCCATGGCCTGCTGTATGTTTCCCTTTCTTCAACATCTCCCTCCCTGGAATCTGAAAGGTCTAATTGTTGCTCTGATCCTCCACGTGGGAATCTCAGAGCCACTTTATTATTGGGTGCATAGAAAGTTTCATGGAGACTATCTTTTCACTCGTTACCATTCACTTCATCATTCATCTCCAGTACCAGAGCCATTAACTGGTGAGAACCATAAATAAACCATATATCTTCATTTAATTTTAAGCCTCCCTCCTCCTCATGTAGATTAATTATGATTTGGAAAGTAGTGATTGTTCAAAAGGAAGATCAATAGCAAAGGGATGTTTATTTTATTCAAGTTTCATGCACTTTTTTCATTCAAAAACTACAGCCTCTATTCTCAAATAATGGTTTCATTCGGATTTGTCCAAATAGATATTATTTATGAACGGAGGTAGTAGATGTTAACGTTGCATTGGTGATTTGAACATGACTTGTGTTGCTGCAGCTGGACATGCAACAGTTTTGGAGCACCTTATTTTGACGGCAGTGATTGCAGTCCCTATTCTTGGGGCTTCTGTGGTGGGATATGGATCAGCAAGCTTGATATATGGTTATGTTTTGACTTTTGATTTCCTGAGATGTTTGGGCCATTGCAATGTTGAAGTTGTTCCACTTCAGCTATTCGAGATGCTTCCATTTCTTAGATATGTGATATACACACCAACGTAAGTCACCAAGTACAAGTCTCAGTCGCTGCTATCACATACTATTAACTTGTCAGAATTGACACGCTGCATTTATTTTTCTGTTTTTTGGGTGAGACAAGATAAAAGCATTTACTGTATGACCAAAAGTGAACCATACCTGAATAGGTTTAGCACTTTAGTGACCAAAATGTAAATGAAACACTTGATTAGGCATGGCACTTTAAGTTACAGTTGGATCTTGGGAAAGGAAGCGATGGTAAGAAATCAAGGAAAATGGAAACGTGGGGTTAACTAATAATTTCTTTTATTTGGATGTTTATAAAAGATGAATTTTTTATGATTGCATGAAAAATATCTTTCTTTTTCAGTGTTTCTATTTATAAAGCACTCAACAGGCATGCATGTTCACTTAAAACCACCTATTTTGCCTCCTTTCTCCATAAAAGCACACTTTAGGGAGGTTGAGGAAAATAAAGTCCTAAGTTGGCAGAGGATTTTAATCCAAACCTAATAACCTAAGATTCTCTCTTGTGAAGAGAGAAGAGAGAAGAAGAGGGAAGTTGAAAGTCTAAAGTTTAACAAATGGTCCCCAAGAATTGAACTTCTGCGATTGTTGGACCATAACTTAATAGAAGACTATTAAATTATCGGTTTTTCAATCTATTAAATATTTTCTAAAAGATATATTTTTTTGCACGATGCTTTCTCTTCTGGATATTATCAATTATTGTAAGGTAGCTTGTTAACAAAACAATAAATTATTGGAGGGATAAATTACCAAATGTTTTGTCCTGAACCTGAAGTCTATTTGCTTTTCTATGTTATGCAGATACCACAGCCTGCACCACACTGATAAGGACACCAATTTCTGTCTCTTCATGCCTCTCTTTGATGCACTAGGCAGTACACTTCACAGCAACTCATGGCAATTACACAAAAAATTCAGTTCAGGTTCAGGTAATTATTATAAGCTGTACTCCCAATGACTTCATGTAAATATCATTTTTTCACTTTTGACTTCAATGCTAGATGGCTACCCAACATCACTGCATTCAGTGTGATGTTATTTTTGGCAGTTCTGATTGTTCATGCAAAATCTTAGGATAAAGTTGCATGTATCTTTATCAATGCAGGAAATGGTGGTACGGTACCAGAATTTGTTTTCCTCGCCCACATAGTGGATGTCAGTTCCGGTATGCATAATCAGTTCTATCTGCGATCCTTTGCTTCGTTGCCATTCAGAACAAGGCTCTTCTTGGTCCCATGCTGGCCCATCGCCTTCATAATTTTGCTAGCAATGTGGGTTTGGTCAAAGACCTTTTTAGTTTCTTTCTATTACCTCAGAGGTCGACTGCACCAAATGTGGGTTGTACCTAGATGTGGCTTCATGGTGGGTCTATAGAAATATAGAAATATGGCTTCATTTTCATTTTTCCATCATGAATGCTTAAAAGTAATAATAACTGTCTAATAAGTTAACTATCCATTTTTACTTCTTTTTTATTTTTTCAAATGTTGTTACAGTATTTTATGCCATTTGCTACTGAGGGAATCAATAAGCAGATTGAAGAAGCAATCCTCCGGGCAGATAGAATTGGGGTTAAAGTCATTAGCCTAGCTGCATTGAATAAGGTTTGGCAAATGTTGAACTTCCTCTCTTGTGCTATTTAATTTGAACTGATAAATTAAAGCGAACGTGGTTGACTGAGAACTGGCGTTCTCTGAGCATAGTTGTTGAGCGTGCTAATGCTTGTGTACTACCTGACAAAATTAAATATAGATATACGAGTATTGCTAATCTGACTCCTCAAAGTAGATATTCAATTGAGATATCTATTCCATTACCTTTAGATATGATGGATGAGTGGAGAAAGTTTAGATCACTATCACATCTAGTGGTAATAGAATAAATATCTTAATTAAACACTTATTTTTTAGTGTTGAAATAGTACTTCCGATCCATACAGTATTGCATCATAATTGCCACAAAGGAATGGTGGACCATCTTTGTTGGTTCTGAAAGAGATTAAACATGGCCTCCATTTTCTAGTCTTGTAATGAAAACAACACCTAAGGAATCTTAATCATTCCATGATCTTTCATAATTCAATCCACAGTACTTGTTTTAAGTTCCTCTAGCTCTGGCATAAATAAATGTCTTCTAGTCTCTCGGCTTTCCAGGATTATTGGCAAATTCCATCTTTATACGGGGCTTCAGTATTTGCCGCGTCCATATAGTGTGTATATAGCATAATACACTCTTTTAAATTACAATTGATGCGGCGGATGCCATTGCAGACAATTCAGTTGTCACGGCGCATGTTGTAATTGATGTGTGATTCTTTTTGTGTTTGTAACTTGAAATAAAGTGCAGTTAGGGCCTATTCGACCACGACACAACCCTCTTACAATCTAATGTTGTTATGTTGTGTATAGTTCTTGTAATTTGGTATCAAAAAGCAATTGCAATATTGCAAGCGCATCATATGATGCGGTTTGCAATTTGAATCTTTAATATAATAATAGTAATAATAATAATAATAACAATTTATCAACTATAAGAGCAAGCTAATCCCGAATTAATATTCTTGGCCTTGATGGTAACACGACATCATATTAAAAGCAGTAATAAATTATCTATTGAAGCATTTAGATCCAATTTCCATGACACATCAATTATTTTATTTATACTTCTAGTTTAGTAGTGTCCCTTGCGAAAGTCACCATGACATATCTGAGACGTATATACAAATATTAAAATATCGGAATTGATCGATGACACCCTCAAAATATCATTAGCGTAAATCTTAAATGACAGATGCATGTATATGCAAGTCATGTGAAAAGAAAAAAAAAAACTAGTGATATGAGACACTTATTCTTGTAGTTGGCTGAAGCAACTTAAGATAGATTAGTTGGAGTACAATGTATTTTGGATACTAGTGGTCCTCTCTAGACTGAAAAAATGTGTGTAGTGTACTAGTGTTCTAACCTACAAAGAATACACGCAAGATGCAACTATCGATCAGTAGGGTTGGTTAAAGCTTGGCTTGTTTGCAATTCTTAATAATTATCCACTGTGTACAGAATGAATCCCTAAACGGGGGTGGAAAGCTTTTTGTGGACAAGCATCCAGACCTTAGAGTTCGAGTTGTTCATGGGAATACCTTAACTGCTGCTGTGATCCTCCATGAAATCCCTCAAGACGTGGAAGAGGTGTTCCTAACAGGAGCTACTTCTAAGCTTGGAAGAGCAATTGCACTCTACCTTAGCCGAAAGAAAGTCAGAGTTCTGGTAAGTTAGGTAAAGTTAGATGTACAATTATACGTATTAAAAGTTGTCAAAGTAAAATATCTAGCAATTTTTCATTGGATTACAGTATTACACCTTTGCTTTCTTTTCCTACCATCATTTATTTGCTTAAAAAATTAATCATAAAAAGAAACTTTCATTGTTTAAGTACATTTTCCGTCTGTATATTTAAAGCAAGGTCCAGCGGAACTCTTGTCCCCTGTGGCCTCCACCTAATCTCCCCTCTAAGTTGCACTTCCTGTCCATACATTTAAATTGAAGGGAGGGGTAGACGGGGGGCCTTTTAATAAATGCTATATACAATTTCATCAAGATGCTTGTGCCCAAGTTTAATTTCTCCTACTGATGTAAGGAACTCATTCATACGTGAATGCATAAATTGATGCAAATATTCTGTGAACCTAATAAGATAGTGGGTGTAAAATCCCGCTAAACTTTTATATACAAAAAATATTCATTAGATACAGTGTACCGTAATTTGAATTTTTTATATTTATTCATTTGTAGTTGATTAATATTAGAATTTATCCTGATAATAATTTATTGTTATGATGCGGTAAGTTTCCTGATTCTCTGATGTATGTGGCTATATTACAATTTCTGATGGGCTAAGAGCTACTTTGCAGATGTTAACTCCTTCAACGGATAGATTTCAGAGGATTCAAAAGGAAGCCCCTCCTGAATATCAAAGCTACCTTGTCCAGGTGACAAAATACCAAGCAGCACAAAACTGCAAGGTACTTTACTGCTTCTTAATCCACATCTGAATTTATTAGCGATGCTATACCTATACCTTTATGTAAATATCCTTTCCCCAAAGTTTAACGAGGTTTGTTTACCCATAGTCACATTCTTAATTATTTTACATGACTAACATGTGCCTTCGTGGCTGATCACAAACTAGTCAAATTTTTGTGGCGCAATCACTTAATTTGAATTTGGATTATTATGTACCACAACTTTTTTATAGAATAGACCCATAGAAAATGATGCAATTTTCATTGTGATTAATTACCTACCTGCCTTGATCCAGACCTGGATAGTTGGCAAGTGGATCACTCCAAGAGAGCAAAGTTGGGCACCGAGTGGGACCCATTTTCATCAATTTGTGGTCCCATCCATCTTGTCTTTTAGAAGAGATTGCACTTATGGTGAACTAGCAGCCATGAGATTACCAGAGGATGTGGAAGGCCTAGGCTGCTGTGAGGTATATGTGCAATAAGCATCAACAATATTATATGTCTCACTCATTCTTTGGCATTTTCTATGTATAATTCAATTTGACCGAGTCCATAATAATATCATATATTAATTTGTTTATGATTTCTGTGTGATGCATGCAGTACACTATGGAGAGGGGAGTAGTTCATGCATGCCATGCAGGTGGAGTGGTACATAGTCTTGAAGGTTGGACCCATCATGAAGTTGGGGCCATAGATGTTGACAGGATCGATCTTGTGTGGGAAGCAGCGCTCAAACGTGGCCTAAGGCCAGTATCATCTAGATCCACATAGTAAAAATAAGATTGAAATCACGACTAGTATGAGTAGTATCTTTCTAATTTCTTTCATGTGTGTTATTTATATATGGTATGATGTTACACCTAATTAAGAGTGGCCATTTAATAAGTGTGATTTATATATATAAGTTCTTTTGAATTTGCTTTACTATATTGTTTCTTATTTAATTTGTTCATATGATCTCTCACATCCATAGTGGTTCATTGCATAATCAGGTGAAACGCGCCCAGCAAGCTCCAATTCCCCGATTACTCTAGTATTCGAATTATTTCCTCTTCTATATTTGATGCATTCATTCTCATGAAAAAGAGTCACCTGAGTCACCAAATGGCCAAGACGCCTACCATTCACGTAATTAACTTGGACAGGGAAAAATAGACAGTTAACTAATTCAATCTCTTTTCCAAAGTAGAAGGTAGGAAATGGACCAATACCCCCGCAGTTGCTCGAAACATGGCATACGCTGGAGTAATTATATATAGGAAAAATATATATTTATATCAAAAAGGGGAAGAAAATAAAAAAAAGATATGTAGTTCAGCACGTCTACGATCCTTACATTTCAAAATAAATGTTGACGAAGGTTAGTGCACACAAGTTACAAAATAAATAAATAAATAAATAGTCTTGTCTTTAAAGTTAATCTAAAGGAATCAATAAACATTTTTTATGATTGCTAGAAAATGAAGAAAGAGAAATATGTTACTTAATTTAATGTAGATAGAGATAAAATTGATTTAAATTAATTAATATTTCATTGAAATTCTAAGGTGACAATTGCTATGAAGTAAAAATGAAATTCTAAAAAGGCATTTCATTTAATTTCTTAATTCCAGTGCATTAATATTAAAAGAAATTTATTTTGAAATTTTTTTCAAAAGGAAAATACAGACAAGCAGAGTTTTTATATTAAACATTTTTTTTATAGCAAGGATTTGTCATCAAATATTTTCTTCTTTCTCGCTGTATTCGTTAATAAATAAGCTATTCTAGCTTTGAATTATATTTTTTATATTACGCTCTATTATTATTTGTTCACACCTTTACGTTAGAATCAATATTTAAATGGACTTCATCCTATCTTTAGAAAAAAGATGTTTAAATGTTACCCTACTTATATATGAGTGGGTAACTCTTTCTGAATTCATAAAATTATTATTACAAATACACATATAAATATGAGATTAACTCTAGTGCATTATAAACGTACAATATGCTATGCAAGTAAATCCTTTCTTTTCAGAAAACTAAATCTGTTTTTGTTTTTTTGTTTTGGGTCGGTCGAATAGAAATTCTGTTGATAATTACACATAACGCCATACAAACATCGAAAGTTTGTTGCACTGTGATGCATAATCAAATTATCCATGAAGCCCAAAGAGGAGGCTCCAAAAATTGGACCCGGGGCCCAAGTAACTAATGTCGGCCCTGCAAAACGAGCTCGACACGTGGCATTAGCGGTTTCCTCGGAACCCGACACGTGTCGCGTCGTCAAAGTTTCTAAACCGCCAAGAACTCTCGACCTCTCCGAACTCCATCCATCGTTTCCTGTTGTTCCACAGAACAGGGTCTCCACCGCTAAGCAAGCAACAACAAGGAAAGAAAGAGAAAATGGAAAACAGAGCGCGGCTCCTCTTGAGGGTTCAAAAGAACAAAGCCACCAAGCGCGGCGGAAGAAGACCGCTGCTGAAGAAGTTGGCGAATTATCTCAAGTGCGATACTTTTATGTACGCTCCTCTCGTCTCTCCTCTACCCTCAGATTTCCCCTCCCCCGAAAACTTCGCTTCCTCTGCTAAAGGTAGGTTTGTTTCACATTTTTCCTTTTCATGCCTTTTTTTTTTTTTTTCAATGGAGTGGTTGTCTTACTTGTTTGTTTATGTTGTCAGTGGTTGAACTGAAGAAACCCAGAAAAGAGAGGCGGTGTTTTCTGGAGCAGGTTGGGGGGTATCTGAAATCTGATGTTCATATGTATGCATCCCTGCTTCATCCTCCTACTCCTCATTCACCTCAAGGTGCGTTACACGTAATGTACACTTCTTATAAGTACTTCCTTGTTGTTCATGTACTTGAATTTTTGGCATTCTTTCAAGTTCTCCGATTCTTTGCTGATTTATAATAATTTTGCATTTCCCCGGTATGTGCTGTGTCCTCAGTTTTTGGGTAGAATGGTTTAGCTTCATAGGTTAAATCATCTCTTACTTGCATTGTCTCATATGCAATGATGTGTGAGGAGTCAAAGCAATACTTTATAAGCTGAGATACATGGAAGACGTTATGAAAATTAGAAAGATTGGGTGAAAGTGCAATTTGGTATGGAACGGTCCTACTCTTTTAAGAATTTGGAATGAACCAATGAATTTGGAGCTTAACTTTTGGGACTTCAGGACTCTGCCCAACTCCAGTAGTAAGAGTGATCCTTCTGGTTCAATCAATAGGTCTTTCAAATGATTGAATAACTCAACGTATTTGTTTCTGATTTTCTTTATTTGTTTCATCTGCTGTTTGTTTGTTTTCTTTTTTATTTTTTGGTCCATCCTCATGACACATGATTTGGTGAAAGGTTCCGTGCATGTTTATTTGGTTCTGCATTTGTAGAATAGATCCTAGGTAGAATTGATTCTAGAGTAAAGTGATTTATGTTTGATAGTCATTCTAAAAGTGATTTTGACAAATTAATAAATTTAAACTTCTCTTGATTATGAACTCTCAAAACCAAACATCACTAAAATGTGATCAAATAATGAAGGCATATTGTATTTCGTGATTCAACATTAGCTGAGGCTGTTGGCATTGAATATTTTTGAAACAGAAAAAGTGTGTAGTTGTGTAGAAGCTTCATAAAAAGTGTGAACTGTCTCAATTAGAAGTTATTTTCATCTTTTGGTATATTATGGTAGAAAACACCGTGCTTGATTGGAGTGAGAGTGGGTGAAAGAAAATGGAAAACTATAGAGAGTTTAGGGCTTTAGGCTTTTATTTGTTTTCAAATGTATTGCCAGTTTGCCATTTATAACTTGGATGCTTATCTTTATACAGACAAATATGAAGAAAAGGGGGAAACCAATAAGAGAAGCTTGAGATTTCAATGTTAATGGCTTTAGGTGTCAGATCACGGTGTTTTATCTGTGCTCCTTTTTGTTCCTTGAAAAAAATGAAAAAAGACTTGTCTTTATTTTCTTTTTTAACTATTTTCCTTTTTCTCAGTGGTTGCATTATGATCTGTGACTGACAGATTATATTAGTCACCGATTTTGTGTTGTTTTGCTGAAATGCAGAAACTTTGCAGCATAATGGAATGATTAGGATGGATGCTCCACCAAGAAGGTTGACAATGAAAGTCAACCAACAAATTGATCATATTGGAAATGTGAACCAAATGTCCCAAAGCCATCTTCCTCAAACAGACCTCTCTGAACAGCATACTTTGGGGCAAAAGGAAACTGTGAAGCACACTGTGTACCAAAGTTGTCGCCCAGCTGCTACTTTAAGTAACCCTCGTTGATAAATAAAATGCATTTGTTTACTACTTTAACTCCTTTAATCCACCATCAATTATGTAGTCACTGTATTGTTAATCATTGCCGAAAATGAGTTGCAATTTAAAGCTGTTTCTAGAATTTATTTATTTATTTTTTGTAATTAGGATTTAAAGTGTGTGTTTTTCCCTCAACCTTGAGGGCAAGGTTGTTTTGTAGGTGAGGATATTGTAACATGTATGATGTGGGTCCAACTAGCTCATTAGGAGAATTGCCTTAGTTAGTAGGAGTTAGTATAAATAGGATTAATATGCATTGTAGTGGAATTATATGTGAATTGATTTGAGTTTCCCACTCTTTGGATATTCTCTCATTCTATTTGGAATTCCCTCTCATTCTCGTATTTTCCCTCTAATTCTCCTATCTCTCAATTTCTACCTTGTTTCATAAAGACCAGGAAATTCTGCCATTTTGATAGCTAGTGCGCTGTGTCAAGTTGACGTTGCATAAGGGATAGCAGATATTTATGAATTGAAATTTGTTTTGAGCTCTTATAAGTTCGCTTATATGTATGCTGCAGGAAATGTGACTGTCAACACACAGCTGAGATCCCGTAGAGTCGTAGTTGATTGAAACTTTTGGATATAAATGTAAACATGGAAGATAATCACCAAGATGTGCAGCTGTTTTAGGTGTACATATATACATATTATAAATGTATCTAGAATTTTACTAGTTATCGTCCTCCTTTTTTATGTAACAAGATAATGCCATTGTTTGTATCAACTTAGTTTGATGGACTTTTCATGTGGTGTTTGAGCTATTTCAGTAGTAGTTTGAACTCCTTGTCTGCTAATCTTAAAGCATGGTGTTGGGGTCTGAATAAGAATTGCTAAGATCGGGTATGTGGAATTGCTTATCAACTCTGTCTGAGGATGGCATTTTGTTTTATTAATTGAAAGTTGAAACCACTAAATTCTGGACGATGATGGACTGGGTTAATAGCATTTGGATTAGCCATTTTCTTTAATGAAATTTTCATTTAATGATTAGCCAGCTAGATTACATTTGATGATTTTTCGTTGTGCATAATAACATGACATGGAACTCTTCTTCAGCATTCAAGTATTTGCACTATAGCTAACCATATATAAACTGCTAATGGAGTCTGCCAATTAGGCGGCATGACAACATTCGTGCCTACCCAAAGAGGTACTTGTCAAGAGTCTAGCTGGATTCTTATTATTAGTCTTGTTTTTGTTCGACATTTCCTATGTCTAAATCAATATTAAAAACTCAAATTAAAATTTGGAACTAGTCGTATCTTCCAAGTTGAATGTTGAATACATACTGTTTCGATAAGGTTGATATTGAAGTGTCATATGTTTCACAATAATGAAGTCCTTGAAGCTGGTTTGTTTACTTTATCAAGTGGGATAAAGTTTACAGCCAATTACAAAAAGAAAATATTTAATTTTTTCCTTCCCTTGGCATTCTATTTAAGCTTGATGGGATTTAGTATTGATGCATGTGCATGTGAAATATTTTCTTGACTTTGTAGGTTTTTTTGTACAACTTTCAGGAGGCACACAGTGAACTTGTCCCTAATGTTTACTGTTTTTACTTTTATTGCTGTTGAGATATTTCTTCCTAACATGGGACTCATCTGTAATGTCATTTTCATTTCAATTTTCAAGTTATGACAGAGCATTTGCATAATCCGAAGTCGTCAAAAGGCTAATTGGAGTAGGCACATTTCTTTTGTTTTCTCTTTTTTTCTGATTTTGAAGAAGTTATGTTGTACTTGGGGACTCACTGTCCATCCATGCAACCGGTCTTTCTGACCTACTCTACTTAATGATATCATTGATACGTAATGGTCCTACACCTTTAGTTGTTAAAATATTGAATTATGTTATTTGTATTTATTTGATATAGGATGTTATTTCGAATTATTTTTCATTTATCGTTGATTCGAGCATGGATCTCATTTAAGTAAAGTGCACATTTTATTCAATAATAAATGAAAAATTAGTCAACATGGTGTCTCATATTAAATGAGTATAGAAAATATGTTTCTAAAATCTTAGACCCTAGTTTTGACTTGGAAAGGGAT
The DNA here is from genome assembly GCA_031216105.1 of Dalbergia cultrata. Classification (NCBI taxonomy): domain Eukaryota; kingdom Viridiplantae; phylum Streptophyta; class Magnoliopsida; order Fabales; family Fabaceae; genus Dalbergia; species Dalbergia cultrata. The sequence goes on from CM062347.1 coordinate 54,784,990, forward strand.
ACCAAATATTTGAGCATGACGTGTTTGACAACTCCCACTTTTACCCCCATGCAGTGAATAGTACTAGGGTCAGGGTTATTTCCTTCGGTAGGTTTTGGAGGACAGAGACATGGCTATCCCAAACATGCACATCACGTTGCACCTTAAATTACATGTAGTGACTAGTGAATTCTGATGCAGTAAATGCCTTTGTACATCATCTTGCCTTGTGATTAATGCTGTGACTTCACTTCATAATAAGGGACTACTCTACCAGAGAGAGAAAAAGAAACGGCTACTTTGTTCTTCTACTCATCCAATTAACCATTTGTGTTATGCTAATGCATGAATCTTGGGTAATGTTTGTTTAGTGTATTTGAGACAGAAATACAGGAACAGTGGAGATAGTAAAGACAGAGACATAAATAATAAATATGTATAGGAATATTGTTGGAAGAAAAAATATTAAATTTTTATCTCTGTATCATGTCCTTATTGTTCCTACATTTTAAATGTATAGAAATTTTATATTTTTCTATCCAAAATTTTATATTTTTTTTTTCCTCTATTCCTGTTTTCATTATCAAACAGGTTTTTATCTCCAATATCTTTGTATTTCTGTCTCAAAGATAGTTAACTATTGAAATTGCATTTGGATGTGAAGCACCCATCATCGTATGTGCTCAATAATTTCTTTCGTTTGAGAAGTTCTTACATGCTAGCTATTAGGTTAAGAAATCCTCCTTCATTAATTAATTGAAGACTATTTTCTCATCCTAGCTACTTCGTTAATTATTTGATCAATAAAATAAAACTGCTAAGCGATAAGAATTTTTGCCTTGGATTCAGGGGTGGAGCCAAGGGAGGAGTGTATGGCCGAATGGGTCATGACCCCACAGCATTTGAAATTTTATATATGTACTTTTCTTTTCTCTTTTTTTCAATAACGATGTGTGTGTGTGTGAGAGAGAGAGAGAGAGAGAGAGAGATGTACATTTCATATTTTCTTTTTATTCGTGATTTTCATGATTTTACTCAAAACTTGCCGTGTCTGTAGCATTTTTTTTGTCGACATTCTAGCTCATCTCATAGTTTTCCATCCCTACAAAATTGATTTGTCAAATAATAAATAAAACAGGACCACAGCAATTCATGTAAGATTTAACATAAGATTATATGCTGTAAAATCCGAAAATCATGATACTGTTTAATGAACAAAGAGAGGGGAAACTTAATGTATGGTGCATCCCACATGAAATTTAACTCATTTTTCACATGCTCACAATAAAAATAAGACCTACTAATTTTATTAAACAATCACTGGTACATACGTTCTATCCACTTTATATGAGTGTGCTTGAATTTAAGTTCTTGGTCCTGTTGCCGTCAAAGAAAAATTTCCGGAGGATAGCAAGGTGAGACTAGCCTACTTTTGGAGGAAGAAATTTTTTCTTACACGAAGCATTTGGCCACTGATATAACAAATAAAAATGGTAGACATCTGTCCTGAGCAGTGTGCAAGTATTTTTTTTTTTAATTGCTCAAAGGTATTTTCCGACTGGCAGTTGAAGACTAATCCCCTCGAGACGTGGAGATCACCGAAGTAAGTTTTATCTCTCCCAACAAAGTCCTTTTCTATACACACGACAGAAGTTAAATTTCTGACACATGCTTAAAGGACCTGATTACCTTACCAACTGTGTCAGACTTTGTTGGTTGTGTGCAAGTATTTTTTCACATTAACATCATGCAATACAGAAATTGCACTCGACGGCATTGGCCTAGCCAAGTTGTTACTGTATATAGTCTTTTGTAATTTTTGAGGCTGCGTGGTACTATGTATGAATGAACAAGGGCCGCCTCTAACTGCTTTCAAGTCAAGTGCAAAATGATATTGTCCTCTGTACGTTTACTTGAGGATTGAGCACACAGTGTCCCAACCCACTTTTACTGCATATGATATGATAGCATGCGTTACTTTCATTTCGTGCCAGTTTGCAACTTTGTAAAGTACAACCTCCGAAGATCTCGTAATGGTGGTGTGGTATGGTAACTCTACCATTTCTGGTCTGCCACTGTGTCTCCATTTGATGATAAAGTTACACTGTCCTTAAAGCTGTATCTATACCATACTCCTCTTCACTGCTGCGTCGACCTTATTGATTAGAATCATGCATGATGATTTGCATCTTCATCATGTTCCTGCCTGGTGCGTGCCAATGTTTGTGTGAAGAGTACTCAAAGGCAGCACCACCTAGAAAAAAGCCTAGTGTAACTTTCAAGCCTTCCGTGTTCCCTATGCATTGTTAGCCAAAATTTCTTACAATATTATTGTAATATGGTACAAGTTTAACACTCCATGTTTATATACGAACAATCACAGTGAAGTTGATGGGACTGATCAAGTCTTATGGATAAATATAGTGAGACCATCATTTACACGAGTGTGTCTGCATATGTAAGGTATTAGAATTATATCGATACAAACAAGGCTAGAATTCTTACCATACTGTTTACTTTTGGGCTAGGCTGAGACTATAAAGTGCATAGAACTTCTTCAATTTTATTTATATAAATAGACGGAGGGGAGGCTTGTGGTGTGATTGTTGGGGGCCTGAAGACGAAAAATCCGGAGGCCACATGCATCTATTGAAAATGACTAGTCTTTTGAACTCCATATGATTATATGTGTAGCCTTACCATGAAAGAGAAGTTGTGGTAGAAAAAAGCCACCTGACACCTATGAAAGGCCCCTACATAGGCTATGCACGTGTATGCCCTTAAATGCATCTCTCCATCTAAAATCCCAGTGCCATTGCCCCAATGTTACTCGCAATTATATTGTTTGCACCCCCAATTATGGATACAATAACTGCATCGAGGTTTTAATCAAAATTCGTTCAAATTAAAATCACTTTGAATGTACTATATATATAGCTGTAATATAGTGGCAATGATTGAGAAGTTGTATGACAAGCATTTGAATCCAATAAAAAGTTAGAAGTGTTATGAGGGGTACTGAAATTCTGTGTGTACGATAAACATTATTTTCAACAATAATAGTGCAGTATATGAACACGCTATCAATCTTTATCTGGGCTAGGCTGGCGCCTTAGCTAGTTTCAGATCCTTACCATGTTTGAAAAAGACCTTTCTGTTGATAAGATTGGTACTTGTTGGATATCGACGTAATAAGCGCAGCTGAGAGTCAAGCAATTCAATAATGATATACACACTCAATTTTATTATATTTTATTTAATTATTTTTCATTCAGAAATTACACAGATATTGTAATGTGTGGTCACAAAAGTTTTATCTTTGTGTACTTCTTTGTGTGTGCAAAAAATCCTCATCCACGTATGAGTGTGATTGTGAAGAATATGTACATCACAATATTGTTGTGCATCCTATGCTTAGTCCATGAATGAATCACTACCGAAAACAAGTCCATGAATGAATGAAGTGACTTCCCCGTTCATTGAATAATGCATGCATAGCTCTACTTTTCATTTGGTAAAGCCATTGCTAAACTAATATTTCATAAATTCATTGAAAAGACATGTTGTCATTGTCCTCAAATCTCTATAACAATGAGCTTCTCATATTTAGGATGGTGTGGAATATATATTTACAATAATATTATTTTTCTCCTTCTCCCAACGTTGCTCAGTATCCTAATTTGTTTTGCTTTCTTTTTACAGTTGGGGAAAAAACCAAACAGGGTAAGATGATCTCTGTACCTGTTTCCTCTGATTTCACCAATACGTCAAAATTGTGTACACGAGGCGACGCACGAGCATAGCTGTGAAAAGGACTAAATATATGTATGGGAAAATCATTATCAATTTATCACCCTACTTCCAACCAAAGACATAATTTTCCAGTTTGTCTAAACATATTTCACATCTCCTTCCATGATCTTACTTTTTCCTTGTAAATTTTACTAATAATAATTATGTGTCATCTGAACCAAATTGACTCTACTTGATTTTAGGTAATGATTCTCTGGGGTGGGAATTTCACTTTAGAGAGTAAAATAAAAAAAATTTATTTTTGAATCAATAAAATTAGAAATTGAACCATCTTCACTCTATTAATTTAAGCATTTGTGAAATTATTTACTTTATCCTCTAAAATAAAATTCTCATTTTAGAGAGTCCAAATCATATATCCTATACTAATCAAAGATTGCATATATAAGCGGGCTAATATTAACTATCTGGATAGTTTACATGCATTGTTAAGATTAATTTAAACCTTAGTGCCATCATGAATAATATACCATATTAGATATATATATGCTTTATAAATTTGAGGGGGGAAAAATGCATGATCAGTGTTTTCAATTGATAATGCACGTAACCACAAATTGCATTCTATCTGATATAAACGCTACATCACTAGAGCGTTGGGATGTGAGTCATTGGGATTTTTTTTTTTTTTGTGTTTTTTTAATTGTTGGGGAGAGAGGAGAGGGGAAGGGGGGGGGGGGGGCGCCAGTGTGAGTCTCCACCACAATTGGAAATTGACATATCACTATCATTTTCTACCAATATGAAAACTCAATTATATGTGAGAGAACTGCACAGACGCTTAGGCATAGACTCTACTATTATTTGCCTATATATTCCTTGGCTAGTTATATCCTCTCTCACACTAACTCCAATTCCTTGCACGGCTTTTCTCTTTTCTCTCTCTCATTTGCAGGCAAAATGGGCACAAGGCGTTCTTCCACATGGCCTAGAGGGGGCTTGCATGTGAAAGGAAGGAAGAAAAGGGCGAAGGTGTGTTTGGCAAAGAATGCTAATGCAGCCAAAACTTCCTTAGGAAAGAAGCTTGAGGAGCTTCAAAGGACAGTTCCAGGAAGCCAGGGAATGGACATGCACACTTTGTTCCAAAGCATTGAAAAGTACATACTTCTACTTGAAGCTAAAGTAACGGTCCTAAGGTGCTTGTCCAATTTGTATGGGGTATAGGATGAAACAACACTCCTAAGCACTCAACCAGATAGAAATCGCCCCACAAAATGGGTGATGGTAAGGGTTAACCCTTTGCAAGCACCTTACCGGGCTTCTCTATTTGGTGTGTATGGACGGAATAATGATAGGGATAAGATTGCGTTTTATTTAAGTCCAATTCTGCCATATAAGGATGACCTTTCTATGGCTTCTTGTTGGCATTTTAATTTCTTTATGTGAATGTTTTCTTATATTTAAGTTCTGCAATGTTGTTTGTATGTGGATTATAGAATCAAAAATGACATCTGAGAGGAAGAGTGACACAAGGTATTTGGTAAAAATAGATGAGGTCAAAGCTTTGTATCACTTTCTCTCTTATATGTCTATTCTTAATATTCATAATCTAAGACGATGAGTATCAGAATCTTGATTCCCGGTCATTTTAGGTTGGTGGTAAATAGATGTATGTGTGGTTGAACGAAAAGTATTTAACTTGACAACGAGCTAATATTTTGCTTTATATCGATTATAATATGGGGTCACGACAGGATTATTTGTTTTTTTTCTTTAATTATAATGATAAAACTATGTAATTTTAATATTACTAATCAGGGCCTAGTTTAAAGGTTTTCAAACAAACTCATGCACTTAAAGGTGTAAAGCCTTATCCAAAGTCCTTACCCAGCTAACTTGCATTGTGATGCCATTGTTAATCATTTCCGAATTATTTAATCTAATGCCAAAAATATAATGGCATGAACATAAAGATGGATTTCCATTTTACCGTGTCACCAAAGATGACTGGAAAGACTCGAATCCTAGTCTGTAAGACTGCAACTGCAAGGAACGGCTCAGGCCACAAATTGAAGAGTTTTATGGGCCGCAGCCGTTGGGCCACACTTACCTAGGCAGAACAGTAAACGGTTAATACCATGCTTATTGTTGACCAAAAACGAAGGTTAATTATCATGGTTTTCGTCTTCGATATGGCTGGGTAAAATTGTTGAAATAATTTACTTCTAAAAAATTATTTGAATATTATTCAGATATATCATAATGCAAAATAAAATTTCGCACTTATTATTGCCGTTGCCTGTTATTGTTTTTTATTCGTACTTTTGATTATAGAGCTAGGACCACAAAGTGATCGCTGATGGAATTAACTAATTATTAAATGAGGATAATATAGTATAAGTTCATGTTTTTAAGAGCGTAATCGACTTTAGTAAATTTAAATTAAAGCTCTGCCTCTCCAACTTTTAAAAGGAATTGATTGATTCAATCAACCGCAAAATCAGCTTTGTTTAAAGCAAAAGTAAATCTAAATGTGGATATGTAGAATATTAATCCCATCAGATTTAGAAAACTGAGAGTGAACGGAGTTAAAATAAACTAGCATTTTACTTGCAAGTTTCCTCACACTCTTCATTTATGAGATTAAGGGTCTCTACTCTCTCTTTGTTTAAACTTTTCAGAAAAAAGAAAAGAATTTTTATTAATATATTTTTATATATAATTAATATAATTAGGTAAAATTTTAAAAAATTACTGTAATCATGTAATTAACTTATAAATTTATTTTTGTAGAAAAAGACTACATATATATAAACATTTTTTTCTAAGTTTAAATAAAGCCACTCAAATACTTATTCAAAGTCAATTACTTTCTTTACGAGCAGTTACTCGATCAATTGGTCAAGTTTACTTATCAATTGATTACCTTTACAAATAAGCAAACACTTTATTGTATATATCAACTTCAAATATCAACAACTCAAAGCTCAAGCTCCTATAGTTAAAAATATTTTAAGGCTATCAATGTTTCACGGGAAGATATATTCTAGTTTTCTTTTCATATCTAAAGAAATGCGGGTTTTACACAATATGTGCATAAATTTATTAGTATCCCGATTAGGCATCTGTAACATTCAAGTAGGTCAAGTTGTGGTAGCAAATATTTTTTTAATCTTTCACAATATATTCTTATTAATTTAGAGTTCTGTTATTTATATATCATAATGAGATATTAATTACAACATAACTTTTCGCATTAATATATGGACTGGTTATACAACCAAGCAGTACACCCTCTACCACTCTACACAACCCTCCACCCTTCCAGGCTCGAGTCGAGCATTCATGGACCAATCATATAACTGAGCAAACCGTTTACTACTATTCCTTGTTACCCTTCGCTAGAGTCATTGAAATGAGTTAAGCCTGATAAGCTAGCCCAAATAGCCACAAAAAATTGTCTAGATTGAGTTGACAAAATTGAAGTAAAAAAAAAAAGTTGACCCAATTTAACCTAACCCGAATTGGCCTATAGCCTTATAACTCGAACACCAATTTTTTATTAAATAATCAACTACATATATATGAGCTATTACTACTTGAATTTGGACCATTTAACCCTATTTTTTTTACTTTAAGAAGCCTAATCTAAAAGTAAATACTCACAAAAGAAAACTAATTCTCTTTTTTTTTTGCGTTAGGTTAAGTTGGTAAAATTTAATTATTGAAGAAAAATTAAGTTTCCTTTCTCTTTCTCACATATAGCAAGTATAGGATCGTTACTTATCATTAATAGTTTATATTTTATATTTTTATTCATTGACTATTTACATCAATTATAAAGTTAAAAAATTAACAAGAAAAAAAAATTGGCCCATATAGGCTAGCCTGTGGCCTAAATATATTGGGTTGAGCCAGTATTTACTGGCCCGAAACTAACTTAGCCCAAAAATGGGTTGGCAGGTATAGGTTGACCCGAATGGTCTAGGCCAACATGTTTTGAGAGCTCTACCTTTTGTCTTCTAAGCGCGGTCGAAGAGATCTTGTGGGCTTATTAGGATGTCACAACCCGACTTGGGAACGTGACCGGCACGTGAGGAATCCCATCCCCATGTAAACCTTTTGGGTGATGTGGCTCTCTAAATACTTAATTTATCAATAAAGATAATAATTAAAATATGATCTCTTGAAATCTCTGGCATTTTTCTCTAATGAAAACATCATGATTAATTTCATAAACTGAAAGTATTCAATAATTTTTAATCTCTGAAAACTAAATTGCAAATACATCTCTAGTTCATCACACAAATCTTTATCTATAATTTACATTTCAATTTACATACTTGAACTCTGAGAACATATACATAAATATTTCAATCTCTGAAATTAAATACATAGTTTGAAAATAAATACATGGTTGGATTCTACCTGCATGTCTACTGGAGCACTCAACTCTAACAAAACTCTAAAGTAAGCCTTACTCTAAAGTAAGACTTACCACCGGAATAATGGTGTCTGTGGAACCGGGATCTGAATCACCTCTGAACCTGCAACTATAGGAGGAAAGGAGAGGGGTGAGTCCATGGACTCAGTGAGTGAGCTCTCACTCATCACCCACATGGGACAACCAACAAATATAATATAATATACATGCAGCAGTTATAATCCATTTGATATTTAAATACATAGTTAACTAGGAAAACACTCTTCATTTTATAAATTTATAACAAACATTTCTGAACTCATAATTAAACATGAAATCATTTTAACTGAGGATGCGGTAAAGTATCAGGAAACAGTACGCTGAATATAATAAATAAATATATAATAATAATAAAACTACAAAATCCTAAATTGTAAAGTGTTACTCAGTCCCTGGTGGACAAGAGCTTCTGTTTGCAGTCTTAATGGTCCCTAGTGAACCACATCCCTGACGAACTAATTTGAATAGAATAACGTTGCCCTTGGCAGGCCTTGGTATACCAAGATTAATGGAACAATTGCCGTTAACTCATAATCTGTCTCTTTATCTCTATCGACTAAACTAGTTCAACAAAAACCATAACCAAAAGGTGGAGGCTCAGTTCCTGGCGAACAAGAGCCCCTAACTGAAATCTTAAAACTCTTAAATTCTTAGTATTCTAAGAGTTTTAGACTCATATAACTCTAACAACTTGACTTTAACATAACTGTGACTGTGAAAATTGAGCCCAAGGATTCACCACTTGTAGGCATTCCGGTTTCAAGCCCACAAAATATGTATCTGAGAGTTGTTATGAATCATACTAAATTTCGTACCTCTTGGTACCATAAAACTGAAGTTCTAAATTCATATCAAGCTAACATATCTTCTTAACTTAATAATTTTGATATCATACTTCAAAATAAAAGGTTCGTAATCATAAAAACTCAAAAATCAAGATATACATTATCCTAAATCATATAAAATCTCTGACATCATAATAATATCCTAATTCATGAATCATAAATATATCATAAACTCTTAAAACATATCTGATAAAATAGCAACTTGCTAAATTATACATTCCTTTACTTAGCTCAGCTTAACATTTCAATAAAAAGATTAATAAAATACCAAGTCTTAAAGAATGGCAAAATCATAAATCCATAACATATACTTTATACTATCATAAATCTCTTTAAATCATACAATTTCTTTAATAAATCTCTTCTCAACATGCAAAACATTTTCCATAGCACATAACATAATAATCACGGTCCCATAGTTTTCTTAATTTCATTTTTATGCTATACATTCAAAATCATAGCTTTGTAAAATCATATATATTTATATTTTCATCTCTAATACCATATTTAATAATCCTCATGCATAAAGCATACTTGCAATGGCTAAAGATAAGGCTATAAGTTCAAACCCACTCACCTGGAGGGGGGAGGAAGAGATGATGTCAACACTAACTGAGCTTCGGGGAGTTGGGAAGACACCAACATCGACTATAACCATTATAAGACTCTAGATTAATCTCTAATAACCTCTAAAAAACTATAATCTATCTCTAACAACATTGGAGGAGCACCCCTACTTGACAACAATGAGAGAAAATAATAACCCATACTAATAATGTAAAAGAATGGAAGAAAAGAGACCAAATACCCATAAAATCTCTTACCTTAATCTTGGACGAAAAAGGAATGATGATGGATAGAGAGAAGAAGAGGGAAATCTGCTTTGGGGGAGGGGTTTAGGGTTCTAGTTCATAAGAAATGGAAGGGGAAGGAATGGGAACGGTTTTTGGAATGGGGTTGAAAATATGCAGCCCTCAGGAGCTTTCACGTGGCCCAATTGGGCAACACTGTGCACTTATGACTCCAACCGTGAAAACTCATCCCTAACCGTGGGATTACATCCACAGTGGTGGAATCTCATCCCCAGCCGTGTTCGTTCGCATTTCAGAGGTGCTTTGCCCCGTGTACTGTGCACTTGTGACCCTAGCCATGGACAACAAGATCCAACAATAACATTTTGCTAAAACTCATCCCCATCTGTGGGATTACATCCCCAGCTGTGGAATCTCATCTCTAGCCATGGAATCTCATCCCCAGCCGTGGACAGTAAGGTCCAACAGCAATATTTTGCTGAAACTCATTCCCAACTGTGGGATTACATCCCCAACAATGAAATCTTATCCCCAGCTGTGGACTGCAAAATCCAACAGCACAACCTTTATGAAATTCTTGGCCGTGGACAGCAAATGTGGATCATAGGGGACCCTAGTACCATACGGAACTTATCTACTAACACGTGTACACCATGTATTACATAGGAAACAGGGCAAATGGCCTCACGGGCACTAGGTCAAAGACCTACTGAGACACCATGCCGAATGCCTTCCTAGAACCCCCTAGCAGCCTCAAACTTTTCTCTCCCCTCACCTTTGTTTAACCTATATATGTAACTACTTGATAAAGGAAGACCTTAAATCAATGGACAGATTCCACTAATCCAACACCAATCCTTCTCCTCCAAAGCTCAAAGGTAAGAGATTTAGTTGAATTTGTCATCTCCCTCCTCTTCATTTCATGTTGTAGAGTACGAATTGTTATTATTCTTAGTTGTTGTCAAGTGGGGGTGTTATCCCAATATTTTTAGAGTTTGTTAAAGTTATCTAAAGATCCCAATAAATTAATCTAGAGTTTGGTGATTGTTATTACAAACATTGGTGTCATCTTTGCTCCAAAAAGCTTAGTTGGTTTTGACAACATTCTTCCTTCCCTCCAGATAAATGGGTTCAATCCTGTGATCACCATATTGATCATTAGAGATATTTTTGTTAAAATGTAGCTTAAATGCATGATTTTAGAGATTATTTCAGAAGAGATTAGAGATTCCTGTTGTTCTTGTCAAGTTTATGAGATTATGGTTTTAAGAGCATGAAATGTGTGTATTTAAGAAAGCTCATGGGACCATCATTGCTAAATTGATTTTATGAAAAGCTTGACTATGAATGTGATAGTATTTAGAGATTTTATGATTTTCCAACTATTTCAAGAGTAGTACGTATATATAGAGCCCAACACAGAGTTTTAGAGAAAATGTTTAGTCTTATGATTTTGGACTAGACGGTAGCTTTAGATAAATAGACAGTGGGTTAGTGGCTGTGAGCGATCGTTAACCTTGGTACCAAGTTGTCTCTAAGGGACAATCTCACCCAAAGCAAAGATGGAATCCAATTAGGTGTCTGATTCTGGTCCTTTAGGAACCCATAGAGTTTAGAGAATTTGTTATTCCATATTTAACATGCATAACTAGAGAATATGTTATTATGTCATATTTATTATGCATAACTAAAGAATTCATTATGCCACATATTTTGTGCATAACTAGATATTCCTTTTTCTCTACTAGAGTATTGTTGTTTATGATTAAGAGAAACATCAGTTGGTGCGCTTCATTTCAAAGTGAAGTGCCTTTTTTATTATGTTATAAAGTGTTCCATTGACAGTGCGAGCAGGGTCCCAGACCATAGAGGATATTTTTCATTTTAGTTCATCATGATTTTTTTTGTATTTAAAATGATAGAGCACTCATAGATATTTTGTATAGAGAGCAACACAATATATATTTTGTACAGAGAGTAGCGTAATATATATTTTGTATTATAATAACATATTAAGACTTGGTTGATGAAATGAACTGTTTATGATTATTTGATTTCAAAGAGAGTAAGTTGATTTGTATTAGAGATGGATTTATAATTTAAATGGTTTTATGATTTAAAATATGTATATAGAGTGACTTAGCGATCATGAGGCTTGTGTGAAGGTGGAATACCTAACATGTCGGTCACGTTCCCGAATCGGGTCGCGATAGGTATGGGATACACCATTGCATCAAATTATTGTTCACGATGATCCTTCACCTTCAAATACCAGGAGAATTCCTCCTTGTCTTGTTTGCTGCCACTTGCCTCACCCTCATTTATGCTTGTTCCATAAACAACTCCACCCCTCCCACTCCGCCCTTACTTGTTACACCATTATTCACCCACCCATATCAACCACCATCACATTCTTGGATCTCGCCATATATTCAAACCTATTCAAAATCATATATCTCGTTAATAAAAGGAAAAACAAAGCCTATACAATTGATTAGATAAGATCACCCGAAAAAAAGGTGGACAACAATGTCGCGTGGGGACGAACTCTGATAGCACGAGAAGCAACAAGCAACTATGATGATGGGGCGACGATTTGTCGAAAGAGGTTGCTAATGAAGGAGATGGTTGCTATCGGAGGAGAGAGCCACCACTAAAGGAAATAGGGCCTGTGGGGACGGATGTCGAACTGTGGAGGAAGTGCCAATGAATTGTTGTTAGATGGAAGCAGTTAGGCAATGGCACTCACTTCCCATGATGAAGGTGTCTTTGCAGGTGTGGTTTGAAGATGGTGGATGGTTGGAGAGAAGACATAAGACACAGAGAGTAGCACAGAATGGAGTATTGATATGATGTGTGGGTGTAGTGCTCTTTTCTAATGCATTTAGCCACATTTATTATTACATTTTCCTGCATTTAATGAATGTTGCTAAAATTGGCGTGTGGTACACCATGATTAATCCAGTGTGCCATAGAATTCGCCTTGAATAATACCTTATAATTTGACGACAAATTTTAAAATATATAAAAGATTACAAAAGAATAGATCACTTAAAAAATGACAACATACATGTATCTCTAGCAAAGACAAACATTATATGCATGAACTTTACTAACGAAAATAAAGATGTGCATGAACTTTGCGAAAAAAATAAATAAAAAAAGAATGTAGAATTTTTTACGAACGTTTGGAAACTGGAAAGGCATGCCGTCAGTAGGTTCTGCCATGTTGAAACATGTGCATAGAATATAGGTATATAGATGCTCTTTTTATGTCTACTATCATTAACTAAAACAAATCTATGTTGAGATCTTTGCCTGAGCAATGTGATCTTGCAACCTGGAACCCGAATTTAGATATTGAATCGGAAGCGACCGATCCCTTGATTCAAGGCCATCATGACTTGAAAAATTAAAGGACATGACTACGATGCTGTTAATCAAATGAAACACTTTTAATTGAATTTTTGTCTGTAAAGGTCGTATGCTTAATTGAAAAAATCACATCTGTTTGGCCACGCTACAATGCACAGCCCCGGCATATCAGCAGCACCTATACATGTCATTTGTCAAATTGTCATGCAGCGCCCGTTTACTTTCTTCAAGCTGATGGAACCCCCAAGTACCCAACATTGATCTTTGTCATCATAATTAGTGGCTTAAACGGCCAAATCATCCATTGCTTCTTCCTTTTGGATTTTACGAAAGAAAAAGTTCAATATTATACAGTTGAGCTGTTGAAAATAATGGAATTTCAAATAAAAGAGCTGGCAATTTCAACGGCATGCTTTTTTCCCCCAATAACTACTTGATTTATACAGTTGATGAGATTTTTTTCAGAAAAAAATTTACTGGAGTATCTTCATTGTTTATAAAGTTGACCTCTCATAGGAATATTTTTTCTATACGTATAAATTTCATGATCAAACCCAATACCTCATGTATAAGTGATTCGAACCCTTTCTACTCAAACAAACACCCTGTTGCTTCAAAGATGAGCTCTATACCCAGATTATTTTGCCAACATATTAGCCTACTCTCATTTTTTTTTTAAAAACATGAATGTTATATTAAGATATTTCAGATAAATAAATCTCTTGTAAAATTTGTTGGACTTAATCATCATCCTGTATCTTAGAGTCTCATTCTTCACATCACATATATGCTGTTTTATATATCAAAATTTTATTTTTTGACATTTCATAAAAAAAAATACAACATATTCACATTTAGCATGATAATTAAAATATAATTGCAGAAACAAATATTGGATCTAAAATGGAAAAGGACTTGAATTGTCCATGACCTTGATATTTTTTATTATTAAATAAAGAAATAAAAGAAGCATGAAGAAATTAAATATGAAGGTAGTAGAGTGTATGGTTGGACAAGTATGTGTACAGTGTAAGAGGCTAGTTTTGGACAAACAGCAAACGAGAATAGGGGGGGGGAGAGGACCCACCATTTAAGCTTGCACGGCTGTAAACCTTTGTTAAGACATGGTGGGTCCCTTCCATGTGTGCACATGCGTGTGTTGGCGCGAGCGTGCGTGTACCAATCACCGCCGTTTTATTTGTATTCCCTTTGTCGTTTTCCCTTTGGCCCCTTTATTACACAATTTATCAAAACAAAAAAAGTCTACTACGTAAATACAAAAATTATGAGAATTAAAAAAAAAATAAATTGAAACTTTATTATAGTCTTGAAAAGATATAATCGGCATCAATTCATCGTGTTATTATTTATAGAGGCCATTCAAAGTTCAAACAATCACCGTGCCCATCTTTCTGGAATAAATAAAAGACTAAATACCTAAATAAGTCCCACAGGTTTGTATTGGAAGGCAATTTAGTCCATCAGGTTTTGAAAATCTCAAATTGACCACTCAAGTTTTAGGAAAGGGGACAAATTGGTCCTCCATACAGTTTCGTATAGTGTACGAAGGGACCAACTTGTCCCCTTTTTAACTGTATGAAACTGTATGGAGGAACCAATTTATCCTCTTTTTTTAAATGTGAGGGACTAATTTGAAACTTTCAAAACCTAAGAAACTAACTTGTTTCCCAATATAAACCTGAAGGATTAATTTAGGATTTTAGTCTAAATAACATAATGATGAGCAAGCATAGCAAGGATTAATTATTCAACTATTTTGAATCTTTAAATACTTAAATATAATGGTAAGACTTTAATTTTGATATATTGATATCAAATTATAGATTATGATGTTAACAAGAGTGTTTAAATCAATTGTTCGCTAACAAAAAAGTCTTACAAGTAGGAACATATGATTAATTGGTAGGATAAAACTTTTTACATTGTGAACATATCAAAATTAAACATAAATTGTAATAACAATCTTTAATGAATTACTCAATCTAATCCTCAATATAAGTCTTTTTTATTTTTTTAATGCAAAATATAGGTTATTTTTATATTTTAATAAATCATTCATTATTTTATACCTCTTTTACCCATTTATTTAATTAGAAAAGGAATGAATGGAGATGAATTCGAATTCTTTGGAGTATTTAACTAGAGAAAAAATGATTGGAGATAGAGTGATAGAAGAAAATTTATGTCATTTAATTACTTCTATTTTTTAGAGAATAATTCTATATTCTCTTACTAAATATGCCTATAAATCTTCCTACACGTGCTAAATAAAGTAAGTATTATATTTTTTAATTTTTCAAGACATTGATTATATTTATTCTTATACTTATTTTAGTATTAGAAAAATTTGTAAGAAGATTGATAAGAGGAAATAGCAAAAGTCCCAGAGGGAGTATTATGATGATGCATTCATTTTTCAAATATTAAAATAAAACTTTAGTGATATGATAAAATAATGTCACACTCACTTAGAATAATTTTTAATTCAATAAATTTTATAAATTAATTAATATTTTCATTTGGTGATTACGATAATAAATAAAATGATACAAAGACATTTTCATGCCCATCGGTTAATAGAGTTTGAAATGTTACGAAAGATATTGAAATGATATGTATCTTATGTTCTTAACCATTAGATGGGCAATACTGTCATAGGAATTTCCCTAGCATAACCATGCATATGCAATAGGAACTATTTTTTAAACCATTAGGATAGGGTTAATTGTGAGAGATTTGGATAGTTTATTATAAAATTATGGGTTAAAATCTTATCGCTTTAAAATGTACGAAAAATAAAAGAAGTATTTTCAATCTTTTTTTTATTTTATCCCTTTCAAATAAATTAGAGATTTAATTCTGAAATTTCATCAATTTCAAACGACTTCACCTCTTTATTCTTTCTTTTTTATGATGAAAAGTATTAATTTTAAAATGAAGTAACTCTTTTTATATGTTCCTTATTGAAGACAACCTCTTCAATATATTATATATATATATATATATATATATGAAACTATATTTTAAAATAATAAGTAATATATAACAATATTATTATTAATTTGATATAAAGATGATGTTTACTATTGTGTAGAAATTTTGATATGATTAACATTTTTTTACATGAGTTCACATTTATTTTATGATACTAGATTAATGTAAAAAAAAATATATAGGATGTATTATTTCAGCATTTAATTTGATTGGTTATATAGTCTAATAGAACTCGAACCAATATAAATCAAAATTTCCTTAATTTCTTTGTAAATTTAAGATTGTACAATTATTTTCAACCAGAAAGAATAGGTTTTTGGCTTGTCCTAGCATATGAGGCGAGTGTGTTCGAGAAGGGACATGAAAAGAGGAGGTGATTTGTGGCTGGTCTGTATTATATCTTCTATTTCTCTCTATCAACACCACTAGACATTAGTCATAATTAATGAGAAGAAAATATAAGTGTTCCATGCTTCGTGCAAGCTCCGTAAAAATGGCCAATAGGCAATTAGGTAAAGCGCTCAGTCCCGGCACAACTGTGAAGCATTAATAGTATTTTCAATGGTGAGTTCATTTTATATCTCAATTTTAGTCTTTTTTTTTTTTGTCACATAATCTATGCGCAACAAAAAATAAAAATAGAGAGAACCAATTTTGAATCTTTTATTCTAACTTTGATCGTCTACATATAAACTATTAGCATGTAAGAAAATTGCACCTCTTAAATCTTACATTTTCATTAGTTGAAAGTAAATGAGATTCATCCCAATTAATTAGGATTAGTCCCGAACTCATTTCTTACACCAATTGTATGAGAATAGTTCAATTCTAATTTGTGAGACTAACAGAAGTAATGAGACTCAATTTAACTCTCAACGACCCCCAAAAAAAAAAAAAAAATCCTAGTTGCCTAAAGTTGTGATTATTAGTTGAAGTTTTTCTTTTTTTTTTTTTATTTTCTTTTTCCCGATAAGTTGCAGCGTTTCACATTTAAAAAATTAATAACAGAATATGTGATAGAAGTCATGGTTATTTATTTATTTATTTTTATAATAATAAAAGAAGGCTTAACCCCATGAAAAGAAAAGCAGAAGAAATAAAAGTGTATACCAAGACTGGTCAATAAATCCAAAAAATTACATATCTAACAAGAAGTCATGGTTATTATTGAATTGAATAAAATAATATAATATAATAAATTTATTGATTTAAAGTTAAATAATTATATTACATCATTCTAAAAATAAAAATAAGTTGTTCGTGATGAGGAAGTGCAGAGTAAGTGCATACCTGGAAAAATAGATGCATATATATTTGGTTGTTTATGACAATTAATGATTTGGCTAAGTAAATTTTTAAGAAAAGCTAAATACTTTTGATTATTAATAAAAAATTTGGTATTTATATAACAAAAAATATAAATGTATTAAGATTTGTTTCCTCAATTTTCTTACAATAAAATTGAAATCCAATACATTTTTGCGAAGGTTTTTCGATATAGTAAAATTAGAGCTGCGAAAAATCGTTGGCCAAATTTGACAGGCACATTACTAGCAAGCAGGAGAGCACTAAGGGGCATGCCATGGCACATGCAAGTTGCAACCGCAAATGGATAACCGAGATTTACGGAGCCCAGCTGTACCACTTGGGTAACACAGCGCCACCCTTTTAGTTTCTCTCCCGTAAACACAGCTCATCAAGCAATCATGTCAGTAATAATTTTCATTGACCTTTCCCAAAAAAAAAAAAAACACATTTCAGCATGGCAATAAATCTTTGAGTTTCTTCATAAAAAAATAAATCTTTAAATTTAATTTTGATGCTCTGAGTTTTATATTTTCATTCAATTAAATTATTTTATTTAGTTAACTTTTTAAGTAATGAGTGTAAGACTTAGTTATATTTTTTTTTTCATATTACTCAACTTCCTTTACTAATATAGCAACACATGATTAGAAGACAATATATGTGAATATATATAGGTTAAACTCTAAATCTTTTAGGATTTAATTTTAATATATTGATTATGTAAAAAAATTTTAAACTATCATTCAATTAAATTATCCAGTATACATGACTTTTAACGTAGTGGAGTGAGAGTCAACTATCTTTTACTTATGTGCCAAAAATGTAATTGAATAATTGTGTAAAAAAATTTTATACTTTCATTATATCAAAATTAAACTCTTTTTTCATATAAAAATTTCATGTCACTTAATATTGTGTAAATTTTATAATTAATTAGATTTTTAGTACATCTTAAATTTAGCCTATCTACTTGATAACAACAAAAGTTTAAATACAATAAAATCATATGAAATTTTAATATAAGATCATTATTTTTTATGTAAAAGATTATCCATTTCCTGACTCACATATTATTCTTTTTTTTTTAAAAAAAAATTATTATTAACTTATCATATCATGTATCATGTATTATTATATGTGAGACTTTTTCATTAAAAAAATATATGAGCATGACTTTTGAAGTAGCAACGGATATAAAACCAAACTCTTTAAAATCTAAATTAGCAAAATTAATGTTTATTATTAGAAACTGCATATTAATCAATATATGTGGTAAAGAAAATTATTATATGACCTAATTAAATCTTCATTGAAGCTTATTTGGAATGTGACATACTTAACAATCTCTAAGGTAAATTATAAGGGCTTCCTCTTAGACCCTTTGGTGTTACACTTAACTTCTTATAGTTTATAATTTTATATTTACCTTTCTTATTACTAAATAATTTTTCAAAATTCTTAAATCATCCTTCTAAAAAAAAAAATCACATCCTCCCAATATTTTATTCTTCCTTCCATCCTCTTCCACCACCACCGTCCCTTAACCCCCACCAACAATGCAAAGCAACCAAGCCACAACTAACGCCAGATATCTGCTAGCTAGCTAGAACATAAAAAAAATTAAAATTACAATAACAATTTTGAATACACATGAGTGCCAGCATCAAACAGAACACCAAAAGCACTTCACACCCCCAGTAGGAAAAACATATCCAGAAACCATGAAGCTAGAGTCCAAAATGCTAACATATCCAGAAAACATAGCAATGTTGAATACCTATGAAGTGCTAACTTTGTTTGCAGGAGGTGTGTAATCTAACTTGAGCTTGCAATGCCATGTAGCATTAGTAGATTTGAAGGATAAAAAAAATCTACAGAATCTTAATCGTTTAACTAGGAGATCGAGAATTAGAGATTTTTAATTTATATATCAATTGGGGTTTGAATGGATAGTTTGGGAACTACTGTCACATTAGCTATTAGCTATTAGAGGTGGCTTTGCATTTTCTTTTGATACTCTATCCTGAATTTCTCTATTGTTCTTTTGGTTCCTTCTCCCTCTAGCCTCAATCATGTTTGGATGGAGACTTTGGTTGTATTCATCGGAAAAAAAAAAATATAAAAAGAAACAGAAGCTATGGGGTTGGATCTTTTGAGGCTAAGTGGGGGAAGAAGAAGGCAGGGTTTAGATTGGTGGTGGTGATGATGATTGTGTTGTGAGATTGAGAGGGTATAAAAATCATTTTAAATTTACATACATGGGCTATGACTATAATAATTTGGAAGTAATTAAAAGATGTAAATGTAATACTAAAATTTAGAAGGGTGTGAGTGTAACATCAAATTATCTCAAGAGAAGTTCATGTAATTTCTCCTCATTTCTAAGTGACTAGTAAATCATATTATTTTATTTTTTCTAATGATTATCTTTGTTTTATGTTGAAAATCTTAACTTTATTTTTGCTATATATAAATTTATGCATTGGCTAGATAGATACTATCACAATCTTTATTATCAAAAAAAAAAAATACTATCACAATCAAGGTATTCTACACCAATAATTAATTAAAATAAATTTAGAGGTTTATTAGATTAACAATATAGAATTCTAATACGAGTCTTCAAATGAGAAATGCAATAATTAAAAAAACAAATTATAATTATAATATAGTATGAAAAGAAATAATTGCATTCGGTTTTTATCTACATTTTTATTGAAGTTTTTCTTTCAGTGTTAATCATTTTGATTTATTTAATTTCATTATTTGAAAAAGTTCAAATAATTAAATGGAACAAAAAACAACGAAGAAGCTCCTAGATGATATTGAGACAGTTTTCACCTTTAAATTGTATTTAATTCTATTTGTTTTTGCACACTGAGGTTCAGTTTGGTATGAGGTAAAAAAAAAATCGGAGCGAAAAGTCATATCATGCGAAAATCTAATTAATCTCTTATTTTTTTCTCCTCATTTTTACTCTAATTCAAACTGACCCTTGTAATTTAATTTTGTCATCTGATCTTAATGTTAAAATATGCGATTTTTTGAAATTAACTTGGAAGAAGGATTCTATTTCAACGGAGAGAATATTCAACAATCAACACAGTGAATATATTACAGCTTTTCTTCTTTTATATAAAAAGTTATTTCTTTTATTAATTTTTTTTAATTTAAAACTTGTCCCTCATTTTTTAAGTTTAGAGAAAGGTCAAGTTGTCCCGTATGGAAGAAGTATGCTACAAGCTTATAAACCATTTACCAATAAAAAATTATCAATAGAATCTGAACTCGAGAACTTTTTGGTTATTCTATCTTAGAGTCAAATAATCGCTAACACATTTATCGACTATATATATACTAGCAACATTAGCTCAGCCGGTGACCTTATGCTATTGCAATTTGAGTTTAATTTTTAGTTTTTTTTTAGCTAGTGAATGATTAGTAAGTATTTTTATTAATGGTTGATGAGCTTGAAGACATACTCTAACCCTAAACTTAGACGAGCTTTTTTCTCCATCTAAATATTTGTAAAAAAATAAATTATATAATATTATACTACCTCCGTTTTAAAATAAATATTAATTTTACTTTTTATATTTATTTATAAAGTGATATATTTGGATAATTGTGTCCGAATATATTACTTTATAAATAAATTTAAATAATAAAAATGATATTTATTTTGAAACGGGAAAAAACAAATTTTACACTGTAAAAGTTTAGGATTTAGGGTGTGAAATCGCCAATACTTTTTGAATAAGCACTGAGGTGTGGTCCACACATGACTATGTTTGAGGGGACATGTTACTATGTTAGTTAATGATAAAAACTAATCATAAGTTTACAGTTCTTGGTTATGATGTCGTTTATTGATTGAGGACGTAATATTACGCAAAATTATAATTATCAACTAAGACACAAATTTTAACTAACTTTTTTTTTCCCTTCTTCCATCAAAAGTCACATATCGATCTGTCTCTTACTATATATACCTAAGCCTCAACAAAAGTCAAGATGATATATGGTAGCATGTACTCCAACCAACATATTTTAATAAAAGTTAGACATTATTAAGAATTAATTAATTAGAGTACAAATACCAGTGGTTTAGATAAAAAAAAATTATTATTTTCTTTTTAATTTATGATGTGACTCCATCTCAATGTGTTGGTTACACGTATTTTGGACGTGAACATTGTATAATGTTGCACTTGAAGTTTGAGCCGGGAGGGAAAGAGGGTCCCGCAAGTGTTAATGGAGGGAGGGCCTGATCGATGGAGTAGCTAAGAGTTAGCCAATCCCACACATTCAAAGAGAAAGAGTTTGGAGAAAGCGTAAAATTAATGTCTAAAAAGAAGGAAGAGAAGAAGATGGCGACAAGTTTTGGGACGCATGCATCCTGTTGCTTCCCTTGATTTTCCTAAGCACACATGAAGTTGCAACGCCTGGCCCCATTCCACGACCTGTCCACAAAACTCCCCCGTTCCGTTCCTCTCTGGCTATCCGTCACGTATATGTCTCCTTCTTCATTCTATTTCTTTCTAGGACTATGTCAACCTTTTTTTTCTTTTTTATTTTTCGCTATCTATATCACCCTCAAAATCAACAATTAACTCGGAGTGATTGACTGAGTGAAGCATGATAAAATTTTGTATTTTATGGAGTGAAATAAATTATATAAATATAAATTTATCTAGAAATACATTTTGAGCTCATAAATTATTTTTTATTTTGAATTGAGATGCCATTCTCTTATCTAAATTTATATGTGAAAACAAAAAAGTATCAAAAGAACACCACCGTAAATATTTTCCTTTTTCCCTTTCTTTTTCGGGGAAAGTGGTGAGTACGTCCGATATTCTTCGAACGTAGATTTCTTAATGGATAGTATTGATAGACATATATGTGTCATACAAAAGAGACTGACAGAAGAAGCAAAGTTGGAGAGATTGGGAAATTAAAGCGGTAATCACGATTTCATGCTTATGTTGTTTCTTTCTAACAAGTGAATATTATTGTGGGAAAAAAAAGTGGGGAAAAAGATTTTGGTTACGAGTAGCAACTAGCTAGGCAAGGGAGGGAGAGAGATTTGATTTGATTCGAGGGAAATATAATTAAAATGAGAGGTGAGAGACACAGAAGGGAAACCCAAAAAAAAAAGGAAAGAAAGAAAAGAAGAGAAGGAGATCCATACTAGTGGAAAGAAGAGGGGTTATAGGACACTTTAGAAAGGCCCATGTGGAGAGCATGTGGGGATTGCAATGTGCTCTTTTTCTGTAAGGCAATGCTAAATCCCAAGTGCCCGGAAATTCGAATTACTGTGGGACCTGACGGACTCGTATCAGCATGTTTTCCGGATCCTGCCAATTTTCTTTTGTTTCCCTCTTCTTCTTCTTCTTCTTCTGTTCCTCTCCTAACTATTGTTGCTGCGTGTGCCCATCTTTAATTTCTTACACACAAAATTCAGCCTGAACCCTAGCTTAGCTAATTAATAACCTCTCTCCATCCTGCATATAATCATTATACTAGTATATGATAGCTACGCTCTTCATTTGGTTTTGTAGCGCTAACTATACTCAATTGTACTGTACACCGTCAACTTTGTAATGAATATCGGTAGAGTACATGTATATATACGGTTGTGTTTGATTTTGTTAATAAAACAATATGTTGATATCTAGGAAAGTTAAATTACAACAGTAGCCTTTGTAGTACGGCATGTAATATAAATTATATTCTTGTCTAATTTAATGTCTACTTCTAATGCTGCTAACAAACTAATTAACTGAATGCATTGATGAGGCGTAACACCTTTAGAGCTCAATATATAATTGTGTTCACAATCACCTTTTTATAGCCTCAGAAAAATGCCGCTATGTTGTAGTTTGCATTTATTCAAATTTTGCATATTGTTAAATTATTCAAAGAGTCAATAGGTTAAAAGAAGTTCAACATTTAGTGTTCATGCAAATTAGAAGAAGAAAAATATTGGAGAGTTAAAATTGTTCTCAAAATTTATTTATTAAAATGGTTGTATGCTTGTGAATTATTTAATAAATATGTGAATTATATCACTTTATTTTATTTATTTGGTATCTTATATTCTTATGAAAAAAACATTTTTTTTTGGGTCAAGCTATAGCATTATTCGTAATAGAGATATTTAACTATTGCAAGAAGGAACTGTTCTCTCATTAATATCACTCCTCTAGATGGCTGTTTATTTTGTGATATACTATACTGTTCTTTTTTACATTAAAAGAAAAAACATGTTAACCGATGTAGACTTTTGTAGGCGCGTTTTTAAATAGACTGCTGGGTACCTTGACTTGGTAACCTATAATGAAGCATATTTACCAAACACTCTTAACTCCAACTTTCTAGACACACAGCAAATCAAATTACTGTGGGGATATATTTAATTATCTTTTCCAGCTTTGTTGCCAGTTTTGTGACATAAATAATAAAAAAAATGCCACATGAGATCCTATTTAATCACGATCGAAAACAAGTCACATGCCTTAGATTGTATGGCAGCCAAACACTACAGTATGCATGTTAACCAGTCCTGAATGAAAAATGTGCATTTCATGCCAGCTCCCAATTAAGGCTGGGCCATAATTTTTCATTATTGGATAAATTCTTAAATACTCATATATCAAGGCAAAAAGTTTTATCATGTTCCATTAATTATCATTGTATATATCTTGAAGCAATTAAGATTATTACAAAGAATCAAGCAAACTTTCTAAAATTGACTATTCAATATGCCTATCAAACGAGCCAAAGATAATGAAGGTCCAATATATATTTATTAATGCGAGTGTGTTAGGAAATAAAGCAAATCCTTGCTTAGTTTCTATATTATATTTTAATCAGTAGAATAAGTATTTCAGATACTGTATGATTCAAATGAAGTGTAATTTTAGTATGCTAATATCATAATAGCATTTAATTTATAACTCTATCACCGTTCAATTTTTTTTTTTCTTGTAAAGTAATACATCATTTACATAATTCATCACGACACGTCATGATTAAATGCAAAGCATGCTAGATATATCCACATTATTAAATAAACACACAAAGAAAGTCTCCCACCAATTAAGTATTCCAAAATCAAATTTTTCGTTGAACTTAATGATAGCATGAAAAGCAATTCAATTTTGAGATATCGAACATATTGAAAACTTAAGATATATGTATAAAAAAATGAAGAAGTACTCATAACCATACACATGGGTTAATTTATCCCGTGATTGGTGTTAAATTACAATGACCTTTAGTTGTATTGAAAGTTATATATCATATATCATTAACACAGCAAATTAAATTAAAATTAATTATCTCCCTACAAAATTAAATACAAATACATCCATCCGATCGAGTTCATTACTCTTGCACTCACGGAGTTCCACTGGCGGGCCATAGGCACGTTGTTTCGGAGCGAGTCGTATTTAGTGATTTTTGTTTGTATTCAAAACAAAGATACTGAGGTTAGGTTTGCATTACATTAAGGTCACCTTTATTCTTCTTTACCACTAATCTAAATTGCATTTGTTTTCTTTAGATAATATTATTCCCTCTAGGGTTTGGGCGGTGGGCCAGGGACTCCATGTGCCAGCATGTGCTGTGTCTTTCTCTCATAGCCCCACCACCTTCTTTCGAGCACATAAATTCCCTTCCCCTGCACATTCTTCTTCTACTCATCTCTATCTCTCTCTCTCTCTCTCTCTCTCTCTCTCTCTGATCCTGATCATACACTACTTTGCTTGGATCTGTGAAAAAACTGCGTCACACTCAGCAAAACTCGCTCATACTTCTTTCTTTCTCCATCTTCTACTCTGTCTGTTGCAAAGAATTTGAACAAGGTATGCTTTTATTTAATCATTTAATTTCTCTAACTGCATACATAAGATTCCTCAAGCTATAAATTAAGCCCTACCATATAGTTTATACATATATCAACTTCGTGTGTATCAATTTTCTTCTAAAACACAAAAAGATGAATTTTTCCCCTATTTTCTTCTGCAGAATGCGAAACCAAAGCTCAGTGAAGCAAGAATTCCTTCGGAAATGGATAACAGGTCTTAGAAAATACACATCTCAGAAGAAGAACATGAGCTTCTTGGAGAGAAAGAAAGCCATAAAGCTTTCTGCGGATTTAGCGATGGCTTCCACAAGGGACAAAGCCACACGCTGGAGCCAGGCCGTTATAGCCAGTGCTTCCAGGGACGGCAACAACAAGGTCCTCACGGAGCACGTGTTAGGCTCATCATCATCATCACCTCATCAAAATAAGGTAATTAAGAGAAACTGCACGAACTCGACGACACCGTTTTGCACCGGCAGGAGGATTAGAAGCACGAGGATCTTAAGGAGAAGCCGTACCGTTCACAAAGCGAAAAAGGAAAGGGTGGTGGCGGCGAGTTTCATCGCGAAGAGGTTGGTTCAGAAGAGAACACGGAGGCTCAAGAGTCTGTTACCAGGTGGAGAACTCATGGACGATGATGTGTCTTTGGTTGAAGAAACCCTAGATTACATAGAATCACTGCGAGCTCAAGTTGAAGTTATGAGGTGTCTCGTCACTGCCTCAGAGCTCTTCATAAATCCATCATCGTAAATATCTCTCTCTATATATGTCATCGAAATATCAGTAGCGATCATTAATGTCTTTATTATGTTATTTTTAATATATTTGTTATTTTTTTTTTTCAATTTCCCCCCAACTTGATATTTTTCTCTTTGCAAGCTAGAGGCCAAGGAGAAAAAAGAGCCGCTCCCATAGATACATTAAGGCATTGTACAGAGGAAAACATATATATGTAAGTCAATCAAATTAAGCTTTAATTTTATTATTATAAATAGCTTCACATATATGTAAATGTGTGTTTATCTTTTGATTTCTTGTCCATCTTTCTTTTTTCTTGGTCGGGGAATATTTCATGAGTTGGTGTATATTGATGACCAATCTAGCATATTGATGACATTAAATTCAATAGATGTGCTAATTAATTAATCTCTACTATGCGAATTTTATGTATGTGTGATTTAAGGATGATAGTTATATATAATAGTCATTAAGAAATCAACTCATTGCTCGTATATATTTATCTGCGCAATCAATGGGGGAGAGACAAAGAGAGGAAATTCTCAGTGTAAATCAATGTCCTATGCCATGTGGAGTATTGATTGCCCAAGCTGTGTGATGTTTTTTATAGCTGATTTTTATTGAAGAAGCTGATCGATGCAGAGATTCGCATTATTGAGGCAAATAAGAGAAGAAATTAACATGCATATGTTTAACAAACGTAAGACCAAATTGAACATATCCCTTTAAGTGCAACATTATGACAAGGACTAATTATTAGCTAACTATGATTTCTTTTTAACTTAAAGCCGTACAGATATTTAGGAATACACTTACATGTATACATTAACGTATATTTGGATAAGTAATGCACATGTGCACACCACCACCTGCAGCAGTTAAAGTTATCACTGAATTTATCTCACACACTAATGAATCACTTCATTTATTTTTTTTTTGGATAAGATAATGAATCACTTCATTTAGCTACCGAATGTGCATTAGAACTTGCATTAGAAAAAATATATATATTTTTCACCTCAGAAGGCAATATGTATATGACCAACTAATCTATTACGCATGATTGAGGACTTAATATTTCTAAACTCCGCATTCATTTGAAATGTAATGCATGCAAAACCCTCCTTACCAGTCCCTTTTGAAGTGCAATAAGAAGTGTATCCCTCACTTTTGCAGTCACAAGACTACTCCATTAATTAGAAACGAAAATGCTATAAATTACAGTAGTTAATTGACCACATACAGGCATAATAAAACGTGTCGTTACGATGATGAGGGTGGCGATCAGATTTTACAGTTGGATATGAATGCTTACACATGAAAAGCATGTGCAGTTCCTGATTTACTAATTATAGCTTAGTGGGGGATTTATACCTGCAAATTATATATCACGTCTATCGACTACAGAGTTGACACTTTCCCAATGCAAGATTACGGTGCGCGCCTTAATTATGTAAGCTGCGTGTAGTTCAGAAGAGGCATGAAGTAGTTATAGGTTGCTTGAATGAACAATTTTAGAAATAATACTAATAATACATTGGTATTGTTACTTTTTTCCATTTTCCCCCCTCAAAGAAGCGAATGACTTAATTAAGACACAATATAGGTCCCCATGTATGATTTAGGATTTATCTTCATTGCATGATTAATAGTTATTTTCTTCTAATAATTGTTCATGTAATTTAATTATTTGATCAAAATAATAGTTAGCTCACCAAAAAATATAATTAAAAATAATAGTTAGGCAAATTTTTTCTTTGATGACAATTCTAAAGTTTGAACCATTGAAAGGTTTACCTTTACTCATAAAAAATTTAAATATATGGCATAAAAAATCAATTTATAAATCAATTTTTTCTACCTTAAAATTGTTAAATATATATAAATATTGAAATAATAGAAATAATCATAATTATTTTATTTTTCTTAAAATTATTTTCAAACACTTTTAAAATTCTCATTACAATATTATTATTAAATTTAAAATTAATTTTGATACACAAAAAATATAAACTTTTAATTTTTATACTATCATCTAATGATTCATTCCATTTTTCAAGTAATGGGTAGAAATTAAATTGATTAACGCACAAAAATTAAACTGAAATAAATTTGTATATAGAAGTTTTGAAAAGTACAATGTCAATTATTTTCTTTCTTTTTTTTACGTTAATTCTTTTCGGTTAATTATATATAGCTATATAAAGAGACGCGAGCATTTAAGTATATCTTGCAAACATGATAAATTATATAACCTCAACCCCGCAACTGAATTAGTTCTCTTTCCGACCTTTTTACTTTACATTGTCCATCCTCCAAATTACAAGTCCCATCTTATATGTAACTATAGAAGGGAGCCTCCTGTCTCTAATCACATGATGGGATCAACCAGCAAACCTCTTGACATGACCCCCTTCTTTCTGACTAAAACTCTTGTTGCTTGACAGCCATTAGTTAAAAAAACTAAAAATGATTCAATTAATTGTCATTGACTCACTGATATTGATATTTTGATTCGTATATATTTACTCAATAATGTTATTCGAAAATATTTATATTTAATTTATCTTAATGATATTTTTATTATTTGATTGTAATAAAAATCATGTCATTTTTCACATATTTAGGCTCTGATTTTACTATGTACAAAAAATTACAAAACACACATCTCTTGTATATCTTAAAAAACAATTTTATATATTTCTCATATTTTCATATATACTTGTTTTGTTTATTTATTTTTGTGTGTATGCACCAATCTAATTAACATATGATCGAGTATTATATTATTTTAAACCTAAATAGGGATGCAAAACGATATGCTTATAATTCAAGCGGTTGTGAAATATTAAATACAAGAGAGATGCAATTGTTTTAGGTGAACCAAAGTATTTATCATTAAAAATAATGACTAATCTCTTAAACAGTAAAACTCATATATATGTAGATTTTATTTTTAGTCATGAGATCAGATTGTATTTACGCATACCGCCAGGAACAGAGTTTTTAATTAGAGGGTTCAAAGATCCAGTTAACTAGCAATTATATTAAGCAAAGCTTCATGGCCAGTACGTAGAGATGTAATTAACTGTAATATTTTATGTCAACAAAATACTTGATTCATCATAAGTGAACCATATGCCAACAAATGAATTCATTTAATCGATTTTTGCATACATTTGGTCTAAGTTCGAGTGTTTGTTTTGGTATATATATATATATAAACTATTTACATCACCTTCTATTTAAAATCTAAATAAAAGATTACTTATTTTTTAATTTTTGAGTAGAAGCTAATATAAATAATTTTTATAAAAATATATTTTTAAATTTGAAATCACTTCTATTTTTCCAAAGAAAAATCTTGGAAAAAAAAAAAGCAGTCTTAAATTTGAGCCAACAATACCTCAAGACTGATAGGTTCTTTATGACTTTTTTTTTTACCCCCTTTTTTGTAAACTTCAAAGTCTGAAGGAATACTGTTCAACTCATATCGGACGAACCTTTCTCCAACCTCAATTTTACATCACCAAAAGAAAAAAAAAAAAAAAAAAAAGAAGAGTGTTCCATGTGATGATTTCGTGAACTTATCATGCATCACATCTTTTCTTGAGCAGTCCCTATCCAGACTATAGTGTCCCAAAGACCAAACAGTGGCATTGGAATAGTTCGTGATTGGATTGTTGAATGAATATTTTGATGGACTTGAGAGGGTGTGGGAGACTGGGAGATATTTTATTAGGATCGGCTATATTAGGCTAATTATTATACTGTTTCAAGCCTATTTGCATAGCCCACGACGTGTCATTCGCGGCCTAAAGTGCGGAGAGTGACTCTTGAAAGCATGACACAGTAACTTGAATGGCCCAAATTGTGGCCCAAGAGACATTCGTTTTAGGCTACATGATTCAGACTCAGTAGTCAGGGTCCTCTCTCTCGCATTATTTTAAGGCAGAGCCTTCCCACCGATTTTTGCTATCATTTGATTTTACAATCAAATGACCTTTACTGTAACGGAATGATGAAATGTTATTAGCATATACATATATGATGATCATAGTTGTTGAATCGGGACCCAACCAAATCGGTGAACTAACAAATCGGCCAATTAATCCAAATTATTAATTAGGATCAATCATGCATTTTAGTCGACAAAAATTGGCTTAATGTGACATGAATCTTTTTGGTTACACTGTAACGAGAACTATTAATCTAATGAATTTAGTTTATGATGTAATTTTCATTGAAATAATATTTTTCCATATATTTATGATGTAATTCATATATATATATGAATCCTGTGATCAAGCTTAGCACCTATGTTTAAGGGATTCAAGTCCATCTCACTTGTATCAACACCTTGTTGATAATTTATGATGCAATTTGCTTTTATATATGAATGCAATTTTTTTGAACAGAATTATCATCACTTATGCTATATTTATTTTTTGGCACAACATATTTATACATTTTTTATAAGGCATATTTATGCATTCTTATTATTTTCTTTATTGTGATGTAATTGAAGAAATAATTTACTGCTAAAAAAAAATTATCTAGTATTTTGACAAAATTGATAATTGAACCAGGTATAAATTAAAATCATCAAATAATCAAGAATTAATAAATAAATAAATAAGACTTTCACTTGATCGCGAGGCCTATCACTATTGGCAACTAGCCGAGTTTCTTAAAACATTTACAAAATCTATGTCTGTAAACTTTATATTCCAAGGGAATAGCTCATTACTTTAGCTGCCGGATATTCTAGTTTAAAAAAAAAAGGGCTCTTACTTTTTTTTTTATGAACTAAGGGTATCCATTGTCGGAAGCAATGATTAATCCCCTCAAGGCGTAGAGCTTACATATGTGAGTCTTACCTTTGGCCATAAAACCTTCTCCATACACACCATCAAGAATCGAACCCCTGACTAGATACTTAAGAAGTCCAACTAATTACCAACTATGTTAGGTCTCATGATTATTAAAAAGTCTCTCACTTTAAATGGAACAGTATAATTAGGTGAGGGAAAGCAGCTTCATAAAAAACCTAGCCGAGAATCAAACAGCTTAATCAAGCATACTTCAACGGAATTTGATGCTCCTCTCGCTTCAACAACACAAGGTTTTAATTTTCAAATTAAAAAAACAAGTTAATGAAGCATGCTGGCAAGCAGTTAAGGATCATATAAACTTGTTTGATCTCTGAAATTGAACTTGGTTGACCTAATTAACAAGCTATAATCCTTTCCACAAATAACTATCTTTTTAGCAAAAATAATTTGTCCACTATTATTTGTCATATAATAATTTCAATGAAGTATTAATTATTTTTATTCTCTCTCTACACAAGCAAACTTCTCTTGTAATAATTATTGCACAATTTTCTATAAGAGTAATTGTGTAAATATAAACTATTTTTTATATCTATTTGTGTATATCGAATGATTTCTTAATTCATGTACCAAAACCTTAAAAGATACATTCATGAGGTAGGTAGTAAATTAAATATTTGTGCAAGAAATATGAAGTTTCACATAGAAAATTTATATGATGATCAATGATCATCTAGGATTCAGTAATATATAATTAACTTGCCACCTACATTTGGGGAGTCATATTAATACCTATTAGTTTGGCCAACTTGCTAATATATAATTGTGTCCCTTCAAATTCAGTAGACATGCATTGATCTATGTGGATAAACGGAGATGAGCTACTTCTTGTTGCACGTATATAGTACAATCCACATGATTTCATAGAAAATTACAAAAGAAAGTGCACTAGCAATGCAAATTAAAGAATAATGTCATATTGATTACAGGCATGAGTGGACAGCTGTATTGGTTGAAAGAGGCCCTAGATGAAACCGGTCCTGATGTGCATGAGTATATATTATAATTATGATTATGATTTCCTGTTGCTATTCTTATCAAATAGTCCTGGACTGGGATCGGAGTGGGTTGTTGGTTGATGGTACTGTAATGCTTCTCTTCAGATTTAAACCAAAAAAAAAAACTATTGGCTTGTATGTATTCACTTTAGCAGTGGCGGAGGATTTCATTTGGGCACCTTATATATATATATATATATATATATATACTATGAGAAAAACCGTTAATATCTAATAAATTTGAGATTTTTCTAATATATTATTGGAAATGCGGTCACACTGCATTCATGATGGATGGTTTTTAGCTTGCATCTCTGCTGCACATATTTCTGGTTTTGGGGGTGTTTGTACTTGGCTAATTCTCATTCTATTACTTTTTTGGCTTATAGTTTGTTGGTTATGTCTTATGTGGACTTACCTTGAAATTTCTTTTTGTACCAACATTGCTCCCTACTCCATTTGGGTAGTTTGGCTATTTCTATTGGAAGAGAAAAAAGAAGAAGCGCAACTGCAAGTTCTTCATCTTTTAAATGGTTGGTAAGTGACACTCCTAAAATCGAACATAAAGAGCAGTTTTCTAAATCACCAAGAAGATTTGTATTCACCTATTAAAACATTTTTCAATATGAGAATATCCATTAAATCAAATGGATGCTGTTGTAAAAGCTTATTTGAAAAAAGGTCCAACTCAAGCAAAATATAATTTTTATTTAAACGTGCTTTCAAGCTAAAAACATGGTACATGAAATTATTCAAGTGCCACCCTTAATTTTTAGGTCATCGATCTTCTTCTGCCGCTACTTTCACATATAATTAAAACCACTTTTCATTTTCTAGAAGGATAGATAAAAATTTACATATAAACATACACTAATTGTCTATTAAATAGACATGTTATTCTATATAAATTGGGCTTCTCCAAAGTTCCTTACTTAGTTTTTAATTTAAAAACAATAAGTCATGTACCAGGTACAATGAAGATAATGAAGAAGATAACCTTCTTGCAAATAGTATGATTATTTTCATCAAGGATATGTTTGGTTGGGTGTAAAAACTAGGAATAAATCTTCATAGATGGGCTCCATATGTGTAATTTATCTCCCAATCAAACACACTATAAATATGTGTTTTTTAATGAAGATAAAAATAAGAGTTTTTCTGTTGTCATTAATGATTTTTCAATGTGTAGTTTTACACATGACATGAAACTCATTTATTTTTACGCTCATAGCAAACAATACCCTAAAATGAAATTATTGGAAACTTAAGTTCTAATTTAATTATTGATGATTTCAAGTGTTAAAAGAGCTCACAAAATACTTTTCTAGTCCTTCTGTTTAAAAATATTTTGTTGTGTTTGTGATTTTCAACGCCTACACTCTTTTTTTGTTTTATTTATTTATTGGATGTTACAAAGAACAACAGTAAAATGAACGTATTTCAAAACAAGCATTTTATCTGTGGAACTAAACCAGAGTCCCATGTCGGATCACACACGTAAACCCAGATTTCATCCCCGTGTTGTTTGTGTGTTTCCGAAAATAGTCTTTGCGTGAAAGCTAAAAAGAGAAGAAAGTATAAGAAAACGAGCTGTTCAATTCTCATTGCCAAGTTGGGTAGTTGGATATGATTGGTTCTGTATATCCTGGATCGATCTGGGAGGCCGGGTGCTTCAACTTCGAGAGAGATTTCATGGCCCAAGGCCTAGAGTTTTCCCACACAATTGTCCACATACCAACACTTAACAACCCCGCAACCAATTTCAGTTCGGCCCTACGAACTAGTGGATATACTATACTATACTATACTATAATATATAGAGATATGGCCTACTATATATATATATATTGTAGGTACTTTTATGTATGCGGGGAGATTGTGTATGCTGCTAATAATAATCGTTATATCTTTAAACAGTGAGATATACGTCTAGTGTATATAAATTATCATAAAAAATTATCAACTGTATATAATTAATTTAATCTATCTTGATACATTATCGGCTGTTTGGAATTCTCATTGCCAAGATTCGAAACCATCAACTTGTGAATGACTGGTTTGTCCAACTTCATGACGTGTTCAGAGACGCTAACAAATGTGAAATAATGTTCCCAGGAAGAGTGTGCGGAGCTCGATTGTGGTAAAGATATTGTTGGATATGATTTAGGCTTAGGGTTTAGATGTTAGTATTTCTGTTTTGTTTCGTTTTTTCAGAAATTCTTTGTTCTTAGAGGAAGACAATTTTCATACAAATATAAAAATTTAAATGTGATGTAAAGTGAAATTAAATTATTCATATAAAATGATAGGAAAACCGGATCAATAAATAATTACTAAATTTATAATAATGTGCTAATAAATATTTAATTTAATGTCATAAATGGTTACTATAGTTAATGTTTCGTACCCTAATTATGGCTAATATTTTTTTTTCTTTTTGGATTTTAAGAAGTTCATAGTGGAGTTAAGAGGAAAATGAGGATAGAACTCCTACTCTAATACCAACAAACTTTTAGTTACTTGGATCAATAATAGTGTCATGTGAGCTATAGCTTATTGGCTTTTTCTTTTTTGTTTATCAAGACATTTATCACCAATAATAATTAATTCTTTCCAGGTGGAAGGTTTACTAAAGGGTAAACCCTAATCACAAGACCCCTAATATGACTTTTTTCCATGGTCAAGGTAATGTTTTTATGTCAAAATTAAATTAATTTCATGGTGGCATGTATTAAATTACCATTTCAGTTCTTTACGAGAGGTTTACTGACTTTCTCCCATAATTGATTGACGTGTAGGCTTGATTCAGAGTAGTTGAATTTTAGTGGATTATAAATACCAGTAATTTAGGAAAAAATATAATTAATTAAAAAAAATTAATTGTTGGATTATATATATTGGGGGACATAATAGTCTCAAGTTTTTTTTTTTGGTATGAATAGTCTTTCAAGACTTAAAAGTTCATTTGAAATCCCTCACTATTAAAAATATATATAAGATACTGTGATACCTAAATATGCAAAATAATACACTTTGCTCTCCCCCAATTTTTATGCTTAGGGGAAAAATTTCATATATTTTGACTAGTGAGGATCACTTGAAGGACTACTTAGTTTTCTGATATTTTTTTCACATAAATTGAGATTTTTTTTCTAATATTTTCATAAGTATCAATTGTTATTTGAGTATTTGGAGAATAAGATATTAAATTAAAGCTTAATTTTAATACACTAACAATATAATTTTTTTTGACACAATTACGTTATCATGTATCATCATATTATCAAAATAAATTGGGTTTATCTAACTGTGTTCTAAAGGCTTTAGTTAAAGAATTAAAAGTGAGAACTTCTATCTTGAAAAATAAATTTTTATATTTTTCAACATTTAAAACCCACTATACTAGGGTTGAATATTTAGCCTTTTTAATATCCTACTGGTTAGTAAAATCCAAATAAATTTAACTCTTATCTCACTATTTTAAAAATTCATACATATTGAAAAATTTAATCAGATGACAATGTGAAATTTTATTACAATGTCAAGTATATTTAAATTAAATAAAAAATGTCTTTCATTTGAATCATATAATTCTAGTAACCAACTTTAATTATATAATTCCTTCGTTTTCAATTCATAATTAAGTATCTTCAAGTACGTACTCTTTGTATTCCGCCCATTTTTCAAAAATATCAAATAAGTACTGGTATATACATCGATCCTATACTTAGAAAGCGTTTGGTGGTCTTGCTAATTACGAATTCTAGAAACATGCTTAGCATCTACTCTATACGTATAAAAGGTAATAGCTGGTCACATGAACCTAATCAGCACGCCTGCAATGAAATGCCGACAGTTCCTTAAATGAAAGGCCATTCGATGATTATATTTCAGATAATGTAGTTATGTACCACGTCATAGAATAATCAATTAACTTTACATGCTCTTTATAAGAAGAACATGAAAAGCTAATCTTCATCGTTTTTTCATTTAACTAATTAGCAAGTATGCTAATCAATCAAGCATATCATTATTCTAATGAAAAATGTTTAACCACAATGATGCCCGTCAGCTTGCTTTCGTTCATGTCAATCATACATGTCTAGCTCCTTTCCATCAACAATTGGGCCATGAGCATGCTAGGCTATAATTGCATCCTTCCACTTTTTTCTAGTTTGTTCTTCTTATGCGTGTAATGTGGTGGCCCTTGTGAAAGCTATGTTCTTCTGGCAACTAGCTTTTAATTTTATCATCTGAAAAATGCATCATGCTTAGCCTTAAGTCTATGGCTTTTGTTTAAAGATGTCCAAAAGAAAGGGGGCCTCTTGACTCTTTATACTATTTGCCACATTGTTCCATTATGGCTGGCATGTGTGTTAGCCCCTCAATTCGAATCTTGAAGGCTTCGTTTTCTATTTTTTTAAAATTTTATGAAATAAATACTAAAAAGTATGAAAATTATAAAATTTATTTTTTAATTTTTTTATAAAATTTTAAAAATAGAAATAAAAATTGAAAACTATTTTTTAAAATGGAATGGTTCTAAACTTTCAAATAACAAAATAAAAGATGTACACATTCATGGAAAGTGTAACAGCCCTTTCCATCTGTAATATACTAAGATCTCCAGCACGTAATATTCCTGTTCCCCGGAAACATTTGTGCATAATGAGACATTAGTTATTGGACTGTTGCCGCCCGTACTCTAAAATATCTGTATACAGTAACTATCCCTGCATCTGATTCAGAGTCGATCAATGAATGAAAATGATGCCATTTTTTTTTCTGTCCTCTTGGCCATGTATCTTTCCTAAATTAATTATTTACATCAGTGTAAAAGCCGTATGTTTGACGTGTTTGGGTACATTGCAATGCATTCCGACAATTTTTTTTTTTTTTGGGTATTACCTTCAATAATTTAATTTGTATAAGGCTATACATGTTAGGAATTTCAAATGTGAGTGAGTGTTGAAGTACTACATCTAATAAGTTTAGATTAAATGGATAACATATATGATGAGATGATCAATGATTTATTGTTTTAAAATTTTAAATCAAGATGTGATATCTGATAATTAACTTTCAGTGATTTCTTGTTTTACCTGTCTATTTAAGACTTCCCGAATTTTGGGTTTTTCTTGACCACTTCATCCAACAAGTGATGTGCACTAACTCTGGTTGAAAACCATATTTAAACCTTATATTTTTTTTTCAGGGAACCTAGAGGGAGTTGGAGAGAGAAGTTAGAGGAAAAAAATGGATGGTGGATCCCATGTATTTTATATGATGTTTGTCGAGTGATCTAGGGTTTAAATAACATTGTTGTACTATGAATTTTCACTTATCACATCAATTTAATTTTTGTTGAATTTTGGGCGCTACTCGATCACTTTATCCAACAATATATACCCTTTGCACTAAGCCTCTTTTCAACAAAATAATATCATACTAATTATTTTTTAATAAAAATAAAAAACTAATATATATTGTCTGAAAACTTATTGTACTTTAAATGATAAAAGTATAAATTAATTACTAGATTAAAATAAATATAACCTTAATTTCTATATATTGATAATGTAAAAATAAAAAACCAATGAAATTTTATTAAGATGACAAATTATAGTGTTCAGTAATGATATTGTGCAATTATTTTCTATGATTTATTACTTTGATTAAATTCTATTGGTGGACAATATAGCTAACAATATATAAAAATTAAAATATTCATACAAATTGATATTCTTTACGATCAAGTTTATAATTAGGTTTATTAATTGCAACATTTTAATTTATAATTTTTCATATTAAGAAACAAAAAGTCAGAAGTTTCACTGAAAAATTGCTGTTTGTTCAATGAATCAAAGAGGTATCATAGGATAATTTGACTTAGGGGGCAACCAAATTTGACTTTTGGTATCGTTTGTAAATAGTTTTAATTTACACATTCAAATAAACATTTTGGTAACTTAGGGTTAGTTTGTGAGTTTGGATTTTGAAGGGAAAGAGAGGGAAGGGGAGGACTTGTAATATAATTTTTCAAAGTCCTTCTCTCCCCTCCCTTTCCCTCCAAAATCCAAACTCACAAATATACCCTTACGAGTAAAAAGTATTGGAATAACAATTCCCTATATACGTTTTAAAATTGAAGTAGATGAAAATCAATTACGTGTGAATATCATTTTCACGCTTTTCACTTCGTGGTGAGAGAAAAAGTGGGGTTTGAGATTATTATACTGATATCATGGTTATTTGATTTAGCATCTATAAATATATATATGCATGCATGCCCCTATTCACATTTGAGGTTGCAGCGCAACTGAATGTGTTATTCCTGTTCAATTCATCTCCAAGGATACTTTGTGCTCCGAAGATCACCTTCTTATTAATCAACATGGCTTACGACTTTAACCTTTCCCCTTCAGATGCGCATCCTGAGACAATGGATTTCCTATCACTAGCATGGTGCAACTTTGCTGTACAAGCTCTTCAGCCTGAGCCACCACAACATGGATCAGTTGTTCTTGTTGATAGCCCTGTGAAGCAATTGGACCCTGCTGGTAGCCCCATCTCTTATCCTACGGTGAGTCAAGTTACGTTGCTTAATTAATTAAAATGTTTCATTATTACTCCATATTCAATTTTCATCAACCTAATCATTCATTTATATATATATGTCCAATATCTGTGAAACTTGCACAATTAAGATGGAAAAGAGTGCTAGAATGGATGATGCAGATTTCAGGTCTCTTCCACCGTGGAAGTCCAATGATGTGAAGGTAATAATAAATCACACAGCAGAAAGCTCCTGACTCCGCATGTTGAGAAACTACCTTTGGTCATGACTGGTTCTCTTCTCATACATATCTTTTTGCTTTTTCAGTCGTGGATATGGATGCAGCAAGCGATGCATCCTGAACTAAACTACAATAGCTGTTTCAGAAAGAAGTGGGTATGTAATCTTATCTCCAAATCTGAGATCGACAGCTATATGCAGGCAGTAAAAGTAATGTATGTGACTTGTAAGTCAAATATGGACACAGAAATAGACATTAAAATGGACATACACAAGATAAATGCAAAACCGTGACCACATCAATCGCCACTCCCAGATACTTTGTGTCTCTGTATAATATTCACCGATTGATTGATATGTTTGGACCAAGAGTAAAAATTGAGGTTTCATGAATGAATTTTATATATAAAATTTTT
The DNA here is from genome assembly GCA_031216105.1 of Dalbergia cultrata. Lineage (NCBI taxonomy): Eukaryota > Viridiplantae > Streptophyta > Magnoliopsida > Fabales > Fabaceae > Dalbergia > Dalbergia cultrata. The sequence goes on from CM062347.1 coordinate 54,824,276, forward strand.
TTAGTAATTTTTATCTCGTAATTAATACCATCCTTAATTTACAAATTAATTAGTTAGTTTTTTTAACAAGTTTAATTTGATCATGCATTTACAATATTTTTATTATATTATTATTATCTAATCAAATCTTTTTATTTATATAATTTTTTAAATAATAAATATAAAACTTAATCAATTTTTTAATGTGACAATATATAATTCGATTAAATTATGTACAAATTAAACTCTTTCTGAATAATGATCACCACTTACAATGCAGATGCCATGGAAGCAAATCGTACCATTGAAAAGTGTGTCCATCAAGAAATGGTTTAAAGAAATAAAGCTGAAGAGGAAAGAGGAAAAGCGATTGCAAAGGGCAGAGGTACATGCAGCAGTATCCATAGCAGGGGTTGCAGCTGCTCTTGCTGCCATTGCTGCTGAGAATTCAAGAAAGGAGTCCAACGAAGACAGGGATGCAGCAGTAGCCTCTGCCGCTGCCTTGGTGGCATCCCAGTGTGCAAAAGTAGCTGAGGCCATGGGGGCAAAGAAAGAGCAACTTAGCAGTGTGATTGGCTCAGCCATGGGTGGCACACGTGCAAGTGACATCCTAACTCTCACTGCCGCTGCTGCAACATGTGATTTCTTTATTTTCACTCATCATTTTAAATGCTTTTGTTTTATAGTCAAGGGTACCATTACATATGCATGATTAGGAGCTAAAAAATATGGATTTGTCACTTCAATTAAAAATAAAATGTTGGTTGTATCATTTTTCAGACACTTTTTTTTACTTTTTGAACCGTCTCTTAAATATTGATTGGTTGTGAGTCCGAATTTTTTTTCTTTCAACCGAATTTTAATGGACTCCTGAAAAATGGTTCCAAAAATGCAACAAAAAAACATAGGTCACAAAATTTTCAAAATTCCAGGGCTAATTGAAATGATATGGCTTAACGTGTCCTTCCCCTACCCCCCAAATGAACCTCACTTTCTAGGACTATTACTTTCAATTCTATTTTATTTTATTTTTTGGGTGTCAATGAAGAAATTTGTAGAATAAAACGTACCAATTAACCCGACAAAAAGAAACAGACAATTGCGGAAACAAATAAGAACATTACTTCCTTTTCATATGTCTGGTAGCGTTTTGGCGTCCATGAGCATGAGCCATACTTTATGTACTATCCATTGCCGACTAATTAAGTTATTAAAAACTGTTTATGCAGCATTAAAAGGAGCAGCGACACTTAAAGCAAGATCAGGAATATGCAAGAACAGACTGAATGGGGGAGCGCCCGTCTTGCCTATTGAAGACAACAATGATTTAGATTTTGACTTTGAAAAAGGCAGATACGTTCTTGCACAGGGTGCTGAGTTATATGTGGAGACACCAGAAGGTATACATTAATTAACCCAAAAATTGAAAAAAGCCATGCTCTAACTACTTGCTAGCTATTTAAAATTTTATTCTAAAGGACCACCAATCAATTCTATAGAGAACTCTTAAGTGTTAAGCATTATATGTTTTTCTGATCTATGGTTTTTAATTTTATTTTGTCTAAACAGGGAAGTACATGCCGAGATCAGTTTCTGTCATACTCAGCAATGAAGCCAAGGTCAGAATCATGGGTAGCATTTATGTCTATCTACTTCTAATTGGACAAATAGGATTATGAACTAAAAACATATGCCCACAAAAAAAAAAAAAAATCATAAAATCCACTTGCTATGGAAGGATTCAATTGTAAAATCTGTAACTCCCAGCGTTTTTAGTTATTGAAAATTATGTAGGCTTAAACCTTTACCCCTTTGAATTTTACATCATACGTTGCTGGTGTAGACATACTTTGTGCATGTCTTTCTTACCCTTGACGCAAATAATTATGCTCACTCTAAACTACAGGTTGTACTTATGATGAGGAAGCATAATCTATTCAAAGGCAAGAAGGAGAGTATGTGCTTTCTTCTCCCTTTTTACCATTATATTTCTTTGCTATATTTATTTATTGAGACTTCAAAGGCACAATGACTTAATGCACTGGCTTTAATTAGGTATTGTGATGAATCTGCACGCGGAGTTGTATAAAGGTTCAGAAGCAGAGGATGCTGACACGTGTTATCTGATTGTGTTGACAACAAGGGGAGGCCTATTCAAGCTAGACATGGGGAGTGACTTTCGTCGTTACAAGACATGGGCCACAACCATCAACCGTATGCTGAAGATCTCCACTTCTTTTGCAAACTATGAACTCCAATGCTACTGAAGAAACTGAAGCTATCAGTGTCACCCACCTTACCTTTTGTATCAATTTGCATCTTTGTACCTTACGTATTTGTAAACTGTTGCAAATTATCGTGCCCCTGCTATTAAACTCGAACTATATGTATCCGTGTCTTCTAGCGAAAGAAAATATTTTGTACATATTCCATGTTACTAATTACTAGGCTATAATACTTTCATCAAATTAAACGCCTGCTAAATGAAGAATATATTATGATGTGCGCGGAGAGAGTGCCACGAGATTTCATAATTTTGATTATTATAATATTAAGAAACACCAGCTTTGCTTTGTTAGAACGATAATGTTTTCTTGGCTACTTTTCCAGGGACATGATCAAACCGACCAACTGGTGTTTTTCTTAGTGGGCTTGACCCTTTCTTTTGCCTGAAATCATGTTGTTATCTGAAGCTCTCTCTATAATTTGGGACAAACCAAATAAGATGAGCTTTCTTTTCCCTTTTTTTTTTTCCTTTTGTTAGTAGACAAAAAGGCATGCTTCAACAGCAAATTAAAAGAAAGATAGAGGAACAGAACCCCGATCATTTGTTGGATATATTTCTCTGCTGCATACTGATTAAAAAGATGAGAAATGTTTTCTTTTGACATAACACTTACACACTGAACTAGCTTGACATGTGGGGATTAGAGTTCAAATAAGTGTGAATTTTCGATAAGTAACTTGTGTGAACATTGAAGACAATATATAGATCTGACACTTGCATAATTGGAATATACACTTATTTATGTCGATTTTGGTTTCTAAGTAATTATGTTCAAATAATTGAAAAAGTGTAAGAAAAGTGAGGACATGTATGGCAGTGTTGTATGTTAGAAAATTCTATTATTTTCGTAAGAGAGTGAAAATGTCAGAAATTTATGACTAAGGCGCATTTGGTTAGTCGTAAAAGTGAAGAATAATATTTTTTTACATAAATTTTTTATATATAATTTTATACATTGACATTATTCTTACAAATTCTTTTCCGAATTTTTACCCCTACCTTGTAACATTATTAAACTCGATAATTTAGATAAATTTATTTTTGTGTTGTAAAATAGTAATTATGTAAAAGTTTAAAAGTTAACTTGAGAGTCTAATTATCGTGTTGTCTTACAAGGCTATTAAATTCGAGAATTCTTATTTTTGCTATGAATTTGAGCAATTAGATAAATTTATTTTTATATGATAATATTATAAATTTATAAGAGTTTAAAAATTAATTTGGGAGCGTGATAATCCAAACTAACCAAACGGGTAAAAAGTTGAAGAACCAACAAAGAAGCCACTTGCACATGACTTATCGCCATAATTTGTTAGGAGTAAGGCCATACTCTTCTTTTTAAAAAAACCGAACGACAACAACAGCAAACACCAGTCACTTTTTCTTTGTTTTGGGTACATCCTGCACCTTTTTACTTTGTAGTTTACGTAGTCTCTCGTAAGTTTAAGTCCAAATGAGAGAGACATGGACCTCTGGTTTCGTCCAGTCATGTTCAGGTGAGGTTCTCGATGTTTTTGTTTTGTCTAATTTGGGCTAAGTATCTCAGGCTTCATCACAGATTTACTAACCCACAATCCGGCCTCATGGGCCGGCCCATAAGTAAAAGACAAGTTGAGCCCAATTTGAATCGGGTCAGATCCATAAAGATCTGGTTACCCGAGCCCATTACGTTCTGGCACTTCCTCTTCCCCTGTTCTCTCTGCAAAACAAATCACATGATTCACATTGGCACCGCGCTCTGTTCTCACGAAGAATGAGACGAAGACAAAACAATGACGCAGGAAAACACAAAACTCAAACTCCTGACTCTCCGAAAGCAGATTCAGAGCACACGCTGCCTCTGTTCTCTTCAGAGAAGGGAGTGTTGGCTTTCTGCTTGGCTTTTCGGATGCTGAACTCTGTTTTAGTGCAGACGTACTTCAACCCTGATGAACACTGGCAGGGACCCGAGGTTGCGCATCGCGTTGCATTTGGGTAACCTTCAAATTTTCTCTTTTTCATTTTTTTTTCAGCTCGATTTCGGTTTTTTCTTCTTCAATTCCAATCGTGAGTGCTGATCGGAGATGGGAATTTGCAGGTATGGTCATTTAACGTGGGAATGGAAACAGGGTATCCGAAGCTACTTGCATCCCATGGTCTTTGTCTTGCTTTACAAGGTTCTTGCATTATTGCGTCTTGATACTCCTTGGGTTATGGTAAGTATGTTGCTGACATAATTTAGTTTGATTTTTAGCTTATATGTTTTTTTTATCATTGAAAAATTATAGACCTGTTTGGATTGATCGAACAAAATTTTTTATCAGAAACTAGAACTAATATTTGCTTATTGTTTGGCCTATTTATTTTTAAATCTTCTTCTATGGTCGTGCCAAATCACTGTGATGTCAAGTTCACTGCCTTTTTTTTTTGGGTTGCTTGTCACTGCTGGTTAACTAGACAGCTTACAAATCATGCTTTTGGAGGCATGCCAATATTTGGCTTTCTTTAAGAAATACTCCCTCCATTCTTAAATAAATATCTTTTTCACTTTTTAGGTTTATTAAAAAAATAAAAAGTATCTAGATGCAAATTGTGTCCTGATACATTGCTTACATTGCTTTATGAATGAACCTAAAGTGAAAAAAATATTTATTTAGGAACAGAGGGAGTGTCTATCAATGGATGTTTGATCATACTTTCTACTATTAAGCAATGTGAATCATCAGTACATTGTGAATGTTAAAGCTCATTTCAATTTAAAGTTGTTTCTTGGAAACATGCATTTACTCTTTTGGTTTATCAAAATTCTGCATTTAGTTTCACTACCCATTATAAGTTGTAGACCTCCAACCGTGTGAACAAAGCTATATGCTTCTTGCTTTTATGTCATTTTCTTTTTTATCGCCACACAAAATGCAGCAGATATAGGCACGTTATATTATTGCGTCCAAATTGTGAAGTTCTTGCATATGTCTAATACCCTAATGAAGTATTGTCTTCACAAAAATGGATTCTAAATTCTTTTCATTTCCACCCTCTCTCCCAAACACCAAGAATGAGGTTTTGTAATTTTTTAAAATCAATGATAGTTCTAATAGCTAATTAAAGAGTTACTGTATTCTGCTTCTTTTCTCATGTCATGATATGTTAGTTTTCATTTTCTTATAGGTCCCCTTTAACTACAATCAGGCTTATGAAACTAAAGTTTATTTCTTGTTACATATCGTGGATATGTTTCTACTAATTCTATTTTCTTCTCCGTGTTTCTTAGATGAAGTCTCCACGGCTACTGCAGTCTGTGTTCTCTGCAGTTGGTGATTTGTACTTGTACAAACTTTCTGCAGTTCTCTTTGGTGACTATGTTGCTAAATGGGCGGTATCCTTCTATTTTATTTATTTTTGCCTAGACTGAGCCTGTTTTTTGAAGTGCTTACTGCATTATAATATAGAAGCACTATGGAAATACCTTCTCCCTTGTCGTAAACTTAACTCTATTGCAGCTCTTTTCCCAGTTGGCCAATTGGTTTATGTTTTATTGTTTTTCTCGTACACTGTCAAATAGCTTGGAGACTGTTCTTACACTGGTGTCTCTATACTTTTGGCCCTGCATGAGAACTTCTAGTGGATGCTCCATTGTTTCAAGGAAGTGGGGTTTAGTTTTGGCTGCAATAGCTTGTGCGATCCGGCCAACAAGCGGAATCACATGGCTGTATGTTGGTCTACTTGAGCTTTTAAAGGCACGTGACAGACTGAAATTCATTTTTTTGGAGGTGGTGCCTATTGGGTATGTTTTGGCACCTTTACATACTCTAATTTGACCTGTGTATAGGGGGAGTCTCTTTGTTTCCTAACTTGACATTACATACTTAGAAGGCTTCATAAAACTTGGGGGAAGTGGATCTAAGGATGCCTAAATGGTGTGTTATCTTCCTTGAGTATCCAAATACAGAGTCTAGTTAACTACTAAAAGGTGAAAACTTTTATTGTAGCGATATAAATTTTCTGGGAAGTTTATTTTATTGCACTTGCTATTATTACATAACCTAACATTTTGTTAGGAACCCATTAGTTAATGGTTAGTTTGTTAGTTAGGAGGGTTAGTTACTATAAATAAAGGAAGTAGAGATTAGTTAGAGGTCTTTAGTCATTTGGTTAGTCTTTTAGGAGAGGCGGCTCTAGAATTCCTGAGAGAGTGAGAGAAACACTTATTTAGGATTCTTGGCATATTGTCAAGAGTTCCACAGCAATAAAGCATCTCTTCTTATAGTTTATGATCCAGTTCTAATACATTTCAGCCTTTAAATGTCAACTGAAGACATATTCATGTGAGATTTAGCATAGGTAAACCAATAGTTAGGTTAAATTAAAATCTTGTCCCGTTAGCTGGGATCAAGTAAAATGGATCGAATGACACCATAGTGTCTTATCATAAATCACCCACTTCTGCTTAAATAAGAAATAACTAATATGTTTTTATGGAAAAATGAACTTTTCTGGTGTCAGAATCAAAACTGCTCTTCTTGATGCCACTCTGTGCTCACTAGTCACAACCCAGTTGGATAATTCCTGCTTTCCATGATAGTTCACGCATTGCTACCATTTATAAATGCAGTCTTAGTTAATAATGTTTATGAGTGTTTTTCCTTTTTATGGTTCCCCCTTTTCCTGAAGGCCATGTTTTATTAACACGCCAGCTCCCTGTATCAGGATGCTGGTGCTTGGACTTACCTGCTTATTAGATCGTATCATGTATGGCACATGGATTATAGTACCACTTAATTTTCTAAAATTCAACTTTCTTTCCTCGGGTGGAGACTATTATGGAACTCACAAGTGGCACTGGTACTTCACTCAGGGATTCCCAGTCATGATTTTCTCTCATTTGCCATTTTGCATAGCTGGTATCATATATTCGAAACAGTGGAAGTATGCTGGCCTCCTTGCTTGGGTTTTGGGTTTATACAGTGTATTAGGTCACAAGGAGTTCAGGTATTTCAATCTGAATTATTTTCATATACTTGTTAACATGTATACCTGGTCCATTGGTTTTACTTGATTTATCATATTAATTACTATGGGGTACAGGTTTGTCTTGCCCGTTCTTCCCATAGCTCTGATGTTCTCTGGTTATTCTTTGGCTGTGATAGAAGATCCCGGCTCTCCCGATTATAAAGGAAAACATTTGTCAAAGAAGCATGCCAAATGTCCTACCAAGATGAGAGTTGCTATCTTATTTTTGCTTGCCACAAATATTCCAATGGCTTTGTATATGAGTTTGGTTCATCAGGTATGTCCTCTCTCTCTACCCCTCCCTCCCTCCCCAAACCTTGGACCCTGGGGGTCAAACTATAGTAGGGGTGTCGCTATTATGTTATATATTCATACAATTGAGGAGTTATATTACGTAATCATTGAGCAAACATATCTTTTGTGAAAAATGCAAGAAACATACTTGATATATTCTTTATTTTTCTCAACAGAGAGGACCTGAGGCTGTTATGAACCACCTTGCTGGAGAAGCTCATCATGGGAAAGTGAAAAGCATCCTATTCCTAACGCCTTGCCATGCTACCCCCTACTACTCCATGCTGCATCGCAACCTGCCAATGCGATTCCTAGACTGTACACCGAGGTTTGGAATTTAAAATTCTGCAAAGGCTTCTAATCTTCATTGGACTAAAATTAGTTTGTAATTCTTGTTACTTTTACTATGTTGAGCAGTGATGAGAGGGGAGTCCTGGATGAGTCTGACCGTTTTCTGATGGACCCTGTTCCGTTTGTGACTGAATATGCGAAAACTTGGTCTCTGCCCAGCCACATTGTTTTATATGATTCAGAAGAACAGAAATTGAGGAACTTATTAGTTTCATACGACTATAGGGAGGTAATTAATAAGAATGTTCTAAGTTAATGGCTGCTTAGTTTTCTCGTGTCAGCTCTTCATTGTGGCAGTTTGTCATCATTTTTACTATCGTTTGGATTTTAAACAACAGGAAAGAAGATTTTTCAATGCTCACTTCAAGGTGGATCGCGATCTTCAAGCTTCAATTGTTGTATACGTCCTAACAAAATAGCAAATATTCATCTGATCTGTATAGTTTTGCATCTGGTATCAGGACAGTTCAATACAAGTCTGTTACAAATTTTGACAAAGTTAATTTGCTGCTTTTGAAAGTTGAAACTATGTACGTTGTACGTTATGTTGCATTGGTTATGCGCAAAATTTGTAGTGGACAGCTTGTACATGCCTCTCTAATATTTAGAGATGATCTACATTTTTCCAAAAGAATGGTGATTGGCATGATTTTAGATCGACTGAAATGCACACCTTGCAATACCATTAATGTCCGATGAAATGGGCATGTTCCCTTTCAGTTTATGAATTCCCAACACTTGCGTTATTTTGCATTTTTAAGCGAGTGCATGGAGTATAGAAAGTGTATCAAAAAGCCCAGTTTGTAGTCAATCTATTATCATCAGAGAAATAATAAACGGTACCCCTTTTTTTTGTAAGATGATGTACAAGTCTTGTTAACTGAAGGATTGGATCCTATTTAAGTGTTGAGTTGAATTTTCTCACCCAAACATATGCTTAATTAGAAAGTAAAAATAAATATAAATTTTTTATAATTGAGTGTTTACATATAAAACAACACAATTGAGAAAAATTTATCCCATTATTATCCTCCAACCAAACATTTCCTTAAGTTGAATCTCGCTTCCTCATTGGTTAACAAGCAATTCATTGCTTTTGATGAAGACATATTTGTTCCATTTAGCATTACTCTTATTAAGCTCCCACAGACGTGCCAACATCGGAATATGCTTAACGAGTGCGAGCTCCGTGCCCCGTCTATCTTCCGGGGCATCTATTTTTCAGAGAGTGGGCAAGACATGATCATAAATAACGAGTCACAACTATGCATTACTATGTATGCATAACCTCAGAGTCGAGATTCCTTCAAAGATTTTTTTTTTCTCCTAAAATAATTCTTAACATAAATTTGCACAGTTGGCTCCTTGGCAGCTTGATTTAATACAATGGCAACATACTTTACATTTGGGCTTCCTTATGAAAGGGAGGAGAAATGGTATGAGGCGAGGTATAACATGTTCTCAGACCAAAAAAACAAAAAAAAATGTTCTGAACATCACAAGGATAAACAGAAGGTAAATGCTCTGTTACCTTGTATTAGAGGTGGACACCTTAAATGGGTTTCAAAACCCATCTCTAACATTAGGCACAAGGCATTCACCAAAACTGAAAACATATAAACAAAAGATATATGCTAACATTGTCAAATTAGATACTGGCAAGGCCTGCCCATAGGAGAAGTCTGCGAGGTCGATCTAGAAACCTGGCCTGCCATGCAGGTTCATCACTTTCATACACAAACCCGCTCTTCGTATACAATTTCTTTGCTGGTTCATTGTCAACAGCAACATGGACATACAAATCCGTTATGCCTGAAAGAAAGAAGTCAATTAAGTAACTTTTCAGGTATCTGAAATTTAGTCACTTTTTGGTCATTTCCAATCTGACTCATCACAGAAGTAACAAGGTCTCCCATTTCATACATTCAACTAAGAAATTGAGCGAAGAAAAAAAGAGTGGCTAGAAGAATATGTGAACACCAATACAGAGTGCTTTATAACACAGAGGAATCTACATAGACCACAATTAAGGATATGATAAACGCAGCTGAGGGAAGTGATGAAAGTGATTTTGGCTTCCAAAATGAATTTGAAACAGCCCAAGTAATAATAGTTCTTAGTAAATCATATTGCAACGGAGTAAAGCAAGTTTAACCGAAAGTTCCTCAGACAGCCACTCTTGGACAAAAGCTTTCAACCTCAAAGACAATAGCCACAGTCTTCTTGTTGTTAACCAATTTGAAAGCCATCCATAATACACAAGACCAAGATTATACAGAATTCTTTTATTAGATCACTTTCTTTCTTGGGATAAACTCACCCCAAATCACTGATAAATATTTTCCATGCAATAACAAGATTGCTTCTTATTTTATTCCTCCAGTTTAATTAATGGAGTCACCAATTATTTTTTAATGAGCTCAACACACCATTCCGTGCAGACAAAGTTGAGTATTTAGTTAATTTCTGTTATAGACAAATATTTGAAAGTTTTGAAAGCTAGTGTTCCTAGAAGTGCTCTATTATCTCTCTACATGCAACAATATTTGGGATACAAAATTTGTAGTAGATTTTTGTTTAAAGTTAAGTTGTTGGTGAAGGAAATTCACTAATTGAATATCTTATGTTTCTGAGGCCGTGTGGATTTTTCGATGCCCTCTATAAAGTTATATATGAATTATAATTTTGGGATTTTTCTATTTTGGCCAGCTCACATTGCTTTTCACCTTCTTGGGAAATTGGATATTAGTTATTGACAAGTTTCTAAAGCTTGCATGACTTGGACAAGCTTCTAGCCCACACTGCGGTTATGTGCAACCCATGGATCTTGTAACCAAAATGGGAGAGTGATTAAATGAATTTTAAGAATAAAAAGAAAAAAGAAAAGATATATTTAAAAAAAAAAAAAAAAAAACAGAGGAAGCTTAGTGCAGCTACTCGGTGGAATTTGGAAGAGATAGATTTATGCAACCTTACGTTGTTTCCGAGATTTAAACCTATAATCCCCAGATTACAAGGTAACATCCTTATCACTATTTCCAACCTTATATTAAAACATGCTTCTACCCAAACAATGATTAGGACAAAGATTTCCCAGAGATCTAATCAAACTCAACTGCACAGTGCAAAAAGAAAAGTGCATACAACTAGAGCTTTTTTCAAGGCTGTGACATTATAACAGAAGCAACATCAGTGTAACACTTAAGTGCTACCTTGTTTCTTACCCCAATCTTGAGCAACTAACTTTGATTTTTCAAGAAGTGCATAACCCAATCCATTTCTGTGCAACTCTTCAGCAACACATACATTACTGAGATATGCCCTTGTGATATCAGGTCCAATCACCTGACAGTAAAAAAATAATTGATGTCGGCAGCATAATACTAAATAGCAACCACAGAAGAATTATCAGTTTTCATGCCATAACATGAAGCAAGCTAACACATAAAAACATGCATATAGATTTAGAAATCTAGGGGATATCATAAATACCTCCGGCTTTGACCCTGCAATTTCATCTGGAAGGCTCAAGCACTGGTTAAGGTCAAGAGTGCCAACCACAACACGGTCTTCTCCATCCTCAGAAAACTACAAATTTAACGAAAATATAACTAATTTTGTTATGAAACAAGAAACATATGACCAACAAACAAATCTGCAAAGACATAACATAGAGAAATCTCATCACACGTGCCAATTTACTTGATGTGATTGCGGTTGGAACTACAATAACAAGTGACAACAACTCTAGGCAGAATAGAAGGGCGTCTGTGACACATTTGCACATTTAAGTACAATTCTCATTTCTAAGCAGACCAGGACAAGGTCCATGACATTGCAATTTGCAGGGGCAGGGAAATCATTAGCATGACATTGTTCATTTTTTGCGATGAAATAATAGCAAGAAATTATTCATTGATAAATGATAACAATAGAACAAAAAGACTAACAATTAGGGGAACATGAATGAATCCGGGAAACAAACAAACCTTACATGCAGAGCATAAATCGTCGGAGATGCTCATTATATGGGACAACGGAAGGGAAGCATTTATGCAAGAGACTCTTCTAAAGCCAAGCCTTTTCCCGGAAACACGCTCCTTAAGCGCTTCGAACTCGCGCTCAGCCAAGTACCGTCTATGATCCTAACACAACTTAACAAACACCAAACACATAACTAGGAGTGCTCTCTGTCCCATTCCAACGGCTAAAAACTTCACTCTTTCATCTAAAATCAGCATACCCTTTTGCAAATTTGTAACCAAAAACAATACTTGAAGCTAGATTGATGAGATTTAAGGGGAAAAAAAGGATGAAATTAAAGGGGAAGGCTCACTTGGAGGCCAAAGGTGTCCGGGCGGAAGTGGTTGAAGGAACGGACGCGGAGGCAGGCAGCGGCCCAGAGCTCATCCTCGTAGAAGGATTCGGCGATGGTCACGAGGGAGGTGTTGATTTTCGGTTGTTGTTGTTGCTGATGTTGTCCGGTTTGGGTGCAGATGTTGGTGGAAGCAGAGCATTGGATTTGATGTATCCTAAGGTTAGAAAAAGCAGAGGAAATGCATAGGGATGAAGAGGCAGGAGGATGAGCGTGAATTGGGATTGGAAAGGGAGAAGAAGAGGAAGAAAGAGGAGAAGAGAGAAGCGTCATTGTGTATTGTATTATCCACCACCACCACCTGTTCTCTCTTTCACTTCCCCTGTTCTCTCTCTGTACTATTACAATTTCCAAACCTTGCTGTCTTTCTTTTCCGTTTTTGGTCTACTTCTCCGGTGCTTCTTGTTGTTGTTGGTGGTTGAAGTGGCCCAGGGCCCAGGGCCCAGGCCCCCTAAGTTTGGATTGGATTGTCATTACTCATTAGGTTTCAGAAAATTAACAAGCCCAATGTAATGCTTCTTGCCCTTATGTCGAAAGTTTGGAAGAAAAATCACATCAAACTAACTCAGAGATTCAGACCCAAAAAAAAAAAAACTAACTCAGAGATTTTGACAACACCATAAAAATAAAAATAAAAAAGACTCAGAGAGTTCATCAACCCAGGTGTGTTGTGTGAATCTTTCCTATTAAAATGGATTGTTGCAATGAAGGAAGCCTATGAGGCGGCATTATGTTATCGTTATTGGCTAATGTTATCCATAACCATCTAGCAGACTGGTAGATGAAGCTTGACTATATTATCAATGTTTGTGTACCACTTAGCATGCTACAGTTTTGTTTGATCATTGAGTCTTAGCCAACTATTGATATTCTTAAATTTATAATATCTTATCTATCAGGTAGTTATCTTGCTAAGTGAATGAATGGAATTCAATTTCTTTGAAAAAAATTGAGGTTTAAAATTTTAAAAATTAAAATTTTTATTAAATATATAATACTTATTTTTCATACAAGAATAAATAATTGATGGGACAAATAAAATATTATAATCTGAGGACATGTGATTTATGTTGATATGCATAATGTACAAATAGAAAATAGCTTTCATCCAATGCACTAGCTGAGCGAGGGAGCATTCATAATTCATGCATTGGTTAAATATTACAACGCTTTATTTCTGTTTTTCTTTTCTGTGTGTGATAGTGATCAAAAGACAAATTATCTATTGTTTCTTCCCAGATTTTGGGGATCAATTGGCCACGGAAAAAGATTGAGCTAACTGATTATAAGGTAAGATTTTTAGGTGTTATTGGCTGGTACTGGTAGAGAACATGATCTTAGTAGTTCCATGAGAGGATCTCTTGTAGCTCTAGTATATTTAATGCATATTTCACAAGTAAACATATATAACTATTCATTATAAATTAAAATATAATAAGAATGGAATAATGATTAAAATTTTGTATATAAAAGAATTTGATTAAATGTCAATATAAAAAATTTGACACTATCACCCATTAAAATTAAGTTTTAAAATAATGATTTCTCTAATCTAGAGCTCTGATAGGAAACTAAAAAAAAATAAGTTGTAAAAGTTTATAATGGAGTCCATGTATTGAAAATATTTTAGAGTCTATTTGATTTTAATTTTTTAAATTTTATAAAGGAAATACTTAAAATTTTAAAAACTATAAAATTTTATTTTTAATTTTTATTTTCAGTTTTCAATATTTATTTTGTGAAATCTTGAAAACTGAAAATAAAATTTGAAAATTGAAACTGACCTAAAAATTTATCTTTTTAGTGTAAAACCTTTCATTTTTAAATTCTTAGCCAATCTCGTTAAAATAATTATGTAAAAAATGTGTACAAGTACCATCAAATTAAATTGTTAATGTAACGGAATATTTATAATCAGATAAACTAGAAAATGAATTTAATGCTACACGACAAAAAAACAGTTACAATTCCAATATCAACCGGCAAGGACGAAAGAGGTCCCTTGCGAATATGGCAAAGTGTGGTGAACATACCCAATAGTATCGTCGATTACTTCAATGCACCGATAAAGATTCATCTACCACACACCATACCTACTTTCTTTCTGTATCCCTATTCTACCACCAATAAAGCAAATATAAAAAAATAAATAAATATATTTTATTCTTGGATTTTATCATACATATAATTTACATCCAAATTTTTTAAAATATAGATTATAGCACTCTAAATTTTTTAAATTGTGTGAAAAATCTTCTACTTTTCAAACAGTATAAAACTTTAAATCATAATAGAGTATCGAGTTACACACAATAAAAAAAATTAGGAGATTAATGCATATAGTATTCACAAATAAATTTTCAAGTTACACGAATTAAAAACATCAAGAGAGTTAAATGTATATAAATCTTATCTTCATTAATTGTCAAAATTATACTAATGAGTATTTTGTGCATTTTAAAAAATTTAAGATGTCATAATATATATTTTAAAATGTTAAAATTATATATGACCTAAAATTTAAAATAAGACGAATTTATCCATAAAAACATGAAATATATATATATATATAAGTTTTATATATCACCGATTTGTGATTGCCTAACCAGCTCGTGAGGATAAAACTGAATTGATTCCTTTCCTTATCAAAGGACACAGTTCCTCAATAAATACCCCACCTGTTTTTTATAAAAGGCTTTAAATCTGGTTTCAGCTAGCCCCTCTCTAGCCTCTACCATGCACAAGCACAAAAACTGATAAGATAATAATATACCCTTTACCCTTTACGTTTCCATGGCGGTGAATACTGAATAGCACGATTTGGATGAAAGTAAAATTGATAAAGAAAAGGACACAGTGCATTTATTTGTAAGATGGAAATAGCAAAGCGTTTTTTCTCTCTCACACAGTCACACACATGCGTGCAGCACGGACAGTGGTAAGCAAGCAAGCATGCATCAAAATAAGTACGCTTCATATATCATACGGTGTTAGCAACATCACACACAACACAACACAACACAGCATCATTGGATCTTGGTTGCATGTTGATATCTTTGTCTTACGTAGGCGGCTGCAGCAAGCAGCATTGAGGAAGAAAGTTCAAAGAGAAAGGGCTCTGAGAGAGACTTCAAGAGACTGATGGATTGACCATGTCTTGTCCCATCACTAGCTAGGTTGTAAATTGTGATGAATGATCATCTAAGATTTTCAAAAAAGCTGAACATTTCTGATGGAAGATCGCTATATATATATATAACACTCGCATTCTTCCCCCACTCCCACTTTTGATCACTTGCATCGAAATCTTCCACTCTCTCCTCTAATGTATTCAAAAATCATGAATGGGTTTGGTGTGGGAGGGGTCACTCTCTTCAAATGGAGCGTGGAACAATTCAATAAGGGATAGTTTAATTTTCCCATAAACAGCATATGCTGCCACACTGGAATAATTGGTCTTTTCCCACTGAGAAATGTTAGTTACATATATATAGAGTTGCAGATATCTGACAGATGTGCGATTAATTAAGTAGTTTACATATTTAATCACTTAATTTTTTTTTTCCCTAGAATATCAGTATCAGACTATCAGAACATGTTACAATAGTACAAACATTGTACCACTTGAATGAGCCATTAATAATTAACCACATATTTGAATCATATTTTCTTCAACTCAACTAAAAAATTTAAGAGCAATTGGAAAAGAAAAGAATTAAAAAAATTCACACTATACTGACAACATTCTTAAATTGGTATTTGGGAAATCCTGCATCTTACAATGCTGCACACCCTAACTGGCATGAAACTGGTGGTGGCATTGCGATGGGAAAGAACCAAGTGAGAAAGCTGAAAATAGAAACCCAAAATCAACTAGAAAAGAAGAGAAAGCCTAATGTGGGTTTTCCAGTAACCAGCTTTCCGTGCAAAGTTGTATCATGTTTTCTCCTCAATGCATTAGGCCATTATCCCACACCCTTTCTATTGTTTTCCATTTCCAAGTCCATCCACCTTGGGTTTCATCATTATACTGTTTGTGCCTAACTTTATGCGTGACATGCAATACGATTTCAAATTTTCAATGAACATTTATGTTGATGCTGTGCTTTGATTGAAAAATATATATTGACTTGAATTGTGTTGTTTGTTAATATATTATATGTAAGACTTATTATCAATTTATATTTTATTTATTATTAAATAAGGTTTGAGCCTCTTCATGAAACATATGTATAAATATTTTTTTTTCTTTTGTAAGGACATTAAAATTTTAATTATTAATTCATAATATCTCTTTTAACCCACATCAGCAACACCTAACTTGATTATATACTTAAAAAGCATATGGCCAGTGTATAAATTTAATAATAATATACTCTTTACATTACTCAGTAGCAAACCTTAATTTACTAATAATGTTTAATTTCAATGGAACCTGCACTAACACAGAAAATTAGAAAAAGGAATTGGAGCTCTAGTCAAAGTGGGCCAATTGATCCAAGTCAAGGTAAGTAAGGAAGAAGTAATGATCATGACTTGGATGTTTTCTCTTTCTTTCACAAATTTGTTAATCTTGCATTCGACTTCTCTTGTCCTTTTACAGTTTTATTAATCAGATTTGGCACTTGGCCGCATATATGTTTGAATTTTACTTTTTCAGTTTTCTACCTTACCTTGTGAGACTGAGAGGGATTCATTATATTGCAGGCAGAGGGACAGGCCCCATCTATTTTTACCCCCCCCCCCCCCCCCCCCCTCCCTTTCGTGGAAATTTGAGTCCGAATACCCATGCTTAACACACACACACACAAACATTATATATATGTATTATGCTTTATTGAATTTACGTGACTGAGGAGGTAAAAGATTAGAAGGACAGAAGAGAAAAGGCAGAGAAAAAATGGTTAAGTCACGTTGCTTGTCACACTGCACTGTACTTTATCCTTTCTTCTCTCAAATCAGTCGCCATTTATCTGATTTAGTTTACAATCAAAGACTTCTCGCTGCAGACAACAGAAAGGGACAGAGAAACTGATAAAGGGTTGTTTTACATCCATTAATTCATAGCTTTTGGGTCCACTAAACTGTTCTTTTTTCTTCATAGATCACTGAAATAACAACATTTTTGGAATGTCAGTAGTCTCTCATATTTTCATTTATTTCCTTCCCATTTTCTTTCTCCTTTTTCACTATATAAAGCTTCCACTCATCTCATCTCCATGCATCTCTACTTGCCTATTTATATCATGTCACAGCACGCCTTTGTTTAACATCAACCTACTACACTCTTGAGTGACCCTTGCCTTCTTTTAAACTAGTCACTTCTTTCTCAACATGCTTTTGGTTCTAACTGCTCGAGAATCTCCCTCAAGTGGCATAAGGCATCTCCCACTGTCATGTGAGCTTAGAGCTTCCAGATTCCTTGCATTTCACTACAGCAAATGGAGAATGAAGCCTGAGGTAGGGTTTTGATGGTGCTATCCCAATTGAGCTTTTATAATTTTTTTTTTTTATATTTTTTCTTGACCTTGCAAGGCTTTTTTATCTTTATTTTTTTATCATAATCACTCTTTTGTTTATTTTTATTTAAAACATTTTTCTTCATCATGTCAACCACTCCCATATTAATATTTTTTTGCTATTCCTCCTGAGCTTTGTTGTAATCTAGTGAGCTTTGTAATCCAATGAAATTCTTATGCTTAAATGTAAAAGTAGTTATTATATGATGATGATTATATGTGAAATCAATGGAACTAGTGTCTCTCATCTTTGCCTCCTCTGTTAGATTTATATTTGACCACAAGCCTTCACTATACAAAGATTTGGCAAATCACAGCGCTTGTTAGTTGTTATGTATATTTCTCTTGGTTTTGTTCAGCTTCATGTTTTTCCAGTTAATTAATTGCTTGTTGTACCACCATTTCAATTTATAAGTTGTTTACCAAATAAGAAAAAGTATGGAATAATTTCGTCTCACGTTTTAATCATTTGTGAGTTACATACAAACGTGAAGGGAAAAGGATTCTTAATAATACTCGGTTTCATTGGATAAAATGAGTTCAGCCGCCTTCATTATATAACAAGATTCTGCGTAAATATAATGAACATTGAAAAGAAGAAGGATATTAATTCGAACGTGCGGCTCAAGGCCTAAACTCACTCAACTATGGCTAACACATAAAAACTTGATATATATATATATAGTTCTTTATACATATAGTTGTATGTTGTTTAAGATGGCCATTTCTTCTGATAGTTGGCTAACCAGCGGTGGTAACTGATAAGCATGTGCATGTAAGATTATTGTGGGTCCAATTTGCTATGTAGTTCTAGGCCTCGACCAGCACAGATTTATTATTTTCCTGAAATCGAGTTAAAGACATAAATGCTTCTGAGCTCTGGCCTCTCTCCGCCAACAATAATAAATTTGTGACGTGCGCTTAACATCACCAAACGGCTTTCTCCATGTTGCATAGACCACACATTGATCCACGTTGCAAACAGTACTTGCACTACTATGTAACATTGTTCATGACTGCATTCATGGACCACCGGATTTCCCTTGGGCTAAAAATTTCAGTGTGAGCGTGTGTACTACTTTTGGACTAGTCATTAATTAAATCAACAAGAGCTATGAATTCTAAGTAGAATAGTCTTATATGAAAATGGAACACCAACCTTTTAGAAATTGTATATCATGATGTGACTACATTTGTTGCCAAAACAGAAAATCTCGTATCAGTTGAACAATTGGGGTGGTAATATTTACATGTCAATGAATGTGATTTCAACAGTGGATGATGGTATTTTGGAAAAATCATGAACATTTAAAGTTGGGCACGGTTGAGTTGTACAGCTTTATACATTGGAGACATTTAATTTAATAAATAGAAAGGCATTAAATTAAATTGAAACACCAAAAAGAAATCAGCATCCACTGCCAGTGGCAACAGATTGATTTAGTGAACAAAACCATGAGGACTTCCTCCTCTCTTGGTGAGAAGTTGATCGCCTCAAGCCAGAACCAGAACACCTTGCCAAGTGGTTCCTTAAGTTTCTGCTTGCACTGCAAGGAACCAAGGAAGGTCTAACATCATCTGCTCCAAGGCAAACGTTGGAGTTGATTCTGAGAGAGGAGAACTTGTGGCAACTGAGGGAGCGGAATGATCTTGAAGGGGAAGAAGTTGTTGAGGGACGGGAAGAAGAAGCTGGTTTGCAAAATGGGGTTGTCATGTCTGTGGTTGGATCCTCAAGCACCTCACTGGAGCAGGTGCAGAATGTTAGGGACAAGCTTGTTGTCCTTTGCATTTCCTTTAGTAGGGGTCTTGTGTCTGGAAGCTTCACAAAGGAGACTATGCCGTGCCTGCAGAGGGGACATGCAATTGAACCTGGGGGACCTTGACTTGTTGAGGTAGAGTTTGTGGAACAAAGGTACAATGCACATTGTGTGCAGAACTCATGATCACACCCTGCATCACCATAAGTATTGAATTAATTTATGCATAAGATCAGACGACATAAACAGAAACTCAAGGAGATGGAAAATTGCTGTAATATGTGAACAACCAACAGTAATTCAGCCAGGAAGCATTAATATATGAACAAGTGGAAGACATATGTCATGGATCTATACCATCATAAATAGAAGAGAGAGAGGATATATTAGCAAAAGAGTTGTGTTATGTATGGGACACTATACAGTCCACTTTCCATCCATTATGATACAATGTGAGTTAACATGGTATTCATACATGACATTTACAAATAATATTTTCCTTAGAAAAAATGGGAGGGAAAGGGAACATATTAGGAAAGCAATGAGGAGTGACTTGAGAGAATTAGAGATATGATTGTTCCATAACTCCTTTTAGCTAGGTACACACAGCATTAAAAAAGACAAGGGTCTTGGACATAATCTTATAGTTGGTAGCCATTTAATTATTCATAGGATATAAAGTGGCACCGGTGCAGCACAACTGATGTAAAATCCTCTGAGTCCCCTCAGTCACAACCACCTTAATTCCTATGAGTTGTTGCTATGTATGTTGTTTCTAATTGCGGTAGTGACACACTGGAATATCCAACCTGGAGTGTTGAAGTGAATCAATGAGAGCACACAATAGCAACCCCGCAGCATTGTGTTGGAAGCGCATCCATTTTCCATCATTTCTGAATTCTGACAAGCTACCACCTCTTGTTAAATCCGAATATCATACAACTAAGCATGACCAGTTACTTCATATTTGCAAGCATGTCTACCAAGATGAAAAGACTTGATATCGCAAACAGCACATTTTGAGAATCTCGCCTTTTCTTGTCTTGGTAATTACATCAAGTCTCCTTGGCAAAGCAATTGTTGCACGGCAAAATTATTATATATAAATAAAAAAACACAAATCTTCTGTTCACAAGGGACAAATCATTTTCCATATGGGAGCATCCAATTACATACCACGTAGTCAGCTAGCAACTATACTAACCAATGAAGAAGGTATGTTTTATTTGTCTATATATAAGGGGTGTAGTGGTGTACCTTCCACAGCGACCATGCACTTCCTTTCCAAACAAACAGAACATGGATCTAGGCATGTTGGTGTGAATTCATTGGTCCTCCATCCACATTCTCTGTTAAGGGTGATCACAATATAAACAAAAAATGGGGAGGAGCAGTATCAGCATCCAGTAGAACATGGCAGTTTTGAGGCATAGTCAAGTGGTTTAATCAAATCAAGTGGATGAAATTTAAGGTTAATGTTACACAGTAATGTCAAGATGTAGTATCCGCTACGGAAAAGTGTACATATAAAGCATTAGTAGTGTGTATGCTTTCACTGAATGAACAACTTAATTACACAAAGTGAGCTAACTAGATTATATGAAGTATAAATGACTTGGCATATGGTTAGGTGCACTTAAGATTAACTTGAACAAATATAGGTGTAAATTATAAATAAGAATGTCGAATTATTTAATTTTGACAGTAAAAATATCAAATTCCATCAATAACTGTTGAATGATAATACCACTGCATTCAATGTATAATTAATCAGTTAAATCCACTATCAAGTTCATTATTTGAAATCAGAGCAGACTCCAAGAATTAGTAAATGGAAAGAATTATCAAATCAATTGATGTTAATTTCGAGGAAAACAGAAAATTTCTCAATTGGTTCTACCAAGAAGGGGAAAAAAAGCAGATAGCATTCAGAATTGCTGATATCAAACCTAAGGATTATAAAATACTAGTAGAAAGAAATCGTTTGGAATGGTTAAGAGGATATTTCCAACAAGAAATACCTAGCAATTCTCACAATACTCATTAGTGGAAGAGAGAGATATGGTGAAGGAAGAACTTCAAAGTTGTCTGATGGAGGAGTTTTTAAGATGTCCTCAAGCCAGTTTCTATGCCATGAACGAGCAACCATCAAGGGGGTCCATCTTCAAAACAAAAATCAAAGGAGGAGTAAGCCAAAAAATTTGAACACCATCAAAGACAAACAAGTTCTTGAGACAGTGTTAAAACTCAGGCTGCTTAGTCCAAATGCAACAAAGCAATAGACGCACAACGATTGTGACAGGTTCAATTGCTCTTTATTACAATTAGACAGAAGAGATAAAAAATTCTCGAAAAGGATGCAGTCTTCCAGTCACTAATACTATCCAGGAATCAAATTGTAGTAACTAATAATAAAGAACAGGCACTTGCAAATCCAAATTGTAAAGATAATACTACACACTATTCCTTTGTGATGATGATAACTGCATTTAAACTTCACGGAGATAAGCAATGAAATATTCCAATTACTATTATACAAGACAGAAAATGCATACAACGCTAAATTCTTAAGCACAAGTTCACATGAAAACCATAACAAAACCCAGGAGCTTGGATCCTCTGAATCCAGAAACATCAATAATAAATTAAGTTTCTGGTCAAAAGCAAAGTGAGCTAGCAATTTAACTTTTTATGAGTTTACAATTCAACTATGTTGACCAAAATATTTACTATTATCTATACCATGCTAAGCAGTGAGTAGGATAAATTCATTGCACATCAAAACTAATAGAGACATGTCGATACATACCCATTTGCATTCTCAGCAGTCAGACTGGCACCGTTGGCAATCAGAAGCTGAACCAAACAAATAATACACGAATGAGAAGAAGGAAATGAACTTTGGTATGAAGACCAGCAAACTCAATTTTAACGTTTCATGTTCAATTGGAAGAATAATATAATTTCAGTTCCAAAAGTATATTTTTCTTCTAAATGAAAATAGAAACACACTTGACAGCATTGTGCATTTCCACCACATGCAGCATAATGGAGGGGAGTGCTCCCGGAAACTGCAAATAAGAGGAGACAGAAGTTAGTAGGGGAAAAACTGATTAAATTACCCCAAACTTGGAGGACAGTATATACTTAAATTTATTAATATCTTTTAGGCTATACTATAGTGTCTAAATTCACTCTGCCTACGGGACCAAGTTTAAGCACGCAGGTTTGATGAACACAAATAGAAATTGCATTTTCTCTTATGTAGTAGAAGGAAGGAACATCTAGGCTAAAGCTTAGTGGATAAGGAGGAACTTATTGTGTGGTAGAAAATGAAGGGAGATTGGAAGGTTTTGATTTTCACCTACTCATTTTCAGGTCAACTAAGTACTTCTAAAATTCTTCCAGAAACCAGAAACGGAATGCTGAACTATATTAAATGAGAAATTATTGGGTGGATAAGATTGATCATAAACGTGTGACTTCAAAAAATACATACTATATATTGAAGAGGGAGGCATGAGTATGGAAACAATCAACATACATTAGTGCCACTAATCTACTGCTTGTAGAAAAGCTGGCTTTCCAAAGCAAATATTTGGCATCAATTTAACAAATGAACTGGAAAACCTCAAACAATTACCAATTAAATCAATTGTAGTTCCATCCTCCACAGTGACATCAGACACAGAAGCTCCCAAGTCTAAGAGTAACTGCACACTTTCAACATGCCCATTCAATGCTGCCATATGCAGAGCAGTGATGCCTCCATCAGCAGTTCTGTTAATTACCTCACGAAGACGACTTTTGTATGCAACAATTTAAAGACAAAATCAAACCCCATGCAACAGTAGTTTATATAATGCATGATTGCGAAAGGACTTATGGAGGTCAAAGTACCTATGATCAAATTCTAAGGTTGATCTCCCATCATCTGTCTGCATTACATCCCACAAGTCAGGAATGCTAGGTATATAGTCTGCAAGGAGAAGCCGAATGCACCTGGTGTGGCCATTCAAAGCAGCCAAGTGGAGCGCGGTACCTCCATTCAGATAATCTGCTTTATGAATCTGCAATCCAATTTAATAGCCAATTTTTTCACAACTCATTCCACCCCAAGATTTTATCTGATTGTAAATGAGATATATGAAAATTGGTTGGCAGTGAAGATCATACATTGGCTTTAAAAAGAATCAGGGTCTGAACCACCTCCCAGTGACCATGTTGACAAGCTTGCATCAATGCAGTCTGTTAATCATCCAAAAGTGAGCAAAAGAAATGGCTCTTCTAACGGACGAAATATAACATCATTCATATTCGAAACAACAAAATGATCACTAGATTGAGCTGTAATTTTCTATGTCATGAGATATAAATAAAAGCAATTGGGTTAAAAGAAGTTGACATGAATTACCTGACCACGATAGTTCCTGAGATTGATGTCAACTCCAGACTCAAGCAAGAGATAAACTATCTACATCAATGCAGAATACAACTTTAGATATCTTAAGATTTAAGAAGAATTGCAAGACATAATATAAGAAAATAAAAAAAGGTGGAGAACATTGAATTAAGTACCTCATGGTGGCCATGAGCTGCAGAGTAATGCAGGGGGGAATTTCGAACACCAAAGGTGGAATACCTTGCAAGACGGGGGTTATATTCCAACAAGGCCTTGGCCTCTTGAACATCACCATCTCTTGCTGCAGAAACCAACCGCTCCCCAGATGCAGAACATCCAAAAGAATTCCCCACCAGGCTCAGAAATTTCATGTCCCCTCAGAAAAAACCAAGTCAACTTCAATTACTGAATTGTGGAAAATTGGAGGCAGGGTCCCTTCACAGAGTCAAAGAAGGTCCTGAATTTCCCTTCTGGACAAACACAACCGACATGAGATCATCAAAAACTTCACCAATCCGAATACCGTAGACTATAAAGAGACTTTTGTTGGAGAGATCTTCGTTTTCTGTAAAAGGGTCATTCCTTTTACCAAACTAACAACAACTATCAAAGTTTCTTAGACATCCATAAGAATTGGTTGTAACGGTCAAAGCCTACTGTTCTCATATGATGATATGAATACATGACGAGAGAGAGAGAGAGAGAGAGAGAGAGAGACGAGGGGGGGGGGGGGTTCCAGGAGGGTTGTTCCACAAACCTTGAGGCCTGCGGAAACTCTGAATTGCTAACTCTCAAACTGCTCTATTAAATATTAAAAAAAAAAACAACCCTTTTTTTTATAGATTAGTTCAATCCAACAACACGTCGTGAATTTCGAGAAACCCAACAAAAATACTAAATCATTTTAAAAGGAAACCAAAAAAAAAAAGATTAAAAAAAGGGAGACCTCTTTGTACCTTTGGAGGGATTTCTACTCTATTTTTTTCCAATTTGCCAATCCGATCAAATGAACCTGACACACACCAGCTTCCAATTATACCTTTTAATGTTGAAACAATGAAACTTGGAGGAATAAACCAGCTTCTAAATCTCCCCAATGGAGAAACAGCAACATTTTTGGACCACCTATATATGTATCCCGCCAAAGGAATCAAAATCCTCACAACCCAAGTTGCAATCTTTTTGCTTTAAGGATCAAAACCCAGAAAAGGGAATTAGGAGAAGATTGATCACAACAAAATGATCAAATCTCCTCCATTAGGCCCCAACAGATGGTAAAACATTTTTGCAAACGATAATGATGATGATGACGGGGAAAGATATTTTTCGTCAAACTGGCAAGTTGCTAAAAATAAGAATGGCAAATTATAATTTAAACATATTATATCCAAAATCCAAAAGGGTGACACATGTCATCGGAGAAAGCAACTTCTTTTTGAGTGCAGCTCCCGAACTCCGAAGGCAACAGGAACAAATTGAAAAAAAAAAAAAAAGCAGAAAGAGAGAGGCTCAAAACAAAAGGGGGGCGTGTCACCATGATTGGGAATTATTAAGGAGTCAACTTGGTAGTTGTGTAGTTCTTTTCCTTGTCCCACCCTTTCCGGAGGCAAAATTCCTCACACAAAAACACCGCGCACACACCCCAATGTGGCTACCTAATTCAACTTACCTAGGTGTCTACTCTGGGATCTACCATGCTCACTTTTCATGTCACATTAGAAAAAAAATGTTAGATATACTCGAGAGAAGTTTTTATTTTGAATATTCTGCAATCAATTTTGATATTAATGGATAATAAATGAGTTAAGACAGTATTAGTATCTTAGATAGGCTAAGTTCAAATAACAGCTAGATCAATTAACATGAGCTATATTATTGCTAATTTATTGCCCATTTGGATGATGCATAATTGCATGTAACAAGTGTGCATGTATATGAAGTTGATTTTACATTTTAAGTTGACAAATTTAGCTTCTCGGTTAAATATGACTAAGAGTTTGTATAAGGGCCCTCTAAGACATGTAAAAGGAAAAATTTTATTTGTACCCTTTTTTATGAGCTAGGTTGTGAAAAGTTGACTGGTAGAAAACCCAGCATTAGCATTGGCCTTGAGGCATCTTTGGTTTGATTTAGGCCCTAATGATATTAATCATGCCATGCCAACTATGATAACTCCAAGAAACACGAAGCAAAAGGCTGTCCTCAATAAAGTGGTCGAGTGGCACCAATTTCCGTGCTATGAATGATGCGTACCCAATGTTGCTATGCGTTGTCTAACCCAATGGTGCCAAGACAGATTGGAATCTTCCCTGTGTTCCATTTTCATCTACATATCAGGAAAAGAAAAAAGATAATATATGTTCTTAATATATCTAATAATTTTTAATTTTATTTAGTATGTTTATTGAAAATAGTAATTAAGAAAAAGTATTATAAACATTTACTAGAAATATTTTAAAAAATTATTGCCGTCCATTGCCAAAGAGAGTATGTGATTGACAATCCACGGTGGGCGACGCTCTCTCCTATTTTGTGTGCCATGATTGCAAAAATTTTTTTTGTAGCATTTTATTTATTTAAGTGTAGTCCTTTCAAACAGAAATATTAAATTGTTGCTAAAAGATTTGACGGCAAAAACTACTCTAACTCGTCTCTCAGGCTATCAGTGACTTTGATTTTATTTTATTTTTTTTCCAAAGGAAAAATCCGTTAACTTTTCATGTTTTCTGTGAAGACAACAAAAGGTAGCACCTTCCCTGCCTTGCAATTCAAATAGAGTGAGCATGCTCATTGTTTGTCTTTTTAAGTTATTTTTGTGTGAACATGAAACAAATGAAAAGAAACATTGGTCGTTCTTACCTCAAAATCTACTAAGGTTGCATGCTCCTTCAATTATCCGTAAGAGTGAGGGGTGGGGTATCTGTAAAGTTAGCGAACAAATGAGGCATAAAGTGGTAAAAAAGTAGTATGTAATATGATTGTAATACCTAAGGGCATTGAGCCCCTTATATAGTGAGAGGTGACTCGTGATAAGTTAAGAGGTGACCCGTAATAAGTTAGGAGGTGACCCGTAATAAGTTGAATAATTTTTATTGAGGAGATATTCCTAAGATTTAGTAAATATTAAATATATTCCGTATTTGCAGGAGATATGATACAATAATAATAATAATAATAATAATAAGAGATTTTGTGAGTTAATAGAAAACCCATATAATTTGGTAGTCAATCTAAAAGATATGACAAGCTAAATTAGTGGAGAATCTCTAGAAGCCACTATGTCACATGGGCAAGTTGTGGCATCTCTTGGGAGAGTCCTTTGCGATTAAACTGAGGTCTGGAGCCCATATTTTTAATTCAGTATAAAAGCTAAAGCTAAAGCTAGCCTCCCACTAAAATAATAAAAGAGTGATATTAGGTATACAACTAAATTGTATAACAAATACACACCACACGCTGCCTTAATTCTTCTTCATATTGTGATTCTCTTTACAAAAAAAAATTAATCAATTTCTTGATCTTAGTTTAACTTCTTTTGGGGATTGAAGAAGAAGAATTCTTATGACTACACATATTAATTCTTCTATTATTAATTTATTCTCCAATGCTTAATATAAAACCGTAAATCAATTGGGTGAGTGGTCAAACAAAAAAACAATATTAAGATTACTAATAAATCCTCAGTTGATTAAAAAAATTAAATTAAAAAATAACAATACAAAATCTATTCTTTCAAACTATGTCGCCTTAATACTCTTTTTTTGTTTTTATCCTCCTATTGGGTTGCTGTTTAAGGAAAGGAGCATCTAACTAATCCAACCAACCACGTGTTCGTTTATTGATATTACATTTATCCTGTATAAAAACAAATCAAGTAAAAATATTTATTCATTAAACACATATAACTTATCTATATATATTTTTACTAATAGTACCAAATATCTTAATTTATTAATGCCAATTAAATTAAATAATTTGAAGATAACTATGACATAAATATGAGGGAAATATATAATTTTTAATAACTTATCAATAATATGAGAAATCGATATAACATTTTTTTTCACGGTCTTCAATACATAACTCAAACTTCAAACTTGATTATAAGCACCATTCAGCAATTTGGCAATAGGAGTAGATTTTAACTCTCTGGTAAACCAAAACAAAAAACACTTTTTAATTAGCTTCCTCCCACATAGACACATTTGGTCAATAGCATCCAATGATTGAGTAGTAGTTACAACTTATACCGCACATTACTTTCGCAGAGGCAAGCGTGAAAAAATTGGTGCATTGGTGATGGAGAGCGAGAGCCTCCACATGATAAGAACCTGACAGAAACAAAATGATTGCGACCTCCATTTTTCCTCCAGCGTGAAAACTGAAAACCTTCCGAAACCCATGACATGTGTTGCGTCCATAGCCAACTCATGAGTATAGCCCATGCTAGCACCCTGCATTAGCGTATCCATCATGGTCCTATTCCAATACATTGACCTTTTCGTCCTGTAATTGTCAACCTCTAAATTTTGGTGTTTTTGGACAGCTACGTACATGATTGAGACTATATATATAGAGTACTCCATACATATGCATGCGGTGCTAGTACCATTAGCGTCCATAGCCATGTATTTTTGTAAATACATGGCTTACATGGAGGCTTCAAGAAGATCTTCTTTTGGGCTTCGACCATGAATTTTGTTACATCCCAAAATTGTGTAGTACCATTTTTATTCACTAGTTTCTCTTTCAAAAATCTGTTGTTTTCCCCCAAAGTTTAAAAGCAAGCTACTGATATAAGGTAGAGATAAGATAATTCACGTGAGAACGGTGGAAAAAACCATTATTAATATTTTCAAATAAAGCTGTAAATGTGACACCAAAAAAAAAAAAAAAAGCCGTAAATGTTATGCTCCATCATTTGCCTTGGTTTGGACTTTGGGAAACTGGTCAACATAGCGTAACTTATCATGTAGGATTATTATTGTTATTATTATTATTATTATTATTATTATTATTTTGACTTATTTATCATGTCAGATTGGGTAGAAGATATATAGAATCAGTGAATAAACTGATTAACGAGACATGAACTTCAAGGGCTAATACTATGCGGAGCTTGCATCCAGATATTACAATTTCATCTTTCACCCTAAGAATCATCCGAACGACACCTAATTAAAATTCAATTGACCAGCAAGCTGCAACCAACACCAAATTAAGCTACTTCACTGTATTTGGCAGTATTTAAAATGATTAAAATTAAGATTTAATTTGATTTGATTTACAAGTTAAATTTTGTATTTAGAATAATTATATAAAATAAGCTTTAAAAATCAATTACTATTATGTTTATAGTATATTGCATAGTATTTAGAATGATCCAAAATAGGAATTGATTTTATTTCATTTGTATTTAAGCATAAAAATCAAATAATTTTCTATCAGATTTAATAAGATTTCAAAATGAAAAGTTTCATATGATTTCACAGAAGAAAAAAAAGTCTCGTTTTGAAAAAATGTAAACAAAATATTTGATTTATGAATCAAATCAAATTTTTTAATTCTAAACATTACCTTTAGGAGCTTATATTATTTCTCATTCTGGTTAGGTAGCAAGGCTTTGTTTGGTTATTGATTTATAATTATCTCAAAAAATTTAGAAGATAATATTTATTTAACCTTCGGCCAAATGAATTTTAAAATCAATACATAATTTTTTTATGCAGCACACAATAATTATATCTTAAAATTATGTATATATCACAATATTTAAATATAAATTAATTTCATCGCATTTAATTTTTAAATTTTTTTTTGCACATAATCAACATTAACATTTTTACGGTAATCCAAACACATAATTCAGAGCTTCACAAAAATACCCGCGTTTGTTCCAAAAATAAATTCAGCATTCAAATTATTAGCTTGCTTTTCTTGTTTGATATAAATTCTTCTTTTTCGGTCGACGTTTGATAAAGAATTTTTTTTTGGTAAAGAATTGGAAAATTAGCTTTCGCTTTCTATTCTTCTTTCTATTTTTATTAAAAAAAAAAAGATCTTTTGCATTTTTTGATATTTTTGGGTAAAATTTTTTAAGTAAAAGTAAAATCACTTAAAAAATTAAAAAACTCCTTTTTAAAAAGTTATAATTTTCATCTTTCAAAAAAATATTTTTTATAATATAAAAAGGATATTTGACAATAAATAAAAATCTTTTAATATTACATCCAAATATAAATTAACATTACATCCAAACATAAATTAATTTTTATTATTTTTTAAATTTTAATTAAAAAAGATCAATTAAAAAAGACCTTTTATATGAAGCACGTAGTAACAGCTCTTTGTCAACTTTTTTCCTTTGGTTGAAGCGCTTTTAGCTTTCTCTCTTCTTCTTCTTGTTTTGGGGTCTAAAAACATCGTTTTGACTTTTCTTCGAATTGTGAGGTAATTCAAAATATGGGCTCATGTCCTTTCCCTTTTTAGTAGGCCTCAATTCAATTGGGCCTTTCCCATGTCAACATAGCCGACAACACAAGAGTACTTTCCGACCACACTGGACAAAATTCTAATTGTAATTCTAATTGTTTTGTGTAAACATTGGGCTGGTCTCTTCAAAAAACTCTTACCACACTCGACAAAAAAAATACTCTGACCACCTGTGGATCGAAGTTTAGTAGGCTTAATCATTTATTAAAGGACAAATTATAGCTAATACAAAAAAAAAAGGACAAATTATACCAACCTACTAAAGTCAGTTGATAACTATACTTATTCTCTTTTAGATTTTAAAATCAAACTTACCTCTTTTAAAGAAATAATATTAATATGTACCAAAGTAATTTTTTTAAATTCCTAAATTACCCCTAAAAATCCCTGGCACCTTCACCTTTATCCTCATCTCCAATTTACCGTCGTTTGGCAACATGGTTGGTTTGGCTGCGACAAAGGGGTCTGGGTCCGAGAGACAAGGGGGTGTTCCGTTCACCGTTTTCTTCAGTGTTCTTTTTTTTTTTTTTTTAAAGCAACTGGTTGATTTTTCCTGGTTGTTTTGGTTTGTTAGTGTTAGGTTATTGATGTGTAGCTTGAGTGCTTTATTTTATTTTATTTTTTTTATAGGTTTGTACATGTTATATAGTTGATTCTGGGTATTAATTGGTTGAAAGAAGGAAAAAAAGCCTTGAATATGTTAAAGGTAAGCATAGGAGTGGCATTCCATAGAAATTGAAAAAATAGCTGGGGGTATAAAAGTCAATTTCTATATTTTTATTTTTTAAATTAATTTTATATTATTAATAATGGTCTATTATCAACAAGGGATGTTATTGTAACAACTTTTAAGTAATTAAGAGTGATAATTGTAATTTTAAAATCCAGGAGAAGTAAGTGTAATATTAACTGATCTCATAGAAGATTGTTATAATTTGCTCTTTATTAAATTATTTTCCAATTATTTCACCCAACCCATTCCCCCATTTAATAGGCGTAATTCGGTCACCTAATAGTTCAATGAAAAGAGAAAAAGAAAATATCGTATAGTCAAAATTATATTGTCAAAAAGTTTGTTAGAATCTGACCAAAAAAATTTCTAACCTTTGCTTAAACGAGTAGTCTTTATTCTTTTAATATATTAAACTAGTTAACTTTCCTTAAATCTTGGCAAATTTTTGCATCAACTCTTACAACCATGTGTAGTATTGCAAAATTATTACTTTTATCTTAATTTTTTTTATTAATTTTAACTACTATTTGAGTATATGGGATGTTTAGTATGTATTTTTAGAACACATATGATAAAGATCTGATAGAAACTTTGCTGCCTTTAATCATAATATTATCGGAATTAAGGCTAATCCTTAGAAAACCATTCCAATCTAAAATTCACTTTATCAATTACTTTTTTTTTAATATTTGAACCTTATTTCTCTCCTGAAAATGCAATTTCCTTACTAATGCACATCATTATTGGTGAGTCTAAATAGAAATTATTAAACAAAATGAAAATCATTTAATATTTTTAAAGTATTTGATATTTTAGTCTTTGCATAATTAGGACACAATAATTACTGAAGAGTAATAATTATTTATATGAGTTACTTTTAAAAGATACAGGTGCACTTTCTTGTGCCATTTTACAAGAAAAGTTAAAAATAACTTTCAAGCATTATCTTAAGAATATTATAAGAAAGAAAGAAAAACTCATCCAAACACACTCGTACACTGTTACTAACTCTCATGATCGTACAATAAAAATAATAAATTAATAAAGATCTAAATTTGACTAATAACGGGAGGTGTGAGTAGTGTTGAAGAAATCATATATTTGAATCTCACAGTGGGCCTGTGGCTGTTAAAAAAACAAAGTAATAACTAAATAATTTTTAGGGTTTTGCTATTTTAATATCTAACATTTTCAAACACTCAAACACCTCACTCATAATATACATAAGTTTCATTACTTACTTTTTTCTCAACTTATTCTCTCTCCATCATTCCTCTCACAATACATGGGACCCATATAGGTGTCTACATGTAGCATTTTCCTAATTTTTATAGTGTTTCATGTTGAAATTGGACCGAATTTTCCAAGATTTTTTTTTTCCTTTTTAGACAATGTGACACCACGGGGTTGACTTTCCCCTAGAGTTGGATTCATCTAGTTGTCTCATGTTGTGTGCTGCGCTAGTAGATCCCATTCTCAGCCACGACCGAACCTTAGCTCTTTTACGAAACGCGCGCGCGCGCGCACACACACACATATTATTGGTTGCATAACAATTAACAAACACATAAATCTGCCGGCACATGCGCCATCAACCTTGTGATTCCCATGTATTTTTGCCAAGCCACCCCACCCCACTCTTTATTCTTATATATCTGCATGATATCCATGAGTCATGTATATGTTATGTTATGACTTTTATATATATATATATATATGAGTGCTCATTAATATAATAAAAATAATTCCTTATGCCGTTTGCATGCTAGCTAGCTAGTTTTCACTTCTTCTTTTTCTCTCCAAACTTCTTTTGACATTTTGGTTTACTTTCGGGTAACTGTGGCAACTGCTTGTATTTGAAAATCACACACATGGGACAAGGAAGTAGTTAATAATTAGGAGCAAGCTTGACTGGATTAGTTAGTTCAATCATCTTGATTTCTTCTTGGACTCCAATATCTCCCAATATTATATTTTGCCAAGCTGCTTCTTCAACGATTTTGAAAGTTTTTCATCTCTGACCCATCACGACACTTGACTTTGATCTTGTCGTATGATATATATATATATAGATGATGCCGCAAGCATCTCGGCCAGTTGCAGAACAACAAATGTTGTAGTAACATCTTGATTGTAACATATGTATATATATTAATTGAACATCGCATAGCTAATATACATTAATTCAACATTTTGCTGTTAAGATCAGAATCACAAACGGCCACTCATCTGTGACATGTCAACATGACATTTTTATCTAAAATTCTTAGTTAACAAAACATAATAACCAAAGGTTTTATTTTGAACCACATTCACCTGTCCTATGTCCATATGACAAACATTGTACTGTTTTGATGTTACTCATCAGCAACTACTTATTAATGCCATCATGAACTGAAGGAAAGTGACCAGTTTCATTAGCGAAAAGGTCTTTTGGTCTGTTTGATGCGTTATATATACACCATATATATGCATATTGATTGTAATTACTGTTGTCTCGTATTCAGTTTATGCAAAAGGTTAATCTAGAGAAACTCTGAGTCATCAGTCTGTTTTCGTCGACCCTGTCCAACGATGAACGAAGAGATGAAAGATTTATCAAGTATGTGAAAGATTCGGTTCAATGACATGTCATTGTTATCTATTACTAGTATTGTATGTTTTGCTTAAAGAGAATATCGCTGCCATTTCTATGAACTCGCTATAATTTAGGAATCAAAATCATATCTAAAGTCAACTTTTTACTTTAATTTTAAACTAGTTTACGAGAAAAAACATTGTTTTCTCTTTTCAATTATTTTAAGGAGTTAATATTAGTAATTACAGGATGAAAATATTTAAACTTTTTTGCAATCTTTGACACAGCAACTCAAGTTATAAATTCTTAATCTTTGATAGTAGCTCAAGCTAGCTAGTACTAAGACAAAGTTGAAATTAATTTGTACAACATGCACTTAAAGGTGGTTTTGTCACTACTAAATAAATAATAGGAGCAATCACTTGGCATTCTATAGAATGAATACGTTTACTAACAAGAATGGTTACAATCAATCCAACTTGGTTTATACAAACAGCATCATATCATGGAATCATGGATATAGGACACTGATCAACATGAAGTCTTTCCTACATATATCGGTCCGTCCAGTTATGATGTTTTCCCCTGGGCGTTAACTGGCTCTTATTGATTATTGGCATGTGCTGAAGTCAGCTTTTATCAAGGGGCAATTCCAAAACCACGATAGTAATAAACTCTGGGGACCATATATGGGATTTCACATCAGCCATGGACATTGACGCCAAGACTACCATATGTATAAATCTAACTCCTGAACAGACAGTCAATTGAACTTAAATGCTAGCTGATGATGCCACTTTAATTTCCTTCCTTTATTTCTTAAATCTGATGAAGAGGTAGCCTTCGTCCTCCTTCACCCTGAAGCTCTCGAGGACTACACGCTGTACAATACTAACAAACATTCATGCACCACCCCTTGAAGGGCCATCCACTCAAATTAATTAGTTTAATTTGAAGGACTCGATGATGAGCACATTTTAATCTTTACGTTAGTATATATACTTGAGTATTTTTGCTGTCCTAAAATGGGGTGTTAATTTTTATAATGAATGGAATAGAATAAAGAGGCGCAGTATATATATATATATATATATATATATATATATATATATATATATATATATATATATATGGTCCATAATTCGATTCGATATTGGTTTCCTTTTTTTTTTCTTCAGAAGTTGTTCAAAATTAGCAAAAATAATATGATAGAAAAGAAGAATTTTAAAATTTAAGAAAAAAGAACGAATAATAATTGCAACCAAGTTATGAGTAGTTCATTAGAAAAAAGAAATAGAACAAATAATATCAAACAATCTTCACTTAAATTTAAAAATTTGACTACGGCTTGCATGTTGTATGTTATTATATAAACTTCATGTGCTTGTGTGTTGGGGGGCATGTATGTATTATATACATCTTTTGAATAAGATACCTTCATACTTTTCTACCTGAACAAAAAAAATAAAAATAAAATAAAAGGCCAAGAAAATAGAGAACCATTTTTTTGTTAAAAAATGTGTAAATAACGTTTTGCGTTTTTCACTTTGACATCAATTTGGTCCTAATTTTTTATATTAATTTAATCATTATATTCATCTCTACTTTATCAGAATAACTAAATTAATGTTGAAATAAAAATTACTAGAACTAAATTGACATGATTTTTTTGTTAAAATAGAATTAACACCAAATTAAAAGTTATAATAAAAAGGTTATTTAGTCGAAGAAAAAATTACATACATTCCTTTCATATTTTCTCCTGTCTCCAAATGCATGGGGTTAATTCATTTCATTGGAGTGCGTTGACCATTAATTCAATTAGAAATATTGTTGAGTTACTGGTTCCGCTTTGTACAGCACGGAAATTCGGTACTAGAATTGCGAATCCTCCATCAAGACAAGTAGCAAACATTTAATAAGAGAGGGCAATTTCCTAGGCAATGGAGTCCAGTACAGAGAGACCCCCTTAATTAATCTATTAATTGATTTGTTCACCTAGCTAGTTTACTGTACCCTATGCTTCCTTCCTCAATTTCCTTCCATGTGTCTCGTGCCTCTCTCTATAGACTCTGTGACTTTTCCACCACCGTTGTTTTGTTTTATTCAAAATTGAGCGTTGGGATTCAGATTGGAAACGGAATAGAAGAACCCAAGAGAATGTGATCAGTGTGATTGCAAAACGTTAAATTGAGGAAATTATTTTTTTAAAAAAAAAATAACGAGGGTTCACACTTCCAAATCGGACCAAATTCAGCACAGTAGGAGTAGTATATGTATTTTCTTCTGACATTCATTAATTAATTAGTGGTAGAATCTTAATTTGAGGTCATTGATTTTGCGGTGGGTTTGATGCATTAGTAGAGGGTTCGCCATCAAAGTCAGCTCTACTATTACTACTAGCATGGCATGACTTGCGTTTGGTTCGATGGAATCATCCTAATTAAGACGTTTGGGTGCATAGAATTGTTATTTAAACAATAAAAAATGTTTCATACGAGACACCAACGTTTTTATTATTAGATTTGCATATGAAGTATTAAAAAAATGGATAGAGATCACCATCCCAACTAATAATGATAAAACATGAGTATTAATAAGATATCTATTTTTTGGTGTTGTAATACACCCTCTTGATTTCATTTTAATTGTCCATATTTCTTGTAAATTTTTGTTTCATTTCACCTTATCTATTTTTGATTTCTCAAAAACACAATTATATTAAATAAAGATAATCTTATTAATTAAAATAATTGTATACTATTATTAATATTTTATTATTTTTTAATATGTGTATTTTACTATTTTTTTTTATTTGGATACTTCTCCTACTTGAGATGCAACAAAGTAACATTTTGATACCTATTTTGGCTAGCGCGTCAGGGCGGGATAAATGCTCAGAGTAATAATTGTGACAATTATAAAACCTCCTAATATTTGTACTTCATCAAAAATAAATAAATAAATAAAAGTCAATAATCTGTATTAATTATTAAAACAACTGTCTTACAGTTAATAAAATTTGTTACTAAAATGCTAAGATAATGTGCAGGGAAAGGAAGGAATGGATTACTGATTTTGTAAGCTTCAAAAGTCTAGTCTAATCTCATTAAATTTTTGCGCCTTGACAGGTTAACGTCTATTTATCACATAATTATTTATCAAGACTTGCAAATCATTAGTACCTTTTTTTCTTTTTTTTCTTCCTCCTCCTCTCAGTATTAGGAAGATCCTGGCACCCAGAAACTCTTTTTTGACTTCCATTCCAGGTTCTTTATTTTTGCAGTAAAAAACAAAATCATAGGCAGACAATATTTGTACCCATCAAAAAGCGATGCTTATATCGTGCCTTGAACTGCCACTCCTTACATCGAACCGGAAAAACAGCACATGAGTTCTCCACTTTGATCTCACCAGATGGTAGCGGTAGCAGTAGTAGGATCTCCAAACTCTCTGATCCTACTACTTCCACTCGACAAAAGGTGCAATCTTTGGTGAGTTTCTCTCTGACCCTTCAAAGAAAAGAATGGCCAAGATCTTTCCACGCAAAGGGGACAGCTTTTTGTCTCCATCAGAACAGCCACCACCCTTTTTTTTTCCTCAGCCAAACCCACCTTTCCCTCCCCCTACTGTTCGATCTGTTAATAGCTTGGACTCCTTCAACAAGGATAAGGCCTTAAAGGTTAGTCCAACCATACTCCTAATAATCATAATTCTGGCTATTGTTTTCTTCGTTTCTGGCTTGCTCCACCTCCTTGTTAGGTTCCTGTGGAGGCCTCAGAATAGGGACCCTGATGAGTTGGACAATGTCACTGCACTCCAAGGGCAGTTGCAGCAACTCTTCCACCTCCATGATGCTGGTGTTGACCAGTCCTTCATTGACACCCTCCCTGTGTTCCACTACAACGCCATCATAGGATTGAAGAACCCTTTTGATTGTGCTGTTTGTTTGTGTGAGTTTGAACCTGAGGACAAGCTTAGGTTGTTGCCCAAATGCAGCCATGCTTTTCACATGGAGTGTATTGACACATGGCTCTTATCTCACTCCACTTGTCCTCTTTGTAGAGCAAGTTTGCTACCTGATTTCTCAGCAAACAATAGCTGTTCCCCTATTGTTCTTGTCCTGGAATCTGGGAGTGAGAGTTCTAGGGAGATTGTTCCCGAAAGAGAGGGTGCTGCCGTTGGAAGAACAAGTTCTGTCATGACATCAAATTCTCGCCTTGGTTGCCATGGAGACAGTGAATTCGGGTCAACCCGGGTTGATTTGCAACACAAATCGGGTGAGCTGATTTCAAGTGACAACAATCTTGATCCAAACTTAGGGGATGGTGTAGAAAAAGTGGTCACTGTTAAGCTTGGGAAGTTCAGGAGTGTGGATGTTGATGGTGGTGGTGGTGGTGGTGGAGGAGCAGGAAGTAGTAGCACAAGCAATGTGGATGCTAGGAGGTGCTTTTCAATGGGGTCATTTGCTTATGTTATGGATGAGAGTTCTTCACTTCAGGTACCTATAAGGACCCCAATCAAGAAGCAGTCAAGTAGCAAGAAGTGTGTTCTTCCTTTGACACCAGGGCACAGGCCTGCAATGTCAGAATGTGACTGGGAATCCAGAAGAGATTTCAGATTCGCAGGCTTTGATGTAACTGGAGTTGAGGACATTGCTGGGGTTGGGAGTAGTACTTGTAATGGAAGTGGTGGGGCTGCCATTGGAAGGAGCAGGAAAGAGAGCTTCTCTATATCAAAGATCTGGCTGAGGGGGAAGAAGGAGAAGCCAAATGCAGTGGCAGATTCTTCCAGAAGAGCTGTTTCCTTTCGGTTCCCGGAACAGCAAAGTATTGTTGCTGCTACTAGTGATGATTTGAATTTGAAGGGTAATAATAAGCATCGGAAATTTGACACAAGGAGTACCATTTCTGAGATGGATTTTGGGAAGTGGGAGAATGGAGGGAGTGAGTTTGGTGGCTATGATGAGGAAAGCCAGAGCTGCTATAGCATTGAATCTCAAGCTAGAGCACCTTCCTTTGCTAGGAGGACTTTGCTTTGGCTCACCGGAAGACAGAACAAGGTTGTTCACTCATCTTCTGCTTCCAATCTCTAGTTTCTATCTTCATTTTTTTTTATTTTAATCTCCCTTTTTTGGAAACAGTTTTTTTTTTTTTTTTAACAATTCCGGAACCTAGATTTGTTAAAGTAGAATTTGGTGGTAGAAAGATGCAAAAAAGGAAAAGGGAAAGCTTAATGATATTGTTGGATCTGAATATAGTGTTTCTACATGAA
Organism: Dalbergia cultrata; assembly: GCA_031216105.1. Taxonomy (NCBI): domain Eukaryota; kingdom Viridiplantae; phylum Streptophyta; class Magnoliopsida; order Fabales; family Fabaceae; genus Dalbergia; species Dalbergia cultrata. Next base: position 54,863,306 of record CM062347.1, read on the forward strand.
GTTTTCTTGCTGTTCCATTGAGTATGAGGCAACTTTCGTGGAGGGGGCAAAATTGTTAAGAGTCATTCTTTTGTTTTCCCTCAGCATTGATGTCCCAGTTCAATGGTCACATAATTCTTAAAACATTTAGATTCCAATTTTCACTTGATACTACAATATCATAACATTTGTAAATTATCGGTTGTTCTTATAATCTTTATTAGCTGTAGTTGTGTTCTTTGTAATTTGACAAGTCCTTCAGATCAAGATTGTTTTTGGATGAATTCTGGTCTCAGGACAGATAACCATTTTTAGTGATACACAATTAATCAATTGAAATTCAAACATAAAAATCCCCCTAAACATGGATTCTGTACACATGGTGCCAACTGTATAGTTGAACACCTTTTTCTGTGGCTTTTCCATGCCATTCAAAGTTGAATTCATGCCATTACTCCAACGTTACTCACTCAAGAATCCAGTTTACACTTCACATTTTCCCTCTAGAAAATTTTGACTTAATGAATTTACTTCAAGTCTAGTATAGTACTAGTAAGTAGTACTAGTCCCTAGTGAATAAACTCTGGTTCAGCCATCTCTTGAGAAGAGGAGAGAAGTAGTAGGAGGAAAAGTAAACTTTTAAGAAAGCCATGAATGTACCTATATGGAAGAGGAAAGAACTGAGCAGAGGTTTGGGTCATGTATTTAATGCAATAAATGGGACCTTAACTTTTATAATGATAATAGTAGTAGTTGAAATGAGAATTCAAATTCAAATTGAGAAGCATCAACTATCTCCACAAGCCCTTCTACTGGTTGGTCCTTCCATTTGAACCAATGTCTGTTGAAATGGAAAGCCTAGTGGAAATTGGCAAGCAAGGGACTCGTGGATGCATGGAAGGCTATGCATTTAATAGGAAGCCACATTCAAAGGGTTGGAAAGAGGCAGCGAATGGACTAATACATTGATGGCTGATGTTAATAAGGTCACGGGAACAGTTGGATACCGCTGTCTGCTGTAATTTGCGCACCCACCCACGTACCCCCTCTTTAATAAACAACAATAACAATAGTAATATCGGCACAAAGAAATGTTATCTATACCCCACTTTGGAACACTTCTTAAGAAAATATTGATTAAGATAATAAAAAATTGATTACTATGTTCGATTAGTGTTTACACTTGAGCGTATTGCAATATGAGAATTATTGGCATGTTATTAAACTTATTATAACCTCATTTGATATGCCAATGACATGTTGGATCAAGGAACTTAAATCTTTTAAGCACGAGATTTTGAGTCCAATCCAATATTTATATGTCTTAAAAAAAATGTCGAGGTTTGTGATCGTATCCCAAAAGATTAATCTCTCATTTATCAAATGAAAATATACATAGAGGGTCAAAAACCACTTGAAATTATGAATGTGAAAAATAAAAAAATATAGATAATTAAATTTAACTTTAATATATCATTGCTATAAATTTTTTTGTATAATCACTCATGTATGTATTAACATATTATTTTAAAATAATTGTTAAAAAATAAATCATTATAAAATATAATAAATTTATACTCATAGTATATTAAATATTAAACATTGATTTCAAATAAATAATGATTTGACCATTAATTGAAATTAAAATATGAAATGTTAATAAAGTTGATACAATTTTGTACTGAAAGTGAATGCGATTTTTTTTTTTCTGTTCCTCAACTTATATTTCAGAACACTTTTTGAAAAACTATAATTTTTAATGGAAAAATATTTTAAAAAATAAAAAGTTAGCGTTAATATATTCTAGTTATTTTATCACTATGTATTATCTTTTTACATATTTAATCATATTAAATTTTGCAAATGCACAAAAAAAAAACAAAAAACTTCAAATACTTGAAATGTCAACTATTGTTAGCAGATAACAATGATTCTTAGTCGGTTTTACAAACTCACATTCGATTTTTAACGAGGTACTTCTATTAGTGGTGATTTATAAGTATTTTTATAAGATCTCAATGTGCGCACAAATGTATCCACTCTCAAGTCTTTTTTTTCAAAAAAAAAAAACTTTTAGAAAGATACATAATACTCCTATATTCCTATTCAATTTTCTTTTGACGCAGAGAAGAAAACCACAAGATAACTCCGTATTCATAATTAATATGAGTGTAACTCGGTCTCTGAATATTAATGACTTGTCTCTCTCTTTATTATGAATGTTTTGGCTTGATTATTATCCTATTGCAGCATATGATTGAGATTAACCTTGGTCTTATTATAGAGGGGCACTATATATACATATCTGAATGCAGCTGCACCATAGAGCATTATCCGTGACCACAAAAGGGATTGGATACTCTAAAATAATTTTACACAATTTATTCGTTGGTATCATTAATTAGCAAGTTTGTGCTGGGGCTTTGTAGTAGAAGCTAAGTGCCTCGAACATTCTTGACTATTGAAGCAAAAATCACATAAAATTTAAATAACCTAGGACGGTAATACAGTAGGACGCACAACAATATGGCAATCTAGGAGAGTTATTTTCTTGAAGGAGCATTTAATTTGCATGGAGGGGAACTGGCTCTACTCCTCGAGGGGATTGATCATTGCTTCCAATAATAGATACCCTTGATTCATCCAAAAATTACCATGGTCTCATTTACGGAGGATTAAGGAACAATTGCTCCCAGAATGAATTAAAGACAAGTCTAGCAATGCTTCGACTCTAAAAAATCATCAATTTTTTTTTAAAATTTTTTTATGAATGTTTCATATTGAACCATGAATATTAGCCCCACAGAGAGATTAGCTATACTTGCAAAGACTGTCTCACACATAAAATGAAGAGCGACGAATTTTTGGATTTAATAATAGGTTATAGAATTTTTTGTTTGGGTTTAAAATATGATAGCAAATTCATCATGTAACTTTTCACTAAACACGTGAGAGAAAAAAGTCCAACATTATGAAATAAACTTTCTTAACATGTTAGCCTAAATTACGGCTGCCCCAAATATACTATACGTCTGTACCTGATTAATCTAATTTGAATTGGATAAAAATAAAAATGGATCCGTGTACTAGTCTGGTTATCTACTAATCCGATTAGTTATTGATTGTCTTAACCTAACCCATGTCAGTATTCAATAAACTACGGCCCAAATTTGAGTATTAGACGATGGATGCAAAACGTATTGCTTTTTTATTTTCCCCATGGCCTTCTTTTGGTCACTTTCCATGGCCTTTAATATGAGAGGCTTGCATTTTTTTAAAGGCCTACTGCTGCTGGATCCATCTTGGGCAAGAGAAACTGAGAAAGATACGTTGACATCGAAAAACCATTGTAGAAAAAAATAAATGGAATGTTTGGTTTGAGTTTCCAGTTTTTAAGATTTTGTGGGGGAAAAACTGGAAAATTGAAAGCTCTAACCAAACATATCCTACAAATTCTAGTTTTCAGTTTTTATTTGCAATATTTAATATTTCCTTCACAAAACCTTGAAAACCGAACAACTAAAAATGAAAACTGAAAACTCAAACTAAATATATGTCCGGAGCAGGATGACAAGTGGCAGAACTGCATATATAGCTTATGTCCGCAGGAGTTGGTTCCACTCTTTTTGAAGAACTTGGTTCCACTCTCATTGAATGCAGAGAGTCATGTAAGGCTGATTGCAGCTAAAGTTTGAGGCTCAGGCTGTTTTTATTGTTACTTCCTAAACTTTTCCCCTCTCGTTTTCATTGTTATTTCATTTCAGCGTTTGAAAACAATAAATATATATATAGGGATCAAATCAAGAATTAGGACCAAAAACATATTTAAGGTTATTCTATACAATATTATATTATATTCTCAGTTCATTCATCATGCTTAAACATTATTACATTCTCATCAAACTTTCTGTTAATTATTAATGTCTGTACAATGTGCTAAGAAGCTCGTAGCTCATTGCTACAATAGTTAACAACCTTGCTCTTTACCTTTACTACTGTGGTTGGAGTTTTGGATTGTTGATTTTATAACTGTACTAAGTTGATGATGGGGATCCAAAAATAAATCGTTATCAAGATTGCTCGCGGAATAACTTAGCCTCAGTTGACGTGGTAATAAACACAAAAAACTCCTTACCGTGAAAAAAGGAACAAAAATCAAGTGTGACAAGAGGGTAAATATATATACAATCAACAACGTGATTTGTGTTTTTTTTTTTTCACTTGGTTTCCAACGTAAGCTTAACGTGAATTAAGGGAAACAAACAAAGACAAAGAAACTACTATCTCAGAAAATTGTTGCCAAGGCTATCCGAAAGAAGACATGGAAGGACAGCACTTGGAGCTAGGCTAATGCCACAACTGCAAAATATCCTGCTGCTCGGTTCCCACCTTTGCCAAACAATCAGCACTCGAATTAGCTTCCCTAAAAACATGTGACACCTTCACATTTCACTAATGCTGAAGCAACTCAACGCTTGTTTGTTTTAAGGCCGTAAGTACTTTTGGAAGAAGTAACAATTTTATTACTTTGGAGAAAAGTGTATTGAGAAGTTTTTTTTTTTCTTATTTTCAGATGCAAAGAATTAAGTTTAGATGCAAACCAGACCAGCACTCATTATTTTGTCTACTAATATAGCACCATAGACGTGAGCAACTAATCTACATTTATCATCACCATCACCAAATTCTGAAAAAAATTTATATCCCGTTCACTTATTTTTTGTCTTCATTCTGCACGATTAAAAAAAATCGACATTAACTATATTTCAATAACATTAATTTGATATGTAACTATAATATTTTGGGGTCAATAAGTAAGTTTCCATGCAATTTGTAAGTTATCCTGGTGGCAAGTTTGCTTGGACATTGTTTTGTGGGCTCTGGCCCATAACAAATGGTATAAAAATAGAGAGACCCAGCGACAAATCAACGGTTCAAGACCACAAACCGGTCGAGAACCGGAACCAGTATACCACCGCGGCACCGCCCCTTGTTTTAGAATTCTGAAGAAAGAACGAGCCGCACGCCTTCTTTCTCCTTTCTCTCTCTCTCTCTCTCTCTCTCTCTCTGGCATCGCTTCTCTTCCGTTATCTTCAGAAATTCACCATTTATTATTATTATTATTCCCCAAACCCTAATTCAATCAAACCTCAGCTCGAAATCAATCCCAATCATGCCTCCTCCACCACCAATTGATCACCATGGCGATCCTCAATCCCAATCGCAACCACAATCGGAACCGAAACCATGCCCGAACATCCTGTCCCTGTTCCTGAAGCCAATCATCATGGTCCTCCTCACCTCCCTCTTCTTCCTCTTCCTGGGCTTCGCCGCCTTCCTCCTCCTCCACCTCTTCCTCATCGGCGGCGCCATTCACCGCCTCCGCTCCCGCCCCTCCTCCTCTGATGCCAACCCTTCCCCCTCCGACGCCTTCTCCCCACGCCACCTCAGCAGGCTCCCCCATTTCCGGGTCGCCAGGGGATCCGCCCCCGGACCCGACTCCCGATGCGTCGTCTGTTTGGACGGTTTTCGCAACGGCCAGTGGTGCAGGAAGCTCGCCGGATGCGGCCACGTTTTCCACCGCAGATGCGTGGACACATGGCTACTCAAGGTCGCCGCGTGCCCCACGTGCCGAACACCTGTTCGATTGAATGCCGCTGCTGTCCCCAGAGAGGATCACGATGCCCAATTTTGGACTTGCGGTGTTGTTGATACCAATGCTCTCGCCACCTAATAGTTTGTAAGTCTTAATTATTGATTTTCCCTTCTTTTTTTTGTTCTTAGAACGTTGTAAGAATAAATCTTCCTTTTTGCTTTTTTATTTTAATGTATATTGTACAGTATATCGTATATGAATTGCTGCGACGTTTTTTTTTTTAAATACCCTTTTTGGGTTTTCTTGGAGTAATGGATAGGACTATAGGAGAATGCTTTCAAATCTTGTCTCTATTTTTTCTGATTTGTATGGACGAATAATTTACTTTGTTCCACAGCTACGAACTCTGTTAATCTCATCTTAATTGAACTTCATTAGTATGGGGACTAAACGAATAAATAACCACCTTGAACTTCATTCATCACAGTTGCTTTGAATCTGTGATTTACAAACATGAGTTGTGTTAATTCCCTGATAGAATTGTTGTATTATTAGTCTGGGTTTTTTTACTGTAGGTATTCTTTCAGGACATGAGGATTATATTGGAATTGGGATCCAATAGAGCTCAGAGCTCAATACTTCAACTAGTCTCCATTTTCTTCCTATGGATCTCTTAGTTGTTGAGAGGGTTGATCAAAAGCAATATATAAGGCTTACTTAGCAAAACTTACAAGAGATTGCTACTTGTACTAGGGAGGGTTGCTGTTTCCTTTTCTCCTGCGAACATCTTTTCTAATACTCTTTGTTTCTCAAGCCTATATAGTGGGTTATAGAGAGCTCAAAAACGTCATTTCTCTGATGATTTAACATTGGAAGACCCCAGTTTCATCGCTGTTTGTGATGAACGCCTAGTGTATACTGCCAGGGTAAATTTGTGTCTACACAGCTGACATCTGAAGATTTAATAGTTGATTGCTTTGGTTTGTTTACTGTTAATTGATTGATGATTACTGCTTTAAACTTAACAAGACAAAGAGTCCAACTTGCAGGCGCATATAATTTGAAGTTTTGAACCATGACCATAGGCTGCCTAATCAATGGGATTTTTAGGGGAAATTTGGTGAACCATAGCCATATGCTGCCTAAAATTTGGTGAAGGGAATTGCAAATTTTAAAGAATTGATTTATAGGATTTTTAGAGGGAGCCTCTTACCTGTATTTCTTTATACAGGTGGCTTTCTGAAGTGATTAATTTTTCGGGTTCTCTCTCCCTTGTCAGCATAAAACATAACCACATCACTAGAAGTAAGAAGCTATGAATGAGAGTCACCAAAAGTCTGTCTTCTGCGGAAGTTTCTGCGACTCTGAGTATCCTATTTTCTTTTTCTAGAATTTGCCAATTAAACCATTAATGCGGCAAGAAAAGAAGCAATATCCGTTCTTTACATTCTCCTGTGATTCTCGGCCCAGGCCTTTTAATGTAGTCACTTTGATTGCTTGCCATCGATTTATAAATCTTGCCCAGCCAGGCAGACTCCAGTTTCATCCCCTAGACCCATGTTTACTTTGCTCAGTGCTGTGCAATATGCATGGAATGCTGCCCATATGTATCATGCATTCCCACTGTGTTGCAGCAATTAAGGTCCCTCGCATCTTATCTCTCTTCTAGTTTGAGAGTCTGACAGTCGTGGACGGGGCAATGTCTGAGATTGTGTTGATTAGTTTTCGATCAGTCCTTCATTTGATCATGGCAGTTGGCCATCCATAATCATAAGTGTGGATGGAATTTGCATGAAAATAACTTTGTGGGTGCTTAGCTTTGTTTTTGTTTTTTTCATTTTATTTTTATTTTTATGTTGAATGGATGAGGCATGTGATGGAATCGTGATTATGGCAACAATGGCAACCTTATCTTCATAGGGCAAACACAACCAAGGAGCATGCAATTATTGGTGTGGATCATGTACCTTAGAGCCATCCTCTGTTCTCTGGATGTGACCTTTCTGGAAGATGGCACTATGGCAGGCATATATTGAGTAATTAATTTGCTTAGAAGGGTGGCTCCTGCGTCTATCGCACGAGTCTTTGGTGATTTTCCTGGAAGAAAAAGCCGCGGATTTAATCTTCTCTTATTGATTTACCAGGAGTTAAGATAGCAATTTACAATTCTACTGTTATTGTATGGTGAATTCTATGTAACTTTAAGTGCCGGGCACCATCTTGGATTTGGCAACTTTGTGTCCGTGGTATTATATTTTGACGCCGAGTCTTTTGTGTTGTTTTTGCTTTGGTCAATAAGCCGAGTCTAATAGCCAAGCACTTGCTGACAGGTCAAGGTGGACCATCGGAGAATTCACACAAGAGTGCAGGACATCCTTGATTCATAGGTGGTTTAGAGGATCCAAATCCAGGGTTTATATATGTCTTTACCTCATTAGAATTACAAAACAGCTAATTAATTAATTTATTTATTTTTGCCCCTGGTTTCCGCATTGTTTCTGAAGGCCCTAGGTCCCTAGGTCACCATTGACATTTACCTTGTGTTTTTTGAGATCCATCTCCACGAGTTGAGTAGCACCTCCCTAGTTATTTCATCGGTTTATAATATCTATGAAACGAATTCCTTCGTAGGTATTTCAGGGGCGGAGGTAGGCCAAATTTTTAAGGAGGGCTAACATTAAAAGATAGTGTACATATTCAAAAAATTAATACATATTTTCTAATTTTTTTTCCTTTACCTATTGATTTTAAAATAAAGTCATAATAAATATGTGTGTGTGTGTATAATAAAAATAATTCTTAACAAATTGGTTTCTCAAGAAAGCAATTTCACGGTCCTTATAATAAGAATAAAGGAAAAGTTAATTTATTTTTAATATTTTTTATAAGTTCATTCATCCTATTTGTGTTTTTTATTTGCAATCAATTTAAATTATTTATATATCATGAAAAATTAATTTATCCTATAAATCATGTGAAAATACCAAGGAAAGAGAGCTTGTCCTATAATTTTGACTATGAGGATGATGAAATGATTTTTATTTTGAAGAATTAATTTGTTTGATATTAACGGTTATTACGAAGGAAAGTATACATTCCAATCAAACCTTAAGAAATTAAACATGAATATGTACAAAATATATTCTTTATTATAATACCTAAATATCGAATTAAGTAAAAGGTTTATAAGAATTTATCTCAAATATTTGAATTGCATTTTCTGATGGACATAGAAATAAACAAAAATAAAATAAAAGAGGATGATAAATTTAATTATTGAGATATTAAACTTACTTTAATTCCTTCTTAAGATAATAATAATATAGCATCCTATAAATCCTTATAATATATAAAAAAAAATTAAGGGAGGCGAAATAGATACACACACATATATGCATAAAAATTTTAGAAGGTCCATGGCCACCCCTAAGATATGGGAGGCTCCACCAGTGAGGTATTTCATCATCTTGTATAATATATAAAAATATATATATATTATTTGTACTCATAAAATGTAGAACATTATGTTAACTTACATTTTATCTACCATTGAATGAGATGTTGACCTTATTTGAATGGAGTCCACATTCATCCAATAATGGATGAGGTGTGACTGGACATGATATTCTACACTCCATGAATATAAATAATAAGGGTTCATAATAACACAACTCTATATAACACGGGTAACAATTGTTCATAATAAGACCCTATTTTTGAGGTGAGGGTTTGGAATTTCGCTATGAGACAAGGGAGCTCATTCTAAAAGAACCAAAATGGGGAAAAAGGAGGAGGGTTCATTCCTTTTTTTCTTTTTCATGCTTTCTATTTCTCTCTCATTTATATAGAAAAGGTGACAGAAGCCAGTGGGGTGGGGAAGAGAACTTCACCGTGGAGGAACCCCACCCCATTTTCCCTATGTGTTGTCTTTCACGTCATATTAATTGTGACTCTTTTATCCACTAGGTAATAGAAATTTTATCTATAAAATAGTGAGGTAAGTTAGATAACTGTGACCAAACTTTCAAGAGATTTTAGTAACACACCTTTATTATTAAATGGTTATTTTATTAGGTTCGCTTGAAGCTACTTTAAGTATGCAAGTGAAAATATTCTTCTCTAAAACAGACCCCCCTTAATCAAGACATTTTCCTCGGGGAAGTTTCCATGACGTTATCTTTCCCCGATAAACAAACGGCGGTACGTGATTGTGGTTATTTTATATTCTGCCTGTCTATTGGCAAGAAGTCTTTTCCAATACCAGTCACGAATCATTTTCTTAGGTTGCATCTGGTGAAATCCGATTTACATTACAGTATTACGCGACTTCAATTGTCATCCAAGGTACCAACTGAAGTACAACTACCAATAATAAATCATAAATGTGTAGTAGAGATTCGAGGAAACAAGCACGCAACAAATCAGTTAAACTAAACATGTTTATATATGATTCGCCCAGTTGTTTAAAAATATATATATTCCTTGTACGAGGGAAATAATAATATATCCTTTGAACAAACATTTGAACTAGCACATAATTCGTGGCATTTTGGCTTTAGTAAATGGAGATAGAAAAAGTTGCTTGGATAAATTCAAAATTGCATCTGTCGTCCTTTAATTATTTGCTTTAGATTTGATGCCAACTTTGAGGAGAAGGATAAAATAGTTTATAGTTATAGTATTCGCGGTTTCTTTTATATAAATAACTAAGGAAAAACAAATTACAAACTTTCCCTATTTTCAATTGGTTTACAGATATGTCATTATTTGAATATAATAGAAGTTGACTTAAAATAACTTTCGTGTAAAATTCAAAATTTCATTCAAAATTGTATGGAAGTCAATTTAAATTGACTTTACCTAGATCTAACCTGCAACTGTCACATGCATAGATCATGTTAGAATAGAACTAAGTCCATTTAATTCGACTTCTGTTTTCAATGAAAGTCAGTTAAAGTCGAGTTCTGTTCAGATGAAGTTTATTTAAATCGACTTCTTAGAGACTCTGACATCGTTTGATAAGTTGATTATAATTGACTTCTGAAAACGATTTAAACCGACTTCAAACTGCTCCTCAATCATAAATAGAGCTCCCCATATCAGCATTACCATGTTCAAAAAATTGAGTGATTGAGCGTATTATAGAGAGTTATGTTTATATTCTTGTCTATTATAACGGGAGATTGTAAACATAGTGGAGGGTGAGACATTTTGTAGTTAAATCAAGCTTGGTTGGTTGTCAGTCCACCAATTAGTTTATTAGAGTTGCAAAACCAAATACTATAGTAGTAGGAAGGAAATAACAAGCAAATCTCAAAAATATTCTATAGGTTGCTTGTTGATATTTGGCCCAATAGGATATGATATAGAAGGTTTCGAATTCGGAAGGACGAGCACACCAATCACATGTTCGTTTATTTTCACTCATTTGCTGAAATTCAAGCAATAAATCTATTTGTCGAAATTCAAAATGGTCCTTTAAGCTTTAGAGGTTCAGATCCGGGTCCATCAATTGTTGTTGCACCTAATGCATCCCCATCCTTTTAAGTGTCACGTGATTACGTGCAAAGCTCATATGCAGTAGATGATGCTAAGCTTTGCACATCTTGTGAGATAGGTTGAAGAGTCATTACTAATAAATCCACAGCCAACAACCCCAAGCTAGCTTGCTTGGGGTTTTTTATTTTATTGTGGGCACTAGGATGATGAAAAAATGAAGAAGAGGAGCCTAATCATGCAGCAAATGGCGGTGAAGAAGATCACTAGCTTTTTCATATACAAAACTTGGATGAACAATTCACGTCGTAGTGTCAATTCCAATCTCAATCTCGAGAGCATCCTAGTCACTATTCAGCGGTGGATTTAAATGCAATGCGGGTTGAAGTGAGTGGGTTTTCTTCAGGTTTGGGCTTAGGGGGATAGATTGATCTAGCACCCGACCAAGTGTTTCGCAACAAAGAAGAAGTTTTGTTTTCAGTTAAACATTACAATTTATGAGTCTGATCACATAAAATTTCAGTGCAAATGTATAAAGTTTGACATTGATTCATTGATTGTAATTAGAGTATACGTGTCACTTTTCGACAAAAATTGTAGCTGTGGGAAGAGCAAAAGTTCAATGGACCGCATACATGTGTATTTCCTGAGTCTACGAACCAGCATGTCCAAATAGATTATCATATTATCTGTGCCCACATATACCCCATGGTGCAAACGGATTCAACGATTGCCATCAAATCATTGTAAGCATTGGTAGAGTCAGAGTTGAGGTTCAAGACCACATATAAAGAGGTGTGATTGGCCAAACAAAAGCAATTGCTATGATTTTTGGTGACTACAAGGAATCATATAATGAGCTTCCTAGATGGTCAGGTGGTCTGCAATCTTATATGCTAGGTAGTATTGAGTAGGTCACTATCTTATTTCCCATTCAGAGAATCTCCGCCACTACCTCCTCCCTTCTTACTCAATCAAAGTGTTCTCAAGAAATCGATATGAATCATCTTGCTTTTATAGCCAAAGGTGGCAATGAAGTCGATTAAAATTGTTGCAAAGTCGATGATAATTGACTTTCCTCTACTTCCGACACTCACTAGATAAAGTCAGTTATAATCGACTTCTTTTCTGTTTGAAAAGTCAATTATAATCAACTTCTAGTATAGTTTGACAAGCAACAGAGGCCGATTGATTTGACTGTTGCGTTAAAAAGTGACCATTGCAGGCTTGTTATTGAAGTCGATCTGGGGTGAAAATTTTGGATGAAAATTTGAATTTTATATGTAAGTTGATTGAAGTCAATTTCTATTCTATAAAAAATGGGATATATATATATATATATATATATATATATATATATATATATATATATAAACGGATAAAGGGATCTATGTGAAAAATTGATGGTAAAACAATTAATTAAATATTTTTATTTATAGAATATTTTAAATAATGTGTCCGGTAGTGTAATAATAAATGATTGAACAATATTCGTGAGCATCAAAATTAAATCTATTTTATTTTGTCAATTGTCCCTCAATATCTCAATTTCTGTGTGTAATATCGTGAAACTTTTTTGGGTGTTCGGGAAACATTAGGGCCTATTTGCTTTGCTGGAAACAGTTTTCAGTTTTTAATTTTTGTGAAGGAAAAATTGAAAAAACTGAAACTTTTTTGGATGTCCACGAATTAAACAGGCCCTAATTTTTTGCTGCCAAGTGCGACCCCAGTCTTCAGATTTATAGGAGATTTGTTAGTAAAAGATTGTTTGTTTAATTGACTCATCCATGATTTGCAGCAAAACCAAGACATCGGATGAGCGATCAAATAGGACACGGAACAGAGTCTTCTTAATTATAACGGGAACCAAACAAGGCAGAAAGAAAGAATAGCATGATTTGATAGGATATCCATCAATCAATGTAACTGTTGCTCCTTTCTGCAAAGATATAAACCCCAACAATACCCTCAATAATCTCACCACACTGAACAGAACACACAGCGAGTGTGGAGAGAGAGATGTGGGAATCATCATCATCGTCATCAGGGTGCGCGTGGTGCAGGTGCATCTCCTCCCCAGTGAAGATGATTTTGGAGTCGCTCAAGGTAATTGGCTCAAACAAAGTGGTGTTCTCATCAATCATGGTCCTCACGACACTCCCACTCTCAGCCCTAACAATCTGGGAATGCACGCGCACCCACGCACTCATCTCCCGAATCCACAGCCTGGAGGCCCTGGCCCGCCATGCCCATACCCGCTTCGAGGCCCGCCACGTCTTTAAAGAGGCCCGCCACGAGGCCCTCTCCCTCCTCCGCATTAAGGCCCTCTTCTCCCTCCCCTCCTTCCTCCTCTCCCTCGCCGCCGCCCTCTCCGCCGTCCACTCCTCCCTCCCCTCCACCTCCTCCCTCCGCTCAGCCGCCTCCTCCTCCTGGCACCGCCCCCTCCTCACATCCCTCTTCGTCTACACCCTCCTCTTCGCCTTCTCCCCCGTCCCCCGCCTCCTCGCCGCCATAACCGCCACATCCTCCACCGGGCCCAGGCTCCTCGCCCTCGCGATCGGGTCGGGCCTCGAGGTCTATCTCATGGCGGTGCTCAGCCTCGCCATCGTGGTCTCCGTCGCCGAAGAGAGGGTCGGGTGGGATGCAATTCGGGTCGCGTACGGGCTGATGGAGGGGAGGAGGATTTGCGCGGCGGTGCTGTCGGGTATTTTCGTGGCGGTTTCGGGTCTGATCGGGTCAAAGGTGGAGGTGTTGGTGGAGCAGGAGGAGGATGGTGAGAAAACGGGCGTTTGGGAAAAAGCGATTGTGATAGTTTGGTACGCGTTTGTGGTGCTTTGGAGTTACGTGATTATGACTGTGTTTTACTGCGATTGTAGGAACCGCCATCCTATTAAGGAACCTTTACCTGATCACCATGTTGATCATGATCATGCTGATAAACAACTTGAACTTTCCCTTTGATTCTTATTATTATTATTATTATTATTTTCATCTTTTTTCTGTAGATTTTTTTTATTTTCTTTTTTGAGTCTAGTTGTAGGTTACTCTTTTATTTACTCTTTACCTTTTATTTTTTTAGTTATTGATTATTTTTGTATCTATAGTCTTTTGTTATATGGCAATTTAAGAAGCAATGTAAAAAGTTAATAAACTCTAATCCAGTATCCCTGGGTGGCTTGATGTTATGTTTGTGACGGTGTACCTAAACTACCTTTGTTTGTTTGTTTGTGACATATCCTTATCAGTGATTGGTTGTTGCTTATTTTTTTCTTTTAAATAGTCTTCAAAAGTAAGAAAAACAGATAGTTCCAGTTAGTAGTGACAAATGGAGGATGTTTCGTTTCGGTTTAGAAGCAGCAAGGGAAGTGGGTTCTGGCGTTGCAGTAAATTACATGATGGAGGCCTCCAGAGTTGATAACTTCTTTAGGGGAAGACAAATTATGATTAGAGTTGAAGCTTAGAACAATCATCAACTCCTCCCAGGCTACTATCTGAAAATTGAAAATATGAAGGATATGATGTGGCTTGATCCCAGTCCCCAGGTGCAAAACGGCAATGGACAAGCATATGATACGATTTATAATTGGGTAAAAGATAGTTTTTAGCTTTTGCAAATCTAATTGATTGATTACTCTGTACACAAAATTAACAAGGTTTCGATTTGGTTCCTTAGTTTGTTCTATCCCTAATGTTTTCAAAATATAAATGATATTAAAATTATGAACTAAAACTTGACAGTTTATATTTTGTTTTGATTCCCTACTATTATAGTTTGACATTTTATGCTTTGTTATCATTTCCTAACATTGTAATTTGACCTCTAAATTAATCCTTTTTTTTCTTCATAATTTGGATGTTATCCATAAAAAAACCAAAATTGAAACGTTCTCAAAATGTTATGGACACAAATAGAATGAAAAGTTTTTAAACTCAACTAAAACTTAATAAGAACATAACGGACGCCAGGGGTGTTCATAGGACGGGTTAGGACGGGTTTGACTTGACCCGAACCCGGCCCTATATTTAGACCGGGCCAATTTTGTAGACCCTAACCTGACCCTAGACCCGAGTAAACCCGATCAAGTTCGGGCCGGATTAAAACCGGGTACATACCGGGCATAAACCGGGCCATACACTCCTAAACATACTTGTTTTCCATATATCTAGAAAAAAGAGAAAAAAAAAGTAAGCTAGCAATTGTCCCTAAGACTAGAGAATAATGACAATTAATCTTATTAATGTTCCAAATCCAAACTTCTACCAACAGTACAATAGAAGCAAAATAACTTATTTAAGTCATTCATGTTAGTGGGAAAACAACATCATAGCACATATTCAATAACAGAAAAGTGCAAAATTGCAATAGAGCTAATATAAGTGAAAGAATTAATACCCGATATTGGTAACTGAGCTAACAGAAAATTGCACAACTCCACTCCATTGATTGAATGCTTCCCATTATCAAAGCAAGTTGTCTCCTCATGTCTTTTCATGCATATGATATAAAAACAGCTGTCTTATAAAGATTTACTAATAGAAGCAAGATATGGTTTGTATTTTTTTAGTACAAAATAAGATGTAAAGTAAGTTACCTTTAATAAAATGTGAGAGAATGGCATAGGAATAAAAGAAATTCCAATTGCAGAGGTAAACAAATCTAGATGATATGCCTGCAGATAACAAGAAAAAAAAAAGAATAGGAAGAGAAGATTAGTAAAAATGGAATTCTAGTGTGGTTGGCCTGGAAAGATATACAGGATAGGACACTTACAAGGTAGATTTGGACTAATAGTGACTGGTGATGGAACCAACAAAATTACAATTCCCTTGAATATTTAGTTGACTTAGTTCACTCTAAATCCTATCTATTTTAAAATTACAATAAAAAATAGCATAATCAAAGGAAAAATATTATTCTGAAATTTTCTTTAGAACCTAAAATTACTTTCTCAATCACTATTATCAAAAGAAGGCAAGAAATTTACTTAAACTTTGCTGCATTCATAGGAATTAGATAAACTTACTTTAGAGTTTATCATATACAAAGTTTTCCTAAGCCAAGCTTTAGAGGCTTCTATACAGTTAATGACATATGCTTTGAAACTGCAGTTGAATACAAAAAGAAACTATAGCAACATGACTTTCTATTGTTCTAATCCAACATTTCTAAGCCTCTATACATCATAAGAACAAATGCTTTGAAACTGCAGCTGAATACCAAAAAAAACTGCAGCAACATGACTTTCTATTGTTCTAATCCAACATTTCTAGGCCTCTATGCATCATAAGAACAAGTGATTTGAAACTGCAGTTGAATACAAAAAAAAACTGCAGCATTTTGGCCTTTTACACACCAAAATAGTGTTAAATTGTAACCAGTGAATATAAAAAAAAATAATTTAACCAGTAACTGAGCCTTCCTATTCCAAAAGAGTAAAGGTAATTAACACTCATCAATCTATATTCATGTTTTGTGGTTGCGAACTTGTTCCTTGTAATGAAGACACATTCTTTGAAACATCTGCAAAAACACATAGAGTTAGCCCATTTCATATGAAAGTTTATGGGGACAAACAAAGAAAATATTAGAGTGTTATAAACTAACCATCAATAATACTCTCAGTGCTATCAAATTGATCAAAATCCTTATCATCAACTTTAAGTCCATTGGGGCATAACCAGTTTTGAGTACATATTAGAGCTTCAGCCATTTTTGGTGACAAAGAGCTTCGAAAGACATCAAGCACACGCCCACCTGTGCTAAAGCAAGACTCAGATGCAACTGTTGAAACTGGAATGCCCAAGGTATCACGAGCTATAAGAGAAAGGATCTTATACTTTGAAGAATTTGTTTTCCACCAATCTAATATGTTAAAATCTCCAACATCATTCTCTTCAATTGTGTCCTCAGCCAAGTACTTCTCAAGATTTGATTTACTATCTAAATTAGCTTTGGCCCTCTTATGTTTTTTCCAAGTGTTCACCCTATTTTCAGAAACACCTTTGAGGCTAGATAATCCCTTAATGCTCTCATCTAAATCAACACCTTTAGAAGAATCCCCACCATCTTCAATTTCATTAGAAACTCCTTTTGAATAAAATTTATACAATGAATCCAATGTGTCTTTAACCAAAATAGACATATTAGTAGCCAACTCCTTGTCATATATATCCTCTAAAGTCCAAGTGATAAAATCAAGTTTGTACCGAGGATCCAAAACAACAGCAACAAACAACAATGGGTTAAACTTTTCAACATTCCCCCAATATTTATCATACTTTGATTTCATAGAACATGCCATAGTCCCCAAAAGCTCAGTATGATTATGGCTCCATGATATCAATTGAGTTTGTACTGATGCAATTTCATGAAAGCATTTGCTAGAAGTGACATGTAAGGAGCCTGAAAAACACAAAGTCACTTCATAGAAAATTTTCAAAAACTCAATAAATATTCTAGCATGTTGCCAATCAGAATTTGTAGGAGGACCAGCTTTCTTTTTCCCTTTTTCATCCTCACGAAACCATTTCCTAAAATCAGACTCTTGATCATAAAGTCTATCAAAAGCTTTTTCAAACTTCTCTGCTTGTTCTAACATCAAATAGGTGGAATTCCACCTAGTTGGGACATCTAAACACACAAGACCTTGAGATTTTATCATTTCAGCCACAATGCATTCTTTAAACTTTGTTAGCCTTTGGGGAGAAGATCTAACATACCGAACAGCATTCCTAATGCTTTCTATGGAAGTTTGTTGCTCCTTGATACCTTCATTGACAATCAAATTTAAGATATGAGCACAACACCTCATATGCAAATATTTTCCCCCACACACCAATCCACCTCTAGCATCTAATTTCTTTTGAAGGTATGAAATTGCCCCATCATTTGAGCTTGCATTGTCCACTGTGATTGTGAACACATTTTCAATTCCCCATTCTCTCAAACACCTCTCAATTTCCCTTCCTATGGTTTCACCCTTGTGGTTCTCAATTAGGCAAAAGTTAATAATTCTTTTTTGCAATCTCCATTCTTCATCAATAAAATGCGCAGTCAAACACATGTAGGATAAATTTTGGTTTGATGTCTAACAATCTGTTGTTAAACAAACACGGATGCATGATTTCATAAACCAAGCCTTAAGCTTTTTCTTTTCATCTAAAAATAGTTGATAACAATCTCTTGAAATTGTCACCCTAGATGGTACAGTGAATCTAGGCTCTAATCGATTTAACATCTTACGAAACCCACGCCCTTCTACAACCTTGAATGGCATTTCATCACATATCACAAATTCAGCCACAGCCTTCCTACAATCCTCCAAGTTATAACCAACAGGTTTCATGCATAGACCATCTTCCTCTCCTTCACCAATCCTTGGCATATACCCATGAAGTGTCCCCTTCTTTCCCACTTTACTAAATATCCATTTATGAGCCCTATGTAGGTGTTTATTCAGTGAATTAGTGCCATGTTTGTTTAGGTGACAACTATACACTGCACGGCAATGATTGCATTTGGCCTTGTGTTCTCCCTTAGTCTCTACCAAAGGAAGCTTAATAAAATGATCCCAAACGATTGACTTTTTACCCTTATTAGCCTCTCTTTCACCCTCATTTTTCTCATCATCATTTTTCTCACTAATTACTGGTGGAGCTGAAGTAGTAGTTGAGGTCAACATATTTACATTTTTGTTTGTTGAAGGATTTGAGTCTATGCTGCCAATTTCATTAACTGAACTTGAACCAAATGGCTCTCCCTTCTCCATTTGTTTTTAACTAAACCTAATGGTAAGAAAAACAGTAAATAATTACCAACATTGAATTAAAACAATAATTGGTTTGAATAATGTCATTTGTTAAAGTGTAAATTGACTAAAGCACCCATAAGTGACAAGCCCATAGAATAAAACCAGAATATGAATCATGAGGAGTGAAACAACTAGGTTCTAGAAGAGTTATTAAGTCTCAGGCATACCTTAGACTCCAACTGTTGTGGCTAACAGTAGGCTCCACCAATTGTTCACCAAAGCTAACTTGAAATCATCGGATGGATGAAATAAGCTCTCCTGAAAACAATTACAATAGAGTCAGAAATCAGAATACTTATTTTCAGTTGTTCATAATTGAATATAACTTTAAAGAATGATTACAGTTAAAGTAAATTATAACTTCAATAAATTTTACCTGTACTAGGAATAGTAAAACAGCAATACTAAATATAGAACAATTAAATCTGTGTACCAATTAAAAGCAGATGAAGGAAAATCAGTGAATCTTATAGTACATGGATGTCCAAGATCTTGACTCTCAATAAACTTAAGCAATTGAGAATGCCATAGACTATAATTTGAGGGATTGAGATCAAGAGAGACAAAATTATTAATATTCAGGGAAGAGAGATAAGGATAAGGAAAAGGATTGTTGGTGGCAGTAGATGAATTCGATGAGTTCGACATTCTAGAGTCAAGGGTAGCATGAGCCATAGGTAAAATCTGATACTATAAAAAATGCTTATGAAGAAAGGTTTACTATTTTCTCACAAGTTTACAATAATTGTACATTTTATTTATATAAAGCCAAGTTACATGGCGTTGCAATATTAATGATTTTATGAAATTTTTTCATCCCAGTTTTATTCTCTACAAAGCGTATTCTAAAACAGTAGAAATTGTTCCCCTTTGACTTATGCTGTATATTTCCTCTCTGAATACATATATTTTGGCGCCGACCACCCAAGTTTTGTCTGATTATCTTACTAAACTATTATTAAAGGCCTAAATACACATCTCTGGTTAGCTCGGACATGTAGTCAGTGATCCATTTTTTGCGAGGAGCCTTTGTACTTTTTCTCAAAAGATCAAACCCGTGTTGAAAGATATCTTTGGTTCTTTTTTTTTTTTTTTTGTAACGAATATCCTCAAAACACTGCATTAAATATTAAAACAAAAAGAAGTTGAAGATTTTTGGGAGACAAGGAAGTGGGTGGCGATGTGCCATTGCACTAACGGTAAGGCCAAAGAAATATATACGAATTTAGAAGAGGAAAACTTATTGTATAAGGGGGCTGGATTTTAGCCATGCAGCAAACGAAAAAAAAAACTCAAATAACTTTTCATTACAATTTTTATTTCAGGAAGCTTCAAACTTAGCCATGACTCACCCACCCACCTAAGATAGTGGTGGTGCTTGTCTTCTTCGGCGAAGCTTTAGCGACTGGATGTGGGGCTCCGTGACCGGGCTTCCCGGCGAAGCTTCATCGGCTTTCCGGCAAAGCTTTAGCGGCTTCCACGAATCGGTTTCGTGCGTTTGTAGTCTTGCAAAAGCAAACCCCTGACTCCGAGGAAGCAACAGGCAGGCAGCGGCGTGCGTGTGCGGTCTCGGCGTGCGTGTGCGGTCTCGTGCGTGTGCGGTCTCGGTCTCGTCCGTGTGCCGGTGTGGTGGTTCTGATGGGTTCCAGCAGGTAGCGGCGTGCGGCGATGAGAGAGCCTAGTGGCTAGCAAACCTCCGAGCTCCGACTCTGAGGATTGAGGAAGCAGAAGCCAGAAAGGAAAAGGAGTGGGTTGGTGCCTTGGTGCTGGTGTGGTGGAGTCTTCTTTCCTTTGCACTCTCTACTCTCTGGACTCCACAGGCATGCATTGGAAAAGCAAAATGAAAAGTGTTGTCTTGTCTCAATTTGAAAAGTGAGTGGGGGTGACGTGACAATGTGACAGGTGAAATAAAATTAACACAAAACAATTCTAACCGGGCCGGGTCGGGTGACCCGTGGCTTGGCCCGAATCCGGTCCCAAAAACAACTCATTTGTCTTAATCTTCAAGCTGGCCCGTCCTTATTTTCCAACTACCGGGTCAGACCCGGCCCAAATGTACCGGGTCCGGATAGGGTCACCGGGCCGGACCGGGTTGTGTACAGCCCTAACGGACGCAAATGAAGTTTTACCAGAAAAACAAAAGTTCACATACGGAATTGACCCGCTCAAGTTTTCACTTTTCAATAAGCCTTAGTGCAGGTGTCTATTTCCTCCTCTCTCTCTCTTTTTTCACTTTGGATAGCTCATGGTGTTAGATGTCTTGCCTATTAATTGAAATGTGTTATGCTTAGGACAAGGGGCTTGTGATCCGCGCTAGACTTCTATTTCGTCCTCTCTCTCTTTTCTTTTTTCTTCATCCCATTTGAGCCACTTTTGTTGGCCCAGACACCTCATTAAACTCAGCTCGAAGTTGACATGCAAACCACATGAAGAAAATTCTCCTCCCCCAATTCAGCCTTGATTCTGTCACTCAAATTCCATAACTTACACTCTCCTGGAATCCCATATTAATTGCATTCTTATCTGAGATACCCAATCTCACAATAGAAATGACAAGTTAATCTCATCTTAGATACTGAACCCTATGTTGTCTCTTTCTTCTATTTCTTTTTTTTTTTAATCAAGCATTCTCTCACCAAAGACAATCCTGTTGGAGAATTTTTAAATCTTATAGGAGGATCTCTTCTCAATACTAATTTTTTCATACTAAACCCTATGCTGTCTCTACCAATAGCATAATCCACATCCCATCCTCCTTGAGAGAGCTTCATTCCCTTCTTTTTCCTAACTCTACCAGTGTATCACACCACCTCAAATTGAGATCGAAATAGAAAGTGAAGAATTTTATTAAATTTTTGCGGCTCTTAAAAAAAAAAAGATATCATAATGTGTGTTTTGCTTATCTACATTTGCCACATTATATTAGTAGTCAATTAAACAAGTAAAATGTCCTTCACATTATATTAGCGGAGTTATAACTCTAGTTAATGATAGCCTCTCTCTTTTTTTTTTTCCAAATAAAAGAATTGATTCAAAAACTTTTTATATATAGAGGTTAAATTTACAATTTATAATGTGTAGAGATTAAAATTATATTTTAACCCTTATAATTTTATACTCACATAAACCTACTCCATTATTCAAATCAAGCGTACATATTGTTAATAATTATTTTTTGGGTTACAATATTGTTAATAATAATAAAGTATGAAAACATGCAAACTTTTGTTTTTGGTTTGGTGCAAGGTTTTTTTCTCCCTTTGGTCATAGGATTTTTGGCCATGTTTTGGAATCGTGGTTCAAGCCTGAATGAGGACTCTAAAAACTAACAGGCCAATGGACCCAATCCAGCATATGGTTCTCCGAAGCTTGTCCTATAGTTTTTTTTTTTTTTTTGGGCATTGTCCCATTAAATGATGAGTTTTTATACGGTACTAACTATGTTTAATACCGTATGGTTCCAAATAGTATTATAATAATAAAATAGATGTAAAATCACATTATACCAAACATAGTCAGTGCCGCATACAAACTTGCCCTCTTATAATACCGAATTCACAAAGTTTGGCACAATTTATTTGGATGGGGGTCGCACAAAAAAAAAAAAAGAAATCCATTTTGAAAAAAACAAATAATAATAAAAGAAGTCACAGTATAAGCCAAATACATTTTAAGGTCTTTGACCAAAGAAAAAAAAAACATTTTAAGGTGCTACTGAAAAAAAAATTAAGGGAATGTGTTGACCAAATAAGCTCAAGTCTAGTTTATGTTTAGAGATGTCAAAACGGGTTAAGCTCGTCGTGTCGGTCTGCCAAACCCGTTAATTTTAGCTGGCTGAGTTGAAATTTTGAGCCTGCCAAAAAATTCCAACCCACTTAACTCGCGGGTTTGGGCAGGCTTGGCCCGCAGGTCAAGTATCTTTTTTTAAAAAAAAAATTTATAATTTATTGGTAAAAAAAGTAAGAAATGTATGATCCAGAAAAGATAAAAAATAAGAAATGTATACACTCATCAATATAGTAACATTGTACAATTGAAAATATTCACTCAAAGTTAAAACTTAAAAAATAAAATAGTGTCATAACTCACAAATAACACTATTAATAATAATATTTTTTAATCAAAGTTACTGTCTAGTTGTTATCAACTTTGAAAAATTGGGTATACATAAATAAAAAAAAAAATTTAAAAAAATTCTAGAAAAAATTAAAAAATAGTTTTTTGAAATTTTTTTTATTTTTTGGCAGGCCAGCTCGCGAACCCGCTCTAAAATGGGTTGAACTGACTATTTTAGCCCATATTTTTTGGCAGGTCGGTCCGCCATGCCCTACCTTCAAAGAGCTTTTTGGTATGGGCCTAAAACTGAGCTGGTGGCCGTTTTGACATCCCTATTTATGTTATACATGTATCTAATATTTTTCTCCCTTTTATATGGTCATATGTAGTGTTGCGCCTTGATTATTATTTTTTTTTTTAAAAAAAGAAAGAATTAGAAGTCACACTTCATACTTAAAAAATAACTCATTAATACTATTTATTTTATTTCAGCGTTTTATATCCCTCATTCTTTTTTTTCTTATCTAGTGCATATTAAATCCCTTCTTTCCATAAAAAAATGGCAATGGATGTTTCACACTTTTAAGGGTTATATATATTTTATTCTTGAATTTTAAGTTATATATACTTTACATCTTAATTTTCAAAAACGTACATTGCAACACCTTAAACTTTTCAAACAGTGCAAAACCTTAAGTCATAGCAGACTGTCAAGTTGCACATAATAAAAAAAATGCAGTGGTTAAATGCATATGAGAACCTACAAACAAGGTGTTGGATTGCACAAATTAGAAATATAAGGTGTTTAAATGCTTATAAATCGTACCTTCAGTAGTAACCAAAATTATGAAAAGGGATGTTTTGCACTCTTTGAAAAATTTAGAGTATTACGATATATGTTTTGAAAAGTTATAGTGTAAATTACACATGATATAAAATTCAAGAGGATAAAGTGTATTTCACCCTATTTTGAATACTAGCATAAACCGCATAAAATTGTTATAAGAATATATAACATATATGATGAAATAAGAGCTTATATAGTACTTAATGTTTTAAGGGAGAAAAAATCAAAATGTAAGTAAGATTGAATAAAAACTATTTTATAAATAAATAAAGAATAACCATTATAAAAGAATTTTTATATCATAAAAATCATTCACTTAAGTATTAAAATAAATATAAAAATTTTCATTTATGGTGTGTTTGGTTAGAGAGTAAAAATGAGGATAAAAATTTTCCAAATGAGCATCGTGTATAATTTTACACATGAAATTCATCTGAGAAAAATTTACCCCCTCTTTTACTCCCCAACTAAATATACCCTTAGCGTATGTGTGTGTCTGTGTGTATATATGGCAAAAAAATTCTATATAAATTTTAGCATAAAAAATAAAAGTTCAACTAAACAATAATTACATTTAAAATATAAGCCATTTGTTATACTTTGAAATAATTGAGTTTTTTTTTAATGTTTTTTATTATCAAAAAGTTTAGGTAGAATAAGCGAGGATACTCCATCAAAAATAAGGAAGACCCTTAATCTCTTTGAGAATTTCCACAAGAAATTACATATTGCTCCATTAACAAAATTCTTACAGCAGTTAGCATATTTAAATCCACCCCCTTATGGGGTATGAGACACCCCTTTCGGATCTTTAAACAATATTATTATTTCAAAAAATATTCAAATAAAACAATTTATTGAGATAATAGGATAATATGTAAAAAATTAAAGATTAAATACCTAACTTAGTCCCTCAAATTTATAGTAGAGGGCAAATTAGTCTATCAAATTTGAAAAATCTCATATTAATTCCTCAAATTTCACAAATAGAGACAAGTTAATCTCTCTGATAAATTGTTGTTTGAATTGTTAACAGAAATGTTCACATGTTCTATTAACTTGGTTATGTATACTGTTAATTCTAATAGTGGGTCCAAACTTGCTCTACTCCTCTATTTTGCGTTGAACAAATGATGACTTAAAATCAAAATTTTTCTTGAGCATAGAACTATGATGAAAGAGAAGATGAAAAACAAAATGACTTCATTTAGAGGAGTGTGGCAAGTTAGGGCATTTGAAAACTTTTAATGAGCTGGAATTGAATTGAATTCTAGTACGAATTGAATTCTTATGTTTAGAATAAGTGTAAATTAAAGAATTCAATTCAATTCGTTAATTTGGAATGAGTTTAAAAAAGAGTTAATTTAATTATTTTTACTATTTTATTTTTCATTAATGGGTTAGAAACAAAATATTATTTTCAAAACAAAGTTATTTTAGTATTTTCATTTGTTGGAATTCAATTCTCATACTAAATCATACTCCTTTGGGTCTTATTTCAATTCCATAATTTTTTTAAATTTCAATTCTCATACAATTTCAATTTTTTCACTTTGAGTTATTTTTAAAGTATAGAGTTTAATTCAATTTATTAATAGAATTAGATTTCAGATATTTCCAAACACCCATTAAGAATACACGGAAATGAGTTATCAATACACATAACGAAACTAACAACGATTTCATTTGGTGTCAAATGTAGGATTCACAGTAAATGGAGATTATGCTGCTGTCTTCAAATAAGATAATTAGGAACGGATAGAATAGAACAGCGGAGGACGACAGGAACTGAGGAAACCTTTGGCAGTGGGCAATGGCTTCAACCATTCTGCCACCCATCAGCGCTCAGCTTCTCTCCTTTAACGCTCACTACCGTTCTTCAACTATCGTCAAGTAAGTTCTGCCTTCCTTTCAGCTACCCACTTCCTTCCTTTTTCCCGGAATTCGGTTCCATCCTGGGGTTACTCTTTCCGCTGGAAAGTGTTTTTTTTCAACGAAATGGTTTCGACCCTTTACTCTCATCTTCCTAATTTTCCGTTTTCTCTTATAAATCGACCCTTTTGTCTCTCTCTTTCGCACAAATTTGTTTGCTTTTTGGTTCACTGCCTCTCTCTTGAAGTTTAGGAATGGAAGGTTTTGTTGGAAAGAATCTATCTAGCTTGCTTCTAATCATTGATCGTTGTTTTATAAAGCTGAACCATTTGTGTGCTGTATCCTGGTCTTTTATGGCTAGCAGAATGTGGAAAGATTTGGGCATAAAAAAAATTATTTGAAATTAAATTATTTTCCCAAGTTTTGAGGGTTTAGTTTGTTTACCAGTTGTCAACTATTAACACAAAATGATTCAGAATTGAATTGAGTTCTTACATGAATATCATTTGGAACAAGAACTCAGTTGTTAAGATATAAGCAGGAAGCATAAGAAAGTTTACTCCATTCTACTAGATAATTGTTGGATTTTATCTGTACATGAACGAGGAACCTAATTCTGTTATTACTGATTAATGAGATTTACCTATATGTTTTTAGGTGGGGGTGGAGAACAGAGAAAGATGCAAGCATAGTTGCCAATAGAACCAGGGGTCAAGCATTTCAAATCCTGGCAAATAATGTATGCATACAGCGAAGAATTCCTGCTTTATATACACTAACACACACATACACACTAATACAATTACTGAGATGAGATAGTTCTTTTTTAACCTTTTTGAACTTCTGTATTTATATAATACATCGGAAATTTCCATGTCTTCTATGATTCTATCTTATGGTCCTAACATGTATTGACACAGACATAAATGCTTAGGAGGGAAGGATTAGATTGAAAACTTAAGAGGATGGCAGGGTATGGAAAAGGTAGAATGGTCACATTACAATAAGCAATGACACAGGTTCAAAATGCGTGGGAGTTATAGCTATTGAAAAAAAAGCTACTGAATATTTATTCAAAACCTTGGTAGCATGTCCAAATCAAACCCATGCAGTAAAACCCAATATAATGGTTTATAACTTCTTGGTGCACCTGTTTTGTTCTTAATATGATTGCTTCACATAGTGCAATTGGCATTAAAACTTAATCCGCATTGAAAGCACTCTTAGTATAATATATTTGCTTCATGTAAGAGTATCTGACTTTCTTGTATCTCAAATTTCAATGCTTTTCAATAAAAATCACAGTCATTATTAATTTAACTTGTATGCTTATAATTGAATTCTTCCTTTCTTTATGCCTTCTAGTCTTCTATGAGGAAACAAGGGATGCTATCTTTTCATTTTTTTTGCAAAGAAAAAATTGTTATAAGTTACAACCTTTTCTTGTGAATTGCTTGTCGGTTTGTCATATTCAACTAATGTTAGCAACTCATATATACTCACGTTCTCATGTGTGACATTCATGTATGGTCCTTTGACCTGGCATTTTTCCGCTTTCTGATAATGAGATCTGCATTTTTTTTATATTAACTATACAGGTATCTTCAGGAAAGGAAGGTTCAAATAAAGATGTGATCATGGTTGATCCTGTTGAAGCCAAGCGATTGGCTGCCAAACAAATGGAAAGAATTAAAGCAAAGGAAAAACTCAAGGTGAAAGCAGTCTTATATTTTTTTGGATTTGAATCACATATGTTGGCATTATTGTCACCTATTGTGGAACTCTAAAAGAACTTTTTAAATTAATTTTCCTACTGAGTAAATCATCACCTTGGTCCTTGGATTTTACTAACTTTATGTCAGTCCCTGATTTTTTTAACTCAATATGAAGTCCTTGAAAAATGACTGTATCATTCAAATTAATCCTCATTCACTTCTACCTGACAAATATGATGGAGCTTAACATAGAATGACTATTATCCTTCCAAAACAATCCTTTCTCTCCGGTTGAAAAAAGAAGGACCACCTGTAAACCCTCTAAATCCCTGTAAACACCTCCCATTTGAAACCTATTATCCTTGGTTGCTGCTAGTCTATTGAGATGTGTTGACAGTTTGAGATTCTAGTTGCCGATTCAACACATATAGTAGTTTTCTTTATCATCAACTTCAACTGCATAAAACCCTGTAGGGCAGTA
This sequence comes from Dalbergia cultrata, assembly GCA_031216105.1. Taxonomy (NCBI): domain Eukaryota; kingdom Viridiplantae; phylum Streptophyta; class Magnoliopsida; order Fabales; family Fabaceae; genus Dalbergia; species Dalbergia cultrata. The sequence continues at coordinate 54,891,159 of CM062347.1, forward strand.
GCCACCCTAAAGGCCATCGTTAAAAGTGAAGGTGACCAAGAGTCTAATTGATAAAGGTAAGCTGGGTTAAATTCATGAAATAGAGAATTGTCTGACAAAAAGACAACATGGCATGGGCACGTCATTGAGAGATAGGAATATAACTATGACACCAGTGATGATGTACTTAAAGAGTTAAGCGTTTGACATTGTGTTGGTGTGTGTTGTTTGCTGCTACACCACCGCAGATTGAATTGGTTAATGATTGGTTAAGGAGAGGGCAAGTCCAAGAAGACAATATAAAGAATTTGAGGGGCCTCTTCTCATAGATGACATTGCCATATAAAGAATTTGAGGGGCCTCTTCTCATAGATGACATTGCCTCAACTTCATTCATCAAAAGAAAGCTTAAAGAGATGTGAGAATTTCAAGTTAAAGGAATGGAGCAGGTGTGGATAAAAGCTTATAAATGAATGGAAAAGCTTTAGGAACAAATTTCTTGTGGAAAGTAGAGGAGATTCTCCAAATAAATAACATTGGCTCTCGAACAAATACTTGTACTTGAGCAATCTTGAGTACTAGCCATTGGAGTTATGGACTTGAAGCAAACCAATGGAATTTCCTTTATTCCAACGATGAAGAGAGAAATTCCCTGAAATATGTGGGTAAGAAGTCAAATAGGGATTGATTTGAGTGATACAACTATTTTATAAGGACTTCATGTCAAGTTAAAAATATCAGTCTAATATATGAAGTTACTAAAATTTTCCAGGGATTAAAATGACGATTTACTCTTTCTCTTCCAATTAAATATCAACCGTCTAATTGTATTGAAACCATTTCTTCAATTTCACTATAAATTTAACCAACTTAATGTGGTGACTGTAGAGAAGACGTCAAATTGAGGCAATTAATGGAGCATGGGCTATGATTGGTCTCACAGCAGGCATAGTTATTGAAGCTCAAACTGGGAAAAGTATTCTGACTCAGGTGAAATTTGGATTCTTGTCTGTGCTTTCCTTAGGTTAGACACAGGAAACTTACATGAGCTCAAGTAAACACACACAGACACAAGATGGTATTCATGCACATGCACACACCACTCAAAATCAAATGGGTGATATCTGATATATGAATTATTTTTTATAAATTTATTACTTCCAACCATTTACCTGTTTAATGTTTTGACTTAAATATCTTATTTCTTTCAGCTGGCAGACTACTTTGGTGCAATTGTTCATTTGTTTGTGCGGTAGACTAGTTCCAAGAGGTGTATGGATAAATTACATACCTAAGAACTGCAGATTCTTTTTTTTTTTTTTTTTCATTCTTTGACATTCTTTCTGCTATAAGTTTGCCAATAAGTTTAACTTCCGTCTCATTCTCATGCCAAGCCATGCAATTTTCACTGCTCAATTTTCCTTGTTGCTTGTTGGTGCAGCATATGTAACATAGTTTTGCGAAAGAATTGAACTGCTAAATGAAATGACACTCAGGTGTCTTCAGTTTTCATTATGTAAGTTGGAAGCTATAGGTTCATATTTTACAGCTATACAGAAAATTATTATAATCAAGATATTCGGATCGGTCCTCGCTGCTGCTGCACGGAAGCCTCTATAATAATGCATTCATAAATTTTTTTTTAACCCTCGAACCAAACACAACAGAAAGAGTACTGCATCTAAAAGTTAATATTTGATTGAAAATTTTCATCTGAATATAATGCTGTAAATTTAACAACTATGATGCTCATGGGTTACAATTATAGCTATAAGAATTTCTTACAATTGTATCATGCAAATTGTAAAATTGAAATCACACGAATCAATCTCACGAGAAAGCGGGAAAAAAAAACCAATCAACTCATTACAAGCATGTTTGGTAATTGATAAATTCTAGAAAATAATTTGTTTGCAGAAGTTTAAGAATATTGGTTGTTTTGAATATGAATAGTATTATTTGTATTTATAGGGCGTAGGATATTACATTGATTTACATTTCATCTACTATTGGGTGTGATATGGATTTCATTTAAGTAGAATTTACATCTCATTTAATGGTAGATGGGTATGAGTCAGTACAGTATCCCACACTTCATGGATATAATTATTATTTCTCTTTGAATATGGAAGAAAACAAACTATTCAAACACCCTAAAACTCGGCACGTACAATACAAGTTGGCAGTAGTTTATTTTGACATTATATTAAGAAATTGAAAGCTACCTTGAAAATAAAATCACGAATTGATTACAGAAAGCTCAATTTCAGGGGCTACTCAGGATATGCAATAAATGCAAATCTTGTGGTAGTGGACTGGGCCTCTTTTAAACACCCACTGGACGCGTTACTATCCAACCACCAGCCCGTTCAACCCTTGCGGCGGACAACATTAGTGAAACCTTTTTTTGAAGTGCTGCGGAATTGACATGTTAATCATCATTAAAGTTTTATAAGGAAAAGATCTCATGGCCACTTCAAGATTCTACTTTTCAGAGTTTGTTTTTCCCAATCCGAGGAAAGCACTTTGAAGACTTCCCACCCTTAAATAAGATCATTTCATTTCTCTCAGTTTTCAATCTCGAATAAAGTTGGGTCCCTTTCGCACAAAACCTTGCGTCTTAGAGTATTATTATTACTATTGTGCAATGTCACCGTAATAATCTGAACGCCGTATATGTTATGCTTATCGGAAATAGGAAATAACGATGGAAAGGTCCACCAAATGTCATGGAAAGTTGCTAGTGTTGATCTAGAAAGTTAGCCGCGGTCACAACAGGACATGTGATCTCCGAGCGGTGAATTCAACACTGGACTTTGCAACGACATCAAATTTAAAAATAAGGTATGGATTAGTATTCGTCAAAGGGACAAAATGAATAAACAAAGTGAAACATTGCATCAAAATAAATAGAACGAGCTAATCTCGGTTGCAACCATATCCTTAGGCTTAATTTGCCCGATATAAATAAACTAGGGGTTTTTTGTTCTTTTTATTTATTGGCATCTGCTTCTATCAAATTACATACCATGTTTCCAAGAATTTGACTTGCCGTGTTAAGGATGTGGAGCATATCCTAGAACAACAAATTACAATAAATTAAGTTTCCGATCGCATGCATGAACTTTGACCGAAATGGGAACAGTTTTGAGTCCACCAGCAATGTTTAACAAGGCGAGTTACGTGAAGGGGAATGAGTATAAATAGAAGGACCGCTATGGGGCCCCTTTTCAAATGCGCCACGGCCGGTATATAATCATTCAATGTTCTGAGTTCTGACTGTATATATATCTTATCTGGACAAACAACCTTAGTTGAGTGGTACACATAAAAAATTTAAAAGTGGAAAGTGGAATCTTTTTAGGTTTACAATGACATCAATCACCTTTCTTATGCTCAATTTCAGTTGCACTCCCTCTACAATGGCTGTTTCTAGACCACCACCAATTGAGCGTTGAAACAACTCTCAGTAATGCCGGCAAAACTTAATTTTCCTTCCAACTGGTCAATACTGTATAGGATTTGACATTATGGGCTACCAATTTCACAGTTTCCAAACTAAATTAGGAGATGACTAAGTATAAGCCAAAAGAGGACCTTAAGTATTCTTCTTTCTTCTATTCTTACCCACAACAAGATTTGTCAATAGTTCAGTACTATTGGGCACTTTAAGTCTAAATTTCATTAGATTTTTGGAAAATAGGAAAGTATATCTATGATGTAAACGCACATCTTGATCATACTTTTTCAAATATCATGATTATGATACATATAAGCGGGGATTATATTTGGGGAAAAGGGAATAGGCTAATCACATTGTGTAATCTTAATTATTTGCACTGGTGGGTAGATAAAATTGATAATAGCTAGATGAAAAATGCCAAACAAGAACACCAAGAGCTTGTTTGGTTTAGATTTTAGAATAATTACTTTTGAAATAACTGATATTGAAATAATTGATTTGTATTTGAAAAAATATTAAAAAAGTGAGTTTAAAAGAATTAATGTGAGATAAAAAAATAAAAGTTAATATTTTTTACTTCGATTAAATTTAATTATTTTCAAAGTGACATACTTTTCTCACAAATAAAAAACCAAAACAAATATTATCACTTTTTTCCAAATCAATTTTGTTCATAAAATATATGGTGCCCAAACATCCTGTAAGTGAGCAGAAGGAGCGGCAGGGTACATTGTTGAGTCCGTGGGTCAACAAAAGAAGCAGCTTCCTAGGAAAGGGGCATTGCTCAATTAAAACCAACAAGGATAAGGATAGAGATAGAAGTGGGGCAGCTGAAGAGCACCCAAAACTTGGAAAGTGGCTTCCAGAAAGGGTCCCCTTCCGTAATCCTCATCGAGTCAAAGTTTGGTGAAAATTTTTAGATGTCTATGAACTATGTAAAGATGAACCTTAAATTTTTAAGTTTATTATAGATTTATTATTATTAGTTATTGAATAAATATTATTTTTATTTAATAATTTAATTTAATAGTAAATAATAAAAAATTTATAATAGACCTAAACTTAAGAGGCCTATCATAAAACCTGCCGTTTACGATGAAGTTATTTTCATTATTTATTATGTAATATTTTTATAGTAATACTAAGTATGAAAAAAAAAAAAGAACACTTTACGTGATCATTATGTAGGTGTAATTTTTTTCCCCTACAAATGAAAAATTATTTTTGTTTTTATTTACAATCGAAAGAATTTATCCGGAAACGTGTTCTTTTTAGTTTTGTCTAGTCTCAAAACCCGTCCCCATGGAGAACCAACTTTTCTAAAACGTGGTTAATTGCGTCTCCAACCAACTTCTTGTTCTTCTCCCAAGTTTCTACTTTTTTTACTTTTCTAATCCCAACATCTACCAAGGAAATGGTTAGCTAGTATTCTTTTCCTTATCCGATCTCTTATCACATATGGCCATATCGGTGGGCTCCCGTCACCTTTTTGGACCAATCTAAATCTAATTAACGATATTCAAATTTAATTAAATTTGCTCAAATTGACAACTTGTGTGGACCAATGTTGTGAGCCCAAGTCATCCACCCACGTGACCACACCATCTCACATGTAAATATTTCAATTCCAATAGGCCTAACAGTTGACCATAGTATTTATTTTTATTTTTATTTTTATTTTTTTGGGGTCCTTGCAATTGGAAATGAGCTGTTCTAGCGTGTGTTCAGGTTCCATTTGGGTGAAGAGGATCCAGTTAGCGTTTAGGTGTTTTAGGTGCCTCACCATTTAATTTTGGATTCAGTTTGGGAGAGGGCTCCACCACCACCCACTTCACAAACTAGTACCATCTGTGTATGTATGTACAGGTTGCGCAGAAGTAGCTAATCAAGGACAAGTAGACAACTCATATACATGCACATATGCACTTGTCTAATACTGTCCCGTATGCAATGCAAGGTCTCAAAGATGCTTCTGTGGAACCGACATGAAATGAAGTTTCTCCCCTGAACCCTTTTGGGAGCAATTTAAGGATCTAAAGTTATAAGGTTAGAGAGGTGATGACAGCCTGCTAGCCAACACTATTATCATTGTTGAAATGGATTTGTTCACAACGTGCCGGCCATTCCCGAACTTTAATTCTTACATGGAACATTTTGATTATTTTTTTTTTCTGTGTTCTTGTACTCCATAGTTCAATTTTTTGTGCTAGGACATTCTATTTATTTATTTATTTGTCCCCCAAGTCATTGTGGAAAACATTACATATGTCGATTATCTTTTTAGGTTAGTTCACAACTTTCGCATGGTTTGAAAATTTTGAAATTTCCCCCAGTTGGATAGAAGTCGTATTTAAATTTAAGTAATACAAGAAGATAAATGATGCCACATAGGGAGTTCCAAATTAAAGTAAACTATAGTGATATTTTTTTGGTAAATAACTATAGTGATCTTTGATTTGCAATTAGCATCCACTAAACGTAAGGTTCAATAGCAAAGTTATATCGATATTAGAAAAAAAGGGAGAGAGAGAGAGAGAGAGAGAGAGATGAAGAAAAGAACAATAAGAAAGAAACCATGTAGTACTGCTCTTCTTGTTTGAACCATTCTCGAATATGCTTCCCTTGTGTTCAACCTCTATCTACGCCAGGGGTTCAACCCTTTTTCACGGCATGACGCATTTCACCTTTTTCTTTTGCTTTTTTCTTTTCTTTTTATCTTATCTTTTAGCATTTATATTAAAATATTATATTTTTAAAAACTATAATGTAATAAGCCAACCTAAAATTCATATCCAATACATTCTTTTCCCAAGTAATATATATATATATATATATATGAGAGGTTTATTACGAGAGTAAAGAATAAACTTGGACTGTATAACTATATATAGATTATTAGGATTGAAAATTAATTAATGTAATTAATACTCCATGTTAATTTAAAAAAGTCACATGACTTTATGTTTTAATCTTAATTGTTTGTGTAAGATCTAACGATCAAGATTTGCTACTTTCATTCTCACAATAAATCATTTATCATCTCATATGGTATGCTCCGTATATATATATATATATATATATATGCCAAAATCTCCTTTGCTACGTACGGAATGGGCAAATATTTATTCTTGATGAGGCTGTTGGCCTTGAAGAAAAGGATAATGTTTACAACATTAGAAAAATCATAGAGAGGGAACTAGAAGGAGAAACCACCTAATTGGCCACTAAGAATATGAACAAGAACAAAAGGAAAGATCAACCTTCGTGCTTTTCTTCCACGGCTGAAAAGCACTAATGTAAAATATTTGAGAGTTTTTAGTGTATTTTTATTTTTTTTCTCGCAAACAAAGACATTACAAGAAAGGTCAGAACATTATATTTCCATGCACCGTACCTCAAATGTAATCCAGAGCAGATCATGTTTCACTTCAAGCATTTTATTTTTAATTCCTTGTTCAACTTAACGATAACTACAAATGATGAAGCTTGTCAACATGTATTGTGCTTTCGAAATTGCTTCGTCTAGATAAGGCCTGTATACCGTGGAAACAATATTTTGGACGTATATCAAAGTCTTTGTCAGCTGCCTTATCTACTAAATTCCAAGCGCATGCTATATGTATATCTTCCCCCACTTTTTTTATTTGTTCAAAGACCAAAAAGCTAGCAAACAAGCAGGTCCAAGGGAACACGAAGGCAAAAAAGACAAAGTGGACTAATATATATATTATGTCCAAAAACCACAAGATTAGGTAGTAATAATATTCTTGGGTACAAAACCATAAGAAAGATAGAAAGATAGCTTGGAAGAATGCCTTATACTTTGAATATTCCTATCTTCCTACTAATATTCAAAAAAGTTGTTTCAATTATCTATGCATTACAATTAATTAAACCCAGAATTTGGTGTGTACTAGATCGTGAACTTTTCTGTTGGAAAGAGACCTTGATTGGCTGGCCTACTCAAAGGAATCAACGTGATGGAATTTTTTATTTGGCCATACTGAAAAAAAGGGTTGGCAGGCTGTCATGCTTGAAACCAATTTGCATGATGGTGGGCTATAAAGAAATTTGATTGAAAATAACAACGCGCATCAATAGATAGGATCCGTCAGCTATATGCATGTCAAATACTTAATTACTCTTTTTCCCAACCTTTTTGTCTTTCATATTTTGATGAACATTATCGCAATACTAGTGGTTTTGGCTAATGTTATGTGCGTATAGGGTAAATAAGTAAGAATTATTAATAAATAATAAGGCTGGGTCCCGTAAATACAAACAAATGCTCAGTTGTTTTTTGTCTTCCCCCATCATGTAAGGGTCACAATCTTTTCAGTAGTGTTTGAAATCATAAAAAAATGAAAATGATTTTATTTAATTTGAAATAATTTAAATTGATTTGATTTATGAATTAAATTTTATGTTTGGAATGATTAAATAGGAAATAGAATTCAATTGATTTACGAATCAATTCTTATATATGTTTAAAATACACAATATTATGTTTGGAATAGTTAAACATGGAACTAAATTGATTTAGTTTGCCTTTAGTTTTAAAATCAATTCAATTCCATACAAATCTCATCAAATTTAATTTGCAAATCGACTCATTTCTATTTTTTAACCATTCAAAACACACAAGAATTGCAAAAAATTATCCTTCTATCTATTGATTAACTTAACACTTCATCTATCTATTGTTTGTTATCTATAACTAAATGGATAACTTTCTAAGTGTCACATGATAATTCCTAATTACATTTTTTAAATGACTTATGACAAGACTAGTTAAAAACAGAACAGGTATGGAAATGTTTTAACCCAAATTAAAAAAAAAAAATCAAAGCCTAAATTCACTTTTTTCATGGATTAAAATACATTCATGCTTAAAAAGATTTGTGTCAAAATTTTGTAAAAACTATAATACACACACACACACATATATATATATATGCCTATTATTTATATATAAATTGACTACATCTGAATATTACATGGCAATTCTTAATTACAATTGAAGAAAATCATTTCAACTAAAATCTTTATATTTATTTTTATTATTTATATAATTAAATGGAATATGTCTAAGTATCATTTGACGACTCCTAATTATATGAATACAAATTATTTCCACAAAAATATATGTGTTTTCTATTAATAAATGAACCATTTTTAAGTGTCACTTGGCCAATAACTCCCGATTATAATAGAAAAAAATATTCTTGCTAAAATTTATTATTCATGTCTAAATGGATTTTCTAAGTGTTTTGTGCAACTATTAGTTATAATTAGACAAAAAAGAAATATTCCGCTAAATATTGTAATAGGTTTCTCTTGTATAACCAGAAAGAGACTTCGACTGTTGGACATCTTAATTAATGTCAGCTAGTACAAGTACAATAGAAACTGCGGTAATGGCAAATGTAGCAGTGGAAACAAATAAATCGTGTAAAATAGCACTAACCTTTGCTGGTCTCCCTAATGGTATTTCATACACACGGTTCACATTGTCAATTAAGCTCACAAGTTAAGTACTTGGCGTAAATTATAAGGTACCATCAGCAAGCGGCTATCTGATTAATGTAACATTAATTATTTAATACCATTAGGAGCCAGCTACACCCTATATATTAGGTTGGATCAATTAAATGATCAATTAAGCTCTTTTCCGTGCAAATTCCATAATTCATTTAAATTTCAATGCCATCCATTTAACATTGCGACTAAGTTATCTGTGACTCGTATACTTTTCAAAATTGAATATAATTTCTAATTTGTAACAAAAGTTTCATAAAATAACGAGTTAGTGATGTGACGAGGAAAAAACAACGAATTACTGTTTTCTGTGTGCAACATTGACGCCGTGCTTTTTTTATGGTTTCGTCAGAAAATAAATAAAGCTCTAGAATTGTAATATAAAACAATGAGTAAACACCCAAATTAATTCATAACAATTTCAGTATTCGATAAGCTTATCACTGACAACTGAAAAGTATCAACTTGGTCCCTGATAATGTCAAAAGTCAGACACTTACTATTCCCTAAACTGAAAACATTAATAGTGTTAATGACAATTTCATTACCAGACAAATTAATCTCTAATGTGATTTACAAAAAATAAAAAATAAAAAATCATCATTCCACGTCCCCCTTTCTTCTTCCATCATCTTCATCCTCATCACCACCACCACCATCACCACCACTATTGTAAAAAACAAAATTACAACAACTACTTAGAGTGCAAGATCCCTATTTCAACATCTCTTCACTCAAACATATCTTTACCAACATTATATTGCATCGTCCATTTTTTTACCCCATCACCAAATAGACGCAAATGAAATAAAAACAAACAAAAAAGAACCTGACCCCCACAAAAAAAAAAAACAAAACAAAACCTAAATCCCTAAATTGGCTTATTATGAAACAAAAAAACAGGGGTGATGACTTGATAGCAAGAATAGGCGACGGAGGAAGGGAGTGTGATGGTGGTGATCCTCGTGAGAAAGGAGGAGCTTCGCAAAGATGAGGGCACAGCGATACCGGGATCGCCATACCCTCCAGTAGCAATGGAAGGACCATTACAGCGTCAATTTTGCGGTGTCTTCAAGCTACCTTCGCATCGGCGACGGTGGGGGCCTCCATTGCGTACGGTGGTTGCAACTCCGAGGACAGTTCCTCATGGTTTTCTAGCAAAGTTAAGGATGTGATGTTGATGGCGGTTCATGGTGATAATGATAATGATAGATTTGGGTAGCTATGGGTTGCAGTTTTTGTGGTTTTCTGGCAAAGGTTAGGGTCATGGTGGTTTACTGTTGTTGGCTAGTAATTGATTCAATGTAGAGATGCGGGCTACCTAAGGGATGGGAGTGGCGGAGGAGGCAACAGAGGAGAGACATGGTTGGAAGTGATGGAAGAAAATTGGTGATAGTTAGTGTGTATGATGGACAATGGTTTGATGTCTGGCAGCAGCAGTGGTGGTAGGGAGGATGAAGAGAATGGAAGAAGGAATGAGATATGGAATGGTGATTTTTTTATTTGTTTATAAATAAAATTGTCATTAATACCTTTAATATTTCCAATCTAGGACTAGTAAGTATTCAATATTTGACATTGTTAGGGACAAATCTATGATTTTCAGTTGTTGCAGACTAGCTTATCCGGCGCCAAAATTATCAGGGACCAATTGGGAGATTTACTCTAAACTAAATTATCGAATCGAAAGCACTTTCAATTAAAGAAATTTAGTAAGACCTTCTGTTTATGACAGTGAAAGTCTTGTAAGTTTCAAATCAGCCACCACCGCATTGTCATGTAGAATCGGCTGATGGAGGATTGTGAAACGAAAATTAAAAGAAAGTATTTTATATATTGTACGTGTTTGTGTATTAAAAAAAAAAAACCAAAGATATAATTCAACGTTGCTTTTACTTTTTTTTCTTTTCTTTCCCTCACAAATGCCTACTTCACTCAGTTTAAAATGAAAGGCGTACTTCATTAAGAAGCAGTAAAGAGCATTACATCGGTGCACCAAATCAAATAGGAAGAGGGGCTAATTTGGTTTTAATCTATTTGTAACTCATCTAAACTTGACATAAATATACTTTCTTTTTTTTTCCCGTTAGCCTTTACTTTTTCTATGATATCCCAAGTATAGTATTTAGTGATATATAAATTATTTTATTGGTATTATTATTATTATTATAGTTAATAGCAAGCCGTGTGCGTACATATGCATTATAAATAGAATATTCATTTTAGTTAGTTGTGTAGTATGCATTATAGTTAGAATAGGTGATCGTGTAGTATGCATGTAGTATGCATTGTAGTTAGAGTAGATATTATAATTAGTAGTGCTAATGCATTATAGTTAGAATATGAATTATAATAAGTAGTGTATTTAGCATTAATATTAGTTATTATTATTATTAAGTCTAGATATATACCACTAATATTAATAATAATTAATATTACTAAGTGTAGCTAGCATTAGCATTATTATTATTAAGTGTACCTAGCATTATTATTATTTAACATTATTATTACTAAGTGTAGCTAGCATTAGCATTATTATTATTAAGTGCACCTAGCATTATTATTATTTAACATTATAATTACTAAGTATAGCTAGCATTATAATTATTATTACTAAGTGTAGTTAGCATTATTATTATTTAACATTATAATTACTAAGTGTAACTAGCATTATTATTATTTAACATTATAATTACTAAGTGTAGTTAACAATAATAATATTTATTATTATTATTAAGTCACTAATATTATATTATATTTGTGTATAAATATATGAGTGTAGGAGTGTGTATGTGTAAGAAATGTTTAGTTTTATTTTGCTAAGTTTTGCTTCCACCTCTTCTAAGTCAAACGTCCTCTAAACCAAACCTCTTCTTGGCCGAACTCATCTCTTGTCAAGCTCATGATCTTCATGGCCGAGCTTCAGTGAACCTAGCTAATGCTCTCTTGGAACGTTGTGACGCTCCTTTCTTTTAATCTGTGAGATTTGTTATTTGTACCATTCCAATACTTCAGAGTAAAGTTATTAGTAGAAGCACACTCACGACTACCAACGGTGAGTGGGATTAAGCTCATAATCATACTTTTGGTCATTATTAATATTTTTCCATATTATATAAATTATTTATGAAATTTTAGAATGATTTATGTCAAGAGAATATATTGTTATAATTATGCCTATTTTAAAAATATTTTTACTTTTACAGTTATCATGAAAATTAATCATTTTAGAAAAACTCATGGGACCATAATTGATACCTTGCGTGTTATAGAATATCTTTTTCCTAGTTTATGAAATTGTGAGACCTTAGTTTAATGTTTACAGTAGAAATATTAATTATCATGTTTTCAGACTATGTATTTCCTATGAAGATTTTAGAATATTAGATATGATTTATCGAAAGTATTGAATAAAGTATAATTCATAACAATTGTCAGATACATATTCTATTGATTACTGAAATCACTATGTCTACAAGCTGGTGATCCCTTGGGCATGATTTTAGAATCTCAGTTATGCTATAGTCAAATTGTTAGAATTATATGAATTCAGAGCTTTTATATTTATTTGGTTTATGAACAAATTATTTTATATTAATTAGTGAGAAACAGATCAGCGAGTTAACGGCTGCAGGATTGATCGTTAACCTTGGTACCAAGTGGTCCGCTAGAGGACTAGCTCACCCACAATAAGGAACCTAGTGAGGTGTCCATTTATGAGACCTAGTTAGGTGTCCATTTATGGGACCTAGTTAGGTGCCCATCAGATTAGCCATTGGCTCAGATTTAGCTATTTAACTCAGATAATTATTTACAGAATAATTCATGTTTCTCTACTAGTTATTGTCATAGATTCAATTAATTTATATGTAATTATATATGTAATATATTTTACATCAGTTGCATATATATTTTATGTATTTTGTTATTGTCCCGTGTGGGTTGTGAGTGGAGGCTCGCTCACTGAGTTTTGATGAACCCACCCATCTCTTTTCCTTTCCCTACAGATAAAGCTACAGTTTCAGTTGTACCACAGGATCCTCCGTAGTAGTGCTACAGCTTTTTTGGTGAGCTTCGCTTTGGAGTAGAGCTTATTATCAATTATGTCAGTCTAGTAGTGCTCCAATAAATTGTGTAGGCAAGATCCCCGGACATGCATGATATATTTTCAGAATTTCTATTAATTGTTTTGTTATGTTTGGCTTTGGCCTATAATATGGATTTTATGCAGATTTATGTTCAAAATTTATGTTTTGAGAACAATTTCATATTATTGAAGTTTTAGTTGAACTTGAGATATTTTGAATAAATTTGGATTATTTATGCATATTAGTCGATTCACGTTAGAGAACTTACGTGGGACCTAATTCCTCATGTGCCGGTCACACTCCGTAGGTGGGTCGTGACATTTTCTATCTTTTATCTTATATTGATTTTTCTTTATGATAGACAGCTACAAATCTAGAAAATTTTTGCAGTGGGGGTAAAAATAATATATATATAAAATATTAATTTTTACATAACTTTAATAATAATATGAGATCAAATTTAATAAATAATGAGAGGAAAATATTTTATACCTATATATTTCTACATAGATTGTAAAATTTTTGTGGGAGCATGAGTCTTTAACACTTTCCCAATAGATCTGCCCCTAATGATAGGCTTGGTTTGAGATGATAATAAGATGAAAATTTTGGTACAAAGATTTCATATATAAGAAAAAATATATGCAACTCGTCTATAAAATTTTTTGCCTCCCTTTTACTATCATATCGAAGTATCAAATACAATACTTTTCATTCTATCGAGGAGAGCATTATCTTTTTCTTATTATTATTTTAACTAAGATATCAGGAGAAAAGAGGTGGGATAGAAATCGAACCCGTGACCTTGCTCCCATGACTCATGAGGTATATAGGAGCCTACCATTAGACTATGAGTTCATTTGCTATCTTTTTCTTTTAATTACAACATCAGAATTTGTTTTATTAAACACAATTCATATTAAATTATACTTTATTTGCCAATGGGATTGACTCATGTAGTAAAAAAAAATACTTTATGCACCAATGGGATTGACTCATCTAGTCGATCTTTCAATCATATATCATTATGATTTAAATCTGATTTTCAAGTTTAATTTATCGATGCGTGATTTATAAGTACTTGTATAAATGTTAAATAAATTTGAAAAACATGTTCTAATCCTAAATTGGAGTGAGTCTTTCCTTCAACCTATTTTTTTAAATAAAAATGTCTCCATATTATATTTGATTGCCTTCAAAAGTTTTAAAAAGTGCAACTTACGTACTCTTCGATGGTAAAGTACTACTCTTATAAGTTATAACCCCTCTTATATAAACGTTATTAATATATTTATAAGTACCATTATAAAAATAGCAATAACAAATATTGTCTCTCTGTTTTTTTTTTGTTGGTTGTCCAATCCACTTTGAGATTGTTTTCTTTTTCCGTGTGGATGTGCTAATTACAAATGTTGAAGGTATTCGTCCCAGTGGTTTCCTTTTGTGCTTTTAACGTAACAGAGTTTGGCAGTTTATATAAATTGAGATAAAATATTTATTTATGAGTTTAATTTTAATACATTAATAATATAAAAGAGTTTTATACTATCATTTAATCAAATCTCTTATTTTGCATATTTTTTAAGTAGTAGGGATATGTGTCAATTCTGATGTGATACTATATTATTAGATAATTATCTAATTTTTGTTACATTGTCATTCAAAAACTTGAACCATACATGTCATTTTAGGCTGAGACACAAGAATTTCTTTCTAATTATAATTGCTCTTTCTTCTTTAAAATGATGGTTGATTTTTTATTTGTCTGCTCAACACTATCATTATTTGAACGGTACTTTGATTGTCTACTAGGTATATTTAAAATGTTTTATAACATATATGACCATTCACCTACATAATTGAGTAAAGGGGTGAAGGGGCCTAAAATTCAAGAGACTTAAACAAACAGATCGAACAGTAAATTACAAAGGTGAGTCGAGCACTATGTCCTGATTCAAAATCTTGAGACAATAAGTCTACGAGTCCTTTCATCGTACATACTATTCACTCAATCCAAACTTAATCAATAGGACTCCAACTCATACTTAAAACCAACAATTCCAACTTAGCCTCAACACCTTTCTACCAAAAAGTGAAAGCCTAATCTTTACATGACTATATTTTTAGATGTGTCAAAACGAGCGGGCCCATAAAAAAATATGGGTTCAAATAGTCAGCCTAATTCATTTTAGGGCGGACTAGCCTACCAGCCTGCTAAAAAAAAAATGTCTTGAATGAATTTTTTTTAAAAAAAGTTTTTAAAAAATATTTTTTATTTGTGTATTCCCAATTTTTCAAGACTTATAACAAATATACACCAACTTTAACTAAAAAATATTATTGTTAATAGAGTTTTTAAGTTTTAGTCTTTTGACTTCTGCTCACTGTTATAGTGTTACTGAAATAATGTAGTGATATTTTTTTTTTGGAAAATAAGTCTCTTTTTAGTTTTTGAGCAGTTGGACTTGTCTGATGATATTCAATACACAAGCTTTTAATTTTTGATATGCTCAGATGCTCTTACTAATTAATAAATTTTAATTTTTTTTTAAAAAAAAGCCTTGTCCTCCCCAACTCGCCTAAATCCATGGGTTAAGCAAGTTAGAATTTTTTGTTAGGTTTAAAAAGTCAGCATAACCGGCTAAAAATGATAGTTTTAGCGGACCAACCTGACGAACCATACCCGTTTTAACATGTCTAGATACTTTCATATGATTAGTCAGCCATTTTAGATCTTGTGTGGAGTAAAACTCTACTTTGCTTTTGGATGAATATGCTGTATAAGAAAATCTATTAATATCTTTGACATCCAATTAAAAAAATTAGACACATGTTTTGATTTTATTTATATAAGCATATCGGAGACATTTTAATAAAAGTATTTGTTAACACCTTTTGATTTTCTTTTTTCTAAAAGGTGCAAATACCTGAATCAGTGGAAAAAAAAATCAAAATGATTAAATCTTATGCGCATGGACAATCGTGAAGCGTGAAGCGTGAGAATGTTCCTGAATCACGAGCGATAAGCCTAACAAAGAGATTTACAAAACAATCAAGACAAATGATTAAAATTAGAAACAGGAAGAAAGAATGAAAATGTAGCGGATGAACATGAAGATGATGATAAAGAGCAAAAATGCAAAATGCATGACAATAGTATAAAATCAACTCAAATAAAATCCATAGAATAAGAAGCTATAGGCACGCAGAGGAATAGGTGGGTCCCAACTTCCTGGCCCATAGAAACACAAGATGCCGGCCACGTGAATGGCTAGCTTTTTAAATAATAACAATAATAACTTTGTAGATAAAGTGGGCCCCATATAATGCCACGTAACCCTATAAAGTGGACCCCACTCACGGTGTGGACCATAGCTATATCTACCTCATCTGTCTATCGCTGAGCATGACACATCTCTCTCACAGAGTTTCTATCTCTATCTTCTTCTTTTTTTTTTTAATTAACATTTCCATCTCTATGTTTTTAGTATAGAATTCGCGGGCGCAGGTCCCGATATTTGCTTCAAATAAAAAGCCTTCGAGGATGACTGACATGTTATTATGTTATTGTTGTTGTTCTGGTTCGCTTAGGAAAATCGTCCCCGTTCTGCCACGTGGTACGCTCTTGATCCACCACGTTACAATTTATATCTGGTTCATTGAACCGCTCGACTATCGTTAACCGTAAACCCGGTCACTGTTCACTTCACCTGTCTTCGGATAAGGTTTTTTTTTTTAATTTTTAATAATTACTTTTGGGCGTCAACAAGCAAATGTGAATTTATTAAGATTTTACGGAACAAGTGCTTTCAAAGTTATCTTTGCAAACTTATTTTAATTTTCATCTCCTCTTGATATAAGTTGTTTCCACATTATTTTATTGCGTCGGTATAGTATATTGATATTGATGTAAGTTAACTTCAATAAAAAAAAGTTGATATTTTCACAATTACAATTATTTTATTTTGAATGACATTTTCACAAAATTCATCTTGAATTAGAATTGTATTTATATAAATATGTTTATGTTATGTAAAAACAAGTTATTTTATTTTTATAAACAAATTTTCATGTATTACTTCTAATCAGATTAACGCAGGTAAGTTTGCAGAGAGTCAATATTGCTTTGATGAAAAAAAAAAAATTCCTTTCACAGGGAAAAGATAAAAAAGATATAGCGTCTATTTAAGTTTGAAGTTTAAAATTATGCCCTGCTAAAACAAAATTTAAAACTTCCAACCACTAAGTCTATTACCATAATTATAAGTAACCAAAATTCAATTATTTGAGTTGGTAACGCCATTTGGTGTTCTCTACGTACAGGGTAATAATTTAAGGTGCAAACTACAGCTTGCTTGTTTCAATAGAGAGATAGTCATCCGCAATTTATTTATTTTTCCATTCCATTTGTGTTTCTTGGAAACAATATCTAGTATTATTACTTCTGGTCGTCAATTAAAAAAGAAAAGAAAAGAAAGACATATTACTTCTAGTTGCAACCAATCCACAAGTAGCGACCCCAATAGTACACAAGCGGACAAAATTACCATGGCAATATCAAATAGGGAATCCGTATCAAAGGATATTAAAGAGAAACTTTAAAACTTTTAATTGTAAAAAATAATAGTTTGATAAAAAAAATAAATGTCATTAATTTTAATATTGTTAATATAAAATATAATTTATATTGTCATTAAATTTAAGAATTTAATTTTAATATACTGACTATATAAATTGTTTTATACTATTAGACTATATTACATTATTATTCAATCAAATCATCTCATTTAAATGATATTAGTATAGGATTCAATTTCTATTGCTATTACTACGTATGATTAACTATACATCTAATAAGGGCAATTTTAAAAAGGCTCAATTCATTTATTAATCCAAAATCCAACTACTACAAGTGAATTGACTCCAAATAAGGGCAAAATAAAGGAATCTATTCGAGACATATCCACAATTTGTGAGTTCGAAAGCTTGGTCCAAGAAGGAGCTTAATCCCTTGAAAATAAGAACTTGGAACTAACTGTCACCTTCAAAATCCCTGTTCAATTAAGCACTTAACCAAGGTAAACCTCTTTCAAATTCTACTAGCCTCTTCAACCTGTGATGACTTAAGCAGCGGACTCCTAGCCGGCAGCGCCTATTGATGTGCTTGGAACTTGGAGCAACGGATGCCATTCTTTGATCTACTACCTCTTTTTCTTTTTTGGTAGAACTACCATTTTGGTTCTTAAACAATGCAATATAATTGCCTCATATCTAATTATTTGCGAACACAATTATATAATATTATTATATGGAGATTTTTTATGTAATAAATTTATAACAGTACAAGTGAACACATTATTTGATTCCACAAAATTTTTGTATCAAACTATTTTATCTTTAAGAAAAAAAATTAATTTTATGATCTCTCAAGATTAAAAATGATGGACACATTAGTTTCTCTGTTAGTTCTTCATTAGTAAATTTACACAAATGGCATGATGCAATGATGATATGCCATTAAAATAAAAGATGAAAACAAAATAACGTTGTCTTGAAATATATTACACTTATTTTGGTATCTAAAATTACACAAAATAAGTTATTTTATTATTTATAATGGAAATTTAAATGACTCATTTTATGATTTTTAATCACCAAAATGAGTTGTTTTAAATTTCATTTTACTTCAAATGATATACGCATCACTTAACATATTTGTAATAACTCAATATGTAATTTCATTAGCATTTAAATAATTAAATATATATAAAAAGACTAATGTGATCTATTATTAAAATCTTAAGGAATCACAGATTTAGTTTAGTTTTTAAAAATAGTCTTGCAAAATTTTGTTGAATAACATAAGTTACTTATCTTGAGATTATGTTTGGTTAAAAGGTAAAAAATAAAAGTAAATTTTTTATGAATGAATTTTATGTGTAATTTTATACATAAAATTTAACTACGAAAAATTTATTCTTATTTTTATATTTTAACTAAGCATACCCTGAAAGTAAACTTTTTATCGATGTAAGCAATCCGTGTCTAGTTTATGTAAAATACTTTCACATTAATAAAAATTAAGGTGAAGACTGAAATACCTCATCATAATTTGAAATGTGACACGCCTTGAAATCCAACAATAAAGATCATAAGGTTAATTAATATATCAAATCACGTGTGGTGCACCATAATATTGTTTTAGCTTAGGCCAACTTTAGAAATGTGGTTGAATATATTTTAAAAATTATCTAGATTTTATTCATACGATATGAGAATTAAATGAAATTATTTGGGTGCGAGACAAATAAAATTTTGTCACTTTTAAAATTTACAAATGTGATTAAGTGCATTTTTAAAGTGACAAAATTTTTTTTGCACGGTCATAGATTAAATAGAATTTTCTGGAGCATTATACGGATAGAATGCGATCCTTTTAAAAGAGCATTTAAAGACATTTATGAAACTTGACAAAACTGAAAAATTATTAGAATTAAAATATATTGTACATGAGTTGGTAAATCGATCCATTTCGTGATATTTCACCCTTAGATGACAAGGTACATCCACACTCAATTTGGGAGAGAACATTGAAGCCATGGTAAAAAATTAAATCTAAAATAACAAAATAAAAAGTAATAGTATAATTTTTTTGAAACATACATTTTTCACACAAATTGTTATTAAAAAAGTATTAAACTGTACGAAAGATTTTGATAAAACTTCATCCAAAAGAAGTAACAAAATATATTTAATTTGCGTTTTGAAAATAACAACTTTTTTCTTTCCTTACCTGATTTCTGAAATTCATTATAATTTATTTTTAAACATTTTTCAACAGATTTTGACAAAATTGCGTTCCCTATAATCGTAAACACTGTTCTTAAAATTATTATTTTTACTTTTTATTAAACAAGTAATGATAATTTCTATTTTTCAAAGAAAATATTGCAGATGATTTTATTTTATTTTTTTGGAATCATCTTGACACAAGATTGTGTGATTATTGGATTTCATTTGATCTCAGTGATCTTCTATGGAGCAACGTGTAAGGATAGGACATCATGGGAGAACAGTGTTGCGAATTGAGGGGAACGGTGGCATGAAAGGATTGGTCCCAATATAGGAGGCGTGGATGCCAACTCAGCAGTCGAAGTGGTCCGTGAGTGTAAGACGACCCCCACACGCCACGTTCCTTAGGCAGGGCACCACTTGGCCATTTCTAGCAAATCATAATATAGCACACCAGCACAGCCCCACACCACTCACATAATAAGCAAAATTATTTAAAATTACACAGAAGACAAAGTAAAAAGGGAAAAGTCTCCCAACCAAATCTCTTCAGGCTTCTGCAGATCTTCTAAGAGAAAGAACGAGAAACAAAAGTGACGTGGCAAATAATTCATATGAAAAATAGGATTAAAAATTAAATAAAATATCATAAAAAAATTATTTTATCTTTTATTCTTCTATTTAACTTTATGATGTAACAAGATAAGAAAATTACTCAACCTTACTTGCACAAACAAAGTTTCTAAAAGAAATCAGAGAAATTTCATATAAGATAAAACTGACCTCTAGTAGCTACCAAGTTTGGAGGTATTTATATTTCTTATTTAGGTTAAACTTATTTTTTAACCTTATTAGACTAGGTCCAAATTACTACACTACTAACTGGGTTTAACAAACATAAAAATAAAATAAAACAAGTCTTGAAACATTTTAAAATAAAGAAACTACTTAGATAAAAATAAATAAACCAGACTTGACCCAACATAACTGGAACATATACCTGATACAAATTAAGTCAATAATTCAAGTCTTGAAATGTCTATTTACCCTCCTAAGCTCGTATAAAAAAGTCACAGTGAAAAACTTGCGCCATCTGTGAGAACATATATCTACATTTAGATTATTTAAAGCGATAAAATTAATAAAAAAATATGGAAAATTAATTATATTTAAATTATTTAATAAAATTTATACATGATGTATATATTATTGATCTAAAGGTAATTAAATATTTACTTTTACACTTTATTAATTTTCTCCAATTTAGTGGAGCTAAATGGCTAGTTGGTGACCCAATTGATTTAATCCTACTATTTCCCTTTTAAAACGCTTTCATTCATCACACTTGTCCCTCAACTAGTTCAACGTTCAACCAAATATATATCTAAAAGCCCCATTATTATTTCGGTAAAAATCAAATATTAAAAAATTTTATTTTTATAACTTTTTAAATGGGAGGACACATTATTATAAAATTGTGTAAAATTTTATTTGTATCATCGATGCATACAAATTAAACCATTTGAGTAATTGAATGACATATTAGCTTATAACAGTGTAAGTAATTTTAACTATTTACAGTAGGTAACGTCGCAAGTAAAATAATCGTCATATTACCTTCTTAAGTTATCCTTCTAAAACTAGGATGTAAGATTTCCTTTTTATATCCGATCTCCTAATCTTCTCGAATTTTCCATTTGCACTGCTCAATAAAGTCCTTTTATAGTTGACAGTGTGTCATGAACAGATGCATTTTAGATAAATAAATACAATAACAATACTATGAAATAAATATACTTATCTTCTAAAAAAATGAGGATTTTTTATTTTCGCATAGCATTAATGGCATGTATAATTTAAGAATAGATCGACATTTTCTCTTAGATGTAAGTATTGCCGTAAAGATCACGTGATCCTATGAACTCGCATTCAACTGATAATATATTTTCCTTTTTCTTTCAATGCCCGCATCCTTATCCATTTTGACATTCCACCGGCTACACCCGGTAACCTCTTAAAAAAAAGAAAAAATAATTAAAAAATTAAATGACACATAATAATAACTGAAGGATAATGTATCCGGTAAGAGAGAGAGAGAGTAATCTGCTACAGTTAGCACTCAGCAGAAACAATCGAGTAGAACAAACCTGATGAAAGCCGATGAGGACGATCTAGAAAGCAAAACAAATCCCAACCGTCCAAAATCGGCCCTCCGCGTAACCCATATAAAACCCCCCCCCCCCCCCCCCCCCCCCAAGACTCTCTCCTTCTCTCTCTTAGTTCGTTCGTTCTTATCCGCAGCAGTGTCGTTAGTTTTGTTGCAGACACACAACACAACACACACACGCACGCACGCACGCTCTCTCTTTCTTTCTTCTTCTTCTTCTTTCTTTGTTATGGAAGGTGTATACCTCTCTCGGATTTCCATTGCTCAAAGATTCATCATCCTCCTCTCCAACACCACCCACCTCGCCACTCACCTTCTCCTCCTTCACTCTCCCTCCTCGAAACCAATAAACAAATAAACAAGATAGTTTTCTTTTCTTTTTTTCACTTCGTGTTTCGGTTGTTTTTTTATTTCTTTCTTTGTTTCTTGGTTTTTGGATAATGCTATCGAGATCTTGCTTAGGTCTATTGAATTTGGTATCGGTAGACGATTACCACGCGCTGAGCCGCGTGGCGAGCCTGATGGCGGTTCCAGGAGTGACACACGACGACGAGTCGCAGATCAACCGCGAGGACCAGAACAACCTCGGATCGGACGAGGCCGTTTCGCCAGTACCGCAAGAGCGCAGGATCATCGTGGCGAACCAGCTGCCCATACGCGCGTGGCGCGACCCCGACACGAAGAAGTGGACGTTCGACTTGGACTCCGACAGCCTCTACCTCCAGCTCAAGGACGGGTTCCCTGCCGACGTGGAAGTCCTCTACGTGGGCTCCCTCAAGGCTGACATCGACCCTTCGGAGCAGGACGAGGTTTCCCAGCTCCTCCTCGAGAGGTTCCGCTGCGTCCCAACGTTCCTCCCTTCCGAAATCCACAACAGGTTCTACCACGGTTTCTGCAAGCATTACCTCTGGCCTTTGTTCCATTACATGCTCCCCATGTCCCCAAGCCACGGCGCTCGTTTCGACCGCTCCCAGTGGCAGGCGTACGTTCTCGCCAACAAGATCTTCGCCGACAAGGTCACCGAGGTTATAAACCCGGACGAGGATTATGTCTGGGTTCATGATTACCACCTCATGATACTCCCCACCTTCTTGAGGAAGCGTTTCCACCGTGTCAAGCTTGGGTTCTTCTTGCATAGCCCTTTTCCTTCTTCGGAAATCTACAGGACCTTGCCGATTCGTGATGATATCTTGAGGGCGTTCTTGAACTGCGATTTGGTCGGTTTCCACACGTTTGATTACGCGAGGCATTTTTTGTCCTGCTGTAGCAGGATGTTGGGTTTGGACTACGAGTCCAAGAGGGGTTACATTGGATTGGATTATTATGGTAGAACGGTTACTATTAAGATTTTGCCGGTTGGGATTCACATGGGCCAGCTTGAGTCGGTGTTGTCTCTGCC
Source organism: Dalbergia cultrata (assembly GCA_031216105.1). Lineage (NCBI taxonomy): Eukaryota > Viridiplantae > Streptophyta > Magnoliopsida > Fabales > Fabaceae > Dalbergia > Dalbergia cultrata. The sequence goes on from CM062347.1 coordinate 54,914,585, forward strand.
TGACACTGCTCAGAGGGTTGAGGAGTTGAAGGAGGAGTATGAAGGGAAGGTTGTGATTCTGGGTGTGGATGACATGGACTTGTTCAAAGGGATTAGCTTGAAGTTCTTGGCAATGGGGCAGCTTTTGGAAGTGCATGAAGGGTTGAGGGGGAAGGTGGTGTTGGTTCAGATTCTTAACCCTGCGAGGAGCAGAGGGAAAGATATTCAGGATGTTAAGAGCGAATCTGAGGCTATTGCTAAGGAGATTAACGAGAAATATGGGAGGCCCGGCTACCAGCCAATTGTGGTTGTTAATGGACCCGTTTCTACTCCGGAGAAGGCTGCATACTATGCTATTTCAGAGTGCTGCGTGGTGAATGCGGTGAGGGATGGGATGAACTTGGTGCCTTACACGTACACGGTTTGCAGGCAGGGAAGCGTTGTATTGGACAAGGCTATTGGGGTTGAAGATGAAGCTGCTAGGCCTAAACAAAGTGTTATCATTGTGTCCGAGTTCATTGGTTGCTCGCCGTCGCTCAGTGGAGCAATTCGGGTGAATCCTTGGAACATTGAGGATGTTTCTGAGGCAATGAACTCGGCCATCACAATGCACGAGGCAGAGAAGCACTTGCGTCATGAGAAGCACTACAAGTACATAAGCTCTCATGATGTGGCTTATTGGGGCAGGAGTTTTGATCAGGATTTGGAGAGGGCTTGTAGGGAGCATTACCTCAAGAGGTATTGGGGTGTTGGTTTTGGTCTTGGGTTCAGAATTGTTGCCTTGGATCCTACCTTCAGGAAGCTCTCTGTGGATAGCATTGTCTCTGCCTATAAAGACACAAAGAGTCGGTTGATCCTTTTGGACTATGATGGCACCATGATGCCGCAGGCATCAATTAGCAAAACTCCAAGCACTCAGGTTATATCTGTCTTGAATTATTTATGCAGTGATCCCAAAAACATGGTATTCATTGTGAGCGGCAGGGACAAGGATTGCCTAAGCAAGTGGTTTTCTCCATGTGAGAAGTTGGGGCTCTCCGCGGAGCATGGCTACTTCACTAGGTACAATGATTGGACTGAACATTTGATGATGTGGAAAATTCATGGATGTTGAGCGTGTTTTTGTTTATCTCCATTTTTTTTTTTTTGTTGTTTGTTTTCTGGCAGGTGGAGTAGGGATACTCCTTGGGAGACTTGCGGGTTGACAACTGATTTCGATTGGAAGAAGATGGCAGAACCTGTGATGGCACATTACACAGAAGCAACGGATGGTTCTTTCATAGAGCATAAGGAAAGTGCCATGGTTTGGCACCATCAAGAAGCGGATCCTTATTTTGGGTCATGCCAAGCGAAAGAGCTCCTTGATCACCTAGAGAGTGTACTGGCTAATGAGCCAGTGGTAGTTAAAAGAGGACAACACATAGTTGAAGTGAAACCTCAGGTATAAATAGTGCAATACTATTAGTATTTCTACTAAACTTAGGCGTTTCTACGTTATTTTGCTGGTTGAAGCAACACATATTCTTGAGTGGCATATTTGTTTTGTAATGGTGATTTGTTCAGTTATTTCTTATAATTGTTGTATTTTTTTATCCCCCTTTTCTTGAAATGCAGGGTGTGAGCAAAGGTATAGTTGTTGAGAACCTTATCTCAACCATGAGAAGTGAGGGGAAGTCACCAGATTTTCTGCTGTGCATAGGAGATGATCGCTCAGATGAAGACATGTTTGAAAGCATTGCTCGTTCAGTTTCTAATCCGGCCCTTCCAACCATATCACAAGTCTTTGCATGCACTGTTGGTCAGAAACCAAGTATGGCGAAATACTATTTGGAGGACACAAGTGAAGTCATCAAGTTGCTTGAAGGACTTGCTAATGAATCGGCACCCTCCCAGTCCATAACTTCCCAGGAATCGCAAGGATCACTATAGAAACTGATACAGGAAAAAAAAAAAAATCATGTACAGAATGATACTTTTTTTATAGGTTGATTCGAAAAAGGTCAATACTTAGAAATTCACAGATTAGCTGATTCATGTTCTTCCCATAACTTGGCAGCAAAAATCTTCGTTTTTGTATGACAAGGAATCTAAGTTCCTGCACCGCGCAATGAAAACATGCCCAAAATTGTGTGCGTGGATTAAGCACGATAACGATAATCAAGAAGGGTTCTCGATAACGATCAAAATTGTGTGCGTGGAGTAAGCACGATTTACTTCTTTTCAAGTTTGATGTGTGTAGTTGTTGATGGCGTGCATATCATGTTTGGATTTTAATTTAATGAAGACATAAGTTATCATATGAAAAAGGTTCACTGCACCTTGTTGGCATCCAGTAAAAAGTTGGAAGCACTAGCTGCCTAAAACAGGCTGGCAAATTTATTTTCCTTGCTAAGTAATTAAGAAATGTCACAGATTCTGGAGTGCCCTGAACAGTTAAACATGCGCATTCAGCAAATGAGTGGAACTCGTGAATCGAGTATCTAAAGAGCATAAAGATGCCGCTAATGTTCGTGTAACATTAAAAAGAACTATAAATCATATTGGACTTAACTGGTGCTACTGCTGACGTTTTGTTTTAGACATTTCAGATGGTCGGCAGAATGCAGTGCCCAGCGAACTACTTGCTTGAACTTCCATAATTAAAGGAGATTTTTCTTTTGGTAGCTGCAATTACACCACCCTTACGTTGACTAATAAATCTGGTGTACTAGCGTAGTTGATCCCACCTAAAAGCAGGTTTCCTGAGTGGCTTGGAAGCTCAGTAATCAGTTCACAGGGTCTATTGGTTTATCTTGATGCTATTGATCCAATAAAATTTGTCCAGGTAAACCAGCACTTTGATCCACCAAGACAAGGACTTAGCTTGAGCTAAATAATGTACCAAAGCTATACCTGAAAGAGTATCTGCCTTGTGGACACTTGGCAGGTAACCAGAAGGGCTGATCTTATCCTTGTGAACCATACTTGAGCATCACCTGTTTCTTTAAGGGGAGCTGGGTCTACTTGGGTGGACAATGAGAACAGCTTCCTTAAACTGGTAGTTAAAGTTATCTTTGGTTGAAAAAAAATACAACCACCGATTATTTCATTGGCCAGCCTAATCCAGCACTTCAATGATACAGAAATGATGTCAAATTCATTGAAACGTGCGTGGCAACTTTTCTTCCCTTTTCTTTCCTTAATGAACTATATTGGCTTCCTTTCCTTTTCATTAATTTCGAATGTGATCAATCAGTTAAAGTATAATCCACATGAGTTCTACAAGTGGCAAAACCTTATGTGACCAACGTGTCAAGGATAGGACCGCTTTGCACAAAGACAAGTGCAAATCAACCGTTAGCGGAAGCATCCAATTTTTCAAACACAAGCTCGAGTAGTTCTTATGTTGGCATCACCTACTGCATCATCTCTTAGCCTCTGTTTAACACAGCCTCTTTGTTTAGCATTTACTAACTTTCAACATTTATAAAGGCATTGTTCACTAACTTTTAACACTTTCACACGTGTGAAATGATGATTTGAATACTTGTAGCGGATGGTGCTGATCTATAAATCACCCCCAAGAAGCTCAAGCCAGATTTGTGAGTCATTCTGTCCTTAATTTGTCATCCATCATTAGTCCACATAAGATTATTTACGTCAACTTAGTTAAGCATGACAAACTTCAGCAGGGAAATGTGTAGTGAAAAGAATTCTAATGGGTTGTGAGGGATGAACATTCTTATGCAACCTATTGGATATAATTATGTTTTGCCATCATCATAGGAACATTGTGAATGCAAACAAATTGATTTAAAGTCAATTTCCAAAGCAATGAACACCAAATGTCTGCATAAAACAAGGCTATGAAGAATCTCTTGGAATTCTACAGTATCTCCAAAACCATTGAACCTCTAGTTATTTTTCATTCATGTGGTTTTTGGATCAGTTACTGTTAACAGACTGCAAGTTGTTCCCGCTATTGTTGACTTGTTTCTGTCTACCTATTAGACATATTCTGAAAAGGTTGCATCTTAGACTCAGAACCGAAGTTAAAGCTTAATAAAGAAGCAGACAGAATGCAGAACATGATAGACTGACCAATCTATCTCATAGTTAACTTGATAAAGATCCAAAACACGGTATAGGTTGGAGGAATTTAAAACTATTTTTTTCCGATTAAGTATAAAATGCCTTCTGTTGCTTCTTTATGTGATGCAGTTTTTTCTCAATCATTCAAGACAAAATTAGTGCAGGAAAGTTCATTCCATAGCAGTAGCAGTAGTTGTTAATACGGCACCAAAATGGTGAACCATCTTTTTTTGGTACATTAGTGTCAATGAGGATTGAAGATATATAACCCTGTGCATACTGTTAACTCCCTCTATTAGTGAATCATTTTTGTCCACGTTTTGTTACCTACGTGTTTATTTTTAATGCTATAAAGCTAAAAAAATAATAAATTAATGAAAACCAAAATGTTCACTCAACCACTTTTATGACAAAGACGGAAAGGATAAGATCTAAGAGAGAAAAACAAAAAAAAGTATCAATAGCTGATTCAAAGCAGGCCTCTAGTAGGGAAAGAATAAGAATTCCAGTTTGCTTACTGTTTAAGATTGCTAAATCATAGCAACCAAGAATCTTATTCCACCAGTGTTTATCATGAATGTCGTTGAAAAATCCTTCCTCTGACACAATCTTAAAATCTTAAAATAAAAAAAAGTTACAATTATCATGTCGAGAACTCGTAGAATTTAAAAGAAGACACTACTAGAATTCTCAACGTGTTAAAAGTTCATTTACAATGGTGAACCGAATCATGAAGGCTTGTCTGTTTCTGGTTGCATTTTGTAATGTTTAAAATTGTTCATTCCCTTTAAAATGTGAGCCTTGTTATTATTTTGACGTGGAAACACGGAATTGGAAGATGAATTTGGCCGATGAAAGCAACAGTTTTATCCAAGATATCGTATAGGCAATAATGAAAGGTCCACATAAAAATTTCAGCTGTAAGAATTTCTTTTGGCCAACTTTTTCCGTTGCATTAGAGAAAAGAAAGTGAAACAAAAATCTAAAAAAGAAAAAACTATGTGATTATTTTTTCTTCGTTTTGACATAAATGGATTGATGGATTGGTTTCAACTTTCAAGAGTTGCATCCTCCCTATGAGGCAGAATTTTGTAGACATGTACCAAAGGGGGAAACAGGCTTTACTCTTGAAGACACATGGTGGGATGTCATCAGAAGTTGGTAAGGATGCAACATTTCAGGAGGGAAAAAACATTAAAAATGGTTTACAAGTTTCACACGACTCAAATTTTCGCCCAAATAGGCCCACAACGGCTCCCATTCATGCCAAAGAAGTGGCTAGAACAGGGCCCCTGTCGTTGGTGATAGGTAAAAAGCACTGATTCTGTATCTATATGTACGGTTGGATAATTTTTTTTTTCCATTTTTGAAAAATAAAAAAGGAAACTTTTTGTTTAGTTTAATCTTAATAAACTGACAATATAAAAATATTTTATACAAGCCCCAATCACATTCTTTTGTTTGTATAACTTTTTAGATGATGGATATGAGAGTAAACTATCATGATTGATATGGTATAATATAATTAGATGAGCGTGTAAAAATATATCACTTGTTGAAATTAAATCCTTCCTGATATAAGGATCTAACTTAAACGTTTTAATTGGTTTATTTTTTACATGTCCTGTGTCATGCACTCCGGGGTAGGTACTAAGTAGTCATCGATTTAGACCCAGCATAGAACAAAAAGCCCATATCATCTTTTTGTTTAAAGTTGTCATCTGTTGATAACTTGGACTATAGAGTCCAACTCAAAATTCAATTGGGTTGTATTGGCCCAAATTTTTAATGTTATGGACTTAGGATTTGGCCCAAATGTCCAGTATTCCGCTACGAGGAATCTTCGACAAAAAGCGTTGCAAAATACGAATTCATTCCTGAAATGGGCCAAGTACAAAACCAAGTTTGTATATTTAACAGCCAACGGAGTCCAAATATCCACCGGGTTTTGGTTAGTGCATTGTAACATAATAAGCCCATTATCCCTCGATTAAAAAGGTACGTAGTGTCCTGTTTCGAACATGTGTTGTGATAATGTAAACACGACTCATTGAAGAGGGAAACAAAAAAAACAATGATACAGGCCCTTAACCCAAGCAATACAAGGTGGGCTTTGATCCAGGAAGCTTGTTTTAAAAGGCCATACCAGCCATGCGAAATGGAGCACAATTGGTTAGAACTTAGAACCGCAAAGTTGGCTCATGTGTCTCTAAGTTACTGTATTGCACTGACATTATGTGACACACATTGTGAACCAAAAGAATGAGTTAACAAGTTGACATAATGTGATCGAAATTGCCAGCTTGTTCCAGACCCATGGACTCTGACACGTATCTTTGTGTAAGATTTGGAGTTGTATTAATCTGATATCGTTTCTGCCCCAGTGCGGATATGCGTATGTCCTACCCAGATTTCTTAACTGAATATTTATTTGAACAATTTCACTGAATTCTTCAAAAGGGTAGTTAAATGATAATAGTTTTGTTTTAATATTAAAACATTAAGATTGTTTTTCAATTATTTAATGCTATATTACACAAACTCCTTGTGTGTTTATGAAGTCTTAATTTCTATTAGGATTTGCATAGTTTGTTGTTAAGATTTAGTATAATTATTATGGTTAATATATCAATTAATTTATAGTTAATATGGCAATTGGTAGATTCAATATTCTTTAAGAAGATTTTATAAAGTATAAAAGGCTAATTATAGTATTTAAAATTAAAGTATGTAACATAGGAGCAGAGAGGTTGTTGCAACTTTTCCAAATTTATTTAATATCTATCAATTTTACCATCTTGAATAAGTTATGAATGCTTTAGTGCAAGGATGCTTGTGCCGGGCCCTTTCACCCTTGGCCCCTTCCTCAAATCAGAACCATCAACTCACCATTAATGTCAAAATTCAATCAGGTATGGTAGAGATTCTCTCTTTTATTAAGCCACGTGTTTTTATTTTTCAATTAGGTGCACACATTATTATCCTTTCACCTTTTCAGATTGATAAGATTTACGTAGCAGTTTCATTTTTTCAATCTGGATATTCCTCTATCATGTTATGTCAATGAGAAGCAACCTTCAAGATGGTAAATTACCATGGTGGCCCCTTTCATTCACATGCTAGCCTATGGGTTGTTGGTTACATGATTTTCTACATACTTGGCAGATAATCAAAGATGTGGTTAAAATATAATGAGCTCATGCAAATGCAAATGATAAGCATCAGATACCTACCACACCACACCACACCACACCCATATTCTCAACTCAAATTGTTTACTTTATAGTCCCCATGGGTGGTCAATTACGGATGGGGGGAGCAGTTTTGATTAGATTACAAAACTGTGTTGCCAATCTTAATTGCAAACGTGATGGTGCTCTCAAGTGACTCACTTCAATTTGGGGCCCACTCATCAACTAAGAGGGAAAAAGGTGAAGGAAAAAAGTTTGTTAAAATGTTAATTTAAGCATAGTGATCAGGGGACAGGTAAGCATGGTGCTCTAAAAGCCTGCATATCTACGAAAAGATGAGCACTGAAAAAAGGCATGTTTTGCCTAGTCGGCTACTTGTTCCATCTTCCATGCCTCTCTTAACTCCTGCCTCACTTTCTCTTTCATCATATATTATATTATGTCAATTTAAATTAAATATCTTTGCTCAGCAATTATTCTATCTCAAGGGATCCATCATCCATATATATTATATCATACATTGCACATATATAGACAGAACAGAATGCAGAGCATATCATATTGGTTGATTGATTAGTGGAAAGGAATATTTGACAACTATAACTTCTCAGCCTTTATCTAGTAAAATAAAATATTAATAAGTTACGGGCAAAGCATTGCTTCAGATGTCAGCACCTGCTTTTAAAAAGGTGACGGAAAAAAGTTGATTCATTCAGTGTTCCTTCCAAGACAATCCTTTGCCTTTTTAGGGGGTTTTGGTGAAAGATTGAGGAGATCGAGGTACACATCATTGGAGGAGTGTGTGTGAGAGAATAATTGAATTATTATCTTGGTTAAATAATTCTAGAAATGTGTATTTTTTATATATAAAATTAAATAAGTCTAAGTATTATTTTTATTATTATTTATTTTAATATTTTTTCTTATATTTAATTTATTTATCAACTTTCTCTTATAAATGCATCAGAGAAAAAAATAATTAATATCATCTAAAATTTTTAAAATAATAAAAAATAATATTTTATAAAAGTACACTTATTAAAAAATATAGTAGCATATATGGGTTGGTTGATGCGTAAAGGCCTTTTAGCATGGACTTTGATCTTTTACTTTATGGAAGATTACAAAAGCTTAGCATAATTGAAGCAGGTTAAAAGCACATGCTTAACTAATACGAATGAAGAGCCTTCCATCTTTTTCTGCATTCTTTTGTCTTATTTATGTTTTTTTTTTTTGGTTACATTTGTCTTATTTATGTTGATACTTCATGATACTTGTGTCCAAATATCAAATAATATATTTAAGAGTTTCTTTTAAAGTTCAACCACTATATATTTAAGATATGTAATTACACTGGTTTTCTATAAAGTTAGTATTTGTTACATTCAATATATGTATTGATAAGGAAACTAATTAGATAGACATCACTGGTTTTATGTAGTATTCTTATAGTTTGACATACTTTTTTTCTTTTGAAAAATTAGAACAGGAAATAATGTCGATATAATTTCTAAAATGTGAAAAAGGCAGGTGTAATAAGCACGATCAATTTAACCACCCCCAATATTTAATAATTGGTACACAACATTTGGTACCATATTGACCTTTGTCATGGTAAAAAGTACAAGTGTGCAAGTAGACACGAGCACCATTTTCTTCGAAAGAAACTAACCTACCATATCAGTTAGGTGGAGTTGATTGAAAATTGCAAACACATTTCCGTGTCTATCTAAAACTTACTTGACCCATTTTTTTTTTCTTGACTTGGTTTTGTTATGGTAAGGATTTTGCGTTGATCCAGAAGGCGAAATTATATCAATGTTTATTAATTACATATATTAAAACATCAATAATCTTGCAGCCTAGTGATATATACCTTAGTCATTTGGGGGTTTTAATTAATTGGTGTTCAAAGCTTCCACATCCCATTTCTCCAAAGGCATTGCTATCAAAAGCTTGAGCATGCTAACGCTAGCGCTATTCATTGTGTAAAATGGCCGGTCACTATAATATTATAGTCTGAAAATTAGAGCGGGCCTGTATAAAATAAATCATTGGTTTCCGTTTCTTCAAACCTCACTTAGATTGATCTCTTAATCTCTTATTAAAAACTGAAAAAAGTTCGGTTTATGCTTAAGGTTTAAAAACTGAAAAAAAAAAAAAACATCTATGTAAAGATTCAATGTTTAGGCCATAATCTTTTCCGTCATTTACAATCTAGAAAAGGCCAGTTCCCCACTAATGATTCTTTCTAGGAGAATTTTGATAAAGCATAGCTACCTTAATGGCAAAATTAACCTGATTGATTCCTCCAATATAATGACTGATGCAACACATATTTCAACATAACTTTTGACAAAACTGATTTATGATGGGGACCGCCAATAGAGATGAAGCGTGTGTGAAATCCAGTTGCATGTCTCGTAAGCTAAGAAAACTACGATCAATCATAATTCATAATTCATAAATATCTTGTTATGATAAAAAGCTTCCTGTTGACATATTTCAAATGTAGCCAAAGTCCACGGCTTTTATCAACCTTTTGGCTTCTGGTTCAATTATCTTATTAGCCTTGCATACATTGCATCCACCAGGGACAAATCAGGAAAAAAGCCAAAGGATTCTGCGCCTTTGATCCTGAGCCTTGTCTTTTCTCTCTACAAGCACCATTTGGTAGATGATACACGATCGAGTGACGCAAAAAAAAAAATATTGTATTTATATCATATTTAGTTGTAAAGTATAAAATATGATAATTATCTTCGTATCTTATTTAGAAATATAGAAATAAAATAATAAATATATGATAAAAGATATTATATACCCTTGTTGGACTAGCATTAGATCGCCAACATCTTTGAACTATCGCTACAATTGTCATTTGGACCATCGCTACACCACGCATGATTGCGAGGGTACATAAAAAAATATTAAATTTATATCTTCATATACTATTTTTATTTTTTGAAGGTATAAATTTTTTTTATATTTTCATCCTAGGAATAAAAAAATTTTCTATCTTCTATTCTACCTCCAATGTCTTTCATATTTCTTCCTCTATATCAACTACCAATAGCTAAGGCAGGGATGTAAAACTATATGCACGGGCCTTCAGGGCCAACCAACGCTTATGAACAATGAAAGGCAAACGTGGGGCCGCAAGGAGAAGGATTCGGATTCTTGAAAACTCAACAACAGGAAAGACAAGAGAAGAAAAAGTAGGGTGACGAGTCGAATCAAAAATTCGGAGGCAAAAGAAAAGAAGAGGAGAGGGGGTTTCAAACTTCATTTTTTTTTCTACTGTATAATTTGATTTTAGAAAATATTTTTTTTTATTTTTCTATTTTTCAAATTTTATACAGGAAATATTAAAAATAGAAAAAAGAAAAAATAAAAAATAAAATTATTTTTTAAATCAAACTCACTCTACTAGTTCAGTAGCACCGTAATAAGTTTTAAACTTTTTTTTTCATAAATATATCTTATAGTATAATTTAATCTAAAATTTGTTGACAAACACTACTTATGTACTGATTAAAGAAATAAATGCATACCAAAAAAATTAAGAAATAATAAACTATATATGTAAAATTCTTATATATATATTCGTCGACCACTATTGTTCAGAGTTAGGTCGAAATAATAATGATCAAGACAAATTACATACCTTTCAATCAACCCAAAATATAGGCAAGAAAAAATATTTAATAAATATTTTTAATTCTTTGGTTAAAACGAGCTCTTAATAGAGTTAGGGGAATGGAGAAGGGGATCAACAAACGGGATCGAATCCTAATTAACCAAATAACCCTCTTGTCACAAGGATTAGGGGAGGTGTCACTTGATTTACAACATTGGCTTAACTAATATTTTTAGGGTTTTTAGGGTCAAAGATTCAAAAAGACAAATTTTCATTGAAAGATGTGATTTTTAAGTTTTAAATTTGTGAGATCCATTAAAAATTTTACAAACTTGCATTTCTTTTCATCCTTCATCAGTTTTCTTGGGATACTTACTAGAAAAACTCATTTTTAAAGTACCCATTGGTATGAATTTAATTGTATGGTACATGTAAAAGTATTTGACTCGTGTAATAATTATTTCAAAAGTCATATATATAATGTTGGCCTCATTTGGATGAACTTCTAGAAAAAAATTAAAATTAAATGATCATTTAAAAAATTAAAAATCATTATATGATTTGATATAAAATTAATGTATATTTAGATATAATGTTGAAATAAATTCTTTTATTCTTAAAAGTTTTTTTTTCTCTTTATTTCCTTTTTTGGGATCTCATAATGGAAACAATGAAAACAAAAAATTTGGTGCTTATCAGGTCCATGTTTTTGTTTTCTACTTTCAATTTGCCTCCCTTTTATTTTAAAATTTTGTGAAGAAAATAATGAAAGTAGAAAATAAAAATTGAAATTTTTTTTTTTAGTTTTTACTGTTTTTCTTTGTAAAATCATGAAAAATACAAAACAAACTGAAAATAGAAAATGAAAAATCGAAAACTATTTCTTGAAACCAAACAGACTTTCAGTTTTTGATTTTCTTATTTTTATTATTTTTTCACAAAATTATAAAAAACTTAAAATAAAAGGTGAAAACAGGAAATGAAAATAGATCCATAAGCTCTGAAAATATGACTTTCTGTACTATCCAGCTAACAATTCCGCTTTTGACTTTAAAAAAATTCAAACTATAAAAAACAGTGAAATTATTATTGTTATGATTAATTAATAGAAAATCCTTTTTAATCAAATGATGATGCACAAATGAGTTAATTATACTATCGGGTGACAATGCGAAACATTTCACGCTGACCGTGTAACACAATTAATCTCATTGACAATATAACTCTAAAATACAATCATTATTGAGGTATCAAGTATCAACATTAAAACTATTTGCCCTGCTAGATTCTCGAGCAAGATGAGCTATTGTGAATATGACATCTAACGCGTGTGATGTATGGGCCGGACAAAGCACAGTCCCTTCCCGGCCCACCCCCCACCTCCTTCAATTTAGGTTTTAGTTTTGACTTTTGTCATTCACGTACAAGACAATCCAATTTTGAAGAATCAGGATATGCATTATTGCTCCTTAAATTTGACATGAATTTAAATCAACATGATAGTTCCCATAAATCAAGCATTTGGATGACTCAGTGCTAAACAAATGGGAAAACACGTAACAATTGACCAACGACTTTTGTGTAATTTTCTTTCCTTCGAAAACGTCTTCTTATACACTGTTATACACGTTTTTATTCATATCATTCCATCCTCAATCGAGTGTAGACAAAATTAAGAGCAATGCCACTTATCTTGTAAATGAATCTAGTTAAGATAGCACATATCACTGCATAATTAAGTGTGTATATACATATACTTGTTTCTATTTAATTTTCATAAGATAAAAGTGGTGTTATTTTAATAGACTGAGATCTATCCTTTTAATCATGTGTGAGTGTGAGTGTGATTATAGATCACACAAGGATCTTCTATTCCTTGATTTATAATAGCTATGCTAATATATAATGTATGGTTTCCAACGTTGATATATTTAACGTCCGTTCAAGAACAAATTAAAATTTTTATTTGAAGATAAAATTGGGGTAGTAAGTACCTCTTCTTAATTGATACGTAACTTTCTAAGAAGGGATAGATTCGTGAATGAGTTGGACACATACCAATCTACTACTTATCATTTATTTATTACATCTAATAATAATTTAGGTGTTAAAATAGCAATTCTTGTTAGAGTACAAATCTAGCTGAAACCCGCATAGTAGAAAGGAATGCTACCTCGGATTCCGATAATCTTATGCATGCCCCTTCATGGTGAAAAATGAGAAGAGAAGACGATGTACTGTATTACTAGTATATTATATGAATCTCGCTTTCTGAACTTCCAAGGATAGTTTGCTCCTTTTTGAGGAGGCGTGCGCGATGAACGGATTCAGACACAGATAAAGTTGTGGTTCACAAAAAGCATCCTAACAACGACACTTTGACAGTGGCTTTAGCTGCTTTTTCTTTCTTCTCCTACTGCCTCCCAATCCCGAAATATCTAGTCTAGGCGTGAAAAAGAAAAAGCGTTTGCTTTTTCACATCAGAAACATTGTTTTATGTAAATTATTATTGGACATACCTCTAGACATCACGTGGGTGGGGTAGAAAATTTGTGAAATAAAATTTCTGAATATTTAATTTCTTGATGTATATTTTTTCAAAATGGCCTTGATGACTGAAATCAACAATGGATGTTTAATAACAGCCTCTTTTTATGTATTGACGGTCGCTTATATATAGTTCTTATATGAGCACTTATGGCACATCGGTTCTATATCTTTGACCTAACTACATGTAGTTGTAGTATGCCTCGTTTCTATATTATGGGTGTATTTGGTTAGAAATAAAAAATGGAGAAATTTTTACCTATAGATAAGTTTTAATTATTTGTAAAATTATACTTGAAAATTTTTTCTCTTATCTTTACCCCAACCGTGTGCACTTCAGTAGATGTATTGTTTCACTTGCTTATGATTATTTGTTTGACTGTTCAATTTTATGTGATAACCTAATATAAGGATGTTCTTTCATTTGAATTATGAGTAAAGAAGTAATCTTATTGGCAAGTACATAATTAAAATGGAAGTTTGCAAATAATATTGTCAGCGAAAATTTTCAAGTTTAGGAAGTGCATAAGAGGCGATTATATATGGTTGACATATTTTTGGTGAAGTCTATGACATATGAAAACAAAGGGGTTGTATGAAGGTTGAGGGTTCAGGATACAGTAAGGTCTCGAAGTTGTTTTTGATGTATGTGAACAATAAACTTCTCAACGTGACACTTACAAATCATGTGATAAAGGCATAGATCGTCGATTTGGATACAAATCAATCAGAGAAAAGTTGGCAAAAAGAACTTTGGGGAGTGCTTAATAGAAGTCTTGTAGGTGAGACCATTGAACCGATCAACTTTCATCTTATGTCTGAAAAACTGAGGAAAGAATGGTACTGTATTACTAATGTCAAAGATATGGGTGCATACAAAATGCTCTTGACCTTCGATAATAAGGACAATATGGAGCATTTTTTGGGCAAACCAAAGACAACATTAAAGAAATACTTTGAGGAGGTTAGGAGATGGAATGAGGTTGAGTGGTGCCAAACAAGAAGAGTATGGATCGAATGCTACGGTGTTCCCTTACATGCATGGTCTATCAAGACTTTAAAAGACATAGGTGAAATGTGGGGAACTTTTGTCAAATTGGATAAGCACACGGAGAGTGGTGCTTCGTATAGTGTAGCTCGTATCCTTATTGACACTTGCGTATGGCAATTCATCCATGGTTGGACACAGCTGAATGTAGGAGGAAAAGGATTTGACGTGTTCACGAAAGAGGTGGGAGAGGAGATGTACAAATCTCAGTATCATAAGAACAAAGGGGCTTCTTTCAATGACCTTATGGGAATAAACAAAGAGCAATATGAAGTTAGCAAACAATATGTTGATGCTGATGGTGTAGAGAAAGGCGTTCCGGTGGCTCGAGAAGATCATCTGTCTCATAGTGTGGTGGGACCCACTAATAATGGAAGAAACATTGTGACCTTGGGAACTTTTGTAGTCAAAAATGATTCGGTTGAGTCCCAAGATGTCTTACTAGGCCACAATCATAGGGAAGAACAGAACTCGCCTAATAAAACAAAGTCACTAGAAGATGATCAGGAAACTGCAGAAAAGGTGAAGAACTGTGGGGTAGGTCATGAGGTAGGCCTGGGTGATGCAAATTCAGTGAGCAAAGTACTAGATTCTGAGACAATTGGCCCTTTTCCACCAGGCTTTGAGCCATGCAATGGGACTCAAAATATGGAATTAAACACAATAACATGTGGTGATGAGGAGGAAGAGGTGGTAGTTGAAACCCAAATTGGTAAAAGTGATGAGGAGGAGAATGGAGAATCCGAGACTGAGATGTTAGATGATGCAAAGATTTCGTGGCAAGTGGGTAGAGAAGCTGGCATGTTTGTGGAAGAAGAGGAGAATCTAATGTCGATCTTGGAGGCAAAGAATAGAGAGAGGGATCAGAAAAGAAAAAGGATAAAGAAGGAAAGGAAAGGCAAAGGCACTGTAGCACAAAAACCGACAAGAAAGGAACTAGGCGTGTCACGAAAACCCTTATGAATATAGGTTGTTGGAATATAAGGGGTATTGGGAGTGTGGGGAAAGAGGGTATGATTAAAAAATTGATAAAAGAAAAAAATTTAAGTTTCATAGGACTAATAGAAACGAAGAAAGTTTCAGTGGATAGGCTTTTGATTTCTAGATTGTGGGGAAGGAATAACTATAAATGGGAGGCTGTGGAAGCAAAGAGGCAATTTGGGGGATGATATGCATCTGGGATAATAGTTTTTTAGAAAATGTTACTACCAGTAAAGGGAATAGATGGATATGTATCAAAGGACGAATAAAGGAGTATGAGTTTGAGTGTGCCATATGCCTTGTGTATGGACCACACAATAGAGATGAGAAGTGTGAAATGTGGAATGAATTGAAGAAACTAAAAGATGAGCTTAATGTGCCGTTTATGTTTTTGGGAGATTTTAATGAGATACTAAATATTGAGGAGAGGAGAAACTGTGTCAGTTTACCTTCTTCTAGCAGGGACCTTATTAGCTGGGCACAATTGATGGAATTGGTTGATTTACCTTTACAAGGAAGGAAATTTACTTGGTTTCGGGGTGAATCTTGTAGTAGGATTGATAGAGTAATGGTGGAAATAGAGTGGTTGGAAAAATTCAAGAACTTGAAACTATGGGGTTTAAATAGAAGTCTCTCAGACCACTGCCCGTTGGTAATTGAAGAGAAGCTACTAGATTGGGGCCCCAAACCTTTTAGAAGCTTTGACATGTGGTTTTCTCATAAAGGTTTTATTAAGATGGTTAAGGAAGAATGGAAAAGATTGGACAATAATCATATCTCTGCAAAACTTCGAGCCTTAAAAGTTCCAATCAAAAAGTGGAATAAGGAGGAATTCGGTGATATAGATCATAGGATTAAAGTGCTAGAGGAAGATTTAAGAATAATTGATGATGAAGGAGTGAATGGAGTATTGGATGAGGTGAAAGAAGCTAGAAGAAAGGCACTGTTGAGTAGCCTAGAGGAATGGTACAGAAGGAAAGATGTCTTTTGGAAACAGTTATCGAGGTCCAAGTTTGCTAAAGAGATGGATAGAAATACTAGATATTTTCATGGGGTGGCCTCAGCAAAAAGGAGGAGAAAACAAATCCAGAAACTAAATGTTAATGGTGTGGAGTGCATAAACCCAACTAAGATTAAGAAAGGACTGAGAGAGTTTTATAAAGATTTGTATGCTCAGGAATACTTGCCAAAAATGCGATTTGATGGAGATTTAGTTAATAAAATAAGTGAGGAGGATGCAAAGCAATTGGAACTGCCAACCTCAAGTGAAGAAATAAAAGAAGCAGTGTGGTCCTGCTATCCCAATAAAGCCCCTGGATATGATGGTTATAATTTGAATTTTGTGAGGAAAATGTGGGAGGTGATTGGAGTGGACTTTTGCAAAGCAGTTAAAGATTTTTTCATGAATGGGAAGCTAAGCAAGGATGTGAATATGACGTGGGTGACCCTTATTCCAAAGGAGGAAGTTGTAAAGGAAATAAAGGATTTTCGTCCTATTAGCATGATTGGATGCATATACAAGGTAATCTCAAAAATCCTTGTAAACAGGATGAGAAACTTAATGCCACAACTAGTAGGTGAGAATCAATCAGCATTTGTAGGGGGAAGGCAGATCCTAGATGGAGCCTTAATAGCAAGTGAGACAGTTCATTGGTTAAAAAGGAAGAAAAAACCAGCATGCTTAATTAAGTTGGACTTCAAGAAAGCTTATGATAGGGTGAGATGGACTTTTGTGGACGAAGTGTTGAGAAACATGGGTTTTGGGATTAGATGGCGATTATGGATCAAAGAGTGCTTAACAACCGCATCCATATCAATTCTAGTAAATGGAACTCCCACAAAACCTTTTAAAATGCAAAGAGGGTTAAGGCAGGGTGACCCATTATCACCATTTCTGTTTGTTTTAGTTGGGGAAGTTCTGAATAGAATGATTGAAAGATTGGTGAGATTGGGAAGAATTGAAGCTCTAGGAGTGGGGCAAGGAAGAATTGATCTATCCCATTTGCAATTTGCAGATGATACAATTCTCTTTTGTCCACAAAATGAGGAAACGATAAAAAATTATAGGAGGTCTTTGATTTGTTTTGAGGTGATGTCAGGGCTGTCTATCAATTATGAAAAATCAGCAGTTATCGCTTTAAATTGTGAGAGTAGAGGGGTGGAAAGGGTTAGTGCGTATCTTGGGTGTTGTGTGGTTAAGTTACCCATCAAGTATCTAGGCATACCCCTTGGAGCTAACCCCAAAAGAGTTGCAACATGGGACCCTATTATAAATAGAATTCAAGAAAAGTTGAGTACATGGAAGGCAAAATTTTTGACAAAAGCAGGAAGACTCATTTTGATCAAGGCTGTTCTTAATAGCTTACCAATGTATTACCTTAGTCTCTTTAAAATGCCAAAAGAGGTCTCTAAGAAAATAATCTCTTTGCAAAGGAATTTCTTCTGGGGAAAACAGGAAGGTAAAAAAGGAATGGCATTAGTAAGCTGGGATATAGTTCAGAGACCAAAGAATTTAGGTGGATTAGGGGTAGGAGACATTGTGCTGAAAAACACGGCACTTCTTTTTAAATGGTGGTGGAGATTTGCAAAGGAGGAGTGCCCATTGTGGAAGAGGATAATATGCTCATGTAATAATCTTCAAATTGATGGGCAGATAAGTGATCAACAACCTAAAAATAAAGGAGGGGTATGGGAAACAATACATAATATGGGGAGAGCTCATGGGGACATCATGATCAAGTTGTTTGAAGGAATAAAAAAAGAGCTTGGGAATGGTAAAGTGACTAGATTTTGGAAGGACTATTGGTTAGAAGTAGGCCTTCTTAAGAATGCCTTCCCAGACTGTTTCGAATAACTGATCAAGAGGAATCAAAGGTGAGTGAATGTGGCTTTTGGGATGGACATGAATGGATTTGGAGTTTTCAATGGAAAAGATCTTTATTGCCAAGAGAGGAGGTAATGTTAGACGAATTACACCAAGTGTTGAATACAACGACGCTTAATGAGAACAAGGTGGACAAATTGATTTGGAAGTTTGATAAGAAAGGTGTATTCTCTGTTAAGTCGGTGATGCAAAAATTGATTAATGGATGCCAACAGCCTCGAGAAATAAACAGTTTCAACTATGCTAGTAAGGTTTGGAAAGGACTTGTGCCCCCTAGAGTGGAGGTGTTGAACTGGTTTGCTGTGATTGGAAGACTAAATACAAGAGATAGGCTGTAGGTTGGGCATTATCCAAGAGGAACACAATATTTGTCCAATGTGTGGTACTAAGGGAGAGGATCTGCGCCACCTTTTTCTAGCATGTGACTTCGCTTGGACTGTGTGGGGAGTATGGTTGAAAAAATGGAATGTGGCTTGGGTTACTCCATTTGACATGAAAATAGCCTTAGAGTCTTGGTTAGGAATGAAAGTAAGGAGGGATGAGAGAAAGAAATGGATAACGGCCTATTTTGTTTCTAATTGGCTGGTATGGAAATGTAGGAATAATATCATATTTGAAAAAAAGATTTACAGCCATGAAGAGGTCGTCAATATGGCTATATTTTGCTGATGTAATGGTCAACACAGAAGTCTTGAATGTTAAGTCAGGAATATGCATCTGTATAGAATCATTGGTTGCATTTATTTTTCTGTATGATGAAATTATATGTTGATTAAGCTTCCATATACAGGAACATTGTTTATGTGTATTGCTGAAGTGGGGTCATCATACCGGTTCACCCCATACTCAAGACTGCAAGTGTGACATTCGCAGCACAAGTAGCCAACTCCTTGATACAAAAACCAAGCTCAAAAGGAATGATGGTTGTGCTTTGGGGAATAATTGATATCCACTTCTTGGTGGCCGTGCTCAAACAGATTGTGACTATGGAGATGATAGCCATCTCTACAATCATCATCATGTTATAAGGGAGAGTATAATTTTCTATGAGATGTGATTATGTGTGTTGAGCTCATATGTGGTATGAGCTCCAGTAGCGTCTTTGAAGTACTATGAGTACAGAGGAAAATGTTATTTTTATTGCCTTTGTTAGCAGGGTGTGCTAAAGTTTTATAGTTGGTTTTGGAATATTACATATATGTACTCCTTTTGTATGATACCTCATTCAGGTCATCATGAACAATTATCTAAAAAAAAAGAACTTTGGGGAGTGATTAAGTGTTCTTACCTAGAAAGTAGAGACAAGAATGCAAGTAGCTCCAACGTTCATGAAAGTGAGGGATGGAGTACTAGTAAAGACACTCTGATACTCAAGTCAGTGAATAAATGAGACAGAATAATAAAGTGTGTAATAGTGATAAAATTATGTGTCATACCTGGAGGTGTTAGCCCCTTCATATAGTTTGAGGTTGCCCCTTAAATTTGGAGATGATCTTCCCACGGTATGAGAGATATTCTTGCGACTTAGTTAGGATTAGATAAATTTCATATCAATAGGAGATATGATCTAAGATAGAAGATACAAAGAGATAATAAGAGATATGAAAAAATCTTGTATGAGATTTAGAAAATATTTTAAATTTGGGATAAATTTGCAGGAGATCTAGACACCACGTGGTCGATATCTAAGACCCGTGTTCGAGCTCTCGTGATTTGCGATGAGATGTCTAGCCCATATTTCTAGCCGAGTACACCGAGACTTCCAGGTGCCCCAATGTCAAAAGTCATCTTCTTGTCAATAAATTAAAGAAGAGGATGACTTTAGAAAACAATGGAGCAAGTTACCAAGGCTGAGGTGTGCGTTTTCCATATTAACAACTAACCAATTCCTTAATCATCGAGGAAGATAAGGTCAATAGAGGTTTGCATGAAGCCAGATATAATGAAAGAGGAGACTCAGATCAGATGGGTCAACTAACAAAGCATCAAAATGATGCCACCAAGGAAGCCCAGGCATTGTTGATCAAAGTAAACCTATAGCATGAGTGAAGCCACAACGAGATCACGGGCAACAACAATAAAAAATTGTCAATGGTGGTTATTCATTGCGAGAGTTATTTTAGAGAACAGCTAAGATTGAGGTGGCATAATTAACCTTGGAGAAATATTATATGTCTCAAATATTTCAGTACTTCACTATGCGAATTCGACGAACAATGATAATTGGAAATAAAATTCTCTACCACTTTCTCTCCTGTGTGTTGTATCATGTAAATATATGTCAACAATCTTAACTTTTTTGGTTGAATTATTTCAATCTGTGGTTTTTTGTACCTTTGTCGTTCAAACTACCAGCTAGTTGTAATACCCTAGATGTAAAAAAAAAAAAAAATTTCTCTGGAGACCGCCTAGGCGGTCATCAGAGCGCTTAAATACCCCATTTCGGGTCCAGAACCTTCCCACACGCCATTTTCACCCCTCCAAGCTTGAAACTCTCAGTTCTCTCACTCTCAAACTCGGTTCTCTACCATCTTACACCTTCCAAACTCCATTTCTCTTAATTCTAGCTTCAATATTTGATTCCTAAGGCTTCCAGGTATGTTGTCCTCCTAGTTTCCCTCTCCTTTCTCCCTTTTCTTTGGGTTAGTAGGGTGTTTTTCTAAACTTCTCAAGGGGGAGGTTTTCCACTTGGTTGGAGATGAGTTCTTGAATAATCAGAGGTTTTAAACGGTGATTTAGCGTTCTATGGCTTTTGTATCAGATTCTGCTATCTGTTCTACTTCCTAGGGTGCTATTGGTGTTAGTTCCTCACTGTTCACCCCTTCAGGTGAGTGGGTTTTCATCTGGTATCCTTATGTTTGCATCAGAGTTATTTTCATAAAAAATATGATTTACTGCTTGATTTTAGAGATGTGATATCCCAAAATAAAGAAATTATAATTACTATGAATTATTATTATTTATTATTGTTATCAAGTACACCTAACACTAATATTATTTAACATTATAATAACTAAGTGTGGTTAGCATTAATATTAGTTATTACTATTATTAAGCCTAGATATATGCCACTAATATTAATAATAATTAATATTACTAAGTGTAGCTAGCATTAGCATTATTATTATTAAGTGTACCTAGCATTATTATTATTTAACATTATTATTACTAAGTGTAGCTAGCATTATAATTATTATTATTAAGTGTACCTAGCATTATTATTATTTAACATTATTATTACTAAGTGTAGCTAGCATTAGCATTATTATTATTAAGTGTACCTAACATTATTATTATTTAACATTATAATTACTAAGTGTAGCTAGCAATATAATTATTATTACTAAGTGTAGTTAGCATTATTATTATTTAACATTATAATTACTAAGTGTAGTAAGCATTATTAATATTTATTATTATTATTATTAAGTGTAGACAAATAGCACTAATATTATTTATGATTATTATATTTGTGTATAAATATATGAGTGTAGGAGTGTGTATGTGTAAGAAATGTTTAGTTTCATTTTGCTAAGTTTTGTTTTCACCTCCTCTAAGTCACACCTCCTCTAAACCAAACCTCTTCTTGGTCGAACTCATCTCTTGTCAAGCTCATGATCTTCATGGCCGACTTTCAGTGAGCCTAGCTAATCCTATCTTGGGACGTTGTGACGCTCCTTTCTTTTAATCTGTGAGATTGGTTATTTGTACCATTCCAATACTTCAGAGTAAAGTTATTAGTAGAAGCACACTCATGACTACCAACAGTGAGTGGGATTAAGCTCATAATCATACTTTTGGTCATTATTAAAATTTTTCCATATTATATAAATTTATGAAATTTTAAAATGATTTATGTCAAGAGAATATATTGTTATAATTATGCATGTTTTAGAAATATTATTACTTTTACAGTTATCATGAAAATTAATCATTTTAGCAAAACTCATGGGACCATAATTGATACCTTGTGTGTTATAGAATATCTTTTTTCTAGTTTATGAAATTGTGAGATCTTAGTTTAATGTTTACAGTAGAAATATTGATTATCATGTTTTCAAACTATGTATTTCCTATGAAGATTTTAGAAAATTAGATATGATTTATTGAAAGTATTGAATAAAGTATAATTCATAACAATTGTCAGATACATATTCTATTGATTACTGAAATCACTATATCTACAAGTTGGTGATCCCTTGGGCATGATTTTAGAATCTCAGTTATGCTACAGTCAAATTGTTAGAATTATATGAATTCAGAGCTTTTATATTTATTTGGTTTATGAACAAATTATTTTATATTAATTAGTGAGAAATAGATCAGCGAGTTAACGGCTGCAGGATTGATCGTTAACCTTGGTACCAAGTGGTCCGCTAGAGGACTAGCTCACCCACATTAAGGAACCTAGTGAGGTGTCCATTTATGGGACCTAATTAGGTGCCCATCAGATTAGCCATTGGCTCAGATTTAGCTATTCAGCTCAGATAATTATGTACAGAACAATTCATGTTTCTCTACTAGTTATTGCCATAGATTCAGTTAATTTATATGTAATTATATATGTAATATATTTCACATCAGTTGCATGTATATGTTATGTATTTTGTTATTGTCCCGCGTGGGTTGTGAGTGGAGGCTCGCTCACTGAGTTTTGATGAACTCACCCCTCTCTTTTCCTTTCCCTACAGATATAGCTACAGTTTCAGTTGTACCACAGGATCTTCCGTAGTAGTGCTACAACTTCCTTGGTGAGCTTCACTTTGGAGTGGAGCTTATTGTCAATTATGTCAGTCTAGTAGTGCTCCAATAAATTGTGTAGGCAGAATCCCCGGACATGCATGATATTATTTCCAGAATTTCTGTTAATTGTTTTGTTATGTTTGGCTTTGGCCTAGAATATGGATTTTATGCAGATTTATGTTTAGAATTTATATTTTGAGAACAATTTCATATTATTGAGTTTTAGTTGAACTTGAGATATTTTGAATAAATTTGGATTATTTATGTATATTAGTTAGTTACGTTACCAGAGGCTTCCGTGAGGACCCAAATCTTCACGTGTCGGTCACACTCCGTAGGTGGGTCGTGACAAAGTGGTATCAGAGCAATAGGTTTCCCTACATATTATTGGAGCAAGTGTCCACAAATAACATGGCATCTACGTAAATGGAAGCGCGCCCATTTGCATTGATGTGGTGCTATTTGAGGCCTTTAGGAAAAAGTCAGTTTTGTCTAGGTTCAATAAGAGTTTGTCTTTTCTTGGCACTCATGATCTTGTCATATGTCCTCGATTTCACAGTATAACCATGCTACCTGTACACTCATCATGCCTTCGCCGTCGCCGTAGGAGCGACACATCCGGTAATAGTGCTCTCCTTAGAGCTTTTGAACAGATGGTAACAAATTTGACAGATGTGATGGCCAGACAGCTAGAAGCGACTACACAGCCGTCTCCAGTAAGAGATACAGATGACTCAGCCTTAGAGCGTTTCAAGAGAATGGACCCACCCACTTTTAACGGGCGTTTGACGAGTGAAGATCCCCAGGAATTCCTTAGGCAGGTGGAGAAGATAGTTGGTGTCATCCATTGTTCTTCGAAAAGAGCGGTGGAGTTAGCTGGTTTCCAGCTCGGAGGCCAAGCAGAGTTATGGTATAATGAGTTCCAACAGAGGTATGGAACTGCTAGCTCTCCATCTTGGGAACGATTCAAGGAAGCCTTCATGCGAAGATTCATATCAGAAAGCTGCCAAGCACAAATGATTGAGGAGTTTTTGAAGCTCCATTTAACTTCAGGCATGACAATTACTGAGTATAATGAGTGTTTCACTTATCTTGCACAGGCAGCCTCTAGCATGATACCGACAGAGACAGCTAGGGTGAGACGTTTCATTCAGGGTCTGCCAAGAGACTTATTCCTCAGCTTGCAGCCTCACGTCGGGACCATGGACTATGCTCAGGTAGTAGACACAACAATTGGTCTTGAGAATGGTCTAGCAGAGCGAAAAGCGATGTCAGAGGCCAACAAGAAGGCCAAGGTTCATGCCTCTTTCTCGAGCGGAGCAGGTTCGAGCAAGGGTCACCATCAGCAGGGACAACAGTGGAGTCAGTCGGGTAGGGCCACCTTCTCAGACCCCATCCCGGCATGTTCAACTATATCACAGACTCTGAGTAGATGGGGTAGTTAGTACAGTGGATAGGGTTCATGGCAGTCATATCCAGTATGCCCGACTTGTGAAAAGAGACACCAGGGTCAATGTTGGTTTGGCTCTTCAATATGTTATGGATGTGGCCAGCCGGGTCATAAGCGCGCAGAATGCCCGATGTTTCAAAGAGCTCCTAGCCAGAGGTCAACTAACCCCTCCACATCAATTCAATCTCTTCAATCGACAACCCAGGGCGGTGTCATCGCAGGGCAGGCCGTGGGGTCGTGAGTAAAGGTCCTATTGGCAGAGGTACAGACGGAAGAGGAGCAGGCAATAGAAGCCAGGGTAGTGGAGGACAACCCCGTCTATTTGCGATAACCCGTCAGGATGCGCAGGCTTCAAATGAAGTAGTAACAGGTATGACGACAGTATATTCCTTCGATGCTATGACGTTATTTGACTCGGGGTCTACCCACTCTTATGTATCCCCATTCTTTGCTGTACGGTTTGGAAGATCCCCTGAGGATCTTGATGAGCCATTTTTAGTTAGGGTACCTTCGGGAGAGCCCATCCTTATTCAGAAAGTATATAGATCATGCACAGTCAAAGTTGGTGACATGAAAGCGCTAGCAGATTTGAAAGTGTTGGACATGTCTGACTTTGACGTTATTTTAGGCATAGAATGGTTATCTCCACGTTATGCCTTGATAGGTTGTTATAGAAAGGTAGTGAGATTCGAGAGCCCAGGTGATGAACCAAGAGAGTTTCTTGGCACAAGATTCTCGATACCAACGAGCTTAATATCAGCTATGAATGCGCTACGGTTGATAGATAGAGGTGGTTATGGGTTTTTAGCTGCAGTCAGGGATGTAAAGGCAGAGATACCAAGTTTGGAAATGATTCCGGTGGCTAATGAGTTTCCAGATGTATTTCCAGATGATTTGCCGGGTATGCCACCAGAGAGAGAAATAGAGTTTGGGATAGAGCTTGAACCAGAAGTTAGGCCCATCTCTATACCCCCGTATCGCATGGCTCTAGCAGAATTAAAAGAATTGAAAGAGCAATTACAGTAGTTGTTGGACAAGGGATTCATACGACCAAGTACCTCTCCATGGGGTGCTCCAGTGTTGTTCGTTAAGAAGAAAGACGGTTCGATGAGAATGTGTATAGACTATAGGCAGCTAAATAAGGTGACGATTAAGAATCGATACCTTTTGCCCTATATAGATTATCTTTTTGACCAGCTTCAAGGGGCAACATGTTTTTCCAAGATTGACCTTCGATCTGGTTACCATCAGCTAAAGATTAAGGATGAAGATATACCTAAGACGGCTTTCAGGACTCGCTATGGACATTATGAGTTCTTAGTGATGTCCTTTGGGTTGACCAATGCCCCAGCAGCCTTCATGGATTTAATGAATAGGGTGTTTAAACCATTTCTGGATCACTTTGTGATTGTCTTCATCGATGACATCTTAGTGTATTCCAGAAGTAAGGAGGAACATGAACAACACTTGAGAATAGTTTTACAAACCTTGAGGGAGAATCGGTTGTATGTCAAGTTCTCCAAGTGTGAATTTTGGCTAGATCAAGTGGCATTCCTTGGACACGTAGTGTCGAAGGATGGCATCATGGTAGATCCAAAGAAGGTGGAAGCAGTGCATCAATGGCCTAGACCTACAACAGTTTCAGAAGTTCGTAGTTTCTTGGGCTTGGCAGGATATTACAGACGATTCGTTCAGGATTTCTCGAGGATTGCAGCACCTATGACTAAGTTGACACAGAAAAATATCAAGTTTCAATGGACAGAAGAGTGTAAGGAAAGTTTCTAGAGGCTCAAAACATGCTTGACCACGGCACTAGTTCTTGTACTACCTTCAGGTTCAGGAGGTTTTTCAGTATTCTGTGATGCTTCTAGAATTGGACTTGGCTGTGTCTTGATGCAGCATGGTTAGGTTATAGTATACGCCTCGCGGCATCTTAAGAAGCATGAGCAAAATTATCCTACCCATGATTTGGAGATGGCAGTAGTGATTTTTGCCTTGAAGATTTGGAGACATTACCTGTATGGAGAGAGTTGTGAGATTTTCACAGACCACAAGAGCTTGAAGTATATCTTTCAACAGAAGGATCTGAATCTGAGACACAAAACTACGTGCAACTATTAAACTAAGTCCACGAGGGACTTGACTTACGAGAAACAGAGCTCGAAATAAATCAGAGATAGAGAATTAAACAGAATAGAGGCAAAGAGTAGACTGAACAAAATTAGAGATTATTGTTCTTTTAGTAGTTATTATGTGATAAGCCAATGGGTTTTCATATAGGAAAATGAATTGATGGAATTTCTTTGAGTTTGGAAAATGATGACTAGTATTTATTTATGTATATGTGTATTAGAGTATTATTTATGTTATTATGATTTCATGCATTATTTCCTTGATGTCCCATGATCGGGGGTTTCAGGTGAGAGTTCACTCACTAAGTTTTGGTTACAAAACTCACCCCTCTACTCTTCTCCTATTTTTACAGATACTATAGTTGCTGAGGGCATTTCCAGCAGTGTTAGATTCAAGAGGTGAGAATGATGTTCATGGTTTAGTGTGCTCCAGTGTATATGCAGGCAGGATCCTGGACCTAGAGCATGTTGTAGTTTGCATTTGGTGTATTATAGTCACATTCGTTTTGTATATAATGATTTGGACAATCAGATAAGTGTATGTTGATTTATATAGATAAATGGTTTTGAGAGTTAAACTTGAAAAATTTGTTATAAGATTTCAGAGGTAATTATCGTGAGTTTAGAGAATATGTGAATGATTTGCAGAAAATATAAGAATTTAAACAGGCTTTATGAACAGAGCATGCATTTAGAAATAATCGGCAGGTTCTAAGGCTTACGTGGGAATGGAATTTCTCACGTGCCGATCACGTGACCAAGTCGGGTCGTGACACTGGTTCCTCTTAACCTTGATGGCCTAAGAGGAAGACATGAGCACAAACTGTTAAGAAGTTGAGTTTATTGCAAAATGTTTTTACATTCCCATAAATGAACTATTCCTACATTTGGTTTGTGAGCTAAATTCCCAAGAGTCTTATTACATAATATGCTCCGAAATGAACTATCATACATTTAGGTGACACAAGAGAAATGTTATTTGTACTCATTATTTGTGGAATATTGTGCCGACACACTCCTATCTACCATTGGTTAGGGTATAGACTCCACTCAGTTTGGAAACCACATCTCATCCAATGGTAAATGAAAATATGTTGGCACAATGTCCCATAAAGTGTGAATACAAATAACACTACTCTTGACATAGGTATATCATGAGGATGTTTTGTTTCTTTTTTTTCAAAAGTAACCCTGACAATTTGAACTAAGAATTATTTTGTAATCACATTAAACTCATAATTAAACATAATTTAATACATATAACACGTTACAATGCCAATATTAAGAAAACTTTATATCCATGTAAATAATAAATTTTAAGTCATTCTGAAAGTTGTGTTCAAAAAGTGAAAGGGCCACTTATTTTTCTCAAGAATTATTTGTATAATAACCTCTTACATAATTTTGTTCACCCAATACTCAAAACTTGAAATCAATGTTTAGCATACACTATTTGAAATCTAAAATCAACAACCATCATCATATAAAAAAGAAAATATTCATTTTCCTAGAAAATAAACAGAGCAAATATGACAAAAATGTAGGGAAAAAGCTCTGCAAATAATAATAAAAATAATAAATAAATGAAAATAAAATGAATCAAAGAATGAAAGAAGATTGAAAACGGATTGGGGGTTATCGTTCCGAACAGAAACACAACACAATTATGATTTATGAATGAAATGTAAAGAGAGACAAAGGAAGAAGAAAGAGTGGTTCAATGTTGTGTGTCGGTGTGCTACATGAAGAGATCGAACAGAACGCAAACACTGATTTTTCAATTAGAAGAAGAAAGAAGAATATGTTTTGAAAAAGGCTTCGTCTCCATTGCTATCCGGTAGGTAGAGCTGGGTATATGGACTGCAGTCCATGGACTAACCCATTTAATTCGCAACTCGCATGAAAATGGACTACAAAAGTTTTAACCCGCCAACCCGCGGACTTTTACAGTCCTGCTCCGCTAAGCTCAGCTAAGCAAACTGGCTTTGCAAGGTCCGCGGACCAACCCACCTAACCCGCATAAAA
This sequence comes from Dalbergia cultrata, assembly GCA_031216105.1. Lineage (NCBI taxonomy): Eukaryota > Viridiplantae > Streptophyta > Magnoliopsida > Fabales > Fabaceae > Dalbergia > Dalbergia cultrata. Next base: position 54,943,276 of record CM062347.1, read on the forward strand.
ATTTGTATATTATTATTTTGAAAAAAATTAACAATTAAATTTTAATATTTGCAGTATTTAGTAATTAATATTGTAATTTGTTTAAAATTTAAATTGGATTTTGTAAAGAAAAATGTGTATATATATTTTTTGAGGTAAAATATATAGTATAAATATAAATATATAATATAGGGTACTAAAAAAAGTAAAAGAAAATGAAAGGAAAAAAAAAGTTGGTTCACAAGTTGGCCTGCGATTTGGTGCGCGGGCTTCTTACTGGGCTAAATATACGGACTAGTCCGCGGACTTGCGGTCTTAGATGGACCGGGCCCGGACTAGGCAAAATGTCAGTCCATTTATCAAGCAAACCAGTTCGGTCCGACCTGTTTAAAATTGGTCCGTTGCGGACCGGGTTAAATGGACCGGACCAGTCCATATACCCAGTCCTACCAGTAGGTGGTTTGTCAATGACCACTGCTAGTGGTTGCTAGTTGAGGTTATGATAACACGGAAGGCATTTCGACGAATGGTGGTGGAAGGTGACAAGGCGGCTCTGTCAATGCTATAGCTTCTAAATAACTTCACATAAGCAGCTACTAGCAACAGTGAGGTTCTCGACAAGTGGCGGCAAGAGACTTGGCAACCACGCGTCATGACTCGATTTGCGAATATAACTGGCATGTGGGGAACCCCATTCCCGCATAAGCCTCATGATTGTCGAGTCATACTATATGCAAATCTTAAATACCACTTTAATTTCCAAAACATATTCAATGTATAAACTCTTTCATTTCATAAGTCTATTCTAAAATCCATAATCATCAAGTAAAATATAAATCGAGTTATTTTATACAGAATCACGAAATCCATCAAAATAAGCATACATGTATAAATTTCTATTTTCTAAGCATGAAAAATCAAAATACATACATAGTCCGAGACTTTATCCACAGAGTCATTGGGAATATATAAGCACGTACTTCGCAAACCACATGCCCTTCTAAAAATAAATGTTGTGGAAAGACTACATAACTTATATATACTAGTGCATTTTATAGTCACTTGCATGCCTATCAATCCATATATTTTTATTTTTATATTAATTTTAATTTTATAATTTATTTTAATTTATTTATTATATCTTTATTTTAAATTTATTTTCTATTTTTTCATTTTTTTTAACTTTTTAAATTTTTTTTAACCTCCCTCAATTTTCTATACACTATGGGCATAATAAGAAATATGAAAATTGTGCACCAAAAGATGGTTAAATTGAGGAATCCCCTTTATAAATAGTGTAGATGTGCCATATGATAATCTTGAGCAATTTAAATGGGTCAAACATGTAATAATATCTTACAATTAAAAGAAAAAGATTAATTTTGATATACTAACAACATTCTATAAAAATTTTTTGTTTATATGACTTTTTAAGTAGCAGATAAGAGAGTTAACTATCATAACTTTATGACTGATATAACAATAAATAATTAGATAACAGAGAAATTAAATAAAAAAATTATATAGTTCTGGAACTCTATTATCATGTAAATATCCTTAAAACTGGGCATATCTATGTTTATTGATGACTTGTTAAGATAAATACTCATCATCCTAAAATTCAATCGTACATTATAATATAATACACCAAGTGTTTGATATGCAATGAGATAAGAAAATGAGCTCAAAAAAGAGCATAAAACTAAACCAATTAACAACAAAATTTTATAGAACAATGATTCATACACATGTAAGTCCAGAACTAGATCAAAGGAACCTTCACAAATCGGCTAAGTGTCACTTCATAATATAATACATGAATGAAATTGACAAACCCTCGTTTGGCCAAAGCCTTTTGTCAATTTGCTTAATGTTATTCTTCTACTATTTAAAGATTCCCTCTTTCATCTACATGCATATTCGCTTGGCATAACCTCTTTGTATATCTAACTCGGACTTCACACATGATGTCAAGCCCAATAAAAAGAAAAATAGAGACTACACTGAATCACATCAACAGAACAACAGTATTTTTTTTTTGGGTAATGGAGCTAATAAAAGAAAAAAGAAAATTATCTCATGTGGAGAATCCCAGAAGCATATGCCAAAAGAAAAGCTCCAGACTATTTGGAGGCTTATCCTAGTGATGAATCACAATAATAAAAGAGGCACCCTTTTTAACAAGAAAATCTGCGACTTTGTTACCTTCTCTATAAACATGGGAGATTGAACAAGTCCAATCCCGCTCTATGAAATTCTTGATATCATACAACAAAGAAGCATACACATGAAAGGTAGAAGGAGAACTCAACAGACGCAAACTCTCCAAACAATCCACCTCACAGACAATATGGTGATAACCAAGTTCCCAAATGAGACCCAAGCCATAACATAAACCAAGAAGCTTAGCACAGAGGTTATCCACTCTAGAAATATGACCAGCATAGCCAATAATCTAAATATCATTGATATCATGAATCACGCCACTAAACCTTGCAGGACTAGGATTACCGAGAGAGCTACCATCAGAATTTAATTTCACAAAATTAACAGGAAGAGGATGCCACCCAACCCACTTAACACTGGAGGGTTGCAGCCTATGCAAGGCAAAAATAGAAATATACGTGTGAGCAAGTTGCCAAATGCCACACAAAACTTCTCCCTATTAAAAGTCCACATATTTCGACGCCACCACACAATCCAAAGAAACGAAAGGTAGAGAATACCATTAGACCCCAGAGCATTAGTCTGCAACCAAAAATAGAGATCTTAAGAGAAAAAATGAGGCCTGTTAACACCCCTCACACAGTCCCACACTTCCCTAACTAAAGGAAAATCACGAAAGCAACGGAAAGTGGACTCTACAACATTCTCACACTAGGAATAGAGTGAAGAATTAGAGAAACCTCTATGCTGCTGCAATTCATTGGTAGGGACGCTATCTCTCATGGCCAATTAACCAAATAAGAAAGCACACTTTAAAAGGAACTTTCAACTTCCAAATCCAATTTCAATATTGGACCATATCATCATTCTGCTGAGAAGTTAGTAAGCTATACCTTGAGGAGACCGCATAGCTTCCAGAGATAGCACCCTTCCAGATTAAACAATCCTCATAATCACCACCCCAAGGAATATTATATTGATTAATATATTATATATAACTCGGTTGTCAATTTATTTAAGTCGATTTGTTAAATGTTAATATATAATGTCAAATGTTTAAAATTTAATATTACTTGCGATTTGGAATTTTAAAATATAAATAATCAAGGGAAAAATCGATTGGAATTCGTAGTCTTATCAAATTACGTTATATAATTCCTGTAGATCAATACTTTACAGAATTTATTTTAAATTTTTTATTCAGTATTCAATATTAATTTTATGAATATTTGAAAAGACATAATAAAAATTAAAAATTTAATATCCACCAAAAGGTTAAAAAAAATAGATTAAATGTTATATTCACAGTTAATATGCCAGTGGTTCAGAATTTTAAAATTTTACAGACAAGAATTAATTTGTACATATTGAGACGCATAATTATATCATGGATGTTGAAGATCAGATTTTGATTCGGTGATGTTAATACAACATACTATTTTTCACTGTCATTAAACAAGAACTTGAATTTTAGCTGTGAGATTAATTTAGATCAGATATGTAAAAGTTTTATACTATTAAAAAATTAATAGATCTTATATCTATTAACTAAGATATGCGAAAGCCATACGAAAGATAAGATTGAATAAAATAGATAAGAGAGATAAATTGGGTGTTGGTAGTTAGAATAAAATTTTAATTGATAGAATAAATTAGTTCTATTCCTAATTTCCTATATATTTTTCAATTTGCATGACTAAGAAATTAAATTTAAAGAAACGATATAGAGTTGGATCATACGAGATTAAGTTACGTGAATGGTGTCGTAGGTTGGAAGGAAAGCAGTCTATTACGGACAAGAAAAGATTTAAAAAGGCAGACCCAAAAAAGGGAGTTAAAAGAAAGGGAGTGGGGAGGAATTAAGGACAGATAGTCGTTGAGGACTTGTTATCATTCTAAAAAGGCTCAGACGACGACAAGAGGAAAGGACACGAGTATAAAGTTGTAAAGGTGTGTGGGTTGGGAGAATACGGCATCACACTGCCTTTTCTCTTTGTCCCACTTTTCTGCATCTTGACAAAACCAAGTGTAGCTTTCCTTTCGATTAACTATTATTCTAATATTCTTTCCTCTCAAGGATGGATGGATGGATGGATGGATGGATGGCAATGCCACAATAGCAATAACATTCTCTCTCTCTCTCTCTCTCTCTCTCTCTATATATATATATATATATATATATATATATATATATTTGTAGATATTATATTATAGAGACTATTAAGACAGTTTAGATAATCAAATATAATTATTTGGATATTTCAATTGAATTATTAGTAAACTTGTTCATATATAAAATATATATGAGAAAAAATGTGCTAACAATTAAAGTCTTTAATTATCTCACATATGAATCGCGTAAAAAGATTTTACATTATATTATTATTATTATTATATTCACAAGAAATATATTTAAAATATCCAATTATTTACTCATCAATTTAGATATCTAAAATATTGTACATTATATGATGAGCTCAAAACACATTTCTCTTTGAAAGAAGAATGCCCTTATGCTTTTAACTCCCCAAGTTGGTTCTGTTTTCGTTCATTGGATTTTATTATACTTCTTTTTTTAATTATTATTTTGGCCAAGATTCTTTTCAATCTATATATATCTTATTGAGAAAATAAGTGTTGCTTTCCATACAATCATTCTTCATTCAAATGATTAAAATGGCTTCGGGTTTTATGGTTTCCCCAGATAGAGATATCAATGTATAGCAGACGAAGGAAAGCTATCTAAACTGCTTTCCATGGCAGCATGCCCACCATTGCACCATATGCTCGTACGCACTCTATGAAGTTGATCAATCATTAATTTTTTTATGAGGTTTATCATAATCATTAATTGGAGTATATACTTTCACATGCTTTTTATCAAAGCATGCCTTTCATAGATATTATTTTTCTTTGGTTCAATAATAACTTAAAAGCCAAACAAAACAGATTGTATAATTGGATGATTATATAATTTTTTTTTTGTATTGCGTATCACAATCAAATTCTTTTGTAATTATGTAGCATTATTTATTGTATATGTATGAACTCCATATTAACTATATATGCTAATGATAATAAATGAGATCATCCGCGAGGTTATCAAATGAGGAAGTGGATCTCCAATTTCAAAATTGATTTTTTTTTTCTTTTTGCTAATTTTGAAGTATATTATTATAGAAATAAAATATATTAAACTTCTTTTAACAATTTGATCGCCGGAATATTTTTAATAAAATGTTCTTCTTGTACTAAATTTAAAAAATTAGAAAGAGTTTAATTTAATTTTGATCTATTGCCATTTTACACAGTCACATCTAATTAAATTCTTGCTTTTACATTTTTCTCAATGTAATATAGTGGATATATGAGTTAATAATATTTATTGATATGATGATCTATAATTAATTATATAACAATGTAATAACTTGTATAAAAGTTAAATGCAATTAGAAATGTGATTTATTGTTTTGATTTTAATTTTGATGCACTAGCCCAATAGTGTAACATAGTTTATATTATCATCTAATCACATACTTTTATTTGCATGAATCATAGATATGAAAATCAAGTATTTATGACAATATACGATTAGATAACAATATATGTGTATCAAAATTAAGTTATATTATATTGATATTTTAAAAAGAATGTTATATGTTATCATAAATCAGTGAAATAAAATAAATATTATTTTTATTTGAGTATTTTTAAAGTTATACTGTACATTAGTTTAAGAATTTAATATAACAATAATGTTGTATTAAATTATATAAATGTTTTTAAAATTTGTATATATTATGTCATTATAAAAAAAATTTTATGCATATATTCAATTATATATTATTAGATTAGTGAAAGCATTTGATTTTATCACTCTATACTTTAAAAAATTTAAAATAAAAATATATATCGAATAACAATATAAATTTTTTAATACTAACCATGTATGAAAATTGATCTCTTCGTTTATTTAATTTATTTATTTTTCAGCTTGAATAATATTGCGAGTATAGATAAGATTAATAATATTCCATTCGGACGTCTCTCCTATACACCATCTCCTATACACCATATATACGTTTTTGTCTTCTGAAATTGGATTGAGATTTGGGATCCCCAACCGCACCATAATTTCAAATTCAGACTCCAAACCCCACTTTTGTTGTCAGAAGACGACATATACCGACACATGCAACGAAACCTCAAGTTTATATGGAAAATTTTCTGTTCGACAATGAAAGTGATATTTTTGGCACTGGTTTTTTTTCATTTTTTAATTAAAAAAAAAGTTTGGAGTGGAGAAGAAAGTTTTTCCCCCTTTCAGAAATTTTTTTTAATAATAATTTAAAGATGACTTAACCCCAAACAGAAAATATCCTAGGAAAAACTTCCCTTCCTATACAAGAATTATGGAAGCTGCAAGTTATGAAGGCCCCAATAATTTATAGTACATTGAAGTAAAGATAAAACATCATGAATACAGCAAGACAATTAAACCATCCAAGGAAATTTGAAGATCCACCCATCCATCAACTGAAAAACTCAGCCTTTAAGACATAGCAAAAAGTCTCAACTATGCTTTGTCACCAAATAAGAGCAGCAATTATACCAAAACGTAGAATTAAAGGGACTACTTGACATATACTTCCATACCTATATCCTCAAGTGAATACAACAAACAATCATTTGAATAAAATAGCGAGAGATACACTAGTACAGTTTATATACATAAGCCTTAAGCACATGCAATCTTCGAAGAGAATCACATCAAAACTAATAGGACAATATCACCATCAATCTATATAAGAACTCAAGAATAATCTTATCTCGAGTAGAATAGCACACATCTTTTCAGAAAATTATCAATTTTAAAGACGATATGCAGTGAGATTACAATTACAAAATAGAAAACATTTAAAACCCAAGTCATTAAGTTACAATAAGCAAAAGATTGCCCATTTGAGGCAACCCTCTTTAAATATTTTTGTTTGATACTTCAACTAAGCCAAGGATTTAAATTATGAAATTTCATCCGTGAAGTTAATATGAAGTTGAATATAAAGTTAGACTATGGAATCAAACGCAGTATAAAAGTAGGCATACAAATCTTTTCTTTTGACTAAAGTGGCTAATATTAATTCATTTCACCTACTTGCCATTCAATTGTCCCATGCAATCATGGAAAATTCGTCATTTTCGTTTCTTTTTTGGTTTTGAATGCTATGGTCTTTGGATTTCTCAACTAAGTGCATTGTACCAGTAATTTCCCCCTGTTAATCTAACTTAATCAAATTAAACGATCAATCACATCTTGAGAACTTATTTATGTTTATGTAAAGTACCACTCTTACCTTTTTTTTTTTTGGTTTTATCTTGGTACAGAATTGTCAATTACGTAGAGGTAAATTAGTTCGAATTTAGTTGGCTTATGCCCTCTGTCAGTTTGTTTGCTGTGGTATTATCGCTTAATAATGAAGACTTCGTCATTCATACACTACCTTTTCCTTTTTAAAGAAATAAAATTGTATCATCTTAATTCCTTCGTAGTTTTAAATTACAGTTTACAGTTGCAATCGCTGCTACAATATTATTGTTATGGTAGTTTTAGCAATCATAACACAAGCAATTGCAACTATGGCAGCCTTCAACCTTTCACAATTGCAGTAATTACAATGCGAGATATAACTTTCTAGGCGAAAATTTCATGCGTAAATTTTTACCACATTGATTACACTCTTATAAGGCCAAAATTAGGACTCATTTTCAATCAATGGGAGGATCCATTCCCTTACAATGCACTTACAACTACAATTATAATTATAATTGCAATCTAAAACCATATAAGAAGTATCAAATAGTGGGGCAAAGAAAAGTTGAAGAAAAAATTTAAAAATATTAAATTAATTAGCGGTTGGACGGATGATTAGGAAGAAATAATTATTTAGGAGTAAATGTGAATTTTAGTTTTTGAAGTTGTACATGTACTCCATCGTAGTTTTTAAAATTAAGAAAATAACAATTAGCTTTAAATATGTAAAGTATGATTTAAATTAGTCTCGTGAGTGACATGCTCAAGAAACTAACTTGAATTATCTCATGTACTAATGTGAATGTCATTTAAAAAAAAAAATTTAAGAATTTAATTGTTAATTTTTTAATTGTAAAGATAAAAGTGATTGCATAAAAAAGATACAACAGAATAATAAAAAATATATTTATAAACTCTTATTTTAGATATACACATAAACATCCTTAATTTTTAAGGCTAGAAAAGTATAACGTGACAATGATAAGATTGAGAAATCTTTTTATATATGGATACATCTATAAATGTGTTTAAAATAGCGTGAATAAGTAGCATAACTCAAGTAGAACAATTGGAGACTGGGGAGTTAAAGAAAGGAAAGGAGGCGAAGAGAGAGAGAGAGAGAGAGAGAGAGAGAGAGAGAGAGAGAGAGAGAGAGAGAGAGAGAGAGAGAGAAGGGTAAGGGAAAAAAAATAAATAAAGACTCGACATTATGGAGTGGGGGAGGATGAAATAAATGAGAACACATGCAGGGCAGGGTTGGAGAGTTCGAAGAAGTGGTAAAGTCAACAACGGGAATTAAATGAGTGAAGTAGGCAGGAAGCATCGCTTTTGTCTTGTTTTGGTCATTTTCACTTGGTTAGAACCGCAGTCCAACTTGCCGAAAACTACAACTAATAAAGTTAGTGCATTAATGGCCTTACGTAGCGTTGAAAACAAAACACGCTTGAGTTGAGTTGAGTTGAGGTGAGGTGGAGAGACTCGTTCCAAAACCACAACCGGCTAATTGGCTTTCTCAATACCCCTTTATTTCATATTAATAATCACTTGTGAGAAATTATATAATTTTGAGAAATGAGTACAACGTAGGCTCGTAACTCTTCACAATCATTCATCTCTTTCTGTCTTCGTGTCTAGGTTGGCTAGGGCAGAAAAAGTAACTATGACGCATACACATAGCGGTGGTATAGCTAGGTAGGAACATATATTCTTCACCCTCGAGACTCTTTTTATATACTGCTGCTAATTGATATGTAAGCGAATTGAATAGTAGTACGCTATAAATGAAAACATTCATTGTTTGTCGGTAGGGTTTGTCGTTGTACCCATGCCCCAGTTCTACTCTACAATACCAATTAGCATAGCATTGTTTGATGTTCATGGACTTATGGACATGGATGGAATGGAAGTAACTGGTGAGCTAGGATCACCTAAACAATAATGGATACAATATTAATTAGCTTCTTTCGTGAATTAATGCTTTGCTCGAATTTCCCTTTAACATCTCTCCAAACCACGTGTGCAAAAATTATTTACTAAACTGGAAAGCATAATCTAATCATACATTAGGAGGAACATATTACTCGAATTTTTCTGTGACTATAGATAGAGAACCCAAAGGGAAGTACCTGACAGAATTTGTAAAATATTTCTTTTATTTTTTCGGAAAAGGGAAAAAAAGATAAGGGAGGCACCGTAAGGTGGTATATACATGGTGGTGGCGTGTCAGGCAGAATCAGGTCTCTGTTTTCCTCCTTTTTATTTACGTGAGACTGAGAAGAGCCCCCAACCATATAAGATGCTGCTGCCTCCACATCACTGATCAGCAACTGTGTCTCGATGGATTCCTTATATTTTATCCTTTAGCGTTGCTTGCTCGCACAAACGGTTCTCCATCCTCGTGTAATTTGTTATTTACAGCACAACTACTGGTGTATACTATTCATTCAATATATATGTAATAGCCTGAAAGTGAAACACGGATAAAGAGGACAGGAACCGAATAAAATAGGAATGCCACCATTTTATTGATATGATCATCTCTCCTTTTGATTAATAAATATACCTATGCTTACAAAAAAAAAAAAAAAAGAACAAAATAAAGTTTATAACGCAAAAATTAAATAATCTTTTTTTCTAAGAGCAAAAAAAAAAAAGAAAAAGTTTACACCCCTTCCCACTTGTAACGGTTTATCCTCGGTTCTACCAACTGTCTTTTAGCCGCCAAAGTGGTCTATTTACATTTCTGTTCCCCCAACAGAAGTGGATATTAATTACCATATTTTCTCGTCCCCCTCCGCGTCAATGCTCTTCTGCCACCACTCTCACGGTTGCAGGTAGCCAGTCATTGGAGATCTGGCGATCGGAGAAGTAGCCATCTTCTTCGAGCCTCACCACCAGCGAAGACTCATGGTCACTGGGGCTAGCACTTAAGCTCTTCTTAATCTGGTGGAGGCTGGGAACCAACACTTTCTCCATCCATTCAGTTATGTTGGTTTGGCCTAGCCACACTCCACTAGCAATCTTCTCCAGAGCACCCTCCTGCACTTCAATTGACACCCCATTTCCCACAACGGTGGAAAACCTTTTTGAGATCGAGGCAGAGAAACTGGCACGGAGGAGGTCGAAATTCAATGGCTTGAAGACAATGGCATCATCAACTGCGTCCAGCAGCTCACGAGGTACTGATGCTGAGGCTGTCTGTAATCCTACTGTGGTGTGAAGGACATGATTGTCTTCATGGTCCACCGTGAGGTCACTGGAATTGAGTGACCCATCTCCTCTGTCTTCCTCTGCATCAGCGGCTTCATTGAGATCAAATGATATACCTGAACTTGTTTCCTTTCGAGGCTTCAAAGACCTGTCTTCTTCGGATAACCAACTGGGTCTGCGTTTTGATGCCCTCTTAGCCACCGAGAGCCTAAGTTGCCAACCCCCTCTTGCTACCTTTTCAAGCTTTTCTTCATCAAGTGAGGTGCCGCTCGACAGGTACCTGAGGTCCTCTGGCAACCAATTGGCGGTGAGGATGAACATAACGTTTCCTAGGCTGACATCACGGCCATGAGAATCCACAAACCGACCTTGCTCCATAGCCCGTTTTATGCTCCCACGAATTAGAATGTTGGCTTCATCAATGTCTTCAAGCATGATGACAGGGTTCCTTTTGATGGCCTCACCGATTCGATCAAGGGCCGTTTTCCCACGGAGATGGACATCAGAGTCTCCATCCCCACGCCGTTGTGCAAGAGAGATTATTATCGGATTGGAGGCGGATACCAGCTCAGAAAGTGCCGCTGCCATCTTCTTTTTGCCTACTCTGTCAGGACCCAGGAACAGCAACCACATGTCGCCTTTGGTTCCAACTTGGCGTTTTTTTCCATTGCCCAATTTGCACTGGGTCACAGTGGTAGCCACTGCAGATGCTGCATCCTGCTGCCACCACACCTTTTCTGTTAGACCCTTGAGGAGCTTCTTGAAAGAGTCCGCATCAAGCAGTTTCTTGCTCTTTAATTCATCAAACTTGTCTTCTGACTCGGTAGACATGCAGCTCAAGAAGTCATTAATGCGCTCTTTGTGTGTTTCTTCTGGATTGGTAGTATCTGATGGCTTTGTTTGCCCAAGGACCAGTTCTGTTGTCACTGGACTTTGCAGAGGGCTGCCTGCCAGTTCTGGTGGCTGGATGGGATTAGGATTTGAGCTTAATTGCAGAGAACTTCCGAGATTTTTGTTTAGTGGTATCTTGGGTTGTAATTGGCGACCCAGTAAGTTCACATTGTGTAGACCTGTCATTGAAAAAGGAGTGGGAACGATTCTCTCTGTGCTCAAACTTTGCTGATGAAATTTAGGATGCTTATCCAAGCAGGCATCATGCCATTTCTTCTGCAATTCTTGAGTCGTCTTCTTCACATTCACTTCTTGGTTGTTGCTCTATTAAACGACAGGGGAAAAACAACAGTTAAAGACTTTTAGGTCGTCTATCTATTTTGGAGGACGAAAACAAAACCAGCTTTACCAAAATTATGGGAAAAGAAAATAACAACTGTGATTAGAGCCTTCATATTACTTTTTATGGAATTTACCTGATCCATGACTCTAGCATTATCATTATTAGTTTTAACCTTCTGCAACCACTGTGGAAGAGGTGGTCGAGATGCCTCTGATTTGGATTCAGCATCCGATTTCTCATTTTCTTTTAACATATCAGCCAATTCTTGCTCGTAGTTCTGCATACATTGTGGGCAACAACTTGCAACTCCAGCGGGATCTGTGTTCTCGGAGGCACGCCTAGGTGGAGCGATAGTCGGAAAAGGCTTCAACGGAGACAAAGACTCAAGTGAGGCACCAAGAATGCCGTTGCTCCCAAGCCTAGTCATCGGAAAATAAATGGTTACACAATAATAATGCCAAATGAGGGGAAAGAAAGTATAACCAACCATGTTTCACAGCCTAATCAAGCTAACAGTGCAAAGGTAGACAAAAGCTGACTATATCCTCCAGTCTTTAAGAGCGTCAACCAAAAAAGGAACATCACATGTTTTACACTCAAAATGGAATAACTAGAGCCGAAGCAAGCTACAGAATTAACGTATATATGAGATAAGATTCTCAAATTGCAGACCAAATTGAATCCAAAAAGCAAGCATTGCAGTTCAAGCATTTTACTTCTTGATCTTGTTGTATTGTAATAAGACGGATCATCACATAAAAACAAGTACTAAAATTAGATCATCTAAAAAAGGATAAAATTAGATGATTATACAGAGAACAGTAAATCTGGCACAATGACATAGATCAAATTATGAGACACAAATCGAAAAAAACAAAACAATACCTGGGAAACATTCCAGGGAGAGGAACTCTGTTGGTAATAGGAACAGCCTGAAGATCCCAATCAGTCTCCATGGAAGGATGATAGACCTGGCACCTCAAGTAAGTCTCACAAGTAGCAGTCCCCAACAACCACAGCCTCCCGGAACCGCCCTCACCGAACTTCGCCACCAGCCTCCCCATCTCCGCAACCGCCGCACGCCCCACCTCGGCAACCACCGCCTGCGGCACGTGACCACCACCACCACCAAACCCAACAGGCTGCTCCACCAGCCACTTCAAGTCACCCAAGTTAACGAAGACTCCTCCACAGCCCCCCGACCCGAACCGGGCCTCAATCAAATCCCCAAGCTCCTTCAATCTCCCCGGAATCTGCGCCCTCTCGGAAGGAAGCTCCTTCTCCAAATGAACCACGTGCGCATTATTGAACCCAACAACACCGAAACCACCACCACCTTCTAACTCCTTGCTCTCAATCTTCCTCAGAACCTCCCTCACGGTGGCCTCAGGTTCCGGCTCACCCACCAAGATCGGGTTCCTCTTCTTCTTCCTCATCAATATATCCACCACTCTCTTCACCTCGTCCCCCCTCTGCTGCTGCCCACCCAATTGCGCCGCCGCAACAGCACCACCTCCACCACCCGCCTGCTGCAGCCTTGGGTTCAAGTACAAGCTCCTCCCGGGCCCCGGAGCCGCCGGAGAAACAGCCGCGGGCCGGAACCCGAGCCCGATTGGGCCGGAATTCACGGCCGGGGAAGCCGAATTTAGAGACTGTTCGATGGTGGCTTTGACTGCGGGGCTTGAGAAGCTTGCTTCTCTCATGACCCTGCTGACGCTTGGGTCGTCGAGGATTGATATGATGAGCTGTTCGAGCTCGACCTTGACGGCAAGGAGCGGCTGCTGCTGCTGCTCTGGGTACCCGCGGCGCTGGTGGGCCTGGGCCCGTTTCAGGGCCGCCATGAGCGCGTTGGAGATTGGTGGCTCAGCGGAAGGGTTAGTGCTCTGCGAAGTAGGCAATCGCTCAAGCGCAACGCTGAAGCAGAGCTCCAACGCCCTGCACTGAAGAGGGTGGGACGAATTAGGGTGCGACTTGATGCAGGCCTGGCGGAGGAACCCCGAAGGGGAGGCCAGGAGGGTCGCCGCCACGTGGAGCGGCGTTGTTTGGCCGTGGTTGCGGCGGCCGGCTTCCGCGATTGAGTGGTTGAGGACGCTGGCCGCCTCCGGCGTTAGGGTTTGCTGGATTGTGCTTAGCCCCGCTCTCATTTCCAGCGCGAGATCGGAATTCGACGGCGGTGATGATGATGAGTCTCCAGCTCAATAATCCCGAAATCGATGGATTATGTATGCAGAGGTTCGGAATCCAGAGTAGAGAGAATTTGATTGAATTGCCTTTGGAACTTGACTTTAAGGGAAGAGGGAGGGTAGGGTGTCGTTGTGTGTGAAACGGAATGAATTGTTGTTGTTGTTGTTCTTCTTCTCTTTTCTCCGAGATGAGGGGTGTGACCTGAGCCCACCAGGGAGAAAACGAAATTAGTGTGTTTTTGTGAGAGGGGGGGTGAGCGAGTGAGTGAGTGGAGGATAAGAACACTTCAATATAGACAAATTAGCATTTTCAAAGGGCAGGGGTGGTGTGGTGCGGTGTGGTGTAACGGAACAACAACTTGGTTGGCTAAACAATCAAAACAAGCTTTTTACAAACACAAACAAAAAAGCAAGGGCGAAAGTAATAGCCTAGTAGCTAGTGATAGCTTCTTCCTTGTTCCTTAACCCGCTTTCCTTGCTTTTAAGCCCCTTTCCCTACTACCGGATCTATCTATCACTGTTTTTTTTTTTTTTTTCCTCCTATTCTTTCTTTCTTTCTTTCTCGGCTCCGATGTGTGTCACCCCAAAAAGCTATTTCAGAATTCAACGCGAAAAGGAAATATCAGATCCCCTGCCTCACATAAGAACATCCCCCATTCCTCTTTCTTTCTTTGTCTCTCATTCTCTCTCTCTCTCACTCTTCTCTCTACCTGCTTTCTCTATCTCTATCTATATCCATCTCATACATACAACAATCTCTCTCAAACTGTCCCTCAGAATAAATGGGTAAAGGTAGATTAATGAAGAGAGAGAGGAGACGGGGGGGAGGTGATGAAATATAAAAAAGCTACATACACAACATTTTTTCATCAACCAAGCAAAAAGGTAATTTCAGCGAATGTTACAACTACTGGCAGCTAGTGTATTATTCCAGCTATTGGTGCCACCACGGCAGGGGGGAAAACAAAACTAGAAATTAAAAAAAAATAGTTACTTTATTGTGGCAAGAGAAAGACACAGAAGTGGAGAGAATTTCTAGTAAACGGAGAATTGATGGATGGATGAAAGTACTATCGGTTGCAAGGATTTCTGGAAAAAACAAAAACAATTTTGCTTTGTTGACAGACCAACCTGCTCTTACTTTTTGTGTCCTGTAATCCTTTTTCTATTACCTTCACATATAATAATTACTTTTTTGAATACCAATTATATTTACACGTTTAATTATTTTTGAAAAATTAATTTTACATCACTGGGAAGTATAGAAGTAAAGTTACTTTTTAATATGAATCAATATTGCAAAATAGGATTCACATGTTGTAAAAGAAAAGAGTATTTACGATATATCTCGGCTCAAACGTAGTAAATAATTATTATTTTATTTGCAACTTGCCTTTTCAATGTTTTTGCATAGATTCTCTTATTTAATTTAAAGGGTAATTTGATTAATTGAGGAAGGGAAAAGCACCTTTTGGGGAGAGAGAGAGAGAGAGAGAGAGATGTAAAAACCAAAAAAAAGGGATGATGATGGGAGAGCGATACTCTGGACTAAGGTCTTGGATTGACTGCCTTTTTAGTTTTTATCTATCTCTCACACACTCTCTCTCTCTCCTACACGCACTTGTTTTTGTTTTGTTTTGTTGTGAGTTTCTTAAAAAATTAAAACTGTAATTGAAAAAAAAGAGAGATTAAGGGAGGGAAACATCTCCCACGCACGTTCTGGCAGGTAGAACACACGACGTGTGACCCATTGGACGCTTTACGAGGGACCCTTACGCGCCTAGGAAATGTGATAGTTACTGCTGCTATCTCACTCCTCAATTTTTGCCTTTCAACCAATTTTCTGCTTTTCACACGCAACGCCCACAAAAGGTATCTCACCAATTTCACCTTTTTCATACTTCAATTACCCTCTTCCTCTCTCTTACTTTATCTCTTGTCCAAGGCTACGTGATCGTTCGGCAAGATACCATTACCACATGAAAATAGCCCTCTCGTCTCTCTTACTAATCCTTAATTATAGACCGCGATTAAACAAAAAACTGTCCCTGTCAGCTAACTGTGTCAAACTTATTCTGATGTGTATCAAACGGGGACACCAACATATTCTCTTGTTTAGCTAGCTACATTCTTAATTATTTAATCTTATAACCGAAGCAAAATATACGTCTATAAAATTTACATCATAAATAGATTAGTCATCACTTTTAATGGTTAATGTATGTATAAAAATTAAAAAAATTTAAAGCTTGATTATAAATTATTTTTAACATAAAATTATTTTATTCTATTAATATTTCTCTATACTTCTCGATGGTTAATGTACTTAGAGAATATTATGAACTATAAAATTAAAAATCGACCATCTATATTTTATTATAGTTGAATTTCTATATGTTAACAATGTAAAAAATCTACACATCACCTAATAAAAAAAATTTCACCAAAATAACAAATCATTATGTGTTGGGGTTACGTGTGAGAGGAGAAGTCCCATATTGGTTGATAATTGAGTAAGTAAATAGTATTAATGTGGAAGGAGTCATGACTTATTACCTCAAAATTTTGTATCAAGATGTAACGTCTGGCCCAGTGATATGGTGCTCTCACTTAATCTGTTGGTTACTTTGTATGATCGATCACTTTGATAAAATTTGATTACTTGATACTGTAAAGTTGTTTTTCATGGTCAGTGGATACAAAGTTGAATTTCTTTTATTATGATATAAAGGATTTAAGGGGTGTTTAATTTTAAAATATTGATAATGTAAAAAATTTAATATTCTTATTTAATTTTATATTACTATATCAATAAATTTGATTAATTTTTACATCAATGATATAGAATGTCATGCAAATGGAAAATTTTAATTAGGTAACCTTGTAAAAAAAATTGCACCATCAATGTATTAAATTTGAACTTTATTATAAATAATATATAACATGTTTCATATAAATATATAATATATTTATTTGAGCTTAATTTTGATATGTTGATAGTGAAAAAAACTCTACATTATTATCTAATTAAATCTCTCATTTTATATGACTTTTAAAATAGTAAGATTTATATATATTTGATGATGTTATATTACATGATTGAATAACTATAGAAAATTTTTTATACTGTAAGTACATTAAAATTAAATTATATTTATTTTATCTTCACATATACATATTATGACACTTGCGCTTACATTAATACATGTTTACACATCTCAAGTTCGAAGGACATTTCCATTTTTTCTCCTTTCAATTAGGTATACTTTTTTTTTTCTTTTTCTTTTCATCCTATAGAAAGAAATTTTTAAATTCGTCTTTAAGAAAAATCATTCAAAATATAACCAATAATGAATTTGAGTAATTTATTAGTGATATTAAAATGGGTTTGGCCCTTGTCTTCAAGTGAAAATTTAATTACCAATATTTTGGTATCAAATCGTTACATGACTTCATGTTTGTTAAAATGACTGCATAGCCCGTTAGTGAGATAGACCATCCATATATTAAATCACTTAGAACTTATTGCTTATTACCACCTTTGTTGTATATTACTCACTCTATTCTAAAATAAATATTTTTTTAATTTTTTAGATTCATTTATAAAGTGATACATCTAGACGTAAATTCAATTAATATTTGGTAGTATCAATCCTTTTTAAGTATTTGTACAAAAATTAAGAAATTTAAAATTAATATTTGGTTATTGAATATATTTACCAAAAGTATCTATACCTGAATTTTCAATATTCAATTAATTTATGTTATTAATGTTATGATATATTTCTCAATCACTGATATATTTAAAATTCATGAAGGAGAAAATTTGATAAATTAAATTTAAATACTTTATTAATATGTTAGGACAGCATATATCATAGATCAAGACATAGATAGGTTTATTAAATTAGCACACTTTATACCATTATTAAGGTTGTTCATTATTTTCCCAATGCATGAATAAATCCTAAATTAATAGATATATTGAACCAGAGAGAATAATGTGTAGTACATGCCTTTTGGTTTCAACTTGATGCAATCTCGACCGTTGAGAGATTTGATCAATGCATGTATAACGAAAACTATACTTTGAACCTGAGAGAGTGACGTCGGGTGGATTGCTTGACTTCAGTCATTCACATGTGAAGGCGATCCTTTCTTGCGCCATCCCCATTACCTTTCTGAATTGAATTTCTATAAATTTCATTAGTTTTGTAATAATTATCTGTCTTTACTTATATATTAAAAAAATAATTAAATAAATTTAAGTATATTTTATAATATTATCCTTATCACCTATACTAATACTCTTTTATATTTAATCTATTCACTAACTCTCTTTAATAAAAGTATGAAGGAAAAGTAATTAATATTGCTTAGAATTCTTAAAATGACAAATAATAATAAGAAAATAAAATTTATATATAAACACTTATTAAAAAAGAAAGATAGTATTAATAATGTAAAATTTTATATTATTGCCAAATTATACATTATCACATTAGTTATACATTAGAGAGAGTAATAGCGTTCGAAAAATAATGGGGGAATTAAACGAGTGTTCTTTGGGCTTATTAAAAAAAAGAGTAATTCATACTCATCTTTCTTAAAGTTTAGTGTAATTACATTCAACACCTCTCTATTTTATAAAACTATTATTGACAACACTAAAATTACACTAACTTCTCTTGCAGATACTAATTCATTAGTTTAAGTGATAAAAAAATCACACTAAATAATACATAATTACTAATAAAAAATATAATATTTTGAAAATATTTAACACATTAGTTGAATAAAATATCTTTTAATCACATAAAAAAACTTATAGTTATAACTTATTATAATAAAAAAGTCCTTTTTTGTCACATGAAAAAACTTATAATTATAACTTATCATAAAAAAAAGGTATTCTAATTAATACATATGTCTAATATTACTAAAATATTATAATTTTATTAATAATAATTACGTATATATCACATATTATCTTTTTTATCACTTAAATTAATAAACTAGTATATACTAAAGGGATTAGTGTAATTTTAATAATACTAAAAAAAGGACAATAATAATTTTATAAAATATAGAAATATTAAGTATAATTACATAAAACCACAAGGGGAAGTAGGGCAATTCTCCCTTAAAAAACACTTATCAAAATCGCTGTCTGTAATTTGTGCTGAAAAAGGCAGAGCATTAAATGCTTTGAAAATGGTTGTAGCCTAACCTTCACAGGCCACCGCCGCCCAATAATATCTAGCATTAAATTCAGTGGACAAATTCAACTTGGTTTCAAATGGACCGACCTTCATTGAATCCTGAAAAATATAACAATAATTTTTAAAGAAGAAAACGACATCGGCAGAACAGGTTCAATTCTTTCATTTTCGGTTTAGTTACAATTTTATACTTCTTTTATGAATTACCAAAAATATAAAATACAAATAAAAATTAAGTTTTGAACTTCTATTATTCTAATTAAAGAAAACAAAAATGAAGAGAAAATGCAATATATATACTACAATTTTAATTATTGAAATTAAAGGATACAACCCTCACACATTTTGGCGAAGCAATGAAAATAGGAAATACTATAATCTAATTTTTATATATTATTGTACTGTCCCTTAATTTTATATCAACATCTTATTTAATAAATTTAAAACTTTATAAAGTGTCAAGTTTATCAAAATAATATGTTAACATATCATTACAATTGAATGTTAATTTATTTGCAATAAGTGTTTTGTAATTATCTTTTATCATATTGCACTATTTGAAATCTATGCCGGTAACCATTCCTATTTGCCTATCCTCACTCCATATTAAATACTTTTATTTATATTTTTCCAAAAATGCCCCTAACTTTGTTTAATAGTTAGTATTTTTTTACAGCTTAAAAACTAAATTAAGAATTATGTATTAGAATCTCAATTATTTATTATCAATTTATTTATTATTTTTTTGTGAGATTTCTATATGCATTTAATTAAAAAATTATTTTATATTCATAATATTTGATAATATTAAATTTTAAATTTATATTTAATAATTGTACTAATTAATATAAGCAAAGAAATTATATTTTTTCATTCAAAATTTTAAATTTTATATCATGATAACTTACGAATGGTTTTATTTATATATCTATCATTAACAAGTTTATCTCTGAAACTTAATCCAATATATTTGTTATAAATATGTTAAAATGAGGTAAATATTTTTTTGATTTAGAGAAACTTTGAAATAAAGGAGAATTGGAGTTCATGAAAAATTTCCTCAGAGATCAAGGATAAAAGAGTTTTGACTACAAATAAAGCACGTATTGGATGAATGTGTTAACTGTTATGTGGTGAGAGTTAAAACATCCAAGCAACCTTTAAGCTTTTTTTTTTGGGGGTACAGAGGAATAATTAAAGAAAAACTAATGCAGGAATAAGGCCACTCCTAGATCATCAGGAAGCAAGAGAAGTTGCAATCTCGGGGTTGGTTCATGGATACCCTTCCCCCAATTATATAATTTAGTTTTGAAAAACAAAAAGGCTAAACATAGGTTTCAGGGCATTATTAGGATAGCACAAATAAAGATATTTAATATGAAGTGAAAATAGATAAATAGGAGTGATAATAACCACTCCCATAAATCCTAAACCATAAATCCTAGAATAAAAACATAGGAGTAAAATGGCATATGCTTTTATTGACTAGTCATCAAGTTGTTTATTTGTGCAAATTAAATATACAAGACCTTGTATCAATAATTGCTTCATTAACATCCTTTGAACACAAGAATCACTTATAAGCTAGTATTTATGAATTCAAATAATAATAAATGAGAAAGAGGGTTTCCACATAAGAAATGATAAGGAGTGCTCTAAAACTAATGATCATCGGCATTGTGCAAATAATAAAAGTATGAGTTAATAAAGATATAATAATATAGTTGTCAATAACAAAAACATAATATATAATAGTTTGGGACAATAAATGTTCTGAAAATTCTTGTTAAATAATTATATACTGCTACATAAGCTTTAAGAATTTTTAAAGTATTTAACATTTTACAAATTTATTTTAAACAAAAAAAAAAACCTAAATTAGTTTTTAAAAAATATATTAGAGGATAAATTAATTTATTAGATTTTAAAAGTTTCAAATTCTTCATATTTCAAAAAAGGAATAAATTGATCCCAATATAATTATATAATGTGTTTTTAACTGTATAAACTTATATAAATGAATCATTTCAAAAAATTTAAAATTTAATAGATTAATTTATTATTATATATATTTTTTAGACTAATTTAAATATTTATTCTTTGTTTAATTTGGTTGTTAAAATTCTTTGACAAGCATCGTAGGTCGGGTGCTAACGCATTCGTTAGAAAAGTTAAATTATATAATAATGTGTAGTGTGTACTAGCTAACGCTTTTGGGATTCCCAACTTTATAGGACAGAGAATGGCTTAGGCAGAGACACACCAAACAACTTTTTAACAAAAGCTTACAGAAACCCAAAAAATAATGAATCATCATAGCTCCTTTTGGTAACGCACGCCCTTCATCCCTGCTCTCCACCTTTTTTTTTATTTATCATTTTATCACACATAATATTTATTTATTATTAAATGAGATATAAATTTTAAATTAAATTAAATTCATACCTTATTTAATAATAGTTCATAATATTGATATAATTTTATTTATTATTAGATAATATATGAATCTCAAATCAAATTAAATTCATATCTCATTCAATAATAATATAATTATAAGTGTATCTATACGATATCTCATAAATAATAAATACATATAATATTTACTTATTTATTTATTTTTTTCTTCTCCCTCTCCCTTGCCTTTTACGCGTTTTTCGAGCTCACAACTACTTGTGTACCTTTTATACGCACCTCACCCCTCACCCTCACTCATCTCAACCCCTGCCCCGCTCCTCGCCCTCAATGAATGTCTCTTTTCCATAGCTTTTGCTTCCTCCGCAGTTGATTCATGTCTTCAAATTAAAATAATAATAATAATACAAATTCTTAGCACATAGTATTGGGCCCTGTTGCTTCTGCCCTACTTTCAATGCTTTTCGCATACATGATCTAACGGTTGTTGTGGCTTTATGTCATCCACGTGTGAGTTTGGGACTACTTGATCAGGTGGCCTTGACCCTATTTTTCTCGGCTAAATTATGATTACATTTCGTATCAACTTTTTTTTTTTTTTGGAACAATTACATGACCCGTTTTAGTTTAGTTGTTAACAAGTTATCTAATAATATATTTGATGGAATTATTGAATGAAAAGAATATTTAATGTCATCACAATATCTTCCTATACTACCTCACTACTTAAATTCAAAATCAATTAATTTCAAATCTTCGATGTTAGTGAAAATTTCACTCAACAAGTTTTTTTTTTAATAAAGAAAACAAAGTCAGAAAGGTAAAAAAAACAACTGCATTTTTTATAGTACCATTTATCATTGGATTTACATCGAGTTTTCCTTATAGATAAATAAAGTCCATGTTTCTTACGGATTCGATACTCCCTTTGTTTAGATTCTGTTTAGTTTCTAAACAAAAATTAAAAAAAAGTTAAAGAAAAAATTAGTCTTTGCCCATTAGTCCAGAATTGAGCACTTACAAATATATTTATAAATCACTTACAAACAAAAAGGTTAAAACCAAATGAAAAATATGGCTATATAAGGATGAAAGACCAACCAAATAAGTCAATCTTGAAAGAAATATTTTCTATTTTCATTGTTTTTAATATTAGTTACAAAAGTGTCATCCTTTTTTTATTTTTTATGGATTTTTAAAGAAAATAATAGAAATAATATATTTTTGTTTTAATACTTATTTTACAATGTTTAAAAATGAAAAACAAATTGATAATGATATGGTACTGAAAATAAAATAAAAAAAATAGATACTATTTTTTGTAATTAAATAAGCTATCATTTTGTTAAGATTTCAAATCCATCCATGTTCTTCAAAATTTTATAGTATTTGTTAGAATTGTCTCATTTTTTTATAAATTGGCTAGTCCCTAAAAATTGAGACAATTTCTCATAGCATTTATTCAATAGAAGATAATTATTTTTAATAAATTTTAAAAATTGAAAATTTTAAATAATATTATTTTAATCAATTTTTTAATTCTTTAACCAATATTCTTAAAATATTTTTGACGTGAATAATCTTAGAATACTTGTGAGTAAAAACTTTATCAATATTAATTTTGGATGAAACAATCAAAATAGAAGGCAAACTAGCAACAAAGGTTTAGTTAATTAAAAATAATTAAATTCACTATGAAAATCAGGTTAATTTCGTTCTTCTTTCATTACGTACAAGGAATGTGCGTTTATTAGTTGAAAAGATTAAGATTTAAATAAACTTATAAGCAAAATTTTCTTTCTTTATTTTATTGATGAGGAAATTTAGCATGTAGAGTTGAAATTATGAGGAGAAATTAGATGGGTTACGTGTGAAATGGTGGAGAGACAAATTAATGAGAAAAAGCTGACGCGTGAAACTTTAGTCCTTTCCTTTTCGGGGTGACCAACAGAAAAGTGATACCTTGGATTTGGATTGCAATTGGAAGCCCTGAGAGGCAGAGGGAGAGAGAGATAACCACACACGGCATCAAGCAACCCTCAGCCCTCAACTTTCTGCATTTATTGGCCCTTTTTTTACCGCCGGGCCATCATGCCCTTTTTTAATTTTACCTTCCAACTGGTACTCCGGGAATCCATAACCCATAATATAATACAAGTTTAAGATATCAAAACAGGTTGATTCATCAAAATCATCATTTTTAATGGGTTAGATTAAAGTTTTAAATTTATCAAAGAATTTTAACTCATCTAATCTAACCTACTTAACCCTAAGCCTGGCTTGGCTTGCAAGCCAAGACTTTTTTTTTAAAAAAAAATTCATAATTTATCAGTAAAAAAACATAAGAAATGTGTTATAAAAAAAGAGTAAAAAATATATACATTCACCAAAACATTAACGTTATATAATTGACACTATTCACTCAAAGTTAAAACTTAAAAATAAAACAGTATCATAATTCACAAATAACATTATTAGCAATAATAATTTTTAATTAAAGTCGGTGTATAGTTGTTACGAACCTTGAAAAATTATATATGCATAAATAAAAAATATTTTTAAAAATTCATCAAAATATTAAAAAGTATTTTTTTGAAATGTTTTATTTTTTATGGGCTAGCTCACCAAATAGCCCGATCGTCATAAAATGTGGTGGGTTGACTGTTGAAGTGGGCCTAAATGGGATGGGCTAACCTGTTTTGACATCTCTAATTTAAATCATTTAAGGTTATATATGAAAATAAAAATAAATTTTTTATTATTTATTATAAATGTTTTTTTGTTTAAATAATTATATTCATATTTATTCATTCATTCTCACTCATTATAAATATAGGGATAAAATAAATAACAATAATTAATATTTTTTTTAAATATAAAAATGATATTATAGATAAGAGGGAGCATTTAATTTTCTTTTTTAATAATTTCACTAATAAGTGTGGTAGAATCATTTCTTAATAAACTAAAAGTACAAAATTCAAATTGAAAGAATAATATGTTTAAGTTTAATATATTATAAATAATTAAAATTTTCCTTGTAATTTTTTCAAAAGAGTAAAAATGATTTTTTAAATATTTTTATGATTTAAATAATTAATGATCAAATAAAAATATTAAAACATTTAATTTGAACGTATTTATAGTATAAATATTTTTTATATTTTCATTGAATTAAATTTTTTCACCTACATAATCTTTTTATTTTCGCTGGTACGTCTACATAATATTTTAATTGATATATCTAAAAATCAACTATATTTATTGAAGGATAATATATGAAAAAATAACAATTTTATATATGCACATCAAAATCAAATTCATAACAAAATTATTTTAAGTTTTCTTCAACTTTTGGCCTTTTATATCGTTTCCAAGACTAAGCAACCTCACAGTACCGCGTCGTTTATAGGGATCTATATATCTTCTGACACTTGGCAAAATCTTGCTTTTCTGTGGCCTTGCAAGAGTGACATTTGGCCACATATGTCGTTTGTGAAATAAAATAATGATAATGACATTAAACATACCTTTTATAATAAAAAGTATTTTTTTTTCCAGAATATTTTTTCATCTAGTAGATGAAAGGCTAATTTTACAAAGCGAAACACATAAATAGGGACTTAAAATTATGAATCGAACTTAAAATTTTATACTTGAGAGAGATTCAAGTCGCAAATTAAAGAAATTCTATGCATACATAAAAAAAAATAAGGATTTTGCTGGGAATACTAGAAAAAATAATAAAACACATTTTTAATATAAATTTTTTTATTTATGTTTTCCTAGGTCAATGGTTGGATAAACTCAAAACATAATTATGCATAGATAAAAGTTTAACAAACTATTGTGTCATATTTCTATAAATTAACTCTATCCAATTATCTAAATGATATAATAGTTTGTAGATTTATGTTAAATAACATGTAAAGTTATTTTCTATATAACTATTATTTTAAATTAAAAACATGATTCTTTTCTCAACTTTTTAAAAACAACCTAAAAATAGAGGTGTTTGTGACGATTTGATTTGATTTTAAGACAAAATTCAATCGATTCTTGCCGTCTTTTAAAAATAAAATGCTGTGCATTAAAATATCCTTGATTTCAAAAGGACATACGAAGCATATTAAATAATCGGTTGCTCGTTCTACGCTTTTAATGTGATGTATTATCCCGTTCATTGACTTGGTTGGATACATGATATTTTATTAGTTTACTAATTATTATTTATCCTCTTTATTTATCTCTTGTCTTTAATCGCTCTCATTTTTAATTAACGTTGACAAATCGTGTCACCATCGGATGGTGAATATATGTGTCGTTTATATTGGTTAGTTCGGTGACTGTCAATAGTAGTTCAGTTTGGCAGTTGCCCTTCCGCTCTTTGCCGATTTAATATTGGAAATTAATTTTAATATGTGTTTGGGGAAAAAAATATTTTTATTTATCAAATATTTATACATGTAGCTTTTGAAATAATTATCACAAGAATTAGATATTTTCAGCGGTGTAATAATTAATATACAATTTAATAATTTTGTAATATTATTTTTTTAATATTACGTGTCGAAATTAAATATTCAAAATATATTTTACTTAGCCAACTTGTAATTAAGAATAAAAAAACTACACAAAAGGTCCCAATTAACCTGATATGAAG
This sequence comes from Dalbergia cultrata, assembly GCA_031216105.1. Classification (NCBI taxonomy): domain Eukaryota; kingdom Viridiplantae; phylum Streptophyta; class Magnoliopsida; order Fabales; family Fabaceae; genus Dalbergia; species Dalbergia cultrata. Next base: position 54,969,656 of record CM062347.1, read on the forward strand.
ACGAGAAAGAAATAGTCTCATGAACGGTGAGATGAGATCATCACTGTTTGAGCCTGGAAGGGTCAAGAAAGGCATGCAAACAGGGTCTGGTTTTGACCACACCATGTGAGTGTGTAAAGAATCCAAAATGGGAGGCCTGTTTCAACTTTAGAGAAGTCATAAAAGCATCGAGCATTGGTTCGTGTCATTGATTGCATGCCCTCATCATCAAAGCCAAAATTTCTTCGGACTCATCATTTTATGGATGGATCTACGGAAGACGAGTACTGTTTGTGACCTGTGATGACATTCACATATTAGCTTATAGCCATTGAAAACTTGGCTACGTTTTCATTCGCCAACAGTATTCAACAATTTAATTAGTTAATAAGAACCAATTATTTCGGATCAAGGAATGCTGTGTGTATGTAAGTATTATATAAATAAATCGATAAAAATTGAGGAAATATGCGTAGAAAAAAACATTCCTCGCATATTTTTTTACTTATCGGTCATTCTAGTGACTATAGAGTATACATTACGATCATATAATTTATTCTTATATATGGCTCCAATACGAAGCAGGTATCAAAACAATCAGAAACGGCGTCACGTATCAAAAGTGTTAATTTTTTTTTTAACAAGTGATGAATTGAATAGATGGGAGGGGAAAACAGAATATAGTGTGAAGGGACAATAATAATAATAATGCCTGAGAGATTGTACCAGAAATGTTTTGTCCTCATTATGCAAATTGGGCACCTTAATCGATTGATTTTGAATGCAAATTTTATTGGGTCAAAATCAAAATTTAGAGCGAATTAAAAGGCAACAAGGAAGTATATGCCTTGGCCCAGAACCTTTTTTATTTTTTTCTTCCTCCAAATTCTTTCATATATAAAATATTGCTGTTTTGTCTCTAGCAAATATATCTACATCTTAAGCATGATGCCGTAATTATTTTCTCCATTTGAAAAGACTTTAGGTGACTTCATCAGCCTAACACGACACTTTCTTTTATCAATCTTTTTATATCTCCTTTCTTCCCTTCCTTTTAGCTAAGCCAATTTATCTTTTCTTTGCCATCATTTTACTTCTTCCCTCTCTTCCATATTCAACTTCATTCTCTCTCTCTTTCCTTTCTTTCTAAATTATTTACCTCAGTTATGATTATCAAAAGGCGTTGTTGCTTCGTAGTTGGTTTCTTCAAAAGAGAAAAGCCTTCCGCCACTACACCCTCCCCTGCCTTTTCAAACTCATTCCATTCATGGGTGGAGCTAAAGTATAATATTAGATGAGATCAATATTTAATAGTTAATTTCATATAAAAAAATAAATATATGAGTAATTTTAATTTTATTTAAAAATAAATAAAAATTATTATATAAAAAACAAATAAATATTTTACAATGAAAATTTAAGAGAAATACACACATTTATACGATATATTTGTTAATTTTTCACATATCAAATACTAAGAATTTGAAACATCAATACACAAAATAAAATTAACATGGTAACTCACGTACATCTAGAACTCATATTTATCGTTATGCTGAAGTGTACACACATATATATGTTAGGTGCAAGAGAACCCACTCCTTATCTTTCTCTTACAGAGGGAAGGCCAAGTCGATGAAACTGTAAGTTGTCAAGACAGTTCATATGGGAGTGGGGATCCTGCTCACATAATATGAAATATGTATAATAATTTGGTCTTGTCCATCAAAGCCCTAGGTTACATTGGGCTTCTATATCATAACCCAGTACACTCACCATTAGGCCCAAATATAATAATAATGTATGGTGACTTCCAAAACCCACAGCAGATCACACATTAACTTCATAGACTTATAGGAAGTATTAGGCATTTTCATTCAACCCATTTTATAAAATCAATATATCACCAATGAATAGCAGCCTAAATTACTAGGAAATTTTAACAATATTATCTATTAGAATATCTAAATATCAAATTAAATAAAATAATTTATTAAAATTAATTAGATAAATTTTTTTAGGGAAATCCAAATTAAAAATGAAAAAAATTAACAATTTTAAGGGGGGCCACCTTCAACTAGCCTCCACCTCTTATTCCATTCCCCATTTCCCCACCAATAATAGAGAAACTATGATGATTCCAAGACGCCCGTTATTTTCCTCCAAGTAAAGAATACCAACATCACCCCTTTGATTCCAGTTCAAGGATCCTTCTGTATATGCTGAACTAAAGAATACCAAAAGCAAAAAAACACAAGTAAAAAAATTATATATGATTGTAAATTTACGCATATCATCATCTATAATTATAGTTTCTCTCTCAACGAGCGATCACATTTTGATTATTTTTTTAATAAACCACCGGTGTCTAGGATTTATTCATGTATGACATTAATCCAACTAATATGATTTTAAGTTATAATGGGGTTGATTTATTATAGAGTAAAATTCGTCTTGCAATTTTTTTCCCGTAAAACTCAGAATTGACATCTTAAAAAGTAATAAGTATCTAATCACTTGAACATATTAACTGACTTTGTCTGAAGGTAATTTCTTTTTTAAATGAATTTTTGAATAATAATTATACGATTATATATCTGCAATATATCTTTCAGATAGTTTTATGTACTCCTCAAATTTTCAACATTTCATGATTTCCATATATCCTCTCCATTACATCATAAGATTATATGGGAATGAAGAAGAAAAGCACATTTCCCACAAGTTAAAAAAAATTTATATGATGATTAGGTGACAGAGAAAAGGTCTCTCACAAAGGCTAATTGATGGAATATAATGAGGCAAAAGGTCCCATAACACTTTTCAATATTGGAAGCCAAACCCCACCTTAGCATGCCTTTTTTTAATATGATATATTAAAAGTAGACGATAATCATGTCATCAAGGTCAAACTTTAAGCAAACACACATAGAATAGCAAATCACTCACAACTGGGAAGAAATGAGAGCCATCTCCTCTAAAAAGTTTTTTGGTAGCTTCTTGCACTCAAAGCAAGTAGACTTTCATGCCTCCCCCCTCAATCTCTCCCTCTTTGCACAGCTATTCCCATCCTTTTTTCCCCACTTTTCTACCTTTTTTCAAGTTTAGATTAGAATATAAGAAAGTGCTCTTGCTTTTTGAAGAGACGAAATCAGTCGGTACAGGAGCACCAATCAAGCAAAAGGAGACCGTTGGTTCCCCCTTTTTACAGTAGAAGAATTGTACCATCATTTCCTTTTGAAAAGAAACTATGTAGCGAAAAATAAAGCTTGAACATGATGTTTTATTGTTACTCCATCATCCCCTCAAGATATAAATAACAAAATATAAGGATATTTTTTCTTATTTACAGATGGTACTGCCTTCATATATAGTATGTGTGTGTGTGTGTGTGTTCGAATTAGAACAAGCTTAGCTTCTTCCTTTAATTTCACAAGGAAAATTACCTGTTACTCTTCTGTAGCTAGCTCATGAACAATAATAACATCAAATAGCTGGGGTCTAGCTTTAGCGCACATGCAAGTTCATACTAGAATTCACCGAGTTATAATTAAACAGGCTAGTCATGTAAAATCAAAATTACTAGGTACTTATTAGTTGTGGGGTATATCTTTTATTTTATATAATTATTACTCTATATATGTAATATGACCCATCGATCAACAGGGAAATCATAAAAAGGCTAGTTAGCTAGCTCCTTATGATGAGAGGAGGCACCGCCCCATGTAATAGCTATTAATATTATATACTCCATTTTAATTGAATTCTTTTATACTTACTCCATTTTCTTCACATAGGGGATGAGGAGAAGATGTCAAATTCGCACCTCAAAAAGCTTTCATTTGAATGAACAAGGCATCTTCTTTACTTTAAACTTTTCGATTACATGGAATCCTTAAAGTGTTACTAACTATAGAAAATCCCACTCAGATGAAGCCAGATGAAAAGTTACTTTTCCTCCACTAACTAATGGTGTTGGAAGTTTTGCTCATGGCCAAGCACTATTAATCAATCTCTCCCCGATACTTTACACACAAGCTTTTAGCTAGCTTTCTAACAGAAATTAACAAAAGCTCTTCTGACTTGAAAATGAGTCACCCTTCCCTTGTCCATATAGGTTGCATATTGAAAAGAAAGCATGCTTTGCCTACGTAATACACTTTAACCACACCACCTAATCCTCCTTTCAATTCAAGTTGTAATAAGATTCGTGTAAGCCACAAAAGCCGGGTTATAAAAATGTGCTTATTAAAGTTGTGACAAATCTCAAAGATACCCATTCCTTCACGGGGCCTACACCAATTCATTCAGTGATAATTACGATTTATTTAATACTAAACCCCTTAATAGTGCCAATTTTCATTTTTACTGCCTTAATATCTTTTCTTATGTTCACCAAATATATATATATATTCTTATTGTTTAAATCTAAAATTGATCAATAGTAAAGTCGACCTGTTAATCAATGATCATGCTGATTAAACTTTCGTTAAGCTTTCTATTCTCCTCTGTATTAAAATGTTTGTACTTTCACCAAAAAAAAATTGATTAAATGTTCAAAATGATTGCAACTCCATTATTATTATTATTATTATTATTATTATTATCATCAAATATCCCAACTGTTGCACTATTAAAAAAAAAGGATCAATAAGTATACATCCAGCACTTTGCTAATGACCAGTCTTTTAAATTTCTAGTAGATGCTGACAAAATGAGTTTAATAAATTAATCTCATATTTTGACTGTAGGGAAGAACCGATTTTCCTGTTTGTTCCCTAAGTTTCTATATTTATTAGGACTTAGGAGTGTTAAAATCCAATCTAATCAAAATTGCTAAATCAATTCAATCAAAATCGAAAATTGATTAGAATAGTAAAAGTTTGGATTGGATTGGATATCATTTTATTTTTTACAAATTATTTGGAATGGATCAGATCAAATTTGAATGTACTTTTTAAAACTGATTCATTCAAAATTTCCAATCCAAATTGCATAATATTGTATAATATAATATTTTGTTATTTAATATATAATTTTACTAAAATGTTTAGTTTAGCATATATTTTTTTAAGTTTAATTTCTTATTACTAATCATCCATTGATGTATATGTTGCCATATAAGCAATAGTAATTAAACCTCACACATACTATTTGAAAAGTCATATAAATAAATGATTTAATTGGACAACAGTGTAAAAAAAATTTATTTTTGTTACACTATCAGTGCATAGAAATTAAACTTTTTTCATGTTTTATGTATAATTCTCTTTTAAATAATATATTATAGATATTAAATGAGCTTTTATATTTTTTTATTGATATTATTATTAACTTAATTTTGTTATATTTTATAATATTTATAAGTTAAAATTTCATACACTAGGAAACCGTTCAAACTGATCTAATCCAAATTGATTAAAATTAGATCGGATAAATTTTTCATATCGTAGAAAGTTGTTTAAATCGATCCAATCCAAACTGCAACAAATTATGTTGTTTGGATTAGATAAAATTTCCATTCAAAATAGATCCAAACCGCACCACGAACATCCCTAATATTCATTATTTCTAGAATCATCAACACTCCTTCAATAGGTCTATATACAAAAATTTATAAGGATGACTTGACAAGGCTATTATTTTAGGGATAAACGCAGTTTAACTCCTGAACTTTAGGTCAGATGCAATTTACACCCTGACTTTTCAAAATATGCATCGCGACACCATGAACTTTCCAAACTATGTAAAACACCCCTCAGTATAATTTCGGCAACTAATAAAAGTAAGATTTATGTGCACTTAACCCCTCAATATAATCTCGACACTTTGTCCGTAAATACTATGTGCAATTAACCTCTTGATTTTTTTATTGTGTAAATTGACATCCTACTATTACTTAAAGTTTTACATTGTTTAAAAAGTAAGGTTTTCTTTGCACAATTGTAAAAGTTCAGAGTGTCGTAATGTACGTTTTGAAAAGTTGTGTAAATTGTACTCAAAATTCAGAGGAGTAAATTTTTTTTTAATAAGGAAAAAAGTCACAGGGCATGAGACTTCTATCGGTTAGGTTTGAGAAGAATATATATATATAGTTTTATCTATTTGCAAGCGAAAAAAAATGTTCTTGAGATAAATGAAAAAAGAGTCAAATTTTTATGTATTGACAATGTAAAACTTGTTTACGTAATCATCGAATCACATTTTGCCATATAAGCAAAACATACTTGACTCTCAATTTACTACTTTAAAAGTTACATATGTAGAAGAATTTGATTGGGTTATGCTGTTATAATGTATTTAAATTAAATGCATGAAAAAATGGTAACAAATTCAATTCCACGGGAGTTTCAATTTTGAAAACCCCAATTTAAAGTAAAATGCATCTAAAATTATTCATTGAAGGAATATACGAGTTTGGTTATTGCCTTGAAAAGCTACAAATTTGTAGTACTAACCTTGTAAATAAAAAAGTCACATTACAAATCATGTTTGCAGTACATTGGCCTCCCGGCAAAAAACAAAAGATTATCTACATGTATCATTCAAAAAGTTGTTAGCAGATAAGCTCTTCCGACATTATCTCTTCTGGAGCTGAATGTTTTAGCTTAGCTTTTAGATTATAGTGGGGCGGGACATTAAGTGAAATCCTGGTCATGCTTATCTAGTAGTATAGACTCTATTTACATGGACAGCTAGCCATATCATTGTCATCCTCATTCATCTTAGGACCTACAGATCCAAATTGCATTGAATACAAATTGAGAACTAAACCCACTTTCAACCAAAACCATAATTGCATCTTGAATCATTTGTCCTTAGTCATCTCCCTTGTTGAATGTATCTATAGATTTAGGTGGCATATTTAATTCAAGGGGACCTCTAGACTGACCACAGCAAGAGCATAGTGTTGTGTTCGGTTCATTAATTGACGGGTATAGTAACAACCTGTTTCCACTTCTTATTTCTATTTATAGATGTGCGTGTGAAATCACACATGACACTACACTATCTTCATGTTTCAAATTGTCGAGTGCTACATTTTTTCGCGATGTAGATATTACGTGCCGTCGCATATAATAAAACTTATTTTAAAAACCTATATATATATGATTTATAATGGTCAAAACCTATGTCTTTGGTCTCTCTTTATATTTTTTTTCTCATGAACTGACGATTAACACCTATATGTTATATTTTTATGTATCGTAAACACGATGGCTTGTGTTTTCAAATGAGGGAGAGAGACCTTCTGCATTTAAGGCTTAAATTGTGCACGGGAGACAAATCCGAGTAACTATGTTTTTTCTGCTCGGTCTTAATTTGCAAATTAAACCCACCTAATTTGTTAATTTAAAAAAGGGCCTACAGATGGAGCTTTAGGGATTACTGACGTGGATTAACTACTTGTCAAGAAGATCTTAGCTAGGCCCAAAGAGATTATGTTTCTCTCTCTTGGTTAGATTGTCACCTTCAAGATGAGTTGGTCCTGGGCACGTGAATAGAATTGATATACAACTAATCAATTTCACAACAAAAGAATCCCCTTCTACACTATATACTTCTAATTATACGTTTTAAATTATTTATCCTTCAACTTGATGCACAATGAAGCTATAGAATTTAAGAATTAAAATTACATTTAACTAAATCATTTCTATTTAAATGCTTTTTTTTACCTTAATTCCAATTAATCCTCTCGTTCTATTTAGTAGAGATATTAAGAAAAGGAAAAGGCAAAAAAATGTAATTATTACTTTCTTAAGAAATAGATAAATTTAAGGTTAAAGCCCCCAAATTGGTCCATAAGTAATATTGTGGGGACAAATTAATCCCTCAATTTTTTTTATGGTTCCCCACTTTCTACAAAAGGGACAAGTGTGTTAGTCTATATGTTAACTCATTATTTCAATAGTTGAGGGGAAAAAAATGTGTGGCTCGTTGAATTGCTGATGTGGCTCTGTAACTTCGTGTAAGCACTAAAAGATATCGTTTGGTTTTAGATGTTTCAAAACAAAGAAGAAACTAGAGAATGAATAAGATTAGGATATGAGGATCCATAAGTCGTAGTGAGTAAAATATAAAATAAAAAGTATGTTATTTTAGATCTTAACAGAGAGTCAAGTTAATTATTTAATGGATTATGTGTTATTTGATCAAGTATTAAAATGATGTGTTAATAGAAGAACTAATGTGTTCCCTTTTATAAAAAATGAGGTGTCACATGAAAATTTTTAAATCATGAATGACCCAACTTATCTATGAACTGTTGACCAATTTGAGGATTTAGTTTAAATTTTAAAAACTAAATATTTATAATGAGGAATATTTTTGAAACTGCAAATGTAAGGCAGTTAGGTGTCGTTGGAACAATAAATGATATCCTAATTATGAGAATCTTGTGTGTTTTATGATTTAAGAGTGAAGCGACTAATTGTTCTATGTTTGGATTCGGTTTGATCTATCGGATGTTTTGTTTCTAATGGTATTTGGAGCTCCTGGTGTTGTGTTTTGATTATTAGTTTTAGGCTCATCTGTTGAGTTTTGTTTTTGTTTTTCGATGTAATAACGAGTACTTGTTGCTCTTCTAAGTTTCTCTCTTTGAGAGTTAAATGCTTTTGATTATGGGAGGAAAAAAATTGGGGGACAACAACTTGACTTGAAGCAGCATTAAACCTCTCAGGAAAATTATTGTTTCCTTAAAGTTCATTCCCTTCCCGTAAGTTTAGTTTTATTCTCTATAAGTTGCTTCTTTTTTCCTTTCGCCATTTCTAAACTGGTAATACTTGTTTTTTAGTGCGGCAATCTTTAATGGAATCTCTGGCCATATTCATATAATCTTGTAGCATCACTATTGGCATTTAATCTCACTTTCAAGCTGGAATAGTACATACTACAACGGTACAACAACCAGACATTCTTTGGTAGCTTCTTTGAAATTTCTTCCTAATCATCATCATTGCGCTTTTGTCGCGAAGACGAATGATATGTTTCTCGTTGAGCGAATATAAATCCTTCTCGGTATGCAATTTCAAATATATGACTAATTTTTAATGATGTCACTCGCATATATATATATATATATATCTTCTGTGTTCTCTTACTTGTACGACATATCCTATTGACTTAATTCTAACTATCTTTAGTATTACAACTTGTAATTAACTAACGCGATTAACTCTATGACGATTGTTTTGCACCAAAAAATACCACGATTGTTCTAGAATCTAATCTAACCTGGCTTATATGATCTTCCTCGTATCTTTGAAGTCATCTCAATGCAGATAATAATAAAAGTTGAAACTAAGACATGCATTTGTGGTTGCAATTGGAACATTCCTATGTAGTGCATACTATTATGTTGCTGTCTTTTCACCTAAAAAATTATTGGATTTAATTTAAATATATTAATTGTATAAATTTTTTTATACCGTCATTCAATTAGATTATCCTCTATATATAATTTTTGAATTTGTAAAATGAGAGCTAATTATGTTTTACTAATATGGAAAAAATGGGATTGAGTATCCGTATAAAAAAGTTTTAAACTATTAATATATCAAAATTAAACTAAACAATATTATCATTTAATAAAAATATTTTTAATATCAATTTTATCTTTGGGTATAATTTCGATATATTGATAGCATAAAGTAATTTTATACTATCGTTCAATAAAATTTTTCATTTTGCTTGACTTTTCAAACAATGAGGAGTAAGAATTAATTATATTTAATTATGTGATATTATATAATTAGATGATTGTATAATTATTAAAATTAAATCCTTTATCTTTTGAGTGTAAGTTTTTCTTCCAAGTCTTACAAATATAGAACATAGAAAACCCCAAAATAAGTACCTGAACAAACATTCTCTAGTATTTATTGGGATGAGTAACGGATTGTTATATATATTTTGGATTTGCTCACTTATGGCATACTTTTTTTTTTAAATAGTTATCTAATTATATATTATTATATAAATTATAATAGCTAGCTTTTCTATCCATAATTTAAAAGGTAAAAAATTTTAATAGATGGATAGTGTAACTTATTTATTTGTTTTAAAGAGACGGCCTTCAAACATTAACGTAAATAACAGCAATATTATGGTAGGGTTTAGGGTTATTATATTTCAACATCCAAAAAGTAGTTTTCTATATACATTTAATTAAATCTAAAGGCGGAAAGTCAAAATTTACATTTTTAAATAGGGAACTTAAGGATAATAAATTGAGTATCGACACAATATCTAAAATATGGATGGTTAAAATAATATTTATTTACTATTGTATCAGTTGTGATATTTCAATACATTAAAAGTCTATATTCATTGAAACACTTTTTTTAAATGTAATAAATAAATAAGGTAAATGAAAATTATCATCAAATTAAATAATAATAAGCTAACATTTTTTTTTGATAGAAATAATAAGCTAACATTTTTACATATACACACTATAAACAAGAATACGGACATGTCAGTGAAGGAGGCAAGTGCCGAGAAATGGCTAAGAAAGAGAATGTAAAAAGAGAGAGAGAGGTAAAAAAAAGCTGAGCAGAGTCAGAAACTTTCATGTCAGAAACTAGTGAAAAGCAGGGCAATCATGTTGATTCCTTTGCCATGGATCGGAGGGAAAAAGAAAAAGAGAAACACATGCACAATTGACAATAGATAGTACTAGTGCATTGAAAGGCTTTTCTCTTTCTAAGACTATCATAACTATTTAGGAGTAGAATAGGGGTCTAATGCATTTATGCCACGGTATGAACTGCTAGTACTGTTCCCTTGACTTTTTGACTTTTTTTTTTTTCTTCTCCGTCAAATTAAAATATAAAACCGATATTTTTATGTTTCTGTGGTTGATACTTGATCTGTTATTTGATTTTTTTTTTCTCTTGATTTTCTTTTTCCACGTTAATTAAACAGTGGAGCCAAAATCCACAAATCAGGGAGAGAAAAAAAAAAAGTTCTATGTGGTATAGTTAATGCAAAGCGTGAAGCGGGTGGTGTGAATGTGAAGAAAAAGAGAGGCAAATCAGAAATGGAAGTTACAACTCCGGCCCTCGTGAAACAAATTGGCACCGACACTCGTGTTGGAGTGTTGGGGACTGTATTCCGATGTGTATGTGCATGGCGAATTGACGTTGTTGTAGTTTGTGCGTACTATATTATGTCACGGCTGTGACTGAATCGTGGATCTTAGAAGGTTCATGAATATCTCTTAATTGCGCTCATATTCAGAGCCAAAATGAATGATACCATCAACAACATAAATAGAATAATTAAAAGCAGGATTTGTCTAAGGATCCAATCTCATTTTAAAAGATAAAATGAATAATTTTAACTTTAAATTAATAGAGTAAAATACTCTATTTTTAACTTTTTTTTTTATTCAAAGGTAAAGTCTCCTAACTTCATTTTTTAAAGGATGCTTGCCTTTTCTAATCCCTGTCAAAGAAAATATTTTTCTTGGGAAAATGTGTTTTTATTTTTTCAACACATAATCCACCACAAAGTTTAGAAACTTACTATTTTGAGTATTTTTAACTTAGATAGACATAAGTAAATCTAGTAAAACCCTTTAATTTATGTGTACTATCAATATAAATAAAATTTAGATAGATATTCAATCATATATTGTCATATTGAAAAAAAATATGACTCAACCATCTACAATCTTAAAAGTTCTACTAATATAAACATATAGTTGGAAGACATTGTAAAATTAAATGTTTCCCTATTTATTGAAAGTCACTTACGTAGAGAAAAATATGAATACCCATTTTATTTGGATTTTGATTTTAATGTACTAATCTTATATTAGCTTCTAATCATATATCGTCACATAATTAAATATAGTTAATTCTCACACTTTCTATTTAAAAATTTATGTAAATGAAAAAAAAAGTATGATATGATGGAACCCCAGAATTAAACCTCTTTATTCTCTCTCCCTCTTGTTTACTTGTGATAGATCTCCCTTGGTGTGTTTCCTTCTAGGTTTGGGCCTCTGGATGGTTGTATGTTACACCAAAAAGTGTTCCCCGTTACATAATCACTCTTTTATTTTTGTTTTCGTTCATATATTTACCTTCAACGTTTTTTTGGGCCAAAATATGTACCTTCAACCGATCCCCGCCCAACCCAAAATTAGTACCAATGTGTAGGCCTAGACCCATTATTTAGGTCCACAGGAGGCCTTTCAATTTTTAGGGTGGCAACGTGGCCTTTAATTTGCGTCAGCGGATTCCGTGCACAAATAAACTGCTAAACTTTTGGTAGGCCCATGATTGAGTCAGTAATACTAAAATGGAGCGGCTGTAGTGCCATAGGCCACGATCAAAACCCCAAAAAACAAATATATATATATATATATATATATATATAGTATAGTAAAAAAATAATATTTTGTGTATAATTAAATTACATAATAAATACATATTATATACTTTATCACTATTGAATGTGATGTGTAGTCTCTACCATCCCATTCATTCATCAAATCTAATAGTGACAACATATGTGTTGTACATTTATTATACAATTTAATTGCGCACCTAACATCACTCATCATAAAATCAAAGTAAAAAGGGAGGTTACATGTGTAAAAAAGAAAAAAGAGGTTACATGAAACAGATTATAAGCTATATTTTCTCCTGCAAACCAACTAGAACTTACACTTGTTAAAACTGAAAAAAGAAAAAAAGAAAAGGAGAGTATTCATGGCATTGAATCAATTTGGGAGACAGTCATTGTGTCCTTTATTTGTAATTGCTGTTATAAAAAGGCCTATTCATTAACGGCACGGAGGGCTCTTTTTCTCTGCAGAAAATAATAAAAACGTGTTGCTAGAATTGATGATGCATTGTTTTTTCAATTTTGTAGGGATTAATGGTATTGGTATTCACTACTCTTTCCTTTAATTTATCCAACCACTCTCCTTGAGTTTTGATAAATTCTGATTATGAAACTTTACTCTTTCTCTGCTTGCCAATCTGAAACAAGTTGGTCTGCATCACCTTGGCTCAAAAACAACATGCTGTGCAAATAAAAATAAGGAGAAAAGGGGGTTAGTCATATCAAGTAATGCACAGGAGGACATAGCAGAATAATCACATAGAATGAAGAAAGTGCAATTACTACACATCAAAGCCTGTACCTTTATTTGTGTCCTATTATGTGTATAGGTGACATGTACTAGCCCATCAGTAGCTTGGATAACAGCAGGATATGAGAATTCCATTCCAAAGGTATCCTCCAATGTAAGAATTTCATGCCAGGAATCACCATCATCCTCAGAGAGAGCAACTTTAAGCACACCCCTTGAAATTGTATTATAAGCAAGCAACAAACGGCCATCTCTCAGCTTAACCCCATCAATACCTAATACAATAAAAGAGGGTTAACAAATAGCAAATAATGGAAACTTAGTCATCGACTCGAAAAGGAGCAATTCAAGACAATTGTTCTTGCAGTCCAAATGAATTCACTCATGATAGCTGTCAGGATATAACACAAGCAGCAACATAGTTTGGAATATTGACCTGAATTTGGGTTGGGGAGCTGCGTAGGCTTTGCATAGCCCCAAGTTTTGCCACCGTCAAAGGATTCTGACATATAAACTCTATCAAGGCCAGTAAAGGATCGAAGCAAAAGACGCAGTGTGCCCTTAGAAGTCTGGAATGGTACTGGCTGAATCACACTTAGAGGATTATTTTCCATGTAAATTGGACCATATTTTCTCCATGTCTTGCCAAAATCTGCTGTAACCTGTTAGCATGCAACAATCTATACTAGTCAAGCACCTTATTAAGATAAGTTGCATAGATTAAGGTCAGTTCTATCAGAAACCTCTGCCCATGCTCCCCAAGAGTTCCAACTTTCAACCGAAGATCCACAGAGTAAGACACCATTGTCCAGCAAGAGAGGCTGAAAAGCAGTAACTGGATTCATTACTAAGATAACTTTTTCCTGACTATGAATTCCATATATTTAGCTATAGACAAAAAGCACTATTCAGTGATTTTTGTTTTACCTTATTCTTTATAGGTCCTAATACACCAGGAGGAAGTTGTTCTCTTTCTGTCCAGGTGATTCCTTTATCATATGAGCGTTTTATGAATCCACTCCATCTGAAATTAAATTGGCTATTTTTTCACACTAGGGGGACCAAAAAAAAAACTCTCCAAATCCAGCAGTCCTATTCATTGGAGAAGGATAATTGATTAAGATAAAACAACTTAATTCATCATTGAAGGCCTCTCGGAATCCAAGAAGGCAGGGCTACTACTCCTTGGGTTGTGATTTCAAATGAATATTGAATTGAGTAATCTACCTTAAACTATTATTTATCATGAAAGCTCAATTTCAATAGAAAGCCCTATATTTCCAGTTCCCAGTTTTTGTAAACAACGGTAAAATAGCAAAGCCAGAGTCTGTTATGTCTGTTGGTGAAAAAATTATATCATATGTAATACCAACTGAAAACTTCAAAGATATTACAAAGGAGTAACACTGGGTAACTAAACTGGATCTCCATGAACAGATTGATACATTTGGGAATAAAGATATTCCATGCAGGCTGTATGGTGCTATCTCTGACTGAAGCCAACTTAATATTATTACATGTATTTCACTAGGGATGTTACAATGCAATTTTCTAATGACTTTCGTTGCCGAATCATAAAACTTCACAGATACATAACTAATATTCAAAAGCGCTCATGTAAACTAGGATAACGTTGAAATAGTTGGGAATCATACTCCATGTATTATCATTGAATATAAATCTATAAGCACAATACTTGACGTAGCATGATGCAGAATAATGAAATAGGTGGGAAATGATCTCCTAATTGCATTAATAATGGACACAACAAGAACAAAAATAACAACAACAAGAAGAAGCTAGGCCTTATCCCACTAGACAAAATCTTTTGCATTTAATAATGCATTAATAATGGATACACCTAGGCAAAAATTTTTGCCCTTTATTACAGACCCAAAATAGACCCCACACCCCCTTTATCAAGGAAGAGTATTTTAAGGAAATAGAGGACCACCTCTCACTCTACAGACATAGGTGCAAAAGAGAGCACTAAATTTTTGAAACAAGAAGACAGTAAGTAGGTTGATTGGATCAGAAACAAGTTTTGTGGTGAATAGAAATTATTCCCTCTAAGTTTCTAATCTACCAGAGATGGGGTAATCGTGATAATTGTGTCTCTCCTTTCAGTTGTCAGGTTACTCCTTTGCAATAATTAGGTTCAATTTGAACCTTGATTGTGTTAATACATTGGACAGCCATACGAATGGACAACTAGAGTAGCCTGCATAAGATAAATTACACACACACACACACACACACATATATGAGAAGATTGTAAGGTTAGAAACTTTACTTTTGGACATCCAGGCCTATTCTGTAGAAAAGCAGTAACACATTTGATGGAAGTTTGAACAGTGCAGGATTCCACATAGGAACATTTGGCTCTTCATCAGCAATCACAGGTGATTGCCATTTGCCATTCTGCCAATCAATTTGAATGCATAAAGTAAAACGGTCAGCAAAAATTTTAGAGGCAAGTAACATCCACTCCCTCCATCTTTCCAAAATCCAAAGATAGGAACAGCAAACAGTTGTGATACAAGGAGGATAACTGATTTGAAATCAAATTTATGTACTTCTACAAATTAAATAAAAAAAGTTATTAATTTAGTTCTACAGGGAAATGCATTTCAATTGATGACAACCAAATAGAACATTCTATTCTAATTTCCTAGTATCACTGAATTTTCTTTGCAAGAGCCATCTACATTACTGTACTTCAGGCACACAGAAAGAAAACTAAACCAGGAAAATCCTTACAGTAGAATTTGCCAAAAAAAAAAGGGGGTTAGGCTTCAAATTAGGCATCAAAATTACTATGACTGCATAAGAATGCCCTTATGAATAGAAAGATAGGAAGCAATACGGTATTGTTTTGTAGATTTAACTATTTACAATTTCACCTTGTAAGTTTGCAGCCATATTTTGACATCAGGTGCCCCCTCCGATGTGCCCCCGTAATAGGCAACCAAAAGATGACCCTTCCCAACCTGGTGGAATCAAAATAAACAATAATCTGATATGCTTTTCTTCACCACAAAAAGACACATTATTTACTAAAAACAAGATGGAAGAAACCAAAAACTGCTCAGTAATTTTACAACCTCAACAACGGTAGAAGCATGACAACTCTTGAAGGGAGCTGATTTTGCAGGAAAAGTGAACTCCTCCACAAGATGCCCTTTTATATAGCTGCTGTTCTCCCTGCAGAAGTTTGCTACATGGTTTTAGTCTACAGGAAGAAGAACTGTGAGACTCATACAAGAGAAGCTTGCAGTGTCAAGAACTAAGCAAACAAAATAAAAGAATCATATACTTGAACCGGAGTCCAGAGAAGATAACAATATACACCACAGGGTTGAAGAAAAAAAAAATTAAATAGATAAAGGAAATGGTGGATTGGCAATGTGAAAGTGGTAAGACAAGTCACAAGTCCATACCCAGAAAATGAGTAAGTTCTATGAATGATAATAGAGACAATGAACGCCAAATGGACAAAGGAAGAGAACAAAGACATGGCTCCACCCACTGATAGCTGTGAACTTTGCAGCCAGCAAAGCAAACTGTGTACAACATGGGAGGGAAAATATAAGTATATAACTCATTTGTTGTGTTGGGTTGACTAAATATCAGCCCTCAAATTGTTCCAATGTCTTCATCTGCCGTTCAGGTTAATTTAATGTATGCAGGTTGAATGAAGTGTTTCATGGTGCTGTGCTGTCAACAATATTTGTAGCCATTCCCTCCACATGTGTTTATACAGTTTAACAAATATTTGGTCAATCTTCAACATTACTTGTTTGTTGCAATCGCAAGCGTACTCATTCTTTTGATTCAAATTAACTAATGACCTTTCTCTCTTGTTTTTGATAACTGTATTCGAAGGGAAAGCCATACAGGTTGACAAGGACTATCTTATTGTGTTCTAATAATGTGAAAAAGTCGAAAACCACTTGAAGGAAATGCACGTTCAAAGCAAGCTAAGTTTTAAACTATTTTGTGAACAACTGAAAGATAATCTATACTATTAATCTATACTATTAATAAAGTGGATTAGGGTGAATAATCACTTTTTGTATCTCTTTATTTTATTGAAATTTATTTTCAAGTCCACCAATCAATATATCATTTATCCCCAACTTCTCCATTTTTTTTTTCTTTTTTCATGTAACCAGCCTTTTTTTAGTGTAATAAAAAGAATATAAAAATTAAAAAAATCTTTAATTTTTGTAAAATATAATATCAAATAATTTAATATAAAATCATATATTTCGTAGAATTGATTTATCTGTATATTTCTTTTTTTATTTTCACGAACTACCATCGATAAAAAGGCAACTCGACAGTCGAGTCGCTAGTGGAGATAAATTAAATTATATAGTCCACGCTGCATTAGAACTAGAATAAGAATTCTTTGATTCTAAAATATAGCGGTTGGTGTCATTGAATGCTTGAAATGTCTATCGGCAAGGCATAATAACTCCATCGTGATATAGCCCTTGTGAGAGCATGTGTGGAGGTTCCAAAACTTGTTCGGTTGATCTTGTTTTGGCAGCAGTATGGTCTAGAAATTTTTTGACGAAGTTGGCCTTCTCTGTGTTTTGGACAACCTGAAAGTTATGCAGCACTGGCCTGCTGTTCTAAATCATCAGTTCTTTTCAGCATTTTTGCACGAATTTATATTTTTATATGGTCTAAAATGTTCTGCCAGTATTTTTATTAGCAAATATAACTGCAACGTTCGGCAGAGAAAAATTCAGAGACCTACCTACCACATTTTTTAGCTGCATATTCTTCTAATTTTACACCATATATGTATCACTTTGGCAGTTTCTCTTTTTAACTTGATTATCTCTTATTTACAAATCTTTTAAACAATTTTCGAAGTAAATATAGTTACACATCAATTGAAAAACAAAAAAAACAACCATTATGCATTTACTGTTTTAAATTTCTTTCACCCATGTGGAGAGGGAGAGATTATCATCTGTATAAACAAAAGTCTACAAGCCTCGGTTCAACTTGTAGATGTCTCAATAGGAGTTTGCCTTCCACCCTCCTCCTTAGAAGGGGTACATAAAGTAGGGGTATTAATAACAGGGGTTATGATTGGGGCGATGATCAAGAGATTTGTGTAGGATCGCAACTATAATGAAGCAGGATGAGAATCTCTACATGGAGAGGGTGCTCGAGCTAAGGGCTTGAAGTTCCAGATAAATTCACAAGCCCTCCAGCCCCAAGCTCTTTTTAAGAGTGAAGGGACCAAGTGGGAGGCCAACTGAGCAATCCACAACTAATATTGCATGTTTTATGGAAGTTGAACGTAAAAATATTTGGGAAAGTTGTCCTGTTGTCCATGATCGGTTTCATAGAATTTAAATTCTAATCTACTTGAGGTAATGACTTGACAAATGCAGTTCAACGATCCTAGTATTTAATGTTGGTCATTTTCTTATTGATTTAAGGAACTATCAAAATGACTTAAAATAAACTCCACACTAGCAACAATTTCGAAGTCTATAGCTATCTCTCTGCAGCCCCTTCTTTCGTTCTGCAAAGGGCATATCTTTTTATTCCATTTGAAATATCACCAGCAACCAAAAACAAAATATGTATAGCGTATACGTTTAGCAAACAGATACTCGTGTAAATAATCACAACTTTGACCGAATATAGAAAATTAGAAAAATAGGACTTCTTTGAATAAAAGCAATAAGCATCCATACGCCAGTCCTTGCTCATGTGCTTAAGCTGCTGCTGATAGAAATGCAGGATCAGTTATTTCTGCTTATTTGGATCTTTTTCATTTAATAGAAAGCTACCTTGAAACAATTTACTTCACATCAATTTGGCCGAAGGACAACATGCTGCCAAACCAAAAAGGGACTTATCAAGAAGGAATTGCATGGATGAAACTGCAGATAAATTCAAAATAGAGAAGACAACTATTCTCAAACGAGAACCATAAACACAACTATTTCATAAAAATTTACGCTCGTACCTTAATTTGTGTCCTGTTATATGTATAAGTGATATGTATTAGGCCATCATTATCCTGGATAACAGCAGGATATGAGAATTCCATTCCTGATGTTTCCTCCAATGTAAGAGCCTCTTGCCAGGAATCACCGTCATCCTCTGAGATGGCAACTTTAAGTACACCCCTTGAGGTCGTATTATAAGCAAGCACTAAACGTCCATCTTTAAGCTTGACCCCATCAATACCTAACAAATGAGGTTAAAGAGATCAGTCTCTAATGCAAGAGACAGATAGGTAGCAAAGAATTAAAAAGGGAGACAAAGTGAACAACTTCAAAATTAAAGTAATCTAGTATCCGCGGTGCATTTGATTTTAGAAAATAGTTTTCAGTTTTCATTTCCTATTTTCAGTTAGTTTCTTCTTTTTTCAAGATTTTACGAAGGAAACAATAAAAACTACAAAATCTTGTTTTTAGTTTTTACTATTTTTTCCACAAAATCCTGAAATCAAGAAAGAGTAAATAAAAACTATTTTTTGAAACCAAATGAACCCTTAGTTTTTACACTTGTCAATTGTCATAATTATGCAGCAAAGTTGCAAATGCTAAAGTTTGCAAAATTGACCTGAATTTGGGTTGGGCAGCTCAGTAGGTTTTGCATATCCCCAAGTATTGCCACCGTCGGATGATTCAGACATATATACTCTATCAAGGCCTTCAAAGGATCGTAGCAAAACACGAAATGTCCCATCTGCAGTCTGATAAGGCACTGGTTGAATCACACTCAAAGGCCTATTTTCAATGTAAATTGGGCCATGCTTGCTCCATGACTTGCCAAAATCTGTTGTGATCTGGTGCAACAAGAAGCAATAAATTTCAGCCAGCTGGAATTTAAAAGCATCTCTGAAACAACCACTCAACTAGGATGAGTGCAGTTAAAACCTCCACCCAGGCACCCCAGGAGTTCCAGCTTTCCACAGATGATCCACAAAGCAATTGACCATTTTCTAACAAAATAGGCTGAGATATAGTAATCAAATTCAGGACCAGCAAAAGAAAAAAATTGTGTAAATATAAAATCCAAACCTCTTGCTACAGACAAAATACAATGAAATAACTTCTGTTGTACCTTATTCTTTATAGGTCCTAATATACCAGGAGGAAGTTGTTCTCTTCTTGTCCAAGTAAGGCCTTTATCATATGAGCGTTTCATGAATCCACTCCATCTGAAATTAAACAAAAGCCATTCTTCTTATGTTATAAGGAGAACAAATTGTAAAGTTAAAAATAGCTGAACTCCTCTGTGTGTGTGCGTTGGGCGGGGGGGATGCTGGTTGAAATAAACAACTTCTTTTGACACAAAGCCTTCATTCAAACAACTATGTTACAATGAATTACCAATTGGGTTAATACATTTTCCCAATATATTATTTGCCAGGAAACTATTTCCATATAAAGTTACACAATTTTTTACCAATTAGGAAATGATTTCATTAATAAACACAAAACCTTTGTACTGAAACTTCTCTGTTCTACTTTCTGGCATTTTATGAATAAATAATTCAAATTGCTCAGTTACATGGATTTTACTAAAGATATTAAAGCATGAATTGACATCAACATTTAACACATTGCTGCTGGCATTCTAAGCAATATAGTTTTTTCTGAAGCCAAGGCTACTACCATTAATGAATTTCACTTGAGTAACATAATGCTCTGGCACATCATAAGGTGAACTAAACAGATTCATGATTTAGAGATAGAATAGTTTTCATAAAATCTGCAAGAAATATATAACATAATAGTTGAAGAAGGAAAAAAAACCAGCAAAAAGGAGTTACAATAGAAAAATCCCAAATATCTATCTATGTCTATAAAGTATAATGCCATGCTGGATAGTGAAATTGGAAAGACGAAGTTTTCTTAAATGTATGCCAAGGTGGATAGGGCAAACCCAGTTGTTTCAACTTTCAACTACCGTATATGAAAGCATTGCAGCAATGATAGTTTGCAAAATAAAAAATAGATACAAGAGGGCATAAATTTAGAAACTTTACTTCTGAACTTCTTGGCCTATCTTGTAGAAGAGAAGTATCTCATGTGATGGAAGTTTGAACAGTACAGGGTTCCACATAGGAACATTTGATTGTTGATCAGCAATTACAGGGGGTTGCCATCTGCCATCCTGTCCACCAAATATGGAGTCATGAAGCCAATGGAGCATTCATAAGTGGAAAGGTACAAAGCCAGACATAGTTCATGACAAATTAGAAACTAAAATGCGTCCGCTATAAAAAATTGACGCACATTAAAATTAAGGGAAGAGTTAGGTCACAAATTAGACACCAAAATCAGTATAAATACGTGAGAATGCTTACTTTCCTTTGAATTAAAAGAATTGGGTTGCAGCACTACAGCATATATATTTTACCTTGTAAGTCTGAACCCATATTTTAACATCAGGTGCCCCCTCCGATGAGCCCCCAAAATAGGCAACCAAAAAGTGATCCTTATCAACCTGCAGAAACCAAACAACACAATATTGAATTCATTTGCCAATTAAAAAAACCATACTATCTGTTTCCTCTTCTTCTTTTTTCTAAATTAAGAAAATTGCAGCAAGGGGCAAAGATTTTCTTTTTGTATTCCAAGACCTCAACAATGGTAGAAGCATGACAACTCTGGAAGGGAGCTGATCCTCCTTGAAAAGTGAACTCTTCCACCAGTGGACCCTCTATTGGACGCTTGTCAGCCATGCCTAACCTTTCAACTTCTGAGGTTGCTGTGTCTTTGTTGTGATCCAAACAACCTCCTCCAAAATCTGACTCTTGTTTTCAGGTCATACTTGTTTATTTGACCAGTGGAAATATTAAAATGTGAAAACACATTGGGATAGAAAGTAAGAAACTCTGTTGAACTTCACTCATCATTGCTAGATAGAGAGTGCAGAATCACTTCATCAGTTTCATTTCATCCCAGTTTCCTACACTTTTATTTTCAACATTCCTACAGTTATCAAGTTGGCATTTTCGTACCTACTCAAAGAAAGACAAGACATAAGAGCACCTTGTTGTAGCTAATAATAGCAAGATCTTAGATGGACGACACTTACCGAAAGAAGTTTGATTTGCAGAAACTAAAAGGGGGGTCTTCGCAGTCTGAGAATAAATCAACTTCTGAATGCTTATAACATCTAGAAGTGGAGAAAACACAACAGAAAATGAGTTGACGAAAAGAGAGAAAATATTTCAGCCCCGTTATTTTGACGCGCCGGTGCGACGCATACGACACTGTTTAAGGAGCATCTATCATAGACAAACACCAGGCTAGGCACACGGTGGATATCACTCACTCTCAGATCTCTACTCTCACCTGCTCTCAGCTCTCAAGTTTCTCTCTCACACTCCCCTCCGTCGCAACGGTGCGTCAACATAACATTCAATATATATATATATATTGAAATGGATAAGCAGTAAAGTCAGTGAATTTACAATGTGGAACAAAATTGAAGGAAAGGACTGAAGAGCGAACGTGTCCGGGTCTCCTTCAGATACGAGGTGACTACACAAATATGCTGCTTGACAGACTTTAGAATGCACATAGTTGGAGTTGGAGTTGACGTCATGTTATAACTCCGCTAAAATTCCAAAATGATTTATTCACAATTAACTATTCCCCTTTTAAAATATTTATTAATTTTAAATAAACATAAATATTAAGAAAGATAATAAATAATATTAGTAATTGCGTAAAATATAGTTAATAAATTAATGTATCCTTATATATTAGTTAATATAACACAATAATATTAAATGAAATACTTTGAAAATATGAAATCAATTAGGGACAATATTGAAAGAAAAGAATTTATACTTCATTGAAATGCAAAATTAATATATACTTTGAAATATGAAATTCTCTGAAAATGGATGAATATTTTGAAAGGGGGAGAGCATTATTTTTTATCAATTACACTGATGTAATCCCTCATTTATAGTCCTACTAAACTACTAATTACTATGGGTCTAATTAGTGCACCCAACTATTAATTTGGATCATAACAACTATTTACCTTTCAAATCAACCTTTCCCTCAAGCTTATTACGTGAAAAAATAAAAAAGAAAAAACATAACAATCAAATTCCTAATTACATTTACTAAATTTCTTAAAATACAAATGGAATTACTAGGTAATCATCACGTACAAATAATTTCCACCGGGAGCTCATAGTTTAATTGGACTAACAAATATTTCTTGGCCCTTTAAAGTGCAGAAAAACTATTGTTGTAAGCTTGCTATTAATTGGGACTTGGCACATCATCATTGAACAGCTTAGAGGCAACACAGAACCGGGCTTGCTTAGGGCCCATAGCCTTTGACCCAACTCAAACCATTGGAGAGGTGTTGCCTTAACCTCCTTCCTCTTCTATAACCCTAGGCTAGCACAGATGGTTAAAGCGCCTACTTCTAACAAAGTGCACCCCGGGCTCAAGACCATGAGCAAAGCTAGCGCAAGACCCAACAAAAAAATAAATCCTTGACGCGCTGTAATGCTACTAGCATTCCTCTCAGCTCCACCCACTGCCGCTGTTGATGACCACTAAGTGCGCATTGCGACTCCAAATTTGATTTCCTCTAGAGCCTCGCATCACGTCTTTCACCTCTGTGTGAGCTGTCACTGTCATGCACCCATCCACCGGCATAGAAGTCCATGGTAAAGTCACGTTGCTTTTTGCAGCTAATGGTGTCTCGTCACTGCTCAGCTTCTTCCCCTCTTCCTTTTTAGCACTGCTGGTGGTGCTTCGGTCAAGGCTGCGCAAATATCTGTTGTTCTTGTCCCTCTAGATATCATCATTGCCATTGCTGATCTTCCCAGTCGTGAGTGGATCCTGAATCGTCGCCCACCTTTGTTCTCCATCGGCAAGCCATGGCACGGTCGTGGATTCTGACTTGTTCTTTGCCACCACTGTCGTACACAGGTTTGTAAGTGATTTGCAACTCTGCCATTGATGGTATCTATAACGCCCGGTGATGAGAGCGGGGAGTGATTACCGATGCAAGAATGCATGGACAAGGAACGGCTCCTGGCAAGCTTTTAAGCAGAGAGGTACATGAATAAATCGATTACACACCCAAATAAGAGGGATCCTAAGACTGTGTAGGCATGATACTATACAGTTAATGATAGCTTATATGAATTGATTGGTACTACCTATACTAACAAGATGCATCTTCTTTTTAGTAACCCATCACTAAAGAGCTCTATGGTTAAACGTGCTTGACTTGGAGTAATTTTGGAATAGGTTACCTTCTAGAAAATTTTCTTAGGAAGCATGTAATGAGGACAAAGCATACTGAAAAGACCCGTATTGTTTTGTAAGGACAGTCGTCAATCCATAAAGCAGCATGTGATGTTACAAATGGTATTAGAGCATACCTCTCCCAGTATGGTGTAGTTTAGGGACATACCAAGCGGAAGATAGTGGGCATGTAATGTCTGGTGATGAAGGCGAAGAGTGATCGCCGGTGCAATAAGGCAGGGGCAATGAGCGGCTCCTGGTAGGCCTCTAAGCGAAGAGGTACATGAATGAACCGATTACACACCAGAATGAGAGAGATCATAAGACTGTATAGGTATAGGACTATACAGTTAATGATGACTTATATGAATTGATTTGTACTATCTATACTAACAAGATGCATCTTCTTTTTGCCATCACTAAATAACTCCACGGTTAAGCATACTTGACTTAGAGAAATTTTGGATGCATGATCTCCTAGGAAATTTTTCCAGGAAGCGTGTGAGTGAAGACAAAGCACGCTAAAAAAATCCATGTTGGTTTGTGGGGACAATCATCAATCTATAAAGCAGCATAGGCTGTTGTAGTAGCTCACTGCTGCTTGGATCTTTGATGCCCTCCATTGCCATTAATCTAATTATGGAATTGATGAAAAAGCAAGAATGATCCTCTGATTCTGATTTTCTTCGCTTGTTATTAGTTCTACTTCTTGAATTTGTTGGGGCAAAGTTGGTGATGGTTTTTGGAAGATACGTAGACATGCCTTTATCTCTTCTAAGACAAGATCTAGATTCAAAACATCATTCCAACAAATTTCCCGAGGGATAGGATGAGCATCTAGTTGGTAACAATGCATAAACACCATCTTGAACATCGTCTAGTTTGCATTTGGCTTGCACTGGTTCCATAGCTTGAACCATTTCCAAGCTTGACCAGTTAAACCTCTCTCAACTTTTAACAATATCTGATGTTCCGGTGTTTCTCAGGCATTCCAATACCGGTCAATGCAGATGAGCCACTAGTAACCATTGTCGGTTTCGTCAAATACGAGGAACTCCTCTCTTAATTGAGTTTCTTCCATGGTGAAAGACTCTTAATGAGAGCACTAATGTTAGCACTTTTCTCTGTGGGTCAGGGAGAAATACTCCAAAATGAACAAAATCCATTCACAATTAACTATTTTCTTATCAATTACACTATTGCATTCCTTATTTATAGTACTAGTAAACTACTAACCCCTATGGGCCTTAATTAGTGGGCCTAATCTTAACATATCATGTATCATCATCTCATGGTTCTCAATACTAAAATTGACCAAATCTTTGAAAATTTACTTACTTTGCAATTTAATTCAATTACTATTGATTTAAATTATGTGTATATTATGCTATTCAATTATTCAAATTACTTTATAGGGATTGAGATAGACTATACAAACTCAAACAATTCAAGAATTATGGCATAGTTTAAACATATTTTTTAATTACAATTATTTGAAGATTATTTAGATCTTACTACTTTAATTCAATTAGATCTTATAGATCTAAGAAAAAATATTTAATAGAGATTATTTTTTATACATTGTTAGTATAATAGAATTTTATGGTGTTATCAAATTATATATTTTTATTTATAAGATTTTTAAAATAGTGAACAATTGAGTCTAATATTCCTATTGATGTGATAATATATGATTAAATGTTCGTGTATTTTTTTTATACTAACAGCACATCTAAATTAAATTCTATTGAATATTTGAATAACTTAAGAGTTTAAATTTTAAAGTGCATTCTTTTTTATTGTGTTTAGAATTATTATAATTTAAAGACTAAATATATACTTCAATCTTAGATTTTTGTTATAATACCTTGCTTCACAAAAGATTTTTCATCATAAACATTCATGCTTACCAGAAAATCATGTAAATATTAGTCTCTAAGGCTGCATTTGTTATTTGTCCTATGATAAAAAGGACGGAGATAGTGAGACCGAGGTGATACTAGAGAATGAGAAGAAACTGTGTTTAGTAGTGGTTTATAAGATATAATATGACTGATGAAAAGATGGAAAAAATTTTATTATAATTTGATGAAAATTAAAAAGTAAGAATGACAAATTTAGTATATGAAATATTTAAAGGGATATTTTTAAAAAAAAATATTTTCAATGTGTCCCATAAACATGTCTTTAGTGTCATTCCTATTTGGAAGTACAAAAATTGACTAAAAAATTATAATAGGACAAAGACAATTTTGAGATTTTTGTCTCTATTCTCTTTTCTAGACATGTTTTTGCTATCAATATTTCTGTATCTTTCATATCAGGATATTTATTAAATGCTATCTAAAATATTAATATATTAGCGTGCTTAGGTAATGGTTAAGAAAATTAGAAGAGTAACCAAGAAAATTTCAAAGGTTTTACGTAGATCCCATAGGCGGAAAACATCAAAACGCATAAAATCCTTAAAATAAAAATCTCTGGAAAACAAAGTGCAATGGATTTACTGCCTTTTTATTTTTGGTCGAAAGATTTACTCTAATTTAAAAATAATATATATATTTTTTTGGGGTCAAAAAGCAGCACAGACATGTGCAAAGAACGAATAGAGGCCGAATCCAGACAACAGTAGAGAAACAAACAAACAAAAAGGCCTAAAGATCCATCAAGTAACGGGCCGATGGAACTTGATTAGATTCACCCGACTCCGACCCAAATACCAAATTCGAGCACACAGGACGCAGCTTCGCTTCAATTCAATTCAATTCAATGTCTCCGCCCTCAGTTCAGTGATCAGTCAGCAACGTTGCACAAGGTAGCCGCCAGCTAAGTGTTCAAAGTGAAACGTGATGATTGATTAATGCATGTGATGTGGTGATGATGAGATTTGAGAAGCAAGCAACATAGTTGAGATGCAATTCAGCTTAACCTTAACACTCGCTGCTATTTCCATCTCCGCTGTCATCTCTGGTAGTATATAATATCATATCAATCAGTTAACATTACATTTGCAGTCATAAAGTTTTTCTTTTTCCTTCTCTTTTTTTCTTTGATGGGTCTTACTAAAGTTTCAATCTTTGAATTTGCCCCCCCTCTTGGATTTATTTAAACTTGGCAGCATATGCACTCAAGAGAAAATTGAATGCTTTGAACTCCAAGGTTCTTGAGCTGGATGCATCTCTCAAGTCATCCTTAGATAAATGCGCCTCTGAGAGGCAAGGTCGAATCAGGGCTCAACAGGTTAATTTCCATCTTATTAATGTTAACTTGGTTGCATGAATGCATCATTGTTGCTAGTCTTTTAGTGCTTTCATTTGATCTTTTTACTTTTTTTTCCCTTAATTTTTTTTTTGCTGATTCATTTGCTTAAGTATTTGCAGGCCTTGAGAAAAGAACTAACACAACCTAAATCTGAAAATCTGAAACTGACTTATTATCCCATGGCCCCCATTGGTACCATCCACTCATGCTTCTCTACCAGGTATGTATAATGTTTATTCACTAGTTACACATTTCAAAGTTCATAATCAAGTCCTGCTTGCTGCAGCTGGATGACTATGTAATCTTCAGCAATTGTCAGCTCAAGCAGTTTGCCTTTTTTTTTTTTTTTTAAATGTTTTCCAGAGAAAAAATATTTGTATGGCAATCATAATTTCTTTTTCTTGTAGAAGTTCCTTCCTCAATGCCCCCTTCATGATTCATAAAATATTACTTCATATTAGTGCAGGAATGGGACACCAAGGCAACCATTACTTGTACCACTTGCCAGAGCAAGCTTGGTCTTTAATACGACTCGTGTTCCACCAGCATCTCTTGAGGGTCTAGCAGAATATTCTCATTGCTGGGTTTTATATGTCTTCCATTTAAATACAGATCTTGAGAAGCTGTGGAAGCATCCATCTAAATCGGGGTTCAAGGCAAAGGTGTGTAGCTCTAGTGTTATTAATATCTTATCTATGTGGAATCTTCTTGCTTCAAGTTTTATTCCCTAGAAATATTTTCATATGGATCAGTGGATGGATAGGTGAGGGTCCCAAGGCTGAAAGGCGGAAGAATGGGAGTGTTTGCTACACGATCCCCACATCGTCCATGCCCCATTGGCCTCACAGTTGCAAAGGTAAAGGACACATGTAGGTCGTAGAGGATGTTTCCGGCATGCTTATTATGTACTTTTCTCCTGATTGGTATCACTTTGGTTTAATGTATATTTTTCAATTTTGGAGACCACTACACCACAAAGACCTTAAGGCTGCAGAAAATATCACTATATCCTGTGTTCTTCATAGGTTGGCATTTATTTTCTCTTAGCATTGCTGGATTGTTGCAAGCCTATGACAAATTCATATGTCAGGAAATTTTAGGATTTCAGACCGTCATTATGAAAGATAGATTGGACATATGTTATGAAAAAAATGGTTTAGGGTTTTTTAATTAAATATTGCCAGTCTCAGAATTTATGATGGGTATATGCATTAAATGAACAAGGTTACGTAATAAAGGAACCAATCATGGTAACATTGAGTGACAAAGTTCAAACCACAACTAAGTTCATAGTACATTGAAATCAGGCAATGCCACACTAAGAAACTGAATTTCTCCCATATGATTATGTAACTTCGAAAAACTTGGTTACATATGCTGTTACTTCTTGTGCACCCAAGTAAAGGGTATATGTATGTTTTCATAGTCATTAGTTTTGGTAGAAATAGACCAGCACTTTTATTGCAATTAACCATTAATGAATTACAATTACCAATGTTTTGGCACTTCTCTTTTCCATCTAATCCATGGAGTTTCAACCTTTTTTGTATTTAAACTAACAAAAATTGAATGATGGAACTAGTTTCATAATTTTCATTTGATTTAACTGTGTACCGCAGGTAGAGGCTGTACAGGAAAATATGATTTTGCTTTCTGGTGCGGACCTGGTTGATGGAACTGTGAGTCTCCATTGTTAATATCTGCTTCTTATGCTACTTTACTGGAATTAAATGCCACTTAGATTATTTTTTATCTGATTTTACAATGAATTTGGTGCCTATTTGTGCAATAATGATGCTTTTATGAGGAATTCAGTATATCTTGTTAATTTTCATCAACAGCCAGTACTTGATGTAAAGCCTTATCTGCCATATTGTGACAGCATCCAAGAAGCTGCAGTGCCAAATTGGTTGATGGTAAAGCTCCATTATCCTTTAGCTATATTGATGCTGCTTATATTTTGCCTAAAAAAATATCATATTTATAATGGTGTTTACTAGTCACTGAACTCTACTATTCTTGAAGCTTTCAATTATGTTCCAAATTAGAATCAGCAATGAAAATATTTGAGTAGTATTTTGTTTTCCTTCACATCTCTTTACAGAATTATAATAACTGATTATCTCATTCTAAGAAAAACTCTGTTTCTTCAGGAGGATAACTTGCTTACAGTAGCTTCAGTTAGCTTTGCGGAGGACTTCACTTCAGCGCTGGAAAATTGCTGGATAATGGCAGTGAGTTGTTAAATATTGAGCAGCTGCATCATGTCCACCTTTCCCTAACCCATAAAAACAAAAATAGAATTTTTTTTTTTTATGATACCTAGTGATGATAAGGATTACATAAAAAAGAACTGACAATGAATTGGCTCAATTGAAAAGATTAGAAACAGGGACTGAAATGAACATAGCCTGAAATTACAACAGCTAAAAACAGAATTAAGCCATAATTAATAGTTTTTCTGAAATCTTGCTTAGTGACTGGAAGAAGTGCATCCCATTTATATGACCCTTCAAGACTTCAAGCCCCTTCGAGGGTGCATGTTTGAAAAAAGAATAACCCCTTTTATGTCTGAGTTGTTGATTAAACTCACTTTTTATTTAATATTTTCACTTACTTATATCTCATTTGGCAGCATTTTATATTCAAAACTGTTTTTTTTATCTCCTTAACTAGCCTAACAAGTTTTTCAATTTATTATTTTTTAAAAGATAGCCCCAAAAGTCTTTGATGCAAAATGAATGTGTTAACGAACACCTTGCTTGTTTTGTTTCTTTACCCGCAATTCTCAATCTCCTTTTTCATCCTCTTATAAAAATGATGTGAGTTGTGATTCTTCCTGACTGCTTTAGGAAAAGAAGTCACTTTGTGCATCACCAGCTGAGTTCCAAAGCTTGATAAAGCAGGTTCTTTCTTGGGATATTAGGTCATTGAGCCAACGAAATAGACCTCATGATGCTCTCTCAAATAGGGAAAATGGTGATGAAGTGTTGGCTGATACTTCTGATATAGATGGACACCAAGATGATACAGCTTCTATCCATGAAAAAGAGCACAAGTCTCTAGATTCTAAGGACATAATTTATCACCTGATTTTGGAGGGACTTGATGTCTCCTATAGAATTGATCACAGTGGCAATGTCATTGTGGAAAAGGTGTCACCATCTGCTTTCATGGACAAAAACTCTAATTCCTGCAATTACTTGACATGGAAAGACAAGCTGCAGTGAGGTCTGTCATAATACCTTATTATTTTTTAAGCCTTGATTTTATTTTATTTTATAAAATGTTTTTTGCTCTTCCATAGAAAGCTCCATTAAGGGAGAAACAGGGAGCTTAGAGTATCTTTAATTTGTTCAATGTTTATATTTTTTTTTATTAATATCCGTTTTTATTCTGATTATAAAAATAAAAGTCGAGTGTTATTATGTTTTATCTTTTCGAAATTATTGTGAAGGATACCAAACACCCCTTAAAGTTCTTTCTTACTACTTTGCTACATTGGCATTTGAATACAAATATCTAAAATAAGCGAATGTGGTATGTTTTATTTGCTTGAAGTGTAGAAGTTCGGAAAATGCTATCTAGAATATGGGAGCACTTGGCCTGCTTGCGCGATGGAGAACTGAGAAGTAAGAAGCCTGAGTATAGCAACTTTTATTTGAGGATATATCTATGATATAGGGTTTGTTATTCCGAACATCTACAAATCTAGACTACAGATATTGTATTGTACATGAAATAATTTTCTTATAAAAAGTACTATGAAGCACGAGTATTGAATAAACATACAAAACATGTATTGTTTTTTTTTCCTTTTTGGTCGAAACTTGTGTGTGTGTTTTTCCATTTTTCGGTCTAAAAACTCGTGTGTTTAACTTGAGGGCAAGAGCATTTATTTTTAATTTTAGGGTTCCTGAAGGGAAGGATTTATGTGCAAAGCTTTGGGGCTCATGCCCCCACTAAGACTTTTAAAAACTTCTACGAGTGCATAGATATATACATATTTTACTCCTATCATTTTATTAAATTGATCCTATATAGAAAAAGAAAAATTTTGTGAAATTTTTTTTTTATCATTATTATGTATGTATTTATTTTTTTATCTTCATTGCCTAAATTTCTAGATCATTCACTTTCCTAAGTGAGAGAGGCAGTTGGGGATACGAGTTCAGTCATTTAATTGGACTTTTTTAGGGTAAGTGATTGGACTTTTAACATGGTTGGCTTTCTACGCGTCAGATATTTATTCTCCCAGAGGTCATAAAATGGTAAGAGAATATTTGGTAATAAATGAGCCTTTATGTTCATAATCTTGGCCTAGTATTATCAAAAAAAATAAAAAAAAATAAAAAAAAAATAAAAAAATAAAATCTTGGCCTAGTTAGCATAGGTCAGCACGTTGCTAACTTTTTTGTGGATCACAACCAAATTATATTATGGTTTCGACTTTAATTTATATAATACTTTATAGATTTGAGTATAAAAAATATTTATATAGACATTTAACTATGCGATATCAATCCGTAAAAATGTCTTGAAAATAGAGATATGTGATTGGATGAGAGGGGTGAAACTATTTTACATTAATAATGTATTAAAATTAATCTCTATTTTATTTTTGACTTGAGATTTGTATTTTTAGCTTAGTCATTATTAATCCACTGGGATGGGAGTTAAAAAACAAATTAGGAAAACAATGAAAAACAAAAATTGACGGATCATTTGTTGTCTTCTTTGTTGTTATGGTCCCTTACTATTTTTTTTGGTAAGGAAAAATACAAAGACACAACCAAGACTAGTTGGTTAAATCAACAAGAATAATACTATTAAGCTCCATTCCAAGGTTATGCCACCTGAAATAATCCAAGCCCGAAGCAGCACCAGTCTTTGCCACGTGATCTGCAGCCTGATTAGCAGTCCTAGGGACCAAACCAAAATGAACACTCCAATTGAGCAGAGTCATAGCACGAATACGCAAAAGCAACCTAAGGTCTAAGTGATGAGGAGAAATCTGATCAGTGGACACAGCCAAAAAGGCCTCCAGACAATCCATATTGACATAAACAGTACGATAGCCAAGCATCCAAGCCAGAGAAAGACCATGCCAAACAGCTTCTAGCTCCACCCGAAGAATACGCATCTCATTGACTGATCCTGAGCAAGAAGCCAACCAACTTCCCTGGGAGTCTCGAATAACGCAACCAAAGCCCGCTAACCCCCTATCCCATAACACACTACCATCAACATTTAACTTAACAACACCGAGGGGGGGAGGACGCCAAACTGATATATCTACGCGATTGACTGAAGAGTAAGTAATGTCATCGGCCATAAGTCGAGCCCAGCGGGCAACGACGGGGGCAGACCAATGGTCTGTATGGAAGATATCTTGGTTACGATTCCTCCAAATCCACCACAAAGAAGCCAAAAAAAGAACACCATTAGTACCGACAGCACCATTTTTCACCCAAACAACCGGATCATCAATCTTGAAATGAGAAAAGAGATGTGTGTCAATATTATTCCAAATGCTACGAACCAGGCGGAAGCTGGTGGGCATGTAACGCCCGGGGACGAGGACGAGGAGTGATCGCCGGTGCAAAGAGGGCACGAACAAGGAGCGGCTCCTCGCAAGGTCCTCTAAGTTGAGGGGTGCATGAATGAACCGATTACACACCCGAATGAGAGGGATCCTGAGACTGTATAGGTATGGGACTATACAGTTGAGGAGGGCTTATATGAATTGATTTGTACTACCTATACCAACAAGATGCATCTTCTTTTCGGTAGCCTAAACTGAAAGAACTCCACAGTTAAGCGTGCTTGACCTGGGGTAATTTTGGGATGGGTGACCTCCTGGGAAGTTTTCCCAGGAAGCGTGCGAGTGAGGACAAAGCATGCTGAAAGGACCCGTGTTGGTTTGTGGGGACAGACATCAATCCATAAAGCAATAAGGGATGTTACACTACGACTCTTGAAACAATCCCTCAGACAACGAAGAAGAGTCTCCTCTTGACCACAGTGCGAGCATGCACTGTTAGCTGCCATGCTGCGATGAAATCGAAAAGAGTTGGTAGGTAAGCTCCCATGAATGCACAACCAAATCAGAACCTTGACCTTCTCAGGAGCCTTAACCTTCCAAATCCAGCTCCAATTAAGATTAGGATCCCAAGGAAAAGATTGAAACAACAACCACCTATAAGCACTGGCGGCAGAGTAAATCTCACTCCCAGCTGGCTGCCAAAACCAACCAACTCGAGAAGAAGGCTGACTAATAATAAAAAAATCTTGAATTAAGGTTCGGAGGTGATGCGATAAAGAAGTCCAAAGAGACGAACTAGTCCAAGAGCCTCCAACCCACAAATCACCCATAGTGAGATGAGTATCTGTAATATGGACATAATCAACAAGCTCACATAATCTACCAAAAGGAAAGCAAGGATCATACCAGAGAGACATATTGCAATCCACTCCCCATGAGAATCCTTCCCGGAGCTTATGGACAGCAAACAAAATAGCACGCCAGATGGAAGAGGACTTAGGCGAAGGTCCCACCGAGAGCAAGTTAGAACCAACCCCGTTAAGATATTTATGGGAAAGAATACGAACCCAAAGGCTATTATCAAGAGTCAAGATTTTCCACACCAACTTACCAAGAAGCGATATGTTCACACATCTAGCTTCTCTAACACCTAACCCACCGTACCGTTTCGGAGCAATAACAGTTTCCCAATTCAGCAAGTTAAAACTCCCATTACTGCTACTACCATTCCAGATGAAAAGTCGGGTTTTCCTGTCAATGGCATTACAAACCCCACTAGGCATGGCCAAAACCTGCATTTGGTGCACAGGGATAGAAGCAACCACAGATTTGGCAAGACAAATAGGCCCAGCCCTATTAAGTAATCTCCCTTTCCAACCTGCAAGCCTATTGTTGATATTATCAAGAATATGTTGAAAATGAATCTTTGTTACTCTACCACCAATAAGAGGGACTCCAAGATACTTTCCCAGATTAGTAGTAAAACGAATGGAAGATATGCTAGTGAAATTGTCCCTGCGATGTCTTGAAACATATTTAGAACAAAGTGCTCTAGATTTATCAAAGTTAACCTTCATGCCAGATGCAGAGCAGAAAAAATTAAGCACTTGCATAATTAAATGAACTTGGGAATTCTCAGCTTTGCAAAATAAGAGGACATCATCAGCGAACATAAGGTGAGATATCTTAGGCCCGCCATGAGAAATAGATATCGGCTTCCAATGCCCGACCTCCACTAAGTTATCAATCATCACAGTTAGCCTCTCCATACAAAGAACAAATAAGAAAGGGGACATAGGGTCTCCCTGTCTAAGATCTCGATTTGGAGAAAACCCATCCAATTTGCTACCATTCCAAAGGATACTAAGCACAGAGGAAGAAACACACATCATAATAAGCCGCACTGTTGGCTGGGGAAAACCAAAATCACACAGAGTTCTCTCTAGAAAGCGCCAATCCACTCTATCATAAGCTTTTTCAAGATCCACTTTGAATGCAAGAACCCCTTTTTTAGTTTTTGTCTTCCTCATGTAATTCATTACCTCCTGAGCCACAATTACATTGTCCGCACAGTCTCTACCGAGGATAAAACTCCCCTGCATAGGTCCAATCAACTCCTGCAAGAAAGGCCTCAGCCTATTCACAAAAACCTTAGTAATAATCTTGTAGATCACATTACAAAGGCTTATAGGGCGAAAATCTTTCATACGCATAGGTTGATCAACTTTAGGAATGAGAATAATCAAAGTATCAAAGAGAGTTGGATCACACCGACCTCCACAAAAAACATGCTGCACAACACTAACAACATCATTTCCTACAACATCCCAATACTCCTTAAAGAAAAGAGCATGGAACCCATCAGGACCAAGAGCCTTATAAGAATTCATTGCCATCATAACAATCTTAACTTCCTCAGTAGAAATGGGCTTGGTTAACGCAAAACACCCCTCCTGGCTAAGCTGAGGTAGATGATTATCACTTAAAACATCCAGGTCAATATTTTCCCTAGAAAAATCAAAATGATGACGCTGTGATGGTTTATATGGGTTGTTGATAATTTTTTTAATGAGATTTTTTTATAATAATAATAATAATAACAACAACAACAACAACAATAATAAATAAATAAACAACAATGATTAGGATTAAATTACACTAAATTAACTTTAAGCAAGTGTTATATTGTTGAATAACTTTTTCTTGGTGTATTTTTTTATGAAACCCATCGTTAAATTGAAATTCCACATCATATACATCAAACCTATAATATTTTAAATTAATTTAAAATTTGGATTGGTCGGCCTTTGGCCGACCTGTGCGCTAGATCACCCCTCGAGTTCACCGGGCCCATAAGTTTGTGCTATTAGCAGAAGCTATTTGAGTCTTCCCAATTAGGCCCTTCTTATTGGCCCATGAAACATGGGTCTTGGCTAACTCGGATGGCAGGAGATTCCATGAGAGAATCCTCATTAATTCTCCCCATTAATGCCCTTAAACGGTGAAACGGCCGAAGGATAGTCAGAAAGTAATGAGGGAGTAACGGCTCTTCCAGCTAGGGATATAGGTTCGGCCGATAGGCGAAGGGGCTAGTTCTTTTAGTTAGCCCAACAACACTGACCAACTCTTTATCCTGAGCAGAGATAACAACAAAATCGTCTATTGTAATTTTTACGTACCTTAAAATCAACATAATATATATTCAAAATGAAAAGAATAGAAGCTATATGATTACATCTTTATTGATACTCAATTTTTATGAAATTCAGTATAAATGATCTTTATGATAAGTAATTATAATTCGACAATTGGATCGATAAAAAAACATTTTAAAATAGTTATTGAGTGGTGTAACTTAATGTAATTTAATCCTAACCCAAATCAGCAAGTATCTATATTATTACTTAAACAATTAAGTAAAAAAAAAAGTTTCTCTTCCAAAAGATATAAAATGTTTACACTATTATTCAACTGTGTTATGTTATTTGAGTGGGTGACTTTTAAAATAGTGATTGCAAAGTCACATATTTCTATCAATAGATTAATTTTGACAAATAATTGGTGTAAAATATTTAGTAGTCAATATTCAATCATATATTCATATATGTAAGCCATTAGGATTGATTTAGTAGTGAGAGGTTTGAGTAATATGCATGAGGTTCTAGATTCAAAACTCGTAGCGATTAATATGATTCCATAAATACAAATATATATATATATATATATATATATATATATATATATATATATATATATGTTCATATATGTGAATTTTTAGTTAATTTTTGTAAGAGTCAAACACATTTAGTGATATAGTTTGCAATATATGATAGAATGATTATATAAAAATTTTTTTATTGATAGTGCGTTAAAATCAATTTTGTTTACTAATATAACAGGACATTTGTTTGCGAAAAAAAACTACCCTTATATTAGAATATAAGTAATTTTTATATATTTTATATTTTTAATTTTTAACAAATATCTTATAAACTTTAATTAATGAAGTCCTAATTCTGACTTGGTCTAGAGATGGAAAATTACAACACTTTTTTTTTTTAAAAAAAATCCCTTCGGTCCATTTTAATTTTTATTTCAACAAGATATATGAGAATTAAAAAAACTTTAAAATTAAGGTTCATTTACAAAACTTTTTTAACCAAAATATTTAATTCAGTTTTCAACATCTAACTATATTATTCGATTAATATCAGTTTAAGTATTTCAATTAATCAAAAATCATGAGTGTATGTGAAAACTTTTAAAAAAAAGAGGGATCGATAAAAAATTCTCCAGTACAAATAAAATAAACAAAAAGTACTCAAATAAGATTTGAAAATTTGGGTCACAAAACGTACAAGTTCTAGAAAGCCAGCTAAAAGGAAAACGAACGCAGTCGTTGGAAGACAAGAATGAGTGTGGGCGGGGTCAAGGCGCAAACCTTGTTTTACTGTCATCAACGAAGCTTCCGCTTTTTGACTTATAAAAATAAAATGAAGCAAAAGCTTATACTTCATAACTTCTGGAAGTATTGCATTTGTTTTGAGTGGTCCTCCCTCGCAAAAAATTCCTGCCTTCAGTTCTAATTTTAATTTATAATATATCTTTTTTTATTCATTTAATTATATAGCATATTATTATAAATACTTAATCCTTATAAAGGTTATTCGGATAATAACTATTCTCTCATAATATTCAATTCTAAATAATAATTTTATATTCTAAAAAATAATTAGAACTTTACCCAGGTGTTGTTAATTTGAGAATATTTTTGAAAAATACAAATGATAAAACTCATTTATTTACTCATAAGTTAAATACAAAATCAATTCGTAAATCTCTTCCGTGATAAAAATTTTAAGAGAGAGACTTTTTAACCTTCAAATATTTAAAGTTTCGTTGGATTAATTTGTCTTGAATTGAGTTGATTCATTGTGAAAATAAAACTCCTCAATCATTTTTCATTCACAATATTTAATACTTTAAACCAATTAAACAATATTGAACCATTTTAACCAATCAAATATTAATCATATTAATCCTGACACATTGTTAATATAAAATCTGCTTTATATTATCAATTAGTCATAAGTTGATATTATAAGATAAAGAGTCAAAGATATTCTAGATTTGACTATGTTTTTAATCTCAGTAAATATAGATTATTTTGGTTTTAATTTCTCTAGAATTTTTTGTTAGTTTTTAATTTACCATATTATGTTTTATGTCCCTTCTATGTCATTAGTTTACATTGTTAAATAACCATATTTATAAGTATAAAAAGAAGATTTTAAAGATATTTATAATGACAAATAATTTTCAATACTGATAAGAAATAAATGGACATTCTAAACTATTAGTTTCTGTTAATTACTCTCTTTTTTTTAATAGACTGCTAATTACTCTTTACAAAGTATAAAATTTTAATTTATTTATTTAAATTACTTTCAAAATATAGAATTGAATTCAAAAGTCTTTTAACCGGCGCGTTGCGATTACCGGTCCTCTCCAACAGAATCAACTGTCACACAAGCGTGTGGGCCACACCTCACCCCGCCGTCTCTGGCCAGCGAGCCGGGAAGCAAGGCAATGGCAATATTGTTTTTACGTTATCGCCCTCGTATGTCCCGCCAAACTACCAAAGGCCCCTTTTGTTGTTGGGTGCAGATTCCCGGGATTTGGCGAAATCAATGGTGGTGTTATGGGTTCTTTCTGGTTGTGGCCCATGCAATCGCATACGCCAATTTTACTGAACTTAGTAAGAAAGAACAAATAATTCCTTCATTCAATTTCGATTGCCCCGTCTTAACTTCCAACTACCCAATCTCACCTTATCTCGCTCTGCTTTATTAAGACGCCAATATATTAAAATGACACAATCTTATCAACTATCAACCTATCAAAATTTACCATAAAAAATAATGGTTCGGTTGGTCATCATTCTTCCCACATTTGTGATGCTCTTTGGATGTTTGTGGTGGACTCAATTTCTTTTATTAACTTTAGCTGTATGGCTTAATTATATTCTGCATCTATTAATTGAACTATGTAGCATTGTTCATCTTAAAGTGAGAATGCTACGTGTTCAATTTCTTAACTAAGGGATATTATCACACATGCAGCTAATTGGTTCAATCTTAATTCACTCAATTAGATAGTTTTGATCTAACTTCAATTATATATATCGTTTTAAATTGTATAAACTTGAAGTCTAATGATCAAACATGCCTTTAACAGAACCAGCATGGGGATTTTCTTTTGTGCAATAGGCGACTAAGCAATTTTGACTTAGAATAAGAGAAGATCACAATGTAACCAAAAAAAGAAAAAGGAATAAGAAAATCACAACTAATTTCCTTTTGCCCTTTAATTATCATGCCAACTAAATTTAGTTGGAAATTAAAAGTGGTGAGTTAGTTAGGTTGGGGCAGGATGTACTTCCCATGAGGCAGAAATGGATGTGCGTTTTAAATGTCGTTGAATATTTTTGCACGCATGCATTCAATTATCCAAACTTTTTTATATTACTGTACATTAATAAAAAATTTCTACAGCCCATCCATGTGTCTATTGAAAGAGCTACTAGAGAAGCATGTGAAAAGGGTTGCTGCTGAAGCTCGCCAAAGGGCCGAGAGTGTGCTGAAAGAGCCACTGTTCAGAGGGCACAAGCTGAAGCCCATGAAAGGGCTGCTGCTGAGCCAAAGAAAAGGGCTTAATGCTTTTAAAAATAATAAATCCAAACAGTTTTTTATTTTTTATTATTATAAAATTGTTTTGAAAATAAAATTACCAAACAGATTTTTTAGGGGTTGTTTGTTTTTAGTTTCCAGTTTTCAATTTCATTTTCAGTTTTTTAGTTTTCAGAAAATTGTAAAGGAAAAATTGAAAACTGGAATTTGTAATTTTCATAATTTTCAGTTTTTTTTTCACAAATTCTTTCACAAATTCTGGAAAATTGAATTTTCAGTTTTTCTTTCACAAATTTTCAGTTTTTCTTTCAGAATTTTTGTAAAGGAAAAAACTGAAAATTGAAAATTTCAGACCTGTTTGCTTTGTTGAAAATAGTTTTCAGTTTTCAATTTTTGTGAAGAAAAAATTGAAAACCACAAATTTCAATTTTCGGTTTTTTCAATTTTTCCTTCATAAAAACTAGAAACTGAAAACT
The DNA here is from genome assembly GCA_031216105.1 of Dalbergia cultrata. Taxonomy (NCBI): domain Eukaryota; kingdom Viridiplantae; phylum Streptophyta; class Magnoliopsida; order Fabales; family Fabaceae; genus Dalbergia; species Dalbergia cultrata. The sequence continues at coordinate 55,009,996 of CM062347.1, forward strand.
GTTTCCAGCAAATCAAACAGGCCCTAGTTTTTTATTTTTTCAGTTTTTCCTTCACAAAAATTGAAAATTGAAAACTGGAAATTGAAAACTGTAAATCTTAAAGCAAACAAACCCTAAGTTTTTCTATGTTTCAAAACCAATTTTAAACTTTTTCTCTAAAATACTTTTGGAAAATAAAAACACAAAACACTTCCAAATAGGCTCTTATATTTGAAAAAATAAATTAAAGTTGAATATAGTAGATTTTTTTTACCATTTTCTATTTATCATATTAAATAAATTTAATTTTTACATATTAATAGCATAAACAAAATATACACTGTCATTTAATTAAATCTTTTTACTTATATGATCCTTTGAATAGTAAGTGTGAATCAATTATTATTGTTATATAGTAATATATGATTGAATAAAAAATATAAAATTTTGACATAAAAATAATTTAAAAAATTTCCTTTCTTAATAGTATGGATTAAATAAACTATTGATCACTTACCTAAATGGTCACGTCAGACCGTAGGGGTGCATATATTAGAGCATTGATATTAGGGGTGGAAGTAAGCTAGTCTAAGATAGACTTTGACTTGAATAAGTTTGGCTTGTATTATCAAAAGGTAGCAAGAGCTCAAGCCTATTATCTGACATAGGCTTTTTTGGTGGTCGTAGCCTGGCCTGATCCGCAAACCTATTTGAAGGTTGATTGTAAAATTTTTAGCTAGGTTATATTTACCTCCTTTATGATTTGGTGAAATTCACTCCATTTTCCTTTTCTTTATCCGGGTAATACTGACCTCCCTCAAATGCATTGTTCATTATATGATATAGGGAAAATCAATATAATTATAGAGGGGAGATCAGTATAATTATTTTAGAAACTAAAGGAAAATCAATGTAATTTATCCAATTTTTTTAAAAAAGCCAAAACATTTAACTCTTAAATAAGTCAAAGAACTTCTAAATACATACATACATACATATATATATATATAATTATTTTTAAATTGACTAAAGGCCTATTAATTGGATTTAAAAGCATATTTTTAAATAGATTAAAATATTTCTTTTATCATTATGTTTTTAAATAATAATAATAATAATAATAATAATAACAACAACAACAATAATAATATAAGTGGGTCAAATTGTTAGACCTAATAAACTATTTTTATTACCTAAAGCCTGACCTGTTTGGCTAAAAAGGTTTTTTGAAAAGCCTAAATCTAATTTGTTTATCAAGTCGAGCTGGATTAATCAAGTTTCTAATAATAAAATTAGGACATTGGTGGTTCCATCAAGATAATAAAAAAATTTGCTTTATTATCTCTTAATAAATCCTCTTTGAATGCAATATATAAGTATCACTCTAATTTATTATTGAATTTGTGAAAAAAAAGGCTAAAATATATTTTTGTCCTATGAATACAGGTTATTTTAATTTTAGTCTTTCTATTTTTTTTTTACTTTTTGGTCATTCCTTTTTCTAATATTGTGTTTTTAGTCGCTGCACTCTATATTTAAGTTCATAAAAATAGTTTAGAAAGCATTTAATTCTTACAAATATAAAAAATTTTATTTTTTATGTCATTTACAATATCTTCAAAATCTTCTTCTAACCCTTATAAATATCACCACTTAATAGTGTAACCTAATGGTAAGGACTAAAGATATAATATTAGAAAAAATGGAACTTAAAACTAACAAAAAAAATTGGAGGAACTAAAATAAAAATGATTTATATTTGCAAACACATTTAAGCAAAAAAAAAATAAGATCTATATAATTTGTAATTTTGTTCACTAAGGATATATTTTGTTAGGGAGTAAAAATAGGGATAAATTTTTCATAATGAGGTTCATGTGTAATTTTACACATGGAACCTATTCATGAAAATTTATACCTTATTTTTACCCCCTAATCAAATATAAAAATTATGTAAATGAAGAAATTTGATTGAATAACTCTTTTATATTATTAATACATAAAATTTATACTCAAATTATAATTGTTATATACAAAAAGATATATATCAATCCTCGTTATGCTTGACCTATTACCCTAACCCTATAGATGCCGGACAAAAGTCATTTGAAAAATAAGAAAAAAAAATTCTAAAGAACAAATAAAAATAGAGGAAAAATCTGGGATTAATGAAAAATATTATTTATACATAAGTTATATGAAATGTTATATTGATTCATAATTTATCTATTATCAAAGAATTATGTTATTTATACTTATAATATATGAAATATCGTATCATTTTATACCCTCTTCACTGTTGATTGAGGTGTAAATTGATATAATAATTTACACATCATAAGTAGGGATAATATTTTTCATTATAAAGATGAGATTTGAATCATAAATCTACATGCCATCTATCAAAAGGATGAAATGTGAATAAATACCTTATTCCATACAAGTTATGATACCCTGACGGAAAGCAATAATATTGAGTAGGCGCGTATTGGTGGGGACACCTTTTTTTTTTTGGGTAAATAACGGCCAGATGGAAGGGCATTTCCCCAGCACCATTTCTCCTCGAGGGCAACACCACATCACACCTTTTCAAAAACTGAACACGCCCCTTTTTTCCCATTGGACTTTTCCCTGCCAAAATTCGAGTACCACAACACGCACAGTCACAAACCCAACCAAACACACCATCTTTCATATTCCTTATTTCTTATTATTATTTATTCACTCGTCTAATAAATTCCTTTCGTTTCAAAAGAAGCTTCCAACTCGTGCTGGTCCAGCAAAGCCAACAGTCAAGTTTTCCCTTCGCACTCGCCGAAAAGAATCCAATCGCGGGGAGGAGAGAGAGAGAGAGAGATGGAACCGCCGTCAGCGACGGGAGACACGAACAAGATAGCGGTGAGGTCGTCGATCGTGGAGTCGATACGCGGATGCGGTCTCTCCGGGATTCGGATTGACAAGGAGGACTTGAAGAAGCAGCTCGCCATGCCGCAGTACCTCCGCTTCGCAATGCGCGATTCCATCCGCCTCCAGGACCCCGCCGCCGGCGAGTCCAGCTACCTCCGCCGCTCCGAGGGCGAGGACTCCGCCCCTCCGCCTTCCCCCATGGTCGTCTTCATCAATCCCCGCAGCGGTGGCCGCCACGGCCCCGCCCTCAAGGAACGCCTCCAGCAACTCATCAGCGACGAACAGGTCCTCGTTGTTTTCCTCTTTTCTTCTGTTGCTTGCTTCGTTGGATTCCTCTCTAAATCAAACTTTCATTGACCAGAGGAAATCGTGAAATAAATATTTGTTAAGAGTTGAAGATCTAGTATGATCAGTACTGTAATAACTGAATCGTTTCGGAGATTCATCGTCCTCTTTTTTTTTAAAAAAATTTCCTTCCTCGGTTTGGTGTACTAATTATGTGCGAGTTGCATCGATGAATTTTTGTGATGGTTAATTAATGCTGTATGATGTGGTTTTGTTGGTGGAGTTTTTGAACCTCCTATCTCTCTGTAGTTTTTGTATGGTGTTCGGATTTTTCCATGTGAATTGTGATGGTTGAAGTTAGGTTGGTTGTTATTTACGGTGCAGGTTTTTGACCTATCAGATGTTAAGCCTCATGAATTTGTACTGTACGGGTTGGGTTGCCTGGAGATGTTGGCAGGTCTTGGTGATTCTTGTGCTAAAGAAACTCGTGAGAGACTCAGGGTTATGGTATGTTGATGGGATGCACTACAGGCTGCTTTATATTTCACAATGAAAAAATGCAGAGTATTTATTGCTGCACCTCATATTAATACTTACTAAGTTACTAGAAACATGGCTTCGGTGTTTGTCGTATTCTCACTGTGCATACTCATTTCATTCGGAAAATTTAGAAGTAATTCGAATTAGAGGAATTAGTTGTTTGATAATTTTATTCTTTTTCATCTAAATAAAAGTGAAATAAATGAAGCATGATTGACAAGAGATGTTTATTTAATTTTTAAATAAAAAATTAAAAATAAAATGTGCTTGCGTGTTAAGATGCTAGTCATCCACAACGGCAATATTGGGGATTGATTTTACTGATTAGATACTACTAGAGTAGCAGTCACATTGGATGAAAAAGGTTGATTGATCGGACAGGTTGCTGGAGGTGATGGTACAGTTGGCTGGGTATTAGGATGTCTTACACAACTTCGCAAACTAGGTCGAGAGCCAGTTCCTCCAGTAGGAATCATACCACTTGGTACAGGCAATGACCTATCTAGGAGTTTTCACTGGGTAAGCATTCACATGCTTGGAAATTATGGGTCAGATGAATGTTGGGTCTACTATGCTAATCTAGTAATCTGTCTTTCCGATATTTATCAGGGTGGTTCATTTCCTTTTGCTTGGAAGTCAGCTATTAAGAGAACTCTACAAAAAGCTAGTACTGGACCAATTCATCGTTTGGATAGGTATTTGATATCTTTTAAGTTCACACTTTTAAGTATGGTCTTGCAAACTCCTTCAAATTGTTCTCTGCAAACAAGTTGTTTTTATAAAGTGTATCTCGGCCTAATGCCTGGAGGCACTGGCCTGTGGGATTTATGTTGTGGCATTGGTATGACGCATTGATTGGTACTTATTTATTTATTTAGTTCTACCACATGTTTAGTGCACTTTGCATCTTATATCTTGAGATGGATGGACTTATATAACTATGTAGAATTTTGGTTCTACACAGATATTTTTATATTCAGTCCTCTTTGCCATGTAGTTCATATATAATTTTGATACTTCTTTTTTTTCAATATAGTTGGCGAGTTTCACTTTCAATGCCAGAAGGCACACCTATTGACCCGCCACATTCTTTGAAGCATACAGAAGAGTTCAGTCTTGATCAGGTTGTCGGTCTGGTTTCTTACACCATTTGTTTACGTTAGCACTGTCCTTTCAATCGGTTAAGCTTTTCTGTAGTGGCAATGTTTCCTTGAGCATTGGGTATTGGGTCAAAATACATAAGGTTCTCATGTAGGTAGCAAAGGATTAGGTTTGTATTCTTTGGCAATGTAACTTTTTCATGATTCAGATCCTATGACATATGTTTCTGATGGCTTAACTAATATGTCAACTTTCCACTATGAATTTGATCATGAGAGTTTTGTAGTGCACTTTCTCTTGTATTTATATAATTAGCCATGTCAAGGTCTTTCCTTAGTGTCACTATTGTTGCAGTTGGTCCCTACAATCAGTTCAAAAGCATTTTTCTAAAATTAATCTCTTATATTTTCATAAATGAAGTATGGTAGCATTTAAGGGTGACAATGACCTTCTCAGAATAATTGTTTTTTGACAAATAATTGGGTGAGGAACTGTTATCATTTGTGCCTGAGGTATCTGTTTAAGAAATCATCTGAACTGATCCATCAGCATTGTGGGATTAACTCTCCTTAGTATGTTCCTCTTGTACATTTTAATTGACCAAGTGAAAACTTAATTGCCATGATGAACTGTTAAATTTGACACAGTCTGCAAAGTATTTGACTAAGCATGCAACTAGAACTGTTAGTTTCTGATTTTTAATTTAATTATTTTTTCTCATTACCCTTTTTTATTAGCATTATTTTTTGAGTTGTAATGTGTGAAGTATCTTGTGTCTGCAGAGCTTAGAAGTCGAGGGAGAACTGGCTGAGAAAATGACAAGTTATGAAGGCGTCTTCTACAACTACTTCAGCATAGGTACTTTGATCTGCCCCACCTTAGTGTCATATTGGTGCCTGAAATGGATATTTGCGTGGAGTTGGTGTCGTACTATGATCATGTCCATTTTAGTTCACTGGATAGCAGTTGAGATTATTATTTTTTTGTTTGGTGTCGGATGGTAGTTGAGATTAATCATTGAAGTTTGGGAATCAAATCGCTACATGAGTATAATGTGTATTAATTGTATGCAACATTATTCTAATGCCAAAATGCTCTCTGCTTGCTATTCATGTATTCTAGAGCACTTCAAGATTGGTGTTACTAATCACCATACATGCTGCACATATTTTTCATTTTTCAAGTTCGGTTTTGGGCTTACAATTATTTTGTGCAATAATGGCATCCACTGGAATTGCCTCACTGAGGTGAAATGAGAATGCCTTTATACCCGAGACTCATGTTGTTTTGTTTTTCTTCATCTGTCTGTGTGTGTGTGTATGAGAAAGACACTGTTATGGTTTAATTTCTTAGCTTAGGGTGTTTATTTAGGATGGGGAATATTTTCAGATGCCTCAGTTAAATCTGTAATTTGTATTTGTGAGAATTCTGAGAATTTCCTGTTACATTTACAGGAATGGATGCCCAAGTGGCTTATGGCTTCCATCATCTACGCAATGAAAAACCTTATCTTGCAAGTGGTCCAATTACAAATAAGGTATTAAATCTCTGGAGTTGTTAAATGTTTTTTATAAAGTAAATTCCTTTCTTGGTTGCTTTAGTTTAATTAACTTGACCATACATTTTTTAGCAAGTAATCCACATTGTTTCCATTTTACTTTTCTTTTAGGCATCACTATTAGATTGGTGTTAACAGTGTAATTGCTACCTTTTCTGCTAAAATATAATATAATAGATCTTAGTCCATAAAGGATTTTGGCCAATTTTTTTTTTTTGGGTTGCAGATCATATACTCTGGTTATAGTTGCACTCAGGGCTGGTTCTTCACACCTTGCACAAGTGATCCAGGATTAAGGCAAGATACGCCAACTAAAGCAGTTTGTCCCTGTGATATATCAGTAAAAAACAAAAAATATTATGACAGCTTTTGCTTCTTTTTTTTTTTTTTCAACTCTATGTGAAACAAATATTGCTTTTAATAAGAGAATGATCATTTTGCTATTACAAGAACCATCCCTTTCTTCTCTTATTGTAAAACATAACTATGAGTTGCCAGGAGGACTTGTACTCTTCTGTTTTTCAGAAGCATATAGTTTACTGACAAAGGAGTTTCAGATCATCTGTAAAACTTGACATGATTGGGCCTTTTAATGCAAGCTGAATACTTACATTGTTAAGCATGGAAGAAGAAATGTGTGATTACTTGTACTTCGCTATTATTTACCTTGGACTTATAAATTAGTATTTCCTGTAATCAAGCATATTGGCATCTAAGCAATAAACACTTTACTTGTATTTTGCTATTATTTACCTTGGACTGATAAATTCACGCTTTACTCTATAGCCTGTGCTTGCTGTGATGCTGTATACCCGTATTCTATCAAAAAAGTGCTAGATACTTGTAGTTGAACAGTGTCATTTCAGTCTTCAAGAATGGTCAATTTGACTTAGAACTTGCGAGTCATGCATGCTTGTTTGTGTATGTGAGAACGAACTGATTAGGGTCTTTGGATTGGTGATTTAGTGAAGTTCATTGCTTTCTATGGATTTCAGCAATGCTGGATGATAAATCTTCATTTGTGCATATGTGAGATGAACTTGGATGATTAATATCATATCAAGCACAGAAAACTCATTGCCAAGTGGATGAAGAGATGGTTTCTTTAGCATATAGTGTCATCTGAGACAGTTTTGCAGGAGATTTTAATAGAAAAAAGTGAAATTATGTGGAAAATTACAGTACGATGATGTATGTTGCATTTGGGAAGTGTACCTTTACTGCAATTGTTCATTTTTTCTTTTAAGAGGATTTGGGACATAGTTACTGGGATAGAAGTTGTTAGAAATTTCTAACTTTTGCCTTGCCGCTCAATTGCTATAGATGTACCACTTGATCTAAAATTTAATCTGGCTTTCCTAATGGAAACACTTTCAGTCTCTTGCAGATTTAACTTCCTTTCTTTGTTCCTCATAATTATGTTTCTTTTTGCATTGCACTTTTTAATGTGTATTTTTGCCTTAAGTAATCTTTTTGCTATAAAGATGTGTTCTTAAAATACCTTTCTGGTACTAGGGGACTAAAAAACATTTTGCGGATGCACGTCAAGAAGGTCAATAGCTCAGAGTGGGAGCCGGTTACAATCCCTTCGAGGTACATTTCTTATCCTCCAGTATAATTTGTTGCTGATGCTTATTATCTACTGGTAAAGAAAAAAAAAATATTTTGAAAGCCATGTTATAGTTGCTTTCTAGTGTGTATTTCTTCCTTATCTGAGGGTCTGACTTCTTGTTTTAGTTCTTAGAACTCTTATATTCTTTGAATTTACTGCCTAGTGAATGTAGTGGAGTAGCAATCACTTTTTGATCTTTTTGATTTGGTCTGTTTTGCATAACAAGGTTATGTTATTTCCTTTCAGTGTGAGGGCAATAGTTGCTCTGAATCTTCATAGCTATGGAAGTGGAAGAGACCCCTGGGGTAAACTGAAACCGGATTATTTGGAAAAGGTAATGTATTCGTGTTGCCGGACATAATAACTCGATGCAGTGATGATATGAAGCATTCAGTCTCTGTTTTTCTTTATTTTTTGTTTCTAGAATTATCTAAACATTGTCTTAGAGATGTCAGTGAATTTTGATCTCTCTTAAGGTGCTGGATTCTTGAATTATCATCATCATCACTATTTTTTACTGTTCATAGATAAGATTAGAAAAATAAAAGTTAATGTTTTCTTAGCAGGATCATATCACTGTGAATAATTTCTTTTTTTTTTAATCCTTTCATATATGCCCATCTGACATCCTTTCTCGTATTTTTTTCTAAAACATTGGAATGTATTTGGACATGCCTTTCTTCCCTCACTCTCCATTGGTTGTTGATTATATTGTGCCAACAATGCTACTGTTTCATGTCTCAATTTAAGCTTAATGAAATTGTTACTTGTGCTATTCAAATTTAAGGGTGTTCAACTGAATGGGCTTTTTGTTTTACTTCCAGAAAGGCTTTGTCGAAGCTGATGTTGCCGATGGGCTTTTGGAAATATTTGGTTTAAAGCAAGGATGGCATGCATCATTTGTCATGGTTGAACTGATCTCTGCGAAGCACATAGCTCAGGTACCACTGTTTATGATTTTTTTTTTTTGTTGGGGGGAAATTCTTACCTCTCCAATGAAAAGGTTTTAAAGTTGAGGTTCCCTTGCTGCGGGTGTATTTGAGACAGACTTCCATGTGGTTGCTCTTGGCTCATTGGATTTTAAAATTTACATGCTATATTTTACATTTGTGTTGATCACCTACATTGTCTTGAAGGTTGCTAATAGAATATGGCAAGATCCAGTAATATACTTGGTATATCTCTACCGTTAAGAATTGTTTTTCTGGGATGAGGTGGTGTAAAACAACTGCTTTCAATGGAAACAACTTGGCCACTTTCTTCGAAATCCATCAACTAAATGATACAAAACATCAACTGCAACTGACTAGTGAAGGATGCCGGCCAGTTTATTAGTCCTTGCAATACAGCTTGTGTCTTTGACTGGACTTCCGAATTCACTGCCTCATCTTATTCAACTTCCAATTTAAATTTGAGAACGTGAAATCCTTTTCTTCCGTCTGATGATATATGCCGGGTTGATTGTGTTCTCTTTCATATGGCATGTGTTAACCAATCCGATTATTTAACCCTACTATCAATCTGAGTATTTATCTCCCTTATTTGTTATTTCTTTACATTGCCATTATTGGCATTGTGAAATTTTTCTTTCACAATGATGGGTCCCACTGCTGTCTATTGATCTAGACTGTTTGCATCTTTCAGGCAGCAGCTATTCGATTGGAAGTCAGAGGTGGGGAGTGGAAAAATTCGTATCTGCAGATGGATGGAGAGCCCTGGAAGCAGCCATTGAGCAAGGACTTCTCAACAGTTGTGGAAATAAAGAGGGAGCCTTTCCAGTCGCTTGTGATTAGTGGAGAGTAATTCTTTGATGGCTGACTGTTCCATAGCAGGGATTCATGCTAGGACTCTGTATTATATGTATATTTTATAATATCAGGTATTGGTTCTCCATTACATGGAAAATTTGATGCTGTAAAAATGTTCCCCTTTTGTTGTTTTATTGAGTTATCTTGTTTATTGATTAGTGGAGAGTAATTCTTTGATGGTTTTCATAGCTGGGATTCATGTTAGACGTGTCTTATAAGTAATCTTTGGCATTGGTGCTCCATTATATTTGCATGGTAAATTTATTATAAGTAAACTTCCCCTTTTCTTTTGTTAAGGAAATCGTGTTACTGTTCATCATCTTTGAACGGTAGTAGCATATCAGCAGTTGTGGAATTTTTGCCCGCAAGTTGCGTGGTTGAAGGGGAGTTACATGGGAGGGTTATGACTTATGACTACATCGGTTCACTAATTTGTTGTCGCCACGAAGGTGTGGGCTGAGATTTTTCCTAGTAGTAGGTCGCTATTCTCATCAAGTCTTCATCAATTGTTGCCAAGGAAGACGAATGCAGAACATGTGATAGTCTCTATTCATACGATTAGCACCAAATGGATGGAAAGGATAACATAACCTGTAAAGATTCTAAATGATATATTAAGGGCTGAATGAGGCTTTTTACTATTAGTCGAATGTATGAAATTAGTCGATTATTATTAGAGTGGACAGAGACGAAACAAATTTGAATCCGTATTGTAGGGTTCTATTATGAGGGAGATACATCACTATACACACCACTACTTTATCAACCTTACATATCAAATAAGCCCTAAAAATACTTCAATTATATTGAAAATGGTTCTTTTGCATTTTTAGGAAACAAGCTTCTAATTCATATTCAAATGTTTACAAAATGAGAAATTCTTACGCGCTTAGAACAGTATCTCTTACTCATTAATTATTTGAAAATCATTATCAATTATCTATTATTGAGTTTCTTTTAAGATAAGTATTTTTTCTAACGCTAGTTTACGAAGTTAATTTGTTAGATAATAAATAAAGCAGAACAAGAGGATAGTTTTTTCTTTCCCAATAACCTGTGAGGTTTTCTTGATCTAGAAATCTATGGAAATTGATCATTTTATGTCAAAATTGTTGGGCACCGAAGTTATGAAAACAAAACAATACAATTAAAATAGAGTTGAGAGAATTAGAACTGACACATAATATTTACGCGAAAAGCCTCTAATAATGAGGGAAAAATTATGGACAAGATCGAGAAATATTTTTACTATGTGGGGGATAAAATTACACTTCTTCCAAAAATTAAGAAAATAATATTAACACCTTCTTTTATACTGGGAGGAGAATATATGTCTGTTTCTAACAATAGGAAGAAGTCTCAGAACACAATAGGATGCCCTATAATGTTTTTGTTGTGCCTTCAACTGGTTGAAGTACCTCTATTTATAGAGGTTTCTTACAGTGTGAATATACATTGTAATGCACGCATGGCACCGAATTCTCTTCACGTATGCACAGTACAATTTCTATTGTGCACGTTTGAAATTTTGTCTCATCCTTGCACGTGCTTCCTTCCATCCACCTTCTTTGACTTTCAAAGCTAAAAGTGGTTTTATGTCACTCACAAAAATTTCACACGATAAAGTCATTTATGATCTTTTACCTTTAATTTTTTTTCATATCACAATTTTTGTCTGGGTTTTATATTTGGAATCATTGATAAAAGATCACATACACACAGTATAATCATATAAAATTTTTACATGAGAATTCATATATGCCAACTGACGCATGCCTTAACCTTGATTCAGATACCATCTATACATGCATTGTTTCTAAAGGTTGGTCTGAATTCGGTGGCCTCGATGGGCTTTCTGGAATGCCATTTGGTTTTTTGATAGAACTTCCATTCCCCCGAGTTGTAGAAACATCCACTGATTTCTTAGATTTTGCCCAACGATGAGAGAGCAACAACTTCTGACTGTAAACCTTGGCTAGTGTAACATGCTTCCTCCAAATATGGCTTTCAGATAGTACCAAAGCTAAAACCGTGGAAATTCCAGTGATCATGAACGAGCCGGCAAAGCTTTGTGTGGTAAGGCTGGGACTGGGAGTATCCGATGATACATGGTCAGATTCATCTTGGAGATCATACTCACTGCTACCAAAATACTTTCGTTCAATCACTTCCATCAAATCACCATTTTGGGTAACGTTCAATATAGCTCTTGAAAAGTAAGCGGTTAAGTTGGAATTAATTGGAAATGCCTGAAAAACATATTTATTCAACATGTCACAGAAATGAAACAAGCATAAGTAGTGAGTAAAGCTATTTAATTTTGTATATCAAGAGTAACCATGTTTAATTAGTGGACACGATAGTTAGAGAAAGATGTTTAGCTCCGGGGAGGGGTCAATACTTTAACTCTTTCTTCTTCTATACAGTGCCCACAAAAAAGAAAAAAAATGCAAGTTTTTTTTTTTCATTATTATTAAAAAAAAATTGAAATTAACGAGTCAAGCTAGAGAGAAAGAAAAGAGGCAGGTGGAAATTACAAAGCCAAGTCCATCATTACGGTAGTGAGGCCCGACCATGATATAATTGGAACTATATTTTTTGAGGAACATCTTGATGAATGGTATTTCTTGAAATATAACAGCAACACCACCTTTTCGTGTTCCTTTGTCTAAAGCCTTCTTATAATCTTCCATGTTGGAGACGTTTTTGAGCTTTGATTTATCGAACTTGAATTTGTCCACCAACTTATCGAATATAAAAGAACCCGTTGGATACCCAATATTTTCACCATTTCTTATCAAATCACTCACCCTAGTTGGGTTGCTAGGCTGCAACTTATCCACGGTCAAAATCGATGACAAGCTTGCAGTGTAACTTTGCATCAAAACAAATGCCAATATCAACCATACCACCAACACGAACTTGGAGCAACTCTTGGCGACCGATTCTCCTGGAAGTTAATTAGTGAAATCAAAATCTCTTTATGAAATAAGCCACTAGTAGCAGGCTAGGGTTGAAGGGGTTGGGGGTTTACATGATACCATAAGTTCAAATCTCATTATTGCCATAAATGTACCAAAAAAATCTCTTTATGAAATAGTTTTTAGAGTTTAATTTGAATATGTAACATAATTTTACACATATGTTTAATCATATGACACTGTAATAAAAATATTTGACTCAATCTTTTACTAACTAAAAAGTCTTATGAATAGAATCACATGATACATTAGAATCTAATTTCTATTTCCAAAATAATAATTCCCACTAATGTTAAGGGCTGCTTACTAAATTTTTCTGAAGAAAAAAAAAAAGAAAATAATTTAACCAAGATTGGAGAAAAAATAAATTAAAATTACCTTGAGGAATCACCACTTGTGCGAAAGGAAGCCATACAATTGATATCCGTTTAAGTTGTTCCCGACGTGATGAGCCTTCAGGTTCTTCTTCATCATTATCTATGTCGCGTTCCATGAATCGTATCTTAGCTCCTATAAAGGCATAGGCTATTGTGATGGACAATCAAAGATCCCAACTAAATGGCCGCAAAAAAATCCACATGTTTAGATGCCGATCATGCTTAACTCGTACGAGCATCCTAACACCTGAGTCCGTAAATGGTAACGTGAAATCTACATATTTTCCTCTGTTGACCATGATTGATACATCTCCCACCACCGCATCATACTTTTCATGAATGAAAACGTGCACGAATATATAATCAACATGTTAATCATGAATACACACACACACACACAAATATATATATATATATATATATATATATATATATATATATATATATATATATATATATATAACATACACAATTGACTCGTTAATTAGCTAGCTTTATCCTTCCGGCTTTGGTTCAGTTGGTTATACTTTTCATATAGTTATATCATAGTTTTGCTTTTGTTAAGCTAAATAGTATATACTCTAGACTATTGGATAAAGGTACATGAATGATAAGTGTAGACCACTTGGTCATCTTGTATATAAAATCTCTAATGTTGTAACATGAAACTATCTCTTTAAACAATTCAAGCTATTATGTAAAGATATATGAATGATTTTATATCCACCAACCAGAATATTAATTGAACTAACCTGGTGATTATAAACCTGTTGAACAAGTTCGTTGTAAGTCCCAGCACTTTGTCCCCTTTCATTGATGAATGGCCGAAATTCATAAGAAACATTGAAACCGGAGTACCTTAAGAGGTAATCCACTGTGGCGTTGAAGATATCAATGGAGTATCCAGTGACTTGGTCCAATTGGTTTGTTCTCGGGTCGAGCTTTACATCCACAAATTTTTTAGAATAACCAGAATTCATGGGTAACCCAATGATCATCTTCTTTCCTCCTAGGAGTGGAACTGTAAGTATCAGAAAGCTGATCTGGAAAGGGTGTTTGTGACTTTGAGAGAATGAGAGAAAGCTAACAAGAAGTAGAAAGATCTGAAGCAGAAAAATATGTGATTGAACTTTTCTTAATGAGTCATTGAGAGCATACATCTGATTTTATATACAACTTGAATTATAGCATGTGTTAAATGAGTTAGCTTTTAGATTAACAATAATTTGTTATAGCCACTTTGATGCTTAGCTGCTATAACAGAAAAGCTAACTGAAAACTAACTCTCTTATGTGTGCTCTCTATCATCCCCCTGCAAACTCAGAGGGAGGTAAGACTACTCTGAGTTTGTTCTTGAACCTATCAAACAAATTTGCGGACAGTGGCTTGGTGAGGATGTCTGCAATTTGATCTTCGGTTGGTATATGGGAGACAAAGACTTTCTTTTGAATGACTTGGTCTCTTACGAAGTAGAGATCCAATTCAAAGTGCTTGGTCCTGGAGTGTAGGATTGGGTTGGCAGCAAGTAACACTGTGCTAAGGTTGTCACAGTAGACTGAAGGTGGCTGGAGACATGTAATGTGTAACTCAAAAAGGAGGGATTGAATCCAAGTGACTTCAGCTAGTGTTGCTGCCATACTTCTGAACTCAGCTTCAGTACTGGACCTTGACACTACATGCTGCTTTTTGCTGATCCATGAGACTAAATTGGTTCCTAGGAAACTACAGAAGCCACTAGTTGATTTTCTGTCATTGATGTCTGAAGACCAATCAAAGTCACAGAAAGTCAGCAATCTTAGGGGGGAGTTTTTGTGCAGTAGCAGACCTTGAGACATGGATCCTGCAAGATATCTCAATATCCTTTTGACTGCTTTCCAGTGCTCATTAGTGGAGGAATACATGAATTGACTGACTTTGTTCACAACAAAACAAATGTCAGTGTCACGACCCACCTACGGAGTGTGACCGGCACGTGAAGATTTGGGTCCCCACGGAAGCCTCTGGTAACGTAACTAACTAATATGCATAAATAATCCAAATTTATTCAAAATATCTCAAGTTCAACTAAAACTTCAATAATATGAAATTGTTCTCAAAACATAAATTCTGAACATAAATTTGCATAAAATCCATATTGTAGGCCAAAGCCAAACATAACAAAACAATTAATAGAAATTCTGAAAATATATCATGCATGTCCGGGGATCCTGCCTACACAATTTATTGGAGCACTACTAGACTGACATAATTGACAATAAGCTCCACTCCAAAGCGAAGCTCACCAAGGAAGCTGTAGCACAACTACTGAGGATCCTGTGGGTACAACCAAATCAGAGGCGTATCTGTAGGGAAAGGAAAAGAGAGGGTGAGTTCATCAAAACTCGTGAAGCGAGCCTCCACTCATAACCCACAGGACAATAACAAAATACATAACATATACATGCAACTGATGTGAAATATATTACATATATAATTACATATAAATTAACTGAATCTATGGCAATAACTAGTAGAGAAACATGAATTATTCTATACATAATTATCCTGAAATGAATAGCTAAATCTGAGCCAATGGCTAATCTGATGGGCACCTAACTAGGTCCCATAAATGGACACCTCACTAGGTTCCTTATTGTGGGTGAACTAGTCCTCTAGCGGACCACTTGGTACCAAGGTTAACGATCAATCTCACCAAGTTAACTCACTGATCTGTTTCTCACTAATTAATATAAAATAATTTGTTCATAAACCAAATAAATATAAAAGCTCTGAATTCATATAATTCTAACAATTTGATCAGTAGCATAACCGAGATTCTAAAATCATGCCCAAGGGATCACCAAATTTGTAGACATAATGATTTCAGTAATCAATAGAATATGTATCTGACAATTGTTATGAATTATACTTTATTCAATACTTTCAATAAATCATATCTAATATTCTAAAATCTTCATAGGAAATACATAGTTTGAAAACATGATAATTAATATATCTACTGTAAACATTAAACTAAGATCTCACAATTTCATAAACTAGGAAAAAGATATTCTATAACACGCAAGGTATCAATTATGGTCTCATGTGTTTTGCTAAAATGATTAATTTTTATGATAATTGTAAAAGTAATAATATTTCTAAAACAGGCATAATTATAACAATATATTCTCTTGACATAAATCATTCTAAAATTTCATAAATAATTTATATAATATGGAAAAATATTAATAATGACCAAAAGTATGATCATGAGCTTAAACCCACTCACCATTGGTAGTCGTGAGTGTGCTTCTACTAATAACTTTACTCTGAAGTATTGGAATGGTACAAATAACCAATCTCACAGATTAAAAGAAAGGAGCGTCACAACGTCCCAAGAGAGGATTAGCTAGACTCACTGAAGCTCGGCCATGAAGATCATGAGCTTGACAAGAGATGAGTTCGGCCAAGAAGAGGTTTGGTTTAGAGGAGGTTTGACTTAGAGGAGGTGGAAACAAAACTTAACAAAATGAAACTAAACATTTCTTACACATACACACTCCTACACTCATATATTTATACACAAATATAATAATCATGAATAACATTAGTGCTATTTGTCTACACTTAATAATAATAATAAATATTATTAATGCTAACTACACTTAGTAATTATAATGTTAAATAATAATAATGCTAACTACACTTAGTAATAATAATGTTAAATAATAATAATGCTAGGTACACTTAATAATAATAATGCTAATGCTAGCTACACTTAGTAATTATAATGTTAAATAATAATAATGCTAACTACACTTAGTAATAATAATGTTAAATAATAATAATGCTAGGTACACTTAATAATAATAATGCTAATGCTAGCTACACTTAGTAATTATAATGTTAAATAATAATAATGCTATGTACACTTAATAATAATAATGATAATGCTAGCTACACTTAGTAATAATAATAATTATTAATATTAGTGGCATATATCTAGACTTAATAATAGTAATAACTAATATTAATGCTAACCACACTTAGTAATTATAATGTTAAATAATATTAGTGTTAGGTGCACTTGATAATAATAATAAATAATAATAATAATAATAATTCAAAATAATTATAATTTCTTTATTTGGGATATCACAGTCAGGCCTTGTGAGAGTTGCATATTGCAGTCCACCCACCATTGATCTGTAAAGGGCAGGGTCAGTAAATGGGGAACCAGTGGTAAGAAGTTTCAGATTATTGATTATTGGTGTAGGCATGGATTTTGCCCCTTCCATTCTAGCCTTTTGAAGCATATCTGAGATATACTTCCTTTGACTCAGTAGCAGATTACCATTAGTAGTTTTTGTGGCTTCAATTCCAAGGAAATAACTCATTTCTCCAAGGTCTTTCAGTGAGAACACCTTATGCAACTGACTGATCAGTGTTGAAATCTCATCTGCATTGTCTCCCGTGATCAAGATATCATCAACATACACTAGTATGAATATAGTGGAAGTTGGTGTGAACCTGGTAAAGAGAGAAGTGTCTGATTTGGTGTTAGTGAAACCAAAGGACTGCAAAGTTAAGCTGAGCTTTAGAAACCATGCTCTAAGGGCTTATTTTAAGCCATATAAGGCTTTGGTTAGTTTACAAACTTGGGTGGGGTTGGAAGAGGTGAAACCTTTAGGTTGTATCATGAATACATCCTCATGTAAGTCTCCATTAAGGAAGGCATTATTGAAGTCAAATTGCCTTACTTTCTAGCCTTTTGACAAGGCTGCTGTTAGAACAATTCGGATGGTTGCTGGCTTGATGACTGGACTAAAAATCTGATCATAATCAATGCCCTCTTTTTGGTGAAAGCCCTTAGCTACTAGCCTAGCTTTGTACTTTTGAATGGAGCCATCAGGATGTCTTTTGATCCTGAATACCCACTTACATCCAATTGATTTAGCACTAGAGGGAGGAGAGGTCAAGTACCAGGTATTGTTTCCCATTAAAGCATCATATTCTTCCTGCATTGCTTTCTTCCAATGAGGAGAGGTGAGGGCCTGCTGCATATTCTTTGGCTCACTGGTTTCCAGATTTGGGGATGGAGACATTACTGCTGCTGTGTAAGTCTTGGGTTTGAAGACCCCTGATTTGGCCCTGGTTGTCATGCTGTGATTGTTTATTGGTACAATTCCAGTACGCTGAGTTACATTGGAAGTGGCCACTGGAATTCGGATTTCAATTTGTGCAGCAGGTGCTGTGGCTTCATTGTTGTCAGCATGATGATCTGAAACCTGTGTATCACTTAGCAAAGGAATAGAAGTACCAGTAGATGAGTAATTTGAACCAGTTGCAGTAGGTAAATTAGGTGCATTGGTAACTATTGTGGGAGTGTTGTGAGGGTTGTTAGGAACTTGTAAGATAATTGGGATGCTTGGAACCGAGTTAGTTGTTAGAGAATTGGTATTTGCAGGCTGAGATGGGTTAGGAAAGAGGTCATTATATGGAAATGAGTTTTCATCGAATATAACATTCCTAGAGACATAGACTTTTCCTAAGGGGGACAGACATTTATACCCTTTGTGATTAGGGGCATATCCAATGAACACGCACTTATGAGATTTGAAGTCAAATTTATGTTGGTTATAGGATCTAAGATTTGGGAAACAGGTTAAGCCAAAAATTTTGAAGAAGGAATAGTTAGGTTTGTTGCCATGAATTAACTCATATGGAGATTTGTGGTTGGTGTTTGGTGATGGCAACCTATTGATGATGTAGACAACTGAAGTGAAGGCTTCATCCCAGAATTTTAATGGGAGAGAAGCAGTGGCTAACATGGCTAATCCAGTTTCAGTAACATGTCTGTGCTTTCTTTCAGCACATCCATTTTGCTGATGAGAGTATGGACAAGACAATTTATGAGTGATTGCATTGGTTTTTACGAAATGAGTGAAGTTGTTTGACAGATATTCCATGCCATTATCAGATTGGAAGGCTTTTATTTTGTTGCCAGTTAGGAGTTCTATCATGTACTTGTATTGTAGGAAAGCTTGGAAGACTTGAGATTTACTTTCTAGAAGATAGAGACGAGTATATTTAGTGAAAGCATCTATGAAAACTACATAGTATCGAAAACCAAAATTGGAAATCATAGGTGCTGGACCCCATACATCAGAATAGATTAATTGAAGTGGTTTGGAGTATGCATGAGAGACAGGAAAATAAGGTAATTGGTGTATCTTTGCCACACAACATGAGTCACATGTGAATGAAGCTGGAATTGACATTTTATTGCATTTATTGCTTGAACAATTACAATCTTGGAGTGCTTGATTTACAATTGAGACAGAAGAGTGGCCTAGCCTATAGCGCCACACCTTATAGGAATCTAATGCTGAATTTTTACATTGTGTATGATAGGCAGAAACTGAACTGACATTGTGTCTAGGAAATGTAATGGAAGAAAACTTGGGGACAGCTACATTATCAAAGGTGTAAAGTCCTTCTTTAAGGCTGCCTTTGAGTAGAATCTCCTTGGAAGCCTGAGATTTAACATAACAAAGATGAGGATGAAATTCAAAGAAGACATTGTTATCTTGAGCAAACTTGGAAACACTGATTAAGTTCTTTGTAATGTCAGGAACATGCATGAGATTGGAAAGAACAAAGACTTTTTGAGATAGTTTTGATTGTAGCAATGAGTTACCAATGTGACTAATTTCCATACCTTGGCCATTTCCTATTACCACCTGATCTGAACCTTCAAATTCAGTGCTAGTGAGCAGGTTCCTTTGATCATATGTGAGGTGATTTGTGGCTCCACTATCAAGGTGCCAATCTGGATCCAAGATCGATGTTGGAGTTGCCAAGTATGCTTGAGGGTTGTGGAATGATGTTGGTGGAGACTGAGGCTGTTGCTAAGTTGCTGTTTTTGCAGGATTGGTAAAATTGGGATCAAACCTGTGGTAACATTGCCATACTGTATGGCCTACTCTCCCACATAGTTGACATAGAGCTCTTCCATTGTTAGCCCAATTAGAGCGGCCTCCTCCTCTCATGAATCTACCTCTGCCTCTTCGACCACCAAAGGACCCTCTGAAACCCCCTCTAAGGTTTTCAGCAAACTTGGAATCACTTAGAGAAGTTCTAGCAAAGTGAGCTTGAACTATCCCGAATTCAGATTTCTTGAACCTTTCCAGCATCTCTTCTTGGGCCATTAGGAGTACTTTTAGTTCATCTATTGAGAAAGGTTCCACTCTTGACATTACATTTGTGATGAAGGGACCATATTCTTCTCCTAGTCCATCTAGTATCACCTCTATGTGTTCTTCAATGGTAATTGGAGCACCTACTACTGCTAAAGAATCTACTATTTTCTTGATTTTCAACAAGTATTCTGAAGCTGAGTTACCTTGCTTCCTTACTGCCTTGAGCTGGATTCTCAACTGCTTGATCTTTTATCGTGTCTTTGAAGCAAAGTAGGTTTCAATTTTGCTCCATATTTGATGTACATATTCACATCCAACCATTCTGCTGCAGAATGTTGGATTGAGTGAAGCCAAAAGCCAGGTTGCCAAATGCTGATCTTGATTTTCCCACTCCAAGTAGGATGAGGACACATTGTCGAGTGCATGATCTTCTTTTGATGCAAACTTTTCTAGAACCTTTTCTTTCACCAAATGATCCCCCAACTTATGAGCTTTTATCGCAAACAAGGTTTGATGCTTCCATGTCAGGAAGTTATCTTCATTGAGTTTGATGGAGATTGAGTTTGCAAAAGATTTCGCCATGAAGCTGTTTGATTGTTGAGCAGCGGAGCTTGAATTATCAGATGCCATGGATCCTTCACAGCTCTAATACCATATAGGTATTAGAAAGCTGATCTGGAAAGGGTGTTTGTGACTTTGAGAGAATGAGAGAAAGCTAACAAGAAGCAGAAAGATCTGAAGCAGAAAAATATGTGATTGAACTTTTCTTAATGAGTCGCTGAGAGCATACATCTGAGTTTATATACAACTTGAATTGCAGCATGTGTTAAATGAGTTAGCTTCTAGATTAACAATAATCTGTTATAGCCACTTTGATGCTTAGCTGCTATAACAGAAAAGCTAACTGAAAACTAACTCTCTTATGTGTGCTCTCTATCATGATGACACAAGCAAGAAGGTAGCTATAGTAGTTTGCCTTTGCCATATTTGGCAAATGCTAATTAATTAATATGTCCCCACGTACGGCCCAATACTTAATATGCTGTATATGAGCATTTCTTTTTTCGGTCTGGTAGAATGCAATACATAGGGTATACAGAGTCAGACGATAGGTTCAATTTTTAGTGTAGTTTGCCAAAAAGAAACTAATTTTGGAAAGTGACTATGGATTCTCTAAGGTGAGACTGATGACTTTTCATCCGTTTGATAATTCAAAAATAAAAAATCTTCACATATGATGCTTCTCTGAAGATGGAAGCACAGAAGTCGAAGGTTTTGTATTTGACGGATTCAGTTCTGAGGAATATTACCTGAGAACTTCTGCATTGTATGAAAAGGAAAGCTGCGAATCGTAAATACATACATGTGGAAAAAGGTTGTAAACGACTTGTATTTTGACTTGAAAAAACTAGAAAAAGGTTTTCTGTTTTTTTATTACCGGTTTTGCACGAGGTAAACGAAGGTGTGTTGCATGTTAGATAAACTAATTAGCCACATTTATTAATGAACATATATGGTTGAATGTATTTAGAAGTATAGTAAATTAATTCAATCACTCTTTTTTATAAACATGGTTAAATTTATGTGTTTAATCACTCTTTTCTTTTCTTTTTTTTCAATATTTAGCTATGTCTGTTGAATGGATGATGTTATTTTAATACCTAAAAAGTGAGTATTTATGGATACTTAATCAAATCTAAAAGTAAAAAAAATAAAGTTTGTATCTTTAAATAAGGATCACATAAATTTTAAAGGTGATAAATTGAATGTCAACATAACATTTAATGTGTAAATGGTTCAAAAAACATTTCCGCTACTGATTGTGTGCTAATTTTGTGGTGTTTACGCCTTATCTGATATATTACAACCTTGACCTTTACTATACCACCTATTTATCTTTACACGAGCCATTGGCCATAAACCCTTAATAAACTATTTCGTGGAAAGCAGATTCGTGACAAATAACATACTGCTATAATATCTGTGATTATGTAAAAAGAAACAAGAAAAAATATTGCCCAAGCTGAGCACTGTCATATTCTAAATATCAGTATCATTTTTCAAATCAAATTGTGTCCTATTTTATATTATCATTTTAAAAATAAAAAAAGTGGTGTTGATAATCAATTTGATTCCACACTAGCATTTAATAAGTTGCAAGTGAATCAGGAATCTATATGTTTTATTTTTATAATTGTAAGAGATTTCAACACTAATATTTTGTTATTAAGGATCAATTTGTTCATCAATGAAATTGTCAATGACCTATAATATTCTATTTTTATAATTGTGAGGGATCTAAACATTAATTTTTTTAATTAAGAATTAATTTATCTATTAATAAAATTATCAGAGATCAATTTAGGTGTTTATTCTGAAAAAAAAAAGTATTGATAATCAATATTCCGCTTTAATAAATCTATGCAGTACAAATTCTCCTTTTTGTTTGTTCAAGAACAAAGACTGTAGACTCTCCAAGAGAACAGGAGCAGAAAGTACAATTATAAGAAACAATAAAGATCAAATTAAAGAAACAAAACTAGAACACAACACCACTTAATTAGATCTATACCCTAAAAGTAACACAACATAATTCTCTGGCCATAGCTGGAAACTTCTCAGGGAGAACGAATTTTTATTTCATCCTCACGGAGGAAGAGAAATTTTTCCTCAATGCAAGTCTAAGGCCACTAAAAAAAAAAAAAATGGATGGTAGAGACATGGTGCGTACGTTATGCCTCCCAACAATAAATAACTGTGTGACTTATGAGAACACTTTCTTGGAAGAACCGTACTCGTGCCAAATAGGGTAAAGATAGTATAACACCCAAAAAGTGGGTGTTTATTTAGACACCCACTTTATAACTATTAGATGTGATGGATGTCCCCATTTATCCTTAATATTCATCACATCCAATGATTATAAAATGAGTGTCTAAATAGACATCTATTTTTTGGGTGTTAAAATAGCACTACCTGCCAAATAAGCCAAGCTTTCAAATTCTCATATTTCCAAAGAGGAATTTTGTCTTTGTTCAAAGTAAACTCCTAATGAAGCCAAGTTTTTAAGTCTACTTACCTTGAGCGGCTCCCACTACGTTCTCTACATTTGTCTCATTAGCATTAACCGATCGACGCAGCAGACTTGACTCAATCCGGCGGTGGAAAGTCTCCGCGAAAACACCGGAAGAAATCAAAGAGAGTCAAACCACGCGGTTTATCCAGTCATTTACTCCAGTTGAGAATTCTTGCACACTCCAGTATAATGTATCTCTCTATCTATTATGTTATTCATTGGAATTTCATTAAAATTATTGAAATAGTGAGTAGTTATATTTTATAATTTGTCATTTTACTAAAATTATATTTGTTGACTTTCGGCGTGTAGAAATTAAATTCTAACGTCAAACTACGTTATTTTACCATAGGAGGATGAAGAAAGGGAGAAAGAGAGAAAGTAATGAATTTATTATATTTTGTAGTAGTTTAGTTCTCGCCTAAAAATTAAAAGTATGCATTATTATTATTAAATGAGTTATACTTCTAATATTGACTTGTTATACGAAAACTGAAAAGATAATATATAAATATAATTTTTTTAATTTAGATTACTAGAAGATTGAAGAAATGGTGAAATGATTTTTTTTATTTAATTTTGAGGTACGTTTTCAACGGATAATATTTTTTTTAAATTATTTTTAGAAAAATTCAAAATTATACTTTTCATATGTACAATACTTCCATTCTATGTGTTTTTTTTAATTATTTTTAATATAAATGTTATAATTCTTTATAATACATATGTGCACACACTACACACTCATTTCCGTATATCACATAGGTCCCTCACACTAGTTTTATATAATACAGTGTGTTATATAGTATCACACTAAACACTAATTAATATTAAAATTTAAATATAGATCTTGTAGGTCCAAGAAACACTTGCTTTAGTTATATTGAAAATTATGATGGTACTTTAATTTTTTTGTCTTTTGTACGTATAGCTATTGGCAACCAAACTTCTAATTTATATTTAAATCATTATAACATATATAACCACACGGACTATACCCATATGATTGTGTGACTTAATTTGAGAAATTCTTTTATGCTAGCTATTGAAATGAGAATTTTCAATTTTCCCTTATTTTGTTCTTAATTTACTGTTTAACAAATTATCCTTAATCAAGTTTCACTATTTTTTCTTTTATGATTAGGTTCTTTTAATTGTCAATAAAGATGATTTGCAAACAATAAATGAAATTGATTTTTTTTCCACCTATGCCAACTGGTCTTACCCTATATTCAGTGACCATCAAAAGGTACTAGAGCAAAGGCTAGGTTAAGAGAAAAGAATGGTAGAAGATCAGGGAGAAGTTGAAATGTAATCAGATGA
Organism: Dalbergia cultrata; assembly: GCA_031216105.1. Taxonomy (NCBI): domain Eukaryota; kingdom Viridiplantae; phylum Streptophyta; class Magnoliopsida; order Fabales; family Fabaceae; genus Dalbergia; species Dalbergia cultrata. Next base: position 55,034,724 of record CM062347.1, read on the forward strand.
GTATTATCACTTAATAAATCTTGAGTTACAGAGATGATCATATATATACAAGTGTACTGAAGCTTGATACTCACGCTACAATAGAATAACAGATTACAACTCAAACTAACTAATTGAGATTAGTTACAGTGACAGCATGTATTAGCTACATAATTTGGTCATCCTTTGTCTCTTTCATCATCCACAGGAAAGAATGGATCCTCTAATGTTGAAATTTCACATGACCTTTTCATTGATCTCTTGCCATTGATTTAAATGGCGTGACTCAAATATGACATGCGATAAAATAAACAGTAAAATATCATACATGAGAAGATCCCATAAAATTTCAACATTGCATGATTCATTCCCCGCCATCTACACATGATGCATTGGTTCTAAAGGCAGGTTGGAATTCGGAGAGCCCAATGGGCTTTTCGACATGCTATTTGGTTCATTGATACGAACTTCCATTCCCTCGAGCTGTAGAAACATCCACTAATTGCTTAGATTTTGTCCAAGGAGGAGAGAGCAACAACTTTTGACTGTAAACTTTGGCTAGGGTAACATGCTTCCTCCAAATATGGCTTTCAGATACTACCAAAGCTAAAACCATGGCAATTCCAGTGACCATGAACAAGCCCGCAAAGCTTTGTGAGGTAAGGCTTGAAGGATTTGATGACAATTGGTCAGATTCGTCTTGGAGATCATAGTCACTGCTACCAAAATACTTTCGTTCAATCGGCTCCATAAAATCATCATTTTGGGTAACGTTCAAAATTGCTCTTGAAAAGTAAGAGGTTAAGTTGGAATTAATTGGAAATGCCTGAAAAACATAGAGAATTGCATATCAATATCTATATCATGTCACATAAACTAAAGAAAGGCAATTATATATATATATAAAATCGAAGAGGCAGATCGATATTTACAAAGCCAAGACCATCAGTACGGTAGTAAGGCCCGACCATCATATACTTGGAACCGTATTTTTTGAGGAACATCTTGATGTATGGTATTTCATCAATTATAACAGCAACACCGCCTTTTGTGTTCCTGTGTCTAAAGCCTCCTTATAGCCTTCCATGTCGGGGATGTCCTTCAACTTTGATTTATCAAAACTCAATTTGTTCACCAACATATCGAATATCCAGGAACCTGTGGGATACCCAATATTTTCGCCATTTCTTTTCAAGTCATCCACACTTGGGTAGCTAGGCTGCAATTGATTCACGGTCAAAATCGATGACAAGCTTGCCGTGTAACTTTGCATCAGGACCATTGCCAATATCAACCATACCACCAATACAAACTTCGAACAGCTCTTGGCAACTGATTCTCCTGGGAAATTGACTAAATAATTAGTGACAATCAAAATATTTCAATATATTAACTTCGGTTTCTGAAAGAATTCCCACTAATGCTTAAGGGTTAATTACTTTATTTTTCAAGAAAAACAAAAAGAAAACCCAATAGAAAGCACTGTAAATTTGATTTTTTTTCTTATATAAAATCCAAATTTGTACAGTAATCAAATTTTTACTTAGGAAAGAAGCCGAAAAATATGGTGGATCCCCAACCCAGACATCATATTTTTTGGGGAAAGAGAGCAAAATTTGATAGTGCATCTGCTATCTGATTATAGTTTTTAGAGATAAGAAAACAGTCAAAAGAGAAGTATCTGTGTCGCAACCGGGATCGCGATGGGGACGGCAAAAAAATGTGATTTTTTCAGTTTAAAATGGAGTCGCCACCAAATTTTTATTTAATTGGGAAAAATTATGGAAAAACCCATTTAATTTAAAGAAAATGATCTTGGAAACCAGATTTGAGCTCGGGAGTCGGTTATGCTTAGGGAAGGGTAGGAATTTAATCCTACAGCACCCCTAACACACCCATCCTTTAGACGGTACCTTAATTAATTGTGCAAATTATTAATAACCTTTTTCAAAATATTTATTTATGTTTTTTATATAAAAAATAAAATAAAGAAAATAGAACATCGAGTTGTCACAACTCAGATGTTCTAAGATGTCAGTTAACAAGCCGTCTCAGCTAAATTAACCTCTTTGTTTGAAATAAAATATATATACACTTCAATGATTAACTCAAATTAATATAATAAAGAAAAAGAAAATAATAATAATGATAAAAATAATAATAATAATGAAGAAATATTTACATTTTAATGATTAACTCAAATTAATATAATAAATCAAAGAAAATAATAATGATGATAAAAATAATGAAGAAATATTTACATGCAACAACAAGATAAAATAATATTGTAAAAAAAAAAAAAAAATAAATAAAAATAAAAATAAAAATAAAAAATTTATCTTGAAAATTTGAAATAAGATTATAAAAGAAAATATTTTTCAGAATAAGAAATTTTTGGATTACCAAACTGTCACAGTTCAGGTATTCATGATATTGAGTTAATAAGCCGTCACGGCTAAATTAACATCCTTATTTAAAACGAGTTAATTATTAGATGAAGTTAAAAATAATACATAACAATAAAAGATAACAAATATTTATAAATAAACAAAAATAATAATAAATATTTACAAATAAAAAATGAAATAACATAAATATTTTATTATATTTTTATTTTTCTTAAGAGAATTCTTAGAATATCAAGCTATCACAGCTAAGATATTCTTAGAATATATAGTCAAGAAGCTGTTAAAACTAAATGAATTTCGTTCAAAAATAGAGAATAATTAAAAGTCCTAAATGACTTTAAAATAAAAGAAAAGGTATTATTTTAAAATTTTTTTTTAGAGAAAGACCCAAGAATTAAAATACTTTAAACATGTTTTATATCTATATATATATACACACACATTCATAGCAACTCAACTAAATAATAAAAAAAAAAAAAAAACTCTAATCCAAAATTCCATATTATTGAACTCTAAACCCCAAACGAAATTAAAATCTAAGTCTAAATAATAATACTGATGACAACCCAAACACTCTGAACTGCATAGCCCAAATACTTATCACTTAGTTTTCTTTTTCACAAAACAAAACAAAAAAAAAAAAAAAATTTACATAGCTTAGTTGCTAGACAAGTCTAAATGATATATTATAATAATACAATAACTTCAACGCATTCTAGCTGGAGACCAAATTAGCAATAACAGAATATAAAATAAAGAATAAGCAAGGAAAAGCCTGAGAAGTATCTGGAACCAAAGGGTAATGGCTTGGGTTTTGGGTCTCTTTTTCGGCATATACACACAAATGGACATGGAGATAAGGAGAGGCAGTGAGCGAGTATGAGAGAGAGGAGCAGCGAAAGTGACAAAGAGAGGAGCTGATCAATGGTCAGTCTGCCAAAGCTAACGGCTAAGACCGCGAAGTGGCTATGTGGATATAAGGAAGAGGAGGATGAGTGGTGTGCATAATCTAGTTGAGACGTTGTGTCGCTAGGCTAGTAAGGAGGAATATGATGAAGAGGGGATGCTAGGCAGAGCATGATGATGGAAAGGCAAGGGAGAAGGAAGTCGCATGGCAAAGTGAGAGTGGGGGTTGTGAGTTGGGCGAGAAATTCACGATTGAGCTCCTCCGATAGTTCTCCACCACGCGCAAGAAGAGCAAGAGGAAAGGGGAATCACAGTGGTGACTCCGATATCAGATGATGGCTCACGGTGGGGAAGAGGTTGCATGGAAGAGGAGGTCACCAGTGCTGATGGAAATCTGTGATGAGGCCGCGGTGGTAATGGGAGAGGAAAACTGTCGTGGCCTTCCCCCCCTTTTTAGTGTAGTTTTTAGTTTTTATGATGTGATGACATTACTGCTCCTGTTGTTACCTGATTCTTTCCTTATTATTGCTACTGGGTTGAACTGCTAGTATTTGTTGCAGGTTTCTTTGCAAGCTTTTCTCCACTCTATTGGCTTATCGATGAGTCTGTGTATATGTTCGTTGTATTAAAATTTTTTTATTTTTGGACTGAAATTTGTTTTTATTGGTGATATTGTTGACGGTTCCCCCTTTATGATTGATGATGATCTCTCTTTTATACTCTCATTTCTCTGATGATTTTCACGGGTTCACTGCCAGTCTCCCCAGCTCACATATTCCTTATAACCGAAAGAATCTCTGTCCCTTGCACAAAGTGGAGAAGAACATCATCATTGTCCACCACCTTTCTCTTTTTTCTTCTTCCAATAACTTCACGTAAATGAATCGAACCAGCAAATCCGTGACTCCTTTTTATTTTTTATTTTTTTTTTCTTTTTAAGAATTGAAATGGGCCACTAGAATGAGCCTTTTTATTTCTATATTTTTTTTTATTTTGTTGAAATGGACATGAAATATAAACTTGAAATGAACCTAAAAATAAGGTCTTAACTGAATTTGAAATGGTTTGCAATAAAGACTATAGACAAAACTTGAATTGGTTTGCAATTTCACTTAACAAAATTAAACTACCAGCATGATTCTATGAATGGGTTAAATTCTAAAAATATGATGATCTTTGGATTTTCATTTTATGGGCCGCATAAAATCGGGTGTTCACAATCTGGAATCATGATAAAAAATATCTAAAAGAATTGTTCTAGAATGGGATGAGTCTTGAGTTCCATCAATGACTATACTAGTTGCATTCCTTGAGTCTCCTTCAAAATTTGATTTCATAGGATTCAAAGATATAAAATGCTTAATTATGTACTGCTTGCCAAAACTTCCACTTTTGAGAAGGGTGTAATATTATTTTCTTAAAATTTCTCATGACCATATTTAGTATAAAGGGCTCCACCCATTTTAAGCACCACGTAAGATATTGAGAGTCAAGCTCAACGTCTTAGGATGACGTTGAACCAAATCAAGCCAACAAACTCCCCCATTTGAGTATGTACCTTTGCTTTAGAACCACTTGTTGAATTAAATATATATTACTAGTCTACAAACTATAGTTTTTGAAAATGGTGCAAATAGGACGACATGATATGATACCAGAGCATCCATAATTAAGTGTTTTGGAGTTTAATTTTTGTTATCCTTATTCTGATATATGATAAATTATTCATACTTTAAGTCTAAAAAGGAGACATATTATTAGAAGAATTTGTTTAACATAAAATCATTTATGTGATTCTAAGAATCCTCTTAAACTTTTAAAAAACGACGATTCATGACATCTAATATAAGCGGCTTATAAGTGTTGTAGGCATAATAAGCCAAGATGTAAGCACTTTGACATTTGCTGTCCCAATAAAACTAAAATAATAGAAAATAATTCGACCAAGATTGAAGAAGAAATAATCAAAAATACTTTCAGGAAGCACCGCTTGAGCGAGAGGAAGCCATATGATTGATATTCCCTTAGGTTGTTGTCGACGTGGTGAGCCTTCAAGTGCTGCTTCGGCATCATTATACATGTTACGTTCCATGAATTGTATTGTAGCTCCTATAAAGGCACAAGCTATTGTGATGGACAACCAAAGATCCCAACTAAATGGCCGCAAAAAAATCCACATGTTTAGATGTCTATCATGCCCAACTCGTACAAGCATCCTAGCGCCTGACTCCGCAAATGGTAATGCAAAATCCACATATTTCGATCTGTTGGCCACAATTGATACATCTCCCACCACCGCATCATACTTTCATAAATTAAATGAAAACAAGCACGAACACAAATGCACAATCAAACATCAAATCAATTTTATTTAGCATCATGTTATGTGTATATCAATCAGGAATATAGAGTTTTTGTTCTTCGATGCTCCCTGATATGATGAAAATGGTTTTACAGTAAATTATTTATCATTTTGTTACTGGAGCATCTAAGAATATTTTGGTTGAGTTAAGCAGGTGTAAAACTTAACTATTTTTACTGATATGACAATACATGATTTGATGATAATGTAAAAAAAAAATTACACTATTAGTATATAAAAATTAAAAATTAAATTCATACTAAAATTAAAAAAGCAGAATATCATCATGACGTGATAAATTGAACTTAACTGACCTGTTGATTATAAACCTGTTCAACAAGCTTGTCATAACTCCCATTGCTTTGTCCCGTTTCATTGATGAAAGGCATAAACTCATAAGAAACATTGAAACCGAAATAACTGAAGATGTAATCTGTTGTGGCGTTGAATATTTCAATGCAGTATCCAGTGACATCGACCAGTTTGTATGTTCTAGGGTCGAGCTTTACATCCACAAATTCAGTGAAACCAGATTTGTAGGGTAGCCCAATGATCAACTTCTTTCCTCCTAGGAGTGGAACGCCAGTTACAACCCCAAATTGAGCAACCATTAGGATGATAACACAAGAAAGAAGGAAGCCGTAATAGCTTACTTTTGCCATACATTTGCTAAATATGGCCACTGCCCAATACTTAGAATATTGCGGCGAGTTAATAGGCGTTGCTCTTAATTTATACGAGTCAGACGGCAGAATAGAATGTTTATTTTTCAACATAGTTGGCGAACAAAGAAACAATAACAAGCAATCATTTTTTTTTTCCAATTCTATTGAACAAGAACAAGTTGCGACTAAGATTGATGGAGATATATTTGTTACGGTGACAAGATTCGGTTATGCATCGAATATACGAAGAAGATATAAAATATGTGTGTGTTCCGTCTGTATGAAGGTTTCAAGTCATTGAGAAATTCTCATAAATTATCGTATTTAAAGAAAAAGTAGTGCCATGTGTTATTGAAATATATAATTTTTGCCCTAATAAAAAATTAGTTTTGTGTTTTATTACTGTTTTTCATTTCTCTATTTTTAACTGAAAACAACTCATATTCAAAATTTATTAAACTCTAACTAATTTTATTCAAATTCGATCGACCCAATATTATAAAAGTAAATATTTTCTCGGAAAGTGTTTTTTACATTCAACAATATAAATAATTTATGTATAACGTTATGATTCTTGAAAAAGAAAAATTCAAGAATATATAAGAATTTCTCCAAGTCATTGAGGATTCGCTCATGTGAGAAGAGACTGACTTGTCATCACTTTGTTAATTTTGAAAATAAATAAGAATCTTCTCATGACTGGGTCGATACTTCAGAGCAGAAGTCAGAGGTTTTCTAGTTGAGAGATTTTAACATATAAAATATAATTAAGAGCAAAGAGCATAAGAGCAATGCTACATAAAAGGCTATGAAGAAGATGTGATGACCAATGAATGAGACTTGGAAAGGGAAGCAGATGGGAAATGGGAATGCAAAGAAAACAGAATGGTCTAGTAAAATTTTTCCGGGCAAGAAACAGGTACGAAATAATGTGTCAAAAAATACCAACAAAGTTTGGCATAATTGGTAATTAGTTAGGTCATTTAAACACAATATAAGTCATTTAAACACAATATAATGTCTTTGATCATGGCTGTGTATGAAGAAGGTTTTGTTGAGATAGAGAATATTTAATTTAGTGATATCTACATCTTGAATGAATTAATCATTATTACTAATGGTGGATATCTCCTAAACTATCTATTTAAAAAGATAATGTACCAAAAAAAATATATGGTAAGTTAATTTAACAGTAAAATGAATAAAATTTTATATCTGTAAAAAAATATATGGTAAGTCTAAACATTCTTACGTCAATCAATAATTTTTACAGATATAAAATTTTATTCATTTTACCGTTAAATTACATGATATTATCATAATTATTAAGTATGTCAAATTTCATAAAATTTGGGTAACAATAAGTATGTAATATAATAATCAATATTCAATCATCATATTTTTGAAAAATAAATTATACTTCAAAATAAAGTGGAAAGATGAAGTATCAATTTTTTGTTTTTAAATTACAAAACATTTTATAAATTTGATTTACTTAATAAGAAGTTTTAATCCAACATATACAATCCCACTGATAAAATTTCATATATATATATATATATATATATATATAAAAGATGATATTGAATAGAGTAGGCAAGTTTTTGGAGACTAATTTATATTACGTAAAATAATTTTATATCATCAATGAATTAAATTTTAAGAATTTGATAAATTATCGTAAATAGTAATTATTCATTCTCAACCCTTGAATCCAAAAATTCTGTTTCTAAAATCAGGGTAGTTACCACTTCGACTAATCTCTCATTGTTTACTTGCCAGAGTTAGTCAATACTATATGTCACCAGCATTTTACTTCCTTAATCAAGAGGAACCGTTACTACCACACACACACGTTTTACTTTTCTTTGAACTTACTTTTCATTTTACTTCCGTTAAAAATTGGAACGAGATTTTTATCATGATATTCCTGTTAATATATATTCTACTTTATTCTCTTTTAAAATTATATCACGTGTTTTTAGTAATATTATGTCTAAAAGTATTATTTTATCCCATTAGAAAAATTCTATTAAACTTATTTTTAAAATATCATTTCTAAACACAATTTAATTCTGTCAATTTTAATTTCTTTAAAAATAATTCTCTTAACTTAATCTTTTTAAAATTAATTCTCCTAAAAGATAAATGAAACAAACCTTACTCAATGAAATGTTCAAGGTTCCTCAGTGTGTATAGTTTGCGGATAAATTTGTATACGGAAATCTGCCCACTAGCTTAAATTTTTAGGAGAAGTGATTTTATGACATGGATTTAGAGTCACTATGATCAAATAATCAGGGATTTGATTCTTATTATTCCCTATTATGAAAAATATATATATGTTTACGCTCAAGTCCAAAAAAAATATTTGTATGAGAGGACGTATTACTCTATCCATTAGCTTAAATTTTTTGAAGAAATGCTTTCATGACGGTACTAGTTTCTGTGGTAAAAAAGGATGAAACTACTTTAAGTTTCTTGTTTCCTATAAATGTTAAATCCTCTTTGGTTACATCACTGTCGTAAGAAATCCTTTTAGTTTTAAATATATAAGTAATATACGTACCTTAAGCATTCTCGTAGGCATATGTAGCTAGAATAAATAAAATGAGATTTTCTTGTGCAAAGTTTTTGCATATTGAGGAGTACGTTATGTCTCTATAGTCCTGGAACATAAACCAAATGTTACCTAAAAGTACTAATAACTTGAGCAGAAATCAAACCTGGGAACAATTTCTTGGAAGAAGCATAATGGTGCGAAATTTTCAAATATTAGACGATTTTTTATACTCGAATGGAGCTAAGTTATTTAAGTCTAAAGAGGAACTATTCAACTTCATGGAGCCAAGTTAGTCTAATTAATTACCTTCAGCGGTTTAACTCAACGTTCTCAAGGTTTGCTTCATCATCAAGCATCTGACACAAGCGCAGGCCTTGACTCGCTCTCCGGTGGAAAGTGCAGTCGAAACAACGGAAGACATAACGATAGTCAAGATACGTAGATCCAGCCATTTAGGCCAATTGAGAATTTTCGCACATTCAAGTAAAGTCAAATTTCCACTTTCTAAAGTGAATGTTGAGATTTGACCAAAAAAGAGTAAAGATTGATAAGAAAATACCTGGAAGCCTGAATTTTTTTAAAGTATTTCATTAATAATAACTGGGTTTAATTAGAAGCATAGTTTCCACACTTGGACAGGTGATTAACTCGGTCAAGGTATCGGGTCACTAGGTCACTAGTTCAATTAGTGGGTCACTGGTTGAACCGATTGAACGAGATTTATACAAAAAAAAAATGTAAATTTATAAAAATTTAAATAAAATATAATAAAATGACAACTAATTAACAATTTGACACTCTTTAAGGGGTTCAAATATAAAAATATAAATAAATAACATAAATTTCTAAATATTATTCACATTTCATATCGTGAATCACAATTGATAAGTTCAAAACATAATTATACAAGCAAACTTATAAAATTTTACATCACAAACTCATGAGTTATGATAATATAATTTTTCTATAAGTCAAATTAAATTTTTTTTAAGGTTTTTAAAAAATACATCATTTAGCAAGAACAAAGCAAAAAAAATACTAACCTGGTCCGATTCGGTTCAATCGACCGAGTCACTGGTTTTGATAGAAACCCAGCTGAGTCGAACTGGATCGTATCGATTTTGATATGGGACCGATCCAAGCAGTGACTCGAACCAGTTTTATGACCGATTCATCGATTTTCCAGTTGAACTAACCAGTTTGAGTTTTACTACTATGATTAGAAGGTGGAGGTTAGGAATTCCAAAAGCCATAAACTTGTAAAGTTTAGAATGGATCCCACTCTTTAAAAATATATAAAAAAAAATACTATATAATGCAATACTTATCTATTTAAAATTCTCAATGCGTGCCATAAAAGTGGGCATATTATTTGACTAAGGCTTGCATGCTAACTCTTTTAAGAGGTGCTAGTCAATTTTTTTTTGTTTGATAATTTCAAAAGCTTAACTGTTTTTATTTTTAACTTTTAAAAGTTACTGAGCGGCTATTGTCATTCTATTTTGGCTATTTTCACTTCTACTATCACTAATATTTATTTATGTTCACTAGAATATTCTTATTCTATAATTAATTTAACTATTTGACAATAAAGCATATCTTACATTATATATAAGTTGATTTACCAATTCTCTTTTCTACTTATATAATATAATCATATAAGTTCAATTTCATTTTTTTTTTATATAAATGGGTATGTCATATTTTCATTCGATCAACATGTCTTACTTAAAAAATTAGAGAATTTTTTTAAACTGATATATTAATTATAGTAGTTTTTCAATAAGATACATTAACATTAGAGAAATATTTAAAAAACAAGAACATGTATTGATTATAGAATTAGAGAAAATTTTAAAAAAGATACATTAGTTATATAATTTTTTAATAAGATGCGTTATATTTAATATTTTCATTTATATTTATATATTATTTTTTGCAAAACTTTCTTAAAACAATAGTTACCTAAACAATATACCAATAAATGTTTAAAGAAAAAGTAAGAATAAATAACAATAAGACTTTAATATCTATATACTGACAGTGAAAATTATCAAAGTTTTAAAATATCTTAATTTTATGTATCAAATTAACTTATTTTTTAATTTAACAATATGAACAAAGAAAAAATATATAATGAAATAAATGGTCAATTATAGTAAACTATAGCACTATTTATTTATTTATAAATTTTTTAACTAAGATACTAGGGTGATAGGGGTGGGGATGAAAATTGAACACATGGTCTCCCTTACCTCATTGGACATGTAAAATTTTATTACTATATTATGGGCTTACTTGCTTATTTATTTACTAGTTTTAAAATTATATAAATGTTATGTGTTATAAAAAATAAGATATGTAATTATTTATCACAATTTATTATTTCGCCTTTGTTGTTATTCATTTTATTTATTGCTTTATAAAAAATACTCAATATTATATATTATTCAGATAACTTTTACAAAAAAAAAAAAGAATTTAATATTTGAATTTAAATAATTATATCTAATGAACTAATTCAAAACATATAATATTTGAAACTGCACATCTTACTTCGCAAACCGTTTTTAATTGTATTGTTTCACGCAAGACTTTTTTTAACTAAACATGTTAATCTCTAAATTGCCCAAATTGTTTCATTGTGTGCTTAAAAATTTAAATAATATTATATAAATTTACTCCTAACGTGTATTTATACATACACACACGAATAAGCCCCGTAAATTGAACGGATTGGCATCCGTATACATTGTAATTGGATATTATTTAATTAAATAAGTGACTAAAATCAAATGAAGTTCAATCGGCAGTGTTGCGTAAACATAAAATGATACTACACAGCATAGCACCAAAAAGAGAACATAATAATATGTCTCAAAGGGATTAGTCTCTAACTGCCAACTTGGGGGATACCCTTGAGCAATCCAAAAATAATACGCATTGATTAACTAACACACACAGATGAGCACTCATGCCACAAGTTGTTTATTATGCTATACAGATATATAATTTCGACAAGTGCGTTTTGCAGGGAGTCATGGTGGAAGGTTTTAATTTGTTAAACGGATTCTATTCCATGTGTTGAATCATCACCACTCGGATGATCACGGGCTTCTGAAGTAGAATCGGGTGATGAAGCGGTGCGGAACAAATATTTCTGACTGTATGCTTTAGCCATTGAAATGGGTCTTTTCCAAATAACAGTCGTCTCGGAGACGGGCAATGGCAACAAAGTAGCAATGGCCGTGATCAAGAACAGCCCTGAATAGCTGCAAGCGTTGAGAATGCTCGCGCTTGAACTACCCAAAGACGACGTTGGCGCAGAATATTGGTCATGCCATCCTATGGGGTCCAGCCACAATGTTAGAAGCCAAAAGAAAGGAAAAAACAAAGGAAAGAGGAAAAGCCACAATTTTTATAGAAGGCGGTGGCTAAAAACATTGAACAATGCGTATGCGTTATTTTCTTTTCGGCACAGTGATGCATAGATCATATTCACATTGTGCATCACTTTTATAAATAGAGAAGTATAATCATTCATTTGACAATAAGAAGCAGCGGAAATAAGAGAGCTGCAGAGAGAAAAATATATAGAGAGTGTATTATTTTTCTAAGAGTGAAAGGAAAAAACAGAGAGTGTGAGTAAATTCCTGAGAGTGTCGGGTATGGGTATATATACGCCGAGAATATTTTTGGGTATCATCTCTATTACTCCTTAGTACTACAAAGTTGTATTGTTTGAATAGAAGGGTTCTCACTGGGATATACTATATTTACCTCTTGGTTTGGAGAGTGTGGAAAGGATATTCTGTAATTATCTTGAATATAGTGGAATATTTTTCAGAGTTTGTCCCGTGGTTTTTCCTCCGGTATTTGGGGGTTTCCACTTTAAAAATTTGGTATGCAAATTTCTTAATAATGATGTGAATAGTACTATTCATGAATAGTCTATTTAAGAACATTGACGAGCGGGCCCCACATGAATAGTGATCAGCAGGTCCACCGTAGAAAATATTTTACTATTCACCACTAATACTTATTTTGTTGCGCTGCGCCGATTGATAAATTTAATTCTATCAAATTTATTTTTGGTGCTCATTGCCACACACATTGGCATCATTTAATTATACTGTAAATTAGTCTCTGAGCCCAACAAGTGGTATCAGAGCTTTGGTATGGTGGGATTTATTTTTAGTATACTCTGTGATTGCAGTTTAATCTGATCTTCCACATTAGAAAAGAATTTCTCCCTGGTATTTGAAGAGCCACTTGGTGTCAGAAGTGGGATAAAGCTCAGGATTGTGCCGTGTAAATTAAATGGAAGAGAATATGGATACCATGATCAAGCTAACAACAACAAATTACTCCATCTGGAAGCCAAAAATGGAGGATATACTTTTCTATAAGGATTTGTATGATCCTGTAGAGAAGGGAGATGCAAGGCCAGAAGAAGTGTCAGAAGAAAATTGAAAAAAATACACCGGAAGGCCACTGGGTTAATTAGGCAGTGAGTGGATATCAGTGTATTCCACCATGTGGCCACAGAGACAAATCCCTATACTCTGTGGAAAATTTTACAAGATCTCCATGAGAGAAAGACTGCACAGAATAAAACTTTCGCAATTAGAAAGCTGGTGAATCTCAAGTACAGAGATGGAAGGTCTGTTGCCGAGCACTTGAGTGACTTCCAAAATATGGTGAATCAGTTAAGCACCATGCAAATAGTGCTGAATGATGAGTTACAAGCACTATTACTTTTGAGTTCTTTGCCGGATAGCTGGGAGACCTTGGTGGTGTCACCGAGCAACTCTGCTTCAAGTGGAAAACTGTATTTAGTCCAAGTCAAAGACAATATATTCAATGAAGAAACTAGAAGAAAAGACTTGGTGGGAGTAGATAATTCCCAGACCCCTTATCACAGAGAACAGGGGGAGAAGCAAGAGCAGAGGTTGGTCTAGGAAACCAAAGGATCAATTGCAGTCTCAGTCAAGAAGAATGTTTAAATGTACCATTGTGGCGAGGAAGGACACATCAAAAGGAATTGCAAGGCTTGGAAGAATAGAGACAATAGAAATCAGAGAAATTAGGACGCAACTAATGATGAAAATACTACAACCCCTGTGACAAATGGGGAAGTGGTGTTGCTTTCTTTTGTAGATGAAGAATGTCATGTTGCAGATTCATGTGTTGAATGGGTCATTGACTCAGCGGCTTCATATCATACCACTCCCAATAACGAATTTTTTACTTTGTACAAAGAAGGAGACTTTGGCAAAGTGAATATAGGTAATAAAAGTAATTCTAACATTGTGAGGATTGGTGATGTGTGCATTCAAACAAATATAGGATGTACACTGACATTGAAGAACATGCGACATGTGCCGAATTTACGCCTGAATTTAATCTCCGCGCATGCTATGGATCTAGCCGGATATCATAGTAACTTTGGTTATGGTAAGTGAAAGCTCTTCAAAGGTTCAATGGTGATTGCCAGAGGAGAAGCGTACAACACTTTGTATAAGACTCAAGTTAAGCAGATTGGAGGGTTGAATGCAGTTGAGGATGATGTTTTGGCAAACTTGTGGCATAAAAGACTAGCTCATGTGAGTGAAAAAGGATTGCAAATTTTGTCTAAAAAATCCCTCATTTCTTATGCCAAAGGTACAAAATTAAAACCTTGTGATCATTGTTTATTTGGCAAGCATCATAGAGTTTCTTTCAGTAAAAAGTTAAAGTTGAAAAAGAATATTTTGGATATAGTTTACTCTAATGTATGCGATCCCATGGAAGTGGAGACTTTAGGTGGTAGCAGATATATTGTGATGCTCGTTGATGATACTTCAATGAAAGTGTGGGTTTATTTCCTAAAGAGGAAGGACCAGGTGTTTTTATGCTTCAAAAGGTTTCGTGCCTTGATGGAGAGAGAAACTAGGAAACCTTTGAAGTGTCTTCACAGTGACAATGGGGGAGAGTACACTTCCCATGAATTCAAGAACTATTGCTCTGAACAGGGCATCAGGCATGAGAAGACGGTTCCTGGCACTCCACAGCATAATGGTGTGGCCGAAAGAATCAATAGAACCATTATGGAGAAAGTCAGATGTATATTGAGAATGGCTAAGCTGCTTAAGCCATTGTGGGGTGAAGCTGTTCAAACAGCGTGCTACCTGATTAACAGATCTCCATCTGTTCCTTTGGCTTTGACATTCCAGAGAGAGTATGGTCAGAACATGATGTTAGTTACTCTCATTTGAAGGTGTTTGGATGCAAAGCCTTTGCTCATAGAAGTAAAGAGCAGAGACAGAAGCTTGATGATACAGCCATTCCTTGCATATTTATGGGCTACAGAGATGAGGAATTTGGCTATAGGCTATGGGATCCGAAAAAGAAGAAGATTGTTAGAAGCAGAGATGTAGTGTTTCATGAGCAAGAAACTATGTTAGATTCTGCTATTCCAGAGAAAACTGATGAAGCTGGTGGTAAGGTTGATTTTACACCAGTCTCTCTTCCTAAAGAAAATGCCACATCAGGGGGAGAGGTTCAAGATCATGGGGTTGATGATGAGCCAGCAATTGATGATGCTGGAGATGGAGGTGTTGAACAGGGGGAGTAATCTCAAACACCACAGCTTAGAAGATCTAATAGACCGCGACAACCATCCAGCAAGTACCCCAGATCGGAGTATGTCCTTCTTACTGATGAGGGGGAGCCGGAGAGTTTTGAAGAAGTTAAGACTCATAAGGATAAAGTTCAGTGGATTAAAGCCATGCAAGAAGAGATGAATTCCTTGCAGAAGAACAATACTTATGAGCTAGTAAAACTCCGTGAAGGCAAGAAAGCCTTGAAGGATAAATGGGTGTTCAAGCTGAAGAAAGACGGTAACAAGCTAGTGAAGTACAAGGCTCGCTTGGTTGTAGAAGGCTTTGGTCAAAAGCGATGGATAGATTTTGACGAGATTTTCTCTCCAGTTGTCAAAATGAGTTCTATTCGAGTGATTCTCGGATTGACGGCTAGCTTGGATTTGGAGTTTGAGCAGTTAGGCGTGAAGACTGCGTTTCTCCATGGTGATTTGGAGGAAGCTGGAAAGGAGCTGATGGTTTGGATCAGCTGGTTTAGATCAAGTATGGATGACATGATGTTTGTTGGATCCATGTGATGGGTCCCTTGTGTCAAAAGTCTTCTTGGCAAAGTGTAGACCAGGTGGCGTGTCTCGAATATCGGCGGTGCAAGTGAAAAGAGCATATTAAGCCAGTGATGAGGCTTGTGAATGATGCTCTTGTTTTAGCACCATGAAATGCTTGAGAAATGCAAGGTTATTGTATGAAGAAAGTTGTAGCATGAGATAAGCTTCAACTTTGTGCCGAGTTGATTAGCATGGATTCCAGATGATTGCTCCTAGATTATTTTCCCATTGGTTGAAGAGGGAGAATTGTGGGGTCCAGCCACAATGTTAGAAGCCGAAAGAAAGGAAAAAAACAAAGGAAAGAGGAAAAGCCACAATTTCTACAGAAGGTGGTGGTTGAAAACATTGAACAATGCGTTATTTTCTTTTCGGCGCAATGATGCACAGATCATATTCACACTGTGCATCACTTCTATAAATAGAGGAGTATAATCATTCATTTGACAACAAGAAACAACTGAAATAAGAGAGCTGCAGAGAGAAAAATATACAGAGAGTGTATTATTTTTCTGAGAGTGAGAAGAAAAAATAGAGAGTGTGAGTAAATCCCTAAGAGTTTAGGGTGTGAGTATCTATACAACAAGAATATTTTTGGGTATCATCTCTATTACTCCTTGGTACTACAAAATTGGAGTGCTTGAATAGGAGGGTTCTCACTGGAATACACTATATTTATATCTTGGGTTGGAGAGTGTGGAAAGGATATTCTGTAATTATCCTGAATATGGTGGAATAGTTTTCGGAGTTTGTCCCGTGGTTTTTCCTTTGGTATTTGGGGGTTTCCACGTTAAAAATTCGGTGTGCAAATTTCTTGATACTAATGTGAATAGTATTATTCATGAACAGTGATGAATGGGCCCCACTATAAATAGTGATGAGCGGGCTCCACTTGAAGTGTGACCAATGGGCCTCAACATAGAAAATTTTTTACTATTCACCACTAATACTTATTTTGTTGCGCTGCACCGATTGGTAGATTTAATTCTATCAAATTTATTTTTGGTGCTCATTGCCACACACATTGGCATCATTTAATTACACTGTGAATCAGTTTCTGAGCCCAACACATCCTTCAATATTATTGCCAAAATATTTTTCCTCGATCTTGTCCATTGTATCACTCTCAGTCATATTCAGGATGGCTCATGAAAAGACAGCGGTGAGATTAGAGCCTCTCGGGAATCCCTGAAAAGTAATAAATAAATTATTATAAAATTAAGATTTTTCCTTTGTCAACAGAGAGGCAGATACGATCCCTTTGTTTAATCAATGATTGTAAGCTAATTTTTAGTTTGATTTAAAAATTTTGAATTAGTAAAATTTCAAACTCATTCTTAATTATAAATAATTAAAAGGTGTTAGGCAATATTCTTGAGATTTATAAAGATATAAGAAAAATCTCTAATAATAATAATAATAACAGCAGTGGTACAAATAGATATATGCCGATATTATTTATGTATATATAACTAAAAAGTTGTTACATGGCAAAAATATATGGTAGAACTAAAATTAGGATGCTTATGGGATAAAATGAAATGGTATAGTTCACTTATTCAGTCAATATAGTTAATAATTATAGAGAAAACCATAAATTACAATTGGTACTTCAAGACAGGAATACTTGTTATAATCCATAACTTTGTTTATGTACTCTTACGTGGTGAATAAATTCTAATCCATGACTTAGTTTATGTATTTTTATGCGATGAATGAACCCTTTTGTTCTTCAATAATAATCAACTGTCATGTGTTTTTGCACATCCACTCTGTATAATTTTATTTGAGCTATATAGCATGACTCATAATTATATAACATCATATATTTAAATTCTAAGAAATTTTTTGGTCGCTAATATTTTTTTAAAAGTAATTATCATCCAATTAAATCAACATGAAAATTTAATAGAGCTGGAAAAGTATTTTTGTGTAGAAGCTACATTTTTGTGAAGAAGCTGCATATATAGTTATTGTGCAGCTAGCAGTAATATAAAGTCAGAATTATTCGTACCAACAATTCAAATATCAAGTTTACAAGATATTTTATGAACTCTCTGCAAAGTGTAAACTACGACTAGAAAAGAGCGAACACTTACAAAACCAAGTCCAACTATTGGATAGGTTAGGCCAGACATGATGTAATTGGATCTGAATTTTTGAAGGTTGAGTTTAAGGAAGGGAACTTCATCAAATATAGCTGCAACACCTGTCATAAATTATGGCATAGATTTTGCCATAAGTCAACAAAGGAAATTTGTTTTTTGCTTGAGTTTACAAAAGGAGGATGAAAAATGCATTCCCTGTTAACTCCCCCATTGAAAATACCAAAATAAGGATGGGGTTATTGTGCATAGTGGCCTTTAATCTCTATAAATAGAGGCCAGTGCTAATGGAAGAAATCATCCAAAGCTGAAGTATTTTCAACTGTATTAGAAGAAGCAATTTTAGCTTCTTGTAGTGAGAGAAAAATAGAGAGTGTGTGTAAGAAAATTCCAAGAGTGTAGTGTGAGTATACACTGGGGTTTTTGATATATTCTCTAGATCACTGTAATACTACAAATTGTAGTAGGAGAGAGTCTCACTGGGGATACACTATATTGTAATTACTTTTAAATATAGTGGAGTATTTTTTGGAGTTTGGCCCGTGGTTTTTCCTTCAAAATTACAGGATGGTTTTCCACGTTAAAATATTGGTGTGCAATTATCTTGATCTATTTTGCTGGTGTGAATAGTAATGAGCACTATTCATAAATAGTGAAGTGGGTCCCACTGCATAGTACTATTCGTGAATAGTGACATGGCCCCACTGTGAATTACTATTCATCGTGCTCCATTTTTCCGTCTCTTCAATTTGGGCATGCTTCTGCTCATATCCGTAAAATGTTTATTACACTTAGGGTGTACTCGACTGATAACTCCAGTTTATGGAGTTATTTACCTTCTAATTGGGATTGTAATTGCATGCTTTGTCTTTGATTTTCCACGTGGAACACCTAAAAATAAGAAGAATTGGCTCATATTTGTTTTAGAATTGAAAATTCAATGTCATAAATCAAGACTATTGGGATGAATTACATAATTCAAATTAAATTTTCATTGAATGATTTTTGACAGAGAAAATTCTAGAATTTTAGAGCTTGATGAGAATTCAAGTTGAAGCCAAGAGGAGGGAAGCAAAGCAGGAAGAAAAAGCCATGAAATTGAAGTTTTTGCTGTTGGGTCGCGACCTGAATTTTGTTTGGTTGCAACTTACTGGGCGCCTAAACATTGGATCAGTTTTGTGAGTCAGGTCGCAACCCGATGCAGCCCAGGCTCATTTTTAGCAAATATTTACCCAATAGTCAGCAACAGAGCAGGGAGTTCGGTTTGGATGCCTTTTTCAGCAGTTTTTGAGAGAGCAACCCAAGGTTTTGGAGGAAGCCAACACTAGAGAAGGATTCATCTTAAAGATTGAAGACCAAGGGCTAGGAGATGGATTGAAGCCCCATTTGTTCATCTCTTCCTCTCTCTTTATGTCTTTAATATTCATTATGTCTCTTGAACTAGTTTGTGTTTTGTTCATTGTTATGGATAGCTAAACTTGTAGCTAGGGGATCCTTTGAATCCCTTTATGGATCTTGGATGTTTGTAATGTTGCTTATTTGAATGTTGATGATATTGGTTTTGGTTACCCATTTCTATTTTTAATGCTCTTATATGTTTGGCCATCATCTAAGTTGATTTGGAGGATTCTCTTGAACTAGACATAGGAATAGAGATATTGGACCTTGGTATGGGTAATGCTTGTTTCTTTACACTTAATTGGCTTAGGTGTGAGGATTAGTCAATGGGATGAAACATACCCATTGGCCTTGCATAGTAGATGTTTGATGTTAGTTCTCAATGAGTTGATTTTGCACTAATTCACAAGGACACTTAGTGTTTTAGGTGAAAGAGACATGGTTAATCGACCTAGACATAGGCTTTTAACTATAATTGGCATGCTAACAAAACCAATTCGTTAATGTTCATTTAAGTAATTTGCATATCCAAGTGAAGTAGAGGGTGAAGAAGGTCCCCTAGGCCTTTTAACCTTGGTTGTCTCTCAACTTTAATTTACATTAGTGTTTTCTAGTTACTTGTTCTTTAGAATTTCCTCTTAACTCCATTAACTCATTTTGCTTGAGCCTGAACATGATAGTTTAATTGATCGCTAGCATACTTTATCCAATCCTTGTGGATACGACACTTTTTTACTCACATTATATTACTTGAACGACCCATGCACTTGCAGTGTTTTACCCGCTCTTGTAGGCGGCCATCACCGACTCTGATGATATCATAACAAGTGGTATCAGAGCTCTTTTAGTTTGGTGGAATTTATTCTTAGTATGCTCTGTGGTTGCAGCTTAGTCTGATCTTCCACATCAGAAAAGAATTTCTCCCTAGTACTTGAAGATCATCCTTTGGTTGTTGTTGCTGGAAGATAGTGTGATACTGTGACAGTGCAATTTGGAAAGGTTCTGGCTAAGGAAAGACTTAGTATTTAAGCGTGTCCATTATGACCCACCTCTCTTTCCTGGGAACCTTCTTGGTGCATGGTTTACAATTGATTTGCACTATTCCAGTATGCGGTTAACACTATAAGGTTCTGACTAAGATCCAAGATGTCGGTACCAAAATTTGAAGTGGAGAAATTTGATGGGTCCAATGACTTCAGGCTATGGAAACTGAAAGTACAGGCATTGCTAGGTCAGCAAGGTCTTGCAGAGACGTTGGAGGACCCGGTATCATTACCTGATGATAAGAAGAAGGAGATGATGATTAAAGCACTGAGTACAATACAATTGAGTCTTGCGGACAATGTTCTGCGAGAAGTCATGGATGAAAAAACTATTGATTCACTATGGAAGGCTTTGGAAGAAAATATTCTGTAAAGACCTTGTCCAACAAGCTTTATCAGAGAAAGAGACTGTACACATTCAAATATTCAGAAGGAAAATCAATGCAAGAACAAATAGACGACTTCAACCGGATGATCTCTGATGTTGGAGCAGATGGAATTAAAGTTGAAGATGTTGATCAAGCTATGGTCTTGTTGACTTCACTACCTCCATCTTATGATAATTTCGGTGATGCCATACTTTATGGTAGATTTGATATCTCAGTGCAAATTGTCAAAAAATCACTGATGATAAAGGATCATCAAAAGTTAGTAGCCGGATCCAATGTCAAAGGTCTTGCAGATGGATTGTTCATGACGAGAGGGCGTAGTCAAGAAAGAGGATTGGGAAGCAAGAGCAAGAGAAAATCAAAGTCCAGAAAGCATAAATCTGTGAAGTACTTTCATTGTCACCAGACGGGACATATCAGAAGAAATTGCCCAGAAAGAAAGGAGAAATCAGGAGAATATGCTAACATAACAATTGAAAGTTCTGAAGATAGTGATGCCGATGCTGGTTCGGCCTTGACAATATTCACAGGTGACACCGGAAATGAGTGGATCATGGATTCTGGCGCATCCTTTCACATGACGCCTAATTGAAACTTTTTCTCATCCTATAAAAAGCGGGAGGGAAAAGTTAGATTAGGAGATAATAGAATTATTCCGATTGCTGGTGAAGGAGATGTGCAAGTGAATTTGGATGATGGTACTAGAAGGACGTTTCATGCATGGCATGTACTAGAATTGGGTAGAAATTTGATCTCATTGAGTGCCCTTAACAATCGGGGGTACAAGTTCACTGGAGAGGGTGGTTTCTTGAAGGTATTCAAAGGCTCAATGGTGGTATTGAAAGGAAAGCTGCAGGGCGGGATCTATCTATTGCTATAAAGCACAATCAATGGAATTGCTGTTGTTCTATTCTCTGAAAGAAAGGATGATGCTACACGATTATGGCACATGCGGCTTGGTCATATGAGTGAGAAAGGAATGACCATACTTGTTGGCAGAGGCCTATTGAAAGGCTTGAAGAGTTGCAAACTTAGTTTCTATGAGAACTGTGTATTTGGAGAGCAGAAACAGGTGAAGTTTAATTCTGACAAACACAATAGCAAGGGGATATTGGAGTATATCCGCTCAGATGTTTGGGGTCCAGCCCCTGTTAACTCCTTAGGTGGAACTCGCTATTTTCTTACTCTGATAGATGATTATTCCAGAAAAGTTTGGATTTATTTCTTGAAGAAAAAGGAAGAGGTGTTCAACAAATTCAAGCAATGGAAGGCCATGGTCGAAAAGCAACCCAGGCGGTCAATCAAGAGACTAAGAATTGACAATGGCGGAGAATTTTGCAGCAAAGAATTTGAGGAGTTATGCAGAAATGCTGGTATAGTGAGGCACTATACTGTACCAGGAACACCACGGCAAAATGGAGTAGCAGAATGGATGAACAAAACACTTCTAGAGCGTGCAAGATTCATGCAAATCAATGCAGCACTTACCAAATCATTTTGGGCTGAGGCAGTCAATACAACTGTATACTTGGTAAACAAATCTCCATCAACTGCTATTGATCTAAAGATTCCACAAGAGGTATGGTTCAGTCGACACGTAAACTATTCTAATTTGAATATATTCGATTGTCCTGCGTATGCCCATGTGAGTGATGGTAAACTTGAGGCGAGGGCAAGAAAGTGTATATTTCTAGGATATGCATGAGGGGTGAAAGGCTACAGGCTGTGGTGTACAGAAAAGAAAAGTTCACCTAAAATTATTGTCAGCAGAGATGTCACTTTTGACGAGGTGACAATGCTAAATCAGAAGAAGGAGTCTAACTTAGATGAGGCAGAGACAGATCATGGTGCTAAGAAGCAGGTGGAGCTAGAGATTGATTATGGGAAGGTGAAGCAAGAAAATGATGTAATGAATCAGCCAAATACTTCAGGGATTGCTCATCCTGAAGTAAAACAACAAGATGAACCTGACTATGAGGAAACTGGTGAACCAATCAGAGAAGCTGAGCCATACAGTATTGCTACTGGCAGAGGAAGTTGAGAAATCCAGAAACCAAAAAGATATTTGGATTCTGCTGCTTGTGCACTTGACTCATTAGATACAGATCCTATAGCTTTTGCTTTGGCTATGGCAGATGGTGCAGTTGGAGATGAACCATGTACCTATCGTGATGCAGTAGAAAGTAAGGAGTCGAAGGAGTGGCTAATAGCAATGAATGAAGAGATTGAGTCTTTTCAGAAAAATCAAACGTGGGAGTTGGTACAACTTCCAAAGGGGAAAAAAGTAGTTGGCTGTAAATGGGTTTACAAAAGGAACGAAGGAATCCCTGGCATTGAACCTCCAAGATTCAAAGCGAAACTGATAGCAAAGGGTTATACTCAAAAGGAGGGTGTTGACTTCCATGAAGTATTCTCTCATGTGGTGAAGCATAGCTCTATTCGGATCTTATTAGCTATTGTGAGTACGTTTGACTTAGAGCTAGAATAGCTTAATGTGAAGACGACATTCTTACATGGTGAGCTAGAGGAGCAGATCTACATGAGTCAACTAGAGGGATTTGTAGTTCCTAGTAAGGAGAATCATGTTTTCCTATTGAAGAAGTCATTGTATGGCTTGAAACAGTCCCCGAGGAAATGGTACAAAAGGTTTGATGCATTTATAATTAGAACTGGATATAGTAGAAACCAATATGATAATTGCATCTACTCTAAGCAGCTTCCAGATTGTTCAAAGATTTATCTGTTGTTGTATGTGGATGATATGCTAATTGCGGCTCGCAATAAGGCTGAAATTAGTATATTGAAAACACAGTTGGGAAAAGAGTTCGAGATGAAGGACTTAGGTGCGACAAGGAAGATTCTTGGAATGGAGATTCATAGGGAGCGACATAGTGGTAGGTTGTGTTTAACACAACAAAATTATATTATGAAAGTGTTACAATGCTTTAATATGGATCAATCCAAACCAGTTGGCACTCCGTTGGCTGCACAATTTAAGTTATCTTTGAAGGAGTGTCTAAGAACTGAGGAGGAGGTAGAGCACATGTCTCATATACCTTATTCTAGTGCGGTTGGTAGTCTCATGTATGCCATGGTGTGCACTAGACCTGATATTTCACATGCAGTGAGTGTGGTAAGCAAGTTTATTAGCAAACCTGGAAAGACACATTGGGAAGCTATGAAATGGATCATGTGGTACCTAAAAGGTTCCACTGATGTCTGTTTGGTGTTTGAAGGTCAGAAGAACCGTGGAGTTGTGGGTTATGTAGATTTTGATTATGCAGGTGACTTGAATAAAAGGAGGTCATTGACAGGCTATATCTTTACAGTATTTGGATGTACTATTAGCTGGAAGGAGACGTTGCAATCTACAGTGGCATTGTCAACTACTGAAGCTGAGTATACGGCATTGACTGAGACTGTTAAAGAAAGCATTTGGATGCATGGACTTTTGGATAGTTTTGGGTTGAATCAACATGTACCTATTGTACACTGTGATAGTCACAGCGCCATTCATTTGGCTAAAAACCCAGTCTATCATGAGAGGACAAAGCACACTGATGTCAGACTTCATTTTGTCAGAGAAAGTATCACTAATGGTATTGTTGCAATTTAGAAGATAGCCACAGCTGAGAACCCAACAGACATGATGACAAAACCATTGCCGATTGACAAGTTTAGGCATTGCTTAGACTTGGTCAATATTTGCAGAGGTTGAGGACTATTGCAAAATATAAGCCAAGGTGGAGAATTGTCAGAAATGATGGCATAGATTTTGCCATAAGTCAACAAAGGAAATTTGTTTTTTGCTTGAGTTTACAAAAGGAGGATGAAAAATGCATTCCCTGTTAACTACCCCGTTGAAAATACCAAAATAAGGATGGGGGGTTGTTGTGCACAGTGGCCTTTAATCTCTATAAATAGAGGCTAGTGCTAACGGAAGAAATCATCAGAAGCTGAAGCATTTTCAGATGTATTAGAAGAAGCAATTTTAGCTTCTTGTAGTTAGAGAAAAATAGAGTGTGTAAGAAAATTTCAAGAGTGTAGTGTGAGTATACACTGGAGTTTTTGATATATTCTCTAGATCACTGTAATACTACAAATTGTAGTAGGAGAAAATCTCACTGGGGATACACTATATTGTAATTACTTTTAAATATAGTGAAGTATTTTTTGGAATTTGGCCCGTGGTTTTCCTTCAACATTACAGTAGGGTTTGCCACGTTAAAATATTGGTGTGAGTTCTCATGATCTATTTTGTTGGTGTGAATAGTAATGAGCACTATTCATAAATAGTGAAGTGGGTCCCACTGCATAGTACTATTCACGTGAATAGTGATGTCGGCACCATTGTGAATTACTATTCACAGTGTTCCATTTTTCCGTCTCTTCAATTTGGGCGCGCTTCCGCTCACATCTGTAAAGTGTTTATTACACTTGGAGTGTACCCGACTCTGATGATATCATAACAACACCCCCACCATTGCTTCCAATCTTTAGAGCATGGTGATATTCAAAAGTGCTGCTATAAGCCCTCAGCTTGGTGGGTTGAACTTATACCGCTGCACCAACACATCATAAACGAAAGAGCCAGTTTGATATCCAACATAATAACCCCCTTTTCTTAGATCATCTACGTTGAGAAAACTTGGTTACAGCTGCTCCAGGGTCAACATAGACGTCAAGTTTGCAGTGTAACTTTGCATAAGGATGAACGTCAATACAAGCCAAACCACCAACACAAATCTCGACCAATTCTTGGCGATTCCCTCTCCTAAAAGCCCAAATTTTAAATCAACAATTACTGTCATGAAATAAAATTATCACACGTATACATGATTTTTGAAGTTGTGGGACAGAATGAATCACATTTTAGTTTGCTAACATGATAATATGTGATTTGATCATGTAAAAAAGATTTATATACTATCAACACATTAAAATTAAACTCATTATTAACATGGTATGATCTTGTTTTTTTTATCGCGTGTAGCTTACTATATTTATTGAGAATAGCAAACTAAAAGTGAGTTTCATTAATGAGTGAAGTCTGTATTTATACAACAGTATTGGCACTTAATCGGCGGTTTCATAACTAATTGTCATAATTCTAACTCTGGTACATTAAAATCTAAATAACTATAAGGTAAGTTCTAACTAACAAACCAATAAGGGTTTTGATATCCAATGCCCAGCACTGGTTAAAATTTCCAAAGTAGAAATTTTTATTGAAAAACATAGTTTTTAAGTTATCGATACATTCAATTACCAATATCAGTATTGGTAAGCAAAACTAAAACAATAATATTGTAATAATATGACCAAGATAAACCTTAGACATTACAGATATAATTCCATTCCATATTAGAATGCAGGGTCTAACCACACCTTAAAAGTTAGCTTAATATGTAAAATAAAAAATTGCTCTGATAATTGTAATGGGTAAGTCATGTGCTGATTGATATGGGACTCAACAGTTTCATTATTATTGAATTTAAATGTGACATATAAGTTAAAATCAATATATAGCATTACTTACTTTTAGGGAAAATGGCTTGAGATATTGGAATCCATAAGATGGTTATCTGGCTGAGCCATCACTGATTTGGGGTACCTTGTTGGTCGGGCTTGGAATTCACTTTCCTTTCCATGATGAGTATGACAAACCTATGAAAAGAGAGATGGCGACTATGGTTAACCAAAGATCCCAGCTGAAGGGTTTGAGAAAAGTCCACATGGAGTGCTGCCTCCCCTCATAAACTGGCACTACCATTGTAACATCTGATTGTGAATACGGCAGTGTGAAGTCAACAAATTTCGAACAGTTGGCCTGGATTGTGATATCCCCTACCACAACATCATACTGCAGTTCCATCGTGATTTAATTTGTTGAACAAAAGAAGGAATCAAGGAATTAGAATAGTCAACTTATTTTTGTGGCTTCTTTAACTTTCCCGAAATAAAACATGTATTAAAAGGATAAATTATGGTGAACTCCCATTGAATTTGGTGAAATTTATCTTGACTCCTCTCTATGTATTTAAATGTCTCTAGAATTTCCTGTATGCACCGTTTATTGTGCAATAGAGTAATTATTGATTTTGTAAACTTATAAGAGGTTAGTGTAATGATTTCACAGATACAAGGACATTCTTAGTAAATTTTATAAATACGGTAAAGAAATTTAACTCAAACTTAGTAGAGGTGAGTGTGATTTGTCCTACAAATTATAAAGTATATGACGTGTAAATGAGGGATTGTAATTAAGTTACTAACCTTTTTTTCGAGGACCAGCTAGACAAGTGAATCGTATGTTCCAGCGCTCTCTCCCGATTCATCAACATAAGGTTCAAATTGCAGTGAAACCTTGAAAGGTAAGAGGTTTGATATGGCTTTGAAAACATCGATGCAATATCCAGTGACATTGTAGTTCTTTTCATGAGGGTCCCAAACTACCTGCACAAATTGGGTGAAACCATCTTTCTTTGGTACCCTTACTCGCAAGTTGATCACACCATGGATGTTGCATTTAATCCACTTCCAGTTTGTATATGCAGCTGCATCGCAAGTAAATAAATCAGAAGCCAAGAGAGAAGGCGTAACAAGCCCTTAGCCATCTTATATATAATTAATATCAATGATGATCTTTAACTAACTGTGGCAACAATAGTTTGTTTTCATCGCGGTCCTCTTTATATACAGATTGAGTTTCAGTTGGATACTGATGGATTTGAATTTGCTAATAACTGAATTAATAACTAATTCAAGAAAATATGTTAATTGAAAGGGTAATGCTATTCATACACCCAAAAAATGGGTGTCTATTCATACACTCACTTTATAACCATTGGATGTGATGGATGTTAAGGATAAGTGGGAATATCCATCACATCCAATGGTTATTGTGAACACCCAAGTTTGTCCCCTCCATAAAACAAAAGAACAAAAATTGACATTTTTTTTTTCATTTTAACCCATTCAATCACCCAAGTCTAGTTCAAGCCATGTTTCAGGTTGATTTACTATTATGTTACATTTCGGTCTATGTGCATCATAATGTAAAAAAAAAAAAAATCATTCTTGCCCACCCAGCATCAAATAATAGAAAGCCAAAAGAAAAAGAAAAAAGAAGAGCTGTGTTAGTCTTTTATTTGCTTGGTTCGTAACTTGCAAACAAAATAACAATAATATGGCCAACCCATTTCTTCTTTTCTGAGTCAAAATAGTGTAACCAACAACCCATTCTTCAATCAAAAAGCAAAGAAAAGTGACAGGAGTGGTGACACAATGATGGTATTCTCCTCTATTGATTGCAAAGTGATAAAATTCTTTCGGTGTTCCTCTCCCCACCGCTCACGAGATTGAATTTTCTTTTATTATATACAAAGGATGAGCTAGAAACTACAAGGGGCCAACCTGTCAAATGGGGTCAATAATGATTTTTTTGGGCAACAGAGAAACAACCATATATATCAGCAGAAGGAAAGGAAGTGGGGGAGGGGATGTTGCTAGCAAAAACCTTCAGCAAGTATACACAGAGACATTCAGGAAAACCAACGGAGCCATAAATTGCATTGTTCGTGTATCATTGTTTTGGGTATTACATCCATTAAATTCTTTTATTTTCTTCTGCATTTCTCCAGATCATCTTGCATCAGCATATCTAGTTTACATCCCACTGCACACACATTCACCCATTTAATCATTAACATCACCATCACAACTATCTCACCTCACAAAACTTTCATTATCCCTGTTACCTCCTTCAAAAAAAAAATTTCATCACAGTCTTGCAATCTCAGTCATTATCATCTCTTTTAACATAGTCCCATATTACAAAACCATCATTCAAAATCCACTTTAGATACAAAACAAAAAAATAAATAAAAATGGAAGAGCAATAAAACCTTGCTTCTCCTTCATCACCGCCGGCCATTGACGCCCCAGCCCACCAGGACCGCGACTCCAATCAGCCCCAAGACGACGCGAACGGCCTCTTTCCTGGACCGCGCCGCCACGCGAAGACCTCCTCCCCCAGATCGCGTCGCTGCGCGACGCTGGTTTCCTCTACTCTGGGCCGATGCACGGCGCCACGCCAATCGCCACCACGTCAGCCTTCTTCATCGCGGCCCCATTGCGGCTAGCTCCTCACCATGAACCTCCTCCTCTTGCCTTTGTCTCCGCCTCACCTTCTCACTCTCTCTTTGTTTGTGTTTGTGTCCATGAATGTGTGTGCTTGTGTTAGTGAGAGAGATTTGTGTATGTGTGAGGGTGTGTTAGTGAAAGAAAGATCTGTATGTGCATGTGAGAGAGAAAGAACCGTGTGTGTGTTGGGGGGGGGTTAGAAATTAGCTTTTTTTTGGACCAGACCACTTTTGTTTTATATTTTTTGGTTTTTGTCAAAATAAGTTTTATGTTGGGTGGGTTTGGGTTTCCTTGGTTTTTATCTATGATACTTCACGTGGACTTTTTTTTGTGATCTAAGTTATTTCAAATTTTTTAGGCTTAATTAATATAGGTGGGTTTGGGCTTTGTTTATTTATGATGTTCTAATATGGGCTGTTTAGTTTATTTTCTTAGAACGTAAAAAAAAAAAAAAATGGGTCCTTGTTTGGGTTTAGTTAATCTTGATGAGTTTGGACTTCGTTTTTTTTTTTAATTGTGATGTCTAGGAACGAGTTTTAGTGTGGGCAGTATTTTTTTTTTTAGAGCCAAAAAACAAAAAAAGAGTTTGATCATTTTAGATTTTTAGGTGAAAATTGTTTTAAAATCTACGCAATAACTTGTGATGTTGATGTATAAGTTATTATCCTCAAGTTTCACAAGAATGTAAGGGTTTATTATATAGTTTATGCTATTCTAAATCCTGTGCAGAAGTGGATTTTAATTCATTTTATAAAAACCATTTTCAAAATTAAAATCAACCAATCGATACATTTTTATTTGTTCTTTTAATTAAAAATCCACCAACACACAAACATTTTCTACAGAATGACGTGATTTTGAGTTCCTCATTGCACCAGAGGATACGTCGGCGTAGCTTACAACTATCAAACCAAAATTAATTTTTCATTAAATTATGTTCTCTTTTAATTTAATTTCTTTTATTTCATTTTATCTTATTTTTTATATAATTGTTAACTTCTGGGGAAAAATAAATATTTTAAAGTTATAATTAATTTGCATAATAAACTTTAGGGTAACCGTATTTATACGGACGTATTAGGGGTGCAGTGGGATTAAGTTTCCACACTTCCCTAATTGTAATCAGACTCCCGAATCTCAAAATCTCTTTTAAAGACCAGTTTGCAAACTAAAAGGTTTTTTTTTTCAATTTTAACTATAATTAAAATTGGTGGCGACTCCCAATCATTTTCAAAACATTGTCATCATTTATGTTACGACGCTATCCAGATACGTTGTGACAATTATAAAGTGGGTGTCTAAATAGACACCTATTTTTTGGATGTTAAAGTATCATTACCCTAATTAAAATGGTCTCCTGACATACGTGTGACTGCATGTATGGTTTCACATGAGACATGACAAAGATTGAAATTGACACAGAGTTTGACCATTTATTATAAAAACACTAATATTACAGTAAGAAGCAAGAACTGATTTTCCGAGCAACTTCAGTAACCATATGATTTAAAGATTTTTAATTTTAATTCTAATTTTATATATCACAAGTTAAACAAAAAGAGGGTTTATAGCTTCAAAAGATTCAGATGAAGATATGGAGAAGTCAAAAATATCTGATCTTATTTATTATATACATGGCAGCATCTAAATGGATAACTATATATCAATGACATTTGCTTCTTGGTATTCAAGGCTTTAACCTTAGGCTTCTACATTTGCAGTGTGCATCACATTAAGACAAGGCGAACCCAGCCAAAGAATTGACAGCATCTTTCTTTCATCATCTCACCCCATAGTTAGAGAATTTAATTTATTATAAAACATGTTGATGAGACATATTTTGTTACATTAAATCTATATTATTTGACTTTTCTATATTTTTAATCTTTTTTTGGTATACATGGGAATACTTTTTTTTTCACGTCGACACTCTGATTAAGTTACATAAAAATATGTGAAAACTTAACAAGCATTTAAAAAGTGGTGTATCGCTAATAATTTTTCGTTCTTGACAAGATTAGAATTAATTATAAGTTTCCGAGAGGCAGGTGGCAAAGAATGCTTCTACAGGAAGGCACAAAAGTAAGAAATTAAATCTGTCATTGAATATCTATATATTATTATAAACTATAATTAAACAGTCATCCATGTGTTCACATCATATATAAAAATAGTAATTTTAAATTGGAACTCATTTAGCAAATGGTAAGTATAAAATAAACTTGTATTTTGTAAATATAATTTTTATAACTTTAAGCTTATACCACTTGATAACTTATACACAACAACTTTTAACTAATTTTTTAGCCAATTAATTACTTCACTATTACTGTTAGGATTCATATTAGAATATAATAGCATAATTATATATACCAATTACTTCACAATATCCCCATATCGATGTTGAATAATTTTTAATATAAATGTTATAATTCTTTATAATATGTATGTACACACACTACACACTCATTTCCGTATATCATATAGGTCCCTCACACTAGTTTTATATAATACAGTGTGTTATATATTATCACACAAGACAATAATAAATATTAAAATTTAAATATAGATCTTGTAGGGCCAATAAACACTTCCTTTAGTTATATTGAAAATTATGATGTTACTTTAATCTTTTTCTCTTTTGTACGCATAGATATTGGAAACCAAACTTCTGATTTATATATATTCAAATCATTATAACATATATTACCGCATAGACTACACCCATATGATTGTGTGACTTAATGTGAGAAATTCTTATATACTATTGAAATAAGAATTTCCCTCATTCTATTTGGTTAGTTTACTATTTAAATAATTATTCTTAATCAAAGTCTACTTTTTTTTTCTTTTAATTTATGATTAGGTTCTTTTAATTATTAAAAAAGATGATTTGCAAACAATATATGAAACTGATTTTTTTTTCACCTATATGCCAACTGATCTTAATCTATATTCAGCTACCATCTAAAGGCACTAGAGCAAAGGCCGGGTTAAGAGAAAAGGAAGGTAGAATATCAGAGAGAAATTGAAATGTTATCAAATGAGTATTATCACTGAATAAATCTTAAGTTACAGAGATGAATAATCATATATACACAAGTGTAATAAAGCTTGATACCCACGTTACAACACAATAACATATACAACTCAAACTGACTTAGATTAGTTACAATGACAGTATGTGTTAGTTACACAATGTGGCCATCCTTTCTCTCTTTCAACATCTAGAGGAATAGATTCTCTAATGTTGAAATTGCACATGACCTTTTGATATATGATCTCTTGCCATTGGTGTAAATGGCAGGACTCAAATATAACATGTGACAAAATAAATAGTGAAAAATCACACATGACAAAGTCCTATGAAATTTCAACATTACAGGATTAATTCCCTACAATCTACACATGATGCATTGATTCTAAAGGCAGGTTGGAATTCGGAGAGCTCGATGGGCTTTCCAAAATGCCATTTGGTTCATTGATACAACTTCCATTCCCTCGAGCTGTAGAAACATCCACTGATTGCTTAGATTTTGTCCAAGGAGGAGAGCGCAACAACTTTTGACTGTAAACTTTGGCTAGTGCAGCATGCTTCCTCCAAATGTGGCTTTCAGATGCTACCAAAGCCAAAACCGTGGCAATTCCAGTGATCATGAACAAGCCCGCAAAGCTTTGTGTGGTAAGGCTGGGACTGGGAGTATCCGATGATACATGGTCAGATTCATCTTGGAGATCATACTTACTGCTACCAAAATACTTTCGTTCAATCGCTTCTATCAAATCACCATTTTGGGTAACGTTCAATATAGCTCTTGAAAAGTAAGAGGTTAAGTTGGAATTAATTGGAAATGCCTGAAAAGCATATCTATTCAACATGTCACAGAAATGAAACAAGCATAATTAGAGAGTAAAGCTATTTAATTTGTATATCTAGAGTAACCATGTTTAATTAGTGGACACGATAGTTAGAGAAAGATATTTAGCTCCAGGGAGGGGCCAATACTTTAACTCTTTCTACTTCTATAGTGCCCACACAAAAAAAAATGAAATTAACGATTCAAGCTAGAGAGAAAGAAAAGAGGCAGATGGAAATTACAAAGCCTAGTCTATCATTGCGGTAGTGAGGTCCGACCATCATATAATTGGAGCCATAGTTTTTGAGGAACATTTTGATGAATGGTATTTCCTGAAATATAACAGCAACTCCGCCTGTTCGTGTTCCTTTGTCTAAAGCCTTCTTATTATCTTCTATGTTGGAGACGTTTTTCAGCTTTGATTTAGCGAACTTGAATTTGTCCACCAACTCATCGAATATAAAAGAACCCGTTGGATACCCGATATTTTCACCATTTCTTTTAAAATCACTCACACTAGTTGGGTTACTAGGCTGCAACTGATCCACGGTCAAAATCGATGACAAGCTTGCAGTGTAACTTTGCATCAAAACAAATGCCAATATCAACCATACCACCAACACAAACTTGGACCAACTCTTGGCGACCGATTGTCCTGGAAATTAATTAGTGAAATTAAAATCTCTTTATGAAATAAGTCACTAGGAGTGGGATAGGGGTGAAAGGCTTGTGGGTTTACATAGATCATAAGTTTAAATCTCATTATTGTCATCAATGTACCAAAAACAATTCTCTTTATGAAATAATTTCTAGAGTTTAATTTGAATATATAATATAATTTTACACATAGATTCAATCATGTGACTCTATAACAAAAATATTTGACTCAACATAGCCTCTTATTAACTAAAAAGTCTTATGAATAGAATCACATGATAAATTAGAATCTAATTCCATTTTCAAAATAATAATTCCCACGAATGTTAAGGCTGCTTACTAAATTTTTCTAAGGGAAAAAAAAAGGAAAAAATTTAACCAAGATTGGAGAAAAAATAAATTAAAATTACCGTGAGGAATCACCACTTGTGCAAGAGGAAGCCATACAATCGACATCCCTTTTAAGTTGTTCTCTACATGAGGAACCTTCAGGTTCTTCATCCTTATCAATGTTGCGTTCCATGAATCGTATCGTAGCTCTTACAAAGGCACAAGCTATTGCGATGGACAACAAAAGATCCCAACTAAACGGCCGCAAAAAAATCCACATGTCTAGATGACGATCATGCTTAACTCATACGAGCATCCTAACACCTGAGTTCGTAAATGGTAACGTGAAATCTACATATATTCCTCTGTTGGCCACGATTGATACATCTCCCACCACAACATTATACTTTTCATGAATGAAAACATGCACGAATATACAATCAACTCGTTAATCATGAATATATATATATATATATATATAATGTGGACTCGTTAATTAGCTATTAGCTAGCTTGATCTTTCCGGTTTTCCGGTTTTGGTTTAGCTGGTTATACTTTTCATATGGTTATATAATAGTTTTGCTTTTGTTGAGCTAAATACTATATGCTCCAGACTATTGGATAAATGTACATGAATGATAAGTCAAAGCATGGTCATGTATATAAAATCTCTAATGTTGTAATATGAAATTATCTCTTCAAACAATTCATGTTATTATGTGAAGACAGATGAATGATTTTATATCTACTAGTTAAAAAATTAATTGAACTAACCTGGTGATTATAAACCTGTTGAACAAGTTTGCTGTAAGTGTTATGATATCATCAGAGTTGGGTACACCCCAAGTGTAATAAACATTTTACGGATGTGAGCGGAAGCGCGCCCAAATCGAAGAGACGGAAAAATGGAGTACGGTGAATAGTAATTTGCAGTGGGGCCCACGTCACTATTCACGTGAATAGTACTATGTAGTGGAACCCGCTTCACTATTTATGAATAGTACTCGTTACTATTCACTCCAACAAAATAGATCAAGATAACTGCACACCAATATTTTAAGGAGGAAAACCCTCCTGTAATTTTGAGGGAAAAACCACGGACCAAACTCCGAAAAATACTCCACTATATTTAAGAGTAATTACAATATAGTGTATCCCCAATGAGACTCTCTTCTACTACAATTAGTAGTATTACAGAGATCTAGAGAATATATCCAAAACCCCCAGTGTATACTCACACTACACTCTTGGAATTTTCTTACACACACTCTCTATTTTTCTCTCACTACAAGAAGCCTACACTGCTTCTTTCTTTACAACTGAGGAAATGCTTCTCAGTTCGGGATGCTAAAACCGTCTGCTTGAAGGCTCTATTTATAGATGATTTTTGAAAGTTACTGTGCATGTTACTCTGCATATTTCGATTGAGTACAATTTGTGTATCACATTACTGTGCATGTGCACAGTAATCTCTTTTTGATTTTTCAACATTCGGTGGCTGCAAAATCACTTTCTGACGTGGGCCCCACTGCAAATTACTATTCACCATACTCCATTTTTCCGTCTCTTCGATTTGGGCGCGCTTCTGCTCACATCCGTAAAATGTTTATTACACTTGGGGTGTACCCGACTCTGATAATATCATAACAAGTGGTATCAGAGCTTTGGATCGATGGGATTTATTCTTAGTATGCTCTGTGGTTGCAGCTTAGTCTGATCTTCCACATCAGAAAAGAGTTTCTCCCTAGTACTTGAGGATCACCTTTTGGTTGCTGTTGCTGGAAGACAGTGTGATACTGTGAGAGTGCAGTTTGAAGAGGTTCTGGCTAAGGAAAGACTTGGTATTTAAGCGTGTCCATTGTGACCCACCTCTCTTTCCTGGGAAGCCTCTTGGTGCACGGTTTATAGTTGAGTTGCACTATTCCAGTATACGGTTAACAGTATAAGGTTCTGAGTAAGATCCAAGATGTCGGTGCCAAAATTTGAAGTGGAGAAATTTGACGGATCCAACGACTTTAGGTTATGGAAACTGAAAGTGCAGGCATTGCTAGGTCAGCAAGGTCTTGCAGAGACATTGGAGGACCCAGGGTCATTACCTGATGACAAAAAGAAGGAGATGATGGTCAAAGCACTGAGTACAATACAGTTGAGTCTTGCGGACAATGTTCTGCGAGAAGTCATGGATGAAAAAACCGCTGATTCACTATGGAAGGCTTTGGAAGAAAAATATTCTGTAAAGACCTTGTCCAACAAGCTTTATCAGAGAAAGAGACTGTACACATTCAAATATTCAGGAGGAAAATCAATGCAAGAACATATAGACGACTTCAACCGGATGATCTCTGATGTTGGAGCAGCTGGAATTAAAGTTGAAGATGTTGATCAAGCTATGATCTTGTTGACTTCATTACCTTCGTCTTATGATAATTTCTGTGATACCATACTTTATGGTAGATCCGATATCTCAGTGAAAAATGTCAAAGAATCACTGATGATAAAGGAACATCAGAAGTTAGTAGCTGGATCCAGTAGCGAAGGTTCTGCAGATGGATTGTTCGTGATGAGAGGGCGAAGTCAAGAAAGAGGATCAGGAAGCAAAAGCAAGAGAAGATCAAAGTCCAGAAAGCATAAATCTGTGAAGTGCTTTCATTGTCACCAGACGGGACATATCAGAAGAAATTGCCCAAAGAGAAAGGAGAAATCAGGAGATTCTGCCAATGTAACAATTGAAAGTTCTGAAGATAGTGATGCCGATACTGGTTCGGCCTTGACAGTATTCACAGGTGACACCGGAAATGAGTGGATCCTGGATTACAAGCATCCTTTCACATGACACCTAATCGAAACTTCTTCTCATCCTATAAAAAAAGGGAGGGAAAAGTTAGATTGGGAGATAATAGAATTATTCCGACTGCTGGTGAAGGAGATGTGCAAGTGA
Organism: Dalbergia cultrata; assembly: GCA_031216105.1. Classification (NCBI taxonomy): domain Eukaryota; kingdom Viridiplantae; phylum Streptophyta; class Magnoliopsida; order Fabales; family Fabaceae; genus Dalbergia; species Dalbergia cultrata. The sequence continues at coordinate 55,071,651 of CM062347.1, forward strand.
ATTTGGACGATGGTACTAAAAGGACGTTTCATGCATGGCATGTACCAGAATTGGGTAGAAATCTGATCTCATTGAGTGCCCTTGACAATCGGGGGTACAAGTTCACTGGAGAGGGTGGCTTCTTGAAGGTATTCAAAGGCTCAATGGTGGTATTGAAAGGAAAGCTGCAGGGCGGGATCTATCTATTGCTAGGAAGCACGGTCGATGGAACCATTGCACGTTCTATCCTCTGAAAGAAAGGATGATGCTACACGATTGTGGCACATGCGGCTTGGTCATATGAGCGAGAAAGGAATGACCATACTTGCTGGCAAAGGCTTGTTGAAAGGCCTGAAGAATTGTAAACTTAGTTTCTGTGAAAACTGTATTTGGAAAGCAGAAACGGGTGAAGTTCAATTCTGGCAAACACAATAGCAAGGGAATATTGGAGTATGTCCACTCGGATGTTTGGGGTCCAGCCCCTGTTAACTCCTTAGGTGGAGCTCGCTATTTTCTTACTCTGATAGATGATTATTCGAGAAAAGTCTGGATTTATTTCTGAAGAAAAAGAAGAAGTGTTCGAAAAATTCAAGCAATGGAAGGCCATGGTCGAAGCAAACCGGGCGGTCAGCCAAGAGACTAAGAACTGACAATGGCGGAGAATTTTGCAGCAAAGAATTTGAGGAGTTTTGCAGAAATACTGGTATAGTGAGGCACCATCTTTGTGCAGGAACACCACAAAGAAATGGAGTTGCAGAACGGATGAACAGAACACTTCTAGAGCGTGCAAGATGCATGCGAATCAACGCAACACTTCCCAAATCATTTTGGGCTGAGGCAGTCAATACAGCTGTATATCTGGTAAACAGATCTCCATCAACTGCTATTAATCTGAAGATTCCACAAGAGGTATGGTCTGGTCGACGTAAACTATTCTGATTTAAAGATATTTGGTTGTCCTGCATATGCCCATGTGAATGATGGTAAACTTGAGGCAAGGGCAAGAAGGTGTATATTTCTAGGATATGCACGAGGGGTGAAAGGCTACAAATTGTGGTGTATAGAGAAGGCAAGTTCACCTAAAATCATTGTTAGCAGAGATGTCACTTTTGACGAGGCGGCAATGCTAAATCAGAAGAAGGAGTCTAACTTAGATGAGGCAGAGACAGATCATGGTGCTAAGAAGCAGGTGGAGCTAGAGATTGACTGTGGGAAGGTGAAGCAAGAAAATGATATAATGAATCAGCCAAGTACTTCAGGGATTGCTCAACCTAAAGTAGAACAACAAGATGAACCTGACTATGAGGAAACTGGTGAATCAACCAGAGAAGCAGAGCCATATAGTATTGCTACTGGTAGAGAAAGACGAGAAATCCAGAAACCAAAAAGATATCTGGATTCTGCTGCTTGTGCACTTGACTCATTAGATGCAGATCCTATAGCCTTTGCTTTGGCTATGGCGGATGGTGCAGTTGGAGATGAACCATGTACCTATCGTGATGCAATAGAAAGTAAGGAGTCGAAGGAGTGGCTGATAGCAATGAATGAGGAGATTGAGTCTCTTCAGAAAAATCAGACGTGGGAGCTGGTACAACTTCCAAAGGGAAAAAGAGTAGTTGGCTGCAAATGGGTTTACAAAAGGAAAGAAGGAATCCCTAGCACTGAGCTTCCAAGGTTCAAGGCGAGACTGGTAGCAAAGGGTTATACTCAGAAGGAGGGTGTTGACTTCCATGAAGTATTCACTCCTGTGGTGAAGCATAGCTCTATTAGGATCCTATTAGCTATTGTAAGTACATTTGACTTGGAGCTAGAACAGCTTGATATGAAGACGGCGTTCTTACATGGTGAGCTAGAGGAGCAGATCTACATGAGTCAACCAGAGGGGTTCATAAGTCTTGGTAAGGAAAATCATGTTTGCCTATTAAAGAAGTCATTATATGGCTTGAAGCAGTCTCCAAGGCAGTGGTACAAAAGGTTCGATGCATTTATGATTGGTATTGGATATAGTAGAAACCAATATGATAATTGCATCTACTCTAAGGAGCTTCCAGATGGTTCGAAGATATATTTGTTGTTGTATGTAGATGACATGCTAATTGCAGCTCGTAATAAGGCTGAAATTAGTATGTTGAAAACTTCGATTGGGAAAAGAGTTTGAGATGAAGGACTTAGGTGCGGCAAGGAAGATTCTTGGAATGGAAATTCATAGGGAGCGACATAGTGGCAGGTTGTGTTTAACACAACAAAATTATATTATAAAAGTGTTACAACGCTTCAATATGGATCAATCCAAACTAGTTGGCACTCCGTTGGCTGCACATTTTAAGTTATCTTTGAAAGAATGTCCGAGAACTGAGGAAGAGGTGGAGCACATGTCTCATAAACCTTACTCTAGTGCAGTTGGCAGTCTCATGTATGCCATGGTGTGCACTAGACCAGACATTTCACATGCAGTGAGTGTGGGAAGCAGATTTATGAGCAAACCTGGAAAGACACACTGGGAAGCTGTGAAATGGATCATGCGGTACCTAAAAGGTTCCACTGATGTCTGTTTGGTATTTGAAGGTCAGAAGAACCGTGGAGTTGTAGGTTATGTAGATTCTGATTATGCAGGTGACTTGGATAAAAGAAGGTCATTGACAGGCTATATCTTCTGAGTCTTTGGATGTACTATTAGCTGGAAGGCGACATTGCAATCAACAGTGGCATTATCAACTACTGAAGCTGAGTATATGGCATTGACTGAGGCTGTTAAAGAGAGTATTTGGGTGCACGGTCTTTTGGATAGTTTTGGATTGAATCAACATGTGCCAATTGTACATTGTGATAGTCAAAGTGTCATTCATCTGGCTAAAAATCCAGTCTATCATGAAAGGACAAAGCACATTGACGTCAGACTTCATTTTGTCAGAGAAAGTATCAATAATGGTACTGTTGCAATTCAGAAGATAGCCACAGCTGAGAACCCAGCCGATATGATGACAAAACCATTGCCGATTGACAAGTTTAAGCATTGCTTGGACTTAGTTAATATTTGCAGAGGTTGAAAGCTGTTGCAAAATGCAGCCAAGGTGGAGAATTGTAGAAAAAGTGGCGGTGGTGTGCATTTTGCAGCCACCAGAGATGTTGAAAAATCAAAAAGAGATTACTGTGCACAGTAATCTCTTTTTGATTTTTCAACATTCGGTGGCTGCAAAATGCACAGCCACCGGCCACTTTTTCTACAGTAAGTCCCAGCACTTTGTACCCTTTCATTGATGAATGGCTGAAACTCATAAGAAACAGTGAAACCCGAGTACCTTAAGAGGTAATCCACTGTGATCAATGGAGTATCCAGTGACTTGGTCCAATTGGTTTGTTCTCGGGTCGAGCCTTGCATGCACAAATTTTTCAGAAAAACCAGAATTCATGGGTAACCCAATGATCATCTTCTTTCCTCCGAGGAGTGGAATAGTTGCAACCCCAACCTGAGCAACTATTAACATGATGACACAAGCAAGAAGGTAGCTATAGTAGTTTGCCTTTGCCATATTTGCCCAATGCTAATTAATTAATATGTCCCCACGTATAGCCCAATGCTTAATATGCTATGAGTATTTTATTTTAATTTATTTTTTCAATCTGGTAGAATGCAATATATAGGGTGTTGCTCTTTACATATACAGAGTCAGACGATAGGTTCAATTTTTAGTATAGTTTGCCAAAAAGAAACTAATTTTGAAAAGTGACTATGGATTCTCCAAGAGAGGTGAGACTGATGACTTTTCACCCGTTTGATAATTTAAAAATAGTAAATCTCCCCATATTTTGATGCTTCTCTGAAGGTGAAAGCAGAGAAGTCGAAGGTGTTAGTGGGCTTCCTCCTCATTGGGGCCCAACATCTTACAAAAGAAAAAAAATGACAAAACAAAAAAAGGGTAAAATGCAACAGTGAGTGTAAGAAAGAAAAAGAAAAAAAGAAAGCATGAGAGACGTAAAGGAACAGTGCCGCCGAGAAGAAGAAAAAGAGAAAGGGAAGTGTAGTGGGTTCATCATTAAACGGGTAAATGTGTTTCGTTTATCACAAAAATTTAGTATATTGTTCCTGATGTTGATCTTGATGGTTTGATATAGCCTATTGATTGTTATTGCCTTCTCTGGTGGCTGTTTATGATACCTATATTGTGAAGTTATATGATTGTGTTCCGCCCATTGGGTGAGTATTATGCTGATTATTGAGATTCTCTAGTGCTACTAGGAAGACTGATTGTATTCCTATTAATCATAGTTAAAGTTTTTGCTGGACTAGATCCCGTGGATTTTTTGTCACTCTAATTGGGGGTTTGGGTTTTCCCACCTTAAAATTAAAGTGTCCTTTATTTTATTTTTCTACCAAATGATAATATTGCCCACAATATTTTTTATACTACCTATTTAACTGCATGGGTGTGGGAAAAATTTGCTGCTTTCACTGTTGATAACATGTTCATTCCTAAGATATCCCTAACAAAGTGGTATTAGTGCTTTGGTTTTTTTTTTTATCAGTGAAGTTTAAATGGAGGAACATCAGGGGCCAAATATCATTGAGTTGAATTTCAAAAATTACTCAATTTGGAAGACTCTCATGGAAGACATGCTATACAGTAAGAATTTGTATGATCCTATTGAGGGTGATAAATATAGGCCTGCTGATAAGTTTGAAGCCGAATGGAACTGAATGAATAGAAAAAATGTTGCTTGATTAGGCAATGGTTGGATCTTAGTGTGTATCCACATGTTGACAAAGAAACGAAAGCTCAGAGCATGTGGCAGAAATTGGCAAATTTATATGAGAGGAAGAATGTACAAAATAAGACATATTTGATTTGGAAGATGGTAAATATGAAATATAAAGAAGGTGATTCAATGGAAAAACATTTGAGTAGCTTCCAAGAGATTGTCAATCAGCTGACAACCAATGAGATTACATTGTCTGATGAGTTGCAAGCATTGTTGTTATTGAGTTCTTTGCTTGACAGTTGGAAAATCCTCATTGTCACATTGATTAACTCAGCTCCAAATGGGAAGTTGACGTTGTCAATGGTTAAAGAAAGTATGTTAAATGAAGAAGCTAGACGAAGAGAGTGGGGTTTGATTAGTTCCTCCACCCAATCAAAAGCACTTGTTGCAGAGTCACGGGTGATGGGTTGCATTCATGCACCCCATTTCCCATTCAACTCTAGGCATATTGCATTATTTATATGCTTAATTGGTTAACATTTAGTAGATTTGCATTTGGTCCTAATGGTGTATCATTAAATAAAATCATGGTTTTCTGCACCATTTTGATAAATAAATATATTTTGGAGCTTCTTGTACTTTTAACCCTTTTTTGTGAGTGTCATTTCTTTGTGAGAGACTTTCCAGGTTGCAAGATTAAAGGTTTCTGATGTTGTGATGCTGTCTAATTTTACCCCCAGTTGGTATTTTGCCAATATTTGGAGCTACAGATATCTGATTACCATGATTCTTGCGGTGTTGGAAGGCTTGTTCGAAGAGCTACAACTTCTATTTCTAGAGACGAGCTAATTCGAACAGTTTAGGCCTCAAAATGGGTTTGGAAGTATACGAAGCGGTGTTGAGCAAGCACATGACCGCTATAGTGGTCATAGACCGCTATAGTGGTAACCAGAGAGACAAATTTGACTGCAGCGTTTGTGAGCATAAGGCAAGACCGCTATAGCGGTCCCAAACTACTATAGCAATCATAAGTGACTTCATGTCAGCGAGTTTCACGACTTCATTCCGCTTTTGAATCTTTTGTTATTTTAACTCCGTTTTAGAGACTGGAAATTCATTCAGTACATTTTATTTTTAGGTTTTAGCTTTCTCTCTCTCTCTCTATTCTCTCTCTAGGCTAGGGTTTCCAATCATTGTTGAATTTCAGTATTTTCTGGGTTAGAATTTATGAATTTTCTTTGACGTTGGCTGTGAACTCCCCCTATGGAGGAGTAATTTCCTTACCGTACACATGGATGACTGAAGATTAAGATTGTTCTTGAGACTCCAATTTTTATTTGTAATTTGTGGTTGGTTTTTCTTTCCCCCTTATCTTCTCTCTTTAATATTGGTTGTGATGATTATTGCAATTGTATTTTTGATGGTGGTTTGATTGTGCATTCGTTTGCGTGCATAGTTTAGATACCATTGGGGTATTGGATTGATTGATTTAATTACATCCAAATTGATAAAGGATTGAAATTAACTCCGTTAGGAATTAGGTTGCTGTAATTGGTAATTAGACTGTCATAGGTTCATAGAATTACGATCGTGAATTACTAGTCCATATGTTAGCCAAACCCTTAGTGAGAATGCGATTGTATGATTACTAAGTAGAATTACATCATTATTGTGTGATAGCATGAATAATGAAAGTAACCACCATCATGAATTTATTTCTTGAGTCAATGATTGAACAACTCTTAATCTGACGGAATCCTTGTGCAGGTAATTCTTCTCATCATATTTCCTCAATTTAATTTTGCTTTGAATAATTCCAAAAATTCCCCAATTTGTTGAATCAATTAGAACACTTCCTTGTGAGACGACCTGAGTTGTGCCCTTTACTACATTTTTGGTGCAATTTATCATTTTAATTATTTTTAATTTGTTGCGGGTAGCGACAGTTCGCATCAACGGGGGAGAAGTCAGAGTAAAAAATCTCATAATACTGACAGGTCAGAGAGTCGTAGCAAGTCAAGGGTTAAGTCCAAGACAAGAAAGGATTTTAATTGCTATCATTGTGGCAAGCCGGGACACATCAAAAGGCATTGCAGGTACTTGAAAAGAGAGAAATCTAGAGAAAGAGGTGAAGACAAAAATAGTAACAATGATAACGACACAGCTATCGTTGCATATGATGATGTCCTTGTTCTACATCATGAGAACTTCATAAATCTTGCATGTGATGATTCCAGTTGGATCATGGATTCTGGTGCCTCACGTCATGTCACTCCTAGACGTGAGTTTTTCTCTACTTATATTGCTGATGACTTTGACAAAATAAGACTACGAGATGAAGGGATATGCAAGATTGTTGGTATGGAAGATGTGTGGCTTAAAACTAGAATGGGATATAGATTACAATTGAAGAATGTTAGGCATGTGTTTGATATGCATCTTAGCTTGATGTCAATCAAAGCATTGGATGGAGAAGGTTACTATACTACCTTTAGTGGTGGAAAATTCAGAATCACCAAAGGGTCGTTAGTTGTTGAAAGAGAAGATAGTAGCTTCATTGCTCTTTACCAGTTGCCCAGAAAGTTGTGCAAAGAGGAGGTGAATGTTGTTGATGATTCCTCTTCATACTTGTGGCATATGTGTTTTGGCCACTTGAGTGAAAAAGGACTTGCCGTTCTAGCTAAGAATCAGTCTCTTCCGGTAAAAGGTACGTCTCTAAAAGACTTGTACTCATTGTTTTATTGGAAAGTATGCTAGAGTAGCTTTTCATTATTCAGGACCTCATAGAAGACCACATATGCTAGATTTAGTGTACACTGATGTTTGTACTATAGACACAAAAACACTAGGAGGTGCATCATATTTTGTGACTTTTATTGATGACCATTCTCAAAAAATGTGGGCTTTTGTGTTAAAATTAAAAGACCAAGTGCTTGGAGTTTCCAAGAGTTTCCATGCAAGTATTGAAAGAGAAAAAGGAATGAAACTGACATGTGTTCGAGCAGATAATAGTGGTGAGTACAGGGGTCTATTTAAAGACTATTGTAGAGAACATGGGATTAGGCTTGAGAAAACAGTTCCCAAGACTCCTTAGCATAATGGAGTTGTGGAGAGAATGAACTATACAATCAATGACAGAATTAGGTGCATGTTCTCTCATGCAAAGTTGTCCAAATCCTTTTGGGCTAAAGCAATGAAAATTGTAGTGGATTTGATCAATGTTTCTCTTTTAGCTCCTCTAGATGGTGATGGTCCATAAAGAGTATGGACAAGGGAAAATGTCTCATATAGTCACTTGAAAGTGTTTGGCTGTAGGGCCTTTGTTCATGTTCCAAGATATGAGAGGTCCAAGCTTGATGGGAAGTCCAAACAGTGTATCTTTGTTGGTTATGGTCACGAAGACTTTGGTTACAGGTTATGGGATCTAGTGAGTAAGAGAATAATCAGAAGTCGAGATGTAATTTTTCTTGAAGACTAAACCATTAAAGATTTTGAAAAGTTAGATAAGCCAGTGTCTGTTACTAGAAGTGACAGTGATGTTGAGCTAGAGTTTCCTCCTAGTACTCCTGTTGATGGGGGAGATCTAGAAGTTGCTGATGGGAATACAGGTGATGAGACTACACTTACTCTTGAGGTACTAGTTGAGCAAGTTCCACCAGAACCACCAGTTGAGCCACAATTGAGAAGATCTAAAAGACCGCATCAGCCTTCCAAGAAATATCCTTTAGATGAGTATGTGACGATCTCTAATAGTAGGGAGCCAAAGAGCTATCAAGAGGCTATTTCTGATGAGCATAAAGACAAATGGTTGAAGGCCATGCAAGAGGAAATGAATTCCTTGCATGAGAATCACACCTTTGAGTTGATGAAGTTGCCAAAGGGTAGAAAAACATTAAAAAAATAAATGGGTGTTCAAGCTAAAAAATTGAAGATAATGTCTCATAGCCAAGGTACAAAGTAAGGTTATTTGTGAAAGGTTTTGAGCAGAAGAAAGGAATTGATTTTGAAGAGATTTTCTCACCAGTGGTGAAGACTTCCTTTATTCGAGTTCTGTTTGGATTAGTAGTAAGCTTGAATTTAGAGGTTGAGCAACTTGATGTGAAAACCGCATTCCTTCATGGAGACTTGGAGGAAGAAATTTATATTGAACAGCCAAAGGGTTTCAAGGTTAAGGGAAAGGAGCAGCTTGTGTGCAAATTGAAAAAGAGTTTGTATGGCCTCAAGCAAGCACCAAGGAAATGGTACAAGATATTTAATTCTTTCACAACGGATCATGGGTATAGTAACACTACTTTGGACCATTGCATATTGGTCAAGAAATTCTCTGATGGTGATTTTATAATTCTCTTGCTTTATGAGGATGACATGTTGATTGTTGGTCATGACAAACAGAAGATTCGAAGTCTTAAGAGTGACTTGAGTAAGTCTTTTGCTATGAAGGACTTAGGTTTTGCAAAGTAAATCCTTGGCATAAGGATCACTCGTGATAGGAAAATGGTAAGTTGTGGTTATCTCAGCAGAAGTACATTGAGAAGGCGTTGGAAAGGTTTAACATAAGTAATTCAAAGACTGTTGGCACCCCACTTGCTTGTCATTTCAAGTCAAGTTCACAGCAATGTCTTACAAGTGAGAAAGAAAAAGAAGAGATGAAGAAGGTCCCATATATGTCTGTAGTTGGCAGTTTGATGTACGCTATGATATGTACTAGGCTAGATATTGCTCATGCAGTTGGTGTTGTTAGTCGGTTTCTCTCTAATCCTGGTAAGGATCTGTCACGACCAGACTTGGAAACGTGACCAGCACGTAAGGAATTTCATTCCCACGTAAGCCTTTTGGGTGACATGGTTCTCTAAATGCTTAATTTATTAATAAATATAATAATTAAAATATGATCACTTTGAAGTCTCTAGCATTTTCTCTAATTAAAATATTATTTAATTTCATAAACTGAAAGTACTCAGTAATTTTAATCTTTGAAAACTGAAGTACAAATACATCTGTAGTTCATCACATAAATCTTTATCCATAATTTACATTCCAATGGCATACTTGGACTATGAGAACATATACATAAATACTTCAATCTTTGAAATTAAATACATAGTTTGAAAATAGATGCATGGTTGGATCCTGCTTGCACATCTAGTAGAGCACTATACTCTAACATAACTTTAAACTAAGCCTTACTCCAAAGTAAGACTCATCACTAGGAAGAGTTGTATCTACCAAACTAGGTTGAGGCTGAACCCATACTTGCAACTATGAGAGGAAGGGAAAGAGGTGAATCAACGGACTCAGTGAGTAAGCTGTCACCCATCACCTACATGAAACAATCAAGAATATACAATAAATAATACACACACAGTAATCATAAATCATTTGATATTTAAATACATAGCTAGCTAAGAAACACTTTTCATTCTATGAATTTACAACAACCATTTCTAACTCATAATCAAACAAGAAATCATTTTAACTGAGGGTGCGACAGAACATCGAAAATAGTATTGGCTGAGCATGATAAATACATATAATGATATTGCCTCCATGGCTATTTAATGATATTCATACGCATAACTATATAGAAGAAAAGAAGGTCTCTGAATTTATAAAATTCATAAAATTGCATATCTAAATTCTTACTCTAACTAGAAATCATTTCCATACATATATATATAATAGCTCTTAAATCAAATGTTTTCTGAAATCATAAATAACAACATGCTAATAGAGAAACAGGATTGTCCTCTATACTCCACCAATGCCAGACACGGGCCTCATTGGGGAACTCAGGTTTTGTTCCAATAAGTGCCAGACATGGGCCTCACCAAACTGAACACGTCTTCTATGCTCTACCAGTGCCAGACACAGGTCTCACTAGGAATCTAATGTGAACACCTAAACAGGTTCCATTTTCTTTATATGCCACCATGGTTGTTTACCATTTATCATATATATAATTAACTGAAAATAAATAAAATAAAAAATATTGAAATTACATAACAAAAGGGAGGGTACTCCATCCCTTGCGAGTGCAAGCCCCTAAATCTTAGTACTCTGAGAGTTCTGGACACATTTAACTATAACAATCTGACTTTAGTATAATTATGGCTGTGAAAATTGAGTCCAAGGGTTCACCACTTGTAAACATTATGATTTCAAGCCAACAAAATATGTATCTGGCAGTTACTATGAATTATACTGAATTTCGTACCTCATGGTACTATAAAACTGAAGTTCTAAATTCATATTAAGCCAACATACCTTTATACACTAGAAAATTCTAAAATCATAACTCAATCATTGTGGTTTATCATCATAACAACTCTAAAGTCATAACAACATATTTATTTAAAAGCTAAATCATACTCTTGTATCACATATCTCTAACATAAATAATTATCTTAACTAAATATTCCAAAACATAGCTTGAAATCTAAATCTTGAAAGCATATTAATGTTATAAACTCGTAAAACATATTTGAATAAATAGCAAGGTTGCTACAATATATATTTTCTTAATAAATCCCTTCTCAAACATATAAACATTTTTTATAACACATAACGTAGCAATCCTAGTCACATGGTTTTCCAAAACTCATTCTTTCATGCTATCATTGTAAATTATAATTTTTCTAACTTGATGTAAGCATGTAAAATTCATAATATATTCTTTTTCTCATCTCAAATTCCATATTTCACGATCAATATATAAGAAAATACTTATAATGAGGAAACTAAGGTTATGAGATCAAACCCACTCACTATTTAGAGTCGGGAGTAAATGGGCACCACTAACTTGATCTTGAGAACTTGGAATGACACCAACGACTACCATAGAGTAACATAGACTCTAAACTAAACTGTAAACAATCTCTAGAGAGCTCTATTCTAACTCTAACAACATTGAGAAAGCACCCCCACTTGACAACAATGAGAAAAATAACAAGACCCAACTCAAGATTATGAAATTTGGTAACTAAGAATAAAGATGGATAAACATTTATTACCTTTAAGATGGATAAAGTGGGTTCATCATCAGATGGATAAACATGCTTCGTTTATTATTAAAATTTAGTATGTTGTCCCTAATGTTGAACTTGATAGTTTGATATAGACTATTGATTTTTATTACCTTCGCTGGTGGCTGTTTATGATACCCATATTGTGGAGATATATGGTTGTGTTCTGCCCATTAGGTGAGTATTTTGTTGATTGTTGAGATTCCTTAGTGCCACTAAGGAAGATTGATTGTATTCTCATTTATCACAGTGGAAGTTTTTACTGGACTAAGTCCCATGGATTTTTGGTCCCTCTAATTGGGGATTTTCCCAAGTTAAAATTGTGTTGTCACTTATTTTATTATTCTGCCAAATTATAATATTGTCTATAATATTTTTTATACTACCTCTTTAACTGCATAGATGTGGATAAATATTTGTTACTTTCGTTATTGATAATAGATTCATTCCTAAGATTTCCCCAACATATGGTTTTGTATTTGATAGATTCAATTATGAGAAATATTTCCTGAGAACTTCTGCATTGCATGAAAATGAAAGTTGCGAGTCGTAAATAAGTACATGTGGAAAAAAGGTTGTAACTTGTAAATGATTTGTATTTTGACTTAAAACAAAAAACAAAAAAAGGTTTTATGTTTTTTTGCATCCGGTAAACGAAGGTGGATTACATGTTAGATACTAATTAGCCACATTTATTAATAAATATATATGGTTGAATGTATTTAGAAGTACAGTAAATTAATTCAACCTCGCTTTTTTATAAACGTGTTTAAAGTTACGTGTTTAATCACTTTTTTGTCCCCCATATTTAGCTAGGTTTACTGAATGGGTGTTGTAATTTCAATATCTAAAAAGTGGATATCCATGGATACCCAATCAATTCTAAAAGTGAAAAATTAAAATTTGTATTTTCAAAGTTTATATGTGTTTAATAACTTTTATTTTTCCAATATTTAGCTATGTTTACTGAATGAGTGGTGTTATTTCAATACCTAAAAAGTGGATGTCTACTGATGCCCAATCAAATCTAAAAGTGAAAAAAAAATTATAGTTTACATTTTTAAATAAAGACCACATAAAATTTAAGAGTGATAAATTTGATGTAAATATAATGTTGTGTGAATAGTTAAAAAAAATATTTTTCTCCGTGAATGTGCTAATCTCTGGGTGTTTACGGCTTATGTGATATATGAACCTTCACCTTTACTGCCACCTATTTTTCTTTACATGAGCCATTGGCCATAAAGCCTTAATAAACAATTTCGTGGAAAGAAAGTTCGTCATAAATAACACTAGTCGTTTGACCCGTGCAATACACGGAGAGATAATAATAAAAAATTTGTTGATTTTATAAAAAATAAATGATAATTTATTTAAATATATATTATAGAAAATTGAGTTATAAATTTACCTTAAAAGTAGGTTAACAGTTAAATAATTAATTAAGAGGAGAAAATATAAATATGATATTTTTTATATCTTATTTTAAATATCATATTTATAAGGTTGAAATAGTCTCGATAAATTACCTATAACTAACAATAAAGAGCATATGTTATGAAAATTTTGCACATTTTGAAAGATGAAATTATTGAATAAAAAAAGAGAATAAATGAATAATTTTGGTATATCTTGAGTCATTTATAGAAATGACAATAAATATCCATAAGAAATGGGACATGTCCTACGTCTCCCGTTACCATATAAAATTTTGCCTTTCATCCATATCCTCAACCCTTTATAGGTTCTCATTTCCAATCTCCTGTAGAGACTTTGATTCCATATGATATTGAGTAGTTTATTAACAAATTTCAAATAGAGAAAAATTTTTAAAATATTTTTCAACTTGAAGCATAAATATCTATAATAACAAATACTATTAATATAACATAATTCAAATTAAAATAAAAAATACATATGTAATGCAAATACAATAAAAATAATTTAAAAAAATAAAGGTGTATTATCCTTGTCCCTATATTTAAGAAATGGGAACTTAGCTCCTATCGGTTGTCCCTATGAAGACAAAATATGTCTCAATTTTATTTCCCATTATAGGTAATTCTCATGTGTATCCACTTTTAATTTATTTTTTATCATTCCTAGCCATCTAAATTTTTTTAGTAAATTAAAATATTTAATTTATAAAAATATAAAAATATATTTTCTAATTCAAAAAATAATGAATAAATTTAATTTATATGAGTTCAATTACCCGTCCTTTCCTTGTACATCCTTTTAATGAATTAAAATATCAATTTTCAAATATATGTTATAATTAATGTGTAATGATTAGTAAAAAAATCATATATAATTCTAATTTATATAATCTCAATTATCAGAGTAGTATATTAATTACAATATTATTTTCAATAAAAAAATAATATAATTATTTAATTTTTTTAAAATTAATAAATATTTAGTATCATTATCAAAGAAGTGTAAATTGTGGAATTGATTTTTTTAAATGTTTTAATGTTAAACAATTAAAGGTATTTATTTTCAAAAAAATTGGTATGAAAAAATTATGGAATGTTCAAGTTATAAAAAATCAAATAGGATATAGTGATATAGATAGATAGATAATTTTTTTATTATGATTTTCAAAACTTATAGATTTGAAGTTAGAAAATTTTCCCTTAATCCCGTCTTCATTTAGAAATTTACCTCCATTTTCATCCGCATCCTCGTCATGGGTCCCTATTTCTGTTTCCATGTGGAGATTTTAATCCATATTGACATTTATGAGTTCATTAAAAAAATTTAAAAAGGAGAAATTTTAAAAATACATTAATATCAAAGAAGTGTAAATTATGTAATTGATTTTTTTAAATATTTTAGTGTTGAAAAATTGAAGGTATTTTTTCAAAAAAAATAGTATGAAAAAGTATGGAATTGATAGATTGGAATGTTCAAATTGTAAAAAATTAAATAGGATATAGTGATATAGGCAAATAGATGATTTTTTTATTATTATTTTCAAAAATTCTAGATTTGAAGTTAAAAAATTTTCCATAATCCCGTTCTCATTTAGAATTTTTTCTCCATTCTCATCTACATTCTTGTCACAAGTCCCCATTTCTCATTCCACGTGGAAGACTTTTTATGTAATTAGTGTTAAATATTAGGATTATATTAATTATTATCATATTTAATTACGAATAAATTAATATATTAGTATTATAATGAGTCTTAAATATTTGATTAAGAATAAATTTGGTAGAAATTTAATTCTGAATTATTATCATATCAAAATCAATCAATTAGCAATTCGTTAACAATCTGACCTGCCTGTTTTCTTTTATTAGAAAAAATGCTGATTTTAAAGCTTATTTATTTTGGAAATACTTCATTTATAATTTTTTATATTATCTTTATAATGTGTGGCTATTAATGGTTCTTAATTTAATTATCGATCATAATTATATTGACATGAGTTCTCTCTTAGTGCAAATTATAATATTTAATTATTGTAATATTCGATTCCTTAATGATTTTAATATTTGATTTTATTTCATATAAAAATAATTAATAAATAAATTGTAAATTAAGCTTAAAAAAACTTTACACATAAAGATTGAGAAAGGTGAGGCCTAAATCACTGTATAAATGATATCTGAAACTTAAATCACTATATGAATGACATGTGTAATAGTTTCCATGAAATAACTCTGAAATATTAATATAATAGATAGATTATTCAAATAAACATCAATAGCACAAAATAAATTAATTTAGAAAATACTATATATATATATATATATATATATATATATATATATATATATATATATATATATATATTATAGATATATGACAATAATAACAAACTAAATCTTTAAGATATAAAATGATAATAGATATCATTTAATTTGATATCAATTAATGATAACATTGAAGGATTGATATCAAATAAGATTGATAGAACTTTAGCAAAAAATAATAATGATAGACCATTTGACAACAGCTAAAAATTTTGTATATTAATCAATCAGATTTTTTATTTTATTGGAAGTTTGATATTTTTCTATGAAATATCTACCGTTTATCATTTAATTTATTTATTGTTAATTCATAATTTTATGTTTTACTTATATTTTGTAAAAACTGTTGGAGTAATATAATTTTTTTTATTAAGTACATTACATAAAATGAATTGAAAAAGTAAAATGAAGAATACATGTTAGTATATATTGCAAAAATATGTTTTGAATAAAATTAAATTATATTTTTATGCAAATAACTATTATTCAATTTCAATAATATAATATTTTAAGAATATAGATTAGTTTGAAATTATATGATTTTGCATTGATTATATTGTTTTAATAGATTATTAATGTAAAGGTAATTTTTTTTATATAAAATAATGTAAAGGTAATTTTTTTTTTATAAAATAACATAAAGGTAATATTGTATCATGTAAATATAATTCATGTTTTAAATGTAGTTTATTATCAATTTTATGAAATGTAACTGTTTAAGACTCATAAATATATTTTTAAATTAGAAATTCTAGAAAAATTACATGTGGAATAATTTAATGATACAAATTAAATTACCATAAAATTAAATAAGAGCAAATTATAATCAACATGTAATTATAATTGAATTCAATTATGTCTATAATTTTTTAATGATATATCATAATTAAATTATGAGAATATTTTTAAATTTTTTAATAATTAATGTTATAAAAATTGTGGGTCCTAAATTACTCTAAAAATGACATGTGGAAAAAATATCCTTGAAATGAGTCTTGAATATTAGTATTATAAATAGATATCTATAATATTATATATTGCATATAAGAAATAAAGGATCATTTCATTTGTTACAAAAATATAAATGAGTTATTATTTGGGTTCGGATTAATGATGAGCCAAAGAAAGATAGGTATGGATTAAGTGATTATAGAAAATATAAATTATGACAATAGTAATTTATTAACATAATCATAGATTGTAAAAGAATATATATCAATTTAAGGCAGTGATTATATCATAAAGGTGTTAGAATAGAAATAAAAGTAAAAATGATTTGATTTGATTTGCAAATCAAATCATATATTTAGAATTGAAATAATAAATTTACCAAAAAGAATCGAAAAGATTAAGAAATAAATTAAATAATCAAATCTTATGGAATTTCATTCTTTCAGTCTGAAAATCCCTTAATTTTTGTTAGGATTAATTTTGATATTTAAAGACGCTATTTTACTTTTTAACTTTTAAATATTCTAAAGGAAAAGATATGATATAATAAGGATAGATAAGTAAAATACAAAACAAAACATTGATTTATAACTTAATTCAATTGAATTGAATCTAATGAAATTTAATTAATGTTCTAGTTTATTCCATTCCAAATGCACCTTTAAGGTAATTAAATCACTAAATATATAGTTCAAATATGTACTCTTGATGATATTGACTCTACATTTTTTGAGTAATGGACATGTTTGCTTTGGCCAGAAATTATTGACCCTAACACAAATTAATGGGAAAATTAATGCCAGAAAACTTAATTAGCGGATAGCAATCATAAAAACAAAATAGTTCTTCACCTACAACAATTCTCCTAAACTTAATAAAAATAAAATTTTCATATTAAACAGTTATAAATTTAACAAATAGGAACATATCAATTTTAAAAGCTGAGTTTAAACATAGCAAATGCACTAAATTAAAAAGAAAAAAGGAAAAAAAAGAGATAAACCCACTTCCAAGTATTATAAACTTAATTTAGCACATTAATTAGTAGCTAGTAGTAGTCATTAGACAATCATAGTGTGAAGAGTTCATCATACTCTTTTATGGAGCTATCCTAGCTATAGTGTGTAAGCTGGATATCCTGGAACTTTATGCCCTTTAACTTCAAGATCACATACAAAACAACCTTATAGGTAACTAACTTTCATCTTATTGGAGTATAATCATAAACCAAATCAAAAGCTGCAGCTTATCAAAAAAGCTCACTGGATACCTTAAAGAATTATTAGTATGACTCTTTCAAATATATTAGATTCAATATACAATTGAATAAATAATGCAAATTGCTAGTTAAAAAATCCTACACATTTCACACAAAATTTTGCATGCCCATGTAAAATTGAAAAGGAGATAGCAGCTTCCAAACCTTTCCAAAACTCCTGTGCTAATCACTGATACCTAATAGAGAACATTGCTAACAACGATGATAGATCGTAACTACAAACAAAAATGGACTAAAAGTTCACCCCCAATACTTGCGTCCTTAGCATCATTTGTCTAAGCAATAAGGGTTGGCAATAATAGTAAATAAGAACACAGTATACATTAATTGACCAATATCAACCTAGAGAGAGTAATCACTCTCCCTTTGACTTTTGTTAAATATCATAGGTTGCCACTCCCAACTCGTGTATGCCTGTTGTTTCCCTTTTATTTTTGTGCCTTACTTGTGGATTTTGGATTTTTGTGTATGTGTTGTAGACTATTCTGTGGCCTTTCTCAGCAGCTGAGTGCCATGAACTACTGTATCTATTTCTACTGGCTCACATCTATTGATAGTTTGCCCCAGCAGACTTTTATCGAGAAAAAAAAATTATACATGTAACTTCGCATCATCCGCCTCAACCTCGACCAATTTCTCTACTATCACCACTGAATTCGCCCAAAAAGTAACAGCCTCTTAAATGAAGGCAATGACAAGGGTTAGAGGAAATGCATGTTAAAAAATACATATAGGTATAATGAATTAAAAAAAAAATTCAGTTTTGAGAAAAATAAGCAGCAACTTAAAAGTCTCTATTATATAATGAGCATTTTCATCCCTTTAGTAATTCAAAATTGAATTTCTAATTTATTTGTTATAATTAATGCACAATCATGAATGATATTGATTTATTTCCTATTATTTATGTGTATTTTATTTCATGTAATCAATTCAAATTCTCTCATTTAACTTGTCATCTATATATGAATTAATTTAAATATAAAAAATCTACCATATATACAATTGCATTGAAGAATCAGATAACTATTAACTGAATAATGAAATATTGTAGTGAATGCCTCTATTATATAATGAGCATTTTCATCTCTTGAGTAATTCAAAGTTGAATTTCTAATTTATTTATTATAATTAATGCACGATCATGAATGAAATTGATTTATTTCCAATTATTTATGTATGTTTTATTTCATGTAATGAATTTGGATTATCTCATTTAAGTTGTTATCTATATCTAAATTAAATTAAATATAAAAAATCTACCATATATAGAATTGCATTGTAGAATTAAATAAATAATAACTGAATAATGAAATATGCAATAATATGTAAAAATTTACCATACATAGAATTGCATTTTATTATCAATGATATGCTGATAATATATAATAATTGCAGTTTT
The DNA here is from genome assembly GCA_031216105.1 of Dalbergia cultrata. Lineage (NCBI taxonomy): Eukaryota > Viridiplantae > Streptophyta > Magnoliopsida > Fabales > Fabaceae > Dalbergia > Dalbergia cultrata. The sequence continues at coordinate 55,090,746 of CM062347.1, forward strand.
ATTTTTTTCAAAAAAATTAATAAATAACTTCTTAAAAGATGTGGGCTGTAAAATAATTTTATTGCGACACTGTAAAACTTTCCCTCAAATGACTCTGAAATATTAGTATTATGGATTATAGATATCGCTATAATATCAGTGATTATGAAAAAAGAAACAAAAAAAATATTGCTCCAGCTAGGAGCTGTCATATTCTAAATATCAGTATCATTTTTTAAATCAATTTGTGTACTATTTTAAATTATCATTTTAAACATAAAAAAACAAAGTGGTGTTGATAATCAATTTGATTCCGCTTCAATAATTCTATGCGGTACGAATTTTGCTTTTTGATAATTCAAGCACTCTCCAAGACAACAGGTGCAGAAAGTACAATTATAAGAAACAACAAAGATCAAATTAAAGAAATAAAACTAGAACACAAGACCACTTAATTAGATCTATACCCCAAAAGCAACACAATATAATTCTCTAGCCATAAATGAAAATGTCACAGGGAGTACGAATTTTTATTTCATCCTCCCGGAGGAAGAGAAAATTTTCCTCAATGCAAATCAAAGGCCACTAAAAAAAAAAAAAAAAAAAGTGGATGGTAGAGATGATGCGGACGTTATGCCTCCCTGTAATAAATAACTGTGTGACTTATGAGAACAATTTCTTGGAAGAACCGTATTCGTGCCAAATAAGCTAAGCTTTCAAATTCTCGTATTTCCAAAGAGGAATTTTGTCTTTGTTCAAATTAATCTCCTAATAGAGCCAAGCTTTTAAGTCTACTTGCCTTCTGCGGCTCCCACTACGTTCTCTACATTTGTCTCATTAACATTAACCGATCGAAGCACCAGACTTAACTCACTCCGGCAGTGGAAAGTGAAGCAAAAGTACAGGAAGAAAATAAAGAGAGTCAAGCCACGTGGTTTATCCAGTCATTAGTCTAATTGAGAATTCTTGCACACTCCAGTATAATATATCTAGGTATGTCATTCTTTAGAATTTCATTAAAATTAATTAACAAATCATCATGAATGATTGCAATAGTGAGTAGTTATATTTTATAATTTGTCACTTTGTTAAAATTATATTTGTTAACTTTCCGCGTGTAGAAATTAAATTCTAACGTCAAACTACCTTATTTTACTAGGAGGATGAAGAAAGGGAAAGAGAGAAATGTAATAATTTTATTATATTTTTTGGTAGTTTAGCTCTCACTTAAAAATTAAAAGTATGCATTATTATTATTATTATTATTATTATTATTATTATTATTAAATGAATTATCCTTCTAATATTGACTTGTTATATGAAAACTGAAAAGATAACACGTATAAATATACTTTTTTTTAAAATTACTTTACTAGAAGATTGAAGAAATGGTGAAATGATTTTTTTTTAATTTAATTTTGAGGTGCGTTTTCAACGGATAATATTTTTTAAAAATTATTTTTAGAAAATTTCAAAATTATACCTTTCATATATAAAATACTACCATTCTATGTGTTTTTTTATAATTATTTTTAATATAGATGTTATAATTCTTTATAATATATATGTACACACACTACACACTCACTTCCGTATATCACATAGGTCCCTCACACTAGTTTTATACAATACAGTGTGTTATATATTATGACACTGGACAATAATAAATATTAAAATTTAAATATAGATCTTGTAGGGCCAAGAAACACTTGTTTTAGTTATATTGAAAATATTTGTTTGTCATCTTTGCCCATAAACATAAGCTTTAAGTCGAACCACATTAATCATTTTCATGTTAAAATTTCATGTTCCATTTTCTTTTGGTTTTACACATATTTATTATTATTGCGCTGTGCCAATTGGTAGACTTTATTCTATTAGATTTATTTGGGTACTCACTGCACATATTAGTATCGTTTAATTACACTGTTGAATTACATTATATTGTAATATGTTGTGCAATGGTGGGCCCAAGAGGTGGAAACAGAGTGACGCAAAATAAATATGCGAAGGCATAAAATAAATAACCCAAGAATTTACGTGGTTCGGCTTAAAGTCTATGTCCACGGGTAGAGATGACAACCAAATATTTCACTATAGAAATATGATGAAGATACAAAAGGTGGACACACTCCACTCAACCTAAATCTCAAATATACTCAGAATACCTCACAGTATTTTTCTCACTAATGTATACCCTCAACTCACAAAGAGAAGAATTTATATGAAACAAATAATTCTGCTTGATTAGTAAAAGGGAGAAGAGGATTTGTTGCTATGTTGATACAAAAAATGACGTGTTGATATTGACTTTTATAGACGTCTTGTGCATGGCATGCCACTAGTGCTCCTTCAAGTTTGTCAACGATCGTTATGTAAGTTTAGCAAGCTTCCTATCTACATTTGTGGAAAATTTTCATCTTGATTTAAAGTCGTTGCTCCGCCGAAAGTTGGATGGACTTTAAGTTCATTTGCATGTTACCAAAAGGCTCGAAAAGCAAGCCATCAAATTTGACATAATAATTATTAAGTATGTATTTCATAAAATTTGGGCAATAAGTATATAATTTAATAAACAATATTTACTCATCATATTTTAGAAAAATAAATTATCTGTCAAAATAAAATAAAAGGATAAAGAATCAATTTTTTATTTTTAAATTAAAAAATATTTTATAAATTTGATTTACTCAATAAGAATTTTTAATCCAACATAAACAATCTGAAAGATGAAAATTTATATATATAATATATATGTGTGTGTGTGTGTGTAAGATGATATTGAATAGAGTAAGCAAGTTGTTAGAGACTAAATTATATATATTAATTATGTAAAATAATTTCATATTATCAGTGGATTAAATTTTAAGAATTTGATAAATTATGGTAAATAATAATAATAATTATCCATTCTCAAGGCTTGAACCTAAAAATTTTGATTCGAAGATTAGGGTAGTTACCACTTAATTTGACCAATCTCTCATTGTTTGCTTGCGAGAGTTAGTCAAACACTATATACATCACCCGCATTTTACTTCTTCGATCAAGAGGCACCGTTACTAATGATTCCGTTTTTTAATGATTGTATGCAGTAATTAAGTGTTCTCATAGCCGAACAAAGACTCTAGACTCTCCTAGAGAACAGGAGCAGAAAGTACAATTATAAGAAACAACAAGGATCAAATTAAAGAAATAAAACTAGAATACAACACCACTTAATTACATCTAGAATTTAATTGTCATGTACTTATAGTGTAAATTTTTTTTATAAAGTTATCTAATGATATATTGTCACATAAGTCATGATAGTTGACTTTTATACTTATTACTTAAAAAGTCATCTAAATAAAATATTTTAATTAGATGATAGTATAAAATATTTTTACAGTATCAGTATATCAAAATTAAACTCTTAGATCTATACCCCAAAAGTGACACAATATAATTTTCTGGCCCTAACCGGAAACGTCACAGGGAGAACGAATTTTTATTTCATCCTCACGGAGGAACAGAAATTTTTCCTCAATGCAAATCTAAGGCCACTTGAAAAAAATGGATGGTAGAGATGATGGGTGCGTTATGCGTCCCTGTAATAAATAACCGTGTGACTTATGAGAACAATTTCTTGGAAGAACCGTATTCGTGCCAAATAAGCTAAGCTTTCAAATTCTCATATTTCTAAAGAGGAATTTTGTCTTTGTTCCAACTCCTAATGGAGCCAAGTTTTAAGTCTACTTACCTTCAGCAGTTCCTACTACGTTCTGTAGATTTGTCTCATTAACATTAACCGATCGAATTAGCGCCAGACTTGACTCACTCCGGCGGTGGAAGGTGAAGCGAAAACACAGGAAGAAATTAGAGAGTCAAAAAACGCGGTTTATCCAGTATAATGTAATCTATGTATGTCATTCATTAGAATTTCATTACAATTATTGAAATAGTGAGTAGTTATATTTTATAATTTGTCACTTCGTTAAAATTATATTTGTTGACTTTCGGCGTGTAGAGATTAAATTCTAATGTCAAACTACCTTATTTTATAGGAGGATGAAGAAAGAGGGAAAGAGAGAAATGTACTAAATTTTACTATATTGTTTAGTAGTTTAGTTATCACTTCAAAATTAAAGGTATGCATTATTATTATTAAATGAATTATACTTCCAATACTGACTTGTTATATGAAAAGATGACATATAAATATAATTTTTTAAAAATTATTTTACTTGAAGATTGAAGAAATAAGGGGGAAGAGGGAAATGAAATGATTTTTTTAATTTAATTTTGAGTTACGTTTTCAACGGATAATATTTTTTAAAAATTATTATTAGAAAAGTTCAAAATTGTACTTTTCACATCTACAATACTACCGTTCTATGTGTTATTTTTTTTTTAAATAAATGTTATAATTCTTTATAGTATATATGTACACACACTACAAACTCATTTCCTTATATCACATAAAGGCCCCTCAAACTAGTTTTATATAATACAGTGTGTTATATATTATCACACTAAACACTAAGTAATATTAAAATTTAAATATAGATCTTGTAGGGCCAAGAAACACTTGCTTTTGTTATATTGAAAATTAGGATTTTACTTTAATTCTTTTCTCTTTTGTACGTATAGCTAGTAGAAACCAAATTTCTAATTTATATTCAAATCATTATAATATATATAACCACATGCACTACATCCATATGATTGTGTAACTTAATTTGAGAAATTCTTGTATGATATTGAAATGAGGATTTTCTCTTATTCTGTTCCATTAATTTACTGTTTAACAAATTATCCTTAATCAAATTTTACTATTTTTTCTTTTATGATTAGGTTCTTTTAATTATCAACAAAGATGATTTGCAAACAATAAATGAAATTGATTTTTTTTTCCACCTATGCCTACTGATCTTAACCTATATTAGGTTACCATCTAAAGGTATTAGAGCAAATACTAGGTTAAGAGAAAAGTAAGGTAGAAGATCAGAGAGTAGTTGAAATGTAATCAGATGAGTATTATCATTGAATAACTCTTGAGTTACAGAGATGATCTCATATATACAAGTGTGCTGAAGCTTGATACTTACGCTACAACATGTACAATAACATATTACAACTCAAACTAACTAATTGAGATTAGTTACAATGACAGTATGTACTAGCTACATAATTTGGCCATCCTTTCTCTCTTTCACCATCTACAGGGATGGATTCTCTGATGTTGAAATTTCACATGACCTTTCATGTATGATCTCTTATCATTGATTTAAATGGTGGGACTCAAATATGACATGTGACAAAATGAATGATAAAAGATCATACATGACAAGATCCCGTAAAATTTCAACATTACATGATTCATTCCCTGCCATCTACACATGATGCATTGGTTCTAAAGGCAGGTTAGAATTCCGAGAGCTCAATGGGCTTTTCGACATGCTATTTGGTTCATTGATACAACTTCCATTCCCTCGAGCTGTAGAAACATCCACTAATTGCTTAGATTTTGTCCAAGGATGAGAGAGCAACAACTTTTGACTATAAACCTTGGCTAGTGTAACATGCTTCCTCCAAATATGGCTTTCAGATACTACCAAAGCTAAAACCATGGCAATTCCAGTGATCATGAACAAGCCCGCAAAGCTTTGTGAGGTAAGGCTTGAAGGATTTGATGACAATTGGTCAGATTCGTCTTGGAGATCAAAGTCACTGCTGCCAAAATAGTGTTGTTTAATCGGCTCCATAAAAGAATCATTTTGGGTAACATTCAAAATTGCTCTTGAAAAATAAGAGGTTAAGTTGGAATTACTTGGAAATGCCTGAAAAACATACACAATTGCATATCAAGATCTATATCATGTCACATAAACTAATAAAGAAAGGCAATTAGACATCATTTATATATATATATATATAAAAGGAGAGAAAAAGAAGAGGCAGATCGAAATTTACAAAGCCAAGACCATCAGTACGGTAGTAAGGCCCGGCCATCATATACTTGGAACCGTATTTTTTGAGGAACATCTTGATGTATGGTATTTCATCAATTATAACAGCAACACCGCCTTTTCGTGTTCCTTTGTCTAAAGCCTTCTTATACTCTTCCATCTTGGAGAAATCCTTCAACTTTGATTGATCAAAACTCAATTTGCTCACCAACATACCGAATATCCAGGAACCTGTCGGATACCCAATATTTTCGCCATTTCTTTTCAAGTCATCCACACTTGGGTAGCTAGGCTGCAATTGATTCACGGTCAAAATCGATGACAAGCTTGCCGTGTAACTTTGCATCAGCACCATTGCCAATATCAACCATACCACCAATACAAACTTCGAACAGCTCTTGGCAACTGATTCTCCTGGGAAATTGACTAAATAATTAGTGACACTCAAAATATTTCAATATATTAACTTCGGTTTCTATAAGAATTCCCACTAATGTTTAAGGGTTACTTAATTTATTTTTCAAGAAAAAAAAAGAAAAACCCAATAGAAAGCACTCTAAATTTGATTTTTTTTTTCTTATATGGAATCCAAATTTATTCAGTAATCAAATCATCACTTAGGAAAGGAACCGAAAAAGATGGTGGGTCCCCAACCCATACATCATATTTTTTGGGGAAAGAGAGCAAAATTTGATAGTGCATCTGCTATCCAATTATAGCTTTTAGAGACAAGACAACAGTCAAAAGAAAAATATCCGGAATCATGATAAAAAAATATCTAAAAGAATTGTACTAGAATGGGAAAGCTCTTGAGTTCCATCAATGACTATACTAGTTGCATTCCTTGAGTCTCCCTCAAAATTTGATTTCATACTATTCAAAGATATAAATGCTTAATTAAGTATGCAGTACTTGCCAAAACTTCCACTTTTTGAGAAGGGTGTAATGTAATTTTCTTAAAATTTCTCATGACCATATTTAGCATAAAGGGCTCCACCCATTACAAGCACCATGGAGGGATATTGAGATTTAAGCTCAACAAATCTTAGGATGATGTTGAACCAAATCAAGCCAACAAACTCCCCCATTTGAGTATATACCTTTGCTTTAAAACCACTTGTTGAATTGAATATATATCACTAGTCTACAAACTATAATTTTTGAAAAGGATGCAACTAGGACGACATGATATGATACTTAGAGCATCCATAATTAAGTGTTTAGGAGTTTAGTTTTTGTTATCCTCATTCTGATATATGATAAATTATTCACACTTTAAGTATAAAAAAGGAGACATATTAGCAGGAGAACATGTTTAACATAAAATCATTTATATAATTCTATGAATCCTCTTAACTTTTTAAACAACGATGATTCATAACATCTAATATAAGTAGCTTATAAGTATTGTAGGCATAATAAGCCAAGATGTAAGCGCTTTAACATTTGCTATCCCAATAAAACTAAAACAATAGAAAATAATTCGACCAAGATTGAAGAAGAAATAATTAAAATTACTTTCAGGAAGCACCACTTGAGCGAGAGGAAGCCATATGATTGAGATTCCCTTAGGTTGTTGTCGAGGTGGTGAGCCTTCAAGTGCTGCTTCGGCATCATTATACATGTTACGTTCCATGAATTGTATTGTAGCTCCTATAAAGGCACAAGCTATTGTGATGGACAACCAAAGATCCCAACTAAATGGCCGCAAAAAAATCCACATGTTTAGATGTCGAGCATGCCCAACTCGTACTAGCATCCTAACACCTGACTCCGCAAATGGTAATGTAAAATCCACATATTTCGATCTGTTGGCCACAATTGCAACATCTCCCACCACCGCATCATACTTTCATAAATTAAATGAAAACAAGCACGAACACAAATGCACAATCAAACATCAAATCAATTTTATTTAGCATCATGTCATGTGTATATCAATCATGAATATAGAGTTTTTGATCTTATTAGATGCTCCCTGATATGTTGAAAATGGTATTACACTAAATTATTTATCATTTTGTTACGAGAGCATCTAAGAATATTTTGGTTGAGCTAAGCAGGTATGAAACTTAACTATTTTTACTGATGTGATAATACATAATTTGATGATAATATAAAAAAAAAATTTAGAATGTATATAAAAATTAAATTCATACTAGAAGTAAAAAAGCAGAATATCATCATGACGTGATAAATTGAACGTAACTGACCTTTTTATTATAAACCTGTTCAACAAGTTTGTCATAAGTCCCATTACTTTGTCCCGCTTCATTGATGAAAGGCAAAAACTCATAAGAAACATTGAAACCGAGAAAACTTACGATGTATTCTTTTGCGGCGTTGAATATTTCAATGCAGTATCCAGTGACATCGACCAATTTGTGTGGTCTAGCGTCGTCGAGCTTGACACCCACAAATTCAGTGAAACCAGATTTGTAGGGAAGCCCAATGATCAACTTCTTTCCTCCTAGGAGTGCAACACCAGTTACAACCCCAAACTGAGCAACCATTAGGATGATAACACAAGAAAGAAGGAAGCCGTGATTGCTTGCTCTTGCCATATATTAACCCAATTAATGCTAAATATGGCCACTGCCCAATACTTAGAATATTGCGGCGAGTTAATAGCGGGCGTTGCTCTTAATTTATAGAGTCAGACGGCAGATTAAAATGTTAATTTTTCAACATAGTCGGTAAAAAAAAGAAACAATAACAGGGAATCATTTTCTTTCCCAATTCTATTGAACAAGAACATGTCGCAACTAAGACTGATGGAGATATATCTGTGACAGTGACAGGATTCGGGTAATGCATCGAATATACGAAGAAGATATATAATATGTTTGTGTTCCGTGTGTATGAAGGTTTCAAGTCATTGTGAAATTCTTATAAATTATCGTATTGAAAGAAAAAGTAGTACCGTGTGTTATTGAAATTTATAATTTTTGCCCCAATAAAAAAAATTAGTTTTGTGTTTTATTATTGTTTTTCATTTCTCTATTTTTAACTGAAAACAACTCATATTCAAAATTTATTAAACTCTAACTAATTTAATTCAAATTTGATCGACCCAATATTATAAAAGTAAATATTTTCTGAAACTGTTTTTTACATTCAACAATATAAATAATTTATGTATGAAGTTATGATTTTTAAAAAAAAGAAAAATTCAAGAATATGTAAGAATTTCTCCAATTCATTGAGGATTCGCTAATGAGAGAGGAGACTGATTTTTCATCACTTTGTTAATTTTTAAAATGAACAAGAATCTTCTCATGACTGGGTCAATACTTCAGAGCAGAAGCATGTGGTTTTCTAGTTGACAGATTTTAATGTACAAAATATAATTAAGAACAAAGAGTGTTGTGAAATGGTGAACCTAAAAGGTAGAATCAGAATGACAAAAATTAATTTATGGAAGCGTAAAATAAATTATACCAAGAATTTATGTTGTCTAGCTTAAAAGTCTACGTCCACGAGCAAAGACGACAACCAAATATTACACTATGGAAATATGATGAAGATACAAATAGTGAACAAACTCCACTCAACCCAAATCCCAAATACGCCCAAAATACCTGACAAAGTTTTTCTCACTGATATATACTTTCAACTTATAAAAGAGAATAATTTATATGAAATAAATAATTCTACTCTATCACACAAAAATGAGGAGATGATTTATGTTTTCTATGATTTTTCTCCATTGTGTTGAGCTCTCTACAATGTTTCAAATAATGCTCTATATATAGAGCTTTTAGAGACAAAGTTTAAGCATCGTATTTAATACTCTTTTGCTGCTTTGTGTTTTGCCTATATACTTGGTCAAGCTTTCCTTTTGCACTAGATGCTCCCAAGCACAAAAATAAACAATGGTGGCTAGCATTTGGACTTGTTGCCATGCTTTGTCTAACTAAGAAATTGCAATAAATGCAATTTGGACTTTGTTGCACCCATGCTTGTTATTTTGTGGAAGAAAAATGAGAACTAAAAACAAGCCATCCATCAATTTACAAAGTCTTCACAATGGCTTGATTTTTCATTAAGTTACTGAAGTCGCCTTCTCCAGTGTGCCCATATAGGTAAACTCACATATTCTGAATGCTAACTAAGTCCAAGCAATGCTTAGACTTAGCAACAGTAACTGACTTTATCAACATATTAGCTGGATTATCTGAGGTATCAATCTTCTTCATTGTAATGACACCTTTAGAAATAATCTTCCGAATAAAATGATATCCGATACTAATATGTTTGGTTCTTTCAAGATACATTTGATATTTGGTCAAATGTATGACACTATGACTATCACAATAAATAATTGTAACATTTTGGTTCAAACTAACCAAACTTCTGAGCCAAATGGCTTCCTTCACTACTTCTGCTGCTGCCATGTATTCGACTTTTGTGGTGGATAGTGCAATAGAAGACTGTAAAGTCGCTTTCCAACCAATTGCACTGCCTGAGAGCATGAAGACATATCTTGTCAGAGATCTCCTTTTGTCAATATCTCTAGCATAATCAGAATCAACGTGGCCAATAATACTACCACTGGTGTTAGAACTTTTGTCACATATTAAGCCAACATCTGCAATACCTTGAAGATATCAAAGTATCCATTTCACTGCCTGTCAATGCATCTTGCCAGGATGCCTCATATATCTACTAACAACACTAATAACATATGAAATATCTGGTTGAGTGCATACCATAACATACATGATGCTTCCAACTGTACTAGCATAGGGAGCATGTGACATCTGTTCCTCCTCTTCAGTGGACTGTGGTGAATGTACAGCTGATAATCTAAAATGGGTTGCCAACGAAGTACTCACAGGCTTTACATCTCGCATTACAAAGTGCTCAAGTACTTTGTCAATATACTTCTTCTGAGACAAATATAATTTACCAGCACGCCGATCTCTGTGAATTTCCATGCCCAAAATCTTCTTAGCTGCGCCCAAGTCTTTCATTTCAAATTCACCACTGAGTTGCTCATTCAACTTCTTGATCTCAAACATACTCTTAGGATCAATGAGCATGTCATCAACATAGAGCAACAAATAGACAAACGAACCATTTGAAGGCTTCTTGTGGTAAACACAATAGTCATAGTCAATTCTTGAGTAGCCACAACTTAACATGAAAGTGTCAAATTTCTTATACCACTTGCGAGGAGATTGCTTTACGACATATAATGACTTCTTTAAAAGACAAATATGGTCTTCCTTGCCTTGAACAGTGAAACCTTCTGATTGCTGCATGTAGATATGTTCTTCAAGCTCACCATGAAGAAAAGCTATCTTGACATCGATCTGTTCAAGCTCTAAGTCAAACTGTGCAATCATAGTGAGCAACACTCGAATGGAGCTATATCTTACAACAGGAGAAAATACTTTATTAAAGTCTATTCCTTCCCTTTGGTGAAAACCTTTTGTAACTAAGCGTACTTTATACAGAGCCGGTTTAACTCCAAGGGATCCTTCCTTCTTCTTGAAGATCCATTTGCAGCCAACAACTTTATGTCTTTTAGGTGGTTTCACCAACTCCCAAGTCTGGTTCTTATGAAGAGACTCCATTTCTTCATTCATCACAACAATACATTGTGTAGACTCTTCACTCAAGATAGCCTCATGGTATGTGGTGGGACCTTCTGATTTCATATCCTCTTCCACTGATAATGCAAAAGAGACTATGTTTGCATGACCATACCTTTGTGGTGGTTTTTATTTGCCTCTTTTCTCTATTTCTTGTAAGGCTATAATATTGCAACTGTTGCCGTGCATCTACGGTATCAATAATATCTTGTTCTTCTTCTTGAATAGGCTGATCAGAGGCATTTTCCTCCATCTGCTTTGGTGGTTCAGCTTTAAAATCCACCTACATGCTAGCATTTTGATCTTTTTCTGCATCGCTAACCTTCTTTTTTGGATGAAGTATGGATGATTCATTGAACTTGACATCTCTGGTGCTTATGAATTTGGATGACTTAGATTCTATACACCATGATCTATAACCTTTTACCTAGTTGCATATCCGAGAAATATGCATTTTATTGCCCTTCGCTCAAGTTTTCCATCATCAATATGAGCATATGCAGGACAAATGAAAACTCTCATATTTGAATAATCAGCAAGAGCACTAGACCATAACTCAGTAGAAATCTTTAAATCGATCGCAATTGATGGAGACTGATTCACCAAATAGCAAGTTATATTGACAACTTCAGCCTAAAATTCTTTAGACAAATCAGCATTAGAGAGCATACAGTAAGCCCTCCTCCAAAAGAGTTTGGTTCACACATTCTACCACTCCATTTTGTTGCAGAGTCTTTTGCATAGTGCAATGTCTTACTATGCCTTCATTTTCTCATAACTCGTTGAACTGATCTCCAAAAAATTCCAAACCATTATCTGTTCGAAGGGGCTTGATTTTCTTGTCGATCTGGTTCTCAATAAACGCTTTCCATTTTTTGAAAGTATGGAACACATCATTTTTGGGTTTCAGAAAATAAACCCATACCATCTTGGAGAAATCATTAATGAATGTCAACAGATATTTACCATCACTTTTTGACGAAACAGGCATAGGGCCCCACAAGTCAGAGTGGATATAATCCATTGTGCCTTTAGTCCTATGGAAAGCAATGCTAAACTTGACTCTGGTCTGCTTTCCGTAGACACAATGTTCACAAAAGTCAAGCTTCCCAATTTTGTGATCACCTAGCAAGTCAAGCTTACTCAAAATTGACATTCTTGTTTCACTCATATGCCCTAGACGCATATGTCACAAGCGAGTAGTATTTGAATCTGAATAAGATGAGGATGATACTGAGATAGCACCAACAACTGTACTTCCTTAAAGTAGATAAAGGCCGTTGATGAACTAGTCTTTAATCACAATAAGAGTACTTTTGGAGATTTTTTAAATTCCATCTTCACTAGAATACTTATATCCTTGAGAATCAAAGATGCCCAAGGATATAAGATTTTTCTTCAAGTCTGATATGTATCGAACATTAGTCAGCGTTCTCACAACTCCATCATGCATCTTCATTTGAACTATTCCAATGCCAACAACCTTACAGGCCATATCATTCCCCATAAGGACAACACCATTATCTATTAATCGGTAAGTTATAAACCAATCCCGATTCCGACACATGTGGTAGGAGCAGCCTGAATCAAGCATCTAAGTATCACCAATTGAACTAGTTGATACTGCAAGAACATTATCAGTACCTTCAGCAACACTTGCTACATCACTTGAACCTTTGTCCTTTTTGTTTCTGAGCTTTAGACATTATGTTCTCTAATACCCTTCCTTTTTGCAATATCGACACCTGCCTTTACGATGTCTAGACTTAGATCTAGAATTTCTTCTACTACTACTCGATCCAATCTCCTTTGACCTCCTTCTGGCAACAAAGCCAGATGCAGTATCATCATGACTACCAGTATCATGCTCCATTTTGTCATGACTTAAAAGTGCAGATTTAACCTTATCAATTTTGAGGCTTTCACGACTATATATGAGCATTTCACAAAAGTGCTTGTAGGAAATAGTTAAGGAGCAAAGTAACATCATAGCCTGTTACTCACTTGAAAATGTCTCATTCATATTTTTCAAATCTATGACGAGTGATGTGAACTCAGCTATGTGAGACCGAATTGATGTCCCTTCTGCTATACAAAGCATATATAGATGTTGCAAAACACCAAGACAGTTGGCCACCATCTTAGTCATATATAATAACTACAACTTGGTCCACAGTGATTTTACTATTTTCTCCGATAGGACCCTTGCAGCACATTGTCTGTAATGCATAACTGCATAATAGAAAGAGTCTTTTGATCGGCATCTTCCCAATCAGATTTCTTCATTGTCTCGGGCTTCTTTTCCTTGTCAGAAAGTGCTACTTTTATATCTTGTTGTACAAGAATAGTCATCATATGGACCTTCCACATGCCAAAATTAATGCGCTCATCAAACTGCTGAATATCAAATTTTGCAGTAGACATTTTTAAACAAATTATCCCAGAACTCTATAAGAGCTCTGGTACTAATTTGTTGTGAAATGGTGGGCCTAAAAGGTAGATCCAGGGTGGCACAAAATAAATATGTGAAAAAGTAAAATAAATGATACCAAAAATTTATGTGGTTTGGCTTAAAAGCCTACGTCTACGAACAAAGACGACAACCAAACATTACACTATGGAAATATGATGGAGATACAAAAAGTGGACACACTCCACTAAACTCAAATCTCAAATACACCCAAAATACCTAACAGTATTTTTCTCACTAGTGTATACTTTTAACTCACAAAAGAGAAGAATTTATATGAAACAAATAATTCTACTTTATCACATAAAAATGAGGAGATGATTTTTGGTTTTTATGATTTTTCTCCATTGTGTTGAGTTCTCTACAATGTTTCAAATAATGCTTTATATATAGAGCCTTTAGAGACAAAGTTTAAGCATTACATTTAATACTCTTTCTCTGCTTTGTGCTTCTACCAGTATACTTGGTCAAGCTTTCCTTTTGCATTAAATGCTCCTGTGCACATAAATGAACAATGGTGGCTAGCATTTGGACTTGTTGCACCTACGCTTTGTCTAACTAAGAAAATTGCAATAAATACAATTTGGACTTTGTTGCACCCACGCTTGTTATTTTGTGGAAGAAAAATGAGAACTAAAAACAAGCTATCCATCAGTTCACAAAGAGCATAAGAGCAATGCTACATAAAAGACTATGAAGAAGACGTGATGACCAATGAATGAGACTTGGAAAGGGAAATAGGTGGGAAATGGGAATGCAAGGAAAACAGAATGGTCTAAAAAAAATTTTCCGGGCAAGAAACAGGGACGAAATAATGTGTCAAAAAATGCCAACAAAGTTTGGCATAATTGATAATTAGTTAAGTCATTTAAACACAGTATAATGTCTTTCATCATGGCTGTATATGAAGAAGATTTTGTTGAGATAGACAATACTCAATTTAGTGATATCTACATCTTGAATGAATTAATCATTATTACTATATGTCACCCGCATTTTACTTCTTTGATCAAGAGGCACCGTTACTACCACACACACACGTTTTACTTTTCCTTGTACTTACTTTTCATTTTGCTTCCATTAAATTGAAACGAGATTTTTATCATGTTATTCCTATTAATATTCTACTTTATTCTCTTTTAAAATTATATCACGTGTTTCTAATAATATTATGTCTAAAAGTATTATTTTATCCCATTAGAAAAATTCTTTTAAACTTATTTTTAAAATATCATTTCTAAACACAATTTAATTCTGTCAATTTTAATTTCTTTAAAAATAATTCTCGTACCTTAATCTTTTTAAAATTAATTCTCCTAAAAGTTAAACGAAACAAACCTCACTCAATGAAATGCTCAAGGTTCCTCAGTGTGTATAGTTTGCGGATAAATTTTTTTACGGAAATTAAAATGGGAAATATAGGCGGCCCTCAAGTTTCTTTTATTCTATATATGCGCCTCTATTTTGCATTTTTATTTGAAAAAAGAAAAAAAACTGCTTGCTACTTAACCCACTAGCTTAAATTTTAAGAAGAAGTGGTTTTATAATCTGATATTAGAGCTATTATAGTTAGGAATTTGATTCTTATTATCCCCTCTTAAAAAAAATAATATTTACATTCAAGTCCAAAAGAAGCATTAAGTCCAAAAGAAGCATTAATGTGAGAGGACATGTCACTCTACCCATTAGGTGAAAATTTTTGGAAAAATGTTTTCATGACAAGATTAATTTCTGTCGTATGGTGTGTATTTCTAAGGGAAAAAAGATAAAACTACTTTAAGTTTCTTGTTTCCTATAAATGTCAAATCCTCTTTGGTTACATCACTGCCGTAAGAAATCCTTTTAGTTTTAAGACTAAATAACTCTTATAGTCCTTCAAAAGAATTTCACAAGACTATTTAATCCTTCAAAAATTAAAATTAAATCTGTGGATCCTCAAGATTATAATTATAGGATATATTAGTCTCTCTGTATATATGTAATTCTTTAAACACTAATAGAATTATACATTAACCTACTAACATGATATTAAGTGATGTATATGTATTTAAAGTGAAATAGAGTTTAAAATGACTCATTTTGATGATTGAAATTTATAAAATGAGTAATTTAAATCCCTATTATAAGTCATAAAGTGATTCATTTTATACAATTTTATACACAAAAATGAGTGTAACATGTTCTAAAATATCTTCATTTATCTTGTCTCTAATGCTTTAATGACACATCATTATTGTACTGTGTCACATGTGTAAATTCACTAACAAAAAACTAGTAGAGGGACTAGTGTCAGTGTGTCCATTATTTCCATTCTTGAGGGATTCTGAGATTAATTTCTTTTTTGAAAGACAAAATAGTTCGATGCCAAAATTTTGAGGGACCAAATAGGATATTCACTCTAGTTTTAAATATATAAGTAATATACGTACCTTGAGCATTCTCATAGGCATATATAGGTAGAATAAATAAAATGAGATTTTGTTGTGCAAAGTTTATGCATATTGAGCACTACGTCATGTCTCTGTTATCCCGGCACATAAATTAAATGCTACGTAAAAGTCCTAATAACTTGAGCAGAAATCAAACATGGGAACAATTTCTTGGAAGAAGCATAACGGTGCCAAATTTTCAAATATTAGACAATTTTTTATACTCGAATGGAGCTAAGTTTATTTAAGTCTAAAAAGGAATTGTTCAACTTCATGGAGCCAAGTTAGTCTAATTAATTACCTTCAGCGGTTTAACTCAACGTTCTCAAGATTTGCTTCACCATTAAGCATCTGACATAAGCACAGGCCTTGACTCACTCTCCGGTGGAGAGTGCAGTCAAAACAACGGAAAATAGGTAGATCAAGTCATTTAGGCCAATTGAGAATTTTTGCATCTTTCAAGTGAAGTCAAACTATCACTTTCTAACCATGAGGCCTAACACAGTTGGTAGCTAGTTAGGCTCCTTAAACATCTAGTCAGGGGTTCAATTTCTAGCGGTGTGTATGGAGAAGGTTTCATGGCCAGAGGCAAGACCCACTTATATGAGCTCTACGCCTCAAGGGGATTAATCATTGCTTCCGGTGGTGGATACCTTTGATTTATCCAAAAAAACTATCACTTTCTGAAATGAATGTTTAGATTTGACTGAAAAAGAGTGAAGATTGATAAGAAAATACCTGGAAGCCTGATTTTTTGTTTAAAGTATTTGATTAATAAAGGGGTTTGATTAGAAGGTGGAGGTTTGCAAATCTGTAAGCCATAAATTTGAAAGATTTAGAATGAATCCCACTCTTTAAAAATATAAAAATATACTATTTAATGCAATACTTATCTATTTAAAATTTTTAATGAGTGCTGTAAAACTTGGCATACTATTAGATTCTAACATGTTGATGAGACATATTTAGTTCTCACTCAAAACTTAAAAGTATGCATTATTATTATTATTAAATGAATCATACTTCTAATATTGACTTGTTATATGAAAACTGAAAAGATAACATATAAATATAATTTTTTTAAAAATTAGTTTACTAGAAGATTGAAGAAATGGGGAAATGATTTTTTTTAATTTAATTTTGAGGTGCGTTTTCAACGGATAATATTTTTTTAAAATTACTTTTAGAAAATTTCAAAATTATACTTTTCATATGTACAATACTTCCATTCTATGTGTTTTTTTTAAAATTATTTTTAATGTAAATGTTGTAATTCTTTATAATACATATGTGCACACACTACACGCTCATTTGCGTATATCACATAGGTCCCTCACACTAGTTTTATATAATACAGCGTGTTATATATTATCACACTAAACACTAATTAATATTAAAATTTAAATATAGATCTTGTGGGGTCAAGAAACACTTGCTTTAGTTATATTGAAAATTATGATGGTACTTTAATTTTTTTGTCTTTTGTACGTATAGCTATTGGAAACCAAACTTCTAATTTATATTCAAATCATTATAACATATATAACCACGCAGACTATACCCATATGATTGTGTGACTTAATTTAAGAAATTCTTGTATGCTATTGAAATGAGCATTTTCAATTGTCCCTTATTTTGTTCCGTTAATTTACTGTTTAACAAATTATCCTTAATCAAGTTTTACTATTTTTTATTTTATGATTAGGTTCTTTTAATTATCAGTAAAGATGATTTGCAAACAATAAATGAAATTGATTTTTTTTCCACCTATGCCAACTGGTCTTAGCCTATATTCAGTTACCATCTAAGTTCGAAGTGTAATTAGATGTGATGACCAATGAATGAGACTTTGAAAGGGAAATAGGTGGGAAATGGGAATGCAAGGAAAACAGAATGGTCTAACAAACTTTTTCCGGGCAAGAAACAGGTACAAAATAATGTGTCAAAAAATACCAACAAAGTTTGGCATAATTGGTAATTAGTTAGGTCATTTAAACACAATATAATGTCTTTGATCATGGCTGTGTACGAAGAAGGTTTTGTTGAGATAGACAATATTTAATTTAGTGATATCTATATCTTGAATGAATTAATCATTATTACTAATGGTGGATATCTTCTAAACTATCTATTTAAAAAGATAATGTACCAAAAAATATATATGGTAAGTCTAAACATTCTTATGTCAATTAATAATTTTTTACAGATATAAAATTTTATTAATTTAACTGTTAAATTACATGATATTATCATAATTATTAAGTATGTCAAATTTCATAAAATTTGGGCAACAATAAATATATAATATAATAATTGATATTCACTCATCATATTTTTTAAAAATAAATTATACTTCAAAATAAAGTGGAAAGATGAAGTATCAATTTTTTGTTTTTAAATTGCACAACGTTTTTTAAATTTGATTTACTTGATAAGAAGTTTTAATCCAACATATACAATCCCACTGATAAATTTTCATATATATAAGATGATATTGAATAGAGTAGGCAAGTTTTTAGAGTCTAATTTATATTACGTAAAATAATTTTATATCATCAGTGAATTAAATTTTAAGAATTTGATAAATTATCGTAAATAATAATTATTCATTCTCAACCCTTGAATCCAAAAATTCTGTTTCTAAAATTAGGGTAGTTACCACTTCGACCAATCTCTGATTGTTTACTTGCCAGAGTTAGTCAATACTGTATGTCACCAGCATTTTACTTCCTTAATCAAGAGGAACCGTTACTACCACACACACACGTTTTACTTTTCCTTGAACTTACTTTTCATTTTACTTCCGTTAAAAATTGGAACGAGATTTTTATCATGATATTCCTGTTAATATATATTCTACTTTATTCTCTTTTAAAATTACATCACGTGTTTTTAGTAATATTATGTCTAAAAGTAATATTTTATCCCATTAGAAAAATTCTATTAAACTTATTTTTAAAATGTCATTTCTAAACACAATTTAATTCTGTCAATTTTAATTTCTTTAAAAATAATTCTCTTAACTTAATCTTTTTAAAATTAATTCTCCTAAAAGTTAAACGAAACAAACCTTACTCAATGAAATGTTCAAGGTTCCTCAGTGTGTATAGTTTGCAGATAAATTTGTATACGGAAATTAAAAGTAGAAGCATAGGCGGACCTCAAGTTTAATTTCTTTTATTGTATATGTGCGCCTCTATTTTGCATTTTTGTTTGAAAAAAGAAAAAGAGAAAACTGCTTAATACTCAACCCACTAGCTTAAATTTTTAGGAGAAGTGATTTTATGACATGAATTTAGAGTCATTATGATCAAATAATCAAGAATTTGATTCTTATTATTCCCTATTATTCCCTATTATGAAATATATATATATATATATATTTACGTTCAAGTCCAAAAAAGACATTTGTATGAGAGGACGTGCTACTCTATCCATTAGTTTAAATTTTCTGAAGAGATGTTTTCATGACGATACTAGTTTCTGTCGTAGAAAAGGATGAAACTACTTTAAGTTTCTTGTTTCCTATAAATGTTAAATCCTCTTTGGTTACATCACTGTCGTATGAAATCCTTTTAGTTTTAAATATATAAGTAATATACGTACCTTAAGCATTCTCATAGGCATATATAGCTAGAATAAATAAAATGAGATTTTCTTGTGCAAAGTTTATGCATATTAAGGAGTACGTTGTGTCTCTATTGTCTGGAACATAAACCAAATGTTACCTAAAAGTACTAATAACTTGATCAGAAATTAAACCTGGGAACAATTTCTTGGAAGAAGCATAATGGTGCGAAATTTTCAAATATTAGAAGATTTTTTATACTCGAATGGAGCTTAGTTATTTAAGTCTAAAGAGGAACTATTCAACTTCATGGAGACAAGTTAGTCTAATAAATTAACTTCAGCGGTTTAACTCAACGTTCTCAAGGTTTGCTTCATCATCAAGCATCTGACATAAGCGCAGGCCTTGACCACTATCCGGTGGAAAGTGTAGTCGAAACAAGGGAAGACATAACGATAGTCAACATACGTAGATCCAGTCATTTAGGCCAATTGAGAATTTTCGCACATTCAAGTGAAGTCAAACTTCCACTTTTCTGAAGTGAATGTTGAGATTTGACCAAAAAAGAGTAAAGATTGATAAGAAAATACCTGGAAGCCTGAATTTTTTTTTTTAAGTATTTGATTAATAACGGGGTTTAATTAGAAGCATAGTTTCCAGACTCGATTGGACAGGTGATTAACACGGTCAAGACATCGGATCATTAGGTCACTAGTTCAATAACTGGGTTACTGGTCGAACCGGTTGAACTAGATTTACACAAAAAAAATATAAATCTATAAAAATTTAAATAAAATATAATAAAATGACAACTAATTAACAATTGACACTCTTTAAGGGGTTTAAATATAAAAATATAAATAAATAATATAAATTTTTAAATATTATTCACATTTCATAATCGTGAATCACAATTGATAAGTTCAAAATATAATTATACAAGCAAACTTATAAAATTTTACATAAGAAACTCATAAGTCATGACAATACAATTTTTCTAGAAGTCAAATTAATTTTTTTTAAGGTTTTAAAAAAATACATCATTTAACAAGAACAAAGCAATAAAATCGAAAAAAAAACCGACCTGGTCTGGCTCGGTTCAAACGGGCTGAGTCACAGGTTTTTGATAGAAACCCAGCCGAGTCGAACCGGCTCGTACCAATTTTTATGCGAGACTGATCCAATTAGTGACTTGAACTGGTTTCATGATTGTTTCATTAGTTTTCTAGTTGAACTAACCAATTCGAGTTGGTTTTTATTACTATAATTAGAAGGTGGAGCTTAGGAATTTCAAAAGCCATAAATTTGTGAAGTTTAGAATGGATCCCACACTTTAAAAATATAAAAAAATATGTACTATATAATGCAATAATTATTATTTAAAATTCCTAATGAGTGCCATAAACTGGGCATATTATTTGACTAAGGTATGCATGCTAACTCTTTTAAGAGGTACTAGTCAATTTTTTTTGTTTGATAATTTCGAAAGCTTAACTATTTTACATTTAACTTTTAAAAGTTAGTGAGCGCCTATTATCGTTCCATTTTGGCTATTATCACTTTTATTATCACTAATATTTATTTATGTTCACTAGAATATTCTTATTTTATAATTAATTTAACAATTTGACAATAAAACATATCTTACATTATATATAAGTTGGCTTACCAATTCTCGTTTTTACCTATATAATATAATCATATAAGTTCAATTTCATTTTTTTTTATAAATGGGTATGTCATATTTTCATTCGATCAACATGTCTTAATTAAAAAATTAGAGAAATTTTTTAAACTGATACATTAATTATAGTAGTTTTTCAATAAGATACATTAACATTAGAGAAATATTTTAAAAACAAGAATATGTATTGATTATAGAATTATAGAAAATTTTTAAAAAGATCCGTTAGTTATATAATTTTTTTAATAAGATACGTTATATTTAATATTTTCATTTATATTTATATATTATTTTTTGCAAAGCTTTCTTAAAACAATAGTTACCTAAACAATATATCAATAAATGTTTTTTTTTTTAAAGTAAGAATAAATAACAATAAGAGTTTAATATCTATATATTGATAGTGAAAATTATCAAAGTTTAAAAATATCTTAATTTTATGTATCAAATTACCTTATTTCTTAATTTAACAATATGAACACAGAAAAAATATATTGATAATAAATGGTCAATCATAGTAAGCTATGGCACCATTTATTTATTTATCAATTTTTTAACTAAGATACTAGGGTGACAGGGGTGGGGATAAGAATTGAACACATGATCTCCCTTACCTCATTAGGACGTGTAAAATTTTACTACTATATTATGGGTTCACTTTCTTATTTATTTACTAATTTTAAAATTATATAAATGTTATGTGTTATAAAAAATAAGATATGTAATTATATATCACAATTTATTATTTCGCCTTTGTTGTTATTCATTTTATTTATTGCTGTATAAAAAATACTCAAAATTATATATTATTCAGATAACTTGTTTAAAAAAAGAACTTAATATTTGAATTTAAATAATTATATCTAATGAACTAGTTCAAAACATATAATATTTGAAATTGTACATCTTACTTCGCAAACCGCTTTTAATTGTATTGTTTCACGCAAGACTTTTTTTAACTAAACATGTTAATCTCTAAATTGCACAAATTGTTTCATTATCTGCTTAAAAATTTAAATAGTATTATATAAATTTACTCCTAACGTGTATGTATATATACACACACAAATAAGCCCCGTAAATTGAACGGATTGGCATCCGTATACATTGTAATTGGATATTATTTAATTAAATAAGTGACTAAAATCAAATGAAGTTCAATGGGCAGTGTTGCGTAAACATAAAATAATACTACACAGCATAGCACCAAAAAGAGAACATAATAATACACATTGATCAACTAGCACACACAGATGAGCACTCATGCCACAAGTTGTTTATTATGCTATACAGATATATAATTTCGACAAGTGCGTTTTGCAGGGAGTCATGGTGGAAGGTTTTAATTTGTTAAACGGATTCTATTCCGTGTGTTGAATCATCACCACTCGGATGATCACGGGCTTCTGAAGTAGAATCAGGTGATGAAGCGGTGCGGAACAAATATTTCTGACTGTATGCTTTAGCCATTGAAATGGGTCTTTTCCAAATAAGAGGCGTCTCGGATCGGAGACGAGCAATGCCAACAAAGTAGCAATGGCCGTGATCAAGAACAGCCCTGAATAGCTGTAAGCGTTGAGACTGCTCGCGCTTGAACTACCCGAAGACGACGTTGGCGCAGAATAT
This sequence comes from Dalbergia cultrata, assembly GCA_031216105.1. NCBI lineage: Eukaryota > Viridiplantae > Streptophyta > Magnoliopsida > Fabales > Fabaceae > Dalbergia > Dalbergia cultrata. The sequence continues at coordinate 55,114,050 of CM062347.1, forward strand.
TGGTCATGCCGTCCTTCAATATTATTGCCAAAATATTTTTCCCCGATCTTGTCCATTGCATCAGTCTCAGTCACATTCAAGATGGCTCTTGAAAAGGCAGCGGTGAGATTAGAGCCTCTCGGGAATCCCTGAAAGCAATAAATAAATTATTATAAAATTAAGATTTTTCCTTTGTCAACAGAGAGGCAGATACGATCCCTTTGTTTAATCAATGATTGTAAGCTAATTTTTAGTTTGATTTAAAAATTTTGAATTAGTAAAATTTCAAACTCATTCTTAATTATAAATAATTAAAAGGTGTTAGGCAATATTCTTGAGATTTATAAAGATATCAGAAAAATCTCTAATAATAATAATAATAACAGCAGTGGTACAAATAGATATATGCCGATATTATTTATGTATATATAACTAAAAAATTGTTACATGACAAAAATATATGGTAGAACTAAAATTAGGATACTTATGGGATAAAATGAAATGATATAGTTCACTTATTCAGTCAATATAGTTAATAATTATAGAGAAAACCATAAATTACAATTGGTACTTCAAGACAGGAATAATTGTTATAATCCATAACTTTGTTTATGTACTCTTATGTGGTGAATGAATTATAATCCATGACTTTGTTTATGTATTCTTATGCAATGAATGAATCCTTTTGTTCTTCAATAATAAGCAAGTGTCATGTGTTTTAACACATCCACTCTGTATAATTTTATTTGAGCTGTATAGCATGACTCATCATAATTATATAACATCATATATTTAAATTCTAAGAAATTTTTTGGTTGCTAATATTTTTTTAAAAGTAATTAGCATCCAATTAAATCAACATGAAAATTTAATAGAGCTGGAAAAGTAATTTTTGTGTAGAAGCTGCATTTTTGTGAAGAAGCTGCATATATAGTTATTGTGCAGCTAGCAGTAATATAAAGTGAGAATTATTCGTACCAACAATTCAAATATCAAGTTTACAAGATATTTTGTGAACTCTCTGCAAAGTGCAAACTACGACCAGAAGAGAGCGAGACACTTACAAAACCAAGTCCAACTGTTGGACAGATTAGGCCAGACATCATGTAATTGGATCCGAATTTCTGAAGGTAGAGTTTAAGGAAGGGAACTTCATCGAATATTGCTGCAACACCCCCACCATCGCTTCCAATCTTTAGAGCATGGTGATATTCAGAAGTGCTGCTATAAGCCCTCAGCTTGGATGGGTTGAACTTATGCCGCCGTACCAACACATCATAAACAAAAGAGCCAGTTTGATATCCAACATAATAACCCCCTTTTCTTAGATCATCTACGTTGAGAAAATTTGTTTGTAGCTGCTCCAGGGTCAACATAGACGTCAAGTTTGCAGTGTAACTTTACCTAAGGACGAACGCCAATACAAACCAAACCACCAACACAAATCTCGAGCAATTCTTGGCGACTCCCTCTCCTCAAAAGCCCAAATTTTAAATCAACAATTTACTATCATCAAATAAAATTCTCACATATATACATGATTTTTGAAGTTGTGAGACAGAAGGAATCACATTTTAGTTTGCTAAAATGATAATATGTGATTTGATTGTGTAAAAAAGATTTATATACTATCAACACATTAAAATTAAACTCATTATTGACATGGTATGATCTTGTTTTTTTAATCGCGTGTAGCTTACTATATTTATTGAGAATAGCAAACTAAAGGTGAGTTTCATTAATGAGTGAAGTCTGTATTTATACAACAGTATTGGCCCTTAACCGGCGGTTGCATAACTAACTGTCATAATTCTAACTCTGGTACATTAAAATCTAAATAACTATAAGTTCTAACTAACAAAGCAATAAGGGCTTTGATATCCATGCCCAGCATTGGTTAAAGTTTTCAAAGTAAAATTTTTTTTATTGAAAAACAAAATTTTTAAGTTATCGATACATTCAATAATACTGGTTAGCAAAACCGAAACAATAATATTGTAATAATATGACCAAGATAAACCTTAGGCGTTACATATATAATTCCATTCCATATTAGAATGGCGGGTCAAACCACACCTTAAAAGTTAGTTTAATATGTAAAATAAAAAATTTCTCTGATAATTGTAATGGGTAAGTCATGTGCTGATTGATATGGGACTCAACAGTTTAATTATTACTGAATTTAAATGCGATATATAAGTTAAAATCAATATATAGCATTACTTTCATTCCGGGAAAAGGGCTTGAGATATTGGAATCCATAAGATGGTTATCGGGCTGAACCGTCGTTGAATTAAAACATGTATTAAAAGGATAAATTACATGTATTAACTTTCCCGAAATAAAACATGTATTAAAAGGATAAATTATAGAGAATTCTCATTAAATTTGGTGAAATTTACTCCTCTCTGTGTATTTAAATGTCTCTGAAATTCCCTGCATGCACAGTTTATTCTGCGATAAAGTAATTGTTGATTTTGTAAACTTATAGGAGGGTAGTGTACTGATTTCATAGATATATGAACTTTTTTAGTAAATTTTATAACAGAAGAGAGACAAGTTAAATTTTACTCGAACTTAGCAGAGGTGAGTGTGATTTGTCCCACAAACTATAAAGTATATGACGTGTAAATGAGGGAATGTAATTAAGTTACTAACCTTTTTTTGGGGGACCAGTTGGACAAGTGAATCGTATGTTCCAGCGCTCTCTTCCGATTCATCAACATAAGGTTCAAATTGCAGTGAAACTTTGGAAGGTAAGAGGTTCGATACGGCTTTGAAAACATCGATGCAATATCCAGTGACATTATAGTTCTTTTCATGAGGGTCCCAAACTACCTGCACAAATTGGGTGAAACCATCTTTCTAAGGTACCCCTACTCGCAAGTTGATCACTTCCATGGATGTTGCATTTAATCCACTTCCAGTTTGTATCTGCAGCTGCGTCGCAAGTAAATAAATCAGAAGCCAAGAGAAAAGGCGTAACAAGCCCCTGGCCATCTTATATATAATTAATATCAATGATGATCTTAACTAACTGTGGCAACAGTAGTTTGTTTTTATCGCGGTCCTCTTTATAAACAGATCAAGTTTCAGTTGGAGACTGATGGATTTGAATTTGCTAATAACTGAATTAATAACTAATTAAAGAAAATCTGTTAATTGAAATGGTCTTGTGACATACGTGCACCCCCATGTATGGCTTCACATGAGACATGACAAAGATTGAAAATTGACATACAGTTTGACCATTTATTATAAAAACACTAATATTATGGTAAGAAGAAGTAAGAACTGATTTTCCGAGCAACTTCAGTAACCATATGATTTAAAGATTTTTTATTTTAATTCTAATTTTATATATCACAAGTCAAACAAAAAGAGGGTTTATAGCTTCAAAATATTCAGATGAAGATATAGAGAAGTCAAAAATATCTGATCTTGTTTATTATATACATGGCAGCATCTAAATGGATAGCTATATATCTATGACATTTACTTCTTGGTAGTCAAGGCTTTAACCTTAGGCTTCTACATGTGCAGTGTGCATCACACTAAGTCAAGGCGAACCCAGCCAAATAATTGAGAGCATCTTTCTTTCATCATCTCAACCCATAGTTAGAGAATTTAATTTATTATAAAACATGTTGATGAGACATATTTTATTACATTAAATCTATATTATTTGACTTTTCTATATTTTTAATCTTTTTTTGGTATACATGGAAAACCTTTTTTCATTTTTTCACGTCGATACTCTGATTAAGTTACATAAAAATATGTGAAAGCTTAACAAGCATTTAAAGAGTGGTGTATCGCTAATAATTTTTCTTTCTTGACAAGATTAGAATTAATTATAAGTTTCTGAGACGCAGGTGGCAAAGTTTACTTCTACAGGAAGGCACAAAAGTAAGAAATTAAATCTGTCATTGAATATACATATATTATTATAGACTATAATTAAACAGTCATCCGTGTGTTCACATCATATATAAAAATAGTAATTTTAAATTGGAACCCATTTAGCAAATGATAAGTATAAAATAAACTTGTATTTTGCAAATATAATTTTTATAACTTTAAGCTTACACCACTTAATAACTTATACACAACAACTTTTAACTAATTTTTTAGCCAATTAATTACTTCACTATCACTGTTAGGATTCATATTAGAATATAATAGCATAATTATATATACCAATTACTTCACAGTATCAAATGGCATAGAAATAGATATTCCAACTCTTCCGCTCGTTGCTCGTGAACACACAATCAAACCAACTATTAAAATTTGATTTAGGGTCCTTTGCAATAACCCACTCAATGCCCCACCAATTATAACAGAACGCCCATATCCTCCAAGAGAAATCACAGGTAAAGAACAAATGTGACAAAGATTTTTCCTCAACCCTACAGAACACATATATGGAATCAATACCATTGATAATGTTCAAACGAGATAAGCGATGTTTGGTATTAATTCTCCCAATTAGAACAAACCAAACCAACAACTTTGCCTTCGTGGAACATTCCCATGCCAAACTCTGTACAAGCTAGGATCAAAATGACTATTTTCACAACATACCTGGAAATATTTGTCAACAAAAGAATGGATAGAGAACTAGTTAAAAGAATGAAAACACCAAACTACACTATCAAGGACATTTGGCCGTAACTGAACCTGACTGATGAGATTATTCAAATCATTCAACAAAGATAATTCCCATTGAAAAAGATTTCTCCTCCAGTTCAACTTCCATACCCACAATTCACCTAGCCACTCACCATACTGTACAATAATTGTCTCTTTTTGTAAAGATATTGAATATAATCTTGAGAACAAATCCATCAAATTAACATTCCCAATCCACACATCATCCCAGAACCAGGTATGACAACCATTACCAATTATTTTTCTAAACCCATCTACCACCATAGGACAAATAGAAACATCGGCTCCATCCATCCTACTTATCGCACCCCATAACCCACCCTTTGTTGACTTCATTTGATCAAAGACTGGTCTAGTACTACCCAAGTTGTGGCAAGAACACATAATTCGTTTCCAAAAGGCATTACTTTCCACTGAGAAATGCCACCACCATTTAAAAATCATAGTTGTGTTTGTAATTACCAAGCTCCTAACCCCAAGACCACCCCATTTTTTGGGTTTCTGGATCACTCCCATCTAACCAACGGGGTCACACTCCTATTACGTTTCTCTCCCCAAAAGAATCTATTCTGAAGGGATATATTCTTTCTAGCAACACCTTTTGGCATTCTAAAGATCTCTAAGTAGTACATTGGAAGGCTATTTATTAGAACAACTTTAATCAAAATCAATTTTTTGGCCCTCGAAAGCATATTGCTTTTCCACCCACTCAACTTTTTCTTTATCCTTTCAATGACTAGGGCCCAAGTACAATTCTTTCTAAGGTTGGCTCCAAGGGGGATGCCTAAATACTTAAATGGAAGAGACATAACTTGGCATTTTAAAAGAGAGCTTGCCTTATTAACCAAAATGTCATCACAATTTAATGGAACAAGGGCAGATTTACTATAATTAATAGATAGCCCTGACATAACCCCAAACTAATCCAAAATTCCTCTAACATTAAGGAGACTTCCTTCTCAGCAGGGGCAAAGAGAAATATATCACTCGAAAACCGTAAATGAGATACACAGGTATTTTGGTTACCCACCCTGACCCCTTAAATCAAACCAACATCCACTGCTCTTTCCAACAATCGATTTAGGACCTCAGCAATAAGGACAAACAGAAACAGGGATAAAAGATCCCTTTGTTTCAAACCTTTTTCCATCTTAAAAGGTTTAGTGGCGCATCTATTAACAATTATGGACATTTCAGCTGAGGACATACAACTCCTAATCCAACTACACCAAACACAGCCAAAACCCATTTTGTCCAAGACCTGGTCCACTAAAACCCATTTTGTCCAGGATCTGGTCCACAAAAACCCATCTAACAGAATCAAATGCCTTACAAAAATCCAGTTTAAGCAACAAAGCTTTGTTCTTATGCTTCTGAATCCAATGGACAACCTCATTCGCAATTAAACCCCTATCTAGGATCTGTTTACCCTGGACAAACGCAGACTGTGACTCCCCCACTAACCTATCCATGACACCCCTCATCCTATTGACCAGAATTTTTGAGATTACCATATAAACACATCCAATCATGCTAATAGGTCTGTAATCCTTCACTTCACATGCCTCATCTTCCTTTAGGATTAGAGTCACCCATGTCATGTTAGCTTTTCTAGGCATCACCCTAGACATGAAAAACTCTTCCACACATTTAAGGAACTCTTTGCTCACAAACTCCCAGCTTCTTATAATGAAATTAAAATTAAAACCATCTGAACCTGGGACCCTAGAGGAACCACATTCCCAGATGGCCTTTTTAATCTCATCCGATGAGGGAATAGATTGAAGGCTTCTTGCTTCTTGAGCTGAAATCTGTTTTACCAAATTTTGTTCAAAATCAATGATTGGTCTCTCCTTTTGGTGGTAAAGGTTTTTGAAATAACCCTTCACTTCGGCCTTAATAGCCCTTGATGACCTAAACCTTCTCCGATCGCTCCTAATTTCAACCCTTCTTCGATCCCTCCTAATTTCAACCATCAACTTTTCCCCATGCCTAATAGAAGCCATAGAGTGAACGTACTTTGTATTTCTATCTTTTTCTTTTAGCACTCCATCCCTAGACTGTTGTCTCCAATAACAATCTTTCCTATTATAGCATTTTCAAGTTGTGCTTTTGAGGCATTAAATCTTGATACACTCACTTCCTCTTCAATCCCCTCCTCTGAGTTTCTAGACACTGCTTCTATTTCATCTTCAAGCACATTATCCTTGACTAGAAATTACCAAACACCTCTTTGTTCCATTTTTTTAAGGGATTCCTCAATAATTGTATTTTTTTTCAATAAACCAACATTCCCTTTATTCTTCCATTCCTCTTCTAAGAATTTCAAGAATTTAGGATAGGATAATCACATATCTAAACTTCTGAAAGGTTTCAGGCCCCAATCAATCGACTCTGATTGGATCAACAAAGGAACATGATCCGAAAAGGAACAATTAAGGCCCGATACTCTGAGATTATTAAGAATTTGTAACCAAATAGGATCCACAAAAATTCTATCAATCCTATTTCAAGACTGGCCTCTCCTCCATGTGTATTTCCTCCCAACTAATGGTAGTTCTATAAAGCCCATATCGTCAATCCAATCTGAGAATGTCTCCATATTTCTAGACACACTTAGGCATCCCTTCCTCTCCTTAGGGTAACGAACTTCATTAAAAGCAAAGGGACACCAACTACATGTTTAATCTCAACCAGTTGTTGACACAACCTAATTTTATCCTTTCCCTGATAGTAACCATAACAAACACCTATGGAAACTTCTTTCTGTAAGTTCCTAAAAAAAGCTTTAACACATACATACCCATCTATCACCTTGAAAATAGTTTCATTTAATAGAACTATTTTATCCCATATACAGAGAATATCCCTACTCCTACCTTGGGCGTCAACCACCATCCAACCAACATCATCTGAATCCCACAAATTTCAAATATCATAATTAACCTAACCTACTTTATAGTTTCTATCAAACCTACAAATGCAGTGATAAATACCCTCACAAGTTTCTGGACCTCACTCCTCTTTGCCCTACCCCCTATTCCCCTCAAATTCCAACATAAAATTTCATTTATTAAGAGAGAACTCACCTTTGCTGATGACTTTTTGTTTTTGTTTCTTTTTCTTGGCCTATTTTTTCTTGGATCTTCTCCCCCCCCCCCCGATCTATCAACAGCCTGGTCCTCAGTCAATGCCTTAATCACCGCATCCTCATGGCAAGATGACAGCCTAATCTGGCGGCTAATTGCCCAAGCCTTGTGGGGATCTGGATCAGATATAAGGGATTCAGACTTCAACATCTCGGCTTTGTCATCACAACATTGGTCATCACTTCCATTAACTCCGCCATTTCTTCCCATCTCGTCGACCTAATCACACAAGGCTTAAGGGAAGGAACTCGAAACATAAGGGATTGAGTTCGCCTCATTTGAGCCAGGACACCATTCTTCATATCTAGGTGGCTTTGATTGGGCTGAATGACTCGGGCAATTAGAGTTATTAGGTGACAAGAGAAGTGGCCTCGGTGCTCTTTCAATTAAACAAAGATTGGACCTTTTGTTGCCAAGGCCCAAAGATGCAATAACATCCTCAGTGCTTTGTAGATTGGAGAGGATATGCTATATGATTTTTTCTTTGGTATTTTCACGTTAAAATTTCATGTTCCATTTTATTTTGGTTTTACACATTTATTATTATTGCACTGTACCAATTGGTAGATTTAATTCTATCAGATTTATTTTGGTACTCATTGCATACATTGGTATCATTTAATTACACTATTGAATTACATTATATTATAATATGTTGTGCAATGGCAGACTTAAAAGGCAAAAATAGAGTGACACAAAATAAATATTCGGGGGCGTAAAATAAATGATATCAGGAATTTACGTGGTTCGGCTTAAAGTCTACGTCTACGGGCAAAGGTGACAACTAAATATTTTACTATAGAAATATGATGGAGATACAAAAGGTGGGCATACTCTACTCAACCTAAATCCCAAATATACCCAGAATACATCTCATTATTTTTCTCACTAGTGTATATTCTTAACTCACAAAAGAGTATAATTTATATAGAATAAATAATTCTACTTTATTATTAAAAGGGAGGAGAAGTTTTGTTGTTGTCTTGATACAAAAAATGACTTGCTGATACTGGCTTTTATAGTTGTCTTGTGCATGGCATGCCACTAGTGCTCCTTCAAGTTTGTCAACGACCATTGTGTAAGTTTGGTGACTTCCTGCCTACATTTGTGGAAAATTTTCATCTTGATTTAAAGTCTCTGCTCCACTGAAAGTTGGATGGACTTTATGTTCATTTGCATGTTGCCAAAAGTCTTGAAAAGCAAGCCATCAAATTTGACATAATAAATATTATGTTAAATTTTATAAAATTTGGGCAATAAGTATATAATTAAATAATCAATATTTAGTCATCATATTTTCAAAAAATAAATTATTCGTCAAAATAGAGTGAAAGGGTAAAGAATCAATTTTTTATTTTTAAATTACAAAATATTTTATAAATTTGATTTACTTAATAATAATTTTCAATCCAACATACATAATCCGAAAGATGAAAATATATGTGTGTGTGTGTGTGTGTGTGTGTGTGTCTATATATATATGTGTGTGTAAGATGATATTGAATAGAGTAGGCAAGGTTTTAGAGACTAATTTATATATATTAATTATGTAAAATAATTGTATGTTGTCAAGGGATTAAATTTTAAGAGTTTGATAAATTATGGTAAATAATGATTATCCATTCTCAAGACTTGAACCTAAAAAATTTTATTCGAATATTAGGGTAGTTGCCACTTAATTTGACCAATCTCTCATTGTTTACTTTTCTTTTTTTTAACAAAGATAGGCAAGCTTTTATTAATGAGTAAAGCATAAAGTAGGTCCCATAGGACACAAGCAAACAAGAAGTAGGGAATTCCCAATATCACTACTAAAAGTAGGAAAATAGAATATTATTAAACTAAAGAAAAGGTAGAGATAAGGCTGATTGAACTTCATCTAATAGCTGAATCGTAGACTGTGATGATTCTTGAGCTGAGATGGTAAGATTCTCGAAAGTCTTCTTATTTCTAGCTTTCCATATTATCCAGCAAGTAATAACTAGTAAATTTGAGATCCTTTCGCTTTCATTTTGTCTCTGAATATTAGTCATAGCTTGGATCCACCAGTCCCCAAAGTGCTTATGAGTATCATTCACACTGATTTGGTCTAATGAGAGCGCTTTCTAGACTTCAACAGCTTGATTACAGTGGAGGAGACAATGAACTACTGATTCTGGTTGAGTACTACATCTGGAACAAACATTCACAATATTAGGAATTCTCCTCTTGATAACCTCCTTTACTAGGATACCTTCATGTACTGCCTTCCAAATAAAAATTTTAATCTTGTGCAGCACTTTCAGTCCCCAAACACTCCTCCAAATGCTTTTGATTCTCATGTGGACTAGGTATGCGTCCAAAGGGGAATGATAAAAATCATATGCTATTTTGCATCCTGAAGCAACAATATACTCACCCCATTTATGATGTTTCCAATTAGGGCTATCTGATGTTCCTGAGGGGGAGATTGCCAAGATGGTGTTGGCTATTAAAGCAGGGAATTTAGCACTTATCAGCTGCTCATTCCAAGTGTTATCAGGTACGAGGAGGTTCTGCACCAGAAATATTCTATCATCTGCAGGGTTCTCTCTAGGTATTGTGAAAGGGTACGAGCCATGGGTCTGTGTAAACTTTGATTTTAGAGCTATCACCTACCTTCCAATAGAGTCCTTTCTCTAACACCTTCCTTCCTTCTAATAGACTTCGCCAAGCCCATGATGGGTTGGAGCCTGGTTCATCTGTCATGAAATCCCCTATTCTGAAGTATTTTCCTTTTAAACACTTTGAAGAATAAAAATGTTTGTGCAGTCATCAGTCTTCATCCTTGTTTTGCTAATAAGGCTAGATTCATTGCATGTAAGTCTTGGAAACCCAAACCACCTTTAGTTTTGCATCTGCTTATCTTGTCCCAGCTAATCCAAGCTTGTTTTCTTTCAGATTCTTTTTGACCCCACCAGAAGTTTGTCATCATTTTGTGCATTTCTGTTAAGAGAGCTCTGGCAGTTTAAAGCATGCTAAAGAGTATATTGGTATCGCTTCCCCGATTGTTTTGAGTAGGACATATCTTCCTCCAGTAGATAGTAAAGTTCATTTCCAACTTCACAACTTTTTACTCACTTTCTCTTTAAGAAGAGCAAAAGTTGCTTTTTTGGATCTGTGTATAGTAGAGGGAAGGCCTAGATACTTGTCTTGGGTTCCAACATGATGAATATTTAATCATCTAGCCAGCTGTGATCGGAGTCTGTGTGGGGTCACTACTAGAAATTCATTAAATAGTGACCGATTTTGTGACCAAAATAAATCGGTCACTAAAATGATAAATTAGTGACCGAATTAGTGACCAATTAAGCTATCAGGAAAAATGAAAAGAATGGAAAAAATCGGTCACTAAATCAAATTAGCGACCGATTTAGTGACCGATTTTTAATTATACCAGAAAACCTTGCCTTCATAAAAATCAGTCACTAAATCGGTCACTAAAATTTCAATTAGCGACCGATTTAGTGACCGATTTTCATTTATATGATAAAACCTTTATTTCCTAAAAATTGGTCACTAAATCGGTCACTAATTGAAATGTTAGTGACCGATTTAGTGACCAATATTTATTTATACTAGAAAACCTTTCTTTTATAGAAATTGGTCACTAAATCGGTTACTAATCGAAATATTAGTGACCGATTTAGTGACTGATTTTTATGAAATAAAGGTGTTATAGTATAAATAAAAATTGGTTACTAATATTTTAATTAGTGACTGATTTAGTGACTGAAATTTCTTATATGAGGAATCCTTTTTCACAATAAATCAGTCACTAAATCGGTCACTAAATTATTAATTTGTGACCGATTTAATGATCGAAACTTCTTATATTAAGAACCCTTTTTACATAATAAATCAGTCACTAAATCAGTCACTAAGTTAAAAATAGTGACTGAGTTAGTAACTGAATTTTCGGTCACTAATCCTATCAAGATAAAGGAAAACCTAGCGTCCCAAATCCCCCATTTTAGTTGCCTCCCCTTTCCCCAGTACTGGATCTCTGCCTCCCAACCGCCCCCTTTACCCTCTTCTGTCCCAACTACAAGCACACTCTCCCTAAGCCCGAGCCACCGCCTTCACCGTGAGCGCCTCCTCCTTCGCGGTCCTGCGCGTCTCTGCTCTTCTGCTCGCTATGGTCTGGCCGCTCAGTGCTCCACTCACCCTGATCTGCCGGCGATGTAGCTGGTGGCCGCAGAACACGCTTTTGTGACGCAAGCTGAGAAATCGATTACTCCTTCCCCAGATCAGGTAAAGTGGGACTACAGAGGGCAGAGGAAGATAATCCCGCTCGGGCAGTGGGTCCCCAAAGTGGCGGTCGATGCTTACATGGCGTCCAACGTGGTTCTCGCCGGACAAGTCATCACTGTCTGGGATGGAGCCTCCGTGTGGGTCGGCGCCATCCTCTGCTGTGATCTCAACAAGATCACCGTCGGATTCTCCTCCAATGTTCAGGAGCGCTGCGTTATTCACGCTACTTGGTCCTCTCCCACAGGTTAGGTTTTCACTTTTCTTTTTTTCATTAGGTTTTCTTTTTTTCCGCTGCAATTGCTCTTGATTTTAGTTCGCTTTGTTTGGTTGCTATGGAAGTGCGACATGGGAAAGAGGGGAAATTGTTGTTAATCTATTTTATCTTTGCTCTCGCTCTCTGTAATTGAAATAAGATATGTTGGTAATGGAAAACAACTTAGCTACTGCAATAAGTTTTATATCAATATGTTGGTAATGCACCATGATAGCCATTTGGAATTTTAGCGGGAATAGAACAAAGGAACATTTGGCTAGTGTTGTAGTGTTTTCTTGCTTGCTGATGGTCACACTTCACTTTCTCTTTTGTCTAGCCTAGTTAATATGGTTTTATCTTATGGTCACCACTTATATTATGAAACATGTTCTCATTTGGAATTGGGTGCTTCTGTAAACATGTTCTTCATTTAGAATTGGGTGCCTTTGTAAAGAGGAACAAATAATTTTAACTACTATTGTCTGAATTTCCACTAATTTCTGTTAGATATATAAAGACCAAAATCTTGATGGTGGGAACGTATTGCGTACCAGTGAGCAAATAGTTGAGGGTGGAGATTGCCCATTTATCTATCAATTAGCTTGGTTGGGAAGTTTTTGTTGTAGATTTGATAATATTCCTCCCGGAGACTATGTTGTTGATCTTCATTTTGTGGAGATCATTAATACAAATAGGCCAAAACGAATGAGGGTATTCAATGTATACATATAAGAAGAAAAGACAAGTTTTTTCCCACAAAAGAGAATTATATTTCTATGCAAATTTGACATTTATATGATGAAAGCTCAAACTCCTTTCTATTGAAACAATATGGCAGGTTCTATCTGAATTGGATATCTTTGCAGTTGTTGGAGCCAATAAGCCAGTGCAGTTGATTGACTCAAGGGTTTCTGTGAAGGATAATGGGATAATTCTCATAAGATTTGAAAGTATAAATGGAAACCTTGTCATCAGTGGGATTTCCATTAGGAGAGCAGCAATGTCGTCAGGTACTTTATTTCAGTTTAGTGTGCTTGATTAATTTCCAAGTGGCATATCCATTATACTCAACAGCTTGCCGTCTACTCTGTCAATGATTTTAAACAGCTCTACAAGTGACAATTGATTATATTAAATGCAACTGTTGTGAAACGCAAACTGAAATTCCTTCATCACAGGTTAGACATGCATCCTAGTATATAAGTGGCAGTAAAGTGTGAAGTGCCATAAACTCATAACATTTTGCTTTTCTTGCTTTTCATTGTTGCTACCTCTGTTATTCTAGATAAAGTTGAGTTTTTAGCACATTGAGTAAGCCTATGCATTGTTCATACTTCAAGATCAAAAGGCTATTGTAGTTTTGTTTTTAAAGTCATTAAAACAAAACTTTATCTGTGGGTTGCTTTATATCTCATTCTAATGAAATATTCATTCTCATCTTTGTATGTCTTTTTTTTTTTGTCTCTCAGTCTCTGCTTCCAGATTACCAGCGGCTACTGAGTTCCATGCCTTCTCGTAGATTAAATACATCAAAGCTTATAGAAAACAGCGGTGATTGCTCTTTGATATATTTGTGGTTATCATTTATAGAACATTTTTTGACTTAGCTATTTGTAGTTTTGATGCTTTAAGGATTCATGTAATAGTCTATTTAAAATTTTGAATTGTTATATCTGAGTCTTTGGAATCATTATTGGCTGTAGGATTGTCATAAACTGTGGCTGAGAATTGCGTTAGAATACATAGTTTGTTGCATTTGTGGCTGAGATTCTCATGCATATCAAAAGTAGAAAATAATATTCTATGTTTAACTATAGTTATTTTGTTTATGATAATATTACAACACTGTAAATCTCAATATAAGCACACTTTTAATATCAACATTTATAAACCAGAAAAATTGAATTAAGTTGTGATTACCAAATGGTTTAATTTCTAAACTAATTAACATATTATGATGGAAAAAACCAAGCAATTTGTCCTGATGATATATTTATTTATTTCTGATATGATCACGTTTCACACATTTTTTCTCATATCAAAATTTCTCAAATTAGACTTATATTGGTACTTTTCTTTGTGCCTCTGTTACCAATTTTTTGAACTAAATTAAAAAAACTTACAAATGTTGATATAAAACTTTACTGTCTTCTTATGATACGTAGATGAAATTAACATTTAACTAGTTTCATTAAGGACAACTTTATTGTCTTCTTACTTGCATAAGTTCTCTCTTGCATAATGATTTTGATAGCATATTATATTCTCTCATGCTTGTAGGTGAGGTTCTTATCAACTTCTGGACAACAGTTGTTACTCAGACGGTATCCTGTTATAATGAAAGCCTGAGAATCCTGACCCTTGCAAGTGGAACAGAGTGAAATGTGATCCAAAGACCAAGAGAGTGACACATATGAGTTTCTACTTCTATAATGATCTTGACATTTCTTGTCTAGCACTTGCTACGGATAAACAAGTTTTTTGATTGACTGGTGCACATCTATTTTTTTGGGGTAAATTGACTATTGATTTTATCATGTTGGTTGTGTACTTGTGTATTTATTACTATACCAAACCAGACTTCTATGAAACATTGTTGGAAAATTTTCAGTGTGTTGGAAACATTATATTTTAAGTTAGACTTTAATTTCTGCAAAGCATAAGCAAATGCATTGTTCGAATTCTTGCAGGTATTACTGGTTATATATTTTAAGTTAGACTTATATGCATTGTTTGTTTGTGTATAGATATATAATTTTTTGTTTGATGATATATATTTAAATTTTAAAAGTGAGATTTAAAAAAATTTAAATTTATCTTTTTTTTTTTAGGGATCACACATTAGTGACCGATATATCGATCACAAAAATAGTGACCGATATATCGATCACAAAAATTAGTAACCGATATATCGGTCACAAAAAGTACACCAAACCAGCAACTAATATTGGGGGTATCTAAGAAAATCGGTCACAAGATTTAGTGACCGATTATTTCGGTCGCTAATTTTTTAGCAACTATGGTTTTAGCAACTTCTGTTTTCGGTCGCTAAATCGGTCACTACCAGATTTAGCAACCGATTTCATGAAATTAGTGACCGATTTTTCGGTCACTAATCACTAATTTTTTTGTAGTGGGTGTTGGCACTGAAAAAAACTGCTGACTTATGAAGATTGATCTTTTGGCCACTGTGTTGTTCACACTCATGGAGCATCTCTAGTATGTTATCACATTGAGCCAGAGAAGCCCGATTAAAGAGTAGAGAGTCATCAGAAAATAGCAAGTGGTTAATGGATGGACAATGGCTACCAATTTTAATACCTTGAATTCTCCTACTATTCTCTGCCTGTTGAAGTAAGAAAGAAAAGCCTTTTACACACAGTAGAAAAAGATATGGGAATAGAGGATCTCCTTGGCGGATACCTCTATTGGGTTTGAAAAACCTATATGGTTGGCCTTCCACAATGATGGAGTAGGATACAGTTGTAACACATTCTTGGGTCCATTTGATCCATTTCTTGTCAAACCCCAACTTGCTCATTATAAACCATGGAAAACTCCATTCAACCCTATCATATGATTTTATCTAGCTTGAGGGCCATTTCACATGAGTTACCTCCTTTCTTGTTCTTCAGATAATGTATGCATTCATGGGCAACTAGTACATTATCAGAGATTAGCCTCCCTTTCACAAAATCACTCTGCTTGGCACTAACGATTCTATTCATGTATTTTTGCAATCGGTGGACCAAAATCTTTGAGAAAATTTTGTAAAACACAGAGCACAAACTAATCGGCCTTATGTAGGTCATATCTTTAGTATCACTTACTTTTGGAATTAGGCATATCGGGGTATGATTGAAACTTTTTAGAATTCATCCTCCAGTGAAAAAACTTCAAATTGCTATCACTACATCTTCACTGACAAACTCCCAATAAATTGAAAAAACTTTGCATTAAAATCATCATCTCCAAGAGCACTCTCTGGATCAACTAAGAACACAACTCTTTTAACCTCCTGTGCTGAAATTGGTCCTGTGAGCCATTTATTCATGTTACTTGTTACTTTGGGCCTCAAATCTTCAAAACAACTTCTTAAATCAGTAGGGTTGCTAGTGGTGAACAAGTCCTGGAAGTAGGCTGCTGCAATATCTGTGATTTCCCCAGGTTTTGGAAACTCAATCCCCATGTTCATTTAAAAGCCCGTGAATTATGTTTCTTTTGTTCCTTATTTGGCATTTGGAATGGAAGAACTTTATATGCTGATCACCCCACTTGAGCCATTTCACTCTTGATTTTTCTTTCCAGAACCTTTCTTCCTGAATATAAGTCTCTTGTAATTCCTTTTCTATGTTCAATATTATATTGAGATTTGCTGTCTCACCACTATTTTTTAACCCCCTAGCTCCTGCTTCAGTTCCTCAATTTTGTCTGCAGAATTTGAACTTCCTCTTCTTTGCCATTGCATTAAAGCATGGTGGCACTGTTTCAGTTTGTGAAAGAGATGAAACATTGGAGAGCCAACCACCTCAACACCCCAAGCTTCAGTGATAATCTCCTTCGCTTCATTTGAATTACACCAATGCTCCTAGAATTGGAATCTTCTTTTTCTTCTGCCTAAGATATCTGAAGAGGAATCTAATAGTAAAGGATTGTGGTCAGATCCTATATCATCCAGTTGAGTTACTGTTGCACTTGGGTACAATAATCTCCAATCCAGTGAGACCAAAAACCTGTCCAGCCTCTCTCAAATAAAACCAGCACCAAATCTCCTATTAGGCCAAGTAAATCCATTACCAATATGGTTCATATCAACCAGCATACAACTATTAATAAAATTCACAAAATCATCAATAAAGGACTGTGATTTGTTACTCCCTCCTTCTTTTTCATTGTAACTTTTAATTGCATTAAAATCTCCACATAACACCTTCATCCCCTCTTGCTCATTGATATGCTCAATTAGCTCTTGAAATTGAATGCTTCTAGTCTGCTCATTACTATGCAGGTGAACATCCCAAATACTCCATATTTGTTGCATCTTTGGGTCTTGGATTGATGCTGATATGAAAAAAGAGCCATAGTCTTCAATAGTTACTTGCACATCATTCTTCCAGTACATCACCATACCACCTGCTCTACCAATTGGATCAACACATTTCCATCTTGAGAAACCACATTTCCTTATTTGCTCTATCACAAACGATGTTTGATTTTTGATTTCATAGAAAAAATCAACATCGGGGGAGTAGGACTTACATATCCCTTGAAGACTATGGACTGTTAGGGGTCCCCCCAAACCTTGACAGTTCCAAGAAAGGAGTTTCATATGGTTTTTGTACCATTTGCTGGCTGGTATCCTCCACTTCGGCTACATGTGGTCCATCATCCTCCATGCACATCTTTTTTTGCCCTTCTACCTCCATTGCCATTATTGACTTCTTCCTTGCTCCTGATGCCACTGATTTCACTTTCTCTGTTCCTCTGGCCAGATTTTTTAGCTTGATTTTCCTTGGTTGTTGGTTTTGATTTTCTGCAGTACTAGTGAAAACTAATCCCCTACTTATATCTTCGTTCTCCTCTCTCAATTCCAAGTTCAGTTCACCAGCCTTTCTCTCAAATGACTTCCCATTATAAGTAATGGATAGAATGCCATTGTCATTTAGATCAATCATCCCCGGTTCTTTCTCCTTCAACCCAACCCCTTTATCGTTCATTTCATCTACTATTTGGTTGATCTTTTCCACCAATCCTCCACTCGTCATATGTTGTTGAGAAGAGGTTCCACCCGATTCATGCATCAAAAGATTTGAAAAACTTCTCAATAGATTTACCTGAGTAGGTCTTTTTGACTTCCTTTTTAATTGACTCCGAGCTCCTTGATCATTGGGGTTTCGGTTCTCCTTATTCTCCTCGATTCTTCTGCCTACTTGTTCCGCCTTGATCTTTGAGTCTATCTTGTTTCCTCTAGTTACTCCATTCACTTTATCCTCCAAGAAACGCGGGCATGATCGACTCTCATGGCCAAGATGACCACAATAAGGGCAGTAGCAACCCAGTCTTTCATATCTAAAAAATACCTCCATTATTCTTTGATCTGGGCTAGCAATTTTCATTTTATTCCTGATAATTTTGGAGACATCTATCTCCACTTTGACTTTGATGATTCTACTTTCTCTCCCCCTGACATTGAAGAAGTCTGACTCCTGCACATTACCAATTCTCTTGGTTATTTCTTCCCCCAGTTCTTTAGTTTTGCAATGCTCTGGGGGAGCCCTTAAATTTGCCTCCAGATTGGAACTTGAGAGAAATCTTCCTTCTCAATAATCATTTCTTCACACCATCGACTAACATGCAGAATATAATTCTTGAATAGCCATGGTGATCCTATCTCTACTCTCATAGTATCCACTTCCTTGGCAAAGAAAAACTGGAATATATTATCACCATGCTCCATGACTCTAAACCCTTCTGGATGGCCCCATATTGCTTCCAATGCGTTCTCAACCGTTCCTTGTGAGAATGCTCTATCTGCCATTATTCTTCCAATCAGGCCTCGTTGGCAATCAGCAATCCCATGTTGGATATCTTCCTTGTCAAAAAGAAGTATTTCTTCTTCCTCTGAGTCGCATTCTTCTCGTTCTTGCGATGTACGTGACTCTATTCTTGTTGCTTCCATGTAATCAAAGATAGACAATAACACCTGTTGACGGCACTAATGGTTACCTAAGATTGGCAGCACTCACACTCTTCTAGGTGAAACCCTAGCAGAGCACACAACAAACCCAAAGGGCACTCTTTAAAGCTATTTCTCTCTCATTGTTTACTTGCGAGAGTTAGTTAAATACTATACATCACCCACATTTTACTTCTTCGATCAAGAGGCACCGTTACTAATGATTCCGTTTTTTAATGATTCTATGCCGTAATTTAGTGTTCTCATAGCCGAACAAGGACTCTAGACTCTCCTAGAGAATAGGAGCATAAAGTACAATTATAAGAAACAACAAAGATCAAATTAAAGAAATAAAACTAGAATACAACACCACTTAATCACATCTAGGATTTAATTATCATACATTGACGATGTAAAAAAAACTTACACAATCATCTAATAATGTGTTATCACATAAACTATAATAATTAACTTTTATATTCATTATTGAAAAGTCATTTAAACAAAATATTTTAATTGGATATAGTGTAAAATATTTTTATATTGTCAGTATATCAAAATTAAACTATTAGATCTATACCCCAAAAGTAACACAATATAATTTTCTGGCCATAACTGGAAACGTCACAGGGAGAACGAATTTTTATTTCATCCTCACGGAGGAAGAGAAATTTTTCCTCAATGCAAATCTAAGGCCACTTAAAAAAGAATGGATGGTAGAGATGATGGGTACGTTATGCCTCCCTGTAATAAACAACCGGGTGACTTATGAGAACAATTTCTTGGAAGAACCGTATTCGTGCCAAATAAGCTAAGCTTTCAAATTCTCATATTTCTAAACAGGAATTTTGTCTTTGTTCCAATTCCTAATGGAGCCAAGTTTTAAGTTTACTTACCTATCTTCGGCGGTTCCCACTACGTCCTCTAGATTTGTCTCATTAACATTAACCGATCGAAGCGCCAGACTTGACTCACTCCGGCGGTGGAAAGTCTCCGCCAAAACACAGGAAGAAATTAGAGAGTCAAACAACGCGGTTTATCCAGTATAATGTAATCTATGTATGTCATTCATTAGAATTTCATTAAAATTATTGAAATAGTGAGTAGTTATATTTTATAATTTGCCACTTTGTTAAAATTATATTTGTTGACTTTCGGCGTGTAGAATTTAAATTCTAATGTCAAAATACCTTATTTTACTAGGAGGATGAAGAAAGAGGGAAAGAGTGAAATGTAATGAATTTTGCTGTATTTTTTACTAGTTTAGTTCTCACTTAAAAATTAAAGGTATGCATTAGTATTATTAAATGAATTATGCTTCTAATATTGACTTGTTATATGAAAAGATAACATATAAATATAATTTTTTTTAAAATTATTTTACTTGAAGATTGAAGAAATAAGGGGGGAGAGGGAAATGAAATGATTTTTTTAATTTAATTTTGAGTTACGTTTTCAACGGACGATATTTTTTTTAAATTAGTTTTAGAAAATTTCAAAATTGTACTTTTCACATGTACAATACTACCATTCTATTTTTTTTTAATATAAATGTTATAATTCTTTATAGCATACATGTACACACACTACACACTCATTTCCTTACATCACGTATAGGTCCCTCAAACTAGTTTTATATAATACACTGTGTTATATATTATCACACTAAACACTAAGTAATATTAAAATTTAAATATAGATCTTGTAAGGCCAAGAAACACTTGCTTTAGTTATATTGAAAATTCGGATGTTACTTTAATTCTTTTGTCTTTTGTACGTATAGCTATTGGAAACCAAATTTCTAATTTATATTCAAATCAATATAATATATATAACCACATGCACTACACCCATATGATTGTGTAACTTAATTTGAGAAATTCTTGTATGATATTGAAATGAGGATTTTCTCTTATTCAGTTCCATTAATTTACTGTTTGATAAATTATCTTTAATCAAATTTTACTCTTTTTTCTTTTATGATTAGGTTCTTTTAATTATTAACAAAACTGATTTGCAAATAATAAATGAAACTGGTTTTTTTTTTCACCTATGCCAACTGATAGAGCAAAGGTTGGGTTAAGAGAAAAGAAAGGTAGAAGATAGTTTGAAGTGTAATTAGATAAGTATTATCACTGACTGAATCTTGAGTTATTGAGATGATCATATGTATACAAGTGAGCTGAAGCTTGATACTCACGCTACAACACAATAACAGATTACAACTCAATCCAACTAACTAAGATTAGTTACAATGACAGTATGTATTAGTTACACAATATGGCCATCCTTTCTCCTTTTCACCATCTAGAAGAACAAATCCTCTCATATTAAAATTTCACATGACCTTTTCATGTATGATCTTTTGCCATTGATTTAAATGGTGGAGTTCACATATGACATGTGACAAAATAAAGGTGAAAAATCACACATGATAAGGTCCTGTGAAATTTCAACATTACAGGATCCATTCCCCACCATCTACACATGATGCATTGGTTCTAAAGGCAGCTTGGAATTCCGAGAGCTCGATGGGCTTTCCGAAATGCCATTTGATTCATTGATACAACTTCCATTCCCTCGAGCTGTAGAAACATCCACTAATTGTTTAGATTTTGTCCAAGGAAGAGAGAGCAACAACTTTTGACTGTAAACTTTGGCTAGTGTAACATGCTTCCTCCAAATATGGCTTTCAGATACTACCAAAGCTAAAACCATGGCAATTCCAGTGATCATGAACAAGCCCGCAAAGCTTTGTGTGGTAAGGTTTGAAGGATTTGATGACAATTGTTCAGATTCGTCTTGGAGATCATAGTCACTGCTACCAAAATACTTTCGTTTAATCGGCTCCATAAAATCATCATTTTGGGTAACGTTCAAAATTGCTCTTGAAACGTAAGAGGTTAAGTTGGAATTAATTGGAAATGCCTTAAAAACATACAGAATTGCATATCAATATCTATATCATGTCACATAAACTAATAAAGAAAGGCAATTAGACATCATTTATATATATATATATATATATATAAGGAGAGAAAAAGAAGAGGCAGATCGAAATTTACAAAGCCAAGACCATCAGTACGGTAGTAAGGCCCGACCATCATATACTTGGAACCGTGTTTTTTGAGGAACATCTTGATGTATGGTATTTCATCAATTATAACAGCAACACCGCCTTTTTGTGTTCCTTTGTCTAAAGCCTCCTTATAGCCTTCCATGTCGGGGATGTCCTTCAACTTTGATTTATCAAAACTCAATTTGTTCGCCAACATATCGACTATCCAGGAGCCTGTGGGATACCCAATATTTTCGCCATTTCTTTTCAAGTCATCCACACTTGGGTAGCTTGGCTGCAATTGATTCACGGTCAAAATCGACGACAAGCTTGCCGTGTAACTTTGCATCAGGACAAATGCTAATATCAACCATACCACCAATACAAACTTGGAACAGCTCTTGGCAACTGATTCTCCTGGGAAATTGATTAAATAATTAATGACAATAAAAATATTTCGATATATTATTAACATCGGTTTCTAAAAGAATTCCCACTAATGTTTAAGGGTTACTTACTTTATTTTTCAAGGAAAAAAAAACGAAATTAAAAACCCAATAGAAAGCACCCTAAATTTGATTTTTTTTTCTTTATATGGTATCTAAATTTATTCGGTAATCAAATCATCACTTAGGAAAGGAACAAAAAAAGATGGTGGATCCCCAACACATACATCATTTCGGGGAAAAGAGAGCAAAATTTGATAATGCATCTGCTATCTGATTACAACTTCTAGAGACAAGACGACAATCACAAGAAAAGTATTGGGAATCATGATAACAAAAATATCTAAAAGAATTGTTCTAAGCTAGAATGGGATAAGTCTTGAGTTCCATCAATGACTATACTAGTTGCATTCCTTGAGTCTCCTTCAAAATTTGATTTCATAGTATTCAAAGATATAAAATGCTTAATTAAGCATTTATTACTTGCCAAAACTTCCACTTTTTGACGGCGGGGGGAGCGGGGTGTAATGTTATTTTCTTAAAATTTCTTATGACCATATTTAGCATAAGCACCTCCACCTATTATAAGCACCATGCGAGGAAATCAAGAGTTAAGCTCAACAAATCTTAGGATGACGTTAAGCCAAATCAACCCAACAAACTCATATCCTCCATCTGAATACATACCATTGCTTTGAAATCACTTTTTGACCTAAATATATATCACTAGTCTACAAACTATAGTTTTTGAAAAGGGTGCAACCCGGATGACATGACACGGTATTAGAGCATCTATGATCAAGGATCCAAATCGTTTATCCCCACTTCTTGTTTCATTCCTTATCCCCTCAATAAGATTTTGACACCTGTATAATAGTGACATCATCAATCATTATCTTTCAACTACCCATGATTTAGATACGTGGCAAAACTTGATTGGAGGGACATGGAGGGGGATATGAAGTGGGAACATGAGATTTGGATCCCTATGATCAAGTGTTTAGGAGTTCAATTTTTGTCATCTCTATTATGATATATGATAAATTATTCATGCTTTTAAGTCTAAAAAGGAGACATACTTGTAGAGAAACGTGTTAAATGTAAAACCATTTATTTGATTCTATAAATCCTCTTAAACTTTTGAAAGAAAGATGATTCATGACATCTAGCATAAGTGGCTTATAAGTATTGTATGCATAGTAAGCCAAGCGCTTCAACATTCGCTATCCAAATAAAATTAACATAATAGAAGATAATTCGATCAAGATTGAAGAAGAAATAATTAAAATTACTTTCAGGAAGTACCACTTGTGCGAGAGGAAGCCATATGATGATATTCCCTTAGATTGTTGTTGATGTGGTGAGCCTTCAAGTGCTACTTCGGCATCATAATATGTGTTACGTTCCATGAATTGTATCGTTACTCCTATAAAGGCACAAGCTATTGCGATGGACAACCAAAGATCCCAACTAAATGGCCGCAAAAAAATCCACATGTTTAGATGTCCACCATGCCCAACTCGTACAAGCATCCTAACACCTGACTCCGCATATGGTAATGTAAAATCCACATATTTCGATCTGTTGGCCACAATTGATACATCTCCCACCACCGCATCATACTTTCATAAATTAAATCAAAACATGAAGGAACACAAATGCAAAATCAAACATCAAATCAATTTTATCTAGCATCATATCATGTGTATATCAATCATGAATATTTTGTTCTTAGATGCTCTCTGATATGATGAAAATAGTTTTACACTAAATTATTTATCATTTTGTTACGGGAGCATCTAAGAATATTTTGGTTGAGCTAAGCAGGTGTGAAACTTAATTATTTTTACTGATATAGTAATAAAAATTAAATTCATACTAAAAGTGAAAAGCGGAATATCATCATGACGTGATAAATTGAACGTAACTAACCTTTGGATTATGAACCTGTTCAACAATTTGTGTGTTCTAGGGTCGAGCTTTACATCCACAAATTCAGTGAAACCAGATTTGTAGGGTAGCCCAATGATCAACTTCTTTCCTCCTAGAAGTGGGTCACCAGTTACAACCCCAAACTGAGCAACCATTAGGATGATAACACAAGAAAGAAGGAAGCCGTAATAGCTTGGTTTTGCCATATATTAACCCAATTAATGCTAAATATGGCCACTGCCCAAACTTAGAATATTGCGGCGAGTTAATAGGGCGTTGCTCTTAATTTATAGAGTCAGACGGCAGAATAGAATGTTCATTTTTCAACATAGTTGGCAGAAAAACAAACAATAATAAGCAATCATCTTTTTTCCCAATTCTATTGATCGGTAAATTAAATTTTAGGAATTTGATAAATTATCGTAAATAATAATTATTCATTCTCAAGGCTTGAATCCAAAAATTCTGATTCTAAAATTAGGGTAGTTACTACTTCGACCAATCTCTCATTGTTTACTTGCCAGAGTTCGTCAATACTATATGTCACCCGCATTTTTCTTTGATGAGGAGGCACCGTT
Source organism: Dalbergia cultrata (assembly GCA_031216105.1). Classification (NCBI taxonomy): domain Eukaryota; kingdom Viridiplantae; phylum Streptophyta; class Magnoliopsida; order Fabales; family Fabaceae; genus Dalbergia; species Dalbergia cultrata. The sequence goes on from CM062347.1 coordinate 55,139,067, forward strand.
ACTACCACACACACATACACTTTTCTTTTCTTTGCACTTACTTTTCATTTCTTTGAACTTACTTTTCATTTTACTTCCATTAAATTGAAACGAGATTTTTATCATGTTATTCCTATTAATGTTCTACTTTATTCTATTTTAAAATCATATCACGTGGTTTTAGTAATATTACGTCTAAAAGTATTATTTTATCCCATTAGAAAAATTCTTTTAAACTTATTTTTAAAATATCATTTCTAAACACAATTTAATTCTGTCAATTTTAATTTCTTTAAAAATAATTCTCTTAAAATGTTAAACGTTCCTCAATGAAATGGTCAAGGTTCCTCAGTGTGTATAGTTTGTGTATAAATTTTTATACGGAAATTAAAATAGGAAGTGTAGGCGGCCCTCAAGTTTCTTTTACTCTATATATGCGCCTCTATTTTGGAAACTTTTGGAAAAATGTTTTCATGACAAGATTAATTTCTGTCGTATTGTGTGTATTTCTAAGGAAAAAAAGATTAAACTACTTCAAGTTTCTTGTTTCCTATAAATGTCAAATCCTCTTTGGTTGCATCACTGCCGTAAGAAATCCTTTTAGTTTTAAATATATAAGTAATATACGTACCTTGAGCATTCTCACAGGCATATATAGCTAGAATAAACAAAACGAGATTTTGTTGTGCAAAGTTTTAGCATATTGAGCACTACGCTATGTCTCTATTATGCCGGCGCATAAATCAATTGCTACGTAAGAGTACTAATAACTTGAGCAGAAATCAAACATGGGATCAATTTCTTGGAAGAAGCATAATGGTGCCAAATTTTCAAGTATTAGACAATTTTTTATACTCGAATGGAGCTAAGTTATATAAGTCTAAAGAGGAACTATTCAACTCCATGGAGCCAAGTTAGTCTGATTAATTACCTTCAGCAGTTTAACTCAACGTTCTCAAGATTTGCTTCATCATTAAGCATCTGACATAAGCGCAGACCTTGACTCAAAACAACGGAAGACATAACAGTAGTCAAAATACGTAGATCCAGTCATTTAGGCCAATTGAGAATTTTTGCATCTTTCAAGTAAAGTCAAACTACCACTTTCTGAAGTGAATGTTGAGATTTGAGTAAAAAAGAGTAAAGATTGATAAGAAAATAACTGGAAGCCTGATTATTTTTTTTAAGTATTTGATTAATAAAGGGGTTTGATTAGAAGGTGGAGGTTAGGAATTCTATAAGCCATAAATTTGTAAGATTTAGAATGGATGGCACTCTTTAAAAATATAAAAACATACTATTTAATGCAATACTTATCAATTTAAAATTCTTAATGAGTGTTGTAACACTTGGAATGCTATTAGACTAATTAAGAGCTAATTACACCCACCTCTCTTGAACTATATCAATATTTGCTTACCCCTCTCGTTTTCAAGTTGACATATACCTCCCTTGATTTATTTAAAAATATACAATAACCTCCTTTAACTTTTCTAAATTTTTAAAAATTCTTAAAACACATAAAATGACTATATTTCCCTTCATTATTTCTTAAATTTCGATGCACTACCATTTCTTTCTCCATCCAAGCACACCCAATACCTCTTGAACCCCTTATGAATCTCTTTCATTAACCAAAATCTCAATCTGGAAAAAAATCAAACAGAATAACAAATCAAAAATCATTCATTCACTCCCAAAAATCAAAAGTTCACTCTTTCTCTCTGATTTGGTTTAGGGACGCAACTTGAGTTTATGGGTATTGGGGTTGCAGAGATAAATGCTAGGGGATTGGGGAGATTGACTGAGCTCAACAATGGGCTTGACAACGTCAGGTGGCTCGTAGGCTCAACGACGATGCTGAGGCAGAGATTAAGCGACATTGGTTGATAGATCACGGACACGATGAAGGACGCGGCAGCAATGGTGTCAATGGTGATGGCGGTGACCGTTGCACATTCAAAGGTTCGAGCATGACTCTCGTGGCAAGCTTGCTATGGCTATGGAGGGGTGATGTTGCGAAAGCTATTAAAGCCGTGGACATTGGTGGTGCTGGGCAATAAGCGTGTGGTGGAGATGGATCAAAGCAACGTTAAGGCATCAGATCTGAGCTTGAGGGACAGAGCGAACCAAAACTGATCTTGAAGGCTAGTTTGTGGGAGTGGTTGTCTGGGGGAAGGCCGCGGTTGTAGGTTGTGCCTTGGTGTGGGGGAAGGCCACGGCTATTGGTTGCGCCTTGTTGTGGCTGACGCACGGCTTTTGGAGGGCCAAGGCAGCACAACTAGCGATAATGGGGAAATGCTGGCGGCAGTGGAGGTTGAATGTGATGCTAAGGCGGAGGCAACAGAAGCATAAGGAGGACCAGTGGTGACATTGGCTTCTTTTCTTTTCTGCTCTTTTGTTTTGTTCTTTCTTGGACACATGAATAATCAAGGAAGACGACGGAGGGAAGGAGAGAAATGAAGGAGGAAGATGAAGGTCATAAAGGGTCTTAGGGTATAATTGGTATTTTGGAAGTTTGTTAATACTAGGGAGGTAAGTGAAAACTTGAAAAACTAGAGGGGGGTAAGAATAATATTGATATAGCTCAAAGGAGGTGGTTGTAATTACCCCTTAGACTAAAGCCTGCATGCATGCTAACTCTTTAAGATGTGCTCATATTTATGAAAAATATTAGCTAACTTTTTTATTTGGTAATTTCAAAATTTTAACTGTTTTTACTTTTAATTTTCAAAAGTTATTATGCTTTTAGGAGCATCTCATGAAGTGCTTCTCATAACTAACTTAAATGGTTTGTATAGTGATTTTTATAATACTCATTCTAAAATAAAGTGTTTCCAAACCTTCTTAGTTGGCCCAATATAGTTTGACCATGTAATTAATTTTAATGCATCTAAGTATTCACTTATTTACTATTTAGTTAGACCCACATAATTTTTGAAAGGTTATAATTTTATCCCAGTTCTTATTCCAAACATAAATAATTACCCGATAATTCAAGACACATAGGGGGCATGTGGTTCACAGAATGCTTTTATATTTTTGAGAATAGCATTTTCAAGAATGAATCATTCCCATGTTTGGTTTGCAAATTAAATTCCCAGGAATCTTGTATAATATGCTTAGGAATGAACTGTTCATGCATTTGGTTAACAAAAATATTCCAAGGAATTAATGTTGTATCCATTTTCAAAAGTACCCCTAACAATTTGAACTAAAGTTAGTTTTTAATCACATTAAACTCTTAATTAAACATAATTTAATACATATAACACATTATAATCCCAATATTAAGAAATTTTTCATATGTAAATTGTAATTAACAACAATAATCATATAAAAAAGAAAATATTCATTTTCTTAAGAAACAAATAGAACAAATTTAGAAAATTAAAAAACAAAGATACCTAATCCCTAATTTGTAAACCTAGATTATGTTGTACCCAATATGGAAACAGAGCAGGGGCTAGGATACAGCAGCGGCGGTGATTCAACTAAGGAAAAGGTAGCCGTGATGGTTGACTTGTCGCGAGTGAGCTAGGTGGTTGAGCATCGTAGCAGTGCTACGCTTGACCTGTTTTGTGACAGCGGTTGCGGGTGACTCGCCAATGACAGAGGACAACCAGGCTCGAGCTTCTTATGCCCGGCTTCATAGCGACACTAGGTTTGGGATTCGTGCAAGCTCGACGATGCAAAGTCGTAGGGCTGTGGCTGGCTTCGTGGTAAAGGGCTTGAAGCCTGCATGGCTATGCGCACGGTTCCGACAAGTAGCTCAGGGAGGAACATTGGTGACTAGCGCAGGGTTACGGGTTATTAATTAGGGTTGTGATCGCACGGAGGGCATTCCGACCACTAGTGGTGGTGAAGGGCGACGGTGCGACACTGCTAATGCTAGAGGTCTTGGATGACTTTGCAGAGGCAGTGATTGGTGTTAGGGTTGTGCGGCAGAAGGCTTATCAACCATCGAAGGAGAGAATTAAGGGAGGATGGTGTTGTGCTATGTTTGGGGAAAGATGAAAGGGGAAAAGAGGTGGTAGATATAGGAGTTAGGTTAGATTAGTGAGGATAATTTTGTCTTTTTAAATTGTCGGACACAATCGTTTCCCTTGGGAATCTTACATTCCCATGGTAGAGGGTGGGAATGAAAATGAGGTTAAATTCATTTCGGGAATGATGCATCCCTAGGAACTTGTTTTTATTAGTGAACCAAACACAGGAATTTTTTATTTCTAACCTCATGTTCTTGGGAATGTTCAAATATTTCGCAAACCACACGGCCCCATACACCTTTATAATATATTGAGGTTGAAATGAAAGAATTTTTGAAATTGTACATCTTACTTCACAAACCGTTTTTTGTTGTATTGTTTTATCACAAGACCTTTTAAAACTAAACATGTTTATCTCTAAATTGCACAAATTGTTTCATTGTCTGCTTAAAAATTTAAATAATATTATATAATTTTATACACACGAATTAGCCCCATAAATCAAATGGATTGGCATCTGTATACATTGTAATTGGATATTATTTAATTAAATAAGTGACTAAAATCAAATGAAGTTCAGTTGGTAGTACGCGTAAACATAATAATACTATGAGTGATATTAGGTATACAATTAAATTGTACAACAAATAATACACACCACATATTTTAGCACTATTGGATTTGATGAATGAATGGGATGAATGGAGACCACACATCACATCCAAATGGTTATAAGGTGTGTGGTGTGCATTTGTTGTGCAATTTAGTTGTAACCAAACAATATTTCAATACTACACAACATAGCACCAAAAAGAGAACATAATACTACACATGGATTAACTAACACACACACAGAGAGATTAGCCCTCATGCCACAAGTTGTTTATTATGCTATAGTACATATACGCAAATTGTTAAACAGATTCTATTCCATGTGTTGAATCATCATCACTTGGATGATAACGGGCTTCTGAAGTAGAATTAGGTGAAGAAGTGGTGCGGAACAAATATTTCTGACTATATGCTCTAGCCATCGAAATGGGACTTTTCCAAATAACAGTCTCGGAGACGAGCAATGCCAACAAATTAGCAATGTCCGTGATCAAGAACAGCCCTGAATAGCTATAAGGGTTGAGACTGCTCGCGCTTGAACTACCCGAAGACAACGTTCGCGAAGAATATTGGTCTTGCCATCCTTCAATATTATTGCCAAAATATTTTTCCTCAATCTTGTTCATTGTATCACTCTCAGTCACATTCAAGATGGCTCTTGAAAAGACAGCGGTGAGCTTAGAGCCTTTCCGGAATCCCTGAAAAGCAATAAGTAAATGATTATAAAAATGAGATTTTTCCTTTGTCACGGGATATCGATACCCTTATTTAATCAATGGTTGTGAGCTAATCTTTAATTTGATTTCAAAAATTTGGGTTAGAGAGATACCTAACTCATTTTTTATCACAAATAACTGAAATATGTTAGCCAATACTCTTGAGTTTTATAAAAATACCAGAGAAATCTCTAATAATAATAATAATAACACCACCGGTACTAATAGATATATGCCATTATTATTTATGTATATATAACTTAAAAAAATATTATATAACTTAAAAAAATGTTACATAGAAAAAATATATGGTAGAACCAAAATTAGGATGCTTATGCATGGGATAAAATGAAATGATATACCTCACTTATTCACTCAATATCGTTAATAATTATAGAGAAAACTATAAATACTATAAAGTTACAATTCGTACTACATGACACACGAATACTTGTTCTAATCAATCACTTCGTTTACGTATTCTTATGCGGTGAATGAACCTTTTTATTCTTCAATAATCAAGCGTCATGTGTTTTTGCACATCCACTCTGTATAATTTTATTTGAGCTGTATATATAGCATGACTCATAATTATATAACATCATATAATTAAATTCTAAGAAAATTTTTGGTCGCTAAGATTTTTTTTAAAAGTAATTAGCATCCAATTAAATCAACATGAAAATTTAACAGACCTTGAAAAGTAATTTTTGTGAAGAAGCTGCATATATAGTTATTGTGTAGCTAGCAGTAATATAAAGTGAGAATTATTCGTACCAACAATTCAAATATCAAGTTTACAATATACTTTGTGAATTCCCTGCAAAGTGCAAACTACGACCAGAAGAGAGACACTTACAAAACCAAGTCCATCTGTTAGATAGGTTGGACCGGCCATCATGTAATTGGATCTGAATTTCTGAAGGTAGAGTCTAAGGAAGGGAACTTCATAGAATATAGCTGCAACACCCCACCATCGCTTCCAAAGATCCCAGCTGAAGGGTTTTAGAAAAGTCCACATGGAGTGCTGCCTCCCATGATGAAGTGGCACTAGCATTGTCACATCTGATTCTGAATACGGCAGTGTGAAGTCAACAAATTTCGAACGGTTGGCCTGTATTGTGATATCCTCTACCACAACATCATATTGCAGTTCCATCGTAATTCAATTTGTTGAACAAAAGAAGGAATCAAGGAATTGAAATAGCCAACTTATTTTTGTGAGTTCTTTAATTTTCCCTAAATAAAACATGCATCAAAAGGATAAATCACAATAAACTCCCATTAAATTTAGTAAAATTTATCTCGACTTCTCTTTATTTATCCAATTGTCACTGATATTCCCTATACACACTATTTATTGTATGATAGAGTAATAATTGATTTTACAAACTTAGAAAATATCAGTATAATAATTTCACAAACACAAAAATTCTCTTAAGGAAATTTTACAAATGCAAATTTTACTCAAACTTAGGGGGTGTCACTGTGATTTGTCCTACAAATTATTGATTATATGATGTGTAAATGAGGGATTGTAATTAAGTTACTAACATTTTTTGTGGGGACCTGATGGACAAGTGAATCGTATGTTCCGGCGCTCTCTCCCGATTCATCAACGTAAGGTTCAATTTGATATGAAACCTTGAAAGGTAAGTGGTTTAATACGGCTGTGAAAATATCCATGCAATATCCAGTGACATTGTATTTCTTTTCATAGACGTCCCAAATTACGTTCACAAATTGGGTGAAACCATCTTTCTTTGGTACCTCTACGCGCAAGTTGATCACTTCCATGGATGTTGCATTTAATCCACTTCCAGTTTGTATCTGCAGCTGCATCGCAAGTAAATAAATCAGAAGCCAAGAGAGAAGGCGTAACAAGCCCTTAGCCATCTTATATATAAGTAATACCAATGATGATCTTAAGTTCTTAACTAACAGTGGCAACAGTAGTCTGTTTTCATAGCGGTGCTCTTTATATACAGATCGAGTTTCAGTTGGAGACTGAGAGATTTGAATTTGCTAACTGAATTAATAACTGATTCAAGAAAATCTGCTAATTGAAATGGTCTCCTGACATACGTGTGCCTGCATGTATGGCTTCACATGAGAAATGACAAGGATTGAAAATTGACAGTTTGACCATTTATTATAAAAACACTAATATTATAGTAAGAAGTAAGAGTTGATTCTCTGAGCAACTTCAGTAACCAATATGATGTAAAGATTTTTAATTTTAATTCTAATTTTACATATCACAAGTTAAACAAAAAGAGGGTTTATAGCTTCAAAATATTCAGATGAAGATACAGAGAAGTTAAAATATCTGATCTTGTTTATTATATGCTGTTAGGTACCAGACGAATTATGCAGCTAAAATATAAAAGTAAGAAAATGGAAACTCTACACAATATGTGGAAAGAATTGAATAACTTTCTTTGAGGATTATAACTTCTCTCTATTACAAGAAGATAATAATAGCACTTTCTCTTTAAAAGAGAACACACTTCTCTCTTATATATAAGAGATCACCTCTCAAAGAAACTCTTAAGTTTTTCTCTCTGGATGACTTGATGAAATGAATTGTGAAAGCTCAATTTATAGGTGAGCTTCTCTTACGTAAACCATTCGTAACATGAGGTGACAAGCATATTTATCTCTTCCATAAAAAACAATGGTTGCTATTAAGTAGGTAAGTTCTCCGTCCATTTCATTCTTTGACCACAAAAATAGCTTTACTATTTTCACAATCTCCCACTTAAAGCTAATTTTGGTTAGTTTTCAAAAAACTTTATTTGTCTTATAGACCATACAAGGATCTGCACTATTTCAACTTGTTAGTGTTGATTGGCTTCGTTATGATATCTGCTAGATTATCTTTAGTGTGAATCTTCTGCATGTCCACACTCCCTGCTTCTACTACTTCATGAACAAAGTGATATTGGACACCCATGTGCCTCGTCCTTGAGTGAAAGGCTGGATTTCTTGCAATGTGCAAGGCACTCTGACTGTCACAATATACAGGAATTTTCTCCTATTTGTGCCCAAGTTCTTCCATTAACCTTTGCACCCAAATAGCTTCCTTGCATGCCTAAGTAGCTGCCATGTATTCAGCTTCTGTAGTAGACAATGCTACGACAGTCTGTAGCTTAGATAGCCAGCTAACAGCTCCACCTACAAGTCTAAACACATAGTCTGTAGTGGACTTCCTCTTATCAAGGTCACCTGCAAAGTCTGAATCAACATATCCTTTGACAGTAAACTCTAATCCTCCAAAGCATAACACAGCATTTGAGGTTCCTTTGATGTATCTAAGGATCCTTTTCACAACATTCCAGTGCTCTTTACCTGGATCTCCTATAAAACAGCTTACTACTCCAATTGCTTGAGCAATGACTGCTCTTGTACATATCATTGCATACATAAGGCTCCCCACTGCTGATGCATATGGCACCCTAGACATTTCCCTCCTCTCTGCTTCATTGGTGGGACACATGCTTGAGGATAACTTACAATTAATAGGAAGTGGGGTAGAAATTGGCTTACAATCTTGCATGTTGAAACGCTGCAAGATTTTCCTCAAATAATTCCTTTGGGAAAGCCAAATCTTCCTATCTTTTCTGTTTCGGAGTATTTGCATCCCAAGAATCTTGTCTACCAGTCCTAAGTCCTTCATGTCAAATTCCTTAGCCAATTGCGCCTTCAATGTTTGGACTTGATCTTTGTTGGGGCCCACCACCAACATGTCATCCACGTACAACAGCAAAATGATGAACTCATCATTACCAAACCACTTGTGATAAACACAGTGATCTGAACTCAGCCTATTGTATTCAAGGCTAATAATAAAGAAATCAAACCTTTTATACCAGCACCTAGGCGCTTGTTTCAAGCCATACAAAGACTTGGTTAATTTGCAAACTAAGTTCTCTTTCCCTTGCTCTTCAAAACCTTCCGGTTGGAGCATATAGATCTCTTCTTCTAATTCTCCATGAAGGAAAGCTGTTTTCACATCTAGTTGCTCTAGATGCAAATCAAATACAGCACACATTGCCAAAACCACCCAAATAGTGGTTAGTCTAACTATTGGAGAAAATATCTCATTAAAATCTATACCTTCCTTTTGGGCATAACCTTTGACCACCAATCTTGCCCGGTATCTCTCCACCTGGTCATTGCTGTCTTGCTTGATCTTGTAGACCCATTTATTTCCGATAGCTTTATGACCTTTTGGTAGTGGAACAAGCTTCCATGTTTGATTCCTATGTAATGCTTTAATTTCTTCCCGCATTGCAGTCATCCACAAAGAAGCATTTTTGTTGCCCATTGCTTTTTGAAAACTTGTTGGCTCTCCATCTTCTGTTAATAGACTGTACGCATCATGGCTTGCCATAACATAGTCTGAGTGCCATGATGGAGGTTTTGTCTCACGGGTTGATCGACGAACTGCTATATCATTGGACTCTTCCGGTCCATGTTCTTCATGCTCTGGTTCTGCTTCAAAAAGATCATCTTCTCCAGATTCCTTGTCAATCTGAACTGTAGCAGTCTCTTTATTGCTGGCATTTCCTTGTTTTCCTTGCAGTTCATTTTCTGCAAATATCACATTTCTGCTTATGACAACCTTGTGGGGTGTAGGATTCCATAGGTGATACCCCTTAACACCATCAGCATATCCCAAGAATATACATTTCCTAGACTTTGGGTCTAACTTTGTTCTTTCCTGGAAGTTGTACATGACATACACCGAACATCCGAACACATGGAGAGAAGAATAATCTGCTGGCTTGCTACTCCACATCTCCATTAGTGTTTGCAAACCAATCGCAGTTGATGGTGACCGATTTATCACATACCAGGCAGTCTTAATTGCTTCTGCCCAGAAGGACTTGGCTAATCATGCAGTTCTCAACATAGCTCTTGTTCTTTCTAGGAGAGTCCTGTTCATCCGCTCTGCTATACCATTTGCTGAGGCGTATGTGCAACTGTGAATTGCCTTTGAATGCCCTCCTACTTGCAAAATTTGATAAAATCACCATCTATGTATTCTCCTCCATTGTCAGTCCTTAAGCACTTGATCCTATTTTCGGATTCAAGTTCTACTCTTGCTTTGAAGTCCTTGAATATTTGAAACACATCTGAATTCTTCTTGATCGGGTACACCCATAATCTCTTGGAGTAATCATCAATGAATGACATAACATATTTTGCTCCTCCTAGGGACATTTCCGGTGACTCCCACACATAAGAATGAATCAAGTCTAGCATGTGCTTGCTTTGAGCAGTTGATCTATTAAACTTTAATCTATGCTGCTTACTCATCACACAATGCTCACAAAATGGTAAATTAACCAATTTGAGCCTAGGAATGAGATTAAGTTCAACAAGAACCTTCAACCCACGTTCCAACATGTGGCCCAATTTGCAGCGCCACATCATTGTTGATTCTTCTAGGTTGTTTGATGCAACTAATGCATCTGCCTGTTGCAACGTGTCTCCTAGAAGCATGTATAGATTTACCCCGATCTTTTCAACCTTTATCACCACAAGAGCTCCTTTTACAACTTTCAAGACCCCACCTTCAATATAGGTCTTGCACCCGAGGTTATCCAGTTGTCCAATAGACAATAGGTTCTTCTTCAAGCCTTTCACATGTCGTACCCCTTGAATTGTGCGAATGGAACCATCAAACATTTTTATTTTGATAGCACCGACACCAGCAATTTCCAAAGCATGATCATTTCCCATAAACACAGATCCTTCCAAAACGGGTTCATAAGTACAAAACCAGTCTCGGCGTGGAGTCATATGCCAAGTTGCTCCTGAGTCCATTATCCAGACATCGATGAACTGTTTACCACCTTTGGAACCAATTGCTGCTTCGCTATATAGAATTTCTCCTTCATCAGAGGTACTCACAACACATCCTTGAGATGTTGTTGCGTTTGAAGTCCTCTCGGTGTTCCTCTTGTTATACCAACAATCTTTCTTCATGTGCCCTCTCATGCCACATTGGTGGCATTTGAAATTCTTCCTTCTTCTAGACTTTGATCTACTCTGGCCATGGCTCCCACTAGAGTCTCGTTCCATTGATCTCCTTCTTGTCATCGACAATGCTTCAGCTTGTCTTAAGCTCTCTGATCTATCTTCCTTATTCTTGCGCCTAGATTCTTCTTCAAGAATAGCACCGACAACATCATCAACGGCTAAGCGATCGGCAATATTATTATTGGTGATGTTGATAACAAGTTGATCATATGAGTCAGGTAGACTTTGAAGTAGAAGTTCTGCACGCTCATTCTCTGCTATTGTATAATTTGAAGCGGTAAGTTAGGATAATAGCGTATTTAGATTGTTGATGTGGTCCGTCACCAATGTGGATTCACTCATTCAAAGAGAATACAACCGCCTCTTTAGAAATATTCTATTGTGAAGTGACTTGACCTCATACAGTTTGACAAGTGCATCCCAAATTTCTTTTGCTGTCTTCTTCTCTGCAACACTTGACAAGACTGAATCAGCCAATGCCAAATGCAAACTTGCAACAGCACTATCATCCATATCTTTCCATTTGTCATCAACTATCCCAGTAGGTCTACCTTCAATTGCTGGTAGGCAATTGTCTTTCCTTAGGATTGCCTTCATCTTTAATTTCCAGAGGGAGAAATTACTCCCACTGAACTTCTCAACTTCATACTTTGCAGCCATTTTTTTAAAAAAAATATGGTAACTCGCAGCGAAAAAATAATCAATCAGTAACCTGAGCTCTGATACCACTGTTAGGTACCAGACGAATTATGCAGCTAAAATATAAAAGTAAGAAAATGGAAACTTTATACAATATGTGGAAAGAATTGAATAACTTTCTTTGAGGATTATAACTTCTCTCTATTACAAGAAGATAATAATAACACTCTCTCTTTAAAAGAGAACACACTTCTCTCTTATATATAGCAGATCACCTCTCAAAGAAACTCTTATGTTTTTCTCTCTGGATGACTTGATGAAATGAATTGTGAAAGCTCAATTTATAGGTGAGCTTCTCTTACGTAAACCATCCGTAACATGAGGTGACAAGCATATTTATCTCTTCCATCAAAAACAATAGTTGCTATTAAGTAGGTAAGTTCTCCGTCCATTTCATTCTTTGACCACAAAAATAGCTTTACTATTTTCACATATGCATGGCAGCATCTAAATGGATAGCTATATATCTATGATATTTGCTTCTTGGTGGTCAAGGCTTTAACCTTAGGCTTCTACATGTGCAATGTGCATCACATCAAGTCAAGGTGAACCCAGTCAAAGAAATGAGAGCATCTTTCTTGCATCATCTCACCCCATAGTTAGAGAATTTAATTTACTATAAAGTATGTTGATGAGACATATTTGTTAACTTTCAGCGTGTAGAAATTAAATTCTAACATCAAACTACCTTATTTTACTAAGAGGATGAAGAAAGAGGGAAAGAGAGAAATGCAATGATTATATTAATTAGTAGTTTAGTTCTCACTTAAAACTTAAAAGTATGCATTATTATTATTATTAAATGAATTATACTTCTAATATTGACTTGTTATATGAAAACTGAAAAGATAACATATAAACATAATTTTTAAAAAAATTAGTTTACTAGAAGATTGAAGAAATGGTGAAATGATTTTTTTGTTAATTTAATTTTGAGGTACGTTTTCAACGGATAATATTTTTTAAAAATTAACTTTAGAAAATTTCAAAATTATACTTTTCATATGCACAATACTTCCATTCTATGTGTTTTTTTTAATTATTTTTAATATAAATGTTATAATTCTTTATAATACATATATGCGCACACTACACACTCATTTCCGTATATCACATAGGTCCCTCACACTAGTTTTATATAATACAGTGTGTTATATATTATCACACTAAACACTAATTAATATTAAAATTTAAATATAGATTTTGTGGGGCCAAGAAACACTTGCTTTAGTTATATTGAAAATTATGATGTTACTTTAATTTTTTTGTCTTTTGTACGTGTAGCTATTGGAAACCAAACTACTAATTTATATTCAAACCATTATAACATATACAACCATGCGGACTATACCCATATGTTTGTGTGACTTAATTTGAGAAATTCTTGTATGCTATTGAAATGAGAATTTTCAATTGTCCCTTATTTTGTTCCGTCAATTTACTGTTTAACAAATTATCCTTAATCAAGTTTTACTATTTTTTTTCTTTTACGATTAGGATCTATAAATTATCAATAAAGATGATTTGCAAACAATAAATGAAATTGATTTTTTTTCCACCTATGCCAACTGGTCTTAGCCTGTATTCAGTTACCATCTAAAGGTACTAGAGCAAAGGCTGGGTTAAGAGAAAAGAAAGGTAGAAGATCAGGGAGAAGTTGAAATGTAATCAGATGAGTATTATCACTGAATAAATCTTGAGTTATAAAGATGATCATAATTATACAAGTGTGCTGAAGCTTGATACTCACGGTACAACAGAATAACAGATTACAAGTCAAACTAACTAATTGAGATATAGTTACAATGACAGTATGTATTAGCTACACAATTTAGCCATCGTTTCTCTCTTTCACCATCTACAAAAATGGATCCTCTGATGTTGAAATTTCACATGACCTTTTCATTGACCTCTTGCCATTAATTTAAATGGTGGGGCTCAAATATGACATGCGACAAAATGAATGGTAAAATATCATACATGAGAAGATCCCGTGAAATTTCAACATTACACGTATTCATTCCCTGCCATCTACGCATGATGCATTGGTTCTAAAGGCAGGTTGGAATTCGGAGAGCTCAATGGGCTTTTCGACATGCTATTTGGTTCATTGATACAAGTTCCATTCCCTTGAGCTGTAGAAACATCCACTAATTGCTTAGATTTTGTCCAAGGAGGAGAGAGCAACAACTTTTGACTGTAAACTTTGGCTAGTGTAACATGCTTCCTCCAAATATGGCTTTCAGATACTACCAAAGCTAAAACCATGGCAATTCCAGTGATCATGAACAAGCCCGCAAAGCTTTGTGAGGTAAGGCTTGAAGGATTTGATGACAATTGGTCAGATTCGTCTTGGAGATCATAGTCACTGCTACCAAAATACTTTCGTTCAATCGGCTCCATAAAATCATCATTTTGGATAACGTTCAAAATTGCTCTTGAAAAGTAAGAGGTTAAGTTGGAATTAATTGGAAATGCCTGAAAAACATAGAGAATTGCATATCAATATCTATATCATGTCACATAAACTAATAAAGAACGGCAATTATATATATATATGTGTGTGTGTGTGTGTGTGTGTGTGTGTGTGTGTAAAAGGAGAGAAAAAGAAGAGGCAGATCGAAATTTACAAAGCCAAGACCATCAGTACGGTAGTAAGGCCCGACCATCATATACTTGGAACCGGTAGTAAGGCCTTTGTTTCTTTTTCAAGAAAAGAAAAAGAAAAACCCAATAGAAAGCACTCTAAATTTGATTTTTTTTTTTCTTGTATGTAATCCGAATTTATTCAGTAATCAAATCATCACTTAGAAAAGGAACTAAAAAAGATGGTGGGTCCCCAACCCATACATCATATTTTATGGGGAAAGAGAGCAAAATTTGATAGTGTATCTGCTATCTAATTATAGCTTTTAGAGACAAGATAATAGTCAAAAGAGAAGTATCCAGAATCATGATAAAAAAATATCTAAAAGAATTGTTCTATAATGGGAAAAGTCTTGAGTTCCATCAATGACTATACTAGTTGCATTCCTTGAGTCTCCTTCAAAATTTGATTTCATAATATTCAAAGATATAAAATGCTTAATTAAGTATGTACTACTTGCCAAAACTTTCAGTTTTTGAGGAGGGTGTAATTTTATTTTCTTAAAATTTCTCATGACCATATTTAGTATAAAAGACTCCACCCATTATAAGCACCACACACGGGTATTGAGAGTTCAATTCAACAAATCTTAGGATGATGTTGAACCAAATCAAGCCAACAAATTCCCCCATTTGATTATATACCTTTGCTTTAAAACCACTTGTTAAATTAAATATGTATCACTAGTCTACAAAATATATAGTTTTTGAAAAGGGTGCAACTAGGATGACATGATATGATACTAGAGCATCCATAATTAAGTGCTTAGGAGTTTAATTTTTGTTATCCTCATTCTAATATATGATAAATTCTTCACGGTTTAAGTCTAAAAAGGAGACTTATTAGTAGGAGAATTGTTTAACATAAAATCATTTATGTGATTCTATGAATCCTCTTAAACTTTTGAAAAAGCAATGGTTTATGACATCTAATATAAGCGGCTTATAAGTATTGTAGACATAATAAGCCAAGATGTAAGCGCTTTGACATTTAATGTCCCAATAAAACTAAAATAATAGAAAATAATTCCACTAAGATTGAAGAAGAAATAATTAAATTTACTTTCAGGAAGCACCACTTGAGCGAGAGGAAGCCATATGATTGATATTCCCTTAGGTTGTTGTTGACGTGGTGAGCCTTCAAATGCTGCTTTGGCATCATTATACATGTTACGCTCCATGAATTGTATTGTAGCTCCTATAACGGCACAAGCTATTATGATGGACAACCAAAGATCCCAACTAAATGGCCGCAAAAAAATCCACATGTTTAGATGTCTAGCATGCCCAACTCGTACAAGCATCCTAACACCTGACTCCGCAAATGGTAATGTAAAATCCACATATTTCGACCTGTAGGCCACAATTGCTACATCTCCCACCACCGCATCATACTTTCATAAATTAAATGAAAACAAGCACGAGCACAAATGCACAATCAAACATCAAATCAATTTTATCTAGCATCATATCATGTGTATATCAATCATGAATATAGAGTTTTTGTTCTTAGATGCTCCCTGATATAATGAAAATAGTTTTGCACTAAATTATTTATCATTTTGTTACGGGAGCATCTAAGAATATTTTGGTTGAGCTAAGCAGATGTGAAACTTAATTATTTTTACTGATATAGTAATAAATGATTTGATGATAATGTAAAAAAAAATTCTACACTATCAGTACATAAAAGTTAAATTCATACTAAAAGTGAAAAGTGGAATATCATCATGACGTGATAAATTGAACGTAACTAACCTTTTGATTATGAACCTGTTCAACAAGTTTGTCATAACTTCCATTACTTTGTCCCGTTTCATTGATGAAAGGCCTAAACTCATAAGAAATATTGAGACCGAAATAACTTAAGATGTAATCTTTTGTGGCGTTGAATATTTCAATGCAGTATCCAGTGACATCGACCAATTTGTGTGTTCTAGGGTCGAGCTTTACATCCACAAATTCAGTGAAACCAGATTTGTAGGGTAGCCCAATGATCAACTTCTTTCCTCCTAGAAGTGGGTCACCAGTTACAACCCCAAACTGAGCAACCATTAGGATGATAACCCAAGAAAGAAGGAAGCCGTAATAGCTTGGTTTTGCCATATATATATTAACCCAATTAATGCTAAATATGGCCACTGCCCAATACTTAGAATATTGCGGCGAGTTAATAGGGCGTTGCTCTTAATTTATAGAGTCTGACGGCAGAGTAAAATTTTCATTTTTCAACATAGTTGGTAAAAAAAGAAACAATAACAAGCAATCATTTTCCTTCCCAATTCTATTGAACAAGAACAAGCTGCAACTAAGATTGGTGGAGATATATCTGTAACAGTGAGTATGAAGGTTTCAAGTCTAAATTTTCGTATTGAAAGAAAAAGTAGTACCATGTGTTATTGAAATATATAATTCTTGCCCTAATAAAAAATTAGTTTTGTGTTTTATTATTGTTTTTCATTTCTCTATTTTTAACAGAAAACAACTCATATTCAAAATTTATTAAACTCTAACTAATTTAATTCAAATTCAATCGACCCAATATTATAAAAGTAAATATTTTCGGAAACTGTTTTTTATATTCAACGATATAAATAATTTATGTATGAAGTTATGATTTTTAAAAAAGAAAAATTCAAGAATATGTAAGAATTTCTCCAATTCATTGAGGATTCGCCAATGAGACAGGAGACTGACTTTTCATCACTTTGTTAATTTTGAAAATAAACAAGAATCTTCTCATGACTGGGTCGATATTTCAGAGCAGAAGTTAGAGATTTTCTAATTGACAGATTTTAACGTGTAAAATATAATTAAGAACAAAGAGCCTAAGACCAATGCTACATAGAAGACTATGAAGAAGACCTGATGACCAATGAATGAGACTTGGAAAGGGAAATAGGTGGGAAATGGGAATGCAAGGAAAACAGAATGGTCTAATAAAATTTTTCCGGGCAAGAAACAGGTACGGAATAATGTGTCAAAAAATATCAACAAAGTTTGGCATAATTAGTAATTAGTTAGACCATTTAAACACAATATAATGTATTTGATCATGGCTGCGTATGAAGAAGATTTTGTTGAGATAGACAATACTCAATTTAGTGATATCTACCTCTTGAATGAATTAATCATTATTACTAATGATGGATATCTCCTAAACTATCTATTAAAAAAAATAATGTACCAAAAAATATATATAGTAAGTCTAAACATTCTTACGCCAATCAATAATTTTTTATAGATATAAAATTTTATTAATTTAACTGTTAAATTACATGATATTATTATAATTATTAAGTATGCCAAATTTCATAAAATTTGGGTAACAGTATGTATGTAATATAATAATCAATATTCACTCATCATATTTTTGAAAAACAAATTATACTTCAAAATAAAGTGGAAAGATAAAGTATCAATTTTTTGTTTTTAAATTGTACACCATTTTCTAAATTTGATTTACTTAATACGAAGTTTTAATCTAATATATACAATCCGACTGATGAAATTTCATATATATAAAAGATGATATTGAATAGAGTAGGCAAGTTTTTAGAGACTAATTTATATTATGTAAAATAATTTTATATTATCAGTGAATTAAATTTTAAGAATTTGATAAGTTATCGTAAATAATAATTATTCATTCTCAACCCTTGAATCCAAAAATTCTGATTCAAAAATTAGGGTAGTTACCACTACGACCAATCTCTCATTGTTTACTTGCCAGAGTTAGTCAATACTATATGTCACCCGCATTTTACTTCTTTGACCAAGAGGCACCGTTACTAACACACACACGTTTTAGTTTTCTTCGAACTTACTTTTCATTTTACTTTCATTAAATTGAAACGAGATTTTTATCATGTTATTCCTATTAATATTCTACTTTATTCTCTTTTAAAATTATATCATGTGTTTTTAGTAATATTATGTCTAAAACTATTATTTTATCCCATTAGAAAAATTCTTTTAAACTTATTTTTAAAATATCATTTCTAAATACAATTTAATTCTGTCAATTTTAATTTCTTTAAAAATAATTCTCTTACCTTAATTTTTTTAAATTAATTCTCCTAAAAGTTAAACGAAACAAACCTTAATGAAATGTTCAAGGTTCCTCAGTGTGTATAGTTTGCGGATAAATTTTTATACGGAAATTAAAATGGGAAGTATAGGCGGCCCTCAAGTTTCTTTTATTCTATATATGCGCCTCTATTTTGTATTAAAAAAAGAAAAGAAAACTGCTTGATACTGTACCCACTAGCTTAAATTTTAAGGAGAAGTGATTTTATAACATAATATTAAAGATATTATAATTAGGAGTTTGATTCATATTATCTTCTACTATAAAAAAAAATGTTTATGTTCAAGTCTAAAAGAAGCATTAATGTGAGAGGACATGTCACTCTACCCACTTGGTGAAAATTTTTGGAAAAATGTTTTCATGACAAGATTAATTTCTGTCGTATTGTGTGTATTTCTAAGGAAAAAACGATGAAACTACTTTAAGTTTCTTGTTTCCTATAAATGTCAAATCCTCTTTGGTTACATCACTGCCGTAAGAAATCCTTTTAGTTTTAAATATATAAGTAATATGGGGTCTTTTTTTTTATATGGTTTTTGAGTGATGTATTTACATTAATATGGTGTTTTGAAAAAAATTCACACAATATGGTGTTTTCAATATAGAATCCGCCAAAGGCGGATTCAATACTTTGTTTTAATATTATTTTATTGAATCCGTCAATGACGGATTCAATAAAATAATATTAAAATAAAATCCCGTCAACAAAGTCAGTTTCATAATCTATGAAAATAATATTTTTTTATTGAATCCGCCATTGGCGGATTCTAAAACACCATATACAAGTAAATTTGTCCATTTTATCATATTAGTGTAAATCACCCATACCAATACCATATATAAATTATTTTTCCTAATATAGGTACCTTGAGCATTCTCATAGGCATATATAGCTAGAATAAATAAAATGAGATTTTGTTGTGCAAAGTTTATGCATATTGAGCACTACGTTATGTCTCTATTATCCCGGCACATAAATCAAATGCTGCGTAAAAGTACAAATAACTTGAGCAGAAATCAAACATGGGAACAATTTCTTGGAAGAAGCATAATGGTGCCAAATTTTCAAATATTAGACAATTTTTTATACTCGAATGGAGCTAAGTTATTTAAGTCTAAAGAGGAAGTATTCAACTTCATGGAGCCAAGTTAGTCTAATTAATTACCTTCAGCGGTTTAACTCAACGTTCTCAAGATTTGCTTCATCATTAAGCACCTGACATAAGCGGCACCTGACAGAAGCGCAGGCCTTGACTCACTCTCCGCTGGAGAATGCAGTCAAAACAACGAAAGCAACAATCATAGTTTTAAAACTCGGACAGGTGGTCGACTCGATCGAGGCATCAGGTCACCAGTTTAACCAGTGAAATATTGATCAAACCAGTTGAATCGGATTTATAAAAAAATATATAAAATAACATAAATTGAACCGGATATTAAATAAAATGTAATAAAATAACAACTAATTAATAATTTGACACTCTTTAAAGGATCCAAATATAAAAACATAATTAAATAACATAAATTTCTAAATATTGTTTTCATTTTGCAATTCCAAATCACAATTAACAAATTCAAAACATAATTATACAAGTAAACTCACATAGTCTTACGGCACAAACTCACAAGTTATGACGATATAAACAAATTTATTACATTTTTCAAAAAGTCAAATTAAAATATATATTTTTAAGGTTTAGAAAAAGACATCATTTAGCCAAAAAAAAAAAAAACCGACCCAACCCAGTTCGGTTCAACCTGCTGAGTCATCGGTTTTGATCCAAACTCGGTCGAGTCAAACCAGATCGCACCGGTTTTGATGTGAGATCAATCCAAACAGTGACTAGAACTGATTTCATGACCAGTTCACCAATTTTTCGATCAAACCGGCCGGTCCAAGCCGATTTTTACAACTTTGGTAACAATACTCAAAATAGGTAGATCCAGTCATTTAGGCCAATTGAGAATTTTTTCATCTTTCAAGTAAAGTCAAACTACCACTTTCTGAAGTGAATATTGAGATTTGACTAAAAGAGTAAAGATTGATAAGAAAATACCTGGAAGCTTGATTTTTTTCTTCAAAGTATTTGATTAATAAAGGGGTTTGATTAAAAGGTGGAGGTTAGGAATTCTATAAGCCATAAATTTGTAAGATTTAATTATAATGAATCCCACTCTTTAAAAATATACTATTTAACGCAATACTTATCTATTTAAAATTCTTAATGATTACTGTAAAACTTGGCATACTATTAGACTAAGGGCTAATTACAAGCCATCTCCCTTAAACTATATCAATATTACACTTACCCTCCTCTCATTTTTCAATTGACATATACCTCCCTTGATTTATTTAAGAATATACAACAACCTCCCTTAACTTTAAATTCTAAACTTTTAAAAATTCTAAAAACACATAAAATGACTATATTACCCTTCATTATTTCTTAAATTTCTATGCATTGCCATTTCTTTCTCCATCCACCCAAACCCAATACCTCTTGAACCCCTTTTGAATCTTTCATCAAGCAAAATCTCAATCTGAAAAAAAATCAAACAGAATAAGAAATTAAAAATCGTTCATTCTCTCCCAAATGTCAAAAGGTCACTCTTTTTCTTTGATTTGGTTTAAGGACGCAATTTGAGTTTATGGGTATTGGGGTTGCAAAGATAGACGCTAAGGGGTTGGGGAGATTGACGGAGCTCAACAGTGGGCTTGACAATGTCAAGTGGCTTGTAGGCTCAATGATGATGATCCTGCTCGCAGTTGAGGCAAAGATGAAGCGACATTGGTTGATAGATCACGGACACGATGAAGGACACGGCGGCAATGGTGTCAACGGTAATGGCGGTGACCGTTGCGCACCGTTGCGCGTTCAAAGGTGCTAGCATGACTCTCGTGGCAAGCTTTGCTATGGCTATGGAGGGGTGATGTTGCGGAAGCTATTGAAGCCATGGACATTGGTGGTGCCGAGTCTTAAGGAGCAGAGCAAACTAGATCTGATCTTGAAGGCTAGTTTGCAAGAGTGGTTGCGTGGGGGAAGGCCGTGGCTGTAGGTTATGCCTTGGTGTGGGGGAAGGCCACGGCTATTGGTTGCACCTTGTTGTGGCTAATGTAAGGCTGTTGGAGGGCCAAGGCAGCACAACTAGCGAAAATGGGGAAATGTTGGCGGCCATGGAGGTTGAGTGTGATGCTGAGGCGGAGGCATCAAAAGCACAGGGAAGAGCAATGGTGACATTGGCTTCTTTTCTTTTCTACTCTTATATTTTGTTCTTTCTTGAACACAGGAATAATCAGGGAAGATGAAGGAGGGGAGGAGAGAAAGGAAGGAGGAAAATGAAGGTCATAAATTAGGGTATAATTTGTATTTTGAAAGTTTGTTAATACCAGGATAGGTAAGTGACAACTTGAAAAAACTAGGGGGTAAGTGTAATATTGATATAGCTCAGGGAAGGTGGCTGTAATTAGCCCTTAGACTAAGGCCTGCATGCATGCTAACTCTTTAAAAGGTGCTCATATTTATGAAAAATATTAGCCAATTTTTTTGTTTGATAATTTCAAAAATTTAATTGTTTTTACTTTTAATTTTTAAAAGTTATTGTACTTTTAAGAGTATCTCATAAAGTGCTTCTAATAACTAAAATGGTTTGTATATTGATTTGTATAATACTCATTCTAAAATAAGGGGTTTCCAAACCTTCTTAGTTGGCCCAATATAGTTTAACCATGTACTTAATTTTAATGCATCTAAGCATTCACTTATTTACTATTTAGTTAGACCCACATAATTTTTGAAAGGTTATAATTTTATCCCATTTCTTATTCCAAACATAAATAATTACCCTAATAATTCGAGACACATAGGGGGCATGTGGTTCACGGAATGCTTTTACATTTTCGGGAATAGCATTCCCAAGAATAGCAGTCCTAGAAATGAATTATTCTCATGTTTCACTACAAAAAAACATGTAAATTAGGGTAGGTAAATTAGGGTGATTCTTCAAACCGCCACAAAATTCAGTAAATTGCGGCGGTTTTACAGATCGCCATAATTTGAGTGGAAAAAATGGTGGGTGAATTAGGGCGGTTGCTTATAACCGCCACAATTTTCAGAGAATTACGGCGGTTAATAAAACCATTAACCGCCGTAATTATAATGAAAGAAATGGCCCTCTATGTAATTAGGGCGGTTAACGGCCGCCATTATTTACCATTAATTTTTTTTACTATATTGTAATAAAATAAGGGGAAAATAACATTTTCACTCTTTAAAATTTTAGCTAGCTATAAATAGATATTTTAACTTCTAAATTTTCTAAAAAGATGCTTAAAATTCAGTAATCTTCAAAATTAGTCATTTTATTCAATTTTAGATTTAACTATATAGATAGGTGACATGGTAAAATATCTATTGATATATGTCACAATTTCTTTTATTCTCTAAATTTTTTTATGTATATTATTTAATATTTATAAAAATATAGATATCAATAAAAATTAAAGCTAATTATTAGGGTAATTCATTAAGTAGCAAATGGCTAATTTTGTGGAGAGCAATATAATCAGTTTAAAGCTCTCCGCATTTTAATTACATATATGTGGTTGGCAAAGCTTGTGTGTGAATTTTTTTATCAATAGGCGTTTTTGTTTTTTATCAGTATGCGACTATATTGCCATTTAGGACAAACAAAATCTTTGGCTCAGCAAATTGCTAGAAAACTTTTTGCCAATAGTCAACTTGCATTTGAAGTTTTTAATTTTTATATGGTTGTATTGATTTTTCTTATGACACCGTCAGTTTTTGTTTTCTTTTAATTAAATTGATACAACATAACCATGGTTAGTTCACCGAACTTGCTGTCCAACACTTTTTTCTCTGCGGATTTTGTTCCCTCTGCAGCTAAAGCAGGCGAGTACAAGGAGATATTTTCTTTTTGGATATAATAGGAGAGGTATGTGCGCCGAACTTGTGGGACTTCTTCCCGGCGTTGAAGGTGCTTGACCAGCGCAACATCAACAACTTCGGAAGGTTGAACAATCGCTTTCACGAGCTCAAGGATGCGATCAAAATCGCCAAGGTAATTACAAATAAATAAACAAAATCTGTATTATTCTAATTCTGCATTGTGGAAAGGGGAAACCTTGCTCAGATTCTTCTCTTTTTTTTGTTTTTACCTTTTTGGATCTAATTTGAGTTGAGTTTTTAGTATGTGAAACTCGGTCAGGATGGAAATGGGTTGAAAACCGAAGTATGAATCAAAGGGTATGCACAGATTTAATTGCAACCTTTAATTTGTGTATGATGGAAAACCTGCATTGCTTAGCAGCTGTACATAGTTTATTGATCTCTTTTAGTTGATGTGCTCCTTATAGTTGCTCTGGTATTTTGTTCTGCCCACTTAACCAGATCTTGAAAAAGAAAAGCCAGATCTTCAAAAAGAAAAAGGTTCTTAGATACTTTGAAAATAACACATTTATTGAGTTGCATTTTTAATTTTAGAAAATATTATCAAGTGAGCTTATTATACTTCAACTTGAATATATCAAACAAGAAGAGTTGCAAGTTCTGTATTCGAATCAAATGAATTCTACTATATTCCAAAGCTTCATGTATTGATGAGTAACAGATCCAATTTGTTAGAGTATAATTAAGATCATTCATGTGCTCCTATCTATATTATGGTATGGTATCAGAGCTTATGGCTAATTGATCCCTGTTATCCCCTGTATGAAGAAAAAGCAATTCACACTTTTAAGTCTAAAAAAGGAATTCATATGAGAAGCATGTTATTTAGAGTGTAAAACCATTCATGTATTTTTATTCATTAGTTTATACCGAAGTGATTTGTTATCCTTTGTGAATTCTTATACATTCATCATTGAGTCATTTTCTTGTGTGAAGGCATTCAAATCAGTGAGTGTCGTTAAAAGATTATATGACATGTCTCGTTATCCACTTGATGCAATAGCCTTAAGCACTAACATAAATTTGCGGTAATCATCAAGCTATCTACTTTGTGAAATTATTAGATATAGTATATAATTTGCATGTTCTTGTTGTTTGTGTTAGTATTTGGGTGTGGTAAATAGAAATGCCCATGAAAAGTATTCAGATTAAATTTCCATTGTGCGATTTGCTTTGCTAGTGATGGTTTAATTTCTAGCTTATTATTTTTTATTTTTTTATTTTGTTTTGCCCATTAATTTTCTTTCTTGGCACTACTGAAAGAGAGATATGGGCATTGTTGGGAGAGAGGGAAGGTGCTCCTATTCCACTACGTTTGACCATAATAATCTTCATCTCCTTATGGCTTTCTTCATCGCAGTGCGAAGGGCTGTGGCTGAATCCAGCACCTTAAATTACACAAGGTATAGGCAAGTCAGTAGCCTAAGCTTGAAAGGATTAACAAACACCTGGACAAGATTAACAAGCCTCCTGTTCTCACCATAGAGGTAATTTTATCACTATATATATATATATACACTATGGATAGTGTGTTGTGTATAAGATCATCAGTGGTTGGGATTTTAATGATTGGTTAAATTTTTCTTTCTTTATTATTACATGATAATAAGTATTTTTTGGTTGTTGGATCATGTATTGCAGAGTCCAGATGGTGATCCCATAGATTGTGTCCACAAAAGAAAACAACTAGCTTTGGACCACCCCCTTTTAAAGAATTATAAGATCCAGGTACGTACAACTACCTAATTAATTAATGAACTTCACTATACTATAATCATGATGTCTCATTTCCTTTTGAATCAAGTTGGTATCTTCTACAATTTTGTGTCAATTCATTTTGTTTGATTACTTAATTTTCACTCGTGGTGGATCAATTTGATTTGATACTCATTGGTGTTGGTTTTTGTTTGATCATCAATTTAATGTACACAGAAATGGCCAACAGAGGTACCAAGAGGGATTAATGTGAAGAGAAATGAAGATGATGATGATGAGGTGGTGGTGGTAGGAGGCGGAAAAAGAGGAGCGAGATTAAGAGGAGAAGCATGGCAAATGTGGCACGTACTTGTTCTTTTTATTAATTACTGGTGTGACTACTGTATTACTTGGAATTATTTTCTTTTGGTGTACTACCTGGAGTTACTTTACTTTTAGACTTATAAGTACTTATATATCTAAATATAGTACTCAATTTATACTGAAGTAATGTATCTTTCTATTACATATTATATTATCATATTTATATCATATGTATTTTTGTTTTTATGTGAAATTTACAATTACAAAAATAATAGTTAACAGGGTTTAATATTCGATTGAAAATTTTATATAAATTTGACAAAATTTTCACTTATGGTGATTCTAATCATTTGGAATCAATAGTATTTCGATATAGATAGCAATTGATAACTATCTTAATTTATTAAGATCACTATTAACAGGAAGATTGCCAAAATTCACGTTTTGGCCACAATTTACAAAGAACATTTGCTAGTGTCAAGAATATAATGGCGGTTCAAACTGCCGCAATTTACAACACAACGTCAAGAAAATAATGGTAGTTGAAACAGCCATAATTCACATGAAAAAAGTGGCGGTTCAAACTGCCACAATTTACAAAGGCAAAAGCAACAATGTCAAGAATATAATGGTGGTTGCAACCGCCGTAATTCACATGCAAAAAGTGGTGGTTCAAACCGCCGCAATTTACAAAGCATAAGGCAGATAGTGTCGTGGGAAAAACAGCGGTTCTATTGGTTGATTGCGGCGTCTTTTTTGGAACTGCCGTAATTTACCTAATGGCGTTGGTAATTATAGCGGTTCCTTGAACCGCCCTTCCTGGGAATAATGGCGGTTGAAAACCGCCGCAATTTACTGTTTTTTTTTTTAGTGTTCGGTTTGCAAATTATATTCCCAAGAATCTTATAAAATATGCTCATGAATGAACTGTTCATGCATTTGGTTGACAAAAATATTCCTAGGAACGTTGTGTTCATTTTCAAAATTACCCCTAACAATTTGAACTAAAGTAAGTTTTTAATGACATTAAACTCTTAATTAAACATAATTTAATACATATAACACATTATAATCCCAATATTAAGAAAATTTTTTATACATAAATTGTAATTAACAACAATAATAATATAAAAAAGAAGATATTCATTTTCCTAAGAAACAAATAAAGCAAATTTAGAAAATTAAAAAGCAAAGCTACCTAATCCCTAATTTGTAAACCTAGATTATGTTGTGCCCAATATGGAAACAAAGCATGGGCTAGGATGCAACAGCGACAGTGATTCAATTGAGGAAGAGGTAGCCGTGATAGTTGACTTGGTGGCGAGCCTGACAGCATCAGAGTGAAGGTGCGAGCGGGTTGGGTGCTTGAGCTTCTTAGCGGTGCTATGCTTGACCTGTTGTGCGACAGCGGCTAACGATGGCTCGCCAATGACAGAGGACAACCAGGCTCGAGCTTCTCATGCCGAGCTTCGTGGTGGCACTAGGTTTGGGATTCGTGCAGGTGCGATGGTGCAAAGTTGTAGGGCTGTGGTTGGCTTCGTGGCAGAGGGCTTCACAGCTGCGTGGCTGTGCGCACGGTTTTGGTGAGCAATTCAAGGACGAACATCGGTGACCAACGTAGGGTTGCTAGTTGTTAGCCAGGGTTGTGATTGCATAGAGGGCATTCCCACAACTCGTGATGGTGAGGGGCGATGATGAGACATTGCTAATGCTAGAGGTCCTAGATGGCTTTGCGGAGGCAGTGATTGGCATTAGGGTTGTGCAGCAGAAGGCTAATAGTCACCGGAGGAGAGAATTGGGGGAGGATGATGTTGTGCTAGGTTTGGGGAAAGATGAAAGAGGAAAAAAGGTGGTAGATGTGGGAGTTAGGTTAGATTAGTGAGGATAATTTTATCTTTTTAGATTGTTAGACACAATCCCTTCCCATGGAAATCTTGCATTCCCATGCTAGAGGATGGGAATGAAAATGAGGTTAATTTAATTCCCGAGAATTATGCATGCCTAGGAATATTTTTTTATCAATGAACCAAATACAGGAATTTTTTATTCCTGACCTCATGTTCTTGGAAATGTTCAAATATTTCGCAAACCACACAGCCCTATACATCTTTAAAATATATTGAGGTTGAAATGAAAGCATTTTTGAAATTGTACATCTTACTTCGCAAACCGTTTTTCATTGTATTGTTTCACCACAAGACCTTTTAAAACTAAACATGTTTATCTCTAAATTGCACAAATTGTTTCATTGTCTGTTTAAAAATTTAAATAATATTATATGAATTTATACACACGAATTAGCTCCATAAATCGAATGGATTGACATCCGTATATATTGTAATTGGATATTATTTAATTAAATAAGTGACTGAAATCAAATGAAGTTCAATCGCCAGTGTCGCATACACACAATAATACTACCCAACATAGCACCAAAAAGAGAACATAGTACTACACATTGATTAACACACACACACACACAGATTAGCCCTCATGCCACAAGTTGTTTATTATGATATAGTATAGATACGTAGTTTGTCAAACGGATTCTATTCCATGTGTTGAATCATCATCACTTGGATGATGACGGGCTTCTGAAGTAGAATTAGGTGAAGAAGTGGTGCGGAACAAATGTTTCTAACTATATGCTCTAGCCATCGAAATGGGTCTTTTCCAAATAACAGTCTCGGAGACGAGCAGTGCCAACAAAGTAGCAATGGCCGTGATCAAGAACAGCCCTGAATAGCTATAAGCGTTGAGACTGTTCGCGCTTGAACTACCCGAAGACAACGTTGGCGCAGAATATTGGTCTTGCCATCCGTCAATATTATTGCCAAAATATTTTTCCTCGATCTTGTTCATTGTATTACTCTCAGTCACGTGCAAGATGGCTCTTGAAAAGACAGCGGTGAGGTTAGAGCCTTTCCGGAATCCCTGAAAAGCAATAAATAAATTATTATAAAAATAAGACTTTTCCTTTGTCACCGGATATCGATACCCTTGTTTAATTAATGATTGTGAGCAAATCTTTAATTCGATTTTAAAATTTTGGGTTAAGGAGATATCTAACTCGTTTTTAGTTATAAATAACTAAAATGTATTGGTCAGTATTCTTGAGTTTTATAAGAATACTAGAGAAATGTCTAATAATAATAATAACACCACAATACTAATAGATATATACCATTATTATTTATGTATATAAAACTTAAAAAAATATTATATAACTTAAAAAAATGTTACATAGAAAAAATATATGGTAGAACTAAAATTAGGATGCTGATGCATGGGATAAAATGAAATGATATACATCACTTATTCACTCAATATAGTTAATAATTATAGAGAAAACCATAAATACTATAAAGTTATAATTCGTGCTACATGACACACGAATCCTTGTTTTGTTCAATCACTTTGTTTATGTATTCTTATGTAGTGAATGAACCCTTTTATTCTTCAATAATAAAGTGTCATGTGTTTTTGCACATCCACTCTGTATAATTTTATTTGATCTGGATATATAGCATGACTCGTAATTATATAACATCATATAATTAAATTCTAAGAAAATTTTTGGTCGCTAAGATTTTTTTTAAGAATAATTAGCATCCAATTAAATCAACATGAAAATTTAATAGACCTGGAAAAGTCATTTTTGTGAAGAAGCTGCATATAGTTATTGTGCAGCTAGCAGTAATGTAAAGTGACAATTATTCGTACCAACAATTCAAATATCAAGTTTACAAGATACTTTGTGAACTCTCTGCAAAGTGCAAACTACGACCAGAAGAGAGACACTTACAAAACCAAGTCCATCTGTTAGATAGGTTGGACCAGCCATCATGTAATTGGATCTGAATTTCTGAAGTTAGAGTCTAAGGAAGGGAACTTCATCGAATATAGCGGCAACACCCCCACCATCGCTTCCAATCTTTAGAGCATGGTGATATTCAGAAATGCTGCTATAAGCCCGCAGCTTGGATGGGTTGAACTTATACCGCTGTACCAACAAATCATAAACGAAGGAGCCAGTTTGATATCCAACATAATAACCCCCTTTTCTTAGATCATCTACTTTGAGAAAACTTAGTTGCAGCTGCTCCACGGTCAACATAGACGTCAAGTTTGCAGTGTAACTTTGCATAAGGACGAACGCCAATACAAGCCAAACCATCAACACAAATCTCGAGCAATTCTTGGCGACTCCCTCTCCTAAAAGCCCAAATTATAAATAAAAAATTTACTGTCATCAAATAAAATTCCCACATATATACAAGATTTTTTAAGTAGTGGGACAGAATGAAACATGTTTTAGTTTGCTAACACGATAATATATGATTTGATAGTGTAAAAAATTTATATACTATCATTATATTAAAATTAAACTCATTATTAACAAAGTATGACCTTGTTTTTTTTTTATCATGTAGCTACTATATTTACTGAGATTATTAGGCATAGGTATTAGAATAGAAAATTAAAGGTGAGTTTCATTAATGAGTGAAGTCTGTGTTTATACAACAGTATTGGCCCTTAACCCGCGGTTGCATAACTAACTGTCATAATTCTAACTCTGGTACATTAAACTCTTAACTAACTGTAAGGTACTAGTAAGTTCTAACTAACAAAACAATAATATTGTAATAATATGGCCAAGATAAACCTTAGGCCCTATAATTCTATTCCATATTAGAATGTAGGGTCTAACTACACCTTAAACGTTAGCCTAATATGTCAAATAAAAAATTGCTCTGATAATTCTAATGGCTAAGTCCTCATGTGCTAATTCATATGGGACTCAACAGTTTAGTTATTATTGAATTTAAATAAGTTAAAATTAATAGCATTACTTACTTTCAGGGAAAACGGCTTGAGATATTGGAATCCACAAGATGGTTATCGGGCTGAGCCGTTGTTGATTTGGGGAACCTTGTTGGTCGGGCCTGGAATTCACTTTCCTTTCCATGATGAGTATGACAAACCCTATGAAAAGAGAGACAGCTACTATGGTTAACCAAAGATCCCAGCTGAAGGGTTTTAGAAAAGTCCACATGGAGTGCTGCCTCCCATGATGAAGTGGCACTAGCATTGTCACATCTGATTCTGAATACGGCAGTGTGAAGTCAACAAATTTCGAACGGTTGACCTGGATTGTGATATCCCCTACCACAACATCATACTGCAGTTCCAACGTAATTTAATTTGTTGAACAAAAGAAGGAATCAAGGAATTGAAATAGCCAACTTATTTTTGTGGCTTCTTTAATCTTCCCTAAATAGAACATGCATTAAAAGGATAAATTACAATAAACTCCCATTAAATTTGGTAAAATTTATCTTGACTCTTCTTTGTTTATCCAATTGTCATTGGTAGGTATTCCCTATATACACTATTATCTTAGAAGCAGCCTCCTACACAAGACTCCTAGGCAGAAACCCCTAGCGGTAATGGCTCACCCCCAAGCAGTGACCCCTCGGCGAGAACCCCCAGGCAGGAAAACCCTAAGCGGAGACCCACGGAGAATGCATGTGGAAGAAATGTAAAAATCTCATTTCATTACAACTGACAGCACAGAGGTCTTGTGATGAGCAAAGCTTTGCCACTTCCAAGTGTTTATTCAAACAAATTGATAAAGCAAAATATACTTGAAGTAAGGATGGAGCACTACTAATTGAGATAAAGTGAGATTGGAGGCTAAGATTCGACCCAAAGAGGATCATACCCCAAGGTAATGAGTATCAATATGATGGAAATTTCCCTAAGCAAGTAGTAAGGTCTGGTTTGCAAAGGTAAAAAATGGCATTGAGTATGCTCAATGATGTTCTACACCTCCTTATTAAACGGGGGCTAATGTCTTGGAAGCAACCCCAAGGCGGACAGTACCCCTAAGCGGGTAGCGGAGATGGCTCAACCATCTTTTGGCAGAAACCCCAATGGCGATAGCTCACCCCTAAGTGGTAACTCCTTGGCAGGGACCGCTCGACAGGGACCCCCAGGCAGGACTCCTGTGCGGAAACTCTGATGACAATTCAACCCCTACCCTTGGATCAGAGGACCCCTAAGCGATTGGCAAAGAAGCTTAAACCACCAGGCGGAAACCCTTGGGCAGATATAGCTTACACTCCCCAAGGACAAGACCTGTAAGAGATTACAAACAACAACAACAACATAGCCTGGGCGGACAATGTTAGCAAAATAGTAAACAATAAGTGAAAATGAAGGAAATAACTATGCTCAACTAAGAGCTACGCCTCTTAGTTGAGCAAGGGGCTAATGTTTCGGAGTAAAATAAAGAAGCATGTTATTAAAGCCTATTGAAAGATTGATCACAATTATTTAACTCGACTCATTGTTCAATAGATAAAGATATTATTACCCAATGAACAAAAGGGTCACATACGATGTGACCTGAAAAGACAATAAAGGGAAAGTGGGGAAGGCTTTGGGGGAAAGTGGTAAATTATGGCGGTTTTTTTTGGTAAATTACGGCAGTTATAACTGCCATTTTTTTCAGCAAGTGGCGGTTCAAGGAACCGCTGTAATTACCAACACCATTAGGTAAATTACGGTGGTTCTAAAAAAACCGCCACAATTGCCCCGTATTACCGCCATAATTCACGTGAATTGCGGCGGTTGAATTATGGCGGTTTTAAACCGCCGCAATCAGTGAAATCTTTTAAAAAATAAATTGCGGCGGTTTCAACTGCCGCAATTTGTGGTAAATATTTTTTTAAAAAATATTAATCATGGCGGTTTGAAACCACCACAATTTGCAATAAAATATTTTTTAAAATTTTTAAAACTATTTATCACAACAATTTTAAATCACCATAATTGCAACACCAATTTTTTTAAAAAAAGTTCCAATAATCATGCAAAATAAAAGAAAGAACAAATAAAAGGATTATAAGTTAATAATAAAAGTCTACTGTATGTTATAATTTCAGAATTGACAAACTTGCATAATGCTTAGGAAATGGTAACATAATTTGGAAATTGCCAAAATATTCGAAGGAGGCAGAATTGATCATAGGAATATGCTAAGATGTTCCATAAAACTTAGAAAAAGATCAATACAATGCTACTATTGAAAACTCGTATCCAAAATTGACGACAATGTTGCAATCAAAACATTCACATTCAAAATTCTTTCAACTAAAATGGTGCATCATTATAGACATTTTTCAAGTCAAACCAGGATAAAATATCATAGATATTATTAATATTAACACACGTGAACAGAAATGAGGGGTATGAGTACCGTCTGGAATTGTCTAGTTTTCAGTGCCAACAGTTTTGAGAACACCAACAAGTAGTTTAACCTTAAATGAATTAACATTTGAATTAAGACCAAAACGGATTGCACAAACAGGAAGAAAGATTAGACTATAATTAGCTTCGGCATTTAAAGACTTCTTTGGTTTCTCCTTTCTTTTGTCTCTACTTTTTAAGTCTTAGCATGCACGATTGAATCACAATGCAGACTCTAGAACTCATAAGCCTAGACTGAAAAGGAAGATACCCAACCTGGTGATAAAGAAAAGAACGTGCACGTGTTGTTACCACCAAGCAACGATGTCTCCTTTTTTTGCCAAATCCTGCATCTTCACTTGATGTTGTTATATTATCAACGCTTGCACTAGTGCTAGGAGGAATCTCAGTTTCAGAGTTGCTGTGGCAGCCATGAAGTCCTAATGATGAGTTCATCTAAAGTCCTA
Organism: Dalbergia cultrata; assembly: GCA_031216105.1. NCBI lineage: Eukaryota > Viridiplantae > Streptophyta > Magnoliopsida > Fabales > Fabaceae > Dalbergia > Dalbergia cultrata. The sequence continues at coordinate 55,172,556 of CM062347.1, forward strand.
ATTGGTGATTTTGCCTGTAATAGGGCAATTTTATGTAATATTTTAAGGACAGTTCAAAAGTACTAAACATGATATGATGTAAAAATTGAAAACTAGAATGCTAATTCATAAAAGAAAAAGACTTGCTAAAAATATGGTAGAAAGATCATACAAAGGGCATTTAACTAAGAAAATCCTTTAAAACAAAATCTCTATATTAACTGCTACTTGATTACTTTCAAATCATCTTACCACATAAATGTATACTATGAGGCCCATCATTCCTCAAAGGAGAATAGAGAAAAGGATCACATTGCCAGCAACGTTCCATTTTGGGTAAAATTAAAGCTACTGACACTTTGAAATCTAAATTCTAAAGTTATTGTTTACACTATTGGAGAAAAGAAGCAACCTAATAACCAGTAGCCCTGAAGGAACTAAAATCATCGTGTCCAACAAGAACTTTGCATGCTTCCTGCACACATATCATTAATAAATTCTCTCTTTCTCTCTCTCATGGGAATTCCGAGATCACAATCTAGCAAATATAGGGAAGCAGGGAACTGTTAACTAACCTGCATAGCCGGAAGATTAAGCTCTTCTGGCACATGCCATGCTCGATCTTTCTCAAAGGTTGACAAAGGCTCTAGCCCAGACAGCAAGCGATAAAAGTATCTAAATTTAAGTTCCAAACAAATATCAATTGCTACAAAATATGATAAATAAAATAAAACAAAATTCTATGACAATGCCTCAAAAGTATTCAGCTTCAGAAAAATCTAAGATCAACCATGCCATTCTTAAATGTCACTACTATACACAATCTATTAATACCAGAGAAAATCAATTAGAGCTTTACAAAAGGCAGTAATACTAGAGATACGGTGTAAGAAGTACATTTGTGAGCAATCAATAATGATATTTGTAGGAAGTACTGAAGTCCTACAATGTACAAAACAATGTTCAATATATTGTTGTTGGACATGATCAGTCAATTCAATTATCGACAAATGACTTGAAAAGAGACATTAGAAAGTTTGCTGCATTGAGGTCCCACAAAGCTTGCAGAACCATTAGATATCTAAACTCTTTTTCCTTTTGGGTCAGAAAGAAAAGTCAGGAGGCTAGTAACTACTAAGCTCTAAGCTTATAGAAGATCAAACTTTGGTTATGGTTGGACTACTATTGTGTTTGTGTTGAGTTAATGGATTTCTCGTACAATCACTGGGACAACATAGAAGTTTAAAATTATTAGGGGGGAAAATGAAGAAGAAAAGAAGAAAGTATTCTCATAAAACATGAAGTTAACAGTGAGCCCTTTATCACCGTTAAAATTATATGGAAACAAAGTTTGAAGGTTAAGAAACAGCCAAAAAATTTATGGATAAGCTATCTGTAACCACAACTGAATAGACCGAGACTATCTTGACAAATTGGAAAATCCCAACAAACTAGCAAAGATTGATAACCTTTCAATTACCAATGATACATATATTCCGTTAGGAATGTAAAAACCATTTCATGGGCTTAAAAGATAGTCTTCCAAATGGTATTATAACCTATATTATCAAGTGATCAATAGGTCGTCACCCCTCATCCCCCATCCGAATAACGTTGAATTTCATCAAGAATAAAATTAGCAAATTATTTGGAAAGGCCTTACCCAATTAAAGTTGAATTTCATCAAAAGTTCTCTTACAAGTATTTGGAAAAAAGTACCTATATAAATTACCACCCTGAAACAAATTCGATTGCAATTTATAATAGAAAGCTTGAAAAGCATGTACTAAAAGTGGAATTGAAAGCATAGGGCGATCCATTATGCATCCTAAATATAGGATTCAAAAATAAGAGAAGAGAACATTGATTCGGACATTTCATCAAACATATTGCAAGCTCAATCTCATAGAACAATTTGAAACAGGGCCAACAAAAATTTCAACCAACCTCATCAAGTTTTTCAGAGAAACCATAAGCTCCAACAGCCTCACCATCGCCGCCCTCAGCTGCTTCCTTATCTCGCTCGACCTCAAGCCACCGTCATCTCTTTCTTCCTCCTCCTCCTCTGCCGCCGCCACTGACGCCGTGAGCCGAAACCGGCAGAGCGGGAATGAGTCGTGAATGTGAATGAAAGAGAAGACCATCATCATCACCTAAATCAAACACAAGACAAACTTAGCCAAGCTCAACCAAACCGTTAAAAAACTCAAGGAAAACCAAGATCACAAAAATGAGAGAGAAAAGGAGAGTCTGTACTACCCTCTTACTGTCACGCGTTGCTCACGGTCTGGCCAGCCTAACTGCCATGAACCGCGGCCTCCTCCTCGCGAAGCCAATCGCTGGCCTTCACTGCCACTGCTCGCGAAAGCCGCGAGTTTGCTTCCTTTCCCCTGCTGTCGCGAAAACCACTTCAGATCTGTCGCGCATGAGCCTGGCGCCGCCCCGATCATGGCGCAGAGGATGCAACTGTAATTATCGGGACTACCGTGGAGGAAGGGGATGTGGCAGTGAGGGCAGAGGAGTGGGATGGAAGGGGATGAAGAGACGAGCGTTGCGCTCATCTTGCTGTTCAGTCTGGAAAATGCATAAAGAGAGAGAAGGTCAGAGAGGGTTGGGGCTTGGGCTTGGGTTTGGGAATAAGTGGACTGCCATTCTTCTAACTGCAATTGTGGCGGACAAGAAAACCGCCCTAATTCACTAATATTATGGAGGTTTTAGAGAACCGCCCTAATTTAACTGCCATAATAACCATAATTTTTTGTAGTCCCCTACCTTCATTTATAAATACAACTATGAGCAAGGGGAAGGAGAGCATTCTCTTCGGTCAAAAACCCCCTTCTCTCTCTTTCTCATTGCCCCGTCTCCTGCCCATACAAAGATCTCATGCCTCGTAGTGATCTATTGGACCACCCATAAACATTTGGTGACTCCACTGGGGAGGCATGAGATGACACCAAAGAAGGAAGAAGAAGCTAGGAAGGACCACTAGCGCCCAGCGACAGGACCCGACAATGAGCATGAGTGACCACCTCTGTTATGGATGGAGATCCGAGCTAAAAAGAAAAAGAGGGGATGATGGATTCGACTTTGCCATTGGTGAAGAGCAGGAGCTCGGACGACTAAGTCACACCGCTCCTCCGGAGGGACATTCTGAGAAGCGATGGGACGAGCAGTGTCGTCGAGCTACCATCTCCAGCGAACCAGCAGCACGCGATTCTTCTCCTATGCCAAACATGTAGCCATGTCGAGCGGCTACCCCGATTACTGGAGAGCACGACGGCTTCAATGACATACCGAAGTTAGACAATGAAAGGAGAGACTACCGTAAGAGACCCTGACCAACTTCTCGTAAAGTTCCATGAAATCTCACCGGCTTCGCTTCCATCCTTCAATGGTAACCCCTATATATCCCTTAACTCCACTCCTAAAGTCGTGAGTATTATAGATCTTGCGTCTGTTGTTATGTTGCTTAAAAAAAAAAAGATAAAAAAATATAGGAATAAAAATAAAAAGGAACGATATGTTATTCTTCAGCATCTCTTGTGATCTTTGTTTTCATGCTTTGAAGGTGTTTGTGAAAATGCTAGTGGCCTTAGAGTATACAATGCGAAGGTATCTTATTTTGTAATAATAATCATAATAAAAAACTGAACCCAGCAATTTTGTAGCTAAGAGATTGATTCTTAGCTGGCGAGTTGAGTTGATTCCTCCATATTAAATCATTCCTATAACTCATACGGTCTGTGCAAGTTAACAAGTGTTGCTGTAATTTTTTGGTGATTAGTATGGTATAATTTTAAACTTTAATGTAAGAAGGCTCTAGGATATGATAAACCTTCAGATAATCTATCATTTCTACAAGTACATGAGTAAGCTTTAACAAACCGGCATATCAGTACTGCACTCAGCTCCGGTTGACAAAGATATGATAAATGTTTTTAATGTGGAAAAATAATTCAGAGTAAAAAAAAAAAAAGACAACTCAAGTAGAAACCTTCCAAGCCCATTAAATGTTCATTTCAAGGTCAGCGTCTGCATAGTACATTACAAATTTTATTAACATTAGAAGCATCATGTTGAAGTAAATTTGCTGATAGTTAAATGAATATATTTGATACATGGCTGCGTAAGTTTTAGGGTCATAAAGCAATGAGTTAAAAAAAAAAAAAACTGTCGACCATGTCCTCAAACTGAAAACTTATGGTGCATTTGTTTTGTGAAAATATTCCTGTTTTCATTTTGTATTTTCATTTTCAGATTTTCAAAACTAGAAAATGTGTTTGATTTATAAAAGTAGATTCTGTTGTCAAAAAGTAAAAATAATGAAAATATGTTTAGTTTATCTATTTTAAAAAATGTAATTTTCAAAATCAAATTTATGATAATGCAATTATATCCAATACCAAATATATATATATATATATTATCGAAACCAAGTATCTATCGCTAGTAGGAGTGACTAATCCCCTCTCCACGGGAGCTCTACCAGAGACAAATGGCTGGCCATAAAATGTGCTTTATTCACATGAGTGAGAATCGAACTCCCAATCACATGGTTAAGGGACAAGGTGAACTGTCACCACACCACACATCGTGGTTAACTCTAAAATATTAAGACTAAGAATAAAATAAATTCCTCACTTTTGATTTAAATAATAAGATTAATTTTGACATACTACTAATATAAAAAAATGTGCACAATCATCCAATCACATGTTTTTATTTATAAAATATTTAAAATAATGAATGGTTGGGTTAAATATTTTCATTAATGTAACAATATATGATTAAATATCTATGTATTGACCGTACATCTAAATTAATCAAAATCTTAAATAAATTATGATCATCATGGAATGAGAAAATTATAATAAACCTTACATGCTATAGTAAAACCTCCTAACAAATTTTACGAACTAATCCTTTTTGTTTTTTTTGGTGATAGACGAGTGAAAGAGGAAACAAAAAAAATAAAAGAAACACAACTAAGAAAAAAAAACACAACCGAAAAGTCTTATCTCATTATATAGGTCCTTGTCCTTTCAAGGGTAGTGTACCACATGTGCCCCCAAAATTACTTTTCAAATATGCTAAAAAAAATGGGTGCGAGTTCTTTTGCAGCGAATCGAACGCGGCCCTTTTCTTTATATTTCAATATTTACGAAATAGCCACCGCGTTTCCTCTTGAAAACGTTTTCAGCCACTACAACAGAAAATACTGAAAACATCGAATTAGCATTTTCAGTTTTCTATGTGTTTCTGAAAATATTTTCAATGAAAACGTTTTGTACAAGTGTAACCAAACATATTTTTAGAGAATCTTTTCATTTCAACTGAAAATAAAAATGAAAATAGGAAATTCACTCTTCTATTTCATAAAAGAATAAGTTGGTCATTTTAAGTCACAACGACTATATTGATCACTCCCTAGAGAAGGATATCACTTATCAACAATCAGGAAATTAATTTTAAATTAATTCTTATAAGAAGGCTTTTAGTTCGATGTTTATCCTCAATGATATGATATTATGCAAAAACAAATCACTAGAAAATTAGCATTGACATACACACACACACACTTTAAAGTCTCCTAGAATGTGCTAAAGAATTCTTTCCGCTCATATATGCAATAAATATGATCTTCATGCTCATGTCTCCAACTCATGCTTGACAACATGAATTTATAAAACATATCCTATATGAATCATAGATATATCAATCATTTGAGTTCTTATTCTTTACTAACACATAAGATGGTAGCACATTGGAAACTTCATTTTTTTTTCAGGCACAACTTTTTTGAAAGATCCATTTAAAGACCTTAAAGATCACTCAGAAGACCTTACGCTGATCAGACCATATCGCCCGTGCGAGCCATCGCCGCCGCATGGAGAGCGAGCCACTATCACCCGCGCGAGCCTCTGATGCCGCATGCAGAGCGAGCCCATATCGCCCGCGGGAGCCATCGTTGCCGCGTGGAGAGCGAGCCACTATCGCCCGCGCGAGCCTCTAATGCCTCATGGAGAGCGAAGCCCATATCGCCCATGCGAGCCATCGCCGCCGCGTGGAGAGCGAGCCACTATCGCCCGTGCGAGCCTGATGTCGCGTGTAGAGCGAGCCCATATCGCCCACGCTAGCCATCGCCGCCACGTGGAGAGCGAGCCACTATCGCCCGTGCAAGCCTCTGATGCCGCGTGTAGAGCGAGCCCATATCACCCACGCTAGCCATCGCCGCCACGTGGAGAGTGAGCTATTATTGCTCGCACGAGCCATCGCCGCCGCGTGGATAGCGAGACCATACTGCCCGCGCAAGCCATCTTTGCCGCGTGGAGGGCAAGCCCGAAACCCACCAGTTGGTGCATAACCATCCGCCTGCGCAAGCTATCATGCCGCGTAATCAGATTAGTCTTTACTGCCTTTGCATCTGCCAGCATGAGCCATTAACATTGTGTGGTGTAGGAGACTTTACCCCCGTATGACGTATTTAGGGTCTAAGATTTAGTCCAAAGAGAATCATGCCACAAGGAGACGCATAATAATGAAAACGTGTAATGAGGCCTACAATGGTGTGAAAAAGGCTGAAAATGCTCAATGGCAAGCCACACCTCCCCATTGAGCAGGGGGTTAATATCTTAGGAGCAGCCTCCTACACAAGACTGCTAGGCAAAAACCCCTAGCGGTAATGGCTCTCCCCCAAGCGGTGACCCCTTAGCGAGAACCCCTAGGCAGGAAAACCCTAGGCGGAGACCCACGGAGAATGCATGTGGAAGAAATGTAAAAATCTCATTTCATTATAACTGACAGCACAGAGGTCTTGTGATGAGCAAAGCTTTGCCACTTCCAAGTGTTCATTCAAACAAATTGATAAAGAAAAATATACTTGAAGTAAGGATGGAGCACTACTAATTGAGATAGAGTGAGATTGGAGGCTAAGATTCGACCCAAAGAGGATCATACCCCAAGGTAATGAGTATCAATATGATGGAAATTTCCCTAAGCAAGTAGTAAGGTCTGGTTTGCAAAGGTAAAAATTAGCGTTGAGTATGCTCAATGATGTTCTACACCTTCTTATTGAACAGAGGGCTAATGTCTTGGAAGTACCCCCAAGGCGGACGGCATCCCTAAGCGGGTACCCGCATGCGGGACTCTTGAGTGGAGGCCCTAGCGGAGATGGCTTAACCATCTTTTGGTAGAAACCCCAATGGCGATAGCTCACCCCCAAGTGGTAACTCCTTGGCGGGGACCGCTCGACAGGGACCCCCAGGTAGGACTCCTGTGCGGAAACTCTGATGATGATTCAACCCCTACCCTTGGATCAGAGGAACCCTAAGCGATTGGCAAAGATAGCTTAAACCACTAGGAAAAAACCCGTGGGCAGATATCGCTTACATTCCCCAAGGACAAGACCTGTAAGAGATTACAAACAACAACAACAACAATAACAACATAGCCTGGGCGGACAATGTTAGCAAAATAGTAAACAATAAGTGAAAATGAAGGAAATAACTATGCTCAACTAAGAGCTACACATCTTAGTTGAGCAGGGGGCTAATGTTTCGGAGTAAAATAAAGAAGTATGTTATTAAAGCCTATTGAAAGATTGATCACAATCATTTAACTCGACTCATTGTTCAATAGATAAAGATATTATTATCCAATAAACATAAGGGTCACAAACGATGTGACCTAAAAAGACAATAAAGGGAAAGTGGGGAAGGCTTCCTTTGGGGGGAAGCATGGCTTCCCTTCCCCTACCTTCATTTATAAATACAACTATGAGCAAGGGGAAGGGGGAGCACTCTCTTCGGTCAAAAACCCCCTTCTCTCTCTTCCTCATTGCACCGTCTCCTGCCATACAAAGATCTCATGCCTCATACCGATCTATTAGACCGCCCGAAAACAATTGTTTATCGTGTGATAGAATAGAAATTGATTTTACAAACTTAGAAAATATCAGTATAATATTTTCACAAACACAAAAACTTTCTTAATAAATTTTACAAATGTGAATTTTACTCAAACTTAGGAGGTGTCACTGTGATTTGTCCTGCAAACTATTGATTATATGACGTGTAAATGAGGGATTGTAATTAAGTTACAAACATTTTTTTTTGGGGACCTGATGGACAAATGAATCATATGTTCCGGAGCTCTCTCCCGATTCATCAACGTAAGGTTCAATTTGATATGAAACCTTGAAAGGTAAGAGGTTGAATACGGCTATGAAAACATCCATGCAATATCCAGTGACATTGTATTTCTTTTCATGAGCGTCCCAAACTACGTTCACAAATTTGGTGAAACCATCTTTCTTTGGTCCCCCACACGCAAGTTGATCACTTCCATGGATGTTGCATTTAATTTAATCAACTTCCAGTTCGTATCTGCAGCTGCATCGCAAGTAAATAAATCAGAAGCTAAGAGAGAAGACGTAATAAAACCTTAGCCATCTTATATATAATTAATACCAATGATGATCTTAAGTTCTTAACTAACTGTGGCAACAGTAGGTTGTTTTCATAGCGGTCCTCTTTATATACAGATCGAGTTTCAGTTGGAGACTGATGGATTTGAATTTGCTAACTGAATTAATAACTAATTCAAGAAAATCTGCTAATTGAAATGGTCTCCTGACATACGTGTGCCTGCATGTATGGCTTCACATGAGACATGACAAAGATTGAAAATTGACAGTTTGACCATTTATTATAAAAACTCTAATATTATAGTAAGAAGTAAGAACTGATTTTCTGAGCATCTTCAGTAACCAATATGATGTAAAGAATTTTAATTTTAATTCTAATTTTACATATCACAAGTTAAACAAAAAGAGGGTTTATAGCTTCAAAATATTCAGATGAAGATATAGAGAAGTAAAAAATATCTGACCTTGTTTATTATATACATGGCAGCATCTAAATGGATAGCTATATATCTATGATATTTGCTTCTTGGTGGTCAAGGCTTTAACCTTAGGCTTCTACATGTGCAGTGTGCATCACATCAAGTCAAGGTGAACCCAGTCAAAGAAATGAGAGCATCTTTCTTTCATCATCTCACCCCATAGTTTGAGAATTTAATTTAATATAAAACATGTTGATGAGACATATTTGTTAACTTTGAGCGTGTAGAAATTAAATTCTAACGTCAAACTACCTTATTTTACTTGGAGGATGAAGAAAGAGGGAAGGAGAGAAATGCAATGATTTTATTATATTAATTAGTAGTTTAGTTATCACTTAAAACTTAAAAGTATGCATTATTATTATTATTATTATTAAATGAGTTATACTTCTAATATTGACTTGTTATACGAAAACTGAAAAGATAATATATAAATATAATTTTTTTAATTTAGATTACTAGAAGATTGAAGAAATGGTGAAATGATTTTTTTTATTTAATTTTGAGGTACGTTTTCAACGGATAATATTTTTTTTAAATTATTTTTAGAAAAATTTTAAATTATACTTTTCATATGTACAATACTTCCATTCTATGTGTTTTTTTTTAATTATTTTTAATATAAATGTTATAATTCTTTATAATACATATGTGCACACACTGCACACTCATTTCCGTATATCACATAGGTCCCTCACACTAGTTTTATATAATACAGTGTGTTATATAGTATCACACTAAACACTAATTAATATTAAAATTTAAATATAGATCTTGTAGGTCCAAGAAACACTTGCTTTAGTTATATTGAAAATTATGATGGTACTTTAATTTTTTTGTCTTTTGTACGTATAGCTATTGGCAACCAAACTTCTAATTTATATTTAAATCATTATAACATATATAACCACACGGACTATACCCATATGATTGTGTGACTTAATTTGAGAAATTCTTTTATGCTAGCTATTGAAATGAGAATTTTCAATTTTCCCTTATTTTGTTCCGTTAATTTACTGTTTAACAAATTATCCTTAATCAAGTTTCACTATTTTTTCTTTTATGATTAGGTTCTTTTAATTGTCAATAAAGATGATTTGCAAACAATAAATGAAATTGATTTTTTTTCCACCTATGCCAACTGGTCTTACCCTATATTCAGTGACCATCAAAAGGTACTAGAGCAAAGGCTAGGTTAAGAGAAAAGAATGGTAGAAGATCAGGGAGAAGTTGAAATGTAATCAGATGAGTATTATCACTTAATAAATCTTGAGTTACAGAGATGATCATATATATACAAGTGTACTGAAGCTTGATACTCACGCTACAATAGAATAACAGATTACAACTCAAACTAACTAATTGAGATTAGTTACAGTGACAGCATGTATTAGCTACATAATTTGGTCATCCTTTGTCTCTTTCATCATCCACAGGAAAGAATGGATCCTCTAATGTTGAAATTTCACATGACCTTTTCATTGATCTCTTGCCATTGATTTAAATGGTGTGACTCAAATATGACATGCGATAAAATAAACAGTAAAATATCATACATGAGAAGATCCCATAAAATTTCAACATTGCATGATTCATTCCCCGCCATCTACACATGATGCATTGGTTCTAAAGGCAGGTTGGAATTCGGAGAGCCCAATGGGCTTTTCGACATGCTATTTGGTTCATTGATACGAACTTCCATTCCCTCGAGCTGTAGAAACATCCACTAATTGCTTAGATTTTGTCCAAGGAGGAGAGAGCAACAACTTTTGACTGTAAACTTTGGCTAGGGTAACATGCTTCCTCCAAATATGGCTTTCAGATACTACCAAAGCTAAAACCATGGCAATTCCAGTGACCATGAACAAGCCCGCAAAGCTTTGTGAGGTAAGGCTTGAAGGATTTGATGACAATTGGTCAGATTCGTCTTGGAGATCATAGTCACTGCTACCAAAATACTTTCGTTCAATCGGCTCCATAAAATCATCATTTTGGGTAACGTTCAAAATTGCTCTTGAAAAGTAAGAGGTTAAGTTGGAATTAATTGGAAATGCCTGAAAAACATAGAGAATTGCATATCAATATCTATATCATGTCACATAAACTAAAGAAAGGCAATTATATATATATATAAAATCGAAGAGGCAGATCGATATTTACAAAGCCAAGACCATCAGTACGGTAGTAAGGCCCGACCATCATATACTTGGAACCGTATTTTTTGAGGAACATCTTGATGTATGGTATTTCATCAATTATAACAGCAACACCGCCTTTTTGTGTTCCTGTGTCTAAAGCCTCCTTATAGCCTTCCATGTCGGGGATGTCCTTCAACTTTGATTTATCAAAACTCAATTTGTTCACCAACATATCGAATATCCAGGAACCTGTGGGATACCCAATATTTTCGCCATTTCTTTTCAAGTCATCCACACTTGGGTAGCTAGGCTGCAATTGATTCACGGTCAAAATCGATGACAAGCTTGCCGTGTAACTTTGCATCAGGACCATTGCCAATATCAACCATACCACCAATACAAACTTCGAACAGCTCTTGGCAACTGATTCTCCTGGGAAATTGACTAAATAATTAGTGACAATCAAAATATTTCAATATATTAACTTCGGTTTCTGAAAGAATTCCCACTAATGCTTAAGGGTTAATTACTTTATTTTTCAAGAAAAACAAAAAGAAAACCCAATAGAAAGCACTGTAAATTTGATTTTTTTTCTTATATAAAATCCAAATTTGTACAGTAATCAAATTTTTACTTAGGAAAGAAGCCGAAAAATATGGTGGATCCCCAACCCAGACATCATATTTTCTGGGGAAAGAGAGCAAAATTTGATAGTGCATCTGCTATCTGATTATAGTTTTTAGAGATAAGAAAACAGTCAAAAGAGAAGTATCTGGAATCATAATAAAAAATATCTAAAAGAATTGTTCTAGAATGGGATGAGTCTTGAGTTCCATCAATGACTATACTAGTTGCATTCCTTGAGTCTCCTTCAAAATTTGATTTCATAGGATTCAAAGATATAAAATGCTTAATTATGTACTGCTTGCCAAAACTTCCACTTTTGAGAAGGGTGTAATATTATTTTCTTAAAATTTCTCATGACCATATTTAGTATAAAGGGCTCCACCCATTTTAAGCACCACGTAGGATATTGAGAGTCAAGCTCAACGTCTTAGGATGACGTTGAACCAAATCAAGCCAACAAACTCCCCCATTTGAGTATGTACCTTTGCTTTAGAACCACTTGTTGAATTAAATATATATTACTAGTCTACAAACTATAGTTTTTGAAAATGGTGCAAATAGGACGACATAATATGATACCAGAGCATCCATAATTAAGTGTTTTGGAGTTTACTTTTTGTTATCCTTATTCTGATATATGATAAATTATTCATACTTTAAGTCTAAAAAGGAGACATATTATTAGAAGAATTTGTTTAACATAAAATCATTTATGTGATTCTAAGAATCCTCTTAAACTTTTAAAAAACGACGATTCATGACATCTAATATAAGCGGCTTATAAGTGTTGTAGGCATAATAAGCCAAGATGTAAGCACTTTGACATTTGCTGTCCCAATAAAACTAAAATAATAGAAAATAATTCGACCAAGATTGAAGAAGAAATAATCAAAAATACTTTCAGGAAGCACCGCTTGAGCGAGAGGAAGCCATATGATTGATATTCCCTTAGGTTGTTGTCGACGTGGTGAGCCTTCAAGTGCTGCTTCGGCATCATTATACATGTTACGTTCCATGAATTGTATTGTAGCTCCTATAAAGGCACAAGCTATTGTGATGGACAACCAAAGATCCCAACTAAATGGCCGCAAAAAAATCCACATGTTTAGATGTCTATCATGCCCAACTCGTACAAGCATCCTAGCGCCTGACTCCGCAAATGGTAATGCAAAATCCACATATTTCGATCTGTTGGCCACAATTGATACATCTCCCACCACCGCATCATACTTTCATAAATTAAATGAAAACAAGCACGAACACAAATGCACAATCAAACATCAAATCAATTTTATTTAGCATCATGTTATGTGTATATCAATCAGGAATATAGAGTTTTTGTTCTTCGATGCTCCCTGATATGATGAAAATGGTTTTACAGTAAATTATTTATCATTTTGTTACTGGAGCATCTAAGAATATTTTGGTTGAGTTAAGCAGGTGTAAAACTTAACTATTTTTACTGATATGACAATACATGATTTGATGATAATGTAAAAAAAAAATTACACTATTAGTATATAAAAATTAAAAATTAAATTCATACTAAAATTAAAAAAGCAGAATATCATCATGACGTGATAAATTGAACTTAACTGACCTGTTGATTATAAACCTGTTCAACAAGCTTGTCATAACTCCCATTGCTTTGTCCCGTTTCATTGATGAAAGGCATAAACTCATAAGAAACATTGAAACCGAAATAACTGAAGATGTAATCTGTTGTGGCGTTGAATATTTCAATGCAGTATCCAGTGACATCGACCAGTTTGTATGTTCTAGGGTCGAGCTTTACATCCACAAATTCAGTGAAACCAGATTTGTAGGGTAGCCCAATGATCAACTTCTTTCCTCCTAGGAGTGCAACACCAGTTACAACCCCAAACTGAGCAACCATTAGGATGATAACACAAGAAAGAAGGAAGCCGTAACAGCTTGCTTTTGCCATATATTAACCCAATTAATGCTAAATATGGCCACTGCCCAATACTTAGAATTTGCGGCGAGTTAATAGGGCGTTGTTTAATAAATGTTCATTTTTTCAACGTAGTTGGCAAAAAAAGAAACAATAACAAGCAATCATCTTTTTTCCCAATTCTATTGAACAAGAACAAGTTGCAACTAAGATTGATGGAGATATATCTGACAGTGACAGGATTCGGGTAATGCATCGAATATACGAGGAAGATATATAATATGTGTGTGTTCCGTGTGTATGAAGGTTTCAAGTCATTGAGAAATTCTTATAAATTATCGTATTGAAAGAAGAAGTAGTACCATGTGTTATTGAAATATATAATTTTTGCCGTAATAAAAAATTAGTTTTGTGCTTTACTATTGATTTTCATTTCTCTATTTTTAACTGAAAACAACTCATATTCAAAATTTATTAAACTCTAACTAATTTAATTCAAATTCGATGGATCCAATATTATAAAAGCAAATATTTTCTGAAACTGTTTTTTATATTCAACAATATAAATAATTTATGTATGAAGTTATGATTTTTAAAAAAGAAAAATTCAAGAATATGTATGAATTTCTCCAATTCATTGAGGATTCGCTAATGAGAGAGGAGGCCGACTTTTCATCACTTTGTTAATTTTGAAAATAAACAAGAATCTTCTCATGACTGGGTCGATACTTCAGAGCAGAAGTCAGAGGTTTTCTAGTTGACAGATTTTAGTATAAAAAATACAATTAAGAACAAAGAGCATAAGAGCAATGTTACGTAAAAGACTATGAAGAAGACGTGATGACCAATGAATGAGACTTGGAAAGGGAAATACGTGGGAAATGGGACTGCCAGGAAAACAGAATGGTCTAATAAATTAAAAATTTTCCGAGCAAGAAACAAGTACGAAATAATGTGTCAAAAAAAAGTAAAATACCAACAAAGTTTGGCATAATTAATAATTAGCTAGGTCATTTAAACATAATATAATGTCTTTGATCATGGCTGTGTATGAAGAAGATTTTGTTGAGATAGACAATACTCAATTTATTAATATCTACATCTTGAATGAATTATTCGTTATTACTAATGGTGGATATCTCCTAAACTATATACTAAAAAAGATAATGTACCAAAAAATATATATGGTAAATCTAAACACTCTTACGTCAATCAATATTTTTTTACAAATATAAAAATTTATTAATTTAAATGTCAAATTACATGATATTATCATAATTATTAATTATGTCAAATTTCATAAAATTTGAGCAACAATAAGTATGTAATATAATAATCAATATTCACTCATCATATTTTTGAAAAATAAATTATACTTCAAAATAAAGTGGAAAGATGAAGTATCAATTTTTTGTTTTTAAAGTTCACAACATTTTATAAATTTGATTTACTTAATAAGAAGTTTTAATCCAATATATACAATCCCACTGATGAAATTATATATAAATATAAGATGATATTGAATAAAGTAGGCAAGTTTTTAGAAACTAATTTATATTATGTAAAATAATTTTATATTATCAGTGAATTAAATTTTAAGAACATGATAAATTATCGTAAATAATAATTATTCATTCTCAACCCTTGAATCCACAAATTCTGATTCTAAAATTAGGGTAGTCACCACTTCGACCAATCTCTCATTGTTTACTTGCCAGAGTCAGTCAATACTATATGTCACCCGCATTTTACTTCTTTGATCAAGAGGCACCGTTACTACCACACACACTCGTTTTACTTTTCTTTGAACTTACTTTTCATTTTACTTCCATTAAATTGAAACGAGATTTTTATCATGTTATTCCTATTAATATTCTACTTTATTCTCTCTTAAAATTATATTACGTGTTTTTAGCAATATTATGTCTAAAAGTATTATTTTATCCCATAAGAAAATTCTATTAAACTTATTTTTAAAATATAATTTCTAAACACAATTTAATTCTGTCAATTTTAACTTCTTTAAAAATAATTCTCTTAACTTAATGTTTTTAAAATTAATTCTCCTAAAAGTTAAACGAAACAAACCTTACTCAATGAAATGTTCAAGGTTCCTCATTGTGTATAGTTTGTGGATAAATTTGTATACCGAAATTAAAAGGAGAAGTATAGGCGGACCTCAAGTTTCTTTTATTCTATATATATATGCGCCTCTATTTTGCATTTTTATTTGAAAAAAGAAAAAGAGAAAACTGCTTGATACTCTACCACTAGCTTAAATTTTCGGGAGAAGTGATTTTATGACATAGATTTAGAGTCATTATAATCAAATAATCAAGGATTTGATTTTTATTATCCCCTATTATGAAAAAAAAAAATGCTTATGCTCAAATTTAAAAGAGACATTCATATGAGAGGACATTTTACACTATTCATTAGCTAAATTTTTTGAAGAGATGCTTTCATGACGGGACTAATTTGTGTCGTAAAAAAGGATGAAACTACTTTAAGTTTGTTGTTTCCTATAAATGTTAAATGCTCTTTGGTTACATCACTGTCGTAAGAAATCCTTTTAGTTTTAAATATATAAGTAATATACGTACCTTGAGCATTCTCATAGGCATATATAGCTGGAATAAATAAAATGAGATTTTCTTGTGCAAAGTTTATGCATATTGAGGAGTACGTTGTGTCTCTATTGTCCTGGGACATAAACCAAATGTTACCTAAAAGTACTAATAACTTGAGAAGAAATTAAACCTGGGAACAATTTCTTGGAAGAAGCATAATGGTACGAAATTTTTAAATATTAGACGATTTTTTATACTCGAATGGAGCTAAGTTATTTAAGTCTAAAGAGGAAATATTCAACTTCATGGAGCCAAGTTAGTCTAATTAATTACCTTCAGCGGTTTAACTCGACGTTCTCAAGGTTTGCTTCATCATCAAGCATCTGACATAAGCGCAGGCCTTGACTCACTCTCCGGTGGAAAGTGCAGTCGAAACAACGGAAGACATAACGATAGTCAACATACGTAGATCCAGTCATTTAGGCCAATTGAGAATTTTCGCACATTCAAGTAAAGTCAAACTACCACTTTTCTGAAGTGAATGTTGAGATTTGACCAAAAAAGAGTAAAGATTGATAAGAAAATACCTGGAAGCCTGAATTTTTTTTTTTAAAAGTATTTGATTAATAACGGGGTTTGATTAGAAGGTGAAGGTTAGGAATTCCATAAGCCATAAATTTGTAAAGTTTAGAATGGATCCCACTCTTTAAAAATATAGAAAAATATACTATTTAATGCAATACTTATCTGTTTAAAATTCTTAATCAGTGCCGTAAAACTTGGCGTATTATTAGACTAAGGCCTGCATCCTAACTCTTTTAAGAGGTGCTACTCAATTTTTCTTTGTTTGATCATTTCAAAAGCTTAACTTTTTTTACTTTTAATTTTTATAAGTTAGTGAGTGGCTATTGTCACTCCTACTGTCACTAATATTTATTTATGTTCACTAAAATATCCTTATTCTATTATTAATTCAACTAGTTGCCAATAAAACATATCATACATTATATATAAATTGACTTACCAATCCTCTCTTCTACTCATATAGTATAATCATATAAGTTCAATTTCATATTTTTTTTATAAATGGGTATGTCATATTTTCATTCTATCAACATGTCTTAATTATAAAATTAGAGAAATTTTTTAAAATGATACATTAATTATAGTAGTTTTTCAATAAGATATGTTAACATTAGAGAAAAATTTTAAAAACAAGAACATGTATTGATTATAGAATTAGAGAAAATTTTTAAAAAGATACATTAGTTATATAATTTTTTAATAAGATATGTTATATTTAATATTTTCATATATATTTATATATTATTTTTTTAAAAGCTTTCTTAAAACAATAGTTACCTAGACAATATACCAATAAATTTATGTTTTAAAAAAATATGTAAGAATAAATAACAATACGAGTTTAATATCTATAATTGATAGTGAAAATTTTCAAAGTATAAAAATATCTTGATTTTATGTATCAAATTACCTTTTTTCAATTTAACAATATGAACAAAGAAAAAAGCATAATGAAATAAATGGTCAATAGTAGCAAACTAAGGCACCATTTATTTATTTATCAATTTTTTTAACTAAGATATTACGGTAATAGGAGGTTGGAATGAGAGTTGAATACGAGACCTTCCTTAACTCATTAGGACATATAAAATTTTACTACTATATTATAGGCTCACTTGCTTATTTATTTACTAGTTTTAAAATTATATAAATATTATGTGTTATAAAAATAAGATATATAATTATATAACACAATTTATTATTTCACCTTTGTTGTTATTCATTTTATTTATTGCTTTATAAAAAAAAATACTCAATACTATATATTATTCAGATAACTTTTACAACAACAAAAAATAATTTAATATTTGAATTTAAATAATCATATTTAATGAATTAATTCACAACATATAATAACTAGTAACTACCTTTTTTATGCAATATGGACCTCGATGCCTAAACCTATAATATTTGAGAAAATATGGCACATAGAATTTGTATGCTTCTATTATTATTTTTTTCATTTACAAAATTTGGTTGTGGAGAAAATTAATTCTACTTCACAATTAGGTTATTTTTAGTTTCATTGAATATTAAGTATCTATAATTAACGTATTTTTTAAAAAATTTCTCTAATTTTATAATTAAGACATATTTTGTTTTTAAGTTGATTGAATGATTTTATAGATATTTATATGATAATTAACATACACATTTATAAAAAATAAAAAAATTAAAGTTATGATTATACTATATAAATTGAAGAAGGGCTTGGTAAGTTAGCTTATATATAATGTAAGATATGTTTTATTGTCAAATAATTAAATTAATAATAGAATAATGGTATTTTAGTAAACCTAAATAAACCTTAATAATAGTGGGAGTGACAATAATAAAAAAGGAGTGACTTTAAAAGTTATTATGTTTTTAGGAGTATCTCGTGCTTCGCATAACTTGTTTAAAGGGTTTGTATAGTTATTTTTATAATACTCATTCTAAAATAATAAGGGATTTCCAAACCTTCTTAGTTGGCCCAATATAGTTTGACCATGTAAGCATTCACTTATTTACTATTTTGTTACGGCCACAAAATTTTTGAAAGGTTATAATTTTATCCCAGTTCTTAGTCCAAACAAAAATAATTACCCCAATAATTCAAGACACATGTCTTTATAATATATTGAGGTTGAAACGCAAGCATTTTTGAAATTGTACATCTTACTTGGCAAACCTTTTTTAATTGTATTGTTTCACCACAAGACTTTTTTAAACTAATTAAATATGTTTATCTCTAAATTGCACAAATTGTTTCATTGTCTGCTTAAAAATTTAAATAATATTATATAAATTTATTCCTAACGTGTGTGCACACACGCACAAATCCCGTAAATCGAACGGATTGGCATCCATATACATGGTAATTGGATATTATTCAATTAAATAAGTGACTAAAATCAAATGAAGTTCAATCGGCAGTGTTGCGTAAACATAATAATACTACACAACATAGCACCAAAAAGAGAACATAATATTATACACTGATTAACAAACACACGCAGATGAGCACTCATGCCACACAAGTTGTTTATTTTGCTATACAGATATAATTTCCACAAGTGCGTTTTGCAGGGAGTCATGGTGGAAGGTTTTAATTTGTTAAACGGATTCTATTCCGTGTGTTGAATCATCACCACTTGGATGGTGACGGGCTTCTGAAGTAGAATTAGGTGAAGAAGTGGTGCGGAACAAATATTTCTGACTATAAGCTCTAGCCATCGAAATGGGTCTTTTCCAAATAACAGTCTCGGAGACGAGCAATGCCAACAAAGTAGCAATGGCCGTGATCAAGAACAGCCCTGAATAGCTGTAAGCGTTGAGACTGCTCGCGCTTGAACTACCCGAAGATGACGTTGGCGCAGAGTATTGGTCTTGCCATCCTTCAATATTGTTGCCAAAATATTTTTCCTCGATCTTCTCCATTGTATCACTCTCGGTCACATTCAAGATGGCTCTTGAAAACACAGCGGTGAGATTAGAGCCCCTCGGGAATCCCTGAAAAGCAATAAATATGTAAGGTGTGCAGAGGCAAGAAGAAGAACAAGAGACTTGTGTATTATTGCTGTGTTGAATAAATTGTGTTTGAAATAAAGATACAGAGATGTATTTATAATAGAAAGGACTAACAGTCTTATATCAGAAAACGACTAACAATAACTAACACTTATATCTATTCCCTTATCAGCCCCCCTCAAACTCAGTGAGTGAAGAAGATTGAACTCTGAGTTTGCGACGAAGATAAGGAAAGCGAGTGCTTGAAATTGGTTTGGTAAGAATATCAGCACTTTGCTCTTCAGCAGGAATATGAAAGACACGAACATGTTGCTGTAAAATCTGATCACGAACAAAATGTAAGTCGATCTCAAAATGTTTTGTACGCTGATGTAGGATAGGATTTGCAGACAATAGAACAACACTGAGGTTGTCGCAATAGACATGAGGAATGGAAGGAGAAGGGATATGAAGTTCAGTGAGAAGAGTCTTGATCCAGGAAATTTCAGAAATAGTAGCAGCTAAGGAACGATACTCAGCCTCTATGCTTGAACGAGAAATAACAGATTGTTTCTTCGAAATCCAAGAAACAATATTAGGACCAAGATAAACACAAAATCCAGATGTTGAATGACGATCATCAAGATCAGAGGCCCAATCAGAGTCACGAGGGAAGTAATGGAAAGATCAGAAGAAGGATGGAAGATAAGACCATATGTGGAGGTGCCTTTAAGATAGCGAAGAATGCGTTTAACAGCACTCCAATGAGTTTGCATAGGTTGATGCATGAATTGACATACTTTATTGATTGCAAAAGACAATTCTAGACGAGTGAGAGTAAGGTACTGTAAGGAACCAACGATTTGACGATAAAGAGTTGGATCATCAAAGGGAAGAGAGCCAGATTGCTGAAGCTTAGAAGAAGAGGGCATTGGTGTGGGAAGAGGTTTGCAAGAGTGCATATTTGCTCGATGAAGAATGTCATGAATATATTTAGTCTGAGAAATATGAAGAGCACCCAAAGATAGAGATTTAGCTTCAAGGCCAAGAAAATAATGAAGAGAACCTAGATCCTTAAGAACAAATAATTGTTTGAGAGAGTGAATGAGATTGTGAACAGCAGAGGAGGAGGAACCAGTGATAAGAACATCATCCACATAGACTAAAATGTAGATAGTATACTAAGAGGTGACTTGAATGAATAAAGAAGAGTCACATTTAGCAGTTGTGAAGCCAAGATGATGTAATGAGGAACTGAGCTTGTCAAACCAAGCTCTAGGAGCTTGCTTAAGGCCATAAAGAGCCTTGTGAAGTTTACATACCATTGAAGAACTGCCAATGTGAAATCCAGGTGGTTGTACCATATAAACATCTTCATGAAGAGGACCATTGAGGAAAGCATTGGTGAAGTCAAGTTGTTTGATGGGCCACTTGAAAGAGAGGGCAATGGTAATGATAATTCAAATAGTAGCAAGTTTAACAACCGGGCTAAAAGTTTCTTGATAATCTACACCTTCTTGTTGATGAAAACCTTTGGCAACGAGGCGACCTTTATATCTGGAAACAGTACCATCAGGATTATATTTGACTCGAAAGATCCATTTACAACCAATGGCAGATTTGTTAGAAGGTAAGGGAACAATGGACCAAGTGGAGTTATGGATAAGAGCATTGTACTCAAGCTTCATTGCTTCAGACCAAGAGGGATGAGATAAAGCTTCTTGAAGAGTGGAAGGTTTAGAGACAGCAGTAAATGATTTTGGTTTAAAAATACCAGCCTTTGCACGAGTGATCATGGGATGTTGAATATAATTATTGGAAGGCAAGGAAGAAGTACCAGCTGAAGAAGCAGGTGCAATTGGAGAACCAGAAATGGAATCAGAGGGAGCAGTAGAAGAACATGGAGCAGCAAGTAAGAAGATGACTGATGAGAGGGAGCAGGAGAAGAAAATGACCTGCGAGGGAAAGAAGGACAAGCAGTAGTTACAGCAGAAGGAGGAAAAGAAACAACAGGAATAGATGCAATATCGGGAGAATTAGAAACAGGAGTAGACAAGATAGGAAGGGAAGATTTGTAAGGAAAATATTGTTCATTAAAGATAACATGTCTAGATATGATAATTTTACCAGATTTGAGAAGACAAAGATAGCCTTTATGAGATGAAGAATAGCCAAGAAAAGTACACAAATCTGATCTAAAATCTAACTTATGTCTATTATAAGGTCTAAGCAAAGGATAACAAGCACAACCAAAGATTCTTAGTATAGAATAATTAGGAGGTTTAGAAAATAATAATTCAGATGGAGATTTTAAGTGCAATACAGGAGTAGGTAATATGTTGATTAAGTACACAGCAGTGGAAAAAGCTTCTTGCCAAAATTTAAGAGGTAAAGAAGCATGAGCAAGTAAGGTTAAACCCATTTCAGTCACATGTCGATGCTTACGTTCTGCACACCCATTTTGTTCATGAGTATGAGGACAGCTAAAACGATGTAAAATACCATGTTGTGTAAGATATTTAGAAAATGATACATATTCCTTTGCATTATCAGTTTGAATGGTTTTAAGTTTGGTGCCAAGATGTAATTCAGCCATAGACTTAAACTCAAGGAAAGCAGAAAATGCTTGAGATTTGTATTGGAGAAAATAAATCCATGTGTGTCTTGAGTATGCATCCACAAATATGATATAGTAACGACAGCCAGTGGTAGAAGTAATGGGAGCAGGACCCCATATATCACTAAAAATAAGATCAAGAGGAGCATTATAAGTAGTAGTAGAGGAAGTAAAAGGTAATTGTTTTGCTTTACCAATATTGCAAGAACCACAAGAAGGTATAGTTTGAGTAAGTGGTGTAGAAATATTACAAGAGGAAACTACATTATGAACAATTTTGTAAGAAGCATGGCCTAGCCTAGCATGCCAAGTATCAAGTGTGTTAACAGAACTAGTGTTACAAGAAATAGATGCGAATCAAGGTAGCTGATTAACAGGTTGAGAAAAGGAAGGTTGTATCATAGAATCTTCAAGAGCATATAATCCATTTCTATGGGGGCCCTGAAGTAGAGTCTTCATGGAATCCTGAGATTTAACATTGAAATGGTTAGGATGAAATTCAAAAAAGACATTATTGTCATGAGAAAACTTTGAAACACTGAGTAAATTTTTGGTAATAGAGGGAACATGTAAAACATCTTTAAGAAGAAATGGCTTATTAGAATATGGAGAAGACAAGAAAGAGTGGCCAATATTGGCAATGGGAAGACCAACCCCATTGCCAATATGAACCTTAGCAGAACCTGCGTAAGGGGCAGCAGAAGCAAGATTATTTAGTTCTGGTGTAAGATGATTTGTAGCACCGGAATCAGGGTACCAAGCAGGATCAAGAACTGAAGTTGGAGTAGCAAGAATCCCCTTAGAAGTGGAGGCAAAGGATGGAGTGGATGGAATCGTAGTGGAATTGGCAGTGAGAAAAGCGTGATTGGATGGAGAATTTTGAGTGAATTGAGAAGGTTGTGGTGGTGTAAATTGTTGTTGAGGAAGAGTGAAGTTTGGATTGAAGCGATGAAAACAGTCCCATACTGAATGACCAAAACGATTGCATAATTGGCACTGAACTGAGTTTAAAGGAATGCCACGGCGAGGACCTCTGCTAGTATGACCATGACCACGCCTAAAACCACGGCCACGTGAGGAAAGCTGAGAATTATTGGGGAAGCGTCGCTGGGCCTGAGCAAGATTAGATTGGATAGAGGAGAAAGAGTTGGAGAAATCAAGTTTAGTGGGTTTTTCAATTCTTTCTTCCATGGCAATTAAGAGGGATTCAATGTCTGCAATCTTGTACGGGTCAAGACGAGATAAAAGAAAGGCAATAATGGGATTATATTCATCAGAGAGGCTTCAAAAATGGCTTCAATGTGTTGAGAATCAGAGAGTGGTTCACCAACAGCAGCAAGGCTATCAGTAATCAGCTTAATAGAGGTGAGATACTCATGCATGGAGTTTGTCTTTTTGATGGACCGTAATTGAGTTTTGAATTTAGCAACCTGAGCTCTTGTGTGTGAGGCTTGGATGGTAGTAATCTTGGTCCAAACTTGATGAGAGAAAGAACAACCGACCATATGAACACGAAGGGATGGAGTGAGTGAAGCAAGTAACCAGGAGAGTAACAAGCTGTCTTGGCGTTTCCATTGATGAAAAGTGGAAGAAACTGTGTTGGTTGAGGCATCAGCATCAGTAGCAAAGATGGAAGGAACTTTCTTGGAATCCAAATGATCTTCAAGATTGTGACCAATGATGGTTGCAAGAGCTTCTTGTTGCCAAATCAAATAATTGTCAAGATCTAACTTGACTGAGACAGGAGTATTGAAGGTTTGAGGGAGGGTTGTAGATTGAGATGGTGAAGAGGGAGAGGTTGAAGAAATTGTAGAGGCTGCCATGGATCAAAAAAAAAAAAGCTCTGACACCATGTAAGGTGTGCAGAGGCAAGAAGAAGAACAAGAGACTTGTGTATTATTGCTGTGTTGAATAAATTGTGTTTGAAATAAAGATACAGAGATGTATTTATAATAGAAAGGACTAACAGTCTTATATCAGAAAACGACTAACAATAACTAACACTTATATCTATTCCCTTATCAAAATAAATGATTATAAAAATAAGATTTTTCCTTTGTCACCAGATACCGATACCCTTGCTTAATCAATTGTTGTGAGCTAGTTTTTAATTTGATTTAAAAGATTTGGATTAATAAAATACTTAATTAATTCTTAATCACAAATTATTAAAAGATGTTGGTCGATACTCTTGAGTTTTATAGAGATATCAGAAAAATATCTAATAATAATAATAATAACAGAAGTGCCGTTATTATTTATGTATATATAACTAAAAAAATATGTTACATAGCAAAAATATATGGTAGAGCTAAAATTAGGATGTTTATAGGATAAAATGAAATGATACAGTTAAAGTTACAATTGGTACTACAAGACACGCGAATACTTGTTCTAATCAATCACTTTGTTGATTGATTCTTATACAGTGAATGAACCCTTTTGTTCTTCAATAATCAAGTGTCATACGCTTTTGCACATCCACTCTGTATAATTTTTTTTGAGTTGTACAACATGACTCATAATTATATTACATCATATATTTAAATTCTAAGAAATTTTTTGGTCGGCAGTATTTTTTAAAAGTAATTAGCATGCAGTTAAATCAACATATATGAAAATTTAATAGAGCTGGAAAAGTAATTTTTGCGAAGAAGCTGCATATATAGTTATTTTGTGAACTCTCTGCAAAGAGCAAACTACGACCAGAAGAGAGCGAGACACTTACAAAACCAAGTCCATCTGTTGTATAGATTAGGCCAGACATCATGTAATTGGATCCGAATTTCTGACGGTAGAGTTTAAGGAAGGGAACCTCATCGAATATAGCTGCAACACCCCCACCATCGCTTCCAATCTTTAGAGCATGGTGATATTCAGAAATGCTGCTATAAGCCCTCAGCTTTGATGGTTTGAACTTATACCGCTGTACCAGCACATCATAAACGAAAGAGCCAGTTTGATATCCAACATAATAACCCGCTTTTCTTAGATCATCTACTTTGAGAAAACTTGGTTGCAGCTGCTCCACGGTCAACATAGACGTCAAGTTTGCAGTGTAACTTTGCATAAGGACGAACGCCAATACAAGCCAAACCATCAACACAATTCTCGAGCAATTCTTGGCGACTCCCTCTCCTAAAAACCCAAATTTTAAATCAACAATTTACTATCATCAAATAAAATTCTCACATATATATAAGATTTTTTAAGTAGTGGGACAGAATGATACATGTTTTAGTTTACTACCAAGATAATATATGATTTGATAGTGTTAGAAAAAATTTATATATTATTATTATATTAAAATTAAACTCATCATTATTAACATAGTATGATCTTCTTCTTTTTTTAATCGTGCAGCCACTATATTTATTGAGACTAGGCATATGTATTAGGATAGCAAACTAAAGGTGAGTTTCATTAATGAGTGAAGTCTATATTTATACAACACTATTGGCCCTTAACCCGCGGTTGCATAACTAACTGTCGTAATCTAACTCTAGTGCATTAAACTCTAACTAACTGTAAGGTACTAGTAAGTTCTAACTAACAAAACAATTAATATTGTAATAATATGGCCAAGATAAACCTTAGGCCCTATAATTCCATTCCATATGAGAATGGAGGGTCTAACTACACCTTAAAAGTTAGCTTCATATGTGAAATAAAAAATTGCTCTAACAATTCTAATGGCTAAGTCATGTGCTAATTGATATGGGACTTGTTTGGCTCAGGGATTGATTCACAATATAATTAAATAATATTAATGTGTGACAATGAACACCAAAATAAATCTGATAGAATTAAATCTATCAATTGGCGCAGTGCAACAATAATAAATATGTGCAAAGCTAAAAGAAAATGGACATAAAATTTTTGAACGTGGGAACCCCCAATTACCGGAGGAAAAACCACGGGATAGGTTCCGAAAAATATTCCACTATATTTAAGATAATTACATAATATTCTTTCCACACTCTCTAACCCAAGAGATAAATATAGTATTTCTCGGTGAAAAGTTGCTTGATCTGTTATTTGCAAACTAAAAATCATCCTCTACTTATAGAAGATGAATGCAATGTGTATGCATCACAAATGATTTCGACACTACAGTTGCAAAATTTGAAAAATTCACAATTGGCCTATAACTACTCTATGACAAAAAATTTAAGTTCATGCACTATTGGCATTCAATGCCTTGATTTGTGGCTTTTTTCCTTTTCAACATTTTCAACTACTATTGGACCCACAATTCTCCCCCTCCAGTTGATGGGAAAATAATATAGGAGCAATTATCTGGGATCCATGTTGATCAACTCAGCACAAAATTGAAGCTAATTTCGTGCTATAACTTTAATTTCTTCGTGCAATAACCTTACATTTTTCAAGCATATAACACAAGAGCATCATTCAGAAGCCTCATCACTGGCTAAATATGCCCTCTTCACTTGTACCACCGATATTCAGGACACGCCACCTGGTCTCTACTTTGCCAGGAAAACTTTCGACACAAGGGACCCATCACATGGATCCAACAAACACCATGTAATTCATATATACTTGATATAAACCAGCTGATCCAAACCATCAGCTCATTTCCACCTCCCTCCAAATCACCATGGAGAAATGCAGTCTTCACATCTAACTGCTCAAGCTCCAAATCCAAGTATAACTCGAATACTCATTTTGACAACTAGAGAGAAAATCTCATCAAAATCTATTCCTCACTTTTGACCAAAGCCTTTTACAACCAAGCGAGTCTTATACTTCACTGGCTTGTTGTCATTTTTCTTCAGCTTGAACACCAATTTATTCTTCAAGGCTTTTTTCTCCTTCAAGGAGTTTTACCAGCTCATAAGTATCATTCTTCTGCAAGGAATCCATCTCTTCTTATATGGCTTTGATCCACTGAACTTTATCCTGATTAGTTTGAAATTCTTCAAAACTCACTGGCTTCCTTCATCAGTAAGAAGGACATACTCAAATATGGGGTACTTGCTGGATGGATATCGTACTCTAGCTATTAGATCTTCTAAGTTGTGGTGTATGGGCTTGCTCCCCCTGCTTAACACCTCCTCCATCTCCAGCATCATCAATTACTGGATCATCATCAACCCCATGGTCTTGAACCTCTCCCCCTACTGTGGCATTTTCTTTAGGAAGAGAGACAAGTATAAATCAACCTTACCACCAAATTCATCAGTTTTCTCTGGAATAGTAGAATCCGACATAGTTTCTTTCTCATAAAACACTACGTCTCTACTTCTAATAATCTTCTTCTTTTCTGGATCCCATAGCTTGTAGCCAAACTCTTCATCTTTGTAGCCCATAAATATCAAGGAATGGCTCTATTATCAAGCTTCTGTCTTTACTCCTTACTTATGTGAGTAAAGACTTTGCATCCAAATACTTTCAAATGAGTAACTAATATCATGTCCGGACCATACTCTCAATGGCCTTCCGATACATCTTTTTTCCATTTTCTACTGTCACGTCTTCTGACTTTGAATCTCCCTTCGCTACAGGATCACACAAATCCTTATAGAAAAGTATATCCTCAATTTTTGGTTTCCAAATGGAGTAATTGCTATTGTTAGTTTGATCATGGTACCCATATTCTCCTCCATTTAATTTACACAGTACAATCCTGAGCTCAACTTGAACTCTAATACTCCTTGTTTTGAGCTCAGGGATTGATTCACAGTGTAATTAAATAATGGCAATGTGTGGTAATGAATACCAAAATAAATATGATAGAATTAAATCTACCAATCGGCGCAGCACAACAATAATAAATATGTGTAAAGTTAAAAGAGAATTTACATCAAAATTTTTAACGTGGAAACTCCCAAATATCAGGAGAAAAACCACATGATAGGCTCCAAAAAATATTCCACTAAATTCAGGATAATCACAAAATATTCTTTCCACATCTTCCAACCCAAGAGGTAAATATAGTGCTTTCCGGTGAGAACCTTCTTATTCAAATACTACACTTTTGTAGTATCAAAGAGTAATAAAAATGATACCAAAAAATATTTCCAGTGTATATACCCACACCCTACACTCTCTGGGATTTACTGACACTCTATTTTTTTCCTCTCACTCTCAAAGAATGATGTAATCTCTCTCACTAGTAGCTCCCCTATTTTTTCACTGCTTGATCTGTGTTGTTTGCAAACTGAAATTCATCCTCTGTTTACAGAAGATGCATGCAGTGTGTAAATGATTTCAGCACTGTGGTTGCAAAATTTGAAAAATTCACAACTGCCCATAACTAGGCTATGACAATTCAATGCCTTGATTTCTTGCTTTTTTCCTTTTCAACATTTTCAACTACGGCTGGACCCACAGGACTCAACAGTTTAATTATTATTGAATTTAAATAAGTTAAAATTAATAACATTACTTACTTTCAGGGAAAACAGCTTGAGATATTGGAATCCATAAGATGGTTATCGGGCTGAGCCGTTGTTGATTTGGGGAACCTTGCTGGTCGGGCCTGGGATTCACTTTCCTTTCCATGATGAGTATGACAAACCCTATGAAAAGAGAGACAGCTACTATGGTTAACCAAAGATCCCAGCTGAAGGGTTTTAGAAAAGTCCACATGGAGTGCTGCCTCCCATGATGAAGTGGCACTAGCATTGTCACATCTGATTCTGAATACGGCAGTGTGAAGTCAACAAATTTCGAACGGTTGGCCTGGATTGTGATATCCCCTACCACAACGTTATACTGCAGTTCCATCGTAATTTAATTTGTTGAACAAAAGAAGGAATCAAGTCATTGAAATAGCCAACTTATTTTTGTGACTTCTTTAATTTTCCCTAAATAAAACATGCATTAAAAGGATAAATTACAATAAACTCCTATTAAATTTGATAAAATTTATCCCTACTTTTCTTTATTTATCTAAGTGTTACCGATATTCCCTATATATATTATTTATTGTGTGATAGAGTAATAATTGATTTTATAAACCTAAAAAATATTAGTATAATAATTTCACAAACAGAATAACTTTCTTAGTAAATTTTATAAATGCAAATTTTACTCAAACTTAGGAGATGTCACTATGATTTGTGCTACAAACTATAGATTATATGACGTGTAAATGAGGGATTGTAATTAAGTTTCTAACCTTCTGTTGGGGGACCTGATGGACAAGTGAATCGTATGTTCCAGCGCTCTCTCCCGATTCATCAACGTAAGGTTCAATTTGATATGAAACCTTGAAAGGTAAGAGGTTTAATGCGGCTGTGAAAACATCCATGCAATATCCAGTGACATTGTATTTCTTTTCATGAGCGTCCCAAACTACGTTCACAAATTGGGTGAAACCATCTTTCTTTGGTACCCCTACTCGCAAGTTGATCACTTCCATGGATGTTGCATTTAATCCACTTCCAATTTGTATCTGCAGCTGCATCGCAAGTAAATAAATCAGAAGCCAAGAGAGAAGGCGTAACAAGCCCTTAGCCATCTTATATATAATTAATATCAATGATGTTTTTTTAACTAACTGTGGCAACAGTAGTTTGTTTTCATCGCGGTCCTCTTTATATACAGATCGAGTTTCAGTTGGATACTGATGGATTTGAATTTGCTAAGAACTGAATTAATAAGTAATTCAAGAAAATCTGTTAATTGAAATGGTCTCCTGACATACGTGTGCCTGCATGTATGGTTTCACATGAGACATGACAAAGATTGAAATTGACACACAGTTTGACCATTTATTATAAAAACACTAATATTATAGTAAGAACTGATTTTCCAAGCAACTTCAGTAACCATATGATTTGAAGATTTTTAATTTTTATGTATCACAAGTCAAACAAAAAGAGGGTTTATAGCTTCAAAATATTCAGATGAAGATATAGAGAAGTCAAAAATATCTGATCTTGTTTATTATATACATGGCAGCATCTAAATGGATAGCTATATATCTATGATATTTGCTTCTTGGTAGTCAAGGCTTTAACCTTAGGCTTCTACATGTGCAGTGTGCATCACATTAACTCAAGGTGAACCCAGTCAAAGAAATGAGAGCATCTTTCTTTCATCATCTCACCCCATAGTTAGAGAATTTAATTTATTACAAAACACGTTGATGAAACATATTTTATTACATTAAATCGATATTATTTGACTTTTCTATATTTTTAATCTTTTTTTGGTATACATGGGAAAAAAAAAAATTTCACGTCGATACTCTGATTTAGTTACATAAAAATATGTGAAAACTTATCAAGCATTTAAAGAGTGGTGTATCGCTAATAATTTTTCTTTCTTGACAAGATTAGAATTAATTATAAGTTTCTGAGAGGTGGGTGACAAAGCTTACTTCTACAGGAAGGCACAAAAGTAAGAAATTAAATCTGTCATTGAATATCCATATATTATTATAGACTATAATTAAACAGTCATCCGTGTGTTCACATCATATATAAAAATAGTAATTTTAAATTGGAACTCATTTAGCAAATAATAAGTATAAAATAAACTTGTATTTGGTAAGTATAATTTTTATAACTTTAAGCTCACACCACTTAATAACTTATACAAAACAACTTTTAACTACTTTTGTAGCCAATTAATTACTTCACTATTACTGTTAGGATTCATATTAGAATATAATAGCATAATTATATATACCAATTACATCACAGAATCCCCATATTGATATTGAATCGTATCAATATTGTATAATATCCCCAAATTGATGTTGAATCATATCAGTGTTGTACTTTATTTTTGGGAGTGACAAGTGTTTATTTTCACTCCCATTTTCAATCATTTTTAGTTGGTGTGTCTAAATTGCCCTTTTTCTCTTATTTTAATGAAAACAATAATTTAACATTAATTATTTATTATTAATCATAATTTTATTTTAATTTATTATTGTAACATCCTCAAACTGTCAGTCGCATACTCACCAAAATAAATAAATAAATAAACCTTCCAATTGCATAAACAATCTCATATAACAATTAAGATAAATGCACGATGAAAACAGTTCTTTTTGCTAAATCCGGACAAAATCGAGAACAAGTAATTCTGCCTACAAGCAAAATGAGCATAGATTACCAAGAAGTGAAGAATTACTCCTACTTGTTAATCTCTCCAAAATTTCTGTCAAGTTCACCAATATACCATGTTCTCCCTTTCCTCTGATATTTCATTTTTTATCCCCTTAACTACTTTAAAGTTTCCAACAAGCTAATAGTAATATATAAGCGATAAAATTTCACATAGGATGATGTCCCTTAGGTATACTGAAAAATGAAAACACAACAACTAGGATGTTCCACTAGAATTTAAGACTATTTCTGTATGATATATTTATTTAGTTAACTGATTTCAAAATATTTTATGAAAACTTTCATATAAATATTTTACGAAAGATGTGCGTTATTAAGTTGAATTAAAGTCTTTAAATATTTATATCATAAGTAGTTTAATTAACTTTAATATGAAATGTTATTATTAATTTTTTTTTTAAGTGGAGAGATGGCCTGATAAACTTTTACAACAATAAATTAATATAAAATTCTAATCAATAATGAACAATTAATGTTAAATTATTGTTTTAATTAAATTTAAGAAAAAGGGCATTATAGACAAACTAACTAAAAATTATTGAAAGTGAGAGTGATAATAGATATTTAGGAGTGACAATAGTCATTCCTTTTATCTTTATATTTCATAGATTTACAGTGACATTATAATCCAACTACTGTATACAAATATCTACCTTCAAAAAAAAAAAAAGGGAGGCAACAAGTCCTAGGATAAGGTAGGCCTGGATTTGTTTTGGTCTGAGTAGGCCTGGATTCTTTTTGGTCTGAGCCTTGATTTGTTGAAAAAAGCACAAAACAAAATTTGGTCGAAATAAATGAAGTAATGGGCCTACTCATTATCCATTCTTAGCAGCGACAAGGGTCACACCCTAGCCAAACCCACTCCAATTTTTTCATCAGGAATGTTTTTTTTCCCACCCATTTTTAATCCTCTTGCCAAACAAGCTTTAAAAATTATAAAATTTCTTCTGGACTCTAATATCCGCGAATTCTAGCTTAGCGAGGGGAATAGTGGTCAACTCCACAGAACTTTGACATGGGCAATCTCTGATGCCCAACGATTTTTCTTTTCAATCATTTGACACAGTGCCTTACATAGGTCTAGGTGTCAAGAGTTTTATCCGTTTGGATCTTGACTTAGGTGGCTGGATACTTGGATTAGTAAGATTTGGATAAAATGTTCTTTTCAATTATTGTTATGATTGGTACTTACGTATCTATCAGATTATATATACTTTATTGGGATTATTTTTCTAAGCTGTTATATTTGAAATTGTTGCAAACGAATAAGGTTATTCATTAAATCATGTGGATTACTCAATCTGAATTGCAAAACTCAACAATGTTTTGAATAAATAATTTGATTTTCATCCACTAAGGTAAAACTTGTACATATAAGCACTCAATTAAGTTACTATACGATTGATACATAGGTAAAAATTTTCAGTGTTACTATATGATTGTTGCATAGTTAAAATTTTTCAGTATGAACATATAATAATTAGAAGATGGCAAACAGTAAATTAAAAGCAAATTCTTTTAAACAAGCTGCTTCAGATGTGTTTCCCTCCAACATTAACAAAGAACACAGAGTCTCGGGAGAAGAAAGGTGACTGTTGGAAGACTCAAGAGGTACCGTGTAAGTGAGAGGAATGTAGGGCGATCCCAGCAAAGAGGAAGAAAGGGATATAATCTATCTATCGTCAGCCTAATGCAACCAAGAGGAGAGGATGGGTTGGAGCTATAGAGCTTTCGTGTGATTAAGACATATGGGAAGGGTGTGACTAAGACAATTTGGAAGGGTCTCATATGAGGGTATAAAATTGATCGGTAGCCAAATTCATATTTAGGTGATTCATTCCAAATTGAGGAGTTAACTTGCATTTCGAGCTCCACATGAATAGACACTCTCTTGAGTGAAAATATTACACATGATCCATTTTGTGCGTCATAATTATAGTTATCGCTAATTTAAAAGGTGGGATATATAGTGACATAATATAACATAAGAGAATTAATAGTAAAACCTTATATATGATGATATCATGTGAAAATTATGATAGGCCCCTTGATGCACCATTGTCGTCAGGTAGCAATAAATACCCATTTTCATGTCTCCTCACGAGCAAACATGAGTGCTGTTCACCCTTTGTTATTTTCTACCCACTACTCATACTGATGATCCAGTCATACTCCACATATTTCATATCCTGGGGTTCACTCCATCTCTCTAATTCAGCATAGCATTATGCTATGCTATGTCTGTTTACTCCTTTGAGGTCCTTCCTGTTGTTTATAAACATGTAGTATCTTTTCTTTTTCTTTTTTCATATCTTGGGAAAGGTTACTCATAGTACACGGGCAGAATCAGGAAAGGGAGTGTGTCTACTGTCCACAAAAACCTTTTGTGAGTGGCTGGGTGAAAATTTTTAACGTGCCATGTTTGTGATCACTCATATATATCTATTAGTCATATCATGATAATCCTAGTACAAATCCACAAGAAGTGACAAGTTGGTTCTCTGCCTTGGTTGGATTTTTTCGGAGCTATTATTATTATTATTATTTATAAGTGAGAGATCATGGCATTTTCCATGGTAATGCACAAAAGAATATCTCTCTCTATCTCTCTCTCTCCAGTTTAGTGAAGGTAGTTCTCTTAACTGGTTACTGATAGTGGAGCTGCAAGTGGAATGATTGCAGAGGCGAAGTGTAATTCACTAGTGAAATGCGCGGTTGTTGTGTTGTGATAGCTACATTGCAAAGGTTGAAAATGAAACTTCAATACGGATCCCAGACATGAGATGGCCATAGTGCAAGCGCCCTGCATTGTCCTGTTTTCTGATGCTCTTTCTCAACCTCAGGAGCGATACCCACAACTAAGTGAAAGCACCATATCACCGACATTTTGATAAAAAAATTTTAAAATAATGTGAGACTCTAACTCTTACTCTGAATTCTAATAATATATGAAAGTTGAATTAGTTATTATATATATAATAACTAAAAGCATTACAAAGTAAGCTAACTTTTTGGACATGCTTTGAAATTTAATCTCTCCAATGTTGGTTCCAAATATATGCCACTGAATCTCCAGAGAATCTCTGGCTTTTCCCCACCAAACTCCATGTGAGGATTAATCATTGAGGTAACGTTTGGTAGAAATTTTGTATAAGGGTATTATTGGAAGAAAAATATGTTAAATTTATACCTCCGTATCATGTCTCCACTATTTTCATATTTTGGAGGTACAAAAATTTTATATTTTTCTGTCTTATATTTCTGACTCTATCACCAAATAAATTTATGTTTCTAGTATCTTCGTTTTCTTGTCCTTGTCTCACTAACTAAATGTTACCTGAGGTACCCTTCCATTTAATATATGGATGAAAACGAAAGGAGCAGATATATTGAGTGAAAGTCATTTTGGCAAGAGATCAAAGATGGAAAGAATCAAATCACCACCATTCTTTTTTTTTTAATTGATTTTATTTTTTATATATATTTTGTGCCTTTCTCATTCTTAATCTGTCTCATCGTGTTAAGCCGTAAAACGACAACATGTCCTACCATGGTTACACACAATCTCATGAAGCGAAAAACTCGGTTATTCCTGTTTAGTATTCTCTCATGCTTTATATATTCAGGAGATTTTTCAGTCTGCAACAAGATTTATCGGTATCAATCTCCACAGATATTGTCTTCGATTCATTGTGAAACAAGCCAACCACTCGCCGCTTCTAGATTTGGATTAGCCGAGGCAGCCAATTGGATTCTGAAACCTTTGCTATAGTTATAATTACACTAAAATCCTTCAAAGTGGAACAAGAAGTTGAAGTTGGATGAATCATCATGCAAAACATGATTAGATATGTGTGCAATTAAAAGTTGGGAAAAAGAAAAAAGGAAGTAGAGGGAAGCTAATTGTGTTGATGCGGACATCCCAATTGCGTCTGGTCAAAATTGAAATCATTGACGGGGCCGGGGTCCTACCAGTAGGACTACATTGTATTAGTGCTCTTCAGACTCAGCTTATGACTAAGTAAATGATTG
Source organism: Dalbergia cultrata (assembly GCA_031216105.1). NCBI lineage: Eukaryota > Viridiplantae > Streptophyta > Magnoliopsida > Fabales > Fabaceae > Dalbergia > Dalbergia cultrata. Next base: position 55,208,021 of record CM062347.1, read on the forward strand.
TCATGATTGGCCCAAATGTTGTTTACCACACAATTAATCCGCTAATTATCATTGTCTCGAGTCTTAGCTAGACTAAACATATGGTGTTATTACCCATCATGGTGAATTTTGAAATGATTGGGATTTTTCCCTTGAAATTTATGGGCAAACAAACGAGGCAAGCATCTTGGAGAACCTTGTGTAGCTTTAGTGCTGGACTTGGACCCCATTTTACTTAATGTTTGTTTAGTGAAAACTTTTGTTTTGGCCTATAAGTGGTAGGCTATACCAAAACTACTATATGGTAATAGTGGTATGCCACTTTTTTCTTGTTGAGTTGATACTTGATAGACACTTGTATTGTTGTACATCAAAATTTACCTGGTCAGATTGGGTACACCGCTTCATTTCTTTCAGAATCTCTAGTGCTTCATCTGTAACACTTACTTTGTATTTTAAATATAGTTTGGTTTAAGTTTGTTTAAAATTGTGTTTTATCAGTCGCCATTAAGAGATGGCCAATACATCCTTTGTTTAAATATAGTTTGGTTTAAGTTTGTTTAAAATTGTCTTTTATCAGTAGCCATTAATCAAAAAATTTTAAAAAAAATACAAGGGAGTATATATTCTAATAAATTTCTAGTTTTTTTTTCGTATTTTATCAAAATTAAAACAGTTAAGACATTTTTAAATATTACACTTGATTCTTGGAAATTCATTCTGCACATTAGAAGATTTAATCATTCTTATGTTTTGTCATACAAAAACTATTGATCAGTAGTGTTACTTGAAAGAAAGGTGGAATATCAGTTAATTTAAACAAATCAGAATTGAAAAATAGTGCAGTTGATTACTTTTTTAAGTTAACTGAATTCTCGTTTGTCTGTTATGCCAAAAAAAAAAATGCCCATAGAGTTATAGCATAGATAAGATAAATCAAACCCTCTATAAGTCATTACATACTAAACGATTGAAATTGAACCAGATACTTGAAGCTGTTCTGCTTTCAATGCACACCAACTAGTTCTACCGGTATTTATCAATCATTGAATTCTGCATCTAATTTACTGTAATAGTCAACAAAGTTTTCATAGAACATGACACCCCGCACAACCTCTGCGTCCTAAGGTTGTCCTTGTAGAACTTTTTTTATCTTTTCAAAAAGCCAAAAATAGTAGAGCTGCTGAAATAATAATGTGCAAATGGAGGATATTAGCTGATTTTTTTTTCTTTTTCCCTTTTTTTTCTGTGGCAGTATTACCTTTTCTCCTTTAATAAATCGGTCTATGATTGAAAATTCAGATAAACGGAATGTGGGGGTAGTTCAAATGGATGATAGACCTCTCTATACGGAATGTGTGGACCTAAGCATACTGTACATGGCTTCATCTGAAAGAATTAATGAAACAAAAGTGATTGGTTCCAGCAGTATCAAGAAACCGTGACAGACATCGCCACAATTACCTGAAAGGAAATACAAAAGTTGAAGACAAATTAATTTTCCATATAATTTTCTGCTATTTGCTTTTATATCACAATTTTGTTAAACCTTTTTGCCTTATAATTTTTTACATACAAAGAATTTGATTGAAAAAATAATTTAGTCGGTACAGAGTAAGATAAAACGAGTTTAAATTTAAAGTGTTGTTAGTGTAATATATATTCTATATTATAATGTATATATTGATGCATTGATAAGATATATTTATACTTGAGATAATATTTTCTTTGATAAGCTGGTAAAATATAATTGCATGAGTGTCTAATCTACATGAAAATATTGTATAATATGAAGATGTGTCATCAATGGAGTTGGAAAGCAATGAAGTTATTTTTTTACTTTGGTTAACAAATTTTGTGGCACTCCCTTCCTTCTCGAGTCATTATCTACTTTCTTTCCTCTTTTCATCAGTTTTACCACCATATTTCCGTTCCTTATTTGATGTATGGGCATGGTGATGGGGTCATATACTGCTCATATCTGGTTTCACAAGTAGTCACAATCTTGTGCAGCATTATCCAATACATTATAATCTAATCATTAAGGAATTTCGATGGAGAGAGAGTTGCCATTTGGTGGCGGCCAGTGATTGGTCGTTTCAATTTCAATATATAATAAATAATATAATATATATCAGAATTTCTTAGTGGAAATCAGTATCAATGAGAGCCTCACTTCGTCGTCGACTATGCTTATTCGTGGCCTAATCATTATTTATGTATGCTGTTCTTCAAAACATGCCAAACCCCACAACGGCAAACGCACCTAATCAACTTTTAATTCGCTCATTATTTAAACCCAACAAGTTAATTAATGCCTATATGCTTTACAATAATTATATATGCTTTTTATAAAGCGCTCTTGTTGAGTGAATTTCTTCTCTCTTGTGAGGCCTTTGGTGGTTTTGCAGCTTTCATTTTCTTTTGTCGTTTTCTCCCCTAAATTCAGCTTTGCAATTCAAAGTAATTTTGTCATCACATCCTGTTATATGTTGCAGAATTATGTATAAATAATAAACAACGGTATATTTTTCATAAAGTTCTTATATTTTGTAAACGTAAACTCTGTCCCTGTAAATTTTATATTCATCAGTTATCTTTCAAAACAGAGGAATATATATCTATTAACAGTATTATTCTTAGGTAACTAAAAGTAAATCTGTATTTATTCAAGTACACTTGAAGTGAAATCTGAAAGATAAAGTATAATATAATGTAGTAATAATTATGTATACCTCTCGTTATTGTAAGATGGGTCTCTCTAAAATAATTCGAAATAATCTTCCTTGACCTTACACTCAAAGAATTAAAGCAAAAACTCAAGATTCAAACTCACCAATAAAGCATTTGCATAAATTGAAGTATGTTAACGACGTGATTATAGTTTGTAAACTGTGAGGCCGAGATCTCGCGGCTTTACTTTCCTAACTGATTTGCCATCATTTACATAATTTTTTGTGGTACCTAATTCTAATGTTGGATATAGTTAAAAATCAAATGAGGGGGTTGTCTTGGATGAATTAAATTTTCCATGCAACCTTCATGTATTATCAATATAATACTCCCTCCTTTTAGAATATCTATCTACTTTAAGACAATTTCATATTTTAAAATATTTATTAATTTTATATTTTTAAAGTATTTTATTTAATATTACCTTTAAACATTATGTTATATTAATTAATATGCAGAAATATATTTATCCATTTATTATATTTTATTCCATTATAAATATGATTTATTATTTTTTTTAATATTTTTATTTGTTAAAATTAACGGATACTTTTAAAAGGGACATACAACTATATTTTTAAGTATTATGATTAGGATATGCGGCCATGTACGGATCAGCTTCCATACCAGTTAGGCAGCGCATATTTTTGAGACATATTATGCTTAGCCCAATGAAACTTGAATAACTATATATGCTTATAACTTTTGTGGTTTAATTTAGGTACTCTTATCTTTCAACTTCCCACCACTAGCTAATTCGCATGTGTTCCTTGACGCATATACATTTTATGCCATCTTTTGCATCTAATGTATAGCATTTTCTACAAAAACATTTTATAGCATCTAATGTAAACATGTGTTGCAGAAGTTAAAATTAAAGTATCCATTTTAATTTAAACAACCCCGTTGAGATGAGATTAACCACAAATACTGATCAGGAAGGCCAAAGCAACAAATTATAAATGAGATTACGGGAAAGGCCAAAAGTGAATCTTTTCTTCCAAGAAGGGAACAAGTGCTCATGCCTCTCTGTCACTTTGTTCGCGTTTTATGTTGTGATGATAGATTCCAACATTTTCCCACTCATTTCAGTAGGTCGCTCCAGCTTTATTAGTTAGGCTTGCATCACTTATGGCCTCTAATTAGGATTAATTAATTACTCATCGTTAAGCGCCTCAGGGATTCCACTCAAGTGCCTTATCCAATGTTTATTTTATTATGAATCATAAAATCACTGCTCATTTTAGTAACATATATGATGAAAAAGTAAATTTAATTATGCCCTAATCCCATTGTTTAAACGATGAATTTGGACACTTCACGCTATCATTAGGATTTCCTTGCAATCAAAGTACCTGAAGGCATCAGGTTTTTGGCATAAAGCCATTCTCATATAATAGTACTTTGCAACAGTTGCAAATCACTGGAATTACAATAATTAATTAAAGTGGTTCATCATGTGTCAGCCCCACCATCAGTAATTAACTAGATTCTGACTAAGCAATTCAGATTCAGGGTATCATTCTCTGTGTGCGCTGTTTTTTTTTTTTTGGTAGTATTATTATTTTCGAGGTGAAGAACTATGTGCAATTGACAAAACCTATAAAATAAAGTATGTGATGCTTGTGTTACGATTGTGCAAAAAGGCATAGAACTGACTTGTTTGCTACGCATTCATCTTTTATTTGTCCGAATATAAATATAGATGGGAATGCAGGGTGTTTGTATTTTGATGGCAAAGAGAACCAATGAAATAAAAACGACGTGACAAGGCCTTGTCCTCACCAGGGAAAAGGAAAAGGTGCAAAGTATATGCATCCTTATCGTTCCACGAAGAGCTATTTTCAAGCCTTTAGTGAAACTTTGACCCATTCATCTTTTCATGCATAGTTTATATGACCGTGTTATGATTCAGCACAAGTCCATTCTAATTGACGGAATTTTGCCTTGATCATTTAAGATTTGAACCTTTGCACGTCTTAAACTCCACTTCTTTATTTGAATTCATATCGAATCAACTATAATTGGGCCTTTTCTGTTTTTGAAATTTGCCTTTAAACTTTTGGAAGAAGTGCTGAACACTGCGAATCAACCACCAACTTTACCCCTTTTATCACTTCCAGTTGCGTACAGGTTGAGCCGAAACAACTGAGTCAATATCTATAGAAGCGTAATAATTGAGCTAGCTAATTGGATTCAATAGTACTAGGTTGGTTGTAGAATTTTAAAATTAAAATTAGATCGTTTAAATTTTATAACAAAACCCGCTTAAATTTTTAATATGCTGCCTTTAATAAAATCATATGAGACTTTTTCACATATTGAAGTTTAAATGGGTTAGTTACTAAAATTTAAATTATAATGACTATTTTGTTAATAAAATAAAATAAAATTAAAATCATCAATTTAATTTGTACTTTTTCAATAAATTGAGCTATTCAATTTTAAATTATTGATGCTCATCTAACCCCACCTATTCCGTCTACAAGCAAGACATTAATTGTAACTAAGAGAAGAATAGAAGAGAAGAAAATCCAAGTCAATCGGTTAAGTAAAATTCCAATTTCAATGCTTATTTTAGTGTACGGATATTTCAGAATTACTGAGAGTGAAATAAATAATCATGACCGAAGACGACGTAGGATGTCAACGGCTAATAGAATTTAGATACATATGAGAAAGACTCATATGTAGATAATAATGATGATTATAAAAACACTGTAAACGAGAGGACAAGCCATTCTTGGAAAGACACAATACGTGTAGTTCACTTAATAAAGATTTTATTAATGTGATAAGTGGGATTTGGTTTGGATTTGTATGTCAAACCTATTTATCTCTGCGCATTTGTTTATTTGGCCTGTCATCTTATTCACAGTAACTAGTGAGATTGTATAATAATCTTAGTGGGAAGTGAGTAAGCGAAGATCAAACAGAAATTAATAAAAATAGACAATATATAGATTCTATATAATAAAATATAATAGAACCGATGATGTGTTTGTAGGCATGAGGAGACTATGGATTCTATATAAGATAAAATACAATTGATGATGTGTTTGGAGGCATGATGTCAAATATGGTAAAGGAATATCAATATCGTAGTATACCTGTTGTCCCTGGCGTGTACGTTGGGTGGTGGATGGTGACGATGGGGCCCAAACTTGGAATATGGGTTTGGGGCCCATGTCCATTATATTACATTTTACACCTCATCTTCAGCTGTCTCGCGGTGAGACTCCATTTAGTTGGCTTTTACTGCCTTTCCTGCTCAGACCAGGGATAGGGCAAATCTTTAATTTGTACTTTGCAGTGCAGTTTCCACCTTTGCTATCCTTTTCTCTCTCTTTCATTTGCAAATGCGTCGTTGGTATTTGCTTGGGAAACAATGAAAGTTACGCACATTTAATTTGATGATAAAGATTGGCGTATGATCATTGCATGCATTAAGCTACCGAGCGAGTATTAACTTACTTGAAACTTTCACTAGATGGATGTATAATCAACGGATCACGAGACAAAAATAAATTTAGGGGTGCGCAGTATAATCGAATGGGAAGGGGCGAATTTTTGTGGCAGGCAAAGCATATACTAGTGGAGGGTACCCGCCACTAAGATATTGTGTATGTTCCAGTACTTTTCTTACCGTGTCCCTCAAGACTCAAGACAACAGATCCTTGTCGATCGCCAACTAATCTTAGGGCGTGCGGCGCTCCCTTGTCAAGGACCTTTCATCTGAGTCATGATTTTTGGCCCCCTTCTTTTTAGTGAATCCAGGTGATTAAACCTTGTTGCATTCTTTTTATTTAACTGAAAAGGAATCATGAATGATGTCAAGCTTTGGTTATGGTTGTAAATTCATTTATTCTACTTGGTTCCATTAGATATATATTTATGTATGCACAATGACACAGGTCATTTAAGTTGGTGGCTTGCTAACTCAACTCAATTACTCAAATGAAAGAAATCTTCAGTTGTTTCTAAAACTAAAAAGAAAGTAATATTTTTATTTTATTTATAATTAATTTAACATTTCAGTTATTTTATTAAAAATATAATAAAATAAAAATAACAAAAAAAATATAAAGTTGAAGCGCAAATCATAAATGAAACAATATTATTTGTTTGCTATGAAAATTTTGAAAAATAAAACCATCAAATCAGCTTTCATACTTGCATGCACAACAAGTAAGCCGAGCCCAAAACCGGGAAAATCAAGCGTCATTTGATTTCAATTTTTAATTTTAATTTTAATTTTTAATTTTTAATTTTTAATTTTTCAGTATTTTAAAAATTTATGAAAAAAAAATTAAAAAATTAAAAATTGAAAGCGAACAACCCTAGCAAACCTGTTATCTCAGATGGAATGGGAAGAGCACACAATGTGGAGAGCGGAATTACGTCAGCCACAACCATCTCAGTGTCTCAACATACCTGATCTTGAGATCAAATCAATTAATTAAACAGGATTATGAATTCGGCTTTAATTTTATAACATTATTAATATATTAAAATTAAATTATATGAATTATTTCATTGGTTCAAAATGATCCATCATTTAATTGCACAATTATTAAAAGAAAAGCTATTAGACAGCTCCGATCTTGAAAAAATAGTTTGAATAAATCGCTCCTTGTTGATTAAAATGTTTTAAATATTATCACTTCATCAATGTTATTTTTCTTGTCACCTTGTAACGGGGGTACGTAAACTATCAATGTCACTGACTTTATTTGAATATAAATATGATAAACAAGGAAATTTTTTGAAAGAAACCACGTGGTTAAAATTTCAAATTACAACTAGCATAAATTGATAATATAGAAAATTTTAAAAATTAAGTGCGGAGACTAATTTCAATGACCAAACAGATAAATTTTGATTTGTTTCAACTTTAAGAATTAAATTTTTAATTTCTTAATTTTAAAATTATAGTAAATAATGAATATAATTTCAAAACTAAAAATGAACTTTTATTTGTTTGGCATCTAGAATTGAACATAAATTGGAGTTTGGAATTTAAATTATAATTTCACAAACCAATTCCATAAAATTAAAAAAAAACTAAAATTATTTCTTCTTAATTCCTTACTTATATATTATGATTTGTTGATTCTAAAACTTATTAAATATCTCTCTTCATTCTATATAGTTTTTCTCTTTCTCATCTATTTGCTAATAATCATATTTATTAAAAGTTAGATATGACTTTTTAATAAATTCATTTTTTATAAAAATTTAATATATTTATGGAAAATATAATATTTATTATTATTTTCAATAGTATAAAAAATTTATATTCTAATTTACTGATTTATATATAATATATAAATAATTTTTTATAAAAATTCATAGTGAAAATATTTCTATAATAGTAAATTTTTCTAGTAATAATATTTTTTATTTTAAATTTTAAATTATGCATTTATATAATGGAATAAAATTAGAATTTATAATTACAATACATTTACAATTTTTTTTAGCAAATTTAAACATAAAATTAACGCCAATTCTAACGTTCAAACAATGGTAATATTTAATTGTAACTTCTCAAATATAAGAAACTCTCTTAAAAATTAAAATTTACGAGAGTTCAAGAACACTCATACTTACAGAATAAATATGACACTAGAATAATTTGGATTTTCCTTTAATATCAACAGGGGTACCGATAGCTTTATGTATTTAATGATTATTATCTAATTGCTGATTTTATATATTTTAATAAGTTGAATTAATGGAACATATAATTCATTTTTAACTACAAATAAAATATTTATATTATTGAATTTTACATTGATACGTGAGACACCCCAAATAATTCCCATCTTAAATTAACCACATTTATTGGATTTATTTAAGGAGCCAGTTCATTGCAACTTGCTAGCGTATGCCATTCCTCGTTACTGTGTTATGGTTTTGAATAAGCAGCTTTTTGAAGAATGAAACGGCTTCCACTTTATTTCCACCCACTTCATTTATTATTAATGATATATTTATTCTCACTAAGCTACTAGCCTACTACAAAACAAACAGATGTGGAGGATAGGATTCCGTGTGACACGTGTATACCATGGACGCGCGCGACACGGCATGCATGCGCCGCCGTTTCGGGGCGAACGTCCCTAAGTGCAGTGAATATAGTCATTCATTCAATCGAACGGCTGAAACGGAATCTCCTCACACTGTTCTTGCCAGAATAGAGTGCATATACACATGTTTCACCACTACGCCGTACGATTTCTCGTGCTCGATCATAATTGAATGGGCCCTATTCCCACACAATATCATGTCACACGGTCCTATCCTATGTTGCATTATATTTTTGCAATAAATTATAAATAGACCATATACTATCTTATATAGATGCATAAGGACGACGCATACCCCAGCACATTTATGAATGATATCGAAAGAACTATAGATAAAGGTTAACCACCCCAATGCCAAGCATTCTCGTAGGGAATCTCCTTTTCATTTCTTTTGAAGATTGTTATTATTCCACCTAAATTGTTAATTGTCAAGGAGCAAATCAGATTGCCCCCAAGTTGGAATCTCTATATCCGATTGAATTTACAATTGGGATGTGAAAGTTTAACGAAAGTAAGATCCAAAGGCACCATGGAATTTGTTATCATTTTTATTTATTCAAAATATATATATTCAAATAATCCGATCTCATGAATCATGCATGCATGTACATTATTTAGATTTAGAATAATGTTACGCGCATGTTCTTTTAAAAAGCCATTATGAAAATCTTAGCATTTTGATCATCATAACAACAATTACAAGGATTTGAATTTTATTTAACGTAAAAATATTATTAAATATATGGTATTATCGAAATAATAATAATTTTGATGATAAACATATGAAAAAATAAACTATGTTTAATAATATAATAAAATATGACTAACAAATTAACTCTGTTCTTTTGTCTACTTATGACTTCCTTTTTCTTTTAAAAGAAAATCCAAAATATCTATCACTTAAAAATATTGATGAACTATCAATTAATTATTAAAAATTTATTCTAATTTTTTATTTCCTTGAATAAATCTAATAGTTGCAACATAAGTAATATTTTTAGTATGCAAACCTATTTAATAATACTTTTAATCCTTGTAAAAAATCTTAAAGCATGGAGTGATCGGAGGACGTATAATTTTATTGACACTAATTAAAGTTTTCAAGATTTCAATTCAATAATCAATAATATTAATACAATAACACCCGCTGCACAATCTTCGTTAAGTCAATCCTCTTACCTAAAAACTACTTATCTATGAAATAATTAAATAAAAGCACAAAGAAGTTGCACGTTAAACATGAATGAAAACAAAATTCTAATTACAGAATCTATATAGCAAACCGCCAAGCGCACGTTGTTTATTTGAACAGAAAAGGAAATTATTACTATAGTCTAGAGTTTATCCATAATTTGCATACAGTAAAGGCCACTGGGATCACCAGATACTCTTTGATATGCAGCCACTGTAAGTCTATAAGATTAGAGAAAGAAAAAATGTGCAAGGGATATTTTGGCTTCATAAAATTTTCTAGTGCGTAATAAAAATATTCAGATGAACATTTATGATTGTCTCCTGTTCTGTTGGCTTCTCGCCAAACATTGCCAGAGGATCATATTCTCCTCTTCCCCTCTGCTATGATTTGGACATGACCAGTATCCCCTTGAGTGCGCATTCCTTGTAGCTAGTGATAGATAATTCTATCCTATCCGCGGCGGAGAAACCAAAACAAAATAAAAACTCACACAAAATGTACTAGTATCTACTTACTATATATGCTACCCCACTGGACCCACTCCTCTTTGCCATCTAAAATAGATAAGCTGGTAAATGATTTTATATGGTTAAAAACATAGATATTTTTCATCTAAACCATTTCCCTAATATACTAGATCAATTGAGTAGTGTCAGATGAACACTGAAAAAAAAAAAAAACAGTGCCCTATTTTTATATCTAAAAGTGATATTGAGATATTTACATTTTTATTATTAAATGTGATAAATTAGTAGGATAAATGATTACTGTCATATAATAAATGACTATAACACTTATAAACACTATAAAATTTAAATGACATTTTAAAAATCAATTATACGTTTAGTTTTTAAAAATATTTTATGCCACACATATGAAATGACTATGACTAATTATTACTATTAGACAATCAATTTACGTTTTTATGTGATTATATATATACAACTTCTACTTTTGTGTCGTGAAAATTTGAGTAGTATATAAAGAAACTTCTACATTTACATGTATAATGATGTGTAATTAGATGATATTATATAAAATATTTTATATTGGCATTGTAGTAAAATAACTGTAATTTGTATTATATATTATTATTTAAATGACACGAATCATAATGTTTGTTATTTTGAATTTTTAATATTTTAACTAGCATATAATACCCGATGGAACAGAAAAAAAAAAAAAAAGCTTTTAGTGCGGAAGTACTCAATAATTAATTTCTCCATGTAAAATGACGACATGAGTCACCTCTTCTCTCTCTCTCCCCCCAAAACAATAATCCAAAAAATAATTAAGGTCCCCCTTCTTTTTTCTTAATCGTCTATAAATACCTTTCTACCCCATTACCCACTTCTCAACTCAGTCTTTCTTTCACTTCCCTTTTTTCTTTTCCCTTTTCTTCTCGTCTGTATTCCCCTGCATTCTCCCCTGTTCTCTCTATTTCACCACCACCCACACACAAAACACAAAAAAAAAAAAAAAATGGCAGCATACAGAGAACCCATGAACGTGGACGAAAGAGCCCCAGCCATCGCGCAACAACCACACTCATCATGGCATTCCCCTGTCCCATACCTATTCGGTGGCCTCGCTGCCATGCTTGGCCTTATAGCCTTCGCTCTCTTGATCCTCGCCTGTTCCTATTGGAAGCTGTCTGGCTACCTCGAATCCGGCGAAGCCGACCGAGACCTCGAAGCCGGAGAATCCAAAACAGGCGACAACCAGAAGCAGCAACAAGGACCGTACGAGGAGAAGATCCTCGTGATCATGGCGGGACAAGACAAGCCAACATTCTTAGCAACGCCAGTGTCGTCGAGCACAAGCGCGAGCAGGTCGTCTTCCTTCGGGGACAGCGCGAGCAGCACTTGTACCTGCGACCAGGGAGAGAAATCGGTGGAGATGGCCGCGAAACAAGGAAGCGGCGATGATCGGATGCGGACCGGGAGCAGTGAAACGCCTGATGATGCATCATCGTGATGAGATCAGAACCGTTAAGGCGTGTCTTCTTGCATCATCAAGCACATGTTTTGGATGGGGCTTTTTTTGTTTTCTAGCTATATAAGGGTGGTTTCATGAAAAAAAAAACAACACAAGAAGAAGCAAAGCTTGGGACACTGGTTGTTTTTTGGACCCTTGTTTTAGGTGTCTGCATATGCGAGCTAGCTCGCTTGCATGTTCAAGGATTATTGATTTTAGATTTTAGATTTTAGATTTTAGATCTTCCTTTTTTTAATCTTGGGTTAGATTATTTCGGGAATGTAAATTCGGTTGAGGTGGAATGGAAAGTTACCTGTTTCACAATTTTTTTTCTTATTTATTAAATGCCCGAAAAATAAAAGGGTTAGGAATTTAATGTTAGATGTCTGCAGTAAGGCTCAATCTGTTGTTTTTTTTTTTTTTTGTCTCATGGGATTCGAAGACGTGGTGGTATGCCATTTTAGTGTGGTATTAAGGGAGGAGGGACGTGTAAAGCTATGGAAGCAAGTGCTGAAAGAAGTGTTGTATGTGTCTGATGCGGCGAGAAGACACCGTGAGCTGCTGCAGTGGTAAACACTGTTTACTCGTGGCAGTCTCTTAATTTGCCTCTCTTTTTAATGCTGCTTTTTTGTAGTTGTTTTTTTTTATTTTTTTTGTAACCGTAACTCCCGTTTACTATATTATGCGTTTACGGCATTAAAACAGCCCTGTGGGAGTCCTCAAAAGTGTTGTCTCAAACCCTGGCATTTACGTCATGTCCTAGACTCTGGATTCTACTGGAATATGATAGTTTCCTTGTGTTCCAGATCAATTTTTATGAATCAATTTGAAAGATTATTGAAGGTTATTAATCATGATATAACGGTAAAGAAAATAGATCCTAATATGAGCCTTTTAAGTAAGTGGGGTGTATGAGATGAAATTCATTATGATGTAATTTTAAAGGGTTGATATTAAGACCCACGAAACTAACTCTACATATGGCTGGGGAGGCTTTGGGATTTTGTTACCTCTATCCATAAATTTGGACCAGTAAGGGGTAGCCCAGAGATGTTGAAGAAGCCTTTCTTCCAACTCGCATAGCAAAGACGTTGTGCTAGTCAGCAAAGAGAGTGAAATCTATGAGAGAGAAAGAGAGAACCCATTTCTAGTAAAGAACCAAACTTCTCTATCACCCTTGTTATAAAGAGTTCCAAATGTGAAAACATCCCCTAAAATGTGGTCTAAACCAGAACCCATGTTAGCCCATATCTGAAAAGTTCAATCTTGTCTTGCTATACAAATGTCACCTTTCTCGTGTCCTTTCACCCATTGTGCACGCCACTATTCGATCAACAGCTGGCAACTAGTGAAGGTCCCTTTTCTTGGTCCCAAAGCTATGGGACGGAGCTCATGGATAAAAACACAGGCAACCCCTATTTCTCAAAGAGAGGCTAGACTCCTAATGCCCCTCATTCTCACATAGCAATAAAAACACAACAACAACAAAACAACCTGTAACTTGTATACAATGGTCGCCCTTACGTAAATAGAGAACCATTATCTTATCGAGTGACACCCACAACCAATAAGGGGGACTTGAAAGACACCTTCATCTTGGAACATTGTGAGGGTATAAAAAAAGAGAGACATAGAGACAGTGTCCTAGCATAGAGGGAAGAGGAAAAACTTCCATTCATCCATTATCATCATCATCATCTCTCTAAGGACTAGTATTACCCGTTTTCTACCCAAGCCACAAGGGAGGAAGTTCCTAACTTTACCATTTTCTCACAATCTCCTCATAAGCTTACAAATCTAGAGATCAAAGCTCTGTTCCATCTCTTTAATCCTTCCCCAAAAATCTAGTATGAAACACATTGTTTAGGCTTTCATGTGACGCAAGCTTCCTTTTTTTTTGGGAAAAAAAATCAAGGGTTTAAAACCATAGTTTTCATAATCGGATTGGTAATCGACTGAGTTAAGATACTGGGTCACTGATTGAATCGGATATAATTAAATAAATATATGAAAACATATTAAAGATTAGATAAATGTATTAAAATAATATAAATAATTAACAATTTAACTTCTTAAAAAATAACTATACTTGTATAAATATATATATATGTGTGTGTGTGTGTATAATTAATACATTTAAGTTATAAAATAAATATATCTAAAATAAAAAAATATTTTTCACCCCTTAAAATCCCACACCCAGCAAAAAGAATATGATCCAATTCAAAAATAATAAAAAACTTGCTTGAGCCAATTCAAGTTTTTGGAACCCCCACTAATTGAAAGATTCCTTTTATAAAAAAAAGTTGTAAAAAAGGTAAAGCACGTAACCTAATTTCACCCCCGTTCCCCATTGTTTCTCTCTTTCTTCTCACCTGTCAAAGGAGCGCTGCTTTGCCCCTTTCCCTCTGTAAGTCTCTTCTTTCTTCATTTCAATGTTTCTCAATCCAACTTTCTCCTTCATTTCTTTCTTTCTCAACTAAAGTTTCTCTATCTCTCTCTCCTCTCACTTGCTCAACTGGATTCGCTATATTTTTCCCTTGGTTGTGTGAGATGTGACAGCAACAACAACTACACCATCGTATGTTATCCTCGCCAGCAATGGGTTCATGGCAATTGTTGACGCTTCTCCCTTCGCCGTGAGGTAGTGGCCATCAAACTGGATTTTATTTTTCGTGATGGCCAAACCAGCGGCAAGTCAGCTCACCGAATTTGGGGTGAAAAACTGTCAAGTCATATTGGTTCACCTCGATTCATATGCAAGTCCGATCTTTAAGGCTACCTGGACCAATCACCTGACTGATTTATCGATTCATTGGTTGGACCAGCCGGGCTGGCCCGAGTTTTAAAACTCTGTTTAAAACAAATTGACCTAGTCCGGTATTTGGGTTGTGTTATATTCTATTCTAGTCATAGAATTCGCGTGCAAAGTAATTTTATTAGGTTGCTTTTATTGTTGTTAAGTCCAGAAATTTCTTGTTTTCATGCATTCATGGTATCCTTTATGTAATACTTGGTGTACACGTGTCAGTAGATAGGTTTCGGGTGATCCTAAGGTCCCCTGGGACCCACCCATGTTACCAAGTTCGGGCTTTTGCTAAGTTTGGAACCCTACACCTCAATGGAGGGCTATATGTTAGAACCATTTTCTTGGGATCAAAAGTCTCGGTAATTGCTCTCTAGATGGATATAAATTGAAGTGTGATTTTTATTGAATTTTCGGAAACCTCTAGATGTTTCATTTCTAACCTCCAAGTTTAGAAAATAGCCGGAATTTTGGATTTTGAACTAAAACTCAAAAATGAGATTTTGATTTGTTGGGTTTTTGAATTTTTTGATATTTTATTTGAATTCAAATGGGGGATATTTCCTTATTTACATTTATGTTTTAAAGTTAATAGGAAATAAAATAAATGTTTTAAAGTTAAAATAAATTATTTATGTAAATAACCATGACACTATGTGTCTACTGTTATATCAGTATCAGACATATCACTAAACTGTTACTGATATGAGCTGAAGCCATGACAACAACGTGCTGCTGTCCACGGCTGGGTTTCATGCAAGCAAAACCATTGGTTTTACTGTCCACAGTTGGAGTTTCATAGAGGTTGTGATGTTGGACCTTGTTGTCCACGGCTGAGTTGTCCACAGCTGGTTTTGTTGACCACGGCTGGCTATTTCGTTGACCACGGCTAGAGAGTTTGCTGTCCACGGCTAGGAATTTTAGAGAAGAAATGCTAGTGCATGATGACAGCAAAAATGACAGCAAAGTGCTTCATGACAATAATATTTTTGCTGTCATAGAGTTCTTTTCGCAGCTGTGAAGGAGTTTCCACAGCTGAGAATGAATTCTCACAGCTGGGAATGAGTTCTCACAGTTGAGAATGAGTTCTCACAGCAGAGAATGAGTTCCCACAACTAAGAATCAGTTCTTACAGCTAAAAAGAGTTCCCACAGCTGGAGATGAGTTTCCCACAGCTGAGGATAAGTTTTCTCAGCTGGGAATGTAATTCCACAGCTGGGAATGGGTTTCCATGGCTGATTCCACAGCTGTGACAAGTTTGCCACAGCTGAGGCCTTAAGTGCACAGTAACTCGTAAGTGCACAGTACCCGCACCACAAAAAACGCGAATGAAGGGTTAAAAGCTTTCCCCCTCATTTTCTTTCCTTTTTCCTTCAAACCAGAAACTCTCCCCTCTCTTTTTCTCTCATTTTTCTTCAACCCCATTCCAACCTAGCTCCCATAAATCATCAAGGTGAGTATATGTTATAAAATCTTATCTCTTGTATCACCATTCTTGCACATTCTTGAAATGGACATTTTTATTTCTCTCTTTTTGTCAAGTGGGGGTGCTCCCCCAATATTATTAAGGCTAGATTAGAGTTATTTTGGGTGTTGATAAATTTTAATACTGAGTTTATTGGTTATTTTAGTCGACGTGGTGCCTCTCCCTACTCCCCGGAGCTCTGTTAGAGTTGACGTAGTGTTTCCCTCCCCTTCAGGTGAGTGGGTTTAGATCCTATGACCCTTATATTGGTCATTAGAGTTAATTTCTTTAAATCATAACATGATTTCTGATTTTAGACAATGATTTAAGAGATTTGAGTTTATGATTTGTTATCGAAATTATTAGAAGAGCTTATTTTCAACATGAGCATGAAATATTTATTTTATTATAAACTCATAGGACCATTGTTGATAAAATGATTTTATCAAAGAGCTAGAATATGGGTGTGACTTGATTTAGAGACTTTATAAATTTTTCCCATTGATGTTAAGATTTATTTAATTGTATATTATGGAGTTTTATGCTTAGAGAAAAGCCTAGAGCAGAGATTTAGAGAAAATAACATATTTTATAAATTAGAGACCAGACGATAACTATAAAGAAACAAACAGTGAGTTAACGGCTGATCCCCGATCGTTAACCTTGGTACCAAGTTGTCCGGAAGGACAATCTCATAGAGTAAAGAATGGAACCTAGTTAGGTGTCCAATTTGGATCCCAAAGGGATCCCAGAGATTAGAGAAATTGTTATGTCATGGTTGACATGCATAACCAGAGAAATTATATTTTGTTATGCGAGGCATAACCAGAGATTTTTGTTTCTCTAATAAGTTTCTATTATTTATGCTTTACCAAAGAATTTCTAATTTTGTTTCCTTTATGATGTCATGTATATGAAAATTATTAGAGTTAACGTATTAACTAGTTTTGATGATTTTATATGTATTGATATATTTATCCTTGTTGTTGTCCCATGAGGGGGTTATGGGTGAGGACTTACTCACTGAGTTTTAGATGAAACTCACCCCTCTCCCTTTTCCATTACAGATACATTAGCTGCTGCAGGTTCCTCTCAGCCACCTCCTCCCCAGCAGTAGAGTTGTGAGTTGGTGAGCTTCACTTGGGGTGAAGTATTTTTTGTGTGTTTCGTATATGATAGAGTGCTCCAGTGTATATTGCGGGCAGGGTCCTGGACTATAGAGATACTTGCATTGATTCATCATTATTCTTTTTGTATTCACATGATTATGGTTTATGGATTTATTGTATAGAGGGCAACTCATATATTTTATATTACATAGATATATTTAGAGTTTTAAACATAATATGTTATGATGAAGAGCATAATTTCATAAGAGCTAATTAATTATTAGAAATGAAATGATATTTTATAAATGGAATTATTATCTAATTATGCATATAGAGAGACTCGGAGGTCACATGGCTTACGTAGGGATGAGATTCTTCACGTGCCGATCACGTTCCCTAGTTAGGTCGTGACACTTTTATAGCACCACCATTGCTGGGTGAGGATGGGGTATTGCAAGTTTAATGTATGTTGAAAGGGCGTTTCCATAATTTTTTTATTTTTTACATCAGTGTCTCCATAATCTTGATAAACAAACTAACAATGAAAATTGATGTTTAGTTTTCCTATTAAATTTTCACATGGTTTTGATATATATGATTTTTTATTATTCATTTTATAGATGATATGGAATTAGGAAAAAAAAAAAGACATGTGACATGAAAAAATTAAGGAGAAAAATCACATATTATTGTCATGCCAAAAGAGGATCCTTTCCCGAATGATAATTGCCCATAGTATTTGTGAGGTTCTCCGGTATAAATATTGTATATAAAAAAGTACCTACACAAAAAGTATTTTAGGACAAAGTAAGAAAAATATTACTTTTTATAAAAGGGTATTGGGAAGGTACTTTTTTATTTTTATTTTACCATAAGTGTTATCCAAATGAGCACTAATTTGACAAGGAAATTCATGTTTGATAAGGAAAATGTCTAATTAATCGTGTCCGGAAATTTATATTTCGATGAAATAAAAATATACATTTTTTAAGATAATCCTGTAATAGAAAGAGATATGAAATTTGTTCGTAATTTTTTTATTGAGGTGATGAAATTTGCTTGCATTATTAATACGTTATCGGTTTTTTTTTTAATGTAAATACATTATCGGTTTTGTTAACAAGTGCTAAGGAGTGAAAAAAAACAAAGTTTTGATTATTATCAATTCATTACAAATTTTATCTTTTCAATCAAAAGTTTCTATTTTCATTTCCTCAATCAGTTTTTTTAAGAGTACCAACAAAATCCATATATTATTTATACGTGATTGTTTTCGGCTTGCATCTGGACATGATTATCTGTACACCAAAAAAAATCTAGACATGATTATCTGTTTCTAACCGTCCCTATGCAGTTTTTCGTACTTTCGAGCAATTTCTGCCACGTGTAGCGTGGTAATGTACAAATAGGTACATTTTTTTGTACTTTGGAGTAATTTTTGTACTTTCATTAATGATATTGATATTGTGAGTGAGAGACTAACATACAATAATAATACAAGAAATGCGTAGTATTTATATGTTCCCAAAAGACGTTTTAATAGGCGGAAATATATAATACATAGAAACACAAACTTTAAAATTTTAATGTATAATTTCTAGTTGTACGACAAAAGCAAATCAAACAGAAAATATGAAGGAACCTTGTACAATAATGTGGAATAGGTGAGCTTGAGCCCATTTGTGTCTTATGCAGTTATTATTTCCGTTAAGCAATCTAATACTCGCCAACTAGCCAAGAGTATGTGGGCAATTTATTTGCGTAGCTTTTTTTTTTTTTTTTAAACTGTTAAAGGTAACGACGTCATTTTAATTAAGCACAGAAGTTTTTTCTTTTTGGAAAAAAACAATGTTAAGTATGTGAGCAGCGGGCTAGCCAGCAATACTCTTCCAAATTCATGAACGCCGATATATAGATAAAAAGATGAAGATGACACTTTCTTTGTTGTATGACTTGAAAGTTGTATGCTTTTTTACATAGAAGATACGTCCTCTATTTGCATAGTGTGTAGCACCATTTGTCCTTTAGAATAGAGCTTGGTATACTTGTTAACCGAAAATAACTTGTTCATCTATACGCAAGTCATATATATGCCCTGTTTTTGTCTTTGAAAAACATTGTAAGCGACTATGTTATGCTTCATAGTTCATAGGAAACAAGAGCGCATGATGATGAAGTCTACGGAATTGAAATTACTCAACACAACCTAGAATTATTTCTCATAACTGTATACGCATGTGCATCACGATTACGAATATGACAGTTGAAAACTAGTTCCGTGTGCTAATTAATCAGGTTCCTCAGTAAGAAATAAACATAAAAGAGCGAATTGCTTAGGTGATAGGAGTGATAGACAAAGGAATGCAGTCGACATAATTTGGTAGCCGTCAACTTCACGCTAATTAATAAAAAGGGTATGATGCACTAAAAAAAAAAGGCGTTGGGAAAAAAATTGAGGAAAAATGCTATATGGCTTGAATTGTTTCGTTATGAAATGGTATATGAAATGACAGAGCCCAGCCCGATTGCCTTTATTTTAAAATACGTACGCTTAATTTCAATGGATTGTTGGGTATTTTCGCCCTTCTGGAATGAGTTTGAGTTCACTGCGGCTTTTGCTGGCTCTGTTTCCGGTAATTTTATAAATATTTTGAAATCAAATTCATGAAAAATAAATAAGTAAAAGTTGTTTATGTCTGTCAATAATAAAAGGAAGTAAGAAGAAGTTAATAATCTTTTTTATACTAGCGATTTCAAGAAATTAGTATGGAAGTAACAAAAATTGATAGCAAGCAACAACTATATATTATGACAATGGTGAAAGTGGCAAATTAGTGGGATAAATATGGTCCTATGTGGCTAGCTGTCTAGCTTGTATCGCGAGTTCAAATTGCACAATGCTCATTGTCGCTGTTAAGGCTTTATTGACACTGATGCTACGAAATTGTCTGTATTAATAAAATCTTTGCATTATTAGAGAAAGCTCTGTAATATCTATCGAAAGAAGCCAACAAAAATGAGGAAATTAATTAATATTTTTAAATTAAATGAGATATCAAATTATCAATATGGATATCATGTGCAGGTAAGTTTTTCTGCTCCTCCACCCGTCTCTTGTAATCTATCACTGATGTCATCATGTAACTATTTCTTTTACTCGTAATTTCCATCCATATCCATATCGAAAGGTACATGCTGTTGAGCATGATCATTTCATCAATGATGGTTGGTAGATATGATTATTGGTCAATGCATTTATGAGGGGGACACCATCTTCCCCCCATAATTGAATGAATGCCTCCGTCAAGTGTGTTTCAAAAGTTTTGGTCATCTAAACTTTCATGGCCGAAATGTGACATGAGCAACTATGTGCGCATACGCCTGAACAGACTCAAGCAAAACGCAATTACAGCAACCTCCATTAGGGTCAGCATCCAAAATACTATTCGCTCTTGGGCAAAATTGAGTGCCACTAATAATAATGGTGTCTCTCACCTCATCGGATGGCCTACTTAAATTAATCTCTAACACATATTAACCTCAAAATCTTCACAAATATGTACTCCTTTTCAACGTTTGACGATGCTAAATAATTGAAGCTACTATGGTTATTACATCAGCGTTCAGATATACATGTTACACTTTAATAAAAAAGTATATATGTCACAGTGAAATCACTTGGTTATGACTTATGATGTATCACGTAAGGAAATTCTTGTGGGCGAAGGTTGTTTGCGAAGGGAAAATTGTGGATTCGACGAGGATGAGGTACCAATAATTGACATTGTGACCTGCGCATTAGCTACTTGGCGTCAAATCAAAACGTTCCCAAATGTAATGATGACAGCAGTGAAGCCAAGACTGGTAATTTGATTTTTATTTATTTATTTTTCACCACCAAGGAAAGGGTCGAAAATCACAACTCATGGGGGCCTGTGTATTTGGTGGATTCATATGGCTAGAAAAGGACCATGTCAGTGATTAAATAAAGCTATACCAACCTTGAGGTATTCTTGGCTGTTCTCTCAGAATGGTGCTGATATTAAAGCTGGCCCTTGAATCTTAGTGCACATGATATTGATCAGCATCACATGCACGCACTCATTGTACAAGTGTGTAACCTTTTGTTTAAGGGAAACCTGATGGATATCTTGAGTTTAGGAAATGTTTCTGTAATGTATATTACAAGGAAGTTATCGAACTATTGAATAAACTTAATTGGATTAGGACAAACATTAGTACATATTAGACACCCCCAACAAAAAAGAAGAAGAAGAATAAAACAAATGTCATAGCTGCTTATTAGGTAAGATTTCATCGGATTTATACTAGAAATTAGAACACCAATAAACAAACAAATATGCAGCGCACCTCATTGACTCGTATTTCCAAGAAAAATCATCCACGATTCCGATTGCAAAAGAATACAACCTGTGTATACCAGCTATAGGAGAACTTATTCCATCTCCTTCACTTTGCAAAGGACTACACCAATTAAACAGTAGGCATCAAGAGTGTTAGGAGTGGAACGGAAATCTTGTCCACAAAAGTGATATATAGTAACTAAATTATGTCTATATGGATCTATGTTACTCCCTCATAAACACCCCTTATTGGGGCCAAGTCTAATATCGCATGCTGAATCCCAATCCTATAATGAATTACATAATAATAACATAAGTCCCTAGTAAACAATTCAGCTATCTATTAAATCCATTTTATAAAATCAAAATATCTATCAATTAGTAGCAGTCCAAATACCGAAAACTGTAGACACATTATTCAAAAAAATTTCTCATGTAAGTATTTGTTGTAAGTGAATAGAGTAGATACGGGGTATTCAATTGTTTTTGGTACATACGGAGTATTCAGTTTTGATTGAACGAACAAACCAATGTTATTTTTCTTGAAGTGATCATATATTTTTAAAATTTTTAATATATCCGTACATACGGATTCAATGGTACATCCATATCCTCTTACCATTACTTTATATAGAAAACACTCATCTTCAATATCTGTTTTGGTTGGCCTATCACCGATTTCCTTTGTGCTAAGAAATGGGCCTAATGAAGATGGCCCTAGTGAAAATACGAAGCAGTTGGCAAATTTTTCTTGGAGGGGAAGGTCGTAGGCACTGATTGGCACCCATCGATACGCAATGACTAGGGTCCACTAATTTTTACCAGTTGCATGGACCAGCCTACGGTCCGAGACAAGCCCACCCTGGGCTTCTTCGAGGATTGAGATTCTGGAAACCGACCGAATGATTGTTGTGTATCCTTGGTGGTAGCTAGGATCAATGATTGTTGTGTATCCTTGGATCGAGGGATTTAGAGGAGGGGGAGTGAATATTTGATTTTTTAATTATGAGAATCAGTTGGCCCAAAAACCATTATGAGTTATAAATATTCATAAACTCAACATGGAATGAATGATGAAAAGGTTGCATATTAATTTATTATTTGAGAATATTTACTTAAATCAACATCTTGGAAAACTCTGTATCCCAAACATTTAGGTACGATTTCTTCCAGAAGATTAAAATAATGAATTATTGGTATGCATTACAATTTTTTTTTTCCTCTTTGGAGTCATCCGGCTTCTCTTTCGACATCACGAACCTACAATTCGTCCACTTGGCATGCTAAGAAGTTTCCAATTTGTCCAATTTATGACTTTCAAAAGTTTGCCAAGAAGCAACTTCAGATCAGATACCAAAGTTTACAACATTTACATGATCTTGAGCTTCAAAAATACGTACGTTGAATTAAAAAAAAAATGATTCAAAAGTTTTGCTGGTGAATGTATGTCAAACACAATGCAAATCGATTTGTTGTCATTATTTTCACTCACAGGAATTCGTTATAAATGTAAGAAGCATGTTTGGTCGATTAAATTATTAACGTAGGTTGGTTGCAGTAACCCGCGTCAATCAAAAGGCATTACAAGGCAATCTTATAATACAAGAACATTTAGAAATAACTGGAGAGAGAGAGAGAGAATTAAAGGAAGGGTAAGGATAAATAAATTTTACTTAAGCAGTAAATAAGATGTAGCAGTGAAAAATTATGAGTTAAATATATTTGAAATTGGATGAAAATAAATGAGTTAAAAAATATAATTTGCCTATGATTTGATAAAAATTAGTAAGATACTAAAAGTTTAATTCACTTCTTGCCCATTTAATCAATAAATATCTAACTTATACATCAATTTTTTATAGATGGATATTTCATCTGTATTTATTTAGAATTATAATCATATTTTATTTTTTTTTCTTTTTTGGAATAATGAATCGCAAATAATTTTCTAAAAGAAACTGAGTTTAATAAACTTAATTTTAGATTGATAAATAAATTGGATTAGATTCATATTAAATTAAATAAATAATAAATTTATAAATTATTTTACTAGGTACCCCTAATAAAATATTAGCAAGAGAGTTTGTTGCATAGGTGCAAGCTAGTATCTTATGTTTATATACACTCACAATAATTGATGAAACTAAAAAACAAATAAATATATATTAAATAAAACTAATGTGATAAGTTTTTATACTAACTTTATTGTAAATACATATAAACATGAGATGTTAAACACACGTTTATAAGAGAATTTTCCTATCGGGAAATGAAAATATGATGGTATCATAATTATTTGTGGTACTTTGTTTTTGGTACTTAATTATTTGTGGTACTTGTGCGCTACACCTATTATCATGACAATAGTAATATCATAAAAAAATATTATTAAGAGTAAACTCTTGGTTTGGTCTCAGACAAAAATAGGACAAATTGACCGTTTTTAGTATTTTTGAGTGATGATTTATAAAACCAATTATTCTCTAAAGAATTCTGTAATAGTTTAAAATTAATCCCTAATAAAAAATATAAATAAAACAAATGCGTCTAACATCAATACATTGAGAATTGATTAATTTTCTCGATATTTTTAATTATGATAGACTAGGAATTTTATTTTGGTTTAAGAGATCAATGTATCCAACACTGTTTAATTATGACACGAACCAAGTTGAAAGTGTACTCTATTATTAAATATTTATTTTTAAGAATAATAAAAATTCAAAATAACAAAAGTCATCTGTTAACCAAATCAAATATTTGTAAGTGAGCCAAATGTTTAATGGTAAACTTATGTACATTTCAATGAGTTATTGGAGATCGCAAGTTCAGCTTTCTTCCTCACCCCATTTCCACTAATTTCTTAGTTTTAAAAACTAAGAGTCGAATACCTAAAATCCTAGCTAGTCTTTCTTGAGTTTAGGTTGTTTGCTATTTTTCTTTTCAGGTCATTCTCTCATTGAAGTCTATGCTTTATAGGTGCGTTTGGATACTATAATTTTTTACTTTCTTTAACTTTTTAGATATCAAAAATCATATTTTTATTTTTTATCATATTTGACTAAATAATTTATTACTTCTCTAAAAGTTATTCTTGGTACTTTTTGAGAAGTCAAAATATTTAACTTTTTAAAAAATATTTTCTAAAAAATAAATTATTTTTTAAAAGTTATTTCTGCATAAGAATTTAAATAATTTACTTATGTATTAGTGATATCTGAGCGGCGCCGTCTCTAAGTTCTTAAACGAACCGTTCCATATGCAGTATAATATTCCATATGATTGCGTACTGCTTTTATTCGCATTTTGTTGTAAATGTTTGATATGTAAGAACACATCATTTTGAGGGTTGACATCCTATGCAGTTTAAGAAAAACGGAGAATCTTGTGTTTGTATAATCTTCATCTTACGTAATTTTAATGGAATTTAAACTTCTGAAAAAAAATACTCAATCGTTCGCGTGTTATATATTTTTTTATAACTTTGATTATAGAATAATTGAACAATTCGCAAGAATGAAAAACGACAAGTATAGAACTTTGACTATAGAAATTCTGATGTCATATGTTCTGAATTATCCCTGCTAGAAATTTAATTAAGTCATTACTCTAACGTTTTGGGTTTTATTCATTCTCAAACTGTTCCCTTTTCATTCGCACTGGGTTCGTCAAAAACTTTTCGAGCTATTTAGCGCTCTTCTTGTATCAATGATTTCATATTCTACTAACCACCGAATACCTCCAAAGAAAAGGTAAAAAAAAAAGAGTTTTATTTCTACTAAGGAGCTAGCGCCTGATGGAGTTAGCTCCGTGCAGATAATACTATCAACAAACTCACGGTCAATGACAAAAATGAAATCTTAATATATCAATGATTTAAAAGTACCCAATATAATGTTCTCAACCGTTTCGTTAGTCGTTACAAAGTCGTTCAAGTTGGTAATAGCCGGCCAAGGTCGATCGGCCGGCATTTAAGATGTATATATATTTTTTGGTAAGCTTTGGAAGTTGTATTCTGTAGTATTCTTCAATAGAAAATATTCCATTTGGACACAAGCTAGCTCCTCAACTTCTCTTGAGCTAGCACTTCATCATCCCCATAACGTTGTTCCGATCATGGGATCCTGCTTCAGTTGCTGTGGCTCTGAGAAGATCGAAGAAGCATCGTACGTAAATGAATTAAAATTACACGTTTTCCCATATTTCTGTTTACGTCATTTTTAATGCTATGTAAATTAATCGTGAATTAGCACTAATCGAAGTTGTTAGAAGATCATCAATATCTTATTGTGCCATCAAATTCTGGTGCGTGTAATTTTGTAGGCCAACACCATTTGGTGCAGTTAACAATTCGTGGAGAATATTCACATACAAGGAGCTGCATGCAGCTACCAATGGATTCAGTGAGGATAACAAGCTTGGTGAAGGTGGGTTTGGAAGCGTCTATTGGGGAAAAACCAGTGATGGTCTCCAGGTACAAAGAGAAATATATAATCCTAGGCCCCAGTTTTGTCCACTAGATATATGTTATGTACGCATTCATTATCCCTCTGATTCATAATAAATATATCTGGATATATTTGTATCCAAATATATTTACCAATGTATCAGAAAAAAATGAATGAGATATTTATTTTGAAGTGGAGTAATATTATGAATGTGTACGCCAATGACATTGTGTAGAACTCAATCCCTTTTGTGGTTAATATTGTTGATGGAGTTAATTATTGCAGATAGCGGTGAAGAAACTGAAAGCGATGAACTCAAAGGCAGAGATGGAGTTTGCTGTAGAAGTTGAAGTTCTTGGAAGGGTTAGGCACAAAAATTTGCTTGGTCTGAGGGGCTATTGTGCTGGGAATGAGCAACGCCTAATAGTCTACGATTACATGCCAAATCTCAGCCTTCTTTCTCATCTCCATGGCCAGTTTGCTCTTGAAGTCCAACTGGATTGGAAAAGGAGAATGAAGATTGCAATTGGCTCTGCCGAAGGCCTATTGTAAGCTTCCACCGATGACTTTTCAACTATTAATGCTTTTTTTTTTTTAACCTTAAAATATGCAATTGAATTGTGTTGACTGGAATAGTCTTTACTAATGCATTATGTTTAATTGGCCGCCTCCCTTAAATATTTTCTATACCATATATTTGAACTACTCTGTGTATAAATTAGTACAAGTATAATTTAATAATTTTCATGCACATACTATTTACTAAAATCTAATTAATAATAAGATCATATTTATATTGAAATCTGTCTCATTTCCTATCTTCACCTAACATATGGTTATTAAGGGTGTGTTTGTTTATGCTTTTTTTAGCTCACTTTTTTCACTCTAAAAAAATATTTTTCGTATATTTGAATAATTTATAAAAAACAATCAGAATCTCAAAAAAAATCAATTCTTAACTTTTTCTTTAATAAAAGCTAAAAAAAGTAATTTCTGAAAAAAAAAAAAATTTCAAACTTTTTTAATTAAATATAAAATTATATTTCATAATTTTTTTTCAAAATCTAAAATACACATCACTCTAAATGGTCAAATGACACATTTAAGAAACATTAAAGTCAAATCATCTGCCCGTATGATTGATGGACTCCCCAATTAACTTGTTGATTTTTACACTCCTATGAAACAGTCCTTTTTAAAGAGCATTGTTATTTTAATACCTAAAAGTGAGTGTTCAATAGGGACACCCACTCCATCACCATTGAATATAATGAATAAGTAAAGAAAATTGGTACTACTAGCAAATCTAATGGTGATAGAATGAGCGTCCCAATCCATTTTTAGTGTTAAAATAACATTTTTGCATCTCTAAATTAAGACTCTCAGTTTCCAACCTAGCTTGTAGCACCTAAGACCTTATAACCTATCATCTATTCAATGAGTCTTCCATATCAGCTAATCGGACTCCTTAAATTTGGCAGAAACAGATTCTATGCAACTTTTTGAAATATGTTTCTAGAAAGGAAGGGTGGCTTAGCTAATTCTTTTCCACCAGTGTCTGCAAAGATGGCATTTAACTAGTGATTTTCTATGAGAACTAAACTAGTAGAATAAGGAGTGTTGCTATTGGTACTTTGTATCTTTTTCTCTTCATAAATAGTGTTTGATGTCAATATCCACATTTAATGTGGGAATAACATTACTCCTAGCATAAACTAACATCAAATCTAGGCTAGCTATGCCTATCTCATATTCAGATGCTGAAATTGGGCGACCTTCTTCTAATCTCCCCTGTTGTTGCCAATGCCAGGTACCTGCACCACGAGGTGACACCCCACATCATCCACAGGGACATCAAGGCAAGCAATGTGCTCCTGAATTCAGATTTTGAGCCTCTAGTTGCTGATTTCGGGTTTGCAAAGCTAATCCCAGAAGGAGTTAGCCACATGACTACCCGTGTAAAGGGTACCTTGGGATACTTGGCACCGGAATATGCCATGTGGGGAAAGGTCTCTGAAAGCTGTGATGTCTATAGCTTTGGGATTCTGCTCTTAGAGCTTGTAACTGGAAGAAAGCCCATAGAGAAGCTCCCTGGTGGTGTTAAGAGGACAATAACTGAGTGGGCTGAGCCTTTGATAACCAAAGGAAAGTTCAGGGATCTTGTTGATCCAAAGCTCAGAGGGAACTTCGATGAAAATGAGGTAAAACAAGCGATCAATGTTGCTGCTCTTTGTGTGCAGAATGAGCCTGAGAAGCGACCAAACATGAAGCAAGTGGTTAACCTTCTCAAAGGCAATAATGAACTTGATCAAGGTGGGAGAGTGTTGAAGACTAGGATAGACAGCATCAAGTATAGTGAAGAACTTTTGGCACTTGATCAACCTAGTGATGAGAATGATGATGATGATGGAATCAGCAATAGCTATGGTGTTTTTAGTGCCATTGAGGTTCAAAAGATGAATGATCCTTACAAACGCGGTGACAACAAGACAATGGGCTAAATATATATATATATATATATATAATAGACTTATCTGTTTTGTGAAGCCTATTTAATTTATCTATTAGCATTGGCTTTTAACTTCTTCTATTAGTAATTGAATCAACTTTCCAGGCATAATATAATCTTTCGGTAATGAGTTCATCTTATTCTTTTTGTTAATATTCTTAATTTATAATTTATGTTTTTTTTATTGGCTATCAAAAGAAAAACTATATTTAAAAACTAGAATAGAAAGAAAAATTACTCACAATAAGTTTTGTATATTACATGAGATATGTAGCTACCCTTTGATTTGCTAGCTAGAAGTCAAAAAGAAAAGGAGCTGTCTTTTTCATGCGAGGATTAGACCATTTTTAATGAAATTTATACATTAAAAAGAGTAATGATAGGTACATAAATTGTGGTGTGCATAATTAGCAGTAACAAAATTCAGTTCAAATTACATGATTATTTGTTTTTATCTAAAATAACTATTACAATATTTTATTTTTTTTGTGTAATACTATCTAATTATAAATACACCCAAAACTCTTACTAATATCGTCCTGGAACTCAAAGTGAATAAGGGTGGTACGATAATGATTACAGTTAAACTATAATTAAAACTAAAATTGAAGATGTGTCAACGAACTTTAACTGTAGCTATTTTTGCTTGAAATAAAGGCATTCTTCATGTCCTTTCAATTTGTTACACTAAGAAGCCAAGTAAACAACATAAAAAAGCCCATGTATGGTGAAACCGTTAGAAATTTGAGCTGTATGTGGGGTTAACGAAAGATGGATTATCCATGTCTCGGCAGTTCCCTAATCCAAATCCCTAGGTCCTCTCACCTCCACCGTTAGGTGTGGCATGGCAGTTCGTACGTTGTCTCATATCTTGAGCAGCATATTTGGATGCTACCTCAAACTTCTGTCGTTTTAGCTTAAACCTTGTAAAGTTTTGTCAAATCAACAAAAGAAGATATCAACTTGGTTGCAATTCTTTTTATTTTTCCTTTTCACCTGTGGGATCCAAACATGCATTACTGCCAAATAATGCAATTCTATCATTCTATTTGCCACATTCACTTTCAAGGTCGTGCATAGGAGTGTGAATGTATTTATTGGTTCACAAATGTGACTTATGCGATGTAAAGTCCACCCCTCTTTTTCGCAACCACGATAATCCCTTTTCCAGCAATGGCAGCACATGTTCCAGTTTTCCATACACCTGAATTGCAAAATCAGCATAATAATTTAACGAATCTTGAAGTGAAAGTTGCACATGCTTATTCAGAAGAGGCAATTCTTATTCGGAAACAGCAATAATTGGATATAGAAATTGCCCTGTCATTCTTGGAACAGAGAAAACTGTATGAGGAATCCATTATTTCTAGCACAATGGAAGGGCATCTGTTCAGAAATTTTAAGTGTATTGCTATGTTTCTTATTTAATGAGAATAATTCTTGTAAGTTTACCTCACCTATTCAAAATTAATGAAGGAAAAGCCAATTTTTTAGCCCTTATTGTCAAACGTGTGATAGATTTTCGGCGCATCCTGCAACAGTTCAGTATATTTTTCCTAGACAACTAAACTACTATACTTTGCGGCCCCATTATACGAAATTTTAAACACTAAAATAATCCCCGTGATGTTGTTGTTCTGCATGACCAACTAAACTATGTGCCAACGTTGCAAGGTCTGATTTGATAGCGAAATATTTGTAGCAGTTATACGGAAATCTTGTACACTTTATCCATCAGATAAAAAAGAGAATACAGTTAGTGTCCTCTCAAAGTTTCATTGATGATAAAGTGATGAGAAGCTCTCCTTTTGGAGAGTGGCTAATAGCTCAATAGGCTTTCCTACCAAATTGAAGAAAAGAAAAGAAAAAACAAAACAAAAATAGAAAAAAAGAAGAAAAGGCACTTTGTTTACTAAATTTGAAAGGGGGAGCTTCGTTTTTGGCTTACATAGCAAGATAAATCAAATACGTGCCCACCACCTTTGCTTATACCCCAAAGCACCCAACTACAACACTTAATTGTCACCAAGAGAGAGAAAATAGAGAATAATAAGTTCTTCTATTTGTCACTGATAAAAGGCTTTTTATGCTTCTCAAACAAGTATAATAGAAATTGGACATAGGGGTTGGCCGTTGGCCTCACACACTAACTGAATTTAATCATGCTCTCCCCTCACACTACTTATTCTTAAGCTGAGAATGCATTCATCCCTGAGTGACAAGAATCAGCAGTGCAAATAATTCCATTTTCTCTGCACATACTCAAGGGTGTCTGAACCTTGTGGCCTAAATTTGCACTTGACAATGGGACTTCCTTACCCTTCTAAAATCCTAGTTGGCCTCTCCTTAGATTCAGATGACAGCAAGGAGCTTCTCTCATGGGCAATAAGAGTTATGGCCAATCCAAATGACAGCATTGTAGCCGTGCATGTTCTTGGTCAGTCACCTATTTCACTACTTAACAGTTCAAATTTTGCAGCTTATTGGTTACTATCTATATTATCACTCATTCAATTATTCAATTGTTCTTTAATCCTACTGTCAAGCCCACGATTCTAGCATCAATTATCCACAAAGAACAAACCATCTGTTCATACTGTGAATTTTAGTGTTGTAATAGCATGCAAGTTTTATTCAAATTAGTGAAACTACAGTTGCTGAGGATAAGAAGAAGCGGGTCTCGGTCAGAAGAAGGCAATCACAACTTAGGCAGGCAAAAGCACATGTTATATCTATGCTTGCAGAATTCGCGCAGACCTGTTGGTCTAAACAGGTAATCTCCATCGGGATCAAATATATTAACATGTCTCCATCTATAAAATTTGGCCAATTTGTTTACAGGACCATATAATATAACTGTTGGACTTCAACATGCATTCTACTAGAGCTTAGAGTCGAATAATGCTTATGAAAACAGCATATTATCAGGTTAATCTGGAGGCCAGAGTTGCATTAAGTTCCACAATAGGTGGAGGTTTAGTGGAGGAAGTCAAGGCCATCAATGCTGACTTTCTTCTTCTACGCGGCTCAAGAAACACAAAAAATAAGTAAGAACTGTGATGTAACATATATGAATTTCCATGGTAAAGATCAGAATCAGACATGACAAAACCCCTTTAACTATTGTTTCCTTTGTCAGGGTTGGAACTTCCAAAGGAATCACCAAGTATTGCTTTGAGCATGCACATGATGGCTGTTCCGTGGTCTCAGTTGGGAAATGTGCAACGGCAGAACTAAGTGCCAATTCAAATTCAAAGCAATCTCAAGGTAGTTCAATTCTCTTGAATAAGATGAGACAATGAAAATTACACTGGATACCAGGTCCCTTAGATAGCATACCTTGTTATGTTTTAACTAACAGGTGATCTTCAACAAGATTCAGGGTGGTTACAGAAGGATAATAACCAAGGTGACAATGCTACCTCCCCTGCTCTGAAGGAATTTATATCAGAAACCAAGGCGCAGAACAGTTCACCAAGAACGGTACTAGATGCACTGGAGGGACAATCTAACAGCACAGAAGATGATACCTTCAGCACTATGGTATCAAACATCACAGATACCCCTTCATTGGATCAAAAGAATAAGAGCCGATCCAAGCTAAGAAAACCACAATCACCATTGAGGCTCATAGCTTCATTCCTTGGTTCACCATTCAGAAGAAAGAACAACAGATCCAAGAATGAAAAGCGTCAGCCCTTGTTGAAATGCTTCAGCTATGAGCAGATATCCAATGCTACTAATGAATTCCACCAAGGTACATGTAGCCTTGCAAGCTCTAATTGATGTTATTTTTTATTGTTGACTCTTGAAGCTATTGTAAGCTTTGGTAGGAATCATTGCAATAAGAATCCTTACTTCTTTTTCATTTTTTTTCCACACAACAGATAATTTGGTTGGCCGAGGTGGGTACTCGGAAGTATACAAAGGTGATCTTTCTGATGGAAGAACCATTGCTGTGAAGAGGTTGGCCAAGGACAACAAGGATCCTAACAAGGAAAAAGAGTTCCTTATGGAATTGGGAGTTATAGGACATGTCTGCCATCCTAATACTGCATCCTTATTGGGCTGCTGCATTGAAAATGGGCTCTATCTGGTTTTCAATTACTCTCAGAATGGAAATCTGGCAACTGCATTGCATAGTGAGGAAGCCTTTGTATTCCAATTCCAAATTTCATTTTACTAATATGATTTTTCAGGAATTACTATTTGTTGTGTCATTTGAGATTAAATGCATTGGAATGATTTTCAGGCAAAGCAGGAAATTCACTTGACTGGCCAATAAGATACAAAATTGCAGTTGGTGTTGCTAGGGGTCTCCATTATCTTCATAAATGTTGCAAACACCGAATAATCCATCGTGACATCAAAGCCTCCAATGTTCTTCTGGGTCCTGATTATGAACCACAGGTAGAATAACAATCAAACACTTGCTGTAGGAGAACAGAAAAGAAAAACACATTGGTTTTTTGCTTAATTCAATTCATTCAACTAACTTTTTTCTAATGCTTTTTTATCTCTCAGATCACGGATTTTGGGCTTGCAAAGTGGCTTCCTAACAAGTGGACTCACCATGCGGTAATCCCCGTGGAGGGAACATTTGGATACTTAGCACCAGAGTACTTCATGCAAGGAATCGTGGATGAGAAAACAGATATTTTTGCATTTGGAGTTCTCCTTATGGAGATTGTAACTGGAAGGAGACCTGTTGATTCATCAAAGCAAAACCTTCTCCTATGGGTAAGTACTAATCATACCTTTCCTTCATTCATTTCCTACAATATAGAGTGCAACATCTAATTTCACAAATGTTGCTCCTCAACAATTTAGGAAATTTATGACAGTAACGTGTCCCTTTAAATCCTGTTGCTAACATACAGGCAAAGCCTCACATGGAATCAGGGAATATTGCTGAGCTAGCTGATCCAAAATTGGAAGGTAAATATGATGAAGAGCAACTCTATAGGTTAGTGCTAACGGCTTCATACTGTGTGAGACAAACTGCCATGTGGCGTCCCCCAATGAGTGAGGTAATTAATAAATGAACAATAATATCTATATAGTTGCAATGTTTAAGTTCCTCCCAACCAAATTATACTTAGCTACTAGTATATGAATTGAAGTTTCCTTCTTTGTTTTTTTTTTTTCTTTATTATTGTTGGTTTTGGACAGGTGTTAGAGCTGCTGACCAATGGGCACGACTCAGAGGTTGGGAAAAGCTGGAGGATCCCAAAGTTCACTT
This sequence comes from Dalbergia cultrata, assembly GCA_031216105.1. Classification (NCBI taxonomy): domain Eukaryota; kingdom Viridiplantae; phylum Streptophyta; class Magnoliopsida; order Fabales; family Fabaceae; genus Dalbergia; species Dalbergia cultrata. The sequence goes on from CM062347.1 coordinate 55,241,940, forward strand.
CTGATGAGTTGGATGATTACTCCATGGTTTTCGGATATGATGTCCCTTCAGACATATCCCTGGAGGATTATTTGTGAGGATGAAAATTAGTACGTTTGTGACTTAAGTGTAGTAATAAAGTCAGTGGTAGATCAGGAGTTTGTTCTATAGTCTCGTGACTTAATATATACATGACTTTCTTTCTTTTTTGCTTTGGGCTTATATTATACAATTAGTCTAGGGACTAGTCAGTCCTGATTAACAAAATATGGAGAGGATTTTTATTTTCTTTTCTTGGAAGTAAGATTAGAATTTTTATGAAGATTTTGGGTAAGTGTTTTATCATGAGGAATTATTGTTTAATTTGATCTGAATGGAAATTTTGCTTGTGACTAAGTATTCTTCGTACACTTTCTCTTTTTTGTTATTATATTTTGTCAAATTTGTACACTTACACTCGCTCTATCATGTCCACATTGCAGTTTCTTTCTTCTTCCTTTTTTGAGGGGGGGTACTGTTAGCGCTAAACTTTTTTTTTTTTATCCTTCTCTAAAGGTGGGCTAATCCTAGAAATGAGTAGAGAAAAGTAGTAATAAAATTAAAAAACCAAATCGATAAAAACAATTTCGGTCTTGCAAATTTATTGTTTGTGAAAATAAAACTGAAGTAGTAATATGGGCCTAGTGGGTGTGGCCTTTGCCTGCCAAGCCCATAGTGTTGTTAACATTTTAAAGCCTAAAGATCACAGTTAGCATTGTTCACGATGCCAAAAAAATTGAGTAAATAACCATTATGGTTCTGACATGTTTTATTTGACATAAAATTAATTTTAATAAAATTTTTATATCAATTTAATTTTAATATTTTTTATTTTAATATTAATTTAGTCATTTTATTAATTTTTTGTTCATCTTCAAATGCTTCAAGTTAGTTGAGATCCGAGATTAACTAAATTTATGTCATAATTATTAATATTAGAACTAAATGTATGTTAATTTTTTTTATAAAAAAATTATTTTATCTCAAATAATAAATGTTTGAATAAAAAATGTTATTTACTCAAAAGATAATCGCCAACATGGTTAAGAAAAAAAATGTTATTTGTTGTGTTGGACACCGCGTCGACTCACATTCTTTTCATCATTTGATAAGATGTGAATCCTACTTGAATGAGATTCATATCCTATCCAATGATGAATAAGATATGAGTCGATATGATATTTTATATATAATGAGTATAAATAACACAACGGGAAAAAATTATTGTTAGACAAAAAAGAAAAAGATGAAAAGTCTAAAAAAAGAAAAAGCTGAAACTCCTCGTAGTTTGGTAGCCGAAATCCCATTTATAACGATAAAAAAAACAAAAAATGGATACACATATTACAGGAATGTGAAGATTGGTGAATATCTAAATATATGCATACTAAAATAACAAACTGTTGTGTATTTTTTTTTTTTTTGGTGAGAAAGATGTTATATTTAAGATTAACAAATAGATTATTTTGATATATTGATAGTTTTAAAAAAAATTATATTATTAATTCATTATATATTTTTATTTATAAGATTTTGAATGTAGTGAGTAACTAGTTAATTGAATAATTTTTACTGATATGATAATATATAATTGAATATTTATATAATAAATTTTATATTAAAAATATAAATTAAATTATTAAAAATTATGTGGAAATAATATGTCTCTGAAAAAATGAAAGGCGTTTGTCCAAATTTTTTTCCTGTAAAAGGAAAACGTTCAAAACATTAAACTAATGACTAATTTCACCTATCTTTCAAGTTTTCCTTTGTACAAAAATAGTACAGAGGAAATATATATATCTGCAAAAAAGTTAAACACGTTGTAAGACTTTTTAGATATCTCAAAGATTTGGTAATCTCTCTTTTAATTAACAATTTAATTCACGTGAAGAAATGGATCCTAATGTCCTTCAACAACCAACATCAATGTCAATTGGACAACAATACCATGCTTTTGAAGACCCCATAAAATCCAACACATATGTCTGTTTAATAACTAAAATTTTAAGCTAGAGAAGAGTTTAATGTAATCCACTTATAAAAGGGAAAATTTGTTTGCCTCATTCTTAAGGTCCTAAACACACTAAGACAAAGAAATAAGAACTTCCTACCATTGCAATCGAATCATTTTCCAAAAGATTAAAAAAAAAAAGAATGTAGTAATTAACAAAGCAGAGGAACACACCACCAAGCACCAACATGTCAAGCCCCCCGAGCTTGCATTTTGGTCTTCCCCTTCACATGGTAAGGTTGGGATTGAAGGCACTAGGAAGTAGCAGCCTATATAAGGTTGAAAAGGAAGGCACGGATGTGTCCAAGATACAATTTAGTACGCCATCCCTGCAACCCATGCCCCTCCCTAGTTGCAACTTTCATACATTGTTCCCTAAATCCTCAGTTACTTAGATGGATGAAAGAATGACCAGACCATTTCAAATAGAGAGTAAGCAATCACATTCAAGAGGTGGGAGACCGGCCCTGAGTATAGTCTATTTTACTTGACTTGTGGAAACCCCTCTAACAAGTCCAGATTGAATGATTTGTACATTGTTGTCGGGTATTATTTACTATGAGCATTTTTATTTTGTTTTACATGTTTCTTTGTATCACAGGTTGAGTTACGCTAGTTGGCTCGCTGAGTTCACTTTATGCATTGAATGAAAAATGAAACCGACAAATCGCAAACCGGAATAGGTTAAAAACATGGGAAAGGGGTGCAAAACATGAATGAACAACCCAATCAGCAATCAGTTTTGCATTAGTACGAGTTTCGTCCTGTACTTTTTAGTGTTTCTGATCTCGAATTAGATTGACGAGTAAAATTACATATGATATTTCCTAAAATTTTCACTTTTATTTTTACTCGAACTGTAGTCGATGAGGTCGTGAGTTGTTGTGTTGACTATTCAATTGCATTACCTTAACTTTGTGGGCTCCGATTGCAGGGATGATGATGGTGATACCTAGAATGGACCACTTAGGACAGTTGGGGGGGGGGGGGTGCAGGCAGCACGACAAGTGAGCCCACAGGAGATGGGTTAGCCCGTTGGTACACGTGAAGGGGAAGTGGAGCGTGGAGCCCATTTCGATAGTGACCCCACGTACAGCAAGTGGACCGACACCTTTTCGTCTTCAGTGTCTGCCCCACGACAAAAAAAAATAATAATAATAATAATAACAAAGACATTAGTACAATATCCAGATATCAGTTTTCTGTTTGCCTGAACCCAACAAATAAATAAATAAAATATTCGGTTGTTTGTATGCTAGGAGTGGATTGTATATCCCATTTGTAATTTTGGTCGAAATTTGTAACTAGTTGTTGTAAACTCATACATTTCTTGGTCTTCAATCAAAGATTCCATCCCATCACCACCTTAACTTAATAGCTAAATGATTGATATAACTAAGAATTTTGAGTTAAGTGTATTGGGTTCAACTGATCACTTTCTCATATGCTCCCAAAAATAAAATGAAAAAAAGTAGCCTTGTTTCGACTCTGGAACCTGACTCTAAATGATGCCTTGGATGAGTTGCCAACTTGCCATTGAGTATATATTAGTCAGCTTCTTCTCCCCCATGTTGTCGGACTTGTTAATCAATTATTTATTTGTTAAAGAGTTATATACTGTGCTTTGTATGGATTGCTTTGATTTTCATATATCAATTTTAGTTTTAAACTTTATGCATTAGTTTAACAACATATTAAAATTAACTTTTTTCTTTATCTTAGAAATTATTGTAGAAAATTTATCAAAAAAATTGGATTATGCAGAATAAGTTAATCTAAACATCTATACATATAAAATTTTGTTAACTTTTTAAAATGTTATAGAATTAAACAACTCGCTTTGTCTATCTCACTTCAAATGTTGCAACCGTAGCTGGTCTCGCTTAGGTGATGCAGCCCTCAGGAGAATGGCTACTACTGCTTGCTTGCAATGCAGTCGATGTTTAGGACGAGACCAAGGAAGAAATAGCTGACGCTATTTAATTTAGAGACTTAAGGTAGAGTTTGTTTCCTCTATCTGGATTAGACATACCGATACACTAAAAATACAAACATGTTTAGTGATTGGAATAGAGTATGGAACAGAAAGTTTTTTTTGTTTGCAAGACAAATATTTTATTTATTTCTGTCCTTTTAAAAAGTGATAACAAGATATGAAAATAGAAATTTAATATTTTTTTTCAATAATATTCCCTAGATAGCGACCTCTGGCAACCAACCGGCGACCTCTGGCGATGATCAATGGTGGTCCTGCAACACTCAACTGAAGTCAACAGACAGTCAATGGTGGTCCGGTAAAGATACATAAGTCTTTTACCATGTATTTGTTATATTGTCCCTATATTGTCAAACAGAATATGAAGACAGTTATTATGTCTTACATTCCACAATCACAACCACAACCAAACACGATAAATAGACAAAACTTTTTATATCTTAGTCTCTACTATTTCTACTGTCTCTATCTCCACTGTCCAAAGACAGTAACCAAACACTACCTTATGGTGTGTTTGATTATAAGGTGAAAATGAGCAGAAATTTTTTTCAATTCTACCCCTTAACCAAGCACACCATGAAATTGCGAAGGGGATCAAGGTATGCAATGTGTGCTATGTGACATAACCTCATCCTAGCTACTCCTTGAATGGACGATGGTGGCACTTTTTATTTTTCTTCGCCACCTCCTCGATTGTTTTCCCCCAACCATGAGAATGTAGGCAATTGTTTTCCCCCATCATAGCTGGTCCTTGACCTGGACGGTGTTTGCATTGCAGGCCAGCCACTCCATTTTGTCTATTACTACTCTTTCCTTTAATATATTTAATTTAACATTTCTAAAATGTCATTAATTAAATATTGTATTAAATTATTTTCTGTTACTACTTTTATATTTCAAATTATATTTAGTAATTACACTAATTAATATTAAATATATAATTTGACTAACTTTAATTTTCAATTTTAAAATAAAATGAATCTATTTTGAGTGTTTGAATAGTTTATCATTAAGAAAAAAAAAAATCTATGATCCCTTATAACGTGCACAGGTTGAGATATAACCTTGTGGTTTTTTACGTTTCAAAATTGAGCAATTCAATGAGAAAAGTTATCAGTAAATTAAATTTCAACAAAAGAAGAAAATATTTAAATTTATTAATGGTTGAAGAAATAAATTGAACATATTTATATTTAAAACAAGAAAAAGTAAACAAATTAGAGAATTTCTAAGTAAAATAAAAAAATAAAAATTTGGTGAAAATATATTAATATTTTTATTTAACAAAAGTAATAATATATAATTGACTCCTATATTAGACCGAAACATAATTTTACGAACTGCTTAACAAATTTTATACATGAAACTATATTTTGAGTTATAATTTATATCTTATATATTAGCATGGCCTATAGTTAGTTGAGTTTAATAATGATTATAAGAGTTTTATGGGAAAAGATCTAATGAAAAAAATGTGACATATACAATTATTTAAAATTCTAACAAAAAAAATATAAAATAAATGCATGCTATTTAAAAGCTATTAATTAGCATGATATGCTGACGTGATTACTAAATATTATTTAATCTGAAAAAAATACTTCCTTATTTTACCTTGAGATTGACATATTAATCAGTGTAATTACTAAATATAATTTGAAACATAAAAGTAACAATATAAAGTAATATAACAAAATATCTAGGCAAGGGTACTTTTGGGAATGTCAAAATTAAAAAAAATTAAAAAAAGAGTGAAAATAATCAAAAAAGAATAGCAACAAAATACTCCCTGTAGGCCATTGTTGATTGAATTTTTGTTAATCACGCACACACTCACGGAATGTATCACGGGTCCTTTCTGAATTTATAGCATTAATAAGAAAATTGCATTATAATCACTACACTTTTTTTGGGTTGCGATTATAGTCATTTCACTCGAATAGTAATAAACAAACTTATTACCATATAAATAAGAATAATGATATGTGTATAATAATATTGTATAATATTTTTATAATATTGATAAAAAAAAATAAAAAAATGGTGGCCCAGAAAAATAAAAAATTAAAAACAAGGTCATTGACCCGAGTCTGAAGGTGATGTTATTGTTGCTTTCGAACTCAAGAGTCGTGTTCAACAAAATCGGAATCAGGACCAACCGTAGTTTGGTTCTTATTAAGAATTAATCAACACCAAATTGATCCTATCTAAGAACTGCAAATATGCATCCAGTGGCGGGGCCGACACCTAGATTAAGTGGGGCAATAGAGGACAAAATTTATGTAATTAATTATCGTAACAATCAAACTAGCAGTAATATCTTGAGATGTAATTGGAGATTAAAAATAAAAAATTCATATATTAAATTATTGTATTAAAAGGGTTATGTTTGTTGGGTTCAGTTTTTTATATTTTAGTAAATGATGATGTGAACCTTCTTCCCCGTAAAATCTACTCCAATCATTAATACATGCTTGATTGAATAGCAAATGCTCTTTTCTTTTAATCAATAATCTTGGATTTAAATATTGGATTAAAAAATTAATCTTATCTAAATAATATAATTTATTGTAATTTAAATTGGATCGGTTTAATTTAATTTTTGAATTGGTTATCCGTTTTTACAAAGTTAAATTTGAACTTTAGAATATTGTAAAATATAATTCTCTTATTTTAAATCAATCAATATTTATAAAAATAGTATTTAAAATAGAATGGCACCTAAAGAACAAAAATCATGTAATAAATTAAACTTATTATAGTAAAAGTATAAATTTGACCACAAAAAATAATATTACATAATATTATTTGATTTAGATAGGATTGAATCGGTCTTAAGAATTAAATCTGAAATTCGACCCAATCAAAGTGAGTTATGAAAATCAAATAAATTAACTTCACGATTGGTATGAAAGTGATTTTTTAGATTTTTTTTATAATAGATATCGATTAATAATTTAATAATAATTTCAAGTGTTTAAATTTTATTTTTCTTTTTATAAATGTGATTTGTTCTATTCTACAACAACATGCATTTAAATGACGGCTACTATTCTTGTATCCATATCCATATATTATATATAAAAATGTTACATGTAGAAATTTTTGTATTACTTTTTTCTTATAGTTCATATTAGTTTTATTTTTTAAGATAAAATAAATGTTTTTAAGGATTTTTGGTCCTAGAGTTCACTGTTTGAAAAAGGTTAAAAGGGTTGTACTATAGCAGTTATATTAGAATTTAACTCCTTTGAAGAAAAAGAGAAAAAATAGACAATTAATAAGATAACGTTTTATATTTTAAAATTATTTATACCTCCATATGTCAACATTAATATTTTATAAGAATTAATTACATTTTCATTTTATTCAACTAATCAACAGCTTAAATCATTTATTTTATTCAGAAAGCTTAGCACACTGAATAAGTTGGGGCATTTTCCATGGCGTTGGTGGGATATCGTCATACCGACACTTAACCCCATCTAAATTTTTATTTACCCGAAAAAAAAAAAGCTTATAACAATGCTTCATGGAAGAGGTAATGGAAAATAAATATTTTGGTAGAACATAGAGATGTGGGTAATACAATGTCTGTTTGTGAAATCTATGTTGATGATTACAAATGGCTCCCCCAATATTTCCCTTCAGATTATAGCGAGGAGTGAGGCAAGGGGATCCCCTCTCCCCTCTACTTTTCTTATTAGTTACTAAAGATTTTATCAAAATAGTGGTATGTGCAAATCAGCTAGGGTATATTGAAGCAGTAAGCACTGGGAGGGACTGGATTAAGCTATCCAACTTATAATTTGTAGATGCTACTTTATTGTTTTGGTAGCATTTACAATGTTCCTAGTGTGGAGCACCATATTCTACGAGTAGAGTGCACCACTGATTTAAAGTTTCACATAAATATAATGGTGGAAAATTGGTAGTATAATTTAATATAGTAACAGTCATAATAGGTGCAACTACACTCCATTAGGTCATAAATAGTAATTTTAGTCAAATTTTAAATATTGGAAAGAAAAAATAAGAGTCAATTTCTTATATGTCATGACCCGACTTAAGCAAACGATCGACATATGAGAAATCTCATTCCCATGTAAGCTTTGGAACCTATATCATTTCTATATGTACATTTAAACCATGAAAATTAATAGAATATAGTCCTCTTTTTCCATTCAAATCACATGTTCTTTAAATCATAATTATAAAACTAAGATCTTATAGTCTGTTTCAAAATATAATATCATAATACTATGAAATATGAATAAAGTCTATGCTACACAAAACATCCATGAAAGTAAGCTCAAGTAAATACAGTCCCAAATTACATTCCACTATGTAAAACATGAAAATATGCCCACTATATTGGAATCCTACTTGCATCTACACTGGAGCATGTTTAGAGCGAAATATCAAATACCTCAACTAATAAGCTCAGCAACTAAAATCTAATGATGTTGTGAGGAAGATGGTGTGGAATTATCCGCAGCAAGTGCTATATCTGTAAATAGGAAAAAAAAGGAAAGAGCGGTGAATGTTTTTACCAAAACCCAATGAGTTAGTTCTCACTTGGAACCCCCCTTATGGGACATTAAAAGAAGAGAAACAACACTAATATAATAGTGGTAATAATAAAATATCAAGGCCTCTCATGATTAAAATCAAATTATCAAATCTTATATCTTTATAAACCGATCTAATAATACTCTAATAGAGAAACATTAATCTCTGTTCTGGTTACGCACAATATTTGTGACGTAACAAAACTCTGAATATAAATCCCTAGTCATATTTGAGCATTACGTATCACCATCCTCAGTATAATAACAAAATTCTTTGTTATCTCTAGCCCGGGACTATTTGGTACCAAGGTTAACGGATTAACTACTGTTAACACATAGATTATTTCTCTATAGTTATTGTCAGCTCAACTAGAAACCTGCTCTTTTCTTTGTCATTCATAAAGTCTTTTATTATAGGGTTTAAAATCTCTCTCTATATAACAATATGCAATACTAGAATTATATGATCATAAAATCAGCTCTAAATAATTAAAATCAGAATGCAGTATACAAAAATAGCCTCAACAGTGGATGTCCCATGGTTTTCAAGAAAACAAATTTTCTTATTAAAACCAGTAGTTTATAACACAGTATTTCATAGAAATCTCAGTAGTTCACAAAACAAACTCTAAAATCATATATAATCTCATCTTTTAGGTGAAAATAGATATAATAATTAACATAAAAGTTACATATGCGAACCCACTCGCTTAGAGTGGCAGCAGTTGAAGGTTCAATACTGACAAGGTTTCTTGGAGTAGAAATAGCACCAGTTTTTGCCATGAAAGTAATAAAACCTTAGATTGGCTTCTAGAATCTTTAAATGAGTCAACTTTATCTCTAACATAGAGGAAGAACTCTCCACCCTTATAAGCATGGAAACCACCCAAGAACAAAGAGAACTGAAGAAAAGAGAGTAAAATCAAGAGAACAATATACGTTAAAGCCTTAGGAATGAATGACTAAAGTTAAAACTGAAAGAAAAGGAAGAAAATGGAGATTTAGAGGTGAAAATAGGTTAGGAGGTGGTGGTTCTCTAGTTTTTGGGGTGAAAGGTCATGTTTTGATGGTTTGAACCCCGAAATGAAGTTTTTATTAAAATTTTAAGTGTTGCAGTGCTCACCAAAGTGCATGATTTTTCTGACTTACCCTGTCTAACTGTTCCAGAACTACTATAATGCTCGCTAGAGTGGTTTTTCTTACTTTTCAATGCTATAATTCCAGTGTTGGTATATATTGGACTGGATTGTTTCAATACTCATTTATTTTAAGTTAATGTCTTTATTTATTTTATTCTATATTAACTTTAAAATATAAATGAAAATAAGAAAATACCCCCGTTTGGATTCAAATAAAATATATGAAAAATTAAAATCCCAACAAATCAAAATTTAAATTTTGGGTTTTAATTTAAATTCAAAATTTCTTAAATTTTTATAAATTTATGGGTTAAAAACAAATCGTTTAAAGGTTTCATAAAATTTATTAACAATAATTATTTAACTTATTTTTTCTTTTGAGAACAATTACTAAAATTTTTTATCACATGAATGTTATTTTATCATATAGTCCTCTAAGGACGTTTCGGGTTCAAACTTAGTAACATTCAAGATCCAAAACCACATATAAGAATAACTATTACTTTTTCTAATTCAAAAGATTTTACAGCCTTTTATTTAAAACCACAGTATGACATTATACTTGCACAAAATGACTTCCATCTTCGACCTCGTTCGCTCCGTCACCAACTAGATCGGTAAGGAAGGTGATTTGCGGTCGTCGAGACTATGGCAAAGGGCAATGAGTGCAGAGGTGATGGTGGTGATCGCAGGTTTCGCGGTTATGGAACTGCACAGAGCTTGCGGCTCTGAGACTGGCAGAGGTGGTGACAGAAGCACGATGGACAGGCAGTGGAGGGCGCGGCTAACAGCGGATGAGCAGTAGCTGGTGTTCATAACTCTAGGCATTGAAATGGGAAACTTTTGCAGCAAAGTTCGAAACTCTATGGGAATCTTGCATATGGAGTTATGCTTTTTTCTGAAAACAACACAGGTAGAATTGAGTCCGTGATGTCTGATTCTAAAATATAGTATATGTTTTTTCTTTCCTCTTCTTGTTTACTTTTTTCTTTAGGATGAAAGAAATTGTTTGAAAACACTGGTTTCTACATCTGTATGCCCAGGTTAAAGATTTATTTTAAATTGAACTTGAGTGGGACAACACTGCTAACTTGGAACAGGCGAGCTATTTTCCACGCTATTGACTGCTGAGCATGTGATTGCTAGGGATTAGGATTAACAGAGGAAAAAGATTTACACAAATGTTTTTCGGAAGAAGCAATGGAAAGAGGAAAAAAATTTATTTGAAACAAAGGGTAATATGGTCTTTTCAACTAGTAGCACTTAAAATATTGAAACAAAATTTTTTTTTATAGCTGGTAAAACTTTGAGAACATTGAATGTTCTAGGAACATTGTAAATGCGACCGTTTGTTTTTTCCTTTCATGTAAGGATTATCTATTGAACCATAGACATCTGCTTGTATGCTTCTGTCTGATGCCTGGATTGAATATTTTTAGTAGTGTAGTGCACATCTTGGCCTCACCTGAAATTTATTGGAACAAGTTCAAATTTTAAAATTTGACTAGATATTACTTTTCGAGTCGGGTTGGGTCATATTTTGGATTGATCCGACCAAGTTCGAAGTTAAATAAATTATATATATATATATATATATATATATATATATAGTGATAAATTATAAGATTTTATAGTTCAATTAATATATTTTATATAATTTAATGTTATTTTTATATTGATATAATTTATTTTGAAATATATATAGAAAAATAGCTTTCAAATTTTATTTTTTATTTATAAACTTTTATAACTTTAATAGATATAATGTTCACAATTTCATATGTTACTTGAAGGTCGAGTTGACCTGATTTTACCTCGTGACTAGTCAAGTTAGGTTGGTTTCGAGTTATAAAAATTGACTCAATCTAAAAATCAGGTCTAATTAAGATAAAACCTAACTCAACCCAACTCATCTAATGCACACCCCTAATTTTTAGTAAGTAACTAAGTATGTTCTCATTACTTTTGATGTGAAAATTCCTAGGTGAATGAAGTGAGTAGTATGCTACAATACTCAATGAGTTAAGAAAAATTGAGCATGCATTGTAACATGTAATATATAGGGATTTTTACCCGAATAAAATAAAAAAAAAACAATAATTACGTGAATAAACGGAAAAGACATTAATTAACAAAATGAACCATTGTGGGTAGTCATGAATATGCATGAGCTTCATGCGTATTCATTAACAACATGAATACGCATGGGGCTCAAACGTATTCATGTTGTTAATGAATACGCATGAAGCCCATGCGTATTCTAGAGACTATATATACTGAATACGCTCTACCAAGTCGCATTCACTATTCATTTTCTCAGTTTCTCACTATCTTTCTGTTATCATGGCGAATAATCTTTACCGCTTGGATGATGTTCACATATCTGCAAAACTAGATAACCAGGTATTTATTATTTAAGTTTTAGAATGCAAAAATAGTTTAGTTTAGTTTATGAATTTAATAATTGTTAGGTATCATTGCAATTAGTGATATATATTTTAAATTAGGTTAGTTTAGTTTGAAAAATAGAAATATGGTTAGTTTAAAAATATTGAAAGTTAGTAGACTTTAAAATATTTAAATGTTAAGTTTATTTTATCTTAGGTAATTAATATAGTTTGGTTTGTTGGTATTTAATTAGTGTAGCTTTTTTGATTAATATAGTTATTTATAAGGCTAGTTTTATTTAATATTTAAAGTAATTTTAATTTAGTTTATTTCAGTAATGTAATTATTTATTTTGGTTTAAGTAAGTATAAATTAGTTAAGTTTATTGTATTAATTTAGGTTATTTTATTTAAATAGTGTAGTTTATTTGCTTAAGTTATGTAAAGCTTGTTTTATTTAATTTATTTAAAGTTGATGTGATTTAGTTTATTGCATTAATTTAGTTAAGTTTATTTTATTAGTTTAGTTATCTAAACCTAGATTAATTTAATTTATGAAAAGTTAATTTAGTTAATTTATTTCATTAATTTACGTAAGTTTATTTAATGAGTGAGATTAGTTTAGTTATCTAAACCTAGATTTAATTTATTTAAAGTTATTTTAGTTAATTTATTTCATTAACGTAGTTTTATTTATGTATAAGTTAGTATAGATTAATTAGTTACGTTTATCTGATTAATTAAGTTAGTTAAAGCTTGTAGAATTTAATTATTTTAAAGTAATTTTAGTTGAGATTAGTTGATTAATTTAGTTAGTTTTGTTATGTTTTGTTTAAGTTAGTATAATTGAATTAGTTAAGTTTATTTAATTAATTTAGCAAAGTTTTTTAAATTAGTGTAGGCTATTAACTAGGTCACTTAATTAATCAAATATTTTAATTTTTTTAAAGTAGTTTAAGTTTAGTTTATTTAAGTAATTAAACTTTGTTATTTTTGTATTCAAGTTAGTATAGATTAAGTAGTTAAGTTTATTTCATTAATTTAGTTAACTTCAGTAATTAGTGTAGTTTATTTGATTAGTTTAGTTATTTAAACCTAGATTAATTTAATTTATTGAAAGTTACTTTAGTTTAGTTTAGTATAATTTACTTTATAAATTTGAAGTTATTTTAGTTTAGTTTATTTTATTAAAGTTATTTAAATAATTTAAAGTTTTTTTGTTATGGTTTGAGATGTCTAAACATTTGCAATTCATTTTTGCAGCCACATCGAGTTCTACAGCCGAGACGCTGTGGAGCACCGACTCCTCATCCACGTATGGAGTACTTTTTACGACAGGGTGGTTTCTGGGAGGTTGCCAACTTTGGCAACTTCCATTATGACGCAGCTTTGATTAGTGCGTTAGTAGAGAGGTGGCGTCTGGACACTCATACTTTCCACCTTCCGTACGGAGAGGCGACTATTACACTGCAGGACGTTGCCATCCAGCTAGGATTGAGGGTGGATGGCGATGCCGTTAGTGGCAGTATTGGGGCATGGGAGAGATGGCACCAGCAGAGCATTTGGGATATCTGTTGGGATCTATTAGGTGTGGTCCCCGAGCAGACAGATCACCATGGGTCTTACGTAAAGCTGAGCTGGCTGAAGAAGACCTTCAGATCTGATTCATTTCCTGCCGATGCAGATGATGTAGTTGTGCTGAGGTGGATGAGGGCATACCTACTAGAGCTGATTGGAGGATTCTTGTGTCCAGACAAGTCATCCTCACGAGTTCATCTGAAGTGGTTGCCCCTACTCCGTGATTTCGGAGTTACTGGTCGGTACAGTTGGGGATCAACAGTGTTAGCATGTTTATATCGCGGCCTGTGTTGGTTTGTGAATGCTCGAGTTGCTGACATTGGAGGGTGTGCAGCGCTACTGCTGTCATGGGCTTATTACCGGATCCCCTCACTGCACCCAGGGTACGACCAGGGTGTTACATTTCCACTAGCCTCGAGGTATATAGTTTTTTCCACCCCATAAGTTACATGTTTGTCTTGTTTGGTGTGTTTATGTTTATGGTTTATTACTAACGAATAATTTTTGTATATTAGATGGCATGGATTGAGGCTTACATGAGACGGGGATGCTGGTAGGCTGGTGGCCTTTCGAGCACGACTTGATGCCATTCCCATCGATGGAGTAAGTGATACTCAGTAAATTAATTATTTCAAATGTATATTATATGGTTACACGGAAGTTTAACTTAAATTATTAAATTTTACAGTTCCAGTGGCTTCCATATGAGGATGCGAGCATCGTTGCTATCACACCGGCACATGTGTATGCTGGTGCTGGTGTGTGGGCTTCGGTTACCGCACTCATATGTTTCGAGATTGTGGAGTGGCACCAGCCAGACCGTGTCATGCGGCAGTTCCAGTGTATGCAGTCTGTTCCATATGCTCCATTGAACATTGACAGATTGCATGCTATGGATGGTCGCGGCAATGACAAGGTTTGGTGGCCAGACAGACATGCGGAGTACCACGGCCATTGGATGGCTCGGGAGCAGTGCGTTGTTGCTGGGGCTCACACTGAGCATATGCTTCCATCTGCCGAGTATCTCAGCTGGTACTCAGGGATAGCACGGAGGTTTTTATCCCCTGACACGGAGCTGCAGGACCCTAGGCCATCACAGGTGCCACGGGATCTCCCACCCGATGCAGGCCCAGCACCATTTGTCCCCCGAGCCGCAGATGCTCCTAATCGCCGACGAGTGTGGCGTCGAGCACGAGCAGGTACCCGCTCTTCCCAGCGACTCATCCCGCATGATGCTGGAGGTGGTGATGAGGGCGGAGATGGAGATGGTGGAGGTGGTGGTGGGGCTGGAGGAGGCGGAGGTCCTGGAGGTGGTGGAGGGAGTTCAGGTGGAGGTGGGGGCGGAGGTGGTGGAGGTGCTGGAGGGAGTGATGGCGGAGGTGATAGACAGAGTACAGGAGGAGGGGAGGGTGGGGATACCGGGAGAGGAGTGTATGTCCCTGCTGGTGATGGTGGGGGCTCTTATTGCTACACCCCCACCATGGATGACTTGTTCGGGGCAAGCATTAGTCAGCAGGAGTTTGATGACATGCAGTCTTTCCTAGATGCTCCCACGCCCCCCCACTTGATCGTCGCACCTGGTTCAGGTTCGGGGTCTCGACAGGACATGGATTTGAACATGCCTAGTTACGATCTATTCAGGGATGAGCCTCTACCTGGATCTGAGCCTCCGGAGATTGTCAAGCCCAGTGTATAGAGGGCATAGATGCTCATCTGCAATGGGTGTGAACTCCAACTTATAGACATTGTCAACCCATTCCATACTGTATACAGGATGCGTGAAAGACCCCCACTCAACTTGTGCAGCATGACAGACAGCAATAGCATGCCGGCATGGGTAATGTAATGCCTGGAAAGACCCACAGTCGCAGCGTCGCTCTCCCAAATGCACTATGTAATCTTTTGTTTCATGTTCTCCCCTTTCTGTAACCAAACATGAGATCATATCTCGTGTGAAAGGGGTAACAGACATCTTATCCAAGTATTGCTTGTTCTCATCAATCGCTCGCAAAACATGTTGTGACCATCTTTGTCCCCCTACAAGTTGGGCCCATGCCTGACCCCCCTTCTCAACAAATAATCGAGCAAGGCGAAAGTATGTGGACTTGACTATGGCAGTGATGGGAAGATTGCGGGTACACTTCATGACAGCATTAATACACTCAGAAAGGTTGGTGGTCATATGACCAAACCGTCGACCCTCATCAGCATACTGAGCCCATTTTTCCCGCGGAATTTGATCGGCTCAACCATTTCATGTTTTTCATCCCTCAGTAGTCCATAATAATACCCAAAATCCGAATGGGTCCTTGAATATGCTGCATTTATCAGAATTCTTTTCGCATCCTTATTCTTAAACTGTCTGGCAAAGTTTGACGCAATGTGTCGAATGCAATATACATGATAGGCCATAGGAGGATGCCACCCACTACCCTCGGCCTCTGTAGCAGATATAATAGACACATGCCTGTCAGAAACAATGAGAATACCTTCTTGGGGCGTCACATGTTGTCGAAGATTGGTAAGGAAGAATGACCATGCTTCTTTTGTCTCTCCCTCAACCACAGCAAATGCTATAGGCAAAATATTTGAGTTACCATCCTGCGCAATAGCCATCAACAATGTACCTCCATATTTCCCATACAGATGAGTCCCATCAATTGAGATAAACGGTTTACACCATTTGAATGCCTCAATACACGGTGGAAAGGACCAGAATACACGATGAAACATTGAACAACTCTGATTAACAATATCCCCAATACGATATGACTTTGTCAATAAGTGGACCGGTGTTCCTACAATGTCCATCAACAATTAACAATAAATAAATGTCTATGTAATAAATGCAATTCATTTTAGGTAGCAATAGCAGTTACAGTTCCAGCATCCTAACAATTGAAGTTATTGAGTAGCCTACGGTAAAAACATATTTATTTCATTCACAGTGCACTTACTAATTAATAATCATCGAGCTGCGTATAATTTACAACAAAGGTTTAGTTTATAAGAGTTACCTGGCATGTAGTGTTGCACACCTAATAACTACCTAGGCAAATCAGTGTATGATTCCTCCCAGTTCCCATAAATCTTAGCAATCGCTTTCTGTTTTGCAATCCAAACCTTCCTATATGAAATATTGAACTTGAAAACCGACTCCACGTGTCCCTGCAACTCTCTGATGGAGACTGTTGGATTCGCCTCAACCATGGGAAATATACTAGTACAAACAATATTACTATCCAATTGCCGATGTTGTTCAAGAACGGAATCATACTCACACGTGTGCCTTCCATTATACTTTCGGACTTCCCATATTTGCCTCTTCTGTCGAAATGTAACACG
This sequence comes from Dalbergia cultrata, assembly GCA_031216105.1. Lineage (NCBI taxonomy): Eukaryota > Viridiplantae > Streptophyta > Magnoliopsida > Fabales > Fabaceae > Dalbergia > Dalbergia cultrata. Next base: position 55,258,988 of record CM062347.1, read on the forward strand.
TATGCTCCAATTACATCCATTGCCAAACTTCACACACTTGCACTGATATTTTGTCTGCCCGGACTCGTATACCTTGAATTGCACTTTTCTTCTAATACTGTAATTCTTTATTGCATACAACACAGCTTCTTTATCTTGAAATTGTTGTCCAACCTCAAACTCCACTTCACCTCTAACCACTCTCGCACTGGGTCCTGTAAAGCTATTTTCAGGTTGCACATCCAAATTTATTGAAGAATAGTGACTTGGATTTTCTTGTGATACGGACTGAGATTGATTCTGTGATCTCATAAATTGAGAATTCGTATCACGTGTTTCCTCATCACTATCACCATTTCCTCCCTCTCGATACAACCTTAGCTCTTCTTCTTCTTCTTCTGCATCTTCTTCTTCATCCCTGTGATCTATTTGAAATTCAAAACCAGCAACTGTCAAATGTCTATTTGATGGCCCTCCATCTTGCAACGCCATATCTGCAAAGCTTGGACTACGAACTGCTCGATCAATCGCTGCCTCAGGGTATGTGGACACATGCTGCTCCGGGTTTTCATTTACTGATGTATGAGGTGCAGACCCAGCAGAGCTCCCATCACAATCTTCAAACATGACCAACATTTCCATTACTCGGACCTCTGGAAATCGAGCTTGAAATCTAAACATCATGCTTGTTTCATTGTCGCTATAGATGGGAAAACAGTTATACTTTACCACACCACCGCCAAACGCTATAGGCACTCTGTAAAACATCTGACTGATTCGTTTGTGAGGACCTACTTGCTCAAGTATTTTGCTTTGTAACTCCACAAAAGTCACACACTGATTAACAATGACCCCTATTGCTCTCTGACTACAAAATCTCACACCCTCATTTGTAGTATCTTCAATTTTTCCATCACAGTGAACAAGTATAAAACAATCTTCCATTTTCTCTCAAATTTACAATTCACATGATTACAATGATGTCCAGTGTCGGTTATATGTACAAACGGTTATTGAATACGTAAGGGACTGAGGCGAAAACAAAAAGCAAAGAATACGTATTAACTCAGGCGTAGACAATTCATGAATGAATACGCACGCTGCCAGATCCATTTGAACTTGAATACGCGCCTCACAGTATTCAATATGGACATGAATACGCCAGGGGCTGCGTGATTCTGCTTTAAACATGAATACGCAGGAGCCCTCGATTCATGCCCATAATCTAATAGCCATTCACGCAGATTCACGCCTATATTTCAAATTTCACTTTGCATCAAATCATTTTTTCGTTTATTTCCGTAAATAATGTTTTTTTTATTTTATTTTGGTAAAAAAGCCTAATATATACATGTTTATCCAAATGAAGTTGTTAAATGAAAAATCAATCATGTAAAGCTTATTTAGTTTCAGTTTTTATTTTTAATTTTTAATTTTAAAAATTTTATAAAAGAAATATCAAAAATTAAAATTTATAATTTCAGAAATTTTAATATTTTTTTTATAAAATCTAAAAAATAAAAATTGAAAATTAAACTCCAAATATCCTATTTAATGATATGATATTAAGCAATCAAAATCTCTGCCTGGTAAAGCAAATTTTTATTCCACTTTTGTGACGGGACCTGACGAACTACGACGAAAATTCGCCCTCCCATGTTCTGACGTCGTGATTGTCTCCAGTCAAAGTTCAGCGCATCTATTTCAATTACTAATAATAGAATTCTTTGTTTCGATGTTGAATGATTACTACTATTTTTTTTTTTCCCTTAGACGTTGCTTATGCAAATCCAGTTGGGAGCGCTGGTTAGAGAAAATCATTTTCGGGAGTCGCAGTTTTCTCAGTTTTTAATTATAACAAGCTTATATGATGAATAGATTTTATTAAAAAATAAATAATTTTTTTTTATCAAAATAAACTGAAATAAATGTATCTTATATTTCCATTACAACGTTAACCAAGACTTTTGAGTGTTTTTGGTCTTTAAACACTTTTGAGTTTTTAATTATTATTAAAATTACTAAATATTTAATGTATATTATCGAAGGAATTTTAATTTTTAAGATAATTATTTTAAAATGTGCTTAATTATTTTTTCTTATAAATACAAATTATTTTACACGATTTTAAATTTTACTATATACAAAACAAACTAATAGATACATAGGAACTATCAATATATGATAAATATAATATTTCGTAGCTTTTCTTCACAATAATACGAAAATAATCGTTCATTGAAAATTATTTTGATGTACCAAAAATGTAAAAAAAAATATTTTATTATCTAATTAGATATTTCTGTTTATAAAATTTTTAAAGTAATGAATAGTTGTGTTAAACATTTTTAATGTGACAATAAATAATTAAATATTTATATAAATTTTTATTATACTAACAGTACATATAAATTAATTTTTAATAATTTATAATTATTATGTGCATTATCTTATATCTTCATGACCTATCTTTTTACTTGAAATAATTACGGAATCATCTGATCAATATAATTTTGTTAGGCTCAATAAGGTTAGCAATCTCCAAGGCCTAACAAAGCCATTGAGCCCTTCATTGAACTCGACACATTGAACAATGCCTAACAATTATAAAGAGATCATTTAGCCACTAGGAGTAATTAGCCCTTGGGGGTGTTCATATCTAATCAGAATCAAAATCGAAACATAATACAAATCAAAAACTGAAAATCAACCAAAATTGAAAATGTTTGGTTTAGATTGGTTATTATTAAAAAAAAAATCAATTGAAATAAGGTTTAAGTTTTAGAGTTTTAGTTTTATTTTTTGGAGAGAGTTTTATTTTTGAAATTCCATCAAATACAAATCAAATTAACTAATATTGTTACATAATATAATATTTTAATATTAAAATCCAACCTGTCATCTGCTTGAGATCCATCCCTCCTTCCCTTTCAAGCTTTAATTATGGAAACTTTTGGAAAATATTATTTGTATTTATCATGCATGGAACACCGTGTCGACTTACATCTCATTTATCATTAGATTGGATGTAGATCTCACTCAAATGGAATCTATACCTCATCTAATGGTGAATAGGATATGCATCGACACAGTATCTCATGTATAGTGAGTATAAATAACATAACTCTTCCATTATTCCTTCCCTTCTTCCCTCTTTTCTGAGGTCCACACACACACAGATATATAGAGATATATATATATAAGGGGTTCGTCTTTAATTTTATTTGCTAATTCTTTAATCATGCATATAATTGTATAATAAATAACGTAAATTTATTATTTGTATTAGAGTACAAATTTAAATAAGTAATTATATTTAATATTTGATAATATATTTGTAGAGTGACATAATTTAATTTTGATTACAAAGAAACAAATGAATATGATAATACTCAACACGACATTAGACCGACCTGTAATATTACTATTGGATATACAAAACCTGAAACTTGCTGTGCCCTTATAAAGCTGTTAATACATTGACAATAAGAAATTAGAGATACCCCTCACACAAGGAAAAACTGATACAATTTTTTTGTGCTGTGTGGGGGAGGAGAGGGGGGGAGGGGGTTGTTCACCCAATAGGAACGGGAAAAGAGATCCGTGATCCGATTGGAAAAAGACACTTTCTAACAGAGAAAAAAAAAAAAAGAGAGAGAGAAGAAAGCAGTGAAAAGGGTGTTTACAGTACAGATTCTAATTCTCACGAGATGACTATGAAAAAGCCCTTTAAAGTTTTTTTATTTTTTCACTTAATAATTTTAAAAAAGTAAACGAGCTTTCTCTAGCAGAGACAAATCTTCAGGTCCAAATGTTCTGCAATCGTGCTCCATCAGATAGATCAACGGCTGCAGCTGCGCCAATCATAGCATCATGTTCACACAGATTCATCTTGTCTAATAATCAGCGGTTCCCATAGATTCACTAATCATTATTCTACGATTCGCAATATTCTAGGGAAGAAGAAGAGAGTGAGAAACACATGCACTCTCCTTCCTTTTTTTTTTTTTTTAGGGTTTACTAAAACGACGGCACGACGCCGTACTGAGTGTCCAGCATGAGGGACCCTGGTACGGCGGCCGCGGGGCTGTAGAGGCGGTCCACCTCCGACTCGATTTCGGTTCTTTTGGCGAACCGGCCTTTGATCCTCGGCCGGGTCTCTGCATAAGCCTTTCGCGAAGCGTATCGAATGGTTTTCTCGAACTTGCGGTTCTTCCTCTTCTCCCTGTACCTCAGCACCCTCGCCTCCCGGTCCATCCCGCACAACTGCGTCGCTGCTACGCCGCCGCCTCCGCCTCCCACCGCCACCATTCCACTCGAATCGGAGCAGTTCCGCCCAAACGAATACGATAACTCCGAGACGGTGTTCCCGTCCGGCACCACTCCGACGTCAAGGGAGGACGACGAAACCTAAATAAAATAAAATCCCCAATTATGATCAGCATAATTCAATTTTACTTTATAATTTCTCAATTAAGCGATTGAATTAGTAATTGTTGAAACTTACGCTTTGGCTAATAGACTGCGATGGATAGTTAAACGAGGAGAGCTTCGATCTGCAAAAATCGATGTCGAAGCAGCTTCCTTCGTTCATCACCGGAGCTGGAACGGGAGCTGGTTTGGTTTGCACCGGAACGACGCTGTCGTTTCCGGCACTGTTGTTGTTCTGGAAGGAGTTCGAGTAATCGAAATCGAGGAACGGGTCCATTTCCGAGAAGAACATCTCCCTCGACTTCATGTCCGGGGCGTCCATGAGCTTTGACCCGAAATTCGGGTTCGGGATGAGCCAGGCGGCGGCGTCGTCGTTCCCGAAACCATCAGAGGAGATGCCGTTGTCGTCGGCGGAACCGCCACCGTCGGTTGGGACGACGAAGCTGAAGGAGGCGGCGGAGGCCTTCACGATGGACTCGGCGGAGTCGAAGAAGGGCTCCACGGGGACGCGCTCGTGGCGACGGGCAAGCGGGTTCGCGGAGTGGATGTCGGAATCGCACGTGACGCAGAGGGCGGCGGCGTCGGCCTTGCATGTGAGAGCTGCGGGTGCCTGCTCGCACACCTCGCACATCCACACGCGCTCGTGGCGCGACGCGAGCTTGTTTGCGCAGTGAATTTTGGAGTCGCAGGCTATGCAGAGGAAGGCCGAATCAGGGCGGCAGAAGAGCACCGCCGAAGCAAGCTTACACGAGTCGCATAGCTTCGGCGGCATGCTCCAGCCGCTCCTGAAGCCCTTTAAGCCTCCTCTCTCAATCCCCATATCGCTCCGTTTGAAAATCACTTTTTTCAAAACGCGGTTCACTGGCTGTGAAAGCACTGTGCTGTGCTGTGCTGTGCTGTTGTATCAGGGGGTGCGCTTGTTGTGCGGAGTGGGAATGGTTATTGCAGCTCCACAAAGTTGGAGGTGAGTTTGTTGATTTCTTTGGGTGCGGTTTTTCTATTATCTATGTGGAGTCATATTGAGGAAATCTAGGTGATGGCGAATGAGTGGGGGACACGTGGGTAGTGTATTGGCCACAAAAATGGTTCGCTCAGGCCAACAATATTAGAATAGATATGTATTGGGGAGTAGTCGTTGTCATCGTGTTGCGTCTGTGCCGACGTGGGGCCTCCACGGACATTAGAAGCAATCAAAGATTAAATTATCGTCAGACACAATTGGGAAGAGGCGACATGCTCAAGTTGGCACCGTAGGGGTAACAACTATCCCACATGGGAAGGGTGAAACAAAGAAAGATTGATTGATTATAAGGGAGAGGAATGCCACAAGCTTTGTAAATAGGGCAATAATATTTGCAAATCCAATTGATTTTACATTTTATCCTAAATTTATATAATATTTATTTTCAATTGATTTATAATTTTTTAGAATTAATTTACATATTTTATGAACATGATTTATGAATTTTTATGTATTGATTTACAATTTTTTATAAAATACATTTATAACTTTTTAATTCCAGTTTTTACCGATAATAGGAATTCTTAACTTCTAACAGAATTATTCTCAATTTATTTTGTTATTAAAAAAATTCTGAAAAAAAAAAAACATGCATTGGGACATAAACCACAAATATGCACTGTCAACAGAGCTTGGTTCTCCTTTTTTTTCGTCCTGTGAGTTATAACGAATAAGAGCCGTGAGCTATGGAGATTTTCTCTTGGTGACAGGGAGGTTGATTCTACTTCTTCTTTTTATAAGCAACGAAGAATAAGAGCTGTGAGCTATAGAGGTTGTTCTCTTTTTATGACAAGGTAAGAGAGATAAATGGAATAAAGAGAGAATAAAATGTTTTGAAAGGAGAGTGGGTGTGAGAGAAGTTTTTTCTTCTCTCTTCACATTTTATCCTTTTATATGAAATATTTTTATTTTGTCTATTAACGTGATGTAAGTATATGCTGAAAGTTTAATAGTATACAAATATCATTGATCTTGTAAATATTTCTCATTAAATTCGATTTACGCATAACTCCCTCAATTATTCATAAAAAGCCTGTCTTTTTTATTCATGACTTTAGACTTTCAATTTCTGAAGTTATTAAATGTATGCAAAACCGAATTATGTTGGGACATCCTAAAATATTTTTAATAAATTTTTACTTCTTCATAATCAATTTTAGAGACAAAAATTGATCATTTTGAAGTCTAATTAAAAATTAAATATAAAAAATAGTAGAATCAATGAGTCAAAGTCAATTCTAACGCCCAAAAAAAAACTGAAGTCCGAACGCATTGTTAATATTTATTTTAACACATTATTACTTTTGATAAACAATGTTACTACATAATACGGATGTAATGTATTTCATAAAATGTTTAGAATAATTGACTAACGGATGAAAGGGGAGTCAATAAATGATTAGATATTGGAGCTATGCTATATAACCCGAAATATTTCGTGCGAAATCCGTACAAAATGATTTTTATGGGTTGATTTTATTATTACACTTCACAACTAGCAGAAATCATGCTCAAATTGTTGATGAAGATTTTTCCTTATCATTCGTGACTTTTTGTACGAACTTCTTTTTCGGACTGTCTAGCATTTTCTTAGATATTGAAATACAAAATAATCATTTTGTTTTTATCAATTAGTACGTGGATCTACAAAATTAAATTAATTCATCCTTTTTAGCCTTTTTAAAGGAAAAGAAAAAGTTTATACAAGTTTGGTATCTGTCATTAAAAAAAATATAGCTATTTATAACTCTCATAAATAATTAATACATGTGATGTGATAAGTTTAATAGAATGTACGTGGCACTTGTTTAGATCATGGACTAAGATAAAATAAAAGAAATTATTTTTCTAGTACCCAAGGATCTCGGTTAAAATAGCGAATGGAGCTCAATAAAAATGATAGGATTTAAAATTATAAAATATTTTTTACAATAAATCTACAATTGATGGAGTTCTTTTTATTCAGATTTTCTCTTTGGTGAGTGAAACATGATTAATCATTTGAAAATTAAATTAGTTACCATTTTACATATAATTATCAATATTTTCCGAACATGATTTATTTATTAAATCGGTTAATTATGATTGACATAACAAATATTCAACTGAAAAATATTTTTCACTAAAAATCAATTAGCTAACTGTGGTGGGAGTGAACTGTAACAATATTAGGCGAACAATACCTGCAATTTTAGAGTTTCAAATTCTGGAATCACAACTTTGGAGAGGACTTTATCTAATTATTATTTCCAACCTGAATTTAAGTAAGCAATTTCTAAGGAAAAAACGAAAAATATTTTCCATCAGGCTAACTATTTCTGGCATTCTCTGATATTGTGTATACACGAATATTTGATTAGTTATTTTCCTTATTTCGTGAAAAATTAGGGGGATTCTATAAGCTGAACTTTTATACTCTTTTGATGAAACTAGCTGATTTGTTATTTGGAAGCCAGACAACAACCACTTATAGATGCTTTCAACTCCTGTGGATAATAGAGTAGCTTTCCCGCATTAGGGACTCACTCTTGCAGCTTGTTCCACTATAAATGCATAAAAGGGGGAGCAACGGATTGTATGGTTGAATCAAATCAAATATAATAAATAGTTAAAAAAATAATGCAAGATATATGTAACGTTTTTATTTTTTATTTTGAGGGTGAATTTGCTATAAGAATGAAACCAAAAACTAAAAAAAGAAGAAGATTGGATTAATGTATAAAGTTTTTTTTTTCATTTTTTTTACTCTTATCAAATTCACGTTATAGAATTATATCGGTCACGAACAAATGTCGGAGCTACCTCATGTATGGAGCTATTATTTTTTATCTTTTAATTTCTTATTTATGGTGTGTTTAGTTGGGTAAAAAATGAGATGTAAATTTTTTTTTGATAGACTTTGTAAAATTTTTTATTTATTTATACTCATAAAGTATGAGATATTATATTGACTCACATCATATCTATTATTAGATGAGATATGAATCCTACTTGAATAGGGTCTAAAGACATCCATAGTGAATTAGGTGTGAGTCAGTACAGTGTCTCATGTTCTATGAGTATAAATAATATAACTCTATTTAAAAATTTACACATACAATTCATAAAAATGTATTTCTCATTTTTGCCTAAACCAAGTACACTTTGTAGCTAGAATGAGTTTGGAAACATGAAAGATATTTTGTTTAGTATATATGGTAGTTAATTTCGTCGTATGTTTTGCATGTGGTTAGATAGAATATTTTTTTCATGATATTTTCAATCGTTTTGGGAACGTTTTAAGCAGCATAAATACATTGTTATCATTTTGGGAAAAGAAAATGGTAGAAATATTTATTTATGTGCAACATGCTAAATGGAAATAAATATATAGTAATATTTATTGGCCTCTTTTGTCGTGTTGTATATGTATATATGATGGGATAAATAAGAGTAATTTCTATTTTGACGAATTGATAATATGGAATGAGAATCACCAATGAAATACACCGTTTATGTATGGAATGAGACGCGTAAATATCATTCGCAAGAGGTACAAAGTAGATATGGTTTAATGGGTGTCATAATCATTTGTACCCTTTGCACCACAGGGAAAGTCAAACAGGGCTAGGTGATTGGAAAATGCATGACCTACTCGCGGGGACCATTTATTTTCTTGGCTTTTATTTAAAAAAAAAAACTGAAAAACAAAGAAAACCTATACAGATTTTTTTTTAATCTGAACTTGGGAGAGGGGGGGGGGGGGGTTCTTCAAATTTTCATTATTTTTGGTTGAGTCTCTAATTATCTGGGGACTCTTTTAAATAAATTTGTCTCACCATTTCAGAGGATTCATAAAATAACTGATAAAACATTAAAATCATAATTTTATGTAAGAATATGAGGTGTTTATTACCAGCTTTAAAGAGAAAATTTCTCGATATCGGTAACTCTTGTTCAGGGGAAAGTAGTGATGAATTGAAATTCATTCCTTTACTTTCTGATAGTAAGGACAATGATATTTAGTACCCAAAAACTCCTGTACATTTTCATGAACATGTAAAAAACAGTTGGGCTTATTCTTACTTCCTCTTTTCTCCGTTGCTTTTGATACAAAATTACATATTTTTTTGTGCAATACAAAATTATATTTATTGATGGCAATATTGTTCGTGCATTTCGTAACACCACTTTTCATACGGAATAGCATTACTCTTCTACTAATGTTCGATGTATACTATAAGCCTCTCATCAATAACAAATTTCATTGACAAGGGTTATTGTGATAAGAAATTATTGTTATTATTGTAATAATTACAATAATCCTTTTACTAGCTTCGCCTTTAACTTTTCTCCCTTTTCAGATTGTGCTTTCTGGTTGAGAGTGAGAAAACGGTGCGTTTAAAAGTGTTTGAATTCAACGTTGCGTGTATCTCATGTGGGAAAAAATCAACGTTATGTAAAGAGATAGTTTATTGATTTCAAATACATGTGATATTTTTGAGATTGAATTATCTAAAGTGAAAAACTCATTTTAAGAAGTAAAGTAAAAATTTTTTATCTTTGGATCAATACTAAAAGTGAGGTCTTTTTCACTATATTGATATAAAGGTAATTAAACTTCTTACTTTATCCTCTAAAGTAAAGTAATATTCTTACTTTAGAGAATCCAAGTTCAATATTCTTTCTTCAACAATATTTATTATTGCAAATGGAATTAGGAAGCACTTTTTGAAAAGAAAATGAATTATATTCCTTAATTAGAAGTAATCATCTTATAAATATATACGTATATATTGTCACGGCTCGATTTGGACACATGACCGGCACATGAGAAATCTGATTCTCACGTAAGTCTCATAACATGGGTTTCAATATTTGCACAGTTAATTATAAATGTATTTAAAATAAAATATCTTTTTCTACATACAAATCACCTATTCCTCAAATTTAAAATAATCAAATGATCAAAATAACCCAATCTGAAGTTTTATAATCTGTTTCTATGATCTGAAATCATAATACAACATATAAATTTATATTGCTCTATTTAAAAAATGTTCATGAAACTAATACAATTAAGTCATAAAACATAAAATCTGAATATATCATAGTATGCATAATGCAAAATATAATCCAAGGTTTGGAATCCTACCTGTAGTGTACTAGAGCACTCTAAACAAGATAAGAATGCTTCATTTGGATAAGCTTACCAACTTAACTATATTGCTGTTAGGAAGATGATGGAGAATGATCGACAACAGCTACAGTATCTATAATGGAGAGAAAAGTAGAGGGGCGATTTTTGTAATCAAAACTCAGTGAGTGAGTCCTCACCTGTAACCCCTTTTCATGGGACACCAAAGAAACTATGCATAAAATCATAATAATATTAATAATATTCAAAAGTCTTACACAATCAAGTTTACACACACACACACACACATACATATACATATTTAAATAATCATTTTACAAACTCAAAATAATATTCTCAATTCACTTTTATACTTGAAATCATACAAGCTTATAGGGTGGTAGCTCCTAGATAAATAGTAATTTTTGCCTTGGTTACACACAAAATTTGTGACATAACAAAACTCTGAATATAAATCTCTAATTATATCTGGGTGTTGCGTATCACCGTACCCAGCGTGATAATAAATTCTCTGTTATGTTTGGCCCGTGCTACTTAGTACCAAGGTTAACGGATTAATTGTCGTTAACACACAACCTGTTTCTCTATAGCTACCTTCTAAACTAACTAAATAAATTCATGTAAAACTAAAAACATTTAAACCTTTTTAATTCTCTGAGAGTTCTGAATTTATTTGACTCTAACAATCGGGCCTTAGCATAACTGTGACTATGAAATTATGCCCAAGAGATCACTCTTTGCAGACATTTGTGATTTCAAAACCTCACCAAATATGTAACCATCAACTATTCTAAATCGCATGAAGATTCAGGCTCTAAAATGCTTTTGATTAATCATTGAAAACATAATCCAAACCATCAAGTTTTTCATACTAGAATACTCAATATCAGATTTTCAAAATAGTAAAGTTTGTAATCACAATTCCATTCTCTTCTCCAAATAGCATTTCTAAGTATATAACTATGTTATATACAATAACCATATCTAGTATTCATTCAAACATTCATAAAATCATTTCTAGAATTCATTCCAACATTCATAAAAATCTCTAACAGTTACATATTTTATCAGTTCTATCTAAAATCAGTTCAATAATAATGGTCTCATGAGTTTTATCAAAAACATATTTCATATGTAAAATCAACAATTCAAAATATATAAACTAACATTAACCTCAAATTTTTATACAGTATTTTCTAAAATCAAACAATAGGTTGTATTTTCATGGAATAATATCTAATGCACAACATAAAGATCACATATACAAATCCACTCACCTGGAAGGGTAGGATGCACAGGCACAACACCAACTGTACATTTGAAAGCAGAATTGATAATAATATCTGACAGAGGGAATGGAACTCTAAAAAAATCTCTAAAGAGCATAACTTCACTATATTCATGATGAAAGAACCTCATAGCATAAAACCCATTGAGAACTCTAGATTTAACCTCTCGGAACATGAGAAATTAGAAGAAAATGTAACAAAATCCACATCTATACGTACTTTGAGTCTTTTAGAAGGAAGAAAATGGAGTTTAAATGGAGAAATGTGAGGAAATGGTGGCTGGAAAGTGAAGGAGTCGCATTTCTCTGTAGATGAGGAGGTGGAAAGGTGTGTGGAATGCTCTAGAACCCGAATGGAGTGTTTTTATAAAGATTTTGACTGCAGTAATCCTTAATAAGCGCTGTTGCGCTCACCAAAGAGCATGAAATCGTCCCTTGCACCACCTTGTTGTTCACTTAATCGCTGTAACGCTCACTAAAATGGTTTTTCTTGGTTTTTTGAGCAGTAATTCCCATACTGGTGTGTATTAGATTGGGTTGTCTCAGTGCCCACTTATTTACATTTCTTAATTTTAAGTTAATGCCCATTAACTTTAAAACATAAACATAAATAAGGAAATACTCTCATTTGGATTTAAACAAAATATCAGAAAAGTCAAAATCATAACAAATCAAAATCCAAATTTTGGGTTTTAGTTTATATTTGGAAATTCTTACGATTTTATAAACTTGTAGGCTAAAAACAAAATGTTTAAAGGTTTCAAAAAAAATTTTAAAAATCACTCTTCAACTTATTTTTCTCTAGAGAATAATTATCAGGACTTTTGATTCCAATAATGTGGCCCTATCATATAGCTTTCTAAGAACGTGTAGGGTCCAGACTTAGTGAAATTCAGGACCTGAAACGACAGGTAACGGTAACTAATACCTTTTTTAATTTGAAAAAATTTTCTAACCCTTTTATTTAAAACTAGGGTATTACATATATATTAAATTAAAATGCTAATGCTATGTCTCATTTTGTACAATTGGAAATATATTAATTTCAAAATTGGATTTAAAATTTAATTAAGAATTATAATTCAACATACAAAAGAAAATACTTAAAGAATATTATTTCATTTTAATTATTTATTATTGTTTTTAAATTCTTATTATTTATCAATATAAATTTGATTGCATTTATTATGCTTGATAATTAATAAATAAATTAATCTCCATTAATTTATAATTGAATTGTATGACTGACGTTTCCTCACAAATATAAAAATTAGGATTATTAATAAATTTAATTTTGATATTATTAAAATTTAAAATTTAAATTTTAAATTTGAAGTCATATTATCTCATCCAAATAAACTATTAATTTTTCAAAAACAAGAGAATTGAATGTAAAAAAGGGAAAATTTATTTTACATAATAAAAAAATATTTACGTAATTTAATATAATACAATAAATTGATAGAATATTTATTATTATCTTTCTAAAAATATAAAATGGATATAATTATTATATTTATATATCATATACTTATGCACTTACAAATGTGATAAAGGATATTAAAATTATTTCAAAATAAAATTACCTTAAAGTATACTAATAGTAGTATATCCACTTTTGGATCATTTAATTAGTCAAGATAATAAAATATTTAAAATGAAAAAATATATCTTAGTTAAAATAAAAAACAACTTATTTTAAAATATTTTTCCCCACAATATGAGGGTGATTGTACCGCAGGAATAGGGACCGGACAGAACCATAGCCAGGATATTAATGGTATAAACTGAAATTAAGGTAGGCCGGAACAGAAATTAGGCCAGTGGGTTTTGAGGGCGTGTCAGGATAAGGTTGGCCAGCTATTCATAACATAATACAATCTCTATTTCTTATTAATAATTACTTTTAAAAAACTATGTAAATTTGATATATTAAAAAATTAATATATTTAACTTTAAATTATAGTTGAATAAATTAATTTTTCAATGTACTAAAAATATATGATTTCTCGAGAGTAATCATTAATAATGAATGGAAAGAATATCTTGGTTGTACAAAAGAGAGTCCCAATTAAAGAAATGAAGCATGCAAATAAAAATAAAATATAAATTGAGATAAAAAGATAAAAACTTTAATATATATTTATTTTTTATATTAGGTTTTATTTTATCTATTCTTTTTTATTTTTTCATTTTAATACTTTTTAATTCACCTTAATTTTGTAGTTTTATTATTTTAAATTTTAGTCTTTATATAATTATTTTAGAATATACTACACTGAATGCTTATAAACATTAAAATTTTTATTTTTGTTTTTATATATAGTTTATTTTTTTTATCCTTTTAAATATCACTATTTAACGTTGTTGATCATTAACAATGACATGCATAAAAACATAATATTAAAAGAAAGATACAAAAAGTTAAAAAAAAAAAAGATGAATTAACCAAAATCACAATGACTTATGTTTATAGAAAAATTATTTTAGTATATTATTAATTTAAAGTACTTACAATAATGATTAATTATATATTATTATATAATTTTTAAAATAATATAATGATTTATAATTTAAAACTTTCTAAAATACCTTCTAAATTAAAAATATAAATGTTAAATATTAAATATAATTGATAAATTGTCATTATTTATCAATTTTTAAATTTTCTAAAAATATAAATTACGTTGGCTATATTTTTTCTTTTCTATGTTAATTATAATTCACTCGCATTTTCTTCAAGAAATATTTTTCTGTCTGAGATTTTTTTTTTTTGCCTCAGGATTTTTAAAGTCAAGGTCAACCCAGCTAGGTTGTTACACAGTACTTTTTTTTTTCTGACAAAAAATTAGGGGATGATGAGTTTGAGTTTTCAGTTTTTAATTTTTTAAATTTTGTGAATAAAATATTGAAAATTCTGAAAACTATAAATGTCAATTTTCAGTTTTTATTTTCAGTTTTCAATTTTTTCTTCATAAAATTCTAAAAATATAAAAATTAAAAAATTAAAAATAAAACTGAAAACTCAAACCAAACATACCATAATATTTTTGTTTTCAGTTTGACGAGGAGAATACTGGTCCCAATTCAGTGTTAGATCATGCCTTGACCAAATGCTTGAGAAGTGGTTAGATAGATATTTCATACTTATATACTTATATATTTATTGATCACTTATTAATGAAAAAATTATACCAAACACTCAAGTCATGATGATACATGAAAAAAAAAAAATCAATCAGATCAGTGTTATGATAAAGTTCATGTTATCTTAATTTTTCAATTTATAATTTCTTTTGCTCATCTCGATTTATATAAGGAGAATTATTATATTATGCTTTTAAAACATTTGCCGTAAGTATTTGATGTCTAATAATAAAGTGAAATTTTAGTTGATATTTACTTTTAACTTTTACTTTTTAATTAAAATATTATTTTATCATTTAATATAAATTACATTCAATTTGATACTTCGAAGGCATGAAATTTCCCCTATGTAAGGCCTGAACTCACCCATTTTCAGTCTATTCAGAAAGATAATTGCTTTTAGCCATACTTATACGGTTAAATACAATTACTTCAAAAAAATAATAACGCAACATAAGAGGGGGAAAAAAACAGGCACGGTAATATAGTACTTGATGCTTCCATCGACGCATTCTCTTTTTCAACTTGTCTCTTTAGGTATCTTTATTTAGGGTATGTTTGGTCAGTGTATAAAAATAGAGTGAAAAAAATTTCATGAAAGAGTTTAATGTATAATTTTACATATTACATTTATCTGTGAATTTTTTTTTCCTCAATGTTATCTCTGAATCAAACACAAAGTTAGCATTCAATTTAGTTTTAATTGGTTTTAATTGTTTAGTTTACATTCAATGTTGCAGAGTTGGTTCTACATTTATACTCTAAATCAAGTTATTCGTACTTGCATGTGTTTCTTCCAACTGTAAGCATTTGCTTTAAGGTAACGGTCTTTTCAATGACTCCTAAGGTTGAGCAGATAGATTGAACTTGAACAATAGACACTCCTGTAATTGAATCTGCCAATACAACATTACATATATAACTTGAAAAAGAATTTAGCATGACAGTAGTTTTATAGTTCTAAAACTTGACCAGGTGATCAGTTCAACTAAAATATGCGTGTTGTGTATGTATATATTTATTTATCAATATGAATGCGTGGTGGATGACCTCATCACCAGCTCGTCCTCACAAACCAATCAATCAAGACCGATGCAGAAGTAGATAAATTAATTTATTTGAAAGTCGGTTCTGACTCGTGAAGATTGGTTCATGCTTTCTTAATCTATTCACTGCTAAGTCAAGGGATTATATTTTAAAAATAGTTGAAGACAATAATTGTGGAAAAACTTTCGGTCACTTTCTTGGGCGGTCGCATGGTGAAAAAAAAGGAAAATAACATAATGAAAAGGACAGAGCAAGAGAGAGCTTGGTGTTGGTGGGTGGCTATGACGCGGGGTAAGATAACATCTAAGTTTGCTTTGCCTTTGTGGGTATGAAGTATGAATTATAAATAGTGGTTGAAACGCGAGATACCAAAAGGTTGCGTCCGTCTTCTTGTGACAATTCTTCTTTTCTCAAAGAACTGGTTTGCCCTACGCTCCAGGGCATACATGCCTTTCGACATTTTGTTGCTCGAATTAATGATAATATGTGATTGATCTTCTAATTATTTGACCACGACAACCCCTCTTAATTGAAGACTCTATTTTTTGATTCAGTATTAATTGAAGATTATCCCGTTCTAAAAGTTTTCTTTTGTTTCTTTCTTAAAATTTTTGCCAATTATATATATATATATATAATATGATTAGATTAAAAAAAAATGCTAAGAATTAAATTAAATAAAATGTGTCATTTTTTATTATTTCATAAATTTAATTAAAATTTGAAGTTTTTTCTAATAAACAAATAAAACCCCCAAAACCAAAAGAGAAAAGACATTATTCCATTTTTTAAAATTATTTTTACTCCCCTATTTTATACTATATATTTTCAATGCATTTTTAATCAACATGTTCATTGTATTATTTCACACTTTTTTCCCTTCTCAAATTCGGTTTTGAATCATCTCATTAATAACTCACATAAATAAATACCTTCATAAATTCCAATTAAGAGTACTTTAGTCCTAATTGAAACTATTCCCAAAAGAATTGTGTTATATAGACTTAGAAGGTAGAGTCATCTACCAATTCATTGTCATTATTCACTATTGATTGAAATGATATTTCTATTTTATTTTTATCATTTTTAATAAATCTTAAAAAATGTATTAACATGATGTTGGACTCATTCTATGTTCTACCCAAGAAAAAAAAAAAAAGACTTTTGTAAGTACATATACAATTTCTCTTCTCAATTTAGTAAATTTGACTTATCTCCACCGTTTACATCAATTATAGTACTCCTTTTTCAAATTCTTGTACGAATTAAAACAATTAAATACTACATGAAAACTGGTGTTTGGGGAACACCTGTCCAGATTAAATGGCTCTGTAGTTTGAACTTTCAACCATGGCAGTGGTTTTAAAATCTGAGATTCTCTTCCAGTGCTGCTTGCTACTCACCACTCGTGATCGGGTTGCATTGTCCCCGACGTGTCCCTCTAGTTGCCCATTTCTTGCATTCTTTTTTTTTTCTGGCCCTTTTCATTTCGGGCTTTCGGCCTTTACAGTACCCAAAAAAAAAAAGATGATATCAATTTTTTAAGTTTTGTTCTATTCTGTTGGAATATTTTTAATATCTAATGAAACATAATAAATAAAATATTAATATATAAAATATTCCCATATCATGTAAAGTATTTAATATTTTTATTTAATAACAAAAAACATAAACTGATAACAATTAGTACAATGTATAGCAAGTAGGTATATGTCACTGTATTATCCAACACGCACCCCATAGACCGAGTCTATGAGCAAACTTACCAATCCGAAGTACTACCTACTACAAGAAGAAGTGAAATTGAACACTAAAGTGAGTCATACCATTAATGGGAGAGCGATAATAAACACTTAAGAAAATCTCCAATGAACGCTCACAAGTTTGCTTCATGAACAGAGATGGACATGAGAATGAGCACATGCAGGCCCAAAATGTAAAAGAAGATATATCATATAATAGGGTAAAAAAAAAATGTTATATGCACAATAAAAATTAAATGCAATTGCTGTACGGCACTTAATATACGAAAGTATATATAAAACGATGTAATGTGATAATTTCCCACACAACCAAGGTTTTAAGTATAAACCTATGGCTGGAAGTGACCACCTACTTAAAGCACTTGGAAAGATAACGTACATGACAACAAATATGCTCAGTGAAACTTAGCATTGGGAACAGAAACTGTGCAGGTGGAATAATTTACAACATTGATCCCCAGGAGCAAAGAACAACGTTAAGCCAGGGGACAAGGTGCTTATATTGAGGAGAAAATATGATCATTTTGGGTTTATATATATTCGTAATCGTTCATGAACTGGGGCTGGAATTTTGATTCATTCATCTTGAGCCATCTTAGCTCAACTGGCTGACATTAGGTGCATTGAAGATACGAGCTGGATTGTTAGCAAAATTTCATACTAGCGGAATATTCTACTAACAAAAACTGATTTCATTTTTAGAAGAATTGAGTTTCAAGCCGATCCACTATATATGATCAAATTGATATGGGCAGAATCCTTAACTAACCTCCACAGATTTGCTATATAGATGTCCCAAATGGTACTTTTAATGATTTCGATTAATAATTATACCAAAATACATTTTAAATACAATGATGATTACCAAAAAAAAAAAAAAACAGTACAATGATGATTGCTTCCTTGTCCACTTTTCCTTTTATTTTCAAGACCTGGCTAGTTCTATAAGATGTGGAACTTCTTATATTCGACAAATCATTGTTACTACCCTTTTGATAATACAGTTGGTACTTATATATTTACAATGACATATATTAAGCGGTCACTTGAATCACAGGCTCTCAACTTCTGTTTAAGGTTCACATCTGTATGCTGAGAAGCATACGACTATCCCATTGCACATTCATTAATGACAAAGCCGTGGCTGCAATATGCTTTGAACTGAGCCCTGCTTCTTCAACTTGATCTGTCTGAGATCCATGGTGGATGTATCTATCAGGCAGTGTCATGGCTCGCCACTGGATCAAACAAAGAAACTCTTGGTTAATGCCTTATACACGCAATTAACATAATGGAATAGCAGAATAAATAGGATAACATAGAAAAAATAAGACTCACCTTAATATTCCCATCAAGCAGTCCATTTAAGGATAGAAATTGAGAAACATGAGAACCAAATCCCCCAATAGATCCCTCTTCAACTGTGATGAGAATTTCATGCTCTCTAGCTAGTTTCCTCATCAAGTCTCCATCTAGAGGCTTGCAAAATCGTGCATCAGCCACAGTTGTTGAGATGCCATAAGCTTCAAGAACCTTAGCAGCTCCCATACAGCTTTGAACCATTGTTCCATAACCAACAAGGGCAACCCTGCTCCCTTGCTTTAACACCCTCCCTTTACCAACCTATATTTTCGAGTCTCAATTAAAAAACATGTATACATAGTTTCATGTTTTGGTAATTTTAAAAGGATGAGTTGAAATAATTAAGTACCTCAAGTGGTGTGCCCTTATTGTTGGGTGGAAGAGTGGTACCTATGCCATTCCCTCTAGGGTACCTAAAGCAACTAGGCCTGTCATCAATGGCTGCAGCTGTGGCTACCATGTGCATGAGTTCGGTTTCATCCGAAGGAGCCATGACCACCATGTTTGGCAAACAAGCCATGAATGTTGTGTCAAAGGCTCCACAATGAGTTGGACCATCAGCACCAACTAGGCCAGCTCTGTCTATAGCAAATCTCACCGGAAGCTTTTGAAGGTCCACATCATGTGCCACCTGCACCACAGAAAACACCACCACATATAAAAAGTTAGTGTTGGATATTCCAAGAAGAGTTTTCACCTAGTTTTGAGGGATTCTCCAGAAGTTTCATGATTGATTAATTTCTGACCTGATCATAACCTCTTTGTAGGAATGAAGAGTAGATTGCGCAAAAGGGTTTAAGGCCTTCAGCAGCTAGGCCTGCAGCAAAGGTTACAGCATGTTGCTCAGCTATCCCAACATCGAAACATCTTTCGGGGAAGCGCTTCTGAAACAAGTTAAGCCCTGTGCCGCCTCCCATTGCAGCGTGGATGGAAACAATTCTCTCATCAGCTTCTGCTTCCGCTACCAAAGACTCTGCGAAGTATTGGGTGTAAGGGCGTGTGCTTGCTTTGGACTTATACTGCTTACCTGACTTGGGATCAAATTTCGCAACACCTACATAAAAGAACAGTATTCATTACACCAAAGGGAAGTACAAGTGATAAACAGAAATTCTCATAAACTTCCATAGTAAGAAAAAAGTGTTACTATCTACTATTAAATGTTCAACACTTTAGCTAAGACACAAAAATGTAGTTAAAATGATGGACAATCATCTGACATAACCAAATTAAGTTAGTAAACACTGAATGAAACAGAAAATTATGAAGAAAAAAAAGAAAATATAGTTTACTCTTGAATAGTCTAAAATTTTCTAGTTAGTTGCTTACCATGCATCTTGTCAGGTGCAGCCACGGCTGGAGTATAGCCTTTTCCTTTCTCAGTGATGACATGAATGAGAACAGGTCCCAATGTTGGCATGGCCTTGACATTGTTCAGGATGTGCACAAGGTCTTCCATGTCATGGCCATCTACCGGGCCAATATAGAAGAGCCCAAGCTCTTCAAAGAAACAAGCACCCGAAGCACCTACCATCCCTCTCACGTAGGAATCCAATTTGGCTGCAAATTCATGTGCTTGGCTCCCAATGTGCTTCGTGATGCCCTGTGCAATTTTTCATTGTTCGTGAATATTATTAATATTAATAAATAGTAGAAGTAGAATTGGGGTTGGCCCAAGAAGCCCATGAGACAACTAAGAAAGGCCTATGAATTGGGCTCAAACTTCAAATATTCCAATACTTACCTTTGCGGCATCACGCAATTGGTGGAACTTTGAACTAGATTGTAGCCTTGTGAGGGCTCTACTAAGGGCTCCAACCGGTGGAACTGGGCCATCCAAGTTTGCGGTGGGAAGAGAAACTTGTTCATTGTCATTTAGGATGATAATAAGATTGGTATCAAGAAACCCAGCATTGTTCATGGCCTCATATGCTTGACCAGCAGTCATGGCCCCATCACCGATCACTGAAATCACGTGGCTGTCCTTTCCTATCAAGTCTCTTGCAACTGCCATCCCTGAAAGACATGTGGTGGAATTTCATCAATTTCTAGGGGCAGTGAGGCAATTACAAAGACAATACATTATTGAGGCCCAGCCTCAGGAATATCAGACGAAGGAGTAATTATTCTTGCATGTTGGTTGAGTAATGCTACACAATCACGAGAATAGTTCATAATCTCCAATAAAAACTATGATGATTCACAAGTGAAATAAAGTAGTAAAGTGTATGACCCACTTGATAATTTAAAGGCCAACAATTATGCCATAAATTTTTTTACTATGCAGCATTTTCCATTTTGCTTTCGCAGAACATTGTCTGCATACGTAACAACTGTGTACATATGTTACAGTTACACGTTGTGACAGCTGCGAGAATTGTGGACACGTGAGTAGGTAAGATTTACGCATATTTTCTTTTTGTGATAGTAAGACAGTAAGAGTCACTTGTGCCGTGTGCATTAAAATAATAACAATATACGTGTGGCTTACCTAAGGCAGCTGAAATGCTAGTAGAACTGTGACCAACTCCAAAGGCATCATGAACACTCTCATCCCTCTTGGGAAATCCAGCAAGTCCACCGGTCTGTCTAATTGTTTGCATTTTCGACCTTCTTCCAGTTAAGATCTTATGACCATAGGCCTGTCACTCCACCAAAGTCGTTGTTAGAAACAAAGATTAAGAATTATGGTAAATAAGGATGATTATTGCATATTCATAAATTACTACTACCTATGTACAAGAATATCTGACATTTTGGACAAACTGATAAGTCAATATTTCTAGGAATAATTGACACTTTTGACAAACTGATAAGTCAATGTAACAGCTATTAGTTTATCCAAGGTGTCAGTTATTTTTAGACGAAGATAGTAAAAAACAGTGTTATAAAAATCGAACCGGCTGGGTTTGTAACTGAACTGGGTCATGTGAACCGGTGGATTTGAGTTGTCAATTATTGGAAATTGCAACTCAAAAAGTGCACCATGTGGGACCCGAACCCAGCACCAATTGGAAAGGATGAGTGCTCCCATCCACTAGGCTGCTCGTGCTATTATGGTAAATGATTATATATGTTGTATAATTATTATATTTTTATATATTTATTTAATTAAATCCGATTCAACCAGTGACCCACTGGTTGAAACATTGACCCAATGACTCAATACCTCGGTCTAGTCGATTATTGGGTCGAGTTTTATAACAATGGTAAAAAGGAAGAGAAAAAGAATGGGGAAATCATCTGGCTATACCTGATGGCCAACATCCCAAATGATCTTGTCTTGAGGAGTGTTGAATACATGGTGAAGTGCCACAGTCAATTCAGCCACACCAAGGCTTGAACTTAAATGCCCGCCTGTCTTTGACACTGTGTAAACAATCTCTTCACGGAGTTCATCAGCAAGCGCCTCCAGTTCCTGATCATTACAATGTTTAAAATAAACTCATTCAATTACAAATCAAAGAAAGAAAAACAAACCACAAAACTTCTCTTCCTTTTATATTCATTCATTATACGAGTCTGAACAGCCAAACAGAAGGAAGCATATATGCAAAATTACTTGTCTACCTGAATTGATAGATTCTTCATGTGAATTGGGTAATTTATGGTGTCCAAAACTGGGGTGTGTGGCTTTTCTCCAGAGAAATCTAGAGTTCTCCGCAGCTGTTGATTTGTTTCGTAGAATCTCTTCACCGTTGTGCTCTCTACCTCAGAAGCATTTTCTCCTCCACCAGCAGCTATCACTCGATTCACCTGGAAAAAAAAAAAATTGAAAATCACATATCATTAAATGTTATCATTATATTACAGAATCCACCAGTTATTTATTTTCCCTCTTTTTCCTTTTAATTTAACAAATTAATTTTGATACATTTTCAATCTACTTGGTTTTATTACACAATTAACTCATCATAGACTATTCCAAATATGAGTACTCTTTAAGTAATGCTTATAACTTTTAAATAGTATTTGTTAATTAGAATATATATATATATATATATATAGAGTTAAATAATTATGTAAAAAACTTTTATGTTAATAATATATCAAAATTAAGTTCATAATCATACCCTTTTGGTAACTGGTACTTTGGCGGTTATGTTTGAGCTACTTGGGAGCCTGCTGTGATTATCCTGATAATGATACAAGGGAAGAAAACTAGTTCCAACAACAGCTGAAGCCATGTGTAATGTACAATCTGGTTTGAGTAAAATTATGCAAGAAATCCTGAGTTGTTTTCCTGTGAGGACACAGTATAGACAAGTAGTAAGGCACAAATTTGGCGGGTAGTGTTGAGGTGGTGTGAAGGTGCCGAGCTGATGGGCAATTTATAGGCGAGTATATTATTGGACTGATGAAAAATTAGCACGAGCTAAACGTTGTGGATTCGCATAGATTAAACTAACCAATAATACAACTATGTCATAAATCATGATGGCATTAAACTAACTAATTATTCAAATATGTCATGAATCAAGATGACATGAATCTAGCCAATGCGGGGTAGCTCAACGGGTCAGACCTTTCGCTCCTGCATGTTAAGACTTGGGTTCGATTATAGGCAACGTGTTGGTAGGCGATCTCTAATTCCACTGTAAACCTTCGCTGAGGTTAGTGATTTGCCCTCCTAACCTTACATAGGGGCGAGCTTTCCCTTATCTAAACTTTTTCAATAATAAAAAAAAAATCATGACATGAATCTCGACTCACGTCACCTTACCTTTCATTCTACAGTGATATCAAGGACGGGTTAATTAAGCACGTGTTAGAAATGTCAGGTGTAATGTTATATTTACAAACAATCCGTAAATCCGTAAATAAGGAGCTTTTGGTCAAGATCCATGGTTTTGGGGGCTTGAGGGGTGGCACTACGGGATGGATGTGGCAGTAGGGGGTGTGCTGTGGTGGCGGGAGATGGGGAAGGAGAGCGAATGTGGTGGAAGGATAAAAAACAATATCATTTATAAATTATTATTTTTAAATGATAAAATATACATTGTAACTTTTAATTCTACTCAATCTGGATCATTAGATTTCATTTTTAACAGTCTAGATCTAGAAATCACATGGTACAAAATATAGTCAGTACTGTTTTGCTTTATTAGATTTCATTAGATTCATACTTGTCTAGATCATTAGATTTCATTTCTCACAGGTGAATGAGAAAAGGTAATTTTGCTTTATTTTGAGTGTTTTTCAAAAATAAATAAATAAATAAAACTTATCGTATACGGAATCTATATTCAGTTGGGCTTGAAAGGTTTAGTTTAGATTCATACTAGTGTTTTTTTCGATAAATACATACTAATGGTGGCTTGACATTTTCAAACTAATGTGTATAAAAACTTGAATTTATAAAACC
Organism: Dalbergia cultrata; assembly: GCA_031216105.1. Lineage (NCBI taxonomy): Eukaryota > Viridiplantae > Streptophyta > Magnoliopsida > Fabales > Fabaceae > Dalbergia > Dalbergia cultrata. The sequence continues at coordinate 55,283,528 of CM062347.1, forward strand.
CCAAAATTCTTTCAATTAAGTCATAATGTCTGTACACTGCATGTATTGGAATTCCATATTCAACAACTCATGCATGCTCTCCTTCATGAAAGCATTTATAGAGTTTGTTATGCCGGCCGTAGAGAATCAGTCTTTCTTGCGCATTTCAACATTTGGGTTGTATAGAAGAACTTTTTCTGTCCGTCGAAATTATTCTTTTGAGTATTGAGTGTGTACAGCAACAAGCAAAACAACATTGTAAAATATATTAAGTTTAATTGAAATCTGGATTTAAGTGAAGTGTATGCTGTCTTCATATTATCTAATTTTAAAAGAACCACCAACCTTGTAATATCAATAATTAACACAGTTATTATAAATGCATTTTTTTTAATGTGGCTTAGTACTTTTTTTTTTTATATATGTTGGTTTATGGATCCTAATTAGTGATGACAAATATTATTATGAACTTATTGATGTGTTTGCTTAAGTGTTTTAGTGTATTATATCACAAATTAAGCAAAGAACACAGAAAATCTCCAACTCGAGTTGGAGACTCTCAGACTAGCAGTGCTGTGCGTTTTTGAAGAAGAAAAACATGCTGAAGTGGCAGCTGCACATTGGATAAAGAAGGACCAAAATTCAAAATGAAAATATATGATGATTGGTTCATTTTGGATTGGAATCAAAGGACAATGACAGCTAATAATATTCTAGAAGAAAAAGAAGAGGCTGGGATGAGTGGACAAATGGCACAAGGACAAAAGATTTGAATAGTGTAGATGATGCCACCACAAAAGGAAAGGACAAGGGCTAGTTGGCCCCTCTCCTCAGTCTGCAATGTTCAGAAAATTCTCTTCTATTTAAGGAAGCAACAGACATCACATCACACAAGAAAAAGGAGCATTTTATTCAGAGAAAATATACTACCTGCTGTCATTCTTTTTCTTCATTGTTCAGCCATTGTTTAAATTTTGTTGAGAGCTTATCATATATGTTATTATTGAATATCACCTTTGAGAGGAAACAGAGAGCTATATCTTTTACTAAAGGCTATCGGTTGTGAAGCTTTTAGAGAAAAGTCATTTGTAAGCTTTTGTTGTAGGAACTTGGTTCCTTTTGTTGGTTGAGCTTTGAGAGCTTTGTTGTAGTGATTGGGAATTTGGGTTTGGATTCCAATCATATTTTGTAATTTCAATTGGTTAGTGGAAATCTTATCTTGGAGTAGGTATTGGATGTAGGTTCCAGAGATAGGGAACCGAACCAGTATAAAAATATTGTGTCTAAGCTCTTCTTCTCTAGTCTCTTTTTTTCATTGTTGCTTAATCTCTCTAATTGCTTTTTATTTAAAAGGTTTTTCCTAGAAGCTGATTAAAACAGAGATTCTTTTGAAAGAAAGCAAAATCATGTTTTTTCTTAACTGATTCATTTTTCTCAAAGCTGAAGTACTCATTTTAAAACAAGCTTTATACAAGATTCATTGAAAGTCTCCTGTCACAACAGGAGATATTAGCTGAAAATCTGATAAATTTTGTGAGTGTGCAGGAACTTAGTAAAAAGATATACTTAATTCAACCCCCATTCTCAAATATATTTAGACTATCAATATATAATTAAAGTATACTCACCATAATATATAATAAAGTATTTGGTTGTAAATCAAGTGTTTGGAAATATTATAATGATATCCAGTTTAATGGAGTTAGATCAATAATTTAACGATCTTTGTATAGTTCTTCATTAATTATTGAAACGATGAGTTTATAAAGGGATTAAAATTTTTCCCTTTTTAATAGCGAGAGATCATGGGAGACTTTATAAATTTTGATGGATTAATTTATTGCCACAATTTCGGTAAGAGACCAAAATAATATTTTTGTCTTATATTTATATGTTAATTATACTATAATAATTATTTATAAAAAAAATTAATAATATATCAAAAAATGATATAAAATTTCATTGACACCGTACGAAGTTAACTTTTTTTTTTTTAATTAAAACAACGGCGCATCAAGTCCCGTGTGAAGTTAACTATATACCTTATTCACATAAATCTTTTATACCTGACAAATGTGATGTCGACCTCGCACGTTCTCTCTGCCGTTTGGAGTACACCGAACGGGCATTTGTCCGTATCAGAAAGAGAACACCTAACTTGCATTTGGTCGTATCTAATTTTTTTGGTTCAGTATTCGTCCGAATCTATGAGCCTAAATTTCATTTGTTTGAAATAAATTCACATGAAGTTATTAATAAAAGTTTAATTTTTGATATATTAAATTTTACGTTATCACTAATTATATGCTTCTATTTATAAGATTTTTAAAATAATAAACATATGTGCATGTAAAAAACTTTACACTAGCTGTATATATATAAATTAAACCCTACCAATAAAATGAATAAATTGAGTGAATATTATGTATTGAATTGGAATGGGTTAAATCGAACTCAAACCCTATATTTTTCTTTTATTGAATTGACACTTTGAACTTGAACTTGACCAAATTAGCGAACATATCAAATCAAGCCACCTAAATTTTAGACAATATATACAGTTATATATATATATATGAACTTGACCAAATTAGCGAACATATCAAATCAAGCCACCTAAATTTTAGACAATATATACAGTTATATATATATTGTAAAATTATAAAACTCTAGAAAAAAAAACACAATTTAAAGAAAATTTAACAACATATCTTAACATAAATTATACCAACATAAAAATAATATCAAATTATATAAACTATATTAATTTACGTATAAACTTATAATTATCTACAGTTATTTTACAAATTATAATTTCAAAGGAACTATAACTTTAAACTAGGCTAAATCAACTTAAAATGTTAACTCCACTCGAAAAATAAGTTCAATCAAATTTAAGAACCTAAATATGACTCAATAAACTATGTGCTAGGTCATGAATGACGGGTCTTTTTTTCATTTTGGGGATTTTATCCATCTATACCACAATGTGGTGTTTAAAAGTAGATTGCTAATGTATGGTGTTCAATTATTGCCAATAGCAAAATTTAAATAAATAATGATTGTAAAATAAACTTGTCATCTGCGAGTTTAATTAAAAAAATTATAATAATAAGTTCACTATTGGCAAGTTTAATAACAAAATAATATAATAATAAATTTGCCATTTGCCGAGGGGTTTAACTAAACATCATATTTACATAAATTTTTCGACAATTTCATATTTTAGTATTAAACTTATTCAAAAGTCATATATAATATAAAAAATCATATCCCTACTTTATACATTTATTATTTTAATTTCTTAAATAAAAATATATTGATAAATTAATTATGGTAATTTCCTATTTAAACTCATGAATAAACCCAGTAAACTACTGTTTTTTTAATATTCTTTTTTCTGTCTCAAGCCGAATATGCCTGGGATAAAATTTTCTCACTATTGATTTTTTTTCATTCATAAAATTTAAATATGAGACCTTACTTAAGAAAAACAAATGCCCTCCATAAAACAACAAAATATTCATTATAGGTAATTAACTACTTTTGTAAAACATCAATGATTTTCTATATATGTCACATGTTATATGAACATTCAGCAGCATTTTCACTTACAATATGTTACGACCCAATTAATAGTTGGGACCACTGATTAGTCCCATAGGAACTAGTTAGTTAATTAGAATTACAAATAAAAAAGTATACCTCAATATAACTGATATTGAATAGTTAAATTTAAATAAATTTAATTTATTTTAGAGTCTTTCTCCCTATCTTCCAGAGGAAGATTTAATACAATGCATTCAATGGGATGGAGTAACATTTCTAACATACACAAGGTCAGGAGCGCATAAATTATATTGCCGCCAGAAGCGCCAAAGAGCAATAAAATATTATACACTACCTTCCAAAAAAGATGCAATCATAATAAGATATCTTACAATGTCACAAAAAAAATATCTTACAATGTTTCGTGGGTATATTTATTAAGTATTATATATAACCAATTAAAATATTTCAATAGCAACACAAAATTGATGTATTGGAAATAATTGTATATCTACTATTACTATTAATTTAACATGTGGTATTTTACTTGATAAAATAAATAAATATATACAATATGTTATAAATTTATTAATTAGTTAGAATATTAGAATACATAATATATATTTATAAGTTTATTAATTTAAAGTCCTTATATGTTATAATTAAGTTAGTTAGACCAATCACGTAAAAACCAAAAAATTAGTCTTTAATGTGTCAGATAAGGGATACTCTGAGAAACTAAAAACTAATTAACTTAGTTAGGTATCGGGAGCTGAAGTTAGTCTTAATTGGTATTTAATGTATATAAGGTCTTTCTATGTGAATTCTATACTTCATTAAGATTGAAAATAGTTATTAAAGAATAACATAAAATATATTAAAAATATTATTTAATAATAAAGAATAATAATTAGAAATAATAATTTAATAAATATAAAATTAAAATGTGTTAAATAATTATAATAAAAATAAAAAATGATAAATAATTTATAATTAAATAATTGATAAAAATTATTATTTTAATATAAGTTTTTTTCTTGTAACATGCTGTGATGTATATGATGTGGCAGCTTCGACAAATATATCGGATCGTACAAATAATAAAGCAATGAGGGAGTATGATCTCCATAGGAATTAACTTATAAACTGATTACCAATTCCTTAACTTAGAAACTATTTATACTTACTAATCGAAATGACAAAAAAATTAAAAAAGATCAAATAAAATTAAAATGAAAAAGATATATGGAAGATCACAAATGAAAAATCACTAAGGTCTAATTCTCAAATCAAAAGACGACAAGTGGACATAATGTAATATCTTATAGTTAAAACGATGAATATTTTTATAATTAATATTACTAATACAAGCAATAAACAATTATTTTCAAATAAAACTTTTCCTTGTGTATGTGCGAATTCGAATTGCTCGTGTTGTTCACGTGATGCAAAAGTGATTAAAAAGAGAAATTAAAATTCGATCGTTGAGTATTTCCAATAGATGCGGGCCCCATACTAGTTAAGTACAATTTAGTATTTGGTGAAGTGCTTAAAACGTTTTGGGACTTATCCTCACCTGGTCACCTTCACAGCCAACCACATGGGGCCATGATGTTCCGCCTGGGAATTTTAGTTCATGAAAACTCAGGAAGTTTTAATGATAAAATATATAATTAGCATTATTGAAAATAGATAATATAATATTTACATAACGGATTATACATATATAGTACTTATTTTTAATAATTAAATTGCATACTTTTCTAAAAAAATTGTTTGATTTTAATCTCTTCAATTAGTCTACCTTTATCAAATACATATTAAACTGACCAACAAAAAATTGTATCATCTATTTCTACACGGCAACGAGTAATCATATATGACACTTATAACTTTATCGCCAAAACTCCAGCCCTACAACCTATTTTCATTCGACCGACCCCAATTTGACATTTTTCCCCCCAATAATTATTACATGCACTTGACTCAATATATGGCCGTGAGGAGTAGATAAAGAAGCAAAATTGACTGAGATATTGCTATAATATGATGTGCCACGTAGAGTTATTAACTGTTATGTATAATTGGATGACATGTTTTTTGTTAGCCTATTTAATAGAGAGAGGCTTTTAGCATGAACTAACCTCAAATAAACTTTAAAATGTTTGCACAAAAATCAAATTCGTTTGTTTTTCAGAGATGACAAAGCATATTTAAACGTTTTTTAAAACTAAATTTGAAAGAATCAATCTCCTCCATGCAAACATTGGTATCTGCCGCTTTTTTTGGAGGTTGATATCGTTTCGTCTATTTTAGGTAAACATATTTTCTAGGTCAGTTTCAAAATGAGAAGTCTCTCTTTGAGTAGTTTTTGTTTTTTTTCTCTTTCTTTTCGGTATATCAGTGTCAATGAGTTTATAACCTCATACATGCTACCTAATATCTATGCTATTGGTTTCACTCCTCACGATTCTCTTTGAATAATTTAATCCAAAGTTTATTTATAAACATCCACTAAATCAATATCCCTTAAATTACATATTAGAGAAGTTGATCAAAACAAACGATGATTTTTCAGTGGGAAGAATCATCAAGTTGCAATTTGAAGAATTACATTCTTTATCTATACCATGGATTGATATACTCTTATTGCGAGTCCATCAATTCAAATTTTTTATTATAAATTTTAAAATATACTTTTATTTTATTCATTTATTATATCTTCCTTTAAATTTGTTTATGTTTTCTATCTTTTTTTTCACTTGTTTTTTCTCAACTTTCCTTAATCTTTTTAACTTGTGAATATTTTAAAAAATACAGAATTTATCCAACAATATATATATATATATACACACACACACACATACACATATATAGAATTTAGGCACCAAAAAGTAATTAAAGAGAAAAATCTCCTTTGTTAATCGGATAGATTGTCAGAAAAGACAAGAGTGAAGTAGCTAGAGTTCATGTATTGACTAGTAAATTGATAGGCAATTGTGACCAATTGACAATTTTCATTTTTTAGTGTAAAATTAAAATTTATTTTTAAAAAATAAAAATTTAAAGTGAGTAAATGTATCTTTATTTATTTGTTTAGTTCTCTCATTCACATCTATATCCCAATTACCCATCACGAGTTCTTACTCTGCATTCCCTAAGGTATTTGAATCCCTACTGATATTTACAGATTTGCTTAAAAAAGAAGAATTTTAAAAAACTTTGAAATTTGAAAGATATATTTCCATAACAATAAATAATATTAATACAACACAATCCAAATTAAAAATTAAAATACATACGTGATACAGATCCTATATATATACAAAGTGGATTTTTGAACAATATATATAAATGAAAAATTAGCGGGACTCCATTCCCCGTTCCTACCCGATTTAATAACAAACTCTTCCTCCATAGGTTTTCCTTATAAAGATTAAATATGTTCCCATTTCTATCTCCATTGCAGATAATCTCCATGGGTACCTATTTTAGCTTTTTTTTTTCATTTCTTTTGGTCTTCCCTAGCCATATATATTTTTAGTAAATTAAAATATTTAATTTATAAAAACATAAAAATATGTTTTCTAATTAATAAAGATAATGTATAAAGTCAATTTATGTAATTTCAATTAGACCTCCTGTTCTTGTGCATCCTTTTAGTAAATTAAAATGTCAATTTTAAAATATATATTATAATTAGTAAAAAAAGTCATATATGATGATCCTAATTTATGTCATCTCAATTACTAGAGTAACACATCAATTACACAATTATTTTCAATAAAAAAGTAATGTACATAATTATTTGAATTTTTTAATAATTTAATACATAATTAGTATCATTATCAAAGAAGTGTAAATTGTGAAATTTTTTAAAAATATTTTTGTAACATCCTTTTTTTAAAATAATAATAATAAAAAAAAAAATAGTTTGTGTAATTATTTTAAGTCATGTATCAGATTTAAATATTTTATTAGTCTTACTTAATAATTTTACATCAATATTTATTTTAATATTAGACCAAAATTTTAAAAATATAGGTATCAATGGTTTAAAGTAAGACCATAAATTGATAGCAATAAACTAAGAATACATTATACTAAGTTAAAAAGTAAAAGTGATTAAGAGTAATAAGTAATAATATGTTAAGTATTAATAATTAGATGTATAATTTTTACACAAATATATATATATATATATATATATATATATATATATATATATATATATATATGCGCGCGCGCGCGCGTTCGCTTGTGTGCTTGTGAATGTAAGGAAAAAGAAAAGTGTGCGTGTGAAGTGGAGTGAATGATAGGGAGAGAGTGATAGAAGAAGAAAAAGACAGAGAGAGGGAACGTAAAAGAAGGAGAGAAGGAGAGAAAAAGAAAGAAAGAAAGAAAAAAAAAGTGATATGAAATTATTGTAGTGTTGATACATCATTTTTGCATCAATTTAAAGGTAGAAAATGAATTTATTTTATGTAAAAATAAAATTATAGTTACAAATATTATTATTACTTATTTTATATACTGTCATTTTATATTGCAGATGCTCACTGTTATTTATTATTGTTATTTTATTTTACTATTCTTTTGTAATTATGGACTTGAATATTGATTAAAATAATATTAATAAGATTTCCTTCTCTCTTTACTAGTCTCGTCGGTTCACTGCACTTCGATTTCTTCTTAATTAATAAGATTCCCTTCTCTCTTTACTGGACTCGTCGGTTCACCGCGCTCCGGTTTCTTTTTATCACTAAATTATAAATATTCTCTTCTCTCCCTATCAATCTAGTATGGACTACTGCCACTCTGGTTTCTTTTTATTTTAATATTTCTTTACATTTATGTGATTTATTATTTAATTCAAGTTAGTTAAATATTCCTTTTTATTTATGTTGCTATCTGTTATACATTAATTTATCATTCTTCCATTCTAGAATTTATCATACTATTTATATAATATTATATTAATTTGAGTTGTCAATATTTATATTAATAATTAAATTGGAACTCTACGGGTTAATAAATTTTATTGAGGTATTAATTTATTTGGCCCAATTTATATGTGCATGAAATTATAAATTTTATGCATTTATGTTTCACTATTTGAATTGTAATTAATGTATGAGCTTTTATTATGAATTTATTGTATGAATTTCTTATTATGAAATTATGCACAATAACTATTAAATTAATTTAAAAAGAATATGATTGATAAAAATTTACCGCTAACCATTGATAAGGCAGAGGGATCCACTTAAGATCCTTTTATGTTACTTGTCTCGATTAGAATGGCGTAAAAGTGTTGCTCTATCGTCACGATTTAAAGAACAAATAATGGGAATTCCTTAAGATGAGACCTACAACTATGTGTGAGACAAGCAAACAGATGAAAGAGAACCTAAAGTAAAGAAATTACACATTTGAGAAGATATGTACGACATGTTTCTTTTATGTATGATAACTGCTTATGGTCATATAATGTTATTGTAACCGTGTGTATTTTCCGTTTAGACGCGACTGAAATCAATCATAATTCAACTATTTTAAAACCATTCATTTTCTACTGAGAATTTTATTAAAGTCTCACATTTCTTTATTTTATTTCTAGTGGCTTCAGATTAGTCGAGTAGCATCGAATGGAAAACAGTTGTTAGAAATTTATGGACTTATGTTTAATTAATGTGTCCTTTTATGTTGTAAGTTTTGTCAAATATTCAGTTTGTAATGAATGACATTAAGTTGTCATGTTAGAACCATATGCTTGTAATAATTTTTACTTAATGTAAATCGTTATACTTCATGTTTAAATTCATATTATTAGCTTATGTACGAATGGGTGTTACAATTTTAATATTGAAAAATTGAAGTCTTTTTTGAATTAATATGCATGAAAAATTATAAAATTAAAAAGTTGCAATGTTTTAGTTGCAAAAAATTAAATATAGAATAGTAAGATTGGTAGATAGATATATTATTATTCTATTATTTACAAAAGCTATAAATTTGAAGTTAGAAACTTTTTGGGAAAGAGGAAGAATTGAAAAATATATTGTTGATATAGATTTTTAGAAAATAAATAAATTTAGGATAAAATATGACTAATTTAGGAAATAAAATGCATTTAAAAACTAACTATGCAAAATGAACCCCAATATATGATAGGAAAAATATTTTCCAAGATTCAAGTTGAGGAATGCATTTTAAATTTTGTGATTTGATTTATTATTTTTTATGGTGGTTTCAAAAATTATATACATTTGTGTGACATTTTTCTTCAAATATATGAATGCATTTATTTTTTTTAATCAACTTATTTTTATTAATAATATTATAAAATTTTATTATTATAATACCTCTCATTGTGTCATATATAAGTTATAAAAATTTCAATTATAATATTTCAAAATTTCTAAAGACTTTATGACCTTTAATATTTTGAATATTTAGAAAATTGTGGAACTGGTAAGTGATAAAATATTCAAAGTAGAATATGTGTTAATAGAAGAGAGATATAAATATAACTAGAAAAAATAACTAATGATTACAATGCAAATTAAAATTTAAAAACTTAAAGGTTGTGAAAATGGTAGGGCATAAATTTCTTTATGAATGACTCTTGGCAAAATTTTCTTTGAAATGAGTGTAAATTATTAGTTATATAAATAGAAATTATTAAAAATGATTCAAAATTAATAAACATACTAAATAGGATTATATTGAAAAGTTAAACAAAATAGAACAATAAAAAAACATATGTGGTGAAGAAATACATAAAGTTTAATCCTTTTTTTTTTTTTGGCATGGATTGTAAACTTGATAATTTTATTTGGTGCACATTGAAATCTTTATAAATCTTATGTGGTGAAAAATAAAAAATCTTATAATTTTATTTTCATTTTAATGTTTATTTATTTATTTATTTTTGGTGTGGATTGTAATCTTTAATGTTTGTGATCTTTAATTTTATTTCATATAAAAAATAAATAATATTGAAAATATAAATTAAATTTAAAATATTACTTTAAATATAAAGATTGAGAAAGTAGTTGGGTCTAAATAGCTCTATGAATTTTACTAAAATGAGCATGGATTATTAGCATTATTGTAGTTTGTATTAATTTTTAATTTTATAATTTTATCTTCACTATAGTCTTTATTTGTTTTTTGGATCAAATTGTAATTTTAAATTTCATTTCATATGAAAATAATTAATAATTAAAATATAAATTATGTTCAAAATATTATTTTAAATATAAAGATTGAGAATATAGTGAGGCCAAAAGTGTTTTATCAATGATACGTGTAAGTTGTTTTTGAAATGAGTCTGAATTATTAGTATAGTAGTTTGTATTTCTTTTTAATTTTTAATTTAATTTTCATTGTAATATTTTTTTTGGTGCATATTATAATCTTTAATGATTGTAGTTTTTAATTTTATTTTATATAAATAATTAATAATTAAAATATAAATTAGATCCAAAATATTACTTTAAATATAAAAATTGAGAAAATGATGGGACCAAACAATTTTATGAATGAAACATATAAATTTTTTCTGAAATAAATCTGAATTATTAATACTACAATCTAATGACTAAAATATTTGAATACAAAATTTTAACAATTAAAATATATCTTTTTCAAAGTATTTAATATGTCCTACATGGGAATCTTGCTAGGAAGCTTCGGTTTCACTATGGGTGCCCCATATATTGATCCCTTCTTCTGTCGGGTCACTATTTCACTTTTTGTTTAGGTTTTAATTAATCGGTCATATGATTATTATTATTATTGTTGTTGTTGTTGTTGTTATCACTCAAACGATATTATGTATATAATAAAATTATATAACAAATATATATCATACATTTTATTATTATTAGGTGTGATAAGTGACCCCACTTATTCCACTCATTCTTTAGACCTAATGGTAATAAGGTGTGTAGTATATATTTATTCTACAATTTTCTTATACACATGACATTACTCTTTTCACTTTTTTTTTTTTCGCTATGTCAAATTTAATTTACGTATGTTGAATGCTTTAACGTGTTGTATGTGCTGTGCACTGTTGAATGCGAAGCATGGGAATCAGCTACACAATTAGTTTAAAATTAAGAGCCATGTTTTAAATCAGAGTGGATGGTGGATCTATCTACAGAAATAAAAGAAAAGTTTAGTTACCATGTGATGTTTTCTGTTAAATTATAAAGGTAGGTCAAAGTTTCCTTTTCTCTTCTGTCATTTTCTGTTGTAGAGGCGTTGAAGGGTAGACACAATTGATCATATATATCACTTTATTGAATTGCATCTCTTTAAACGTTGGTGACCAACAGTGAAGTGCGAACTAAGAGCTGCTTACATTGTAAACACACAAGTCGCCATATGTGTCTATCCACCTCTATCAAAAATGAAAATATGTGTCTATCCACCAACAATCATACCAAGAGTTGAATGCAATTCCACCCAAGGGATAAGCCTAATGATAAAAATGCAATGTACCGGAACACTCTGTTTGTTAAAAGCTACAGTGTTTATTCAATAAGGAACGGCAACAAAATATAGTGGTAGAAAAAGCACAGAAGGAAATATATATATATATACACACACAATAATGAAGGAATAAGCAAATTAAACGTGATTAGATATGATGCCATAAACAATTATATAACACATGCATATGGATATCTCGTGGCCGCTTCACTGAATAGAAATTAAGGAGAAAAAAAATAGGGAAAAAAGAAAAAGGGGAAGAGAGGACGCGTATTATAATAGAAGTTTGCTTGCCACCGCTTGTCCTATCCTTACTTCGATAATGTGAATCATGATTGTGACGAGTTAATTAACTATCTTAGTGGGTTAAGGAAGCTTAAATAAATGGGGAGATCGCTATTATAAATTACGATTGCGTGTTTAACCTTGTCTCAACTCAAAACTTAAGCCAGCATATTTATGGATATTTTTATTTATATACACTACAATATAATTGAATTTTCCTAACAGTTTAAAAGGTTACTAAATCAAATAATAATGTTAGTAAAACTCTTTAGCAACATAAACTATATGCTACACTTGAAAAAATGTTATTAAAAAATTTTCATGATACTTTTATATTTTTAATAACACTTTTTGACTGTTAGTAAAAAATTTTGACAACATTTCTTAATAATAAATGTTATTAAAAGTTGAATATGGTGTAGTGATATTTTCTACCATGTTTACTAATAATTAAGGTGAAATATTATTATTCACGCTTGAATTTTGACACCCTTCCTCTCAAATATGAGTTCCAACATTAGTATGGTCTTCTTACTATCACGTAGTTTGTAAGTAGTTAGGGAGCCTAAAATGGAAGGAGCTCTCTACCAATGGATTAAATGATAAATCATTGATCATTTAATTAACACCACATCTTGATCCAAAATTTTGAATTAATGGTCCTATGAATATTTAAACTCTTATGGTTTTCGTTTAGTCTTTCTTTAATCAATTTTGTATCATCATTAATTTATACTTAAAATTCCAATATTCTCTCCTTCAAATGTGAGTTGTTTTAACATTAGTATGCTCTTCCTTAGCAGAAACATTTTCAAGTATTCACGTTATAAATTACGATGACTAAATCTTATTTTATTAAGTAAGAGCTAGTGAGATCGATTACACGAACTAGTTGTCGCGACTAACTGTGATAGAATATTATTTATACAATTCTTGTCAAACCGTCATTACTTTTACCCTATGAAAAAGTGATTAAAATTTATAAAATAAAATTTAGTTGGGTTTGTTGATGAACAGAATATTATTTATACAACTCCTGTCAAAGTGTCACCACTTTTACGCTATGGAAAAACGATTAAAATTTATAAAGTAAAATGTAGTTGCCTCGTTGGGTTTGTTGATGAGGTTGTTTCCTCAACAAGTATTGATTCAAGTCTGTAAGCTTTAGATTCGATAATAACGATCTTAGAAGATCCATCTTTCAACACGTCGCTTATTTCCTTTTTCTACTTAGGTGGTAGCTAGCAAGCGTTATATTTCATTTTTAGTCGTTCTAAGATATGATATATCCCAGTCCCACTAGGCATTGTTCAGCCCTGTATATGTTATTAGATGTTAAGTGCAATAAACGTGGCCTATGGCATATTCCTATTTCCTAGCGAATCTACAACCGGGCGCCGAGTTGCAATGCCTGTAACCCGTCCACCAAATATCCACGCAGTTATATAAGAAAATGAAAATAGCCTGATTGAATTTTTTTTTCTTTTTTCTTCTTTCCCCCCTTCTGGGAATTAAATTTCGTACAGTGATGATGCGATGAAGAATAATATAACGTCAGGGTCAATTTAGAGTTTCATGTTTTATTCCATGGTAGAGCAAGCAACATACGATTTGCCGTTTTTATCAGTGCTTCAAAGTACAGTAGACGAGAAACAGCAAGATGATTCCATAGTCCATTATTTCTCTTTATTTATACCTCAGAGTAGCGTGTAGAATGGCAGCAAAAACAAACATTCAGGGAAACGATTGAGACTCGCTTCCGAGGGGCCAATAAGAGGCATCTTTATTGACTGTTTAATTTTGTCAATCAAGTCAATAGAAAAAGTCGAGTTTTTTTTTTCCTGATAATACACCAACATTAATCTGTTTAAAGTATCCCTAGAGTATCCAACGCTATGATTTCAATGCGAAGAAATAGTGTGTTTTTCAAGTATCTATGCCTCTACAATATCCAAGGCATAAAACGCATCGGTAACCGTAGGGCAGCGCCGCAGCACCCCACCCGCCACTAATCAACAAACCAGCGCCTCTGTCTTCCCTGTTTCAAAGGGTGTCTGCCCCATGAAGGTGGCTTAAGCCCCGTTTTGATGGTTTTGGTTGCCCCATGGAAGGCCTTCCCCATTCCATGAGGGTCAGGGTGGTTTCTTATCCACTATATCTTTCAAGATAATAGCAGTTTCAGAGTCATTTGAGAATATATAGATAGCTCATCCTTTTATAGATCTTACGGTTGCTGAAAATTTCAAGTTGTATCCAAATATTACACTTGTAATAGGTGATAATCAATACCTTTTATTAATGGTTATGATTGGAATTTATTTTATTTTGTATTTACTCTAGAGGTAGATGAACCCTGTTCCATGTTTATGTTTGCCAAGTTAATTTTTGTGTAGGTTAGTTGCTGTTGTTTCAATTTGTGTGTGTTTTTGGGGCGTTTATGCCTTTGCTCTTAATTATATTAGCCTATAGCCCCTTTGAGCTAGTAATCCCTAAAAGAAGAGGATGACACTAGTCGGCTTAGATGTGCACTATGGAGTTGGTCAAACTAGCTCTATGTCATATATGAATATTGCCAAGCTTCTTGCAAAGTTAGAAGGAAAGAAATTGATTCAATTTGAGTCTATAACAGAAGGTTAATCACATGAAAAAACTCAGTTACTATAGAGCAGGTCAAGCTATGTGTGTATCCTTTCACTTAATGAATAGATGACGTTAGACAAAACTTGCATGGAGCTTTTACATAAGAAAAACCAACAATGAACTATAGGATTCCTTTTCATTTGGTTGTTAAAACTTCTGACACTAAACGTGTATTAGTGAATTTTATTTGGTTGATGGACCTCTACCAACTGTGAACTGTCTTCAACCTTGTAATAATTATTCCTCTAAATAGTTGGCCCGCCAAGTAAATGATTAATATTCCTGTTTCTATTTTTTCGAAAAAAAAAGACTTCATAATGATGACTTTTCATCATGAGACACTTATTCCTTTACTGCATTGTTCTGAATATTGACACATTTCAAATAAATAAAATGAGCTTCGTAAACCTTTGCCATAAAAGCACTAACTAAAGAACTAAAAATTAGAAAAATTACTCCCTCCTTTTCTAAATACAGATAAAAGATCAAACACATATATTAAGGAAAACAAAGCTACATCTTGATAAAATTAGAAAACTGTAAGTTAACAAAACTACCTTTATATAAAAAACAAATTTCTATTAATACTACACTTATCCAATGATCACACACATTATCCAATGATTGTTTATAATTATAATAAATACATTTATAATGATTAAAAAGTAGAAATGGAAAGCAAAGAATTCTAACTAGATATTGCAAATGAATAAATATTTGAAATATGAAAAAATAAAAAAATAACTATTATTTTGAAGCGAAAAGAGTATTTATTTAAAAAAAGAAGAAGCAAAGTTCAAGGTTTTCGTTTATTAGCTATTTAACAGTGCACTTGTTCACCAAATGCATAAAATATTGCCGCCTAAACGGCAGAACAGTCAGAGTCAGCACTCCACCACAGCTGTCATTATGATACCGACAAAACTACTTCAAGAATTAGCACACAAGTCATGTGTAAAACGATGAAACTCAATGCACGATACATACAGAGAGGACTATATCATTGGGGGGCCAAGAAACAGCTAAGACAGGTAAAAGAGTTATGCTATTTGTATTCAGTTAACATGAGACACTGTGTCAACTCACTTTTCATCTACTGTTAGATGGAGTGTGGACCTAATTTAAGTACGATCCACGTCCTTTTCAATGGTAGATGAAAAGTGAATCAACGCAATGTTCCATATCAAACGAGTACTCATAATATTTTTACATGAGAAATGGAATTCAGGACCACCATTCATATCCTTAATCTTTAAAACGCATAAAAGGGATTAAAATACATGTGTATGAGAATTGAATGATAATCATATAATGACATCATTTAAGGTGAAAGTCATACAATGTACACATGCCAAACTTTCTTCTGAATTCAACAATCGATCAAATTATCACCTTCGTTGAAGCTGACACCTTAGCCACCTCCACCTTTGAGCGTATTACTCAGCCTACATAACAACCTCACACATTAACATTGAGCAAGTTAACCGCCCAGGCATGCAACAAAAAGGCATTAACATGTTATATCAGCTGGAATTGCATCTCGTAGAGGGGCAGCCCTAAACAGCTCAAAGTATTACCGACAGCTATGACCTGTAAATTATAACTCCTAAAGACACATGATTACCCGTACAGCGTAAAAGCAAAGTCCCTAACCATATTTTATAGGAGGACAATGATACATGCCCCTCGATGATAAGGTCCTGCACAACTTCATTTAATATTGACAGTGTTTCTTTCACTTTTTTTTGGGGAGTTTAGAGAGTTAGAGACAACACTAATTATGCACGAGTCAGAAAGTCTTGGTTTTTTTTTTTGGTGCATGTCACAGGGCCCAAGCCCAACAAGAATGAAAATTACACAGAAGTCATGCGGGGCGTAGCCACCCCTAAGTCATCACGAAACAAGACCTCTTTGACCCAAAGAAAAAAAGGACCTCCCACATCGCATCCAGGGGCCTATGTAGCACAACTAGATCAAAATTAGTAGGGCTCATATCAGCTAGAAAATCAGGACCAAAATTACCCTCTCTATTTATAAACTAGGCTCCCTAGCCTTAAGCTTTCTAGAATAACTGAATAAGCTAACCTTGCCTTCACATTTTCAAATGTAGAAATTCTCGAAAAACATAGAAAGCAAAATACAGAAAATAACATGAAAAGAAAAATATATCAACAATGTAGCAAAGCTACCACATATCTATAGATTTTTTAAATAAGAACTTCTAACCACCTTCAATTTTATTTAACTTACCAGTCCAGGCCCTCAAAAATTCCTTCACCCTTTATAGCAGAAGTTTTAAAAATAGACCATTGGCGATTTTTAATCTTGTGCAACTCCAGAGCCTCTGTCACTGCTGCGTCATCAAGGGCACCTGGAAGGTCCTGTATAGAGGCCAGAGACACGGTAACATAAGTTGACAAAAAACAGAATGAATATCCTTATTTTAAAGTTAAAATCAATTTGGTTCTGAAAAATTCTTTGACAACAATTTAGTCTTACACTTTGAAATTTGACATTGATTACATCCTTTCATCAGATCATTAGTAATTTCCTCGACTAATGAGGCGAGATAATTTCCACCTCACCAGCTTGAAAATAAATTTTTTGAAAAAAATAAATAAAATTTTTAGGGATTTGTTGAAAAGATTTTCATTTAATTTTATTTACTTTCTATTTATTTATTTATTTTAAGTTAATCATTGTCCACTTAGTTTGTCAAGACACTAATAATTTGACAAAAGCACTAAATTGTTGTCAAATTTCAAATTGTTAGAATTAAATTTATGTCCAAAATTTTTTTAGGACCAAACTGATATCAATTTTAAATGTTAGGGTTTAAGATATTTACTCAAAAAGAAATTATTTATAAAAATTCCATTTTCTATGCGGAAGGTATATAGCAGTAGCATGTATGCACATACATATGCATTCAAGCACTTAAAGTATAAATTGAATATATCGTTTTTTATTATACCATTTAACAGAGATTTCTACCAATAATATCAGCTTCCTAACATTTTGGCATATTGTTCCTTATGAGAATTGAACAAATAAAGATAAAATTTGACCTGCTTGTTTGCAAAAATGAGAACAACAGCACCTTTTAGTTCTTCCTCCTGACAAAAAAGGTTCAGGTGAAATAATTTAGTAAATAAATATGAAGTTACAATCATAGGCAACATAGCCAGAATCAAAGGAGAATAGGAAACAGAACAAGTCGATGCCAAGAATACACATCAAATTTGAAAACTAACATAAAATTAGAAAAATTGAATATACTCCCAATACCTTCAAAAGTTAAACTGAAAATTGGGCAGGTGTATACTTGTTCAAAATACGAGTCATGCAAATTCATCACATTTTAATTTTAAAGACCCCTCACAGAACCCAACTGCTATCGCTGAACCTTCATGTCCCTACTAAACTATAATATCAGTCCAACTAATAGCCACCACTCTAATAGCAGCTCCATATGGCCCCGTTTAGTTACTGTACTTGGACAAAAATTACAGAGATACTGAGACAATAGAGACGGAAATCCCATGTCCCCACGGTCCCCATTTTTTGGATGGACAGAAATTTTGGGCAAATTTTGTCTCGGGACAGAGACATTTCTAATGTCTTCAATGTCTGTATTTTATGTCCCGGTACTGTAACCAAACTCTGCCTACAAGTACAACAGAAATTAATATAAAGCACAAATGAGGGACAAAATACCTCTAGAATTGCATGGAACTCTTCCTTAGCTATCACAAGCCTATCAGTGTCACTTGAATCGACAACATAGATTATTGCTTGAGTATTTGGAAAGTAACATCTCCAATACGGCCTAGACAGAAAGCCAAAATAATATACCCAAAAAAAAAGAATTGGTACAAGCAATGGAGACTAAACATAAATTAGGGTTAAATTCAAATTCCCACCGGTTTGGCCACTTGGTTTCAATATGCCACACATTAATTTAAACTTAGCCACCCCTGTAGTTTGTTATGTATCACAAAACCACCATATAGTTTTTTTCTGTCCATTTTCATGGGAATGACACTTAGGATCCGATGTATACAGATACACAAAATGAGGGCATTTGTGGGCATTGAAACACCTTAAAATGATGTAGTTTTGTCTTGCACAAGCTAATTGCATGCATTTTTGGTTTAAGTTGATGAGAACAAGCATAGGATGGTTCATGATAAAAAAATAAAAAAAAAAGCAAGCAAAAAGTGACAAGGTTCAAAATCCAGGGTTTGAAGGTGAAACTGAGTTCAACTCTACAAATAAATAGATTCACATAAGAGAAATCTGTCTTTGCATCCACAAAGGATGGCTAGTTGATGTTTAGTCTTAGTAATATGTTTCTTTCCACAAAGTACTGCTACCATAATACTTATAGTACTGGCTGGTAATATCAAAGTTGCTGTCTAGCTACAGGTCATACAAAATACATATAACCAAAATCCACAAAGTACTGCTAGTGCTACCATAATTTTAAACTCATAGGATTAGTTGACGATATCACAGTTTTTGTCTAGCTCCTGGATATATATATAATCAGCAGATGTCATCATAACCTACAATCTATTGTCGAGTTGTCATTATGATTTTCTTCATTTAAATTTCAGATATCTATATCATTAGAAACATATGAATTGATTAACTAAATAAGAACTGGTCTCTTTATCTACTACTGTACAGGGAACTTTCCTTATGGGGACACACACACACAGACTGAGGAGTTTATTATTGCTTTTAAAACAAGTAAACAGAAGTGTGAGGATTCAAGGACTCAACACAAAAATGGCAGCACATGAAGAGTCTAGTTCCTGCAATTGTCGTAAGATTACAAAATTCCTGGAGATGCTAACCAACAACAATTGAAGTACATATTCATATCAAATCAGGATGATAGAAAAATATATATGCAAATTACTCTGACATGTAACACATATCAAAAGTCACCCATTAATATCTATTGAAGTAATGACTGAAAACAGATGGATGATAATAAATCTTCCATCAGTTAGAAAGAAGCCATAACAAAATAAAAAGGGATTACCTGATACTCGTTTGCCCACCTGTATAAAGTATAAACAAAGTTTTGCAATCAGCATTAGAAATCAAAATAAGTCCACCATTGACGTTAACATATTAAATCTCATGAAAATTATAAATTCACATGATTAGAAACAGTAAACTATATTAAGTGTAAGGAAGTCTAAATTTATCTTAAGGTAACGCTTGTTCAATACAGAGAAAGTGAGAATGTATAAAAAAAACAAAAAGCATCAAATGATTGAAGAGATCAAGATTGTACAACATATTTTTATCTTCATCTGGACCCTGACAAAATTAAAAAAAAAACCAAAATATCAATAGATAAAGAACAAAATTATGCCATCTCATTTTGTTATGTACTGCATTAAAACTAGTCAACTAGCAAAGTTCATGCAAAAAACATGGGCCCATGAATGCTTGCTTGTATTCAGCATGAGATAAAGGAATGTCACAGAGCTAGTATATAGCCCACTAGGGAAAGATGCCACGAGACTTTCGGCAAGACTCTCATAAAATTTAAATAGATAGTTACAGTGTGGGTCACCATGAAGTAATTTCTGATCACAAGATGCCAAGCTTGTAATAATAAGGTATCAACCAGTATATACGTGTGACCATCTCTTTTAGTGGCACCAAATCGCGAACAACAAAAGGAAACAAAGACAGGTGCAACAATATAGTCAAATTTTCCATGAATCAATATGCGTAAAGCCGTTACCTAAATCCCAGACTTGAAATCTAATGTTGTTATATTGCACCGTTTCAACATTAAACCCGATCGCTGCATCAAATAATCAAATAAATGTCAGTAATCACTAATCACCACACAGAAGGCGTAAGAAGCATGCAGACATGCACCTAGAGAAAAAAATAAAAAACACAATGCATTCAAAAATTTAACATTTTTCAGCAAAGAATATGCGGAACAACACTTGATATTCGATATACGCAATTAAATTAAACTAAGCTAAATTAAAAATCTAAATGAGCTGAGGTAAATGAATCTAAAACGAGATCGAGTACCAACTTGGAATTGTGGAGACAACTTCACCCATCTGAAGCCGATCTGAAATGAAAGGTCAAAAAAAGAAAAAAAAACCAGCAAATTAATTCTAAAGAAAAACAACAGGAACATCAAATTCGAAGAGAGAGAAGCTGAGAGAGGAAGTGCACACAGAGAATAGTGGTTTTTCCAGCATTGTCGAGGCCGAGAACGAGGATTCGAGCTTCCCTGTTACCGAAAAGGGACGAAAACATTCTCGTGAACAATATTCCCATCTTCCGATTCGGCAGCAGAAGGGACGAGCACAGTGCAATCTACAAATCAGCGCATGAAACAGTTACAAATGGCTCTGCGAGCAAAACGGCGATGCGAACCGGCGATCAGATCTCGAAAGCAGAAATCTCTGGTGCTGCGCGCGGCTTGTGCAAAACGACAGAAGTGAAAGTGAATGTCAGTGTGAATCAGTATGCGTAATGGAGAAAGAGGGAACAACGACAGATATGAATTTGTGAATCAGAGAAGAAGTGAAAAGGTTCTGGTTGTGAGGGGAAGCGAATCGAAAATGGAAAAAGAGGGAACTACGATGGTGAATCGGTGGGTTTCGATTCCGTCGCCCCCTATGGCTTTTTGTTTTTCTGTTTTGGGATCTTGCACCCCTCTTTTACACTGTGCTGCCATTTTCGCGAATTTAGTAAGGGAACAGGGGTTTTGGGCCTCGATCTGGGCCGTTGAGTTTCATTTGCAAGGCTGTATTCGTGTACATGGACTTCTGTGGGTTGGGCTTTCACCCATCTACCCGATTATCGCTAGACTGGTCACTGATCTCATGTCTATCGTTGACCAAAACTTCCAAATGTAGTGTCACAAAAAAGTCCATGGTTTCCATCTGTGTGCTTCTAGTGCGTTTGGTTTTCAGAACCAAAAATTCGACCAAAAAATAAATAGTGTGTTTGATTTGCCATAAAAAAGAGAACTAATTAATTTATATGCATTTCTGGTGTAAAAAAGTGCTATATAAACATCAAGGTTATGAAAACTCCGGACATCAAACTGGTTAGGGCAAGAGTTTAAAGATTCAGAGGTTCAACCAGGGGTCGAACCGGTATATAATAAAACTTGTATTTATATAAACATATAGAAATATAAAATAAAATATATGTCATAAGTATCTAAAAATTAAATTAGACATCAACAAAATCTATAGAATATAATATAATTCATCTCTTAATCAAAATAAATATTATCCATATTGATCAAATCTCTCAAATTATTAATTCTCATACCAGAAAATGAAAAGAACTAGGAAAATGATATTTTAGACTTTTTTTTTAAAACACCTCAAAATAATGTCATTTTACATCTTTTTCATAAAAAAAAAAAACAATTCGGCCGACAGGACCGATTTGCCCAGTTTTCCCGATTCTCGGCCAGTTCGAAGCGGTTCGCCGCCGGTTCTTTCCCAACCGGTTATGGGGGCCAACCTGGACCGGACAGCAGATCGATTCCCGATTCAATCGATCCGATTGGCCGATTCGATCCGATTCTCTGAACATTGATAAACATTCAAGTGTATCACCACAAAAAAAAAAAAAACATTCAAGTGTCGAGGGCCCGTTCTTCTTTTCCCCTTTTATGTTTTATCAGCTCTTCTTTTTCTTTTTCTTTTTCTTTTTTTTGTGTCCCACCTCCTCGTTGAGAAGTAGTTTGTCTAGTTACTTTGTTTTCGTGTCTCTTTTGATGTAGCTGTGTTTGGATTTTGAGAGTGATTATATATTTGCTATCTTTTTTATTGTTTTCTCACGTTGTCGTCATACATTCAGCCTCGAAGGACTACCTTTTGGACAGTTGATAAATCAACAACATTCTTTGTTACTGGATGGTTGAGTTCTTTTTTTCTTCTACGTGTTTGGCACACTTGTTCTTGGGGAAGATGCTCCATCAACAATGGAAAGGGTGATGCTTGTAATTGCTAAAAGAGAAAATACTTCATGAAGAGAGATATATATCTCCTCAAGATTAGGATGCTATGATATGTTTAAATTCATAGATGTATGTTTTCTCAAGGTCTTTAGCAGAATTTCAAGCAGCTTATTCCATTCCAACACAGCCAAGATACAATTGTGGTGTTAGAAGCAGATATGAGATCTGGCATGCTCGCCAGTAATTTCGATTTATTCATAGTGTGTTACAGTAACGCCTTCATTTCTAGTACTGTATGCAATCCTGTGTGGGTTTCTTGATTGTAATGGTAGGTTTAGCTTGCTAGTGTCTATGGTATAATTGACCTATTTGTGAACAGGCTATATCCTTCTATTATTATCAATGAAAATATCTTTTTTAAAAAAAGAAAAAAGAAATCAAGTGTATTGATAAATTAGCAAGAGTATTTGACTTATTCACCTACTATATTCTTATAAATAAAAGTAAACGATTGGATGACAATATAATGATTTACCTCCTTTTTAAAATAATTGGTTTCTAAATTGAGAAAATGATTTCTCAAGTTTTCCACTTTACAAGGGGGCCAAATCCCAAAATCAGTATCTTAAAAAAATCTTTAAACTATCATTTGAAGGATACAAATAAATTAAGTTTTGGCTCAGTTTAACGCATCTGGAAAAATCAATTTGAATTCCATTTTAATATTATTTTCAAGTCTCAAATCATACTTTGAAGAGGAGTAAGAGAAAAATTATTTTTCTCTGTTTGGCCAAACTTTGCAAACAATAACGTGAACACACTCATAACTTCGACAGAAATTTTTGAAATAACTATGATACGGCTTGACATAATTAACTATTCACAATTTCTTATAGATATATCCCTCTCTCTCGGTAATGTAATGATTCAAATCCTTTCTATCATTCGGTTGCATTATCGCTAATTTCAGTATGAATTGTACTATCAGCGTATTAAGAATAGCTGAAATGAAATCACAAAATTAAGTATTTAGCTTCCTTTGAAGAGAAAAAAAAAAATATTAAAAACCAGTATTAACTCAACATAGTCAGCACTCTTTTTGTCACGTTATTAATTTTGTAAGCTAACATGAACTTCGCGAGGAAAACAAAGCTTTTGGAAACTCTTGTAATTCAACTCTATTAAGAAATTGAATTGAATTTCATGGTTTTAAAGTAACTTAAGTGAAGAAATTAAAATCCAACAAAAATAAGAAATTAAAATCAGATTCAAATAGGTGTGATTTGGTGTAGAAATTGAATTTCAACAAATAAAAATGTTAAAATAACCTTAATTAAATGTAATATTTTATTCCTAACCTATTAATAAAAGATAAAATAATAAAAATAATTAAATTAATTTATTTTAAGGCTTATTCCAAATTAAAAAATTAAATTTAATTATTTAATTTATTTCAAATATAAAAATTCAATTCAATTCCATTCCATTTGATTAAAAGCTTTTCGAACGCACAGGAAGTTATCCTCAATTTCCATTTATTGGCGAACCACTTATTATGCGAAGCTGCTCCTAAAACAAGCAAAATAGCCGCGCCTACACTGCAAAATTCCCAGATGCTACTTTCTTCTACATGGCAGATTGGAAGATTAGCTCAGCTAGCTCCTGGATTGTGGCAGCACAAAGAGATATATTAGAATTTATATGAAGCATTGCTACAAGGTATGAAAAGACCAATGGGTCTAAAAAGAAGAGAACAACCAGTTGCTGGAAGGTATCCAAAACCAAAGGATGATGATATCTTTGAAGTTTTAATGTTAAATGTGTCCATTTTGTGTCGTTCCTGATCTAGACTTGTAGCTGAATACTTAAATCTATATCTGTTTTTTGTTAACTGGATGGGAGGGTAAAAATATGTTCCTATACCTGTTTGGCTGAAGCAACCTTGGGCTCTCCCCATTCCTTGACTTTCTTCTCAAGCATTTCAAAGTCAGCTTCGCCAGCCTAAGGCAACACGAATAATTCCAATGATAAGTAGCCACAATAAAAGCATTAAATGGAGGGGAGGAAAAGGAAAACTTAGAAAGAATAATGTTACCTCTATTTGAGACCCGATTTTGGTGTCGAAGCTCTCATATCGCCTGCGAACAAGCTCAGCCAGAGAACCATCCTTTTTGGTCCAACATAAATGAGAAACAGTTAGTTTAATTTGATTGTCAGGACGAGAGAGAGAGATCCAAAAGAAGCTATCACATGGATTTTCTACTTTCTACACCCGAATGGCTGAATTAGAAGAATATTATTATAGGAATAATCCAGGAATTATGCAGTGTATCACCTCAATTAACTTGGCAGCATTCCTAAGTCCACGGGCCATTGTATCCATTCCAATGATGTGGGCTATGAACAAGTCTTCAACATCTGTGCTCTCTCTCCGCCTAAAATGTTGAAACAGATTGAGGAAGAAAAAATGAAAAAGCAAAAGTGTCACCGTTACAGTATCGAAGTGTATCTAAACTAAAATTCAAGTACAGAAACATAATGCAGGACTCACAATTTAGCATCAAAGTTGAATCCACCTGGTGCAATTCCTCCCTGTAAAAGGCAACAAAAACTAGGTTAGATGCGGATTACATAATTTACATTTCTACAATGAAGAGTGTTGCACTTGATGGTGCAAGCCGAGAGACATCATTTTCATACGTTTCTGATCACGCTGAGCATAATCATGGTCGCTTCTTGAAGATCAATGAGAAACTGATCTGTGTCCCAACCTGTAGTGGTGATGACAACAGTTTCATATTACAATTTTCTATCTTGTGACGTGTTAACTTAAAAGTCGTGTTAAAATTTACTTTATTTATCAAATAATAGAGTGCTGCTACGTACCAACTTGAGGATCACCGGTGTTTGCATCAATATTACCCAGCAATCCATTGATCCTTGCAGTTTCAAGTTCATGATGACAACTACCATGTACAAAAAAAGACAGTCCAGTTTCAGGTATAAATTAAATATCAAATTGAAAAAGGAAAATGTCATAATGAACCTCCCACATATATTCACCTGTGACCAGATAGGGTGGCATGATTGCACTCTATGTTGAGCTTGAATTCCTCTACATAAGAAGATTGAGGCAGACAGAAATTTATTAAGTGGAAAATTATATCAAAGTTCTTAATGAAATAAATTGAAGAAAAGAGACAAGTAAATATTACCTAAAAGTCCATATTTTCGCAAGAAATTAGCTGTGGTTGCAGCATCCCAATCGTACCTGCAGGAATATAAGTTTGTAATATAGGTAACATAACAGGTGTAAAATCAGTGGTTGAACAGGAAAGAAGCGTACTGGTGTTTTGTTGGTTCTTGTGGCTTGGGTTCAATCAGCAATGTCCCTGAAATAACAAAGGAGAAATTCCTTTATTAAGAAACAAAGAAAAGGAAAATAATAGAATAACATTTTTCCTTCAAATTATGGTTTAGTAACATACAGAGATTAAAAAAAAAAATCATATATATAAACTTCTAATCATGTAGCTATTAAGTTTATTAGTCGTGCTCTACTCTTCTTATGTTCCATAATTTAGTAGTATAAAATAGCCCAGCTCTCCAGTGAATGTTACCATTGAATCCAATCTTCTTTTTGTATGCAACAGCAGATTCAAGAAACCTAGCCTGTAACCAGGTAAACAAACAGCATTAGTAAAAAAAGATACAGCACACTGCAAATTAAGAAAAGTATCGCATAATCAGACAATAACTTCAAGGATAGAGTGATTCACGCACCAAATGATTAAGCTCTCGTTCCATATCCGTGTTCAAAAGAGATTGATAACCCTCGCGACCACCCCAGAAAACATAATTTTCTCCCCCCAAATGATGTGTGACCTGCAGCAAGTTTAAATTAGCAAAATGAACAATCATTCTCAAAACACAATAATGGATCTTCTTGCTGCTAGACAGTCATACACACAAATGTACCTCGATGGCTTTCTTTACTTGAGCAGCAGCATATGCATATACTCCTAATTCAGAGCTGTAAAGCAGTTTCACTTTGTGAGCCATGAACCCAATGGGCACAGGAACCATATACACAAATAAAATGGTAATTGTGTGTTACCTGGTAGCACCGCCATGCATATAGCGAGGATGCATGAACAATTGAGCTGTTCCCCATAGAACTCTCTTTTTAGCCTATATGGTAAAATAGCAAGACGATCACACGCATTGCAGGTTGTTTTCCCAAGCCATAAAATCAAAAAACATATTTGCATCTATTTTCTGGGCAAAAATATTATACTTTATATATCCTATAGAAGAAGAGGGACCATACTTCAAACATTTAGTGCATAAGGGGAAGGGGGAAGGAGTTTACATCAGAAGGTCCCAAGTCATTTCATATTTTCATTCTTTACAAAACTTGTGACAGAAAAGTAGCACATGACATAACAAGAACCCTAAATATATACATTTTTTTCTTTCCATTACATTGTAGCAGACTGGAAAGAAAATAAATTGTGCTATATATCATCATATTAAAACAACAATTGATTAAACAATTCTTAAATTTCTGCATTCCCCTAGCTCCAAAACATTTCATATTCCATATATATAAAATACATTTGTAACGTCAAACCATAATTGCAGGAATTCTGCATGGTGATTTGAGCCTTGGCATGAGTCGGAAGAAAGAGCACTTCTTTTCCAACTTGAAACTGATGTAAGTAAAATTTCGTAAACATCAAATAGTTCATTCTTGTCAAATTACCTGAGTCTGAAGGTCTTTAGCAAGGGCCGCCACTTCATCCAAGTTTGCATTAGCTTCCTATGATAAAGGCAAAAAGTGCAATTCGTAGTTCAGAAGGCATATTCAAACCCTAACAAATGTAGTAGCAGAGCACTAAACAAGAAAGCACACTCCACACCAGCTATGAGTCTATGTCTCTATGACATTAGTTGGAGAAACATTCCAGATATATAAATGAGTCATATGCCACTCTGCCCCTTACACTTGATCCTCTCTAAGAAATGGATTTCAGTGCAATTGAGAAAATTAAAATATTGACTCACCTCCAGAGTTTGCCCATCTGGAGCTATATCCCTGTCGTGGAAGCACCAAAAATCGACACCAAGTTTGTTTATGAACTCAAAGTTTGCTCTCACTGTGTTAATTAAGAGAAATTCATGTTATGCCACATGCATGCAAATTCCTGAATATCAAAGTATATCAAATTGGAAAGTCAAGGACTAACATACTTCTTCTTTTAGCCATGTTTAATGAATTGGTACCATCTTCCCAAGGCCATTGTTTGGTTGGTGCACCGAATGGGTCACCACCTGTTCCGCGGAATGTATGCCAAAATGCAACACTAAATCTGAACCAATCCTGCAATTATATAGAACAAAATCAAGTCGGAAACCAATAGGTTGTAGGTGGTAGCGAATAATAAAGTGTAGATAACATTGACAACATTTTTGGAATGTAAATGAAAACCAACCTTCATTTTCTTCCCAAGAATTTTTTCCTCTGCATTGTACCATTTAAATGAAAGTGGATTCTTACTAGAAGGGCCCTGAAAAATTCAATATATGCACTGGTAAATATACACACATTAGTATATTACATATGGGATATACCATGAGCATAGAGGAACGATACTAATGAACATTTCTCAAATAATAGTTTTCAGGTTCAAATCTTGGACCAAGATGAAATATGAAGACTAGTATGGTTGAGGAAAATCAACCTCTTTTGTTCCCTTGATCCCTTTTCCCTTCCCTTCCTAACCAAACTCCCTAACATAGCCTCAGTGACATTCACGAGAAGGGAAATATGAAGATATGTCATTATGATCCTTGTTTGATGCAGACTAATGCGTCAGAAGTACACTGTCATAACAAAGAATACCTCGTATTTAATTTTTGGAATGCCAACAAAAAACTCCCCTTCCCATTCATCTGAGCCACCGCAATCACCAGCATTGGCGGCAGCACAAGTCTCAGGATCAGCATTCTGCTTGCCATCAAACAAAATAAGATGCATTTGCATATCAATATTCAATAATATTAATACATTAACAAATTAATAATAATAAATAAATAAAAAAAGGGGAACTATATCAATACCACTGCATAACGGAGGATATTCAAACAGAGAAGCAGCAATAATATTTTTCCAACTTTCATTCTCATGGATTTGAGTAAGTACCTGCAATAGAGAGAGTAAGGAAAGTGATCACAAATTAACCCTTACAGACGACATTATATGAACACATAACCACATGGCATATTAAAAAGCATCATAGATAACACGTGAATCCACAAAAATATAATGTTATTATATATTTTAGAGGATACCGTTAGCATAAACAACTTATCAACAGACTATAGAAAAACAAATTCGCTTCAAAAACAGTGAAGATGGTGAAGAGTATCAGGATTTGCATGAACTTTCATATAATGCCGGTTATGTTTATAAATTTTTTTTAGCTATAAACTAAACATTTTCAATGCTTAAAACAGTGTTCAGTTTTCAGATCCGAGGAAGGTAAGGGTTGGCTATGCAGATTAAACTTGTTCCATGATTTCATTCGGAACAAAGAAGCCAGAAAGGAGTGACACTCACGCCGCAGCTGATAAAATTATGAAACGCTGAACTCTTGAAAATCGAGAGTTACGATATTTAAACTACACATGTAGTGTGTTTAGCTTGGAATTTTTCAACAAAATAATGGCAATGATTATGATTAACAGCATATATAATTGATATCAAGTGATATTACACGTGTCAGATCTGATTGTCGATTGTTGATAGTCCCGCAAGATCTGTAGTTAACGGTTTTAGAATTGGTTTCACCTTACGCGCGATGCGCCCCATATAGGTAACAATTTCAGGGGGACTATGGAACAAAGTCTTCACGTTTGATTTGGATTCCAAAATCCCGAGAAATATTGAATAGCAACGTAGAGAGAACAAAAGAAACACGAGACTAAAACACGCACAAAAATAATTTGAAAAAGGGAGGACCCTGTGGTGCACGTGATTAAATTATGGTGTTTCATACACCGTTTAAAATTATCTCTTGCTCTTCCTTTCTAAATGATTTATATTATATTAATAGAACTATAGTGATAAAATAGGTCCAAAAGAAACTATCTTCATTCATAGTTCTCCAAATGTCCATGAAGTGATTCCTTGAGGTTAAAGGGCTACTTTGTCGATATTAGAGACTAAAGTGATAGTTCTATAATGCTACATGTTCGATGAATTTATCAATTGAAATATATCTAGATATTACTTTTTTTTTAGATCATTCTATCGTATTATCTTTTTAGAATTGTGGAAGTGATTTTCCTTCTTATTTGTAAGGGTAAATTACATTTATCTCCCCTGAGGTATGTGCAAATGCAACTCACATTTCCTTTAGTTGTTTAGTTTATACTTACATCCCTTTTGCTTGTCAAATTTTAAATATTTATATTACAGTCACATTTCTCATTCACAGAACACTGTTAGTAAACTTAACAGAATGACATTTTTTGTGATATCAATAATTCCTAATTAATAAAATTATAAAAATACCCTTAAACTTAGTAGAGTGGGTTGTCACGACCCAATTCAGGCCATGACCAGCACATAGGGAATATATTCCCTTGCAAGCCTTGATATGCAAAATTTTACAGAAAAACGGACAGAGTTTCCTCTATTTTTTAGACATTCCCAATTTTAGAAATACAACCTATATGAAAATAAGATTAAAGTACAGAATTGGGCTTCAAGCATTTTCAAAATATACCCCAGCAACAGAATAATCAACTCAAAATATGCATATTTCAATCCTAATTCTAATATGTAATTTAAATCCAGCATTATCCTAAAAATCAAAAGAAAGTTAAGTAAATTCTCAAATTAGTTTCAAATGAAAATTCATAACCACAAAGTATACGTCTGACCATAACTAGAACTATAGTTCAAAATATAATTCTAAATTTAGTTTACAAATTCCTTCCATATATATATATATATATATAGGGAAACCTGTGACATATGGAGCATTAAAACAGTTTTAACAGGCTAAAATTCAAAACAAGATAGGTTCCAAAATACAAAATAGGTCTTCTTAAGAAGGCTCACGAACTCGGAGCTAGGCTATTGAGGAGCCACATGATTGGAATCTGAAGCTACACCTATATCTATAAAAGAGAGGGAAACCACAAAGTGAGTTTTGCAACTCAGTGGTAGATAGGATGTCTATAACCCACATGAGACAATATATAATCCATAAATAAAATAATAATAATTTCATAGCTTATATACATTCAACAAGTTTCTTTAGCTAGAGAAAAGATTTTGAAAACAACTAAGTTCTATATAAAAGTACTATGGAATTGTCAAATCCAGGATAAACAGAAGGATTCACACTCAAGCGGCTATTCCTTCGTGTGATCCTGAAACAGAACAGTCCTACTCATACGAGTAGCCGTAGAACAGAAGGATCCACTGTGTGGTCCTAATCAAATATAGTTAAGGTGTACCAAAGCTAACGCCTACTGTCATTAGCTACAGATCCTGTCAGAGATTCTTCCCAAAACATATAATTATTTTATACATATGCTGTTTAATAAATCTTCTACATATCAAGAAAAAAAAGGTCATGCCCACTATCCATAATTCATTTCTCTAGTCCATATCATGGGTAAATGGTTTTCAATTATTTCAAATCTATGAAATATTATATTCTTTATAAAATTTCCAAATTTGAAATTATGCCATATTGTCTCATGTGTAAATTTTCAAATTAAACATAAGCTCTACGCGTCAGACTTACTTTCACCAAATTTATATAACATAGCCAAATAATTTTCTTTCAACTTCTAATTTACTAAAATACATTTAAAGCTAATTTAGTATAATTAAAAACAATTATAAACATAATATCTACTCACAGACGGGTTCAAAGGAACTGAAGAATAACTTCCAACTGTCACCAATGTAGCTGTTGACGCTTAAATGCTCTATAACTCTAGGAGCAAGATAAATACAATATTAGTGAGCTAACAATACTATTAATTTATACTAATTATCCCCCTATACTAGAAAGCCCCAAATCTCTATGCTTAGGGTCCCTAAACCCCAATCTACAATGAACAACTATATGGAGAGCTTAAAATGATAAATAGAGTTAGATTGACACTTACTCACTACTCTAGGAGGAAGATTAAAGGTAGAAAATGATCACACACTCACCATTCTCACTGTCTCCCCCACTTAGAGAGAGAAAATCACGAGCTAGAGAGAGGAGAGAGAGAGCCGCAGTTTTGATGTGATGATGATGATGATAGTAGTTGATGTGGTGTAGAGGTGGTGGTGATGATGTTAGAGAGTGAAAGGAAGAAGAAAAAAAATGGAGGAAAATAAAGAAGAAATGAGAGGAAGAAGAAAAAGAAATGGAGGAAGGAAGGAAGAAATGGGAGGCAGAGAGTGATGGGAATAGGAGGGGGAGAAGGAAAAAAAATAGTGGTGGGGGGGTCTATAGTAGTCTTACCACTTAAGGCCTATGGTTGGACCTCACTAATTTTTTTTCTTTTTTTTTTTTTGGTTATCACATGGGTAAAGGTATTTTTATAATTTTATTGATTAAAAATAATTAATATCACAAAAATGTCATTCTGTTAAGTTTACTAACGGTATTCTGTGAATAAGGAGTGTGAGTATAAGCTCGACAACTAGAGGAGGCGTGAGTTGCATTTCCATAAACTTCAAGAGAGGTGAATGTAATTTACCTAAATTTTAACCCCATAAGTTTTATATCTTTCTCGTAAACTCAACTTATCCTCGGATGAAGTAGTGGAGTGGAAACATTGTTGCTCTATCAAGTTATTGTTACAATATGATTATGACTAAAATCCCAAATTAGTCCCTCAAGTTTATAATAGGGGACAAATTAATCCCTCAAATTTAGAAAATTTCATATTAGTTCTTCAAATTTTATAAAGGGGGACAAGTTAGTCCCTCTGTCAAATTGTTATTTGAACTGTTAACAGAAATGTCCATATATTTTGTTAATTTACTTACGTGCTCTGTTAATTTTCACAGTGAGCCATAACTTGTGTTATTTCTCTGTAATACCTAGAACAAAAGTCAAATTTTGTCTTCTTAGCAAAGAGCTATGGTGAGATAACAAATAAAAAAAATATTTAAACGACTTCTAACCATGAGGTGTGGCGTGGTGGCAGCTCACCTTGTCCCTTAACCATGTGGTCGGGGGTTCGATCCCTGCCCATGGGAATGGAGCGCATTTCATGGCCAGCCATTTGCCTCTTTGGGAGAGCTCCCGCAGCGAGGGGGATTAGTCACTGCTGTCAGGGGTGGGTACCCTGATTTCGATCAAAAAAAAATTTAAACGACTTCGTTTAGAGGAGTGAGATAAGTTAAGATCCACTATAAAAGTTAATAATACATGTGAATAAGTTAACAATACACATAAGTAAGTTAATAGGACACAACTTATACAAGAATTTTATAAAAGGATTAACATGTCCTTTTTTATAAAATTTAAGGGATTAATATGAGATTTTCTAAATCTAAGGGACTAATTTGTCCCTTGTTATGAACCTGAGAGATTGATTGAGGTTTTATTCTATGATTATATATGATGTGATTAGGTATTAGGAAACAATTGATTGTAAATTGTTTTGTGACATATTTTTTTAATAATTTAATTATTTTCTCTCATCCAAACATAAAATAATTATTTTAAAACGGATTTTATTTTTAAAAAATAATTTTAGTTTATAATCATTTATCTCAAACACACCCTTAATGTTAATTATTAATTAAGAAAACATTGAGTATAATTGTTGCGTATTAACAATATAAATTAATTCTTTTTTAAATAGAATATATGAAGTATTTCTATACTATATCTTAACCAATAGAATTTTAACATATGGTAAAATCATAACAAATAATTATCACAGTTAGTAGTTATTAGTTATTTGATATAATTTGACATTTTCTTAAAATTTTACTAATTAACACAATCAGATAATAAAATTTAAATTAATAAATATTTATTTCAGTTCTTAAAAATATGTCTTATTAAGTTGACTTCCAAAATTACTTGACATCAAATAGATTTTAGAAGTTAAGATGTAATATCAATTTTAATACATTAAAAGTGTAAAATATTTGTACGTTATAATTTTATTAAAATATTTTTATTTGCATGACTTTTTAAGCAGAGAGTGGAGAGTCTACAATTGTAACTAGTATGACAATAAATGATTTGAATAATTGTATCAAATAATTATATATTGATGTTGGTGCATAAAAAGTTAAATTTTCGTGACCATATTATTATTATTATTATTATTAACAATATTATGAATGGGTGCAGTGTTTTTGATTGGTAGGTAACCTATGATCACTCCACCCTTCAAATTCATTTACGTCCCTTTTTCACAAGAAAACGTGTTATTTTCAAGTGTGATAGATGTGGAGACAAGTACATCAACAAAATATGGCTTTCAGAATGAGGATAAAAAATGGATAGCCACAAAATCAATTGCATAGCAGACGTTAATTATGGTGGGAATGATATGAAATAATTGTTCTTTATGTTGTTATATTGAAATCAAATTTGCTAGAAGATTAGAAAGAATAATATTTTATATAAAAGTATATTACAAGAAATGCATGGCCATAGAAACATATTGACAAATTCTTTTTGTGTCTTCAAATATCATAAGAAATGGGGATTAAGCTATGAAGTATATTAAAGAGAAATACTTGTATAGTCATGAAGTATCAAGTGATCAATTTCACCATGGTGACATTGATCACTAGTTTTCAATAAATTTTAAGTTTGAATTTATGTATTATCGTCCTTTAATGTTTTGCTAATTAGCATCTTTAAGGAATTATTAAAAGTGGAAAATTCTAAGACTTTCAACGTATTCAATCCTGTCCCTTTTTATTTGTCACTTTAATTATATGCATAAGAGATTAAAAATCCCAAAATTATAATTGATCATAAAACATCTTTTCAAGAGAAATATAGCTTTATTGGATTAAATCAAGAGAAGTACTAACATGTACCAAAAACTCAAGGGCATATATGATGATTCACCCCAAGTTTCTAAATAGCAGCTGCCCTATTGCAATGTCTAGGAACATATTTAGAATAAAAACACTCAAACTATATAAAAAATATATATCTCTAAGGACATTCCCACGGTACGATCTATCTTCTGCACCCTCATTGATATTTTTTATTAGCATATTTTCCCTCAATTTTTAAAATTTAATTAATTTTTTGTATTAATATCTTGCTACATTACTACAAAAAAAAAAAAGGGATCTCGCTACACAATATATATATATATATATATATTGTGTGTGTGTGTGTGTGTGTGTGTGTGTGTGTTTAGATTTTTGTAAAATAATAAGATACCTTTGCAGACACAAACTATTAAGAAAACCTTACACATTATACAAAATTTTGCATTCATTTCATAAATATTATCCATAACTTCCCATTCCAAATATGGGCTTGGGAATGATCTATTTGCATTACAGGAGATAAGATTTATCTCATTGGAGGGTCTACCTTAATCATACAATTGTCCCTGCATGCAAATGCAATCGATGCGAAGATTTCCATGCCTAACAGTTTTTGGTATTCGTACTGCCATGCGTAATAACTATTGATAGCACATGAATCGTGCCAACAACCGATTAGTTCTGGGGCAGCTAATTTTTTTTTCCGTTCGAAGGGGACAGCTAATTTCCAAGCAAATAATTTGTGATCGTAAAAACTTGTATTTATCTTTTGTTTTAAGCAATTTGTATTTATTTCTTACCAAACACTTTTTTTGGGTCAGGCTTAACTAATACTTGGAATTGAATCGTGAAAAACGTGAGCTTTTGTCTTTTTTTCTCTTTTGTTACAAAAGAGGGCCGAAGCCCAAACGAAAACATAGAAAGAAATACTAATATTAATTAATCTCACGACCAAAAAACATATTAGTTAATCTCTGATTTTAAAAAAGTAATTATTAATTAATCGGGGGAAGTGGACCCCATACGCATCACTCCGTAAAATCCATATCGTGCTAAGAGGAGAATTGAGCCAGGTCCTTGTGTTATAATCTCCTTTTTGAGGCTGTGGCACTGGCTTGCAAGCCAATCATCAATCATTAGCCCATCAACAATGTTGCACACACAACATGATAATGTTGCACTGGCTGTGACGAAATTGAGAAACTCCAGCGGAGATTATACTCAGTGATTTAGGATGCATTTTTATTCAAATTTCAAGAAGAAAGTGATCCTGCAACTTAAATTTTCGATGCTTTTGTTTTAGATTTTAAAAAAATGATTATGAAAATTAAATTTTATATATAGCTGAAAAAGTTGAAAACTATTTTTTTAAAAAAACTACTAATTTTAGTTTCTACAAAAAGTTAAAAACTGATTATTTTAAAATTTCAATTATTTTTTAAAAATTGTTAAAATATACGAAAAATAATTTTTTAAATGAAAAAAATTATTATTTATCAACATAGTCACAAACAAATGCACTCTTTATATATAATCAAAAAAATTTAAAATTTTTTTTCAATACCAATCTTTTTTAGCTTCTATAAAAATGCTAAAAACTTCTTTTTAACTTTGATTATTTTTAAAAAATTATACAAATATATGCAAGAGTTTCGAGTTTATGATAAATTCTATACGTGACACGATTTTAATAGATATTTTTATAATATTTGTATATTTATAACATTAAAGTATACTCTAAATGATTGATTTATTGTCAAGTATAGGATTTATCATAAACCTAAGACTATACTATAATTACCCTATCATATATACCACTCAATCAAGATGTGGCATTTTTATTTGACGACTTTACACATATGGCTCATAGAAGTTTAAATTAATGAATGAACCGTTTTGCCCCTGTATTGACACATACACTGTAAATAGCTCATCGGAAAGCGATTCAAGCAATTATGGTGTGCACTCTTTATATACTCTTCAAAATTAAATGTTCTATATGTTATACTTGTCAAACATGATGACTTGTATATGTCAAACTTTGTCGATTGCCATGTCAGTAAGCATGTCTTTGGTGCACATGAATTGGAGAAAAAATTCAAACAAGTTGGTGGAAATTAGCAACACACCGAAGTGCATTTGGCATTTTTTGCCTCAAATGTGTAGGGCTGTGAACACAAAGCTTTAACACAACAATCCAACCTCCCTTCCTTGTTCTAATTAGAGAGTCATCTCAAGCTTACGTGTTTTTCTATTTTATGAGTTGAGAGTATACATTGGTAAGAAAAATACTGATGAATATTTTAACTGTATTTGAGATTTGGGTATTGAGTGAAGTGCACCCACCTTTTATATCTCTATCATATTTTTATAATGAAATAGTCGGTTGTCGCTTTTGCCTGTGGACATAAGTTTTAAGTTGAATCACGTGAATCTCTAGTGTCATTTATTTTACACTTTCACATATTTATTTTTTTCACTACCTTGTTTTTGCTTTTTGAGCCGACGATTTTACAACGATACTCGTTACGAAACAAAATTAAATTATGCTATTAGTACTTCTTCCAAATTCCAATGTGAAATTTAGAGAAGGACGTCATTATTTTCCAATGCTTAGCTTCCATTCAAAAATCAAACCACGTCCCTTAGTCTCAACCACTAGCCAACCAGCTACTACACAAGCTAACTACCCTTCCATCTATGAAGAGCACACCCTCAGAAATTTTGAATCTTTCGTGGCCTCTCAAATGGTATAATATAATTTACAGCTGGCTCTCCATTTTATATAGGGGAGGAGAGAACAAAGGCTTACCGAATGGAGGTCAAGACAAAGAAGAAAAACAAAATCAGCCATCCAAATAAATTGGACTCAGATATATATCATGACAATGAATTCAGAGTCAAAGCAAATATATATGATATAGCATGCATATAGCTACAGAGACCATAGTGAGGAGCAACTTCTTGGGATCCACCAGCACGAAAAACCTGGATACCAGGAGTGAAATAATGGTGATTGAGAAACATATTGGTAAGTATCGACTTGGCAGGACGATTGGAGAAGGTTCATTCTCTAAGGTTAAGTTGGCTGTCAATGGCAACAATGGTGAGAAAGTTGCCATCAAAGTCATTGACAAGCATATGGTCATGGAAAGCAATCTTAAGCACCAGGCAAACATCATCCTTGTCCTCCTTTTCCCTTCGGCAACTAGCAGTTATCGCGTTATCGATTTCATTTATTAATCAATGCATTGGATATGGCATGTTTCAGGTTCAAAGAGAGATCAGAACAATGAAACTTCTGCACCATCCCAATATTGTCAGAATTCACGAGGTAGACATACTTGTATTAGAATCTCTTTGAAGTTTAGACATCAATAAACCCCTTCTAATTACTTGCATATCCAAGGAACTTAAAACAGGTTATTGGCACAAAAACGAAAATATACATTGTGATGGAATATGCATCAGGAGGACAACTATTAGAGAAGATGGTGAGAATCAACTACCTCTTCAAATTGAACTATTATATGCTTATAATACTTCAATTTTGATGATTGTTACGCAGTCCTATGCCAAGAAGTTGAATGAGTGCGAGGCCAGGAAACTATTCCAGCAACTTATTGATGCCATGGACTACTGCCATAACAAAGGAGTTTATCACAGAGATCTCAAGGTAGATTAAAGCACTCGGCTTTGTCTGTTCTAAAATGAGTTTTGAAACCTAACTTGGACCTTGGCATGCCATGACAGCCAGAAAACTTGCTTCTTGACAGCAAGGGAAATCTCAAAGTTTCTGATTTCGGATTAAGTGCACTGCAAAAGGTAGCATTGTTCTTAAAATCTTATCTTCAGTTCAGTTATAATTGATTGTGATTGATAATCAAATTTTGATGCATCAACACAGCCTAATGATGTCTTAAACACACGGTGTGGCTCCCCATGCTATGTGGCACCTGAGGTAATTCAGAGCTCTTTTCAACATAGAATCCAACTGGGTATGGTTTACAAAGTCAGTTTCCTTGGAATGTCAAAAGACAGGGTGCGGGAACAAGAGCTAGTGACTGGATTTATGGCACACCTGTATCATTGATTCTATGACCCCTATTCTTTATGTGCAGCTGCTATTGAGCAAGGGATACGATGGAGCAGCCGCTGATGTCTGGTCATGTGGGGTGATCCTTTTCGAATTACTTGCAGGTTACCTGCCATTTGATGACCAGAACTTGATGAGCTTATATGAGAAGGTAACACACATGCTAGACATCTATAAAATATAGCCATAATAATGATAAAGAAGAAACATAATATCCGAAACAAATAATTCACATTTGCTGATTACTTTCATGTGTGAAAAGATATGCAGAGCAAAATACGTATGTCCATCGTGGTTTACTCGAAGTCAAAAGAAACTAATTGCCAGAATACTTGAACCACGTCCTGTAAAGGTGGAAATTCATAAACTCCTGCACTGTGTGTTAATGTGCTTTAAGTGTGATAAATAGATAATAATAATAGCTTTCACTTCCTCCTTTTCTTTTGCAGCGGATAACTATGCAAGATATTGTTGAAGATGAGTGGTTTCAAACAGATTATAAGCCTGCTTGTGTATCTGAATGTGATCAGGAAATTAACCTCGGTGATTGTAACGCTGCTTTTGATTCAATTGAGGTAATTTGTTAACTAGTAGCAAATCTGAAAGCAGTTACAGAGAAACTCAATACAGATCATGAACAAAATGTTTAACAATCTGTGTAATAGGATAAAATCAGAGAGTCAAAGATATCCAAGTCCTCAAGTTTCATTAATGCGTTTCAACTAATAGCCATGTCTCAGGACCTTGATCTTTCTGGCCTTTTCGAAGAACAGGTAAGTACAAATCTGAAAGAGGATTTAACTTATCTATATGCTGTAGTCAAATACAAATTCCAGTATTCTGAGTTTACTTTTAGGATCACAAAAAGCACACAACAAGGCTTGGTTCCAAACACACAATCAGTGAAACAATTGAAAAAATAGAAGCTGCTGCAACTGATGTGAGACTGTCAGTTGAGAAAATGAACAACTTTAAGGTATAAACTGTGCTAACTTAGATTCTCAAATGTGGGCATGTAAATATGTACCCTTTTTTTTTCCGGAGTGTGGCGAAAAATGATTTTTCACTCTTAACATCAGATAAAGATGCACCCCAAAAAGATGATGACTAGATGTTCTAGATCATACTTTGACCTATCAGCCCAGGTAAGTTATTTTATTGTTACATACTCTCCCTCTTTTCCTTTTTCTTTCTTTTACGGTTGAAGAAAGTTCAATTGTTCATGTATATGTGTGGCAACTGTCAGGTGATTGAAGTTGCTCCAACTGATTGTGTTGTAGAGATATCAAAATCCGTCGGAGATCTAAGAACATACAACAAAGTAAGAAAACAGCCTGTAGGCTGAATAAGCAAGCTCATCAATTTAGTTACTGATATTAGTTTTGGTTTTCAGTTTTGTGAAAGTCTATCAAGTCTGCTGAAGGAAAAAGCTGGTGTGACATCACAAAAGCAAGAATCTGAGGAACTATGCACCACTGGCAAGAAAAAGCAAGATGCTGAATGGTAATAATAAGCCCATGTCACATTACTCTGATGATGATGTTGATTCCCAGCATTTGCTTATGGTAGTTTTCAATTATCTATTTCAGCAATGAAGAGCCAAATAGTGAAGGTCTTTGTGGATATAAATCTGCTTGAAGATAGACTTTCATTCATGTCTCCTCCATTCATATAGTGAAGTTCAAATAAGTTTGCCAGGGTAAAGCTTTGGCCATTAAGGATAAAACAAAGTCCAAAAACATTTCAAAAAGCTATTTTCTTGCTTTCAGTATTTCTTCCTTCTCCTTTTCATCTATCTTCTGGACAAGCAATTTTTTTTTTTCTTTTTTCAAATTTATTTTCTGCTGTTCTTACTTCTTCATTAATCTCTTAATTGTAAAATAATGAGGAATATCAATTTGGCATTTCCACAGCACACCAACATTTTTTTTTATGGAATACACTTGTCTTGAAGAATCAACTCAAATGGGCTAAAACGTTTGTGAGCAATGAAACTTGAAAAAAAAAAAAAGATGGGCTAGAGAAGCAAGTTAACTCTTGGTTTTTTTTTCCTTCTTTTTGTATATTTTTGAAAACTTCAAAAAGTTGATTCACTACAATATGAAAGAACTGACATTTAAAAAGAACCAACATCATTTATGTAGGATTTCATAACAATTTTTTGTTTTTGGGGTTGTGATTTCATAACAATTTAAGAAACAAATATAGACTAACAATTGGGCTCACTCTACAATTTTTCATCAAACATCAAAGCCTGTCTTCAAAGGTCCATGCCATTAGAAGCAGGCCCTTGAAGGTTGCTGGGCCTGGCAGACTGTATTGCGCTGCTTCGTGGGTGGCCCAGACCAAGAGTGTGACGGTGCTTGACCAAAAACCAATTGCTCTCTTCAATGGAACAAACACGTTATGATTGTTATTGTTGGATCCATAGTTTTAAATTCGCACTAATAATCAACTTGTTCTTGTCATTAGTCATTGGGTTATTGGTTCAACTGGTGAGTAATTGATTTAACATATTGAAATCGACTTTAATTAAATAAATATATAAAAATGTATCAAATATATAATCAATATAATTATTGCAACACTAGAACACAACTTAATTGGCTTAGTGGTTGAGGAGATTACACTCTTCTTTTATTGACTGGATTTGAACTCCACTGATGATTTTTTGAATTAAATCAATAATATCATAGTTGGAGTGATTCAAATCGATTTCGTCTGGTTTCTACCGGTTTTGATAGGGTTTAATTTGACCATGCAGTTGACCGAGTCAATTGTAGGTCCAGTCCACATGAAGAACCAGACCAGTTTGGTGGCTGACTCATCAATTTCTGATTCGAACCAGTTGGTCCGGTCTAGGTTTTGAAACTATAGTGCTAAACATTGGACCAAAAATGTATCTTCTAGTAAATGTGGAATTTTATTTTTTTAAAGTTTCTGAAAACCACGTTAAATTATAGAAACTGCATTCTCTGCATTCATTTTCAAATTTCTAAGGATGATGCTCAAGCCAAATAACGGCAACAGCAGCAATCCAAAAGAAAACTTAAGCACCATTTTTAACGTTGGCCCAACTGCGAAGAACTAAAAAACCCTACCACATACTTGAGTCAATTCACTATCCGAAATAAAAAGATTTTTAGCTTTTTTTTTTTTTAAGATACACAGTGATAAACTACTCAAAACAACCGAACATTGATCTTGTGAGATTTTTGTGTACCATTAGTTTTGCGTACCTAGCTTTATTATTACTCCAACATTGTTATCTCGTTACACCAGACATGTGAACAACAAAGAGATTTCAGATTTTCATGGACATTCTTGTTGCGGCACGTGGTCATTTGTAGAATGTGCTATGGTAGGCAGTGGGCACCAATGTCCCATAGTATCGACAAGAGAATCTCACGGGCACAACAGAGGCCCTGACTCACGGGGAGAACCTCTTCAATCATCGTTCACACACACAGCATAATCTCTGCTTATGCCATCAACATTTCCCACTCTCACACCCCACTATTACAAGCCACAATGCACTACAATTAGCGCTATCAACACATTAAAATATCAGTTACTCACTAATCTATTGGCGATTATTCCTCACATCACCTAAACCGCAAGTGATTACTAAGTGAGTGATTCCCTTACGCACCTCGGCAACCTCCAACCTCACATTCTTAAACTAAGTCGATATATAAATAAAGCTACATACCTCAAAATTTGGTGCCACACACACAGGCACAAAAATGAAAGCCCATTTGCTATTCCTCTTGTTCCTTCTTCTCACGTTTACTAGCAACTCTCTCTCATCAGCCAATCCCAAACCTGCTTCTTCTTCTTCTTCGGTTCCTCAACATGATCACCAATTAACCCAGCACAAAATACCTGACAATGAAACCATATACAAGGTGTCAAAGCAACTATGCTGGGGCTGCATTGGTGAGTCACTAGAGTTCTTGTTCAGGCACAACTTGGTTAGAGCAACCAAGTGGGAGCTACCATTGCTTTGGGACTTCCAGCTGGAGCAATACGCGAGGTGGTGGGCTAATCAGAGGAAAGCAGATTGCAAGCTTGAACACTCTTTCCCTGAGGATGATTTCAAGTTAGGGGAGAACATTTTCTGGGGCAGTGGCTCAAACTGGACTCCAACCGATGCTGTGAGAGTTTGGGCCGATGAAGAGAAGTACTACACTTATGCAACCAATACATGTGAAGCTGGCCAGATGTGTGGCCACTACACTCAAATAGTGTGGAAGACCACCAGAAGGATTGGGTGTGCACGGGTTGTATGTGATGACGGGGATGTGTTCATGACCTGTAACTATGACCCTGTGGGCAATTATGTTGGAGAGCGACCATATTAATTAAAATGAAGTTAGTGTTGGTCGAGGCTATGGTGGTTCTGTACCTATGTTAGCGTGATTAATTTAGCTCCTTAATTAGCAAATAAGCATGTTGGTATATATATATATGTATAGATTGTATGAATAT
Organism: Dalbergia cultrata; assembly: GCA_031216105.1. NCBI lineage: Eukaryota > Viridiplantae > Streptophyta > Magnoliopsida > Fabales > Fabaceae > Dalbergia > Dalbergia cultrata. The sequence goes on from CM062347.1 coordinate 55,327,109, forward strand.
GTATACTTGGGGGAAGTGGGATAATAATTACGGGATTGGCTTTAATAATTGATTAGTGCTTGAGAGTTGAGACAATTATTCTAAATATAACAAGTGAGATCAGAGGGTATAATGAGTGGGGGATCAGTTGGTTGAAGTTAAGCGTTGGTTGGGTCAATAGTACTGAAATAAAATATTTATCCTCCCATGTGAAACATACATGATTGTCAAAAGTATGCCAGCTTGAGCTGTATTTGTATGCATGAATCTAATTACTTGGCTTTGTGGCAGCTTAACTTACGCACAGCGGATTAATTCATATCCCAAGCAAGATCAATCCATCAAGAATGAATTTTTTTTTTTTCGTCCTCTGTACATGAATAAAATGTAGCTAAGGGGACTGCGGATTACGCTGATATATATTCCTTATAGTAAAATTGTTCGGTATGTACAAGCGATATATTAATAAATCCAATAGATAACAACTTTTTGGTGTAGGCAAGGGTCAAATTTATTATTGCTCAACCAACAAACTGACATTATGAGTGCGTATCTTTGGCATTATTTTAGCTCAAAAGTACATTTTTCACTTAAAAAATCACTTTTCATATATTTTAATAATCTTTGAAACAATCAGAAACTTAAAAAAAATAATTTTTTAACTTTTTTATATAAGCTATAAATAGTAGTTTCTAAAAAAAGTTAATTTTTAATTTTTTTTTCAATTATATTTAATATTTAAGTTTCATAACCACTTTTTTAAAATATGAAAGTAACACATCCTATATCCACTAGTGCACTCAAAATATATAGATATTAGTACAATTTAAATCATGAGACCTAGCACAGTTGGTAGTTAGTTGGGTTCCTTAAACATCTAGTCAGGGATTTGATTCGTGTCAATGTGTATGGAGAAGGTTTCATAACTAGAGACAAGACCCACATATGTGAATTCTATTCTTCAAGAGGATGAATCATTGATTTCGATGATGAATACCCTTACTTTATATATATATATATATATATATATCATTGATTTCGACGGTGAATACCATTACTTCATAAATATATATATATATATATTAGTACAATTTATAAGCATCGTTCCTCTCCAAAAAGCTTCTCAGGATCCAACCGAAGATCATAGTACTTTGTAAAGGAAACTCTTCCCTGTTGCAGTTGGGTACGTCCATAATCCGAAGAGAGTGAACGCATCTGGATTCTGGCAATCTTTATTGAAAAACCCTTGATTCAATTACACCTATTCCGATTCGTTACTTTTTATCAATAAAGCTAGAAATTTAAAGACAAAATATCGATATCAGCTCATACTTTGGAATTAAAAAATGTTATTCCATCCGGATGTTTAAATAAGACACCTATTTTATTACTATTGGTATTGGATATGGTGGTAGTTTTTATTATTTTTGTTTATTCATTATATTCAATAATAATAAAATAAATGTCTCACTTAAATACTCAATTTTTGGTATTAGAATAACATAGCTATTTTAAGTGATCTTGCTGTGATTGAAGTATGAACTTCATTTTCTTGACATCCAAAAGAAGAGCTTGCAATTAACTTTGAAAAACAAAAAAAAAAATAGCGGGCGTAACTTTTGCATTTGGTGTCAGCGTGCAGTATAAACGACATCTTTTGGTTTGGGCATATCATTAAACATGACCAATCATTGTAGTTTGGCCTAAGGCTGAATGTAGAGCACAACGAGCCGGATAACCGCCATAACTCCGCGCACATGGGCTTACGGGATAAGTACTTGCATGGTCACGATAACTCATTTTGATTTTTTTATATAATTTTTAAATGTTATGAAATGCATATAAGGATTGTGAATGTTCTTCAAGTACGCATTAACTAGATATGCTCTAAAAACATATAAAAAATTTTTTGTCTAAGAGAGTATTCTTGAGTATTTTTACTTTTCAGAACAAGGGAAGATTAAGTTTTATGTTATTCTATTATTATTGGATATGTCAAATATTTTGATAAAAATGTTGCGAAAATAAGAAAAAAAATCCACAAAATTAAGATGTCGAGCGACAAGAATCATAACATGAAATTTTCTTCTTACTTTAAAATTATGTAAGAATTTCTCCACTTTATGTTATGACTTGTTAGTATAGCAAAAATCTAGCAATAAGAAATTAAAAGTGGTAAAGAAATTTCAAAAAGAAAAAATAAAAGAGATAAAGCCATAAAGGGAGAGATAAAACTGGCATGAAGCTCACGCAAGCAAACAATTTTACTTTGTCTTGCCGGGATTGTTGGCAGGTGCCAGGATTGATGGAAGATAATAAATTATTTAAGTTCTACTATTTGAATATTTTAAAAGAAGAATAATAGAATATTAGATAAAATTCATTTTATTCAACTCCATTTAACAATACTCTTTATTCTCTCCTTCTTAAATTCAGAGGTGGAATGAAATAGAATAAAATGAACAACGTGAAAAGAAAAAAAAAACTCACAAATCTAACTATAAATAGATATTATATTTTTAGAAGTTCATGTAGAATTTTCTCTTAATTGCATTATTGATATCAAGCAATCAAATAAGACAGTTATTTAATCTTATTCCATTCCACTTTATATACCAGTCATTCCATTTTAATTGAACTTTTTTTGTTGTTGATAATGGAGCCAAAAGTCCAAAACAAAACTCACCGGCCCGGATACCGGTAAGTTCATCTCAATTAAGTGTCAGGCATATCTCTTATCGAGTTCTTATGATACTTACAGTTACCCACTAACTAATGTTGTCAAACTAAACCACCCTATGGAGAAGTAGTCGCATTTTCCATGAATAATGTTTGTTATATAACTAAATTGCATAGTAAATATACGTTATATACCTTATTGTCATTGAATGTAACGTGTGATGTCCACTCATTTATCAAATTTAATAGTAATAAAATGTATAGTGTGCATTTATTATACAATTTAATTATACACCTAATATCACTCTTTTTCATTTCATTCAACTCACACAAACTATCCAAATATAGTGCAAAGTGGCCGATATTCTCAATTGTAGTCAGATTTCTGGATTATTTCCATATCTTAAAAACTGAAATTCCATAAAAGAAGGGAAGCACAGGAGTAATTAATATGCATTACTGGTATATAGGTATTAAGCAAGCAATAAAGACAAAGATACAGAGGAGCTAAATGATTTAAGGCAAGGGAGACATGCCTATGTCTAAAGTCCAAACCCACATGGCACACAGACAGTGTTCAGACTTGAGCCAGCTAAGGATTATGACCACATCATTATTGACTTGTCTCCTCCCACACTCATTCACTCCTCCTCTGTCCTAGAGAGAACACAACACAACACTCATTTGTTTTCATCAGTAAGGTCTCTCTCCAAAGTAGTTCCCAGGAGGATCATAGTTACAAGTCATGAACACACCCTTACCACCAGTACAAGTAACTCTAGCACACCCAACTTTCCTCGTGGTGCTCCAAACAACCTGCGTGTAATGGCCACACATCTGTCCATTAGCACAAGAGTTGTGCCAATAGTTGTACCATTGTCGCTCCTCGACCCACGCGCTCACAGCTTGGGCGGGGCTCCACCCAGTGCCACTGCCCCAGAATATGTTCTCACCGTACGGCCCATTGGAGTGCTCCAGGGCACAGTCGTTGCGCCTTTGGTTGGCGTACCACTGAGCGTAGCGCGCCAGCTTGGCGTCCCACACGAGTGGCCGAAGCCTCACCAAGGAGCGTGCGGCATTCTGGGGGATCAGGAATTGGCTTGCTAGGCTTCTTCGTGGCTTTTGGGTTAGTTGTTGCTGTTCTTGGCCTGGAAAAGTGGCTTCTGTGGTTGAGACCAAGAGAAGGAACAGGGTGATGGTGATGGTTATGGTTATTGCGGTGGTTAAACACCTGAGGGAATGCCTGGGATGACTCATTGGGATGGGTGTGGGACTAGAGATTTGAGGAGGGGAGTATGGTGCTTTACTACTTGGAGGATGGCATGTGTATTTATAAGAAGTTTATTCTATTTTTTTATTTCAACCACGTATTTGTATGTAGTAAGTTACACATCTTAATCGACCTTTAATGGTAATTCAGATAATGTTTATTTGGTGGGCTCTCTTAATTTCGAGGATGAAATATTTATAATTACTCTTCCTTTAAATAAGTGTACTTCCCAAGGCTTGAAGTTATGTCTTTATCATTATGATTGATCAAATTGCTTATTAGTCATCCAACTCCAGTAATGTTAAGTCGAAACATTGCATTAAATAGTGACCATTGTAATAAGTGAATACTTAACCGTTTATATGTAAAAAACACACTTTCTTTTTTTTTTAACATTAATAATTAAACTAACATCTTCAACAGAAACTACAAATTTTACAAGGGTCGTTACCGGTTTAATGAAAATATATATGTATATTAAAAGATGCAATCCCGTAACTCAAGAGCCTAACTGCCGAAGGACTTGAGACGAGAGTGAGCTACAATGTCAACTCTTCTTGGGTGGCATCCACGTTCGATGATGATTGCCATGTTTCCTTTTACTATTCAATGAAATACATTTGAGTAAAGCGATTGACACTTTTGTCCTTATTTTCTTCCCCTAAATTTGCATTGGCCGGATATCATTCCACGTTTCCAGGACAAATAAGCAAAAAGATTCCCCCGTTTTAAGCACATGGACTTGAAAGACTTTTTATTAGAAACCATGTGCGAAACTTTTGCGTTTGATGTGATTGGATAATGTGTGAGAATTTTAACAATACAATCAAATTAAATCGAAAACTTTTTAACTTATAGTCTATTTATAATAATACTAATATTTAAAATTAAATACATAAAAAAATTTATATGCCATTTATAGCTAAAATTATATCTCACCTTGCCTACTTTTAATAGTTAAAGTAAACTTTTGATAGGAATTTAAATCTCCATGGAAAAGAGGAATGGGCACCTATGATAGGGATGAGATTGTGGATAAGAGATAATATTCTAAATGAAGATGGGATTGGGGAAAAGTTTCTAATTTCAAATATAAAGCTTTTAAAAATCATAAAGAAAGAAATTATCTATTTATCGATCTCACTATATCCTATTGAAGTTTTAGCAATTTAAGTATTTCAACTTATCAATTCCACAATTTACACTTCTTTGATAATAATGATAATTATTTAATAATTTCAAAAACTAATTAATTGCATTACTTTTTAATTAAAAATAATTGTGCACTTGATATAATACTCTAATAATTGGATGACATAAATTAAGATTATATATGAATTTTTTATGAATTATAACACATTAATTATAACATATATTTTAAAATTGATATTTTAATTTACTAAAGGATGTAGAATGAAAGAAGGTGTAATTGAAATCACATAAATCAAATATTTGAATTTACAAAAAAATATGTAAATGGTTAGGGATAACAAAAAGAACCAACTGAAGTGGGTACACATGGGGACTACTCACAATAGGGATAGATTATGTTTTCATGGGGATGACTGACAGGGCAGAGTCCTTGTTTGTTAAATGGGGCAAGGATGATAATTGCATACCTTTATTTTTTTCTGATGATCTTTATTGGATTTACATTATATATATTTTTATTTTTAATTTGGATTATGTTGTGTTAGTAGTATTTATTATTATATATATTTTTGTTTCAAATTTTAAAATATTTTAAAAATTTTCTCATTTTGAAATTCTTTTAATAAATTCGTGAATATTATAGAGATTTTAAATCTTTGTGGAAAATGGGGAATAGGAACATGTGACAGGGATGAGAATGAGAGGCAAAATTTTTAAATAGGGATGGGGTGTAGGATATGTCCCCTCTCTTATGCATACCCATCGTTATCTCCATAAATGACTCAGAATAGTAAATATTTCAACTTATTCTCTTTCATTATTCAATCATTTCAATTTTTGAAATGTATAAAATTTTCATAAAATAGGCTTTTTATTATTAGTTATGGGTCATCTATTGAGATTTTTTTCACCTTATAAACATGATATTTAAAATAAGATATAGGATAGAACAACGCATTTATATTTTGTCTATTTATTTAATTATCTAACTATTAACTTATTTATAAAATAAATTTATGTACTCAATTTTCTATAAGATATATTTAAATAAATTATTATTTATTTTTTATAATAGTCAACAAACTATTTTTTTATCACAATATACATTGCACGGGTCAAACAACTAGTAATTTCATATTTCAAAATTTTTAAAAATATTTTTAGGATTTAATTTAAATGTCTAAAAAAAATTCTAATATAAGAAAAACTTTGCTAAATAGCCCGATTTGGTAGGAAAAAGTGACCAATAAATTGGAGACCATTCATATATGTATTATGTTGGGAACTACTCATGTGGGGTGGAGGTTACAATCACACGGTCGATATGATTTGTAAACCAATTTTTCTTTTTAATATATTTTCACAACACTAATAATTTCTTATATAATAATATATGATTGAATAACTATATAAAAAATTTGCATACTGTCCTTGAAAATTTAATAACATAAGTAAGTTTCTAAAACATACACAAGTGATATAACAATATGTGATTGAATAACTATGTAAAAAAATTTTACATTGTCAATATATCAAAACTTCACTCAATCTTAAAACAAGTCATTTAAAAACTTTTTTTTTAGTTTTTTAATTCATACCTTTGTTAGCAAAACCTTAACAAATTATTTATAAATGCCTCTCTATTCATTCATTGAAATTATTAGATACAAAACCGTTAATATATCATAACTCAACAACTTAATTAAGATTCAGGGATAAATGATTTCATGACATGACATTAGGCGAGTATTTATTTGTGATTAATTTGATAAATAATCACTTTTTCGCCCAAATTTTTTTTTCATATCTCTAGACAATTGTTTAAAAAGCAATTGAAATTTTTTTAAAAAATTAGTATTCAACTTTTCCAGTTAATTTAGCTTCCATAATTACTTTTTTCAAAATCTGAGATAAACGCACCTTAGAACTTCTGTGATTAAGTAATTTAGAGTTTGATCTAACCCTCACTTCTGAATAAAAATAATTAAATTTTAGTATAAAGTAAGATAGGCTCATACTCTATCCATACTTAAGTCTAAAAGAGGAAAGATGGTTTTATGAGTGAAATCGGAGATGAGGTATGGTTTTGAATTGGGCCTCTTTCCCTTTAACCTCATATTTTATCTTTCAAGAGAAAAAAATTAAAAGAAGTGATTCAATATATGATTTCTTTTTAAAAAGCATAACTAAAGCGGAGGATTCTGGCGTGTGTTTGTGTCTACATTAATGCCTTAATCCTCGGAGTCCACCCGCAAGCCACAATCGCCGCCTGAGTTATCGGACAAAGAAGACCCCACTCCCTAATCATTGTAACTTCCGAATTAATGAATTCGATTCGATACTTGTGACAAGGAATAAACTATGATGATGAAATCAAATGTGTTTTTTTTCCTACATTAGAAATGTTACGATTTAGTGTTATACTATTGTATACTTAAACAATAAATGTCTCATATTAATTACTTAATTATATGGATTTAATTGAAATATACTGTTTAAAATTTTTTATACAATCATCTAATCATATAATGATACATAAGTAAATATAGTTACTTTCTATCCTTACTACTTAAAAAGTTATACAAAAAGATAAATTTGATTAAATAATGGTGTAAAACCCCTTTATATAATTAATATATTAAAATTAAACTCTAATTATATTTTGGATCTAAATACTAGGGCTTTTTGCTTAAAAAGGCGGGCAATGCTATTCAGTTTGAATAGCCTGAATAGCTGTGTTACGAATTTAGAAGAACAGTGTTGCCACCAATCAAATGAGTTATTGAACGAAAATCACGGTGGGAGAGAGAAAGTCAAAAGGAAAATTACCGCTCACTTACATAGTTACAGTATTCGTTTCAAAATTACGAAAATCATTTCATACTATATTGTAATTTCCTAAAAAGGCTTACGGGATTTCTTGGAAAAGATAAGAATTGGAGAAGGTTAATATCCATTGGCTCCTTTCCAGTCGGAGATCCTTACATACACACCATTGATGTGTGGTATACTTAAATATTTCTCTTTTTTTTTTTTTGGAAGTTTAAGATTCAAGCACATCCTTACAACACTTGAGAAAATAGGAGAATGGGATAACTCCATATATATCCCATTTACTATTTTTGTGTGCGTGGTATATGCAAAGCTATATGTAGGCTTTTTTAGTCAAATGCACGCGTATGCACATACCAAGAAGAAGTCGTTAGTCTCATTCAACGCCAAGATCAAGAACCTAACTAGTAACGGAAAAACAGACTGATGATGATGGTCATAGGAAGTTATTTTTTGCAGCAACTGATGATGTTTATTAGGCCGGAAATGAATTAACCGATGCTTGTCACATACCTGTTGTACCTCTGCAACCTCCTCTGTTGCAGCTTTACTAGTGTCGTCACCGAATTGATTATAAATACTTAACATATAAGCACCTCAACCGCTGACCATAGGAGAGGAATTTAACATTTTGCTAATTAACTCAAATATGAATATATCTACCATGAAAGTTGTTCCCATGATGCACGTGGCTGTTCTGGCATTCCCATTTGGTTCACATGCAGGGCCACTCCTCAACCTGGTGCAAGGAATTGCAGCTAAGGCACCCCAAGTCACATTCTCATTCTTCAGCACTAGCAAATCCAATGCTTTCATTTTCTCGGGGCAGAACAAAGATGGGTTTCACAACATAAAGCCTTATAACGTGCATGATGGTTTGCCAGAAGGTTATGTCCCTTCGGGGCACCCACTTGAGCCTATGAATCTCTTCATAAAGCACATGCCCCGGAATTATAGGGAAGCCATGGATGAGGTGGTGGGACAGACACGGATGAAGTTCACTTGCTTGGTTACTGATGCATTTCTTTGGTTTGGTGCTGATATGGCAGAGGAAATGCAGGTTAAATGGGTTCCTTTTTGGATAGCAGGGCCTCACTCTATCCTTGCCCATACTTTCACAGATCTTGTTAGGGAAAAGGTAGCCTCCAATGGTGGTAAGACAATTTCCTCAATGAGTAATGATTAAGAATTTTATTTATCAACATATCTTATGGACATCATCTTGTATATATATCCCATGAATTGGGTGGAAAAAATAAATTAAATAAAAAAAATTGAAAGAAAATTTATTAGTATTGGAAACCATAGATGTCATATGATGTTCAAGGTCATTTACGTGTGGGATAATGATATTGAAATAGCATAATCCTTTTATTTTTTATCCTTCCTGTTTCTATATTTTTACTCTGAATGTGCCCAAGATTATTATAACTTTAAAAGCAACATAATAAATTACTTCAACGAAATGCTTGAATTGATTCATTTCTTTCTTTAGATCACTACATGCCTCGAAAAATAGCTCCTGATGAATGCTCGGAAAAAAGTAAATTCTACAATATGTATGAACTTCTTCATTGTAGGTTGTACCTAAATAGCATCATATCGATCAATAAGAATTTGATTTTTCTTGTTCGCAGGCGACCATGATCAAAGCATAGATTTCTTTCCTGGTTTTTCCTCGGTAAAGGTTTCTGACTTGCCTGAAGGACTAGTCGGCGATATAGAGCAACCTTTTCCAATTATGTTACACAAAATGACACAAGTGTTGCCAAGGGCAACCGCAGTTGCCATTAACTCCTTTGATGAATTGAACCCTCTTATTATGAATGGGCTTGAAACAAAGTTCCAAAAGGTATTGAACGTTGGTCCTTTCAATTTGACAACGCCACAACCTACTATTCCAGATGAGCAAGAGTGCCTAAAATGGTTGGACAAGCATAAGAATGCCTCAGTAGTATACATTAGCTTTGGAAGTGTGATATTACCCCCACCCCATGAGTTAACTGCCCTTGCAGAGGCCATAGAGGAATGTGGCTTTCCATTTATTTGGGCATTTAGGGGCAATCCTGAGAAGCAATTGCCAAATGGATTCTTGGAAAGGACAAAAACAAAAGGGAAGGTTGTTGCATCGTGGGCCCCCCAAATGCAAATCCTTAAGCATCCAGCTATAGGGGTGTGTGTACAACATTCTGGGTGGAACTCAATTTTGGAATGCATAGTTGGTGCTGTGCCAATGATTTGTAGGCCATTCTTTGGAGACCAGAAATTTAACACATGGATGCTAGGAAGTGTCTGGGGGATTGGTGAGCCGGTTAATGATAGGGTTTTCACTAAAGAAGCTACCATGATAGCTTTGAAATCAACCATGTCAAGTGAAAAAGGGGCGATGATGCGGCAGAAGATAGTAGATCTCAAGAAAACCGTAATGGAAGCAGTTGAACCTAATGGTAGCTCTACAAGGAATTTCAATGCTTTGATACAGCTTGTCACGAGTTGAAATATAAGAACAATATCTGTAACTTTGGGATGAACCATTGCTTGTACATCACACACCTATAGAGTAAGATTTAGGATCTCAAACAACCCATTATTTAGAAGTGCAACAAAATTTAGATGGTTCTGATTGTAATGCTGAAGTTTATATATATATAAATATCTTTGTTCCATTTTCAGTAAACAAGTTGGATATCTCTTTGTATCAAGATTTTTCATTTTTTTTATTTAAAGAGTGCATACAAAAACTCATTTCAATTGTGTGATTATTTTTCTTTCATCCTCGAGTTAGATAATTTTCCCCCCATATATCCCTTAAATTGAGTGGTGTGGCTTCTTAATCAGGGAGTGCTTATACTATGATTTTTTACAAAGGTTTTCGAATTCATAGAAAGCAAATGCAGACAAATTCCCGAATTACAGGATTGGAAAACAAGAACTCAATTGCATCCAAAAGATCGAATTGGATGACCTACTAACTATCTAGGCCCATATAATAGTAGGAGATCAGAAGTGACACTAGGTGTCTTCCCATTTTTGTTTGGTTAGATTTGTCTTCCTTAGAGATTCAGGTAAGTATCCCTAAATACTTTGGGTTACTAGGCCCATAACAGTAGAAGAAGTTATTATGTAGGATTGTTCGCCTCTTTTCTCTGCCGTGGTTGCTATTGATGTCAAACCTTAGTCCCACCTTAGCTTGTCTTTTTCGCTCAAGGGGAGAACTTTTCTTTGTCTCTTTTCATCTCAATCTCTCTCGTTACACGAGGTTTCTTTGATTGCCCCTTTTTTTCTTTGGGGGGTGCGGGGACAGAAGAGAGAGAAGAGGGGGAGGGGGGGGGGGGGGTTCAAAGGGAGTCTTTTGAGCTTGATGACTTTAAATGGCGGGAAACTTTTCCTTCCATAGAGCTAGCTATTGTTAGTGTTGGTTTATGAATCTTAAAATGATGACACAAACTTCGTATGATTTTATTTTTTCTTAATATATTTAAATTAATTATATTTTAAAGAACTTTCTAATGTATGTGTTAAGTGTTTTAGCTACTTTTTTTTTTTTAAAGATTGATTTTATGTTAATGGTTTTGTTTTTTAGCAGACCAATACATCAAGCTGGGTACATTAGTGTGTAGAAAATTTTAAAGAACACTTAATTTAACTCTTATTTTTAAATATTCTGATACTATTATATAGGTCTTCAAAGAAAACTCAATGAGGCAGCACACTACCTAGCAATGCACTTTAGTGTGTGTTTATCCTCAAGTTGTTCAGTGTGTTGGAAGATCCTATATCTAATTATTGTAATAAGCTGTTGTGCCTAACTATCTAGCATATGGCACTATCAATTATTTTTCTTCAACTTTCTGTAAACATAGATGAGTTAGACCCTATCCATAACTCCATGCTATGAAAAAAAAAAAAAGACTGTTTGTAGTAAACTTAATTAGACCCTTTAAACAAAGGGAAATGTTAAATGGTGTGAAAGATGTACGAAGTATTTGGCCGTTGACTTGCATAAGGGTCAGAATTTTATTTTATTTTTTGGGTGCAACATATTGGTCAGATTGATGCTATATAATAGAAGGAAGTGTCTTGGAGTTAATTATAACCATGTCACCGTCAAAAAAAAAAAAACCCATCTCATATTTTTTTGCACATGATCTTTTCATACTGGAGGGCTTTAAATAAAAGTGTAGTTGGGGTTCTGCCATTGCCATTTTTAGTGTTCCAATATTCATGTTTTTTAGTCAACAAGGCATAACAGCAATGCTGTTGTTGGGTCTCTAGTTGAATTCCAATTTTATTGCAACATGAGGTCCCAACTTTATTATCACTTTTGGTCCCATATATTTTGTAAATTAAAAAAAAATATATTAACCTATTTATCAAATATTTTATTACAAATATGCAATTTCATTTTTAGATTAGACAAAAAATGTTAAGTTTTATTTTTTAATATTTTTTGTTATTCATTTTTTAAAATTGAATTCGAAATAAAAAATTTTAAATTGAAAGTTAATATATTAAAAAATTAAATTATTTTTTAAAGTGCTATATAATTAAAATATTACATAAGTAAAACATACATATTTGAAGATTGTGAATTTTTATTATTTGGATTTTGAGGGCTATTGAAATTTTGTAAGTAATTGAGAAAATAATTTAAATTAAACTTATTTGGGTCCATTTTAACAAAAAAATTGAGTAGAATTTGTGTAATTAAAGGAGTAGAATGAAATTGGAAAGGAGAAAAATGAAATATGAAGAAAATTAAGAGAAGATTGGTATTTAGAGTAGAATATAAATAAAATAATTATTTACAAAATTTATACTGTTGCCCAACATTCTTCTAACATTAATATTATCCCAATATCTACATATTAAATATCATTTTCCTATCATTCAGCTTCAAAAGGGTCGTTCCTTAGTCAAGAGACTGATTCCTTGGCTTCACTACTATCCAACGCACATCTTCGAGAAGGGACCGTCCCATCACTCTTTTCTATGCAACAAGAGATGGTACATAGCTTGCATTGGAGTTGCTCTAGATTCCAGTTATTCTTTGAAGAAAGAAAAACTACTTGCAATTGAATAGGGAATCTATTGAAAAAAATATATTAATTGGTTAGAGAAAAAGAGAAAGGAATTGAATATTATGCATTAATAGAAATTTCAATTGGTCAAAACTATGAGTTTGATTTTGATATACTGAGAGTGTAAAAAAATTTTACACTATCATCCAATCAAATATTTCTTTTCATAATGCGAGTTAAAAGTAATCATATTTATTGACATATTATTACATAATTAGATAAATGTGTAAAACTTTTTTACATTGTCAGTGCATTTCAATTGAATCCAAATTATATTTTGATACATTTTCTTAAGAAAACAAAGCTAGAAAAATGATTATATCTTTAAAAAGCAAACTATTAAATTTAGAACTTTTTTTAATGGCAATAAGTTGATATTTTTATTGAATTTTAACTAAGTAGATAATTCTTAACATTTTAACCTCTTCAATAAACACCGCAAATATATATAACTTGATCAAATTTAATCATCACTCCATTTGCGTGTTTTACATGGGTCTTAAAGATTAGTTTAGAGAAATAGTTGTAATAGTAATACGTATTGTGAATTTGTGATAGTGGAAAATCAAATATTCCTGAACATGACTTTCATTGGCTTTATTAGCACTTTGTGAAGTTTTAAGCTACAGTGTGTTAAGATTTCCTACTGGTAGTTATACTAAATAGTTAATGCCAAAGAACATTTCATCAGGCTGAAAATGGCTTTTCTCAGTTACAATTAAATTACAATACAACTACACTGTAGCATAGGCAAACTATCCATTTTGACGCTGATGTTGGTCAATTGTAGCTTGCAAGCTTTAATTTCTTCAATTGACTGTAGAGGAATTGAAAATTTAATTATAAAGATTGCATATTTTGAGAAGTTCTCATACTTTTTTATGCGTAATGTTATTTTGCTGTCAACAAAATGTGAATTGATGATTTAGTTTGCATGTTAGTGTATTTGTCTTCAACTCTTATTGGACCAAGTATAATTACATGTTGAAATATTACCGCTGTTAGTAAAACGTGGTTAAGATAGAATGATGATGTATCCTCTTAGTAACTAACCTAATAATTCTTCAAATTTAAAATTTTACTCATAATAACACAAGTCATAACTTATACAATATTCAAGTAATATTTAGTACATGTGAATAAAATTTAAAATTAGGAGGATTTTAAATGCACCAATATACATAAATTCATCATAAAAATAGAAATGTTTAAACTTAGCTGATAAATATAATTTATATAAAAAATAATAATGTGTAGGTCCCCCTAAAAAAAGACGTGTGTAAAACAAAAAATAAATATAGAAAAGGTTTGATTTTAAGAGAAATAAACAATTCAATTATTTGAAAAAAAAACTCGAATAACACAAACAAATGCATTACATTTAAATAATCATTATTATAAATTAAATAGTATGACATAAAATTAAATAATAAAATAAACTAAATAAAGCAGGTTATATATAAATTAATTTATAAATTTAAGAATAAATAAATTGCATGAGAATTGAGATAATATAAGATTCTCAATATAAATAAGGAAAAATCTCAATAAAATTTCTCAAAGTATAAAGTTTTCAAATCTAAAATGTTACTCACTCCTTTCAGAATATTTATCCACTTTTAAATAACTTTATATATCAAAATATCTATTAATTTCGTATTTCAATAAAGCATTGTTTTTTTTTCAATACTATCCTTAATTAATTTATGTTTTATTTAATATTAGTCTTAAATATTGTGCTATATTAATTAATATGTAGGGATATATTAGTTCATTCACTATATTTGCCCTCTTTTTGAATATCTGTCAATTTTCATACAACTTTATATTTCAAAATATCTGTCAATTTTATATTTTAATAAAATATTAATTTTATTCTTTCAATACTACCTCTAATTAATTCTATATTTTCAAAGTATTTCATCTAATATTAGTCTTGAACATTACGCCGTATTAACTAATACTTGGAGATATATTGGTCACTTTATTATATTTTACTCCATTATCTATATAATTCATTATCGTTCTTAATATCTGTATTTAATCAAAACTCACATATATTTTGAAAAAGAAGAAGCATTTTACTCAATTATCAATATCATTTATTATCTTTTTTAATATTTATATTTATCTTAAATTTACAAATATTTTGAAAGGAAAATAGGAATTTCTAAACAGATCCAAAAACATAATTTTTATTTAATTTTATTTAATTTTTTTTCAATATTTTCTCTTAGTGTGTCCTTGTCATCATGGTACATTTAATGCATAAAAGTGCTATCTTGAAAAGGTCATGACAGAATCATAATTTTGTCCACAATGTCATAGTACTTTTATGCATATGAAGGTATAAAATTCGAATTAA
The DNA here is from genome assembly GCA_031216105.1 of Dalbergia cultrata. NCBI lineage: Eukaryota > Viridiplantae > Streptophyta > Magnoliopsida > Fabales > Fabaceae > Dalbergia > Dalbergia cultrata. The sequence continues at coordinate 55,342,467 of CM062347.1, forward strand.
TAATTAATAGTCCAAATTCATGTATAATATTTTTACTCTTGATAATTTTTTATTAGTTTTTACTCTTGATATTAGTCCCTTACAAAAATTACCATAAATATTGATAACTCAAATTAATATATCACTATCTAAACAATTAAAACGAGCAACTATACAAAATAAAGAAATAATAAATAAAATAACTCGCAATTACATAATGAGCAACATTAATATAATGAAATGATAAATAAAGTGAACTACAATAATAAATAACAATGAGTGACCATAAAATAACTTGTAATAAATAATAAGTAACGTAAATATAAGGGAAGAACAAATAAAATAAGCTACAATAATAACTAATACCGAGCATATTAAATATAAATGAACAATAAATAATAAACAATATAATAATAAAATAGGTTTAATTTTGATACATTAATAGTGTAAAGGAGTTTTACACCATCATCCAATCAAATATCTCCTTTTGCATGATTTTTTAAGTAATGAAAGTGAAAAGCAATCATATTTGCTTATGTGTCATTACATGATTGGTAACTGTGTAAAACTTCTTTACACTGACAATGTATTTCAATTAAATCCTAATAAAATTATATAACTTTAAGTAATAAGCAATGTAAATAATATAGGCTAATAATAAAATGAAATTGTAATAATACATAACACCCAGCATTTCTAATATAAAATATAAAAACAATAAATAAAATATGAGTAACTTAAGACAAATAATTAGCCACGTAGGAAGAAAAAAAAAAAGTATTGGTTATTCGGCACACTAAGTTCAACACCCCTAATTAACAAGCGGAAAAGCCAATTGAAGACGATGGTTACGGGAAGCTTAAGCAGCACCGAATGATGGCTATTAAGTGAAAAAAGTTTTGCTATATGGTAGTACTGTAAAAAACGAGAATTGGAGAGAGAGAGGGGAGTGAAATGGGGCGGAAAATAACCAAATGAGAGAGTTCATTTCAGAGTTTGGAATTTAGTATTCGAACTTAATTAGGGGCAGTGCTTGTCACACACACACACACAGATATAATATATATGAGTAGTTACTTAGGTTGAAATAAAGAGCCCCTTTGTCATAACTAACCATGCTCTTTGCACCTTCATAACTAACCCTCTAATTTGTCAACATCTCTCGACTCAAAATCATGCAATTTTTTACACGTGTCCCTTCTTTGCAACCTCCTCTATTGCATCTTTACTAGCTCCCTGATCAAATTGATTATAAATACGTACCATAAACCCCACAACGGGTATAACCCTATAGGAGAATTAAGATCATCTTGCTTAATTATATTATACGAACTCAAATACTAATGTCCAACATGAACAAAGTTGTTCCGATGATGCACGTGGCCGTTTTGGCATTCCCATTTGGTTCACATGCAGGTCCACTCCTCAACCTCGTGAAAGGAATTGCAGCCAAGGCTGATCCCCAAGTCACATTCTCATTCTTCAACACTGGCAGATCCAATGCTTCCATTTTCTCAAGGCGTCAGAACAAGGATGAGGAGTTTCACAACATAAAGGCTTATAACGTGGATGATGGGTTGCCAGAGGGTTATGTGCCTTTAGGGAACCCACTTGAACCCATGAATCTCTTCATAAAGGCCATGCCCAAGAATTATAGGTGTGTCATGGATGAGGTGGTGGCACAGACAGGGATGAAGTTCACTTGCTTGGTCACTGACGCGTTTCTTTGGTTTGCTGCTGATATGGCAGAGGAAATGCATGTCAAGTGGGTTCCACTGTGGACGGCAGGGCCTCACTCTATTTTTGTCCATGTTTTCACGGATCTTGTCAGGGAAAGGGTAGGTTCCAATGCTGGTAAGAGAATTTCCTCAATGAATAATGATGTAAACTTATTGCATGATCAATATAACCACGTCTTGCTTTGCTGATTATGAAGTTGGTGGTTTTTATTTTCGAAAATGATTTTTGTACATGTCATTTGTGACATCATATTGAAAACCATATATTGGATGGGAAGGGGATAAAATATAACATTTTAAACTAATTTTATATTTGAAATTTATCCATGAAAATTTTAACCCCATTTTAACAATTAATTCAAATGTACCCTTAAAATTTAAAAGAAAAATTGTGAGTGTTTTTAACCATAAACATCGTATGATGTCCAATCATTTCAGAACCTAATGTTCAAATAATCCTTTTACCTTTTCGCCTTTTGGGTTTTGAATTTCTAGTCAATGTATGTAAGATTATCAGCAACATATCTATTAATATTTGACTTTTGCCATACACTACTTCAACAAAATGCTTGAATTGATTCATTTCCTTCTCTAGATCACTATTTTGTCCTCAATCCTTGTATAGAAGTTTGAATTTTACAATATGTATGAACTGCTTCATTGTAGGGTATAGCTAAATAACCTTAGATTAATGAGAATTTGATTTTTATTGTTTGCAGGCAATCAAGCCCAAAACATTGATTTCCTTCCTGGATTTTCTCCGGTAAAGGTTTCTGACTTGCCTGAGGGGATAGTGGACGATACAGAGCAGCTTTTTTCAAACATGTTGCACAAAATGGGACTAAGGCTGCCAAGGGCAACCGCAGTTGCCATTAACTCTTTTGTTGCACTGGACCCTCTAATTGTGAATGAGCTCGAGTCAAAGTTCCAAAGGCTGCTAAACGTTGGTCCATTCACATTGACAACACCACAACCTACTATTCCAGATGAGCAAGGGTGCCTAAAATGGTTGGACAAGCATGAGAATGCCTCAGTAGTATACATTAGCTTTGGAAGTGTGATATTACCCCCACCCCATGAGTTAACTGCCCTAGCAGTGGCCTTAGAGGAATGTGGCTTTCCATTTATTTGGGCATTTAGGGGCAATCCTGAGAAGCAATTGCCAAATGGGTTCTTGGAAAGGACAAAAACAAAAGGGAAAGTTGTTGTATCATGGGCTCCCCAAATGGAAATCCTTAAACATGGAGCTATTGGTGTGTGTATGACACATTCTGGGTGGAACTCAATTTCGGAATGCATAGTTGGTGGTGTGCCAATGATTTGTAGGCCATTCTTTGGGGACCAGAAATTGAACACACGGGTGTCTGAAAGTTTGTGGGGGATCGGTATGCCAATTGAGGATGGGGTTTTCACTAAAGAAGCTACCATGAGAGCTTTGAAATCAGCCATGTCAAGCGAGAAAGGGAAGATAATGCGGCATAAGATAGCAGAACTGAAGAAATCCACAATGGAAGCAGTTGAACCTAATGGTAACTCTACAAGGAATTTCAATACTTTGATACAGCTAGTCACAGGCTGAAATTTTAGAACATTAATTTGGAAGGTTTGGTATGTAGCTATCTTGTACTACTGTGTTCTCCATTGCTTGGGAATTTTTTTTCCCCCAGCAGTATAACCAATGCTTGTGTATTAGACTCCTACTGAGTAAGATTTAGGATTTGAAAAAGAAAAAATATTATCTGTACTCACTATGCATGGGACACCGTATTAACTCATATCTCATCCACCATTGAATTGGATGTGTATCCCACTTGAATAGGGTTCATACCTCATTCAATATATACCTCATCCAATGGTGGATGGAATGTGAGTCTGCATGATGTCCCATGTATAGTGAGTATAAATAACATAATTCTTTGAAAAACCCCTTATTTAAGTGTGAGGTTTAATTTGAGACGGTCCTGATTGTAATGCTAAAGTTGTACTTGACTTTAAATCAAGAGCTTTTTAAATTTACGACTCTCCTGCATCCATGGAAGAACTTAGTCTCTCGCATCGGAAGGTCACTCACTTTTTAGGCCCATAACAGCAGAAAATTTTCTAGCCGTGCCTTCTTTCTATTTTTGGTCGTGGGTTTTAGGCCCATAATAGTGAATAAATTAGTATGCTTATAATATGCTTGGCCCTTTAGTTTTCCACTGGTTTTTGCCCGGTGATTCATGCCCTCGGTTTCGACCAAATTAAAGGGCAAAAAATGATTTCGGTCGATCAACCAGGCATCAATCCCAGTGATCGTTTGAAAGAAAAAATACCAAGAAAAAAAAAGTGAAAGGAAATCCTATTAATTGAAATTCGAATTGGTTAAAATTCTATTTTCATACATTAATGCTGAAAAAATTGACTATACTTCAAAAAGTAAAATATTAAAGAGATAAAGAACTTTTTTAATGGCAATAAGTTGATATTATTATTGAGTGCTAAAAAAATTGACAATTCCTACCATTTTAACATATTCAATAATCATCTCTAAACACACCTTGACAAAATTTAAGTATCACTCCAAAAAATTAGTCTAGTGAATTTTTTTTTTTTTTTTTTTGTGGACGTGTTAGTGAAATAGTTGAATAGTAATAGTGTTCGTACTTATATGCAATAATTTTATAATTCGAAATACCATGTCAACAAAAGCAATACGTAAATATTTTATGTGAGATTTGAAAAATATCATTTTACTTATAAATTTTTTATTCACATTTCCTACAAAATTTATTTTATATTATCAAATGAAAATACGAATAAAATTATAATATAAATTAATTTTATTAAATGACTTTTGAAAAAGAGCGATAATAAAATACAATGTGTGAGTTTATTTTAGTATAATGTAATGTAACTTGTTTCCTTACATACAAGTGAAGAAGAGTTGCAGACATTTATCCCCAAAACTCGAGTAGAACTACACAATAAAAAAAAATGACCAAAATTTTATAGAAGTCGAAGTAATCCAAAATTCTAAACCTTTATTCTATTTACAGTGGTGCAAAGGTAAAATATTTCAACATTTAATTATATTTTTCCAATAAGAGTTGAAGACAAGACACTATAATATGCAAACTAAAGCAATTCACATTTTGTTGACAGAAAAAATAGCATTATGAAAAGAAGAAAAAAAAAAGTAAACGAAAAACTTCTCAAAATTAAATGCGTACTACTCTATAATTGAATTTTCAATTCTTCCACCGTCAGTTGAAGAAATTAAAGTTGGTAGGCTACAATTGACCAACAACAAAAGCCGCTCGTGATGGACACTTTATTATGGCATGTCTGTATTGTAACTAAGAAAAGCCATTTTCAGCTTGATGAAATATTCTGCAGGTATAAGTAGTAACTATGTACAAGTGGTAAATATTAACCTCACACGCTAGCTTGACATTTCTCGTGAAAGTGCTAATGAAAGTCATGTTCAGGTATCTTCTATTTTCTGTGGGAGTTCACATTAGGCAGTATTTTTTCTTCTTTTTCTTTTTCTTTTTTTTTTGGTTTTCTAGGTATCCACTCTTCCATAACTAATTATTTCAAATCGTAGAATTTCTGTAAGAGAATAAACCTCTTACCATAAAACCTTTTTTATAACAAACTGTCAAAAATTAAATATTTTACTAAATACTTGAAGAATCCATCAAATTATCAACTGCGTTAATATTATGGTTAGGTAATAGTTATTTTAAGATTTAACTTGGATCAAAAAAATGATTTTGAACACATAAAGCTAAGCTTTTATAGCTTTCAACTTTTCATTACTATCCATACAGCTCAGAAAAGCCAGCTTTTATTCTCTCTATACCAACCCTTAACTGGAACCGTTTGATGTTTTAGAAATTACCAATATAACACAGCAAAAGGTCACCAGAAGTTCTTCTTATGCATAAACATTTACGAGTGAACCTAGCACAAATCCGAGGAACATATATTAAATGCAATTTTTAATTTGTGCACATGGATTAAAGGCAACATTATGCATCACTTAAATTGTAGCAAATTAAATTCAGCTCATTTATAGTGATTAATTACATAGCTTTCCCAAATCCCTATAGTTTTGAGGTGAAATTTTGTGCGTTAGAATCTCAGTCAACGTGATGGATGTTTAAAGCTTCGGGAATATATATCAAGAACCTTCTAGAATTACTAGATGTTGAGAAGTACAAACTAGGAATTCTACATTACTCAAACATTGAATTTACATTATTACATTACATATATTAACGATGCTGTTTACAAGACCCGCTGTTGTTACTCATTCTTTCTCTTTTCCCCATCTTATGACAACGACAACAAATTAGGACAGACAGAAAGTTAAATCATAGAAGCAACTACAAACTGTAACCTAGTTCATAATCTTGGAACATCCCCTCTGGCAGAAGAACTGGAGTGGTTGACGAATCCCAAGAGTTTGAGGAAGCTGATTTGGTATCAGCAGAATCATTGGACCACCAAATCAAGTTGTCCTTTGAACCATTCATCTCTCTGAAACAGTCAAATTCAGCCACCTGATCCACCACCTGTGGAATGTAACCCATTGTTCTGTTGTTGAGAATGTCATCAAGTTCTGTTTGCAGCACAAAAACTTGCTGAATCCCCACATTAGCCTGGTCAACATTCTCTGCTCTTGGTGCAATGTTATTGCTTGAATGCACTGGAATGCTGTTCCCAGAGCCAACGAAGGAAACTGGACTATGATTCATAGGATTATTCTCCACAAGATCAACCTTTGGGGTTTTGATCTTTGTCCCATCTTGTTGATTATTCAGCACATCACCAGAAGCAGTTGCGGATTTGTAGAACTCATCATCTTTTAGTCCTTGCCCGACAAGAGGGGAAGGCAAAGCACCATTTTGCATCATGGGGTTGTTATTTGAGCCAGGATTAAAATCAGATTGCAGGCTCTGCTGGATCATCTTTTCTTGGAAAGGATGCAACTTGGGCCACAGCGCAGGGTTACTGTAGAAAGAGAAAGGGTTTTGGAGGCTTTGAAGTTGCATGTGAAGTTGAAGCCTCTCCATGGCCGAGCTGCTTAGGGCATTGGAACACGAGTTACTATCATCTATTCCATTCGCGTCCTTTGTGTTCAAGTTTGATTGTTTGCGCCTCCCAAGAAGTTTCTTCTTCAACCTTGTGTTCCAGTAGTTCTTGATGTCGTTATCAGTCCTTCCAGGTAGCTGTGCAGCAATAATGGACCACCTATATATATAGATGAAGTTGAAAAAAGGGTTCGGTTCCAAGGAATTAATATAGGGAAGAAAAAAAAGCACATGAAGAGATTCTGGTGACAAAGAAAAGGGACAAACAACAGTGTTGAAAAACTATGGTACAAAGCTCACAAATAGAGATGTTGAGGTTTTATTGGGAGGGAGAGAATGAAATAAGGACCTGCTTCCAATGCTAATGTAAAGGCTGCAGATGATGTTGTCTTCTTCTTCAGTAAACCCACCATGCTTGATATTAGGTCTCAAGTAATTTAGCCACCTAAGCCTGCAACTCTTTCCACATCTCTTGAGCCCTGCGAATTATTTGTTTCCATCAGATCAGATCAAGGTTTTGCATTAATCGATGATATTAAATTAATTAATAATAATAACAAATTAATCAACTTTCACTTCCCAAAGCCAAACTAAGTATATATAAAGCCTGATTATTCTTCTAGATGTCGACATACTCTACACAAGATATATATTATTATTGTAACAAATTAGTAAGTACCAATTTTCTGAGGAAGAGCAATCCAATTGCCTCCAGTTCCATTCTTTTCGATGTAGGCTTTTAGTGCAGTATCCTCTTCTGGGGACCAAGGTCCTTTCTTCACGTTGGCCTTGTCACAGCATGGAGCTCTACCCATCTTTTTTCTGTGCTAGCTGTTCTCTCTTCAAAGTTGTCCTTCTTGATTATCGTGTCTTGGTTTTGTTGAATGCAGAGAACAACAAGAGAAGGATGGGTTTTGTGAGATTTGTTGGGAAACTACGGCGAAGGAAGAGGATGATTTATAGGCAGAAAGAGTGGCTGATGTGATGCTTAAAAGGACAAAAAGTCTTACTACACCTCACCCCCTCCCCTTCCTCACTAGCTATATTCAAATCCATGGTTTTCTTCTGGGGCTTCACTCATCTCTCTCTCTCTCTCTCTCTCTCTCTCTCTCTTCCTTTTTGGATTAGTTCGCTCATCTTCGCTTGATTATGCATGCAACTGGACAAACGTAACATAAATTTTCTTCTTCTTTTTGATAAAAAAAATGCCACTGCTTGTTCACAGGTCCATTAATTTATTACTCGAACACGATGCTAGTAGCATTTGATCACAAGAAGTCTCTATCCTCTTAGTTTGTCGGCATTATCCTCGAAAATGTTCCGTTGTCAAGCCATTTCTAACTATTATATATATATATAGTTACCTGTATTGACAGAAAATGTACTGCTCTCTTCTCCTTCTCCTATTGGTAACTAATTGTTAAATTAATATACCCCTTGTGCGATTAATTAACTTAGGAATTCTCATGGTAAAAGTTATAACAATTGAAGTTGTACGAAGGAGACACCAACTGCTTTTGATTCAGTCAAATACATGACCGTATGAAAAGCAAACAAATTTACGAAGAAAGTATCAGTTTTGTGATTATTCCAGTATTTGCCTGCATGCAAAGAGTGAAAATAGTTCACACATGTATATGGGCAGCCCCTTTTAGATAGAGTCGTGTTTGGTGTACAATTAAATTATATAATAAATACACACCACACACGTTATCACTATTAGATTTGTTGAATAAGTGGGATGAATGTGGGTCACACATCATATCTAATAGCGATAAAGTTGTGGTGTACAATTTAATTGTATACCAAATATTATTCTTTTAGTTATTGTTACTTCCAGTATCATTAATGTTTATCTATGTTCACTAAAATATGCTTATTTTATTATTGATTTAAATTTTTAACAATAAAATATGTCTTACATTATATATAAATAAGTTGACTCATCAATCATCTCTTCTACTAATTGAGCATAATCACAAGTTCAATTTCTTACCTTTCTTTTTCATCAATGTGTATGTTAATCACATAAATATCTATAAAATCATTTGATCACCTTAAAAACAAAAACATGTCCGAATTATAAAATTAGAGCAATACTTTAAAAAGATATGTTAATTATATTACTTTTATAAATATTCAATGAAATTAAAAATATACTCTAATTGTAAATATGAATTAATTTTCTCTCAAACTAAATTTTGCTAATAAAAAAAAATAACATAAGCATGCAAATTCAATGTGCCATATTTTTCGTAAATCGTAAGCACCGGAGATTTAGGCATTGAGCCCCATACTGCATAAAAAAGTAGTTGCTATTATTATATGTATTGAATTAATTTATCAAAAAAAATTATTTAAATTAAAATATTAAATTATATTTTATAAAAGTTATCTTAATAATTAATATTCAGTTTTTTTACAAAAATAAATAAAATGAATAACAACAAAGGTGAAATAATAAATTGTGGTATACAATTATGTATCTTTTGTTACAGCATATAACATTTATATAATTTCAAAACTAGTAAACAAATAAATGCTACCATGGTTTACTACTATTGACTATTTATTTTGTTGTATTTGTTCTTTATTCATATTATTAAATTAAAAATTATGGTAGTTGAATAACTAAAATAAAGATAATTTGATACTTTGATAACAAAGAAGTCAAACAAACAAAAAACATACGATAACAAGTGATTGTCTAAAACAAAATCTAGTATCATATGCTTATTTAATATATTTTAAAATTATAAAAAAATTGGATGATAAAGTACTAGTATGTCTATCGTATATTTTGGTACAATAATTTATTTAAATTTAATTTTAATTTATTAATAGTGAAAAATTAAAGTTTTACTTTATCATCAAATCATTTATTTTCACATTAGCCAATTTACTTGACTTGTACACATACTATTTGAAAAGTCATTCAAATAGAAAAATTTAATTGGATAATAATGTAAAAAAATATATTCACTATTAGTATATAGATATTAAACACTTATTATTATTATTTATTCTTACTTATATTTTTCTAAAACATTTACTGGTATATTGTTTAGGTAACTGTTGTTTTAATAAAGTTTTGTAAAAAATAATTCAATATATAAATACAAATGATAATATTACATAGGTTAATATTAAATATTCATAATATTTAGTGACTTGCTTGTATAAAAATTAAAAATGAGATCAATATCAAATTATTTTAAAAAATTAAATTAATTTTCAACTAAACTAATAACAATAACTCTAAATATCATTATCAAAATAAATAAATAATTAATATTGATTACATATTCTTCTGATATGTTCTTTTGATTATAATAGAACAAGGGTGCGTATTTTAGTGAATCTAAATAAAAATTAATAATAGTAAAAATGATAATAGTCAAAATGGATTGACAATAGCCCCTCCCATAGATATGATATATTATATAATAATAACAACAATAAACTGTCACTTATGCATTTTGTTTGAGAAATGTTTTTTAACTATTTGTTAGACAGTTTATTTTTTCACATCCTTATTTAATATTTATACATCAAATAATAGGACTCTTTTGTTCGGGATGAATAATGACGCACTTTTATAACAAATTTGGGCATGCGATCCTGCAGAAGGTGTTCTAGCTTGCTGGCTTCTTGCTGTTTCCCCTTCTCATCAATATATTGGAACTTATTTTCCTTTATAAGGCACTCGTGAATTACAGATATTCTGCCACACCTGCCTTTCAAAATTAAATAATATTGCCACTAATTGGTTCATCATATCATGGGCATGTACGAACATACATTTTTTCTCTTGAAATGACATAGACATCATACAGCGGGTAATTAAGGCTCTCTGAATATTAAAGCTCTACACAAATAGTAATATTCCATTTGTAAGGTCTTAATACATTCATATAATGTTAAGAAGTTGAAATCTACGTTAGAAACCAATTAATGTCGGTTGACAAGTTGATGATGAAAGCTAGAAAAACTATATACTAATCAATCCCTTGAAAATGTATCCGTCCTTTGGTTGCTTTCACCACAAAATCATAACCAACTGATTCTTATTTGAAATCACATCAACGAAAACTGGCCCTATCTTGTCCGTCATGACTAGGTATATATCACTCGTATGAAAGTTCTTGGTCTTTGACTCGAGTGTATTTCTTCTCAACCGGCCTACGGAAACCAAAGTTTTAGCTTGAAACCTTGACATGACATAAGATAATTATATGTACAGGTACTTAAAACCTTCTAAGCACAACCATATCATTGGATGCCATCTCTACGAGTTAAATCTTGTATGGTGCGCATGACACATAGTTGTATATATTTTTAGTTTAAAATTTATTCTTTTCTTATTTTAATATAGAAAAATGTAATATAAATAATGTTACAAAAAAAAAATAACACGTAATCTTTTAAGTTTATAAGAAAATGAAACATAAAAACTTATATAAATAATATTTTAAATAATATATATTTTTTTAAATTTTTTTGTTGTATATATGTCATTTTTGCATCTTATAATTTTTTAATTTTGGTATATTATTTGAATCCATATCTTATCACAGCCCATGTCTGTGTCAATATGTGTTCTTTGAAACTACTCTTTGACAATAACTAAGGCGTTTTAATTGGGTTAGAGTCTTCATAATTAATAATTAGGTAGTTGGGAATTCTATAACACTACCCTTCTTCGAATTGAGAATTTTCTCAAAGAAAAGCCCTTTGATAATCCTTGGAGCTCGGGATTGGTTGTCCAATAATGCAGCTATGGGATTATAAAAGGAGAAAATGGAAAAAGTCAAACATTTTTTAAATTAATCTATTTACCTTAATTTCATTTCATTTTTTTTTTCTTTGGCTTGGAATTAGTTGGGTTATTATCAATATATAAACAAAACTCAATTTCTTTTTTTTTAAAAAAAAAATTATTCTTTGTTTGTTTGTTTTGTCTGTGTTTCTTTTTGACAAGTTGGGTAGGAGATGTTAAGGAGAACAGGAAACAGTTCCAAAACAAGAAAAGAAGTAAAAACCAAACAGAAAAGTCTTTGCAATTCAATATTTTTCAGAGTAAGCGCCACTCATTGACCTTGGTTTCCTAATTTAATACTTCATCTAGTGCCTTTTTTTAATCAAGAAGCAGGAAAATAAAGGCAGGGTACCGCACCCACACGGAAATATAACAAGGGGAAACCATCAAATTCAAAAAGCAATTAGCTCCCAAATTTTTAAACATCAATATCTTTATCGTTAAATACTCAGATCATTGGGACGAGAAAAACATGTTTCTGCTTGTCTTTCTCCTTAAGTAAGAATCTCTGCATTGATGGTCTATTATTTGTTTTCCCTTCAATGAAAATGTGAGTGAATGGGGAAAAGAACAGTGCATTTCATCATCAAGAAGAACGAATATTTAGTGTAAGAGCTGGTGGACACAGTTTTGACTAGAGGATAAACAAAAAGGTACGTGGCCATAAACCAAAAAGATTATGTTGATAATTATTGTGGTTGCGGGCTTTATATATGTCGAGGATCAATTCTTGTATATAATATTATTTGTTAGTATTGATTATGCCATTTTTTCCATTTAAAAAGATGTTTATTATTAATCTCAACAGTCATTCATTCTATGTACAATACCAATTATGTGCTTTTGGACAATCAGGCAAGATAATTACTCCCTCCGTTTTTTTTTTTTTTTTTTTTGTTTATCAAAACTATATTTTGAGGTCGTGGCATAGATGAAGAAATATAAAAAGTGCACAAACACACAAAAAAGTCTATGTTTACAAATTAATCTTTTTTAGGAAATTGTACAATGATTGTACATGAGAAATTCGTGTATGAGGAGATAATAGGTGCAAAGATAAAATTGGAAAAAGATAATTAATAATTCTTTAAAATTTTCAAATGACAGATAATTTTAAACACAATTTTTCCCCAAAAATTAAGTGCATGTCGTACTTGTCACGAGATTAGCAGATTTTTAACTCAACAAGCTCATAGTTCATTTGGTGCAAACTATGAACTTAATTATAGTATTCTTAATATATACGAAAACTTTCATCTTTAATTGGTTTGTTCCATATCAATTGGTTTTAATTTGCTTTTGGTACACATGGCTGGTTTTTATGTTGAAGGATAACTTTGATGTCTTGACACCTGGGATTCTCTGTGTTTAATTTACTCTCTTAACAAAACTAAGATAAGCATCGATCAAATAAAGTCGTTTACATATAAAAATAGCCAGGGATTTCGCAGAAAGATCACGCCCTTGTATATGTCGTCACTATGGTTGACAAAGATGCTGCTAGTAGACTTGGACGCCAATTTATCTATTTTATGCTAAAAGAGAGTACAGTACAGTATTAATTCTTCTTTAGTGTAACACTAATCGATCACTAATTGCAGGGGTCATCCAACGAATACGTGTTACTGAAGAAATTAATAAAAATGAAACTGATACTATCTTTGTCTCATGCACTTTTTGTAAAATAATAATGCCAATAGACACCATTAACAGATCCAGTACGCTACTGAGATCAAGTTATTGGTTTTTAACCCCATTTTCAAGATACCCCTACAAATGTCAAATGACAAACCCTTCTAGTTACTTGTTTCAATAATAATGGTAACAAACCAATATATTTCATACTCACATCCAAGCTTTTAAGCAATTAATAAACAAAATTATTGACTCTAAGCTAGAATTTGCAGAAATGCAATTTGCTATTAAATAAATTAAAGTAATAGAGATCATTTAGCTATTCAAGAGTTAATAATAATATGAGCTAATTTTACCATTTTTTTTTTCAAAGAAAAACTTACCGCTGTCTAGTATTTCCCTAGGCAATTATTATTTTTTCCCGTCTTTCAATTTCTGTTTTTTGGTTTCTTTTTAATTGTACAGGGTATTGTTGGTGATTCATCGTATAGGTTATAGACAAGTGTACGAAGTCAGCCTAGTTTGACTTAAATGCAAAAAGTCTACCCCGTGTGTTAGGTACGAGGGATGCAGCAGAAACAGAAACTTATAGAGGGCCAGGGGAGTAGATGTTGGTTGTGTCACTCAAATTGACCTTGTGGATTTTCTTCATATTGAGAGTTGGTGAGATGTGCGTGCTACAGCATCTGACTTGAACTTGATTATACAATCATTAGAGAAGCATTGATATCCTCAAGTAGAAACAAAATGTTATTCATAATCTAGATTGATAATTAAAGGATAGACACAAATTTTTATGGGGCCATTGAAATGTTGAATTTGTGATTTTGTCGTCCAACCAAGCTTTAATAGTGTTATATCAATTTGCTTTGCCAAAAATCATCTAAGATGTCTTCTTATTGTTTTTACTATGTAATGAACAAAAAGACTGCCCACGAGTTCCATTTTATACTTGAATACCACCAACATCCCTCGAAAATATGGTGGTTCTGTTATGGTAACAACTCTTTTGTCTTTTTTTCTCTTTTCTTCCGGTTAAGGCAACAACGCTTTATTTCTATACGAGTAATTCCACTTTGAGAAAACAGGATTGGTTTACTTGCTTAGCCATTGTAGATAGTGATTCCCTGACTAGTATTGATATTACAAATCAGTAATCACCCTCCCCAATAGTTCTTGTTTTCCCTTTAATGAAATTCACCAGTCCTAGTATTCTAATTCGTTCTCTGATATTCTCAAGCATATATTAGACGAGTGAGTGAACAAGCTCCAAAATGGGAGAGACCAAGACTTACACTCCACTGAATGAATAATAAGTAATAATACGCCTCAAAGGCACTTATTCTAGATTGGTAAGAAGTACAACTCACATATGTGAAAAGGGGCAAGTCCTTTAGATGTATATAAAATATACCTTTTATTTATACAGCTTCAAGTGCCAAAACACATTTTCTAAGCGTGCAGACTAATGTTATTGAGAAAATATATGTATATCATATCAATATCAATATAATAAATAAAGTCAAATAAAATTTTGATGACAAATTGAATTTGTTCCATCGGCAAATAGGAAGAATAATTCGCCATTATCCTCTCCATATGAAACAAAGGAGACATGATGTTGGTTAATTTATGTACACATCCTTCAGAAGGCATGGTTCCTCCTCAGGCGATAGTAAAACCACCACTATGCTACCATCAACCTGACCACGTCCAAAACTGCAAAAGCCCTGCAGAGGACCATTAAAAATCACTCATTAACATAAGAAAAATGTTTTTCTAGCAGCTACGCAAAACCACATGTTAACAAAATCACTCACACTGTGATATACTAATATTCCACATGTAGCTTTCTTAAGAGCACCAGGCTGCTTCTGAAAGGAAATCCATGCTATAGTGCAATTAACTGCACTAACTTAAATACCAATTCAAGGTAACAATACAAAAAGATCTGTTAGACTAAACCAAGGCATGATATTACGATACAAGCTTGGATAAGACTGAATACTAGGCACCTTTAAATCTTCCCTTCCTTTTTTTCACCTTATAAAGTTAAGCATGCTGGTGCCTTGAACTGGAAGAAACATGCTTCACCTTATTTCCCTTCTTTTACCGACACTAGGCTACATACAATGCAAGAAGGGTAATAAACTGTTTCAAGATCAATAGACTTATTTGACATTCATTGAAGCAGCCATACTCCTGAGCTTCTTCGAAATTTCTGAAAATGATGGCCTTTCTGCAGGATCAGCAGCCCAACAACTTTCCATTAGAGACTTCCACTCAGGATCACACCATGTTGGGATTTGTGGACGTAAAGTGTTGTTCACAATCCCTCCTGCAAAACAAATTAAGAAAATAGTGAATTTTTTATATATAGCCCCTATTTCTTGGAACCTGGATATTTGAAATGCATTTGAAGCCATCTGCCAACCCTACTGTCTATTAAAACAGGCAACTTTTGATCCATTCTCCTGTCTACCCATTACTTGCATCTTTAGCAAAGATAATCCAGTACAAGTTATACACAATCTGTTCCCATCTCAGTTCCGAAAAGCTAAGTTCCTGAGCTAAATTAGCATTACATAACTGTACAGCTAGCTCAAGCATTAGAGCCCAAAAATATAGTCAATAACATACTAAAATATCATAAATGGTACCAGAACTTCAAGTCATAACATGTACTCAGAACTCCATCAAAGATCAATTTAAATTCTCCAATCTCTGATTCTACATCTCAACAAGGCTTCAACAATATTAATAGATAGAAGTCACATACTAAGATTCTCTCATCTGGCCAGCTCTAACAACAAATATGAACAAGATAACACTATGTGAAAGACAGGCCCAGCTGATCCAGAACAACTGAAGTGCCGGGCAAGGTCTCCACATGTAACTGATGCAGGACAAATTTTGAGAAACCTGAATGTAGTTGCAGCATGGTGGAATGAGATCTTCCTTTCTGCTATTAAGTCACAACTCACCCTCTTGGAACCATTTAGGACAATTCATATCACGAGATTTTCCCCGCAGCATCTACGATTGGATGCTCAGGAAATGGCAAAGTAAACAAATGCATGAGTTATGAGATTAGTGTTAGTGTATCATGATGATAAACTCCATATAGAGGCAGACACAGAAGTCAAATCTGAGAAATTCCTAAAAGAGGGTGAGGAAGAGGAGAAAGAGAACAAGAACCACTAGTTAATTAGAAGAGACTGCCTTAAACAATTTCAACAAATCTATGTCAGTGTCATCTCTTGGTCGAATACACTTGAACCCAAATTTACTCTTTACAGCAGTTGACAAATTCCTACCAGGCATATATTTACAAAACTCGAATTCAAAAGTAGTCAAGGGGTGACTTCCTGAGCAAAAGATAACAGGAGAGAACCAAATACTCTTCCAAGCACATCTATGACAAGAATATAGACTGATAGAATCACTTTGCAGCCTAGAATGAAGAGCACATTATATAGCAAAACAAATTACTCTGTGCTTTATGTTTCTTATTTAGTTCTCACCTATTATTGAAGCACAATGCATATCAGCATAGGGTTCATTGCCCGTGAGTAACTCCCACATGACTATCCCAAATGAATAAACATCAATCTAGCAAAATCAAGCAAAGTTGCAAGAAAGATCATTAGAGAAGATGAAAGGGATATCAGCAATGTAAAGTCAAGCAGCTATACCAAGAATACCTTTTCTGACACCATATTGCTTTTCCCACTAAGAAGTTCAGGTGCCATCCATGGCAAAGTTCCCCGTACCCCTCCTGACACTAGAGTGTTCTGTTTTACCTTTGATAAACCTAAATCACCAATCTGGAAAATTACAAAAACTTGTTTCAGAGCCTGCTAGAGAGGTTGCTTATTAAAATATATATTTTAAATAGAATTAGAAGATGGAGAAGAATTTCAACAAGAAGTTTCCAAAATTTGCATCATGGAATTTGATCCTACTTCTTATGGGTACCTTGCAGACAGGGCGTTGTGGATCTCTCATATTGACCAACAGATTCTCACATTTCAAATCAAAATGCACAATGTTCTTTCCATGCAAATACTCCATCCCAAAAGCAGCATCCATAGCAATAATGAGCCTCTTCCGACGATCTATCGTTCTGTTAATTGCTCAGAATAAAAAGCAAAGTGGAAAAACAAGATTCAGATGGGGAGGAGGAGCCATTCCAGTGCTTGAAAACATCTTAAAACCCACTGAAATAAAGGCTTAACTAAGTGCATGCATCAAATTACCTGTCTTTCTTATGCAAGAACTGTTTCAATGATCCATTAACCATGAATTCTGTCACAGTTGCTAAAGAACCATCAGGGCCATCACGAACAATACCATAGAAGGAAACAACATTTGGATGATGCAATGAACTAAGCATCAATGCCTCTTTCCAGAAATCTGCAATCTGGAACAACCACCAAAATAAAATCACTATATCTGGGGCTCTAAGAAGTAATAATTAAATTTCTTTTTTGGGTAGATGGACAGGACCTAAACCCAACAGCCAAAATAATAATTATTTTATCATATACAAAACCATTTGTGTGAATTTATAATTGCCCTACTGTTCTTCCTCTCTGACCGGGCTATCAAATGAACCCCCCCTCTCGGTCGAAGCTTAGAGGCCAACATTTAAGCCTTACAATGGGCTCATGAAAAATATTACTCAACTAATTTTCATGTCAGTGATTCTGAGGAAGAGAATGAACATTCATGACACGCAGAAAAGATTAGGAAGACTTTATTCCCCAAGTTTGAATCAATAGTTACATAAAAGAAAGAAAAAACTAACAGATAAAACTATTACCAGTCTAGCTCTTTCAGATGGCCTTCCAGCAAAACAGCTGGCTTTTATTCTCTTAATGGCAACATCAGAACCTTTCCATTTCCCATGATAAACAGCCCCATAAGTTCCAGAACCTAGTTCGCGGATCTCCTCCAAATCATCATTTTTAATTGTCTGAAAAATGATCAGCCTACCATCAAATCCAAGGCAATGTGGGAAAAGCAAAGCCAAAATAGACCTCCATAGCAAAGCAACATGATAAGAACAAAATTGGATTTGGGTAAGATGGCACGAAAACCTGCAGCCCCCTAGCAATTGCTTCTTCCTCAGCCTTTGTCGGCTCAATTTTGGAAGTATCTATGTGGTCATTGTCAGAGTCCAATTCTAATTCACCATGAGCATTCTACAAGACAAGTAAATACAAACTATAATGATGTACCAAAAGAAAAAATAAATTAATATAATGCAACATAATCACAATCACAACCACAGCCTCTCTCAATAGAAGAAAACAAGATCACTTTTTCATATTGAAAGAAGAAATCAAAATCACTTTAACCTCACCACTGGTTCTGTTTCATTTGCTGTTTCTTCTTTGGTAGTTGAGTTGTGTTTCTGAGGATTGGCGTTCTCATCATCTGTAGCTTTCACCTCAGCAACTTCCAATGCAGCCCTTTTTACAGAAGCAATCAACTCAGGCAAGAAGCTGAATTGATCAGCCAAATGCTTAGAATCTTCTGGTGCAGAAGGGTCCTCATCAGCCAATTTCTCAACATTTTCACACATTGTTGCAGGTTTTGAGTTTGAATTATGAGACTCAACAGGAGTGGCAGCTTTGTATACATTCTCAGAAACTTTATTTTGCTCTGAAAAAGATATACTCTGCATCTTTGCAGGTGACTTTTCAACCTTGTCCTCAGTTTTTTCCTCTCTTCCATCTCCTTGTGAACTTCGAGATAGCAACCTCATTGCTTCGGTCATATTAGTATCATTTCTTAAAACCTGCTGGTTCTGAACAATATTGACAGGTGATTTTAGCAGCTGCACTGGTTCCAAATCAGAGTTTGCGTCCTGCGGGGGATGAATGGCATCTACCATAATTGGGTGTTGATTTTCATGACAAAGGCCCTTAGGGTTCAATTTCAGACCATGTGCATAAGGATGTTCTAGGATGTCTGGCCCATCATGACCTGACAATTTCTGTGAGGAATCAACCCAAGCATTTTGACTATCTGGTCCAATGAAAAATCCTGGACTGCCCTCTCCCCTGACTAATACAGCATTTATCATACCATTCACTTGCTGAGGTTGAGTAGTTGCCTCATAAGACGGTCCAATATGAACTGGAGGTGGAGCGTTTCTCCAAAAAGCGTGCCCAGATATATGTCCACGAGGCAAAGCATAGTGACTATCTACTCCATAAGGAGAAGGCAGGTTTCCATACCGTACACTGCGCTCTTCCAGAGAAGGAATGTGTAGATGCGGTATAGCAGGCACAGTTTGGTCAGGAAACAGTTCAGGTACCAATTCGGGTCCAGCTCTCTGATGAATATAATTGGAAGACGAAGTATGTCCATCAGTGACACTACCATGTCCAATGGAGAAATTTACAACAGGAACATCACCGCCATAATGATCATTCACTCTCCCACACCCACAGACATTTCCTCTCAATTCCTCATTAGGATGCACTGCAGGATGAAACTTTGCATCTGCATTCACCATGAAAGTATCCCTGTTTGAGGGGCACTC
Source organism: Dalbergia cultrata (assembly GCA_031216105.1). NCBI lineage: Eukaryota > Viridiplantae > Streptophyta > Magnoliopsida > Fabales > Fabaceae > Dalbergia > Dalbergia cultrata. Next base: position 55,362,273 of record CM062347.1, read on the forward strand.
TCCAGATGGATTACCAACTGGCAGAAGTCCATTACTGATAGTAGGATGCTCCACATGTGGTTGACCTCTCTGAAAACTCATACGGCAGTGCTCACATATACTGTTCCCATCAAGAACATGGCTGCCATGAAGAATATTGCCTGGAAAACCTGTCTTATCACCATGAGCTGCACCGGTCGGGACCCAGACCACATTTTCAGAATATTGTTGTTGGTTGTCATACACAGGATGGTGATTCACATGAAGCCTTGCATACTCTTCCGAAACTCTGTCGATGCTCTTATCCGGTATATCAGGAAATGGCACACGGTACCTTGTACCCGAAGGAGAAGTTGGATATTCCACCAACGATCTTGAGTCATGGTGGCAATGATGCCTAGGAGAGTAATAGGCAGGATTCCATGGAGCATCCATTTCATTATACCTCTGCCCCATAGGCTGTTGTTGTTGTTGCTGCTGCTGCTGCTGCAGCTGCAGCATTGCAAGATGATGCAAATTATGCTGTGACATAGATAGTTCCCCACTTCTCTGGCTAAGAAGCCCACTCTCCACACTAATTGGACTAAAGAACTGTTCAGCTACATGGATATCCTCTGCAGGGCTCATCAAAGCAAACTCCGATTGCTGCAACTTCCTAAAATCAGAAGCATCGTTCAAACTATTCAAGGCATCGACATACCTCTTCTCGGTGTCATCCCCATCAAGGAAGTGTGAGGAGCCACCATCCTGCTCGAATTGCGAAAACAAGAAAATCCTGAGCCTAGTGAATCCATCCCCAGACCCCAACTTGTCATACTCCTCCATCATGTTAACTACATCATCATCATTGACAACAGAGACAAGGGCATCAAGATCCTCATCTGGCTGCTGGTACTTCAAAACAGCAGCACCATCATAGAGCTCCCTCATCTTCCCCATCAACTCCTCATAGCTAACATCCCTAGGAACACTCACAATTCGTGTCTCTCCACCAACATAACGCAGCTTCCCATCTTGTGGGCGGGGCATTATGCTCCCAAGGAAGCTACACAAGAACTTCACGCGCCGGCTATCATCGGTCGAACCCGGTGCCGAACCGTTAGCCGGTGATCGAACCCCAGTGGGGCTATCCATAGAATAGTGCTGTTGTTGTTGCTGCTGCTGCTGCTGCTGCTGCTGTTGTTGTTGTCTTCTATGATCGATTAGATTCTCAGACTCGCTCAAGCATTGAAACCCTTTATTATTACACATGAGCACCGCTCACAGCTCACATCATAGAACTCACTCACCCCTCCAAGTATCACAGTTTTCCAAAAAGGGAGTAAAAAACCGCAAAAGCGTTTAAGATTCTGAATCACGTTGAAGGATAGGGGAAAAAAAAATCACATGTCCCGAGAAAAAGAATAACTGCGAGTCTAGAGGAAGATGTTAATTTATTAGAAAAAAGGGGATTTTTTTTTTTCTTAGAAGCAAACCCTCGTGTGCAGATCCAAATATAAGGGAGGGGGAATCTATCAGTTAGCCTATACCTGAAGGTGGCGAATTGGGCGGTGACCCAGATATCAAAATTCGAAATTTCGGACTGGGAACGTGAACCAATTGGATGATTTTGAAGGGTTTTCAGACTTCTAGTTAGAGCAGCGTTGTTTGGCTCTCTTCGCTCTTTCTCACACACAGAATTATTGTCTGTGTTTCTTTCTTTTTTTTGTTTTTTTTGGGGGATTGAGGGAGTGGCTTCTGCGAGCTGAGAGAGGAATAGGATGATGAGAGGGTCAAGGATCGAAGAGTTGGAAAGGAAGAAGAAGATGGTGATGATGGTGGTGAATGTGACGGTGATGGAGAAGGAGCGCCATAGGCATAGAGCCCCAAGAAGGGGGGGAAGGAGTGGGAGGGTGGGGGGTGTGGTTGTAGGATTTTCCAAGATGCGATGCCTGGTTGCCATGTACTGTCCCACGTGGCACTCTCTCGTAACGGTATTCCCTCAGTATATTATTTCTCACACCAGCATATGCCCTCTTCTCCTACGCTCTCCACTGCTACGTGAACCTCAGCACAGCACAGCTCAACCTTCACTTTTACCTTCCTTGTTTTTTGCTTCATTAGTTTTTCCCCCACAAAAAATTCGTGCGAGTTTGTTATTCGGAGTCATATAATGATGTTACTTCTCTTTTAATTAATGGATTATGAAGTTATTCACCGAGTTATTATTATTATTTATTCATTTAACTGTTTTATTGGTTTAAGCCTTGATTTGACACAAGTTACTCTGCAAAAAAAAAAATAATAATAATAATACCCGAATCCTTTGTATTTATTGAGTTGGTGAGACCATATTTATGAATTAAATTATTGGCCACCTTAACGTGTAAGCACGAATTTTGATGGACAAGATGAATGCAGAGAGCATAAGACAAAGTGACTCAAAAAGTATGTGTGTCTATGTCTGGTTCAACCAGTTTAGAGGCTGACAAGAATAGTAGTGGGAAATCATGACTGAAAGGTGAAAATTTACACTTTATAAGGAACCCATTATTACATTGAAATATGCCTTCCCAAATGTCCAGATCTGAGTAAATCAATACTTTGAACAAAAATGTTAATGATATCAAACAGGCTACATTTGTACATGATGCTGCCAGCTGCCTGTTCGCATTGAACGGATGATTGTTTATAGGAAAAGAACAAGAAAAGTTAAAGATGCGATGCCAATGAGCCTGTACATGAACTTCTTTAAGATGTACTCGAAAAAACAAGGTGAAAAACTTTTCTGAATTTTCACCTCAGCATTGAAGATTGTTTTTCCGTACTATGTTTGAAATCTTCAATGTCTAACCTACCACCAAAAAATGTAACCCTGAAAGAAAACCGGTATTCATCAACCTAGACATACAGTACACCATTTCTTTCACCAGGACAACATCTGGATCATGTAAAAATAGAAGCTTCCCAGCGCATATAATCGATGCAGTTTGAGTTCAAGCAGTTTGCAATGCTATGCCAAGGCTTGAGCCATGATGGAACGATTAGAGAGCTGCTGTTCATAAAGGCCACGGAAGATCTTATATTTCGCATCGTGGTACTTTTTAACCTTTGGATCATTAGATGGATGAATGACCTGCCAAAATTCAAGCACTTCATTAGCAATCCAGGCAGAACTGGGGGCGGCACAAATTTATTTCATTAGATGAAACAATAACAACAACAATTGAACTTTTTCTCCTAGGGTAAGGTTGGTTGTATCTTGCATGGATCAGACAAGTCATTTAAATCTAAATAATTTTTGATAGTTTCATTAAGTGGAACACCTAGTTTGATTTCATATGGTGATTTTCAGGGGTATTGAAATAATAGCTCAGGACTTGCCACTCATCTTTGCACCATTCGCGAGATGCAAAACATATGACTAAATGTAGCTTCTCACTGCACGGTAGCTCCTTTGGAAGACTAGCCAGTATAAGTAAAACAAATCATATATCTGTTTGTCTAAACTATTTAATAGACTAAGTATATGCTTTACAAAAGAAGCAAAATTGGTAACATTCTACGGGGAATTGGACCTGGATATATTGGATGAGGAGAGTCCCCAACAAACTATAATTTCTTGGTTTTCCTTTTTTTTTTTTTTTACCAGGAACACGAGAAGATATATTTTGAATTTGAACTGATATTATGTTGTTATGCTTATTTGACTATACGTTTTAACTCCTAATACTCCCAACTTTAGTATCGATTTGATATGATGATACAGAATTGAGAACTACTCGGAAAGTACAATCCCCACATGCAACTTTATATGAAATTGACCTAAATTTTTAATCGAAAAATAAAATTACTTCTGTGCTTATTAAATATTTCAGGAAAAAAAGAATGGCATCCCACCTGACCCGCTGCATTCAGGGCTTTCATGGCCTCACTAAGGCTATGATATTTCCTTGTAGCAACAGCACCCAGAATAGCAGCACCCAAGAGCACAGATTCACTCTCCCTTGGAAGAATTATAGGGCAACCTGGGAAAATTATAACCATGATTCATTATTTTCTATTAACAAATACAAAAACTAGATACAAAATAATGCTTCAATGACCATCTACGTCATTTCTTACTGTTAAAATCCCACGTTAGTTAAGGATATAGCCAAGATAACCCCGTCTTTATAACAGTTTGGGCAACCCTTCCCCCATGAGTGGCTTTTGGAATTGAGTTGAGCCCACTCAATTCTAAGATGATATCATAGCCTAATTTGTGGTTGTCATTAGGTTTCTTACCATTTGAGGGCAAAGGAATTTTAGACATTATTATTGATGATTTAGAGACAAATTAAAATAAGAATCTAGATCATGGAACAATTTCAACTTAAACTTTAGCAGAGGACCATAAGATCTTAACTACCTTTACTCATAATGACAAAATTTGAGAAATTAGCAGGTGGTGTTAAAAATCCAAATTAAAGAGGATAAACCAAACCAAACTTCAGTTTGGTGCTTTGCTATGATTTTGTTTTGCCAAATAAAATAGTGTATGGCTAGGCATAAAAATTGAAGAGTTAAACCAAAGCATGCCATGTACACATATATAACTCGTAACATTAGGTACAAACATTTCACATATATGTTAGGGACCAAGCCAATACAGAATTGGGTTTTATTGTAAATATTGAAATGAGGATTGGGTGAGGAAAAATGAGTGACTCTTGTGTAACTAATTGTGCTGAGGTGGCAGAGGGATAGAGAGAGAATGTGAGAAATTGGAGGGAAATTCTATTATGGATAGAGAGGAAAGCTTATAAAGGAGGGGTGGTATCACGAGAGAGGTTAATGGAGAAGGTTAGAATTGGGCTGGGAAAGTGTCAGAATCTCTCTAATACTCTAAGTCATTTTACATTTTCTGCTTGTTCATTATACACACTCATCTTCTATAGTGAATTTTTATAGCATTTTCTATCTATATCTATCTCCTATAGCTTGGTATCTATCAAATATCACACTCATTATCTTGTATTTCCACTGTTGAACTATTGCACTTTTTTGCTTCACACTGAAAAAATCCATGTAGAATATGTGACACAAGATATTAGAATCTCTGTGTGCATCCATATCATATGCTCCCCCAACCCCCAACTCAACCATACCAATAATATCAGCATGTTCCTGAATGAAGATAGGGTTCTTTGACAGGCCACCACAAGCAAGTAGTGTGTTGATCTGCAAGCAAAGGCAGCACAGTCATGATAACAAAAGCCATCAACAACCAAGAGTAACCCTGGCAACATAAGAACAATTATAAAGAAAAAGAATTTAACTACTTGTCAGGATACTGCTACTGTAATGACTGAGTACGTTTACAAAACTGTGCACCAAAACTGACCACATTGCCTCCACTATAATTTTAATGATACAGTATAGACATTGTTCTGCTGAGGATTTCTCTCCCCCTCTCCACAATAGGTTTTCTAGTGTAAGATATAGAAGCAGTTCTTAGGCCCCTGCTTTTGACAGCTTAAGAATTTCAATCACGTGATTCTTTGAAACTATAGTTACATCACAGTATATTGAACCTTGAGCTCCCCCTAAGCAGATAGGACATAAATCTTATTTATCTATAAAGGTTTCAGTATCAATCAAACCAGTGCATAGCATACCTTGGCAAAGCATGATGTGGTCCAATTCTATCAGTTCAAGCATAATAAACTGCTTTACAAGTCCCACAAATAGATATGCTTGTTAAACTTCATTAGTTCTTTTTTTATTTTTGGCTTTAATAACATCCCCACCTTAAAGGATGAGGGATGATTATGCAACACAACAGCTTCATAAGCAAGTTGTGCTTAAATGGATGAGTGTAAACATGGAGAGGATGTTAAAAACTAGTCAACCCAAAAGAACTGGTAATAATCTCAAATATGTGCGATGGCAGTGTGCATGCTTACTTTGTGGCCATGGGCATTGCAATGCTCTACAATGTGACGTGTGCCATACGCAATGCCTTGCACAGTTGCCAGGTATTGAAGAGCCAACTGCTTCTCACTTGTGTCAAGTGTCAAACCATGGATAACTCCTTTTGCCTTTGGGTCTGCAATGGGAGACCTGCACCATCAGATATAGCAGCCTCTTATTTGGAAACCATTATTATGGCACATAACAGAGGAAATTTGTTGTTGGTCATCAAATACCTGTTCCCATGGAAGTCAGGAAGAACGTGTAAATCAGCAGTCAAGGCAGCAACAAAGGATTTGTTCTGCTCAATCATCATTGTTTCCAAAAGCTTGTTCAGAAGCTCAAACACTGAAATCTCTGAAACATTAAAGCATAGAACAATTAGTTTTCTCACAGCATAATAAAAGGTGCTGAATCTGACTAGTTAGTTAATTAAACATTTAGTATAGTCCAAAGGAAGGAAAGAATCCTTACTTTGGGAAGCAGCTCGATTTGCAAGGAGTGGAGCAGCAGCATGGTTTTCAATTATATGATCCAATAATGCACCAGTAGCACTCTGTCCACCTTCAGTCAACCAATATTCTGGTACCATTGCTGAAAGTTCAGACGAAGAAAAAACAGATCACAACACAGATGGAGGAGAAGCAATGAGGAATATTTTAACTAACCTCAAATAAACATAAAGGATGAAGAAAATTAAACAGGGTATCCTTCACATGGTCCTGTCAAATATAACCTTCAAATTACAGTAACCTCCTACTTTACAAAGCATGAGTGATGTCAACGAGAATAGAGTCACAAAATATAGGAAGTCAATAGACAAAAATTCATCAGATCATCTCAAACGAACATCTGTCAGATCCAGGTTCCAACCAACACAGATTTTACTCATGAATTTTCAACTACAGCCAAGCATGCAACTTATAATTACCAAAAAGGGGAAAATCCCATTGAAACTGGAAGGAGAAAAAAAAAACTGCAATTTCCAACCATCTTGATAATAACAACTGTTAGACTGCATGCTTACAGCGGTAGCCACCTAGAGACTCCATGATTATTACAAAATGTTTATTACAAACAAGGTACAATGCCTTCCAGAATTTAGATTTAATTCATTAAATAGAAAATACAGTGTAGTTTACCTGACCAAAACGGCCCCCAGACACCAGGAATGAATAATTTGCTCCGGGATACAGCCATATGGCATGTGGAAGTTCCACAAACTAACACCATGCGGTTGCAAATTGCTTCCTCACCATTTTCTGCAGATAAACAAGTTCTTAGTTAAGAAATACTGCTGCTTTATCCAAATAACTTGCAATTACAAGCACAAGCTAATGTTGACAACCTTCAGCTTCTGTTGGAGGCACACTTTCAATTACCCCCACACCACCAGCATGAGCATCAATTAGTGAAGTCCCAACAGGGATTCCTGGTACCAGACCCAGTTCCTGAAAATTTCAACCAAAAGTTGTAAGAAGTAGCCACATCATACGAGTTTGTCACATCAAACTAAACCAATCTCCGCAGAAGGAGGAAGTTTGTACTACTACTCTTCCCACCAAGCAAGACCTTTGTACTTCATTAATGAACCTCAAGGAAGCACTAGTTCAAACTTCAAATTAATGTGAAATCTTCAGTAAAAAATTTCTTGCCTTTGCTGCAGTAGGAGTAAGGCCAGAACCCAAAGGATGCCCAGGGAAAGCAACACTTCTTCCTGTTATTATGATTCATTATCAAGTTAACCAGAGGAATGACAGAAATAGTAATGAATAGCACAAACGGCAGATGACTGAAAAGACTCTTCAATTGACCAAGAACAGTCGAAACTCAAAACTGTCACAAATTGAGCAAAAAAGTTACACAAATATGAACAGAAAAATAAATTTGCATTTGGTCCACATAGAGAGTCCCAAAGCTTATCACAAATCAAAATAAGTAGCCCTGTGTTAGTTGGATGAGGATACCTATCTTAGCATGATGCCCTTCAACAAGATCACCCAAACCAATTTCCTCCCAAAATTCATCATCCCACCCACAAGCTTCCATATCCCGGGAGTCTTTGTCATTGATATTCTGCATGTGTGCATGACCAAGATATGTCCATTTGCAAACTGTGGTACACAGACTGCGTGTATCATCTCCAGTTGCCCTAAAAAATTACCAGAAATTAATCAAAGTGTCACTTGACTTTAATGTCAAACTGATCTTGGACAAGAAGAATAAAGCAACATAAAGTACCTGTAAGACAACCAATCACTCAAGTCCATCCACCTGAAAACCATAGACCAAGATTCTTGCAAATTTTCTTTAACCCATAGAAGCTGAAAAGTTAGACTGCTTTAGTTAAAATTTGATAAAGACATAACTGAGTCCATGAAAGAGAGCATCATAGAGAGCAACATACTCGAAATTATAAATGTAGTAACAATACATTATATGAACCATCTGTACAGTGCAGAACCTAACCAGTTTCATAGTTTCAAATGGTAAACACTACGTAATGTAATTTTCCGATAGACAAGTTTATGTAACCACCACACTTGAAACTAAAAACAAACAAGGAGATCATGAAAACAAAAACCTTACGTAACAAAGACCCTTTGTCATTAAAGAATAATCTGTAAACATATAATCCCTACAACTGAGGGTGAGCCTTGACCCAACAGTAAGGTTGCTATCTTGTGACCTAGAGGACACTGGTTCAAATTCTGGAAACAGCCTCTCTAGTCTCCACAAAGTGGGGGTAAGGCTGCGTATATCTACCCTCCCAGACCCCACCTAGGGGGAACCTCATGCACTGGGCCGCCCTTTATATAATCCCTACAACTCCTATCTTTTACTCACATAAATGGTGTTATAAGCTTAATCTAAGAAGATGGAAAGGCCTGATCCAAGTTGCAGATATGATATTTAACATTTCCAGTGATCATTTCCATCTACAGCTATACACCCATTCCCATAGAGTATAAAATTACACTGCACTCAAAAACTATGTAGCAAAAAAGCATTTAAGGAAGAGACTGTTTGAATTAGAATTTAGTACAGCATACCATGTAAAATGACCAGTGGCTAAATAATGGGACTAGTTCAGAAGGTACCTTTGGTGGCTCCATTTCTGGTGAAACAGCTCCTCCACAGTACTGTAATACAGGTGAGTTATAGGAATTGATCCTTTCAGCTTGTTGTACAGCTCTATGATCCATCCATACTATCACATTTCTTCTTGAATCACCACTCCAAGAAACCGAAACAGGTGAGCTGTCAGCGTCTACTGCAACTGTTATAATTAATGAACAAACAGTTACAGTCATTACAAAATCATAAATTTTAGATGGGGAAAAAGCATCAATTTTAAAAATGTAACAAACCAAGGGAACAAGTGGCTGCAAATCCAAGACCCTTTACTTCTGTAGGTGCAACTTTTGCTTGAGAGCAAGCTGCTTTAACAGCTGCACAAATAGCAAGCCATATATCTGTAGAGGATTGCTGTTTAGAACAAAAAAGATGAATCTACATTATAAAATATAGATACATTAAAGAACTGAAAGTGGAAAGCACCAACATATATCCCACTAAACAGGAACTAAAGTGGATACTTCAAAACCATCCATTCCCCATTTGCAAGATAAACAGAATAGACAAGCAGCTTCTCCAATGAAAAAATGACACAGGAACGTGATTCAGAGTGGTTTGCTCTGGGATATGCTTGGTTCCAGTATGAAATTATTCATTCCAAAACTTAAAATGGTGGATATTATAGCCACATAGAGCACCAGACCCACTAATTTGGGAGTGTTTATGAAAACCAAAATATTGTACACTAGCTCCATCAGCCAATATATAGTGATGATAAATAAAAGCCCAAGTACTTTCCCTTTGATTTTCACAACCAAATAACATGGTATGAAATTCCTGCAGTAGTCACTACTCACTAGATGAACATGCCATGCTAATTCTTGCAGAGCTATAATTGATTGCTTTATCATCAGCTTTAGGCAATCACGTAGATCTACTAAATGTCCATTACTCAGGGAAATGTTTTTCTTGAGCTGAAAAAAATAAAAAATAGGGTACCTCAACACATGCACCCTCTTTCCATATCTGTATTGCGCTGCTAGAGGAACCAAGAAGCTTTCCTTTCTCATCGAACAAGCCTGCATTACCAGTAAAAGGACCAGATCATTTATACCAGTTTAACGCATTGACTTAACTCTATTAGCATAAATATAGAGGCTGCAGCACAATATTGAGTAAACAATGTGAATATAATTAAAAAGTGATCAGTTCTATTCAAATCAAGGATGGTAGATACGTGAAAACGTAGCTATTTGGATTTAAGGAAGAAAAAAAAACTAAGAGAGGGAAAGTTGTTTGGTTTCGGAAAACAATCTCCAGTTTTCATTTGTTGCTTTCAGTACGTTTTCATTTGTCAGGATTCTACTAAGGATACAGTACAAACTATAAACTTCAGTTTTCATTCCCAATTTGCATTGTTTCCTTAACAAAATCCTGAAAACAGGAAACTGATTGAAAAAATAATGTTGTTAAATGAAATTTTTATACAGAAATTTCTGAGCTGTCATCTGCGAGAAAATTTGATAAAGGAGTAACAGAAACTAACAACGCGTTAAAACTATGAAATAAAAATTGGCAGCAAAGAAATACCAAAACAGCACCACTCACATCATGGAGTCAACTCATCCTCAACAAAAAAAAAAAAAAACGAAGCATAAATATTGATATACGTAGTCAGTAAACAATAGTCAGGTAATGAAGAAAACTTGGCAAATAAGTAATAAGCTTTGTGATTAACGATTATCAAAAGGAATTGAATTAAGCAGAGATACAGAAAGACTGGAAAACCAAACGGAGCATAAGTAACCGTTCGAGAATCAAAGACATTGTAATAATCGGATTCAGGGTAAGAATGCAGCATATTCGAAAGGAAAAAAGGTGACGAAGGAAAAGGAGTAGGAATAGCGAATACCTGCACGGGCGCTGGCGGTGCCGACGTCGACGCCGAGGAAGACGGTGCGGGAAGAAGGCTCGGCGGGAGAGGAAGAGAAGGAAGAGGACATCTCGACTGAAGAAGAAGGACGATACTGATGATGATGCAGTGGCTCTCTTTTGGTTTTGGACCAACCTCTTCTTTTCCCTGACATTCGGTATCTATTTTTTTTATTATTATTGTTAGTATTTTTATTTTTTGTATTTATTTGATTTGCTTTCCCTACCAGATATTTTTCAGGTTGGGATTATCATCATTGATTCACTATTGCGACTTATTATTATTATTATTATGGTTTAGATTGATGGATTGGATCGCAGCAATCGCATTACCCTCTTTCTACTTGTCATTCTTCTCAGATCTGGAAATCGTCTGGGAAAAGTCTTGGATCAGATCAGATTCATTTGCGACCTGTTTATTTAGAATATATCGATGGCCAGAAATAGTTTATAATATAATATTTGTGGGCTTGTTGGTAACGAAATACTACTTTTCAATTTTTTCATATTAATCATATAGTCTTTGTTTTCCTTTAATTATATTGTATTTGAGTTTAGTTTTGATAACAAAAAATTTTATGCTGATATTGAATTACATAATTTTATTTTAATATTTTTTAAGTGATGATTGTGAGACTTATTTATTTTTGTTGATACGTCAATATATGATTAAAATATACTGTTAGTATATAGAAATTAAATTTATTGTATTTATAGAATGATTTTAAATGAGAATAAATCTTTTCATATTAAATTTATGTGTGTTTTCTCATAATTGATTCTGAAAATGAGACCTAGGCATAAATGACTTAAAGATAAGGTATTACCTATTATCTTATCTTATTGAATTTTAACATAACAGAATCTATTCTCGATTTTAAATAACTAGTTCGTATGTCATGATGATAATTTATTTCGATTATTCTATGACAATTTTGTAATTATCTGAATAAGGTTTTAAAAAATAGAGTGGTGATAAATAAAATATTCAAAGTCTGTCACACTAAATAATAGAACCGATTATATAAATTAAGTGAAGTTGTTTTATCCTGTAATACATTATGCGTAAACGGTTGTCAATATATTCCAACTTTAGTTTGAGTTGAAAATATGAAATGATTTAATTTTTATAGTGTAAAATAAAATATTATTTAATTATATATTGTTATATAAGTATAAAAAATTATATATTTTTATATAAATTTAATTTTAATACATTAATAATATAAAAAATAATTATACTATCACTCAATTGAAATTTTTCGTTTAAATGACTTTTCAAGGATTTGAGGTAGGAGTTGATCATATTTGTTGATGTGATATCATACAATTAAATAATTATGTAAAAAAAAAATTTATACTGCTAGTGTATTAAAATTAAATCATCATCATATGAAATTAACTTTTTATATATTGACATTGTAAAATAATGACTTTTATGTAATTATTTAATTATATATTGTCATATCAATTACGATAGTTGACACTAATAACATACAATGTGAAAAGTAGTACAAAAAAGTATATTTTGATTGGATGATACTATAAATATGCTTTACATTATTAATGTATTAAAATTGAACTATATCAAATATAAGTAGATATGATTAACTTTTATATCTACTTCTTGAAATATCAAACAAATGAAATGTTTTTATTGAATATCAATATAAAAAAAATTATATTATTATTATTATTATATCAAAACAAACATGAAGTATAAGCTACCAGGATTAATATAGTAGTGAGAGATTCAAGTAATATGCATAGGGTTCTATGTTTAAATGCTTTTTTAGATTTTTGTAAGAGGTTATGAGGTTTAACTAGGAATTAAAATAGGTTTGACAACTTATTAGAAGCATATATCTAAGTTTTTCTTTTGCCTTAATCATCAACATTTAGAATTAATTAAATCTAGATTAACATGATTTGTCTCGAGTTATCCCCGTGACTATTTGATTTGACAAGGAGAGAAAATTGAAAGAAAGAACAAAAGAAGAAAAACTTGGAGAGAAGATAAAATGAAGACAGGTTTATTTTTCATTTTTTTTTCGTAACTTTTTTTTATATAGTACCTTAATGAACAATGAAGAAAACGAGAGGATATTATTTCTTTCACTTTGTTCGAAAGTAAAAAAAAAAAGTAATAATAGTAGGAGTTTAATTTTAATATATTGATGATATAAACAAGTTTTATATTGACATTCAATTAAATTTTTTTATTTATATAACTTTTCAAGTATTAAAAGTGAAAGTTAATCATATTTTCTTATGTGCTATTATATAGTTAGATAACTATAAAAAGAAATTTACATCATCGATATATGAAAAATACACTTAATACAGTATGCTGTAGAAAAATGAATACGGTCAGAATCAATATTTTTTTAAATTTATTTTTCTCTTAAAATTTTCTTTAAAAATATATTTAAAAAAATTGATTTATGCTACTCAGCACAAAGCAATTTGCTAAATATAATTTGCATGCATCACACATATCACAAACTGTGAGTGAATAGATAAAAGTCACGTGTGGTTAAAAAATACAAGGGCCTATTTGGAAAAAAAATTTAAAAATTGTTTTTGATTTTTAAAAGTAAAAAAAAAACCTGTTTAGATAAAGGAAAACGAAACTCTATTTTTTAAAGCAAAAAAAAAAAACAGAATTTTGGTTTTAAGAATAGAAAAGCAAAACAGTTTAAAGATCTTTTCTTTAACTTATGTTTTCAAAATGAAGGAAAACGAAGTGGCAAATTTGTTAATAAGTTGAGTTTGTGTTTTTGCCACTTCTTCAAATCCTCGAGGATATAGCCCTTGCTTTCATTTTATTTTGTTTGACTTCACCTTCATCCAGCCTTCTTCTTACTTGCTTCTTCGCTGTGATATCCCAAATAAAGAAATTATAATTATTATAAATTATTATTATTATTATTATTAATTATTATTATTAAGTGTACCTAGCATTATTATTATTTAACATTATAATTACTAAGTATGGTTAGTATTAATATTAGTTATTACTATTATTAAGTCTAGATATATGCCACTAATATTAATAATACTAAGTGTAGCTATCATTAGCATTATTATTATTAAGTGTACCTAGCATTATTATTATTTAACATTATAATTACTAAGTGTGGTTAGCATTAATATTAGTTATTACTATTATTAAGTCTAGATATATGCCACTAATATTAATAATACTAAGTGTAGCTAGCATTAACGTTATTATTATTAAGTGTACCTAGCATTATTATTATTTAACATTATTATTACTAAGTGTAGCTAGTATTAGCATTATTATTATTAAGTTAGCATTATTATTATTAAGTGTACCTAGCATTATTATTATTTAACATTATTATTAATAAGTGTAGCTAGCATTAGCATTATTATTATTAAGTGTACCTAACATTATTATTATTTAACATTATAATTACTAAGTGTAGATAGCATTATAATTATTATTACTAAGTGTAGTTAGCATTATTATTATTTAACATTATAATTACTAAGTGTAGTAAGTATTAATAATATTTATTATTATTATTAAGTGTAGACAAATAGCACTAATATTATTCATGATTATTATATTTGTGTATAAATATATGAGTGTAGGAGTGTGTATGTGTAAGAAATGTTTAGTTTCATTTTGCTAAGTTTTGCTTCCACATCCTCTAAGTCAAACCTCCTCTAAACCAAACCTCTTCTTGGCCGAACTCATCTCTTGTCAAGCTCATGATCTTCATGGCCGAGCTTCAGTGAGCTTAGCTAATCCTCTCTTGGGACGTTGTGATGCTCCTTTCTTTTAATCTGTGAGATTGGTTATTTGTACCATTCCAATACTTCAGAGTAAAGTTATTAGTAGAAGCACACTCACGACTACCAACAGTGAGTGGGATTAAGCTCATAATCATACTTTTGGTCATTATTAATATTTTTCCATATTATATAAATTATTTATGAAATTTTAGAATGATTTATGTCAAGAGAATATATTGTTATGATTATGCTTGTTTTAGAAATATTATTACTTTTACAGTTATCATGAAAATTAATCATTTTAGCAAAACTCATAGGACAATAATTGATACCTTGCATGTTATAGAATATCTTTTTTCTAGTTTATGAAATTGTGAGACCTTAGTTTAATGTTTACAGTAGAAATATTGATTATCATGTTTTCAAACTATGTATTTCCTATGAAGATTTTAGAATATTATATATGATTTATTGAAAGTATTGAATAAAGTATAATTCATAACAATTGTCAGATACATATTCTATTGATTACTGAAATCACTATGTCTACAAGCTGGTGATCCCTTGGGCATGATTTTAGAATCTCAGTTATGCTACAGTCAAATTGTTAGAATTATATGAATTCAAAGCTTTTATATTTATTTGGTTTATGAACAAATTATTTTATATTAATTAGTGAGAAACAAGTTTAGCGAGTTAACGGCTGCAAAATTGATCCTTAATCTTGGTACCAAGTGGTCCGCTAGAGGACTAGCTCACCCACAGTAAGGAACCTAGTGAGGTGTCCATTTATGGGAAATAATTAAGTGCCTATCAGATTAACCATTGGCTCAGATTAGCTATTCAGCTCAGATATTTATTCTTGTTTCTCTATTAGTTATTGTCATGAATTCAGTTAATTTATTATTACAGTTACATGTAATTTTATATATATATATATATATATATATATATATATATATATATATATATATATATATATATATATATATATATATATAATATGTTTCACATCAGTTGTGTGTATATGTTATGTATCTTGTTGATGTCCCATGTGGGTTGTGAGTGGAGGCTCGCTCACTGAGTTTGATGAACTCACCCCTCTCTTTTCCTTTCCCTACAGATACAGCTACAGTTTCAGTTGTACCACAGGATCCTCCGTAGTAGTGCTACAGCTTCCTTGGTGAGCTTTGCTTTGGAGTGGAGCTTATTGTCAATTATGTCAGTCTAGTAGTGCTCCAATAAATTGTGTAGGCAGGATCCCCGGACATGCATGATATATTTTCAGAATTTCTGCTAATTGTTTTGTTATGTTTAGCTTGGGCCTAGAATATGGATTTTATGCAGATTTATGTTCAGAATTTATGTTTTGAGAACAATTTCATATTATTGAAGTTTTAGTTGAACTTGAGATATTTTGAATAAATTTGGATTATTTATGCATATTAGTCAGTTACGTTACCAGAGGCTTCCGTGGGGACCCAAATCCTCACGTGCCGGTCACACTCCGTAGGTGGGTCGTGACATTCGCGATCCCCATTCGCCAATGAACCAAGCTCCTCCGCGACCCAGCCACAAAACCAAGCAACCAAGCACCTGTGACCTAGTGACCAAGCCCCCATTGTGTTTTCATTTCAAAAGAGCAATAGAGGAGAAAAAGAGAGCAAGACAAAAAGAGAGCAGATCCGTCGTGCAATCGAGCCCCCATATCCGTCACATAACACAAAAGGCAAAAAGAAACAGAGCAAAAACAAAAGGAAGGATGTAGCAGCAGAAAATGGGCAACAGGGGAAGAAGCGACATGGCGGTGGCACCATGGATTCGTAGCAGCATAGCGAGCAAGATAGTGGATGGTGAGCTTCATAGGCTCTCTGGATGCTCAAGGCAAAGGCACGATCTAGGTTTTGTGGCGAAGGGAGGTTGGGTTTCTGATGGAGCTTCACGATTGTAGTTGGAGAGCAGAGGTTGTAGTAGCGCACAGTGGCTGGTTTGGGTGAGTTATTATTGGGGTTGTGAAAGTGGCTATTATTCGTAGAGATTAGTGAAGATTGAAGGTAAGTTCATGGGAGTGATTGATGATTGTTGATGTTTCAAAGGTTCTAGTGGCTGATTGTGAAGATGTGTGATGGTTTAGGTTTGAGATGATTATAGTGATAAAGAGTTGTGAATGAGGAGTGGTTTGGTTTATGGAGGCTATGGCTTGCCAAATACACAAATGTTTGCAGGGACGACACCAAGAATAAAATTTATGATCATCTCTCTGTTTTACCCCACTTAAGAAAAAGAAAAGCAAACTTAATACTCAAACAAAAAAACATTATATATTAAAAAATGTTTTCCACCTACCCATAAGTTTTTCAATACCACTTATTCAATCATTTAAAGACCAAATCATTTAAAAAAAAAAAGACTAAAAACAATCAGAAAATGCATAAATGTTACCAAAACCTCACAAGCAAAGAACAAGAACCAAGGACAACTAGGCAAACAAGATTGATCTTTTATTATTATTATTATTTTTGTTCACTTGGATATGAAGTTAATCATTTCATTTGGGGATTTTAACACAAAATCACCAAGTTAAAATAATAAAATAAGTCACTATGAATAAAAGAGGAATAATTTGATAATTAGATTGAGAAGATTGGTAATTTAATGAGTAGTTTTTAAAATAGGAATGTAATGGTAAAAAAAAGAGTCCCCTTTGCCCATAATAGAACTTCAATGCTTGCAATAAACTGAGTTAAGCAAAGACATGAAGAAAGTTAACTGATATGAAGTTGAGGCTAAATTAGGATTTTGATAAAATATTCTAATAATGGTTGAGGCAGGAAAATAAAGTGTCATGTTGCAAAGTTGTAGGGTTCAAGTATAATCTTGATGAAATTTAGAGTAAATAAATGTTATTTGTCTGAACTTAAATTAAGAATAAGGCTTGCTTTATTTTTAATTATGTATTATTCAAATCTATTACCTAAACAAATCCCGATTAATAAATACTTTTTTAAATCAATGGTGTCTAAAATTTATTTGACTCTAATTAGCATGTGGTGTTGTTTCTAGTTTGGTCATTTGGTCAATATAATATATTGATAATTTTTTTAATATAATTTTTATTTCATTTACTAGATTTAAACTTAAAACATTGCTTAAAAAAAAAAATAAGAGACCACTTAAACTAGCACATTTTTAGAAAAAAATAAAAAAATTATTTATAGATGTACATTGCTTTTAACATTATTTATCAATATACATTAATTTTTTTAAAAGCAATATGCTGCACAGCCAAGCAAAAATCGAAGGTTCAATTCTCATACTTGCACAACTAGCCGCATTGTATTCTAACAAATTCTAGATCAATTTTCAATTGACTGTTAGCCGTATTATGAAAAGAAGCAAAAGAAAGGAAATAGCTAACAGTTAGTTGCACAATGTATGTGCGAATCAAATTGTCATGTCTGTCAACTTTGTTTTTCGCTAAGAATTAGCTATATTAAACAAGAAAAAAATGTGTTCGCACTAATTTCCACGGTATACATTGTTACGAGACATCTAACACTTCCATTATTGCTCTCTACTTTTACTCTTTCTTCTCTCTAACTCTCACTATTTTTCCTCTCAGCTTCTCTCTAACTCTCTCTTTCTAGAAATGAAAAAAAATGAATCAGACGTCCATCCTCCCACTAGCCATATCACATTTATAGAGATTTTGGGTGCATAATATGGCTAACTATGGGTCGTATCATTTGAAAGCATAATACCACTAGTAGCCAGTCATTTTATGTGTAGCTATTGCTTCCTCGAGAAATCCACATGTCAGGCAATATGTTACACAACTAAACAAATTATATGCCTTGATAAACCGAGTGTTAGATTTCTCAGAAGTGTGAATACATGCGACGCCTTTGATAGCTAAAAGAATTACATACATGAAAAATGTATGATTGCTAGTCGTATTGCTTTTATTAAAAGATCAATATATATTGGTAAATATACCTATAACTAGTGGAGATCCATAATTAACTAACGAGAGAACCACCATTTTAGCCCCTGAAAGATTATATCACTACTAAAATAGCGCATAAAAAAACTATATTTGTTCATGACCCTCCAAAGATCCATTATATTTGACAAATTTACCTATACGTCAAATGATCTCTATTTTTGTTAATATAACTAATTATTTCAGGGGCTATTTTGTCACAAATATGATTTTTTTGAGGGTTTTAGTGGTTATTCTATAATGTCAACTTAGCATAAAATGAGTTATTTTTTCAAAGATATGATAATTTGGAACTAAAGTAATGGTTTTATAATACGAATTTGGAATAAAACATAAAACACAATCACTTTTGCTAATTAAAATAGAGATCAGTTAATCTTTGAGTGAATTTGTCAAATAAGATAGATTTTTTGAGGATTACGAGCAAATATAGTTTATGTTTAAGGCTATATCATCAACAATATAACATTTTGATCATAAAATAGTAGTTCTCGCTAAACTTATGTTTTTATTTTATTTAGGAAAAAAAAGGCCCTTAAACTTACATTCTATTTTTTGCCTCACACAACATCACAAGTATTATAGGAAAAATAGTAATCTCATTTATATGCGTACAATATTAATAATAATAATGTTCAGAATTGTTATTCCCTGCAAAAGATAGCGTAATGCGATGATTGAGGGAATAAAAATGAAGGGAGTGGCAGGGAAAGGAATGGATGAATCTAAAATATGTGTGTTTGGGAATGCTAAATGGGGAGGGAGAGGTATAAATAAAGAGGGATACTATAGCCACTTCAAGCCTTCTTCTAAAGTGTTTTTCTTGACCTTCCAAATTGGGGGTTCGATGATTACACATCAATTTTATGTAATGGTTTTACTGTTTTGATATTTTGTAATTTCTCACATATGAAAATATACTTATAAAGTAAAAGGGAAAAATAGGACATGAAATTTCATACACCCTTCTATTCCATTAATTTATATTATAAACTTTCAAATAACAGGAGGGGCTTTCACTATCCACTCAACTTCTTACTTTTCTTTTATATTCTATTAATGTCTATTCCCTTTCATCCTTTATAAAACTCATAATCATAGCCTAAGAATCAATTAAAAAATAATACAGCATAGTTGTATAATTTTTTTTAGTTTAATTCTAGTGTACTGTCTATATAATGAAATTTCAAGCCAAAATTTATTTTACATTGACATTAAAATTATTAAAATAACAGTTTAATTTCCACATATCACATAAGTAAAAGTAATTGAGTCTTATAGTTACTACTTATAAAGTTATTTAAATAGAATGATTTAATTGGATAACGGAATAAAAAAAATTAAAGACTATAAGTGAAAAAAAAATTAAACTCATTTAAATAATCAAACGATAATAATGCTTACGTAGAAGAGGACAAGGCTGACGCAGCTAAAAACGACCACCTACAGTGACATTTCAAAATAGAAGAGGACAGAAATCCTCCTCAATCACCGCTTTTCCCTCCTTCAAATCAAAACCAAAAAACATTTGGGACTGTTTGAAAGTGTTTTTTTGTTTTTGTTTTTAAAAACTGTTTTAAAAAATAATTTTAAAATCAATTATTAAAAACAAAAAAACTTGTTTGGATAAATTTTTTAAAAAACAACTTTTAAAATGGATAAAACAAGAAATTGTTTGGCAATTTACAAAGATCATAACAAAATCATAACAACAAAAATCAACACAACACCAATCACTACAAAGATTAACAAAGAACAACAGTGAGATCAATTACAACTTAGTACCATCAAACACAACAAATCAATGATGGAGCACAGCGGGGGAGCTTTGTTGCCGAGGAAGAACCAGAGAAAAAAGCAGAGAAAAAGGAAGAGAGAGGGAGATCTAGGTCGCGGCCACAACCAATATTGGGTGTGCGTGTGCTGTTGGATCTGGGAGCCAACGAAGCTTGGTCGAGTGCGCTGGCGGAGTTGGGTGGCGTGTGGCGGCAAGGGTAGGAGATTTGGGGGGTCGCACGCACTTAGGAAGCAGGTCTCTTGCAGGTCCGAAGCATGGACACGTCGCTGACAAAGCTAGGTTGTGTGCGTTGTCGGGGAAGGAAGCAGATATGGGTTGAGCATTTCGACAAAAAGGGGGTCTTGTGCATCGCCGGATCAGGGGAGTCACTGTCGGCTGAGTCGGGTCGAGTTTGCCACCAGAGTTGGGAGGAGTTCGTTGGCAGATCTCTTGTGCAAGCTTAGTCAAGTTCGGATGTTCTGTGAAAGCGTGAATGAAATTAAGTTGGGCTGGGATGACTTGGTTGTTTTATAAAACATGAGCTTGTTTTAGAAAAGCTTCAAATTGTTTCAATTTTTTGTTTTTAAAACCCAAAGTTTATTTTTTCATTTTTAAAAACGATATTAAGGAAATAAGTTAACAAACAAGTTTTATTAGTCTTTTGTTTTTAAAAACACATAACTGTTTTTAAAAATAGGAACCAAGTACCAAACCTCACTCTGTCGTACTGGTTTGTAGTTGCAGTAGCTGCTGTGCTCCCTCACTCTCTCACACTCTCACCTAAACGTCGTCATGTTCCGCTTCCACTCCCTCCTCCTCTCTCACCGTCTCCGCCGCCACCACTTCCTCCGCAACCTCTCCTCCGCCACTCCCCACCTACCTCTCTCCCACCCAATCTACATCATATGGGGCTCCAACACCGGCGTCGGCAAAACCCTTGTCTCCGCCGGCATCGCCTTCTCCTCCCTCCTCTCCTCCTCCTCTTCCTCTTCCCATTCCCAGTTTCACTACCTTAAGCCCCTCCAGACGGGTTTCCCCTCCGATTCCGACTCCCGCTTCCTCTTCTCCAAGCTCCCCAACCTCTTCGTCCGCCAACCCGCCCTTCTCCGCCCTTCCCTCTCCGCCTCCCACCTCCTCCTCAACGCTTCTGCCCCCGCCAAATTAGAGATGTCCCCGGTGTCGTTGCTCGAGGAGGAAAGCGTCGCCGGCGGCGAGGGGCTCGGGTCCTCGCGGCTGTTTTGCAAGACGCTGTACGCGTGGGAGGAGGCGGTGTCACCGCACTTGGCGGCGGAGAGGGAGAGCGGCGTCGTGGAGGACTCGGTGGTGATGGAAACGCTGCAGAGGTGTTTCAGTGACGTGTCGGAAATTGCGGCTGGGAAGAAGGAGAGAACGGAGGTTATGTGTGTGGTGGAGACTGCAGGTGGAGTAGCGAGTCCTGGTCCTTCTGGTTCGCTCCAATGTGACTTGTATAGGTGCGTAATTTGCTGTTGTTTTTTCTGCTTAGAATAGTGTGAGGGATTTACTTTGATGGTGAATTTAGGCGTACGTAACTGAATATCTGTCCCATTGAAATGATAATGCAAGAGGCTGGACAATTTGTTTATTTATTTATTTATTTTTGTTCTAACGAACAATTCATGCTCGGTTTGATCCTTGCCACTCTTGGTCTGGGTGTATTATTGGGAATTTTATGGTTACCTGTTCACGTTTATGGTACATGCATTATCACGATTCATGATATGTGAATATAAATCTGTAGTGGGTGTGGCATAGATGTGCTTTATCTCTACGAATTTTTGTGTTGATTCTGCCATTTTCTGGCAGGCCGTTCCGTATTCCTGCAGTTCTTGTTGGAGATGGGCGGCTAGGAGGCATTTCTGGAACAATTTCTGCTTATGAGACCTTGACGCTTCGTGGTTATGATGTTGTTGCTGTTGTTTTTGAAGATCACGGCCTTCTAAATGAGGGTCCACTAATGTCTTATATGGGGAACAAGTAAGCTTGATCACACTAGTTCATATATTTGCTTTCTGACATGACGCATGGAGAATTCAGCATACTGTTAAAGGATAAGTCATGTGCCTTTTTTTCTCATTGCATTTTTGGTAAAACTGAATACTTATATACTGTTGGCGACTTCTTTATGCAGAGTTCCTGTTCTAGTGCTACCACCTGTTCCAAAAGACCCATTAAATGACCTAATGGAATGGTTTGAAGATTCTCGTCAATTATTTGGTAATCTGAAGGAAATAATGGTATCTGCTTATCTTGAGAGAATTAAAAAGTTGCATGACATGTCAAGGAAGGCTAGGGATATCATCTGGTGGCCTTTCACTCAACACCAACTTGTACCAGATGAAGCGGTAACAGTAATTGATTCACGTTGTGGTGAGAACTTTGCAGTCTTTGAGGTTTGTTTCAATTAAAACCTTATTTACTGGAGTTAGCTTCAAAACTTTCAACATTGATTGCCATTTCTCTTTTCTCCCTTTCTATTACTACATTTTTTTGTTCTTTTTTTTTTACCTTAAAGCTTTGCATTTTGTGCAATACTGCAAGGAAGATCTTAGTAGACTTCACTACATTGAACTTACTGCATTTAGTGTTTACTTTGGAATCAGATTCAGGAGATCTATAGAATTGCATCATGCTTCTTTATATGCCACAACTATTTACCACATCAAATGATTCTAAGCTTATTTTTTATTACTTTTTTAAGGCCCTGAATACAGAAGTCATAGCTCCACTATTTGATGCCTGTGCTAGTTGGTGGACTCAAGGACCTAATGCTATATTGCAGGTCATCCTCATGTTTTAAGCTTTGTTTCTGTTATTCAAACTTGTTATGCTGAAATACACTATTCTATCTTTCTTCTAATGTTGGATTTGACTGTAAAAGTGTTAGCCGACCCCACATAGTTGGGAAAGGCTGAGCTAGTGTTATGCTTGTAAGAGTGTTCTATCTATCTTTTTCCGAGTTTTTTTTTTCCAAAATAAAAGTTTCAAAGGTACTTAGACTTGCAGCATATCTTTTTATTTCATGCCAAGTGTTTGCAAGAATATTTTGACTTGAATGCACCTTTGCAATAGCATCTCTGAAGTTTTCCTGTAATGTCTAATATTTCCATTTAGGTGATTTCAGACTGAGCTTGCTAGGGAGATGGGGTACACTGCTGCAAGATTTGGGCATGTTATGTTTCCTGAGAATGTTCATGAACCGGCTTTACATTGTGCGGAGCTTTTGCTTAAAGGTGTAGGGAAAGGTTGGTGTCCTTTTCTTAGATTCATTTTGTGAGACTTTTCAGTTATTTATTTATTTTCGCTAATAGATATCATATGGTTGCTTCTAATTTTTTTAGTATATGTTCTAATTCTGATCTTGAGCCATTCAATCAATGAATACTGGGGTTAAATGTATACCTTTAAGTATAGTCCTAGTGCTACACGATGGTGTTTGCCCTTGCTCAATGTTATCAAGTGGATGGTGATATTTTATCTTATGATTACTTTGCAGTTCTTCATATAGTTGCTGACTTGTCTGTTATTTATTTTACTCTATTTTGGTTTGGAATTTTAATGGGCTTGAGTTTATGCAGGTTGGGCTTCTCGAGCATATTTTTCAGATAATGGATCCACAGCAATTGAAATTGCAATCAAGATGGCATTTCGTAAATTTTGTGTTGATCATGGACTTGTTCCAGATTGTCATGAAAATACCAGTAATGAAAGGTCTACTGAGCTCATGGTTGGTATCTTCAGTCCTATAATTAATCTGTGGTAGTTTTTGCATAATTATATTGAGCTGTATCTTGACCTATGAGGCTCGTATTCTATAAAGGTGATATTATCATTTTCTATCTAGGTTTTTGCCTAATTGGCTTATATGATGGACTCTGATATTATTATAATAATTCTCATAATAATTATATTTAAATTTTACTTTCTAATTAGGTGCTTGTGTATTTATTCACTATAACTCTTCAAACATCTCATATATGAGTTACAATGACTATTGAACTTCCTTTTTTCCCTCTTAATTTCTTCCTATTAAGTGCTCGACTGTTAATACTTCTGGATTTAATTATTTCAGGTCCTTGCACTTCAGAGATCTTATCATGGTGACACATTGGGTGCTATGGAAGCACAGGCACCATCAGCTTATACAGGCTTCCTGCAGCAACCATGGTACAGGCATTTTCTCGTACTAATGTGGAATTTTGAGTCTCGGGAATAAGTGTTGAGTATTTGACTACTTTGAGCTTATTGTTATCATTTTTGCACTGTATTGTTATCAAGGAGATATTGATAGATATTGACTGAAAGTGAACCAGGTCAACACTGAATTGGTGTATATGTATAAATGTGTGTGCGCATTGTGCATATATGCTCAAATTCCTATATTGATAAAAATCTTCATTTCTCGGAGCTTATGTTCCAGATTACTGTCTGGTATATACTCGGAAAACCTGTCTAAGTTTCCATCCTCAACTTTGTAGGTACACAGGAAGAGGTCTTTTTCTGGATCCTCCTGCTGTCTTTATGCGCAACAATACATGGAGTCTTTCCTTACCTGAAGGGTTTCAGTGGGAAAATCTGAAACTTGAAAGTATCAGTAAGTGCAAAATTTCCTTTTCTAATTCTTTTCTTGTTTAGAATATCATCATTTTCTTAGTTGACTCTTTCACAGCCTTTGCTTCACGTGATGAAATATTTCATAAGGGCAGGGATAAGTCTGAGCTTGCTACAATATATTCATCTTACATATCAAAACTACTATCTGGATATAGTGGGTCAAAGAGTATTGGAGCATTGATTATTGAACCAGGCAAGATATTTTTTTTTGTCTTTTTATGGGTTCCTGTGCAAGCAAAATGCAGTTTCCTGTGCAAAGGAAATACTGCATTTGGGTGATTCTGGATCTTCCACAAATCAAAACTATATTATTTGTCCTTTTATTGGTTCCTTGCAATGTTTTCTTTCTTAAGTTGTTTCATGCCCTTTTAGATTCCTATGTTAGTTTAACTGCACCTTCTTTCCTGAATATTGATCATCTCATCAAAGGCCTGAACTTTTCTGTAGTTATACAAGGTGCTGGTGGAATGCATATGGTTGATCCACTTTTTCAGCGTGTACTTGTTAATGAGTGTCGGAGTAGAAATATTCCAGTTATCTTTGATGAGATTTTTACTGGTTTTTGGCGCTTAGGAGTAGAGGTGATTTTCCTAAATGACCACTTTTCTCTTTTCTTATTTATGAAAAACAGTATCTTTTATTTGACATCTACTTGATTAGCAACTTATGTTTCTTTTCAGAGTACAGTGGAGCTAATCCATTGTGTACCAGATGTAGCCTGCTTTGGAAAGCTGATGACTGGTGGAATTATACCATTGGCTGTCACCTTGGCAACAAAACCTGTGTTTGATTCATTTCTTGGAGACTCAAAGGTATTACAGTTTTTTTGTAAGATTTTCTTTCTGTTGGTTGAATAGACAAGAAAACTGCTATTGTAATTTAAATTGATGGTTCAGTACTGATGGAATGACCTGCATATTTCCTGACAACTAATTTACTGTTTTCCTTTTTGTTCATTGGTTGCATTCCTATCATAGATGTATATTATCTAATGAAAACTTTTGTGTTCCAACTTCCAACTTCTTGATTTCTTTTTTTCAACATCCTATATAGACTATTAAGCAGCTTGAAATGGCCACTGGTTGCTTAGTCTTTGTTGTTGATTTTCTTGTTGATCCTATACAGCAAATGTGAACTATCCTGCCTGAAAACATATTGCATGATCTCATCCGATAAAAAATAGCGATTTTCGTATGTTGCTACGTGGTGTGTTAAGCAATGGGCATGAATATTTTCTTCTCTTTTTGGTTGCACAATCGCTTATTTTCTGCTTTAAGTGCTTCTGGCGTACTAGAAACAGGGTGCACAAATCATGGACATTGTTTTGATTGCATAATGTTATGTGTCCTCTTGTTTTGGTTAGCTCAAGGCCCTTTTGCATGGACATTCTTACTCTGCGCATGCTATGGGTTGCATGGCTGCTGTTAAATCAATCCAATGGTTCAAAGATCCTTATTCCAACGCTAATATCACTTCTGAAGGAAGATTACTAAGGGAGGTATGATTACTGCAGTTTTGTTCATTTGATCTAATTCACTATACAGTTATGTACTTATGTTCATTTGATCTAATTTACGTTTTTTATTTGCAGTTATGGGATGATAACATGGTTCAGCAGATCTCATCACACCCTGCAGTTGAAAGAGTGGTTGCATTAGGAACTCTATGTGCCTTGGAATTAAAAGCTGAAGGCAATAATGCTGGGTATCATTTTCATCAACTTTCTCCCTTCCACGTCTGTTTTAATAATTTTGAGCCTCTCATAATATAGAATTCCTTTGATAAGTAGCTTAATGAGCATTATGTATTGTTGTGCCATGTCGTGCTGAAGTTTGCAAGTGATACTATCAATTAAATATTTTGATGTCTGTAAAGTATATACACTGATTCGCTTGTGGCCAACCCTTAATACTCTAATTTTGGTAAATTACGATATCAAATCCCCCACAGAGGTCATCCATAAAAAAAAAATCCTCCTATTTTTACCTCCTAATCAAGCACATCCTAAAGTAGGAAAAACGAAAACTGTAAAGAAAAGATGGTTCTCTTGGATTTAGTAACATGCAGATCAACATCATCTTTTGTACTAGATATGCATACATCTTTTTTCACTTATCACCCCTCCAATGTGTCACCTAGAATACAACAGCTAAAACATTTATGTGGAGGGCAATGAACTGTAGGACGTTGTAATATTGGTCATCCGTAATGCTATGCCTATATATATATATATTAACTTGGTTATTAAAACTTTCCGTTTCGTGGGCAAAATGTACAAATAAACCCGTTCTTTTTCATCGTTTTGTCGATTTCAAGTTGAATAGATTGTGTATTTCACCCTTACCTAGGCTTTCTTTTAAATCATCTAGTTCTGCACAGGTATGGATCATTGTATGCAAGATCCCTTCTTCAGAATCTTCGAGAAGATGGAGTTTACATGAGGCCCCTCGGTAATGTCATATATCTCTTGTGTGGACCCTGCACGTCTCCTGATAATTGTTATCAGTTACTTGTCAAACTTTATAAGAGGCTTGAAGAATTTAAGGTAAATAAGAATTGAGGATCCAGTAGGACGTAGGTTACGTAGTAGACTGGGTAATATTTTCGGCTATTGATTCTAGCTTAGTTCAAGGGGTTTGGGGAAGCACTTCTGAGGAAACTGTAAATCGATATGTTTTGTTTTTTTGTTTCCGGTGACGTCTGAATCTGTTGTAAACTGCAATAAGTTTAAGTAAAGGATTAAAGCCTTATTTTGTATCAGATTCAATATATATACTTAATCAAATAGAGCCATATCTTAATAGAAAGAGTGATAGATTATCATTAATATTGTTATTGATACCTACTGTGTGGTAAATTAATTAATTAAACTGTTTATTTTTAATACAAAAAAATTTAGGGGCAGTTTGGTTTCAATTTTTATTTTCATTTTTTCAACTTTTTAGAATTATGTAAAAGAAATATTGAAAATTGAAATTTATAGTTTTTAGAATTTTCAGTATTTACTTAATAAAATCTGAAAAATTAAAAAATTAAAAATAAAAATTGAAAATTAGAAACTCAAATCAAATAAGCTCTTAGTAGTCCAATGGAAAAAAAAGGTTTTATTGTACCCAACCATGTGAACTAGAATTCATGTTAATGTAGACAAACAAAATAATAACATAAATTAACTAAAGTTAAGGTGGCATGTTATTGCATTGAATTGCAAATTAAATTATTTAAAAATGAAATAAAACCGATGCTTTTTGGTTTTGAGACACTAATGCTGTGTTTGAATTGATGGAAACGGGTGGAGTAGAAAGGATTGAGATTGAATGATTTATATTTTCATTGTTTGAATTTGAAAAATTGGGTGGGATAGTATGGAATAGAATGATTGTTTTATATTTGGTGCACTTTTCTATATTTTCCAATAGAAAAATATTTTTTTTTTAGTATGATTGGCAACTAACTAGACTTTTTAAATATTTAATCAATTGTCTTATTTCTCATCGTGTGTATGGAGGTGGTTTTGTGACCAGAAGCAATACCTATATCTATAAACTCTATATCTTATGAGAATTAGTCATTATTTTTTACGTTGAGTACCCTATGTTCATGCAAAAATGTATGTTTTCATTAAGGTTAGTTAGACATACATTTAATCATTGTTCAACACTAGAACAAATAAGCTAGAAGACAATAGAATATATTCCATCTTATTACGTCTTCTCATTTCTTCTTCCTCTTTGAATTTGGAGAAATGATATATGTATTTCTTCAGCTCTATTGATTTATTGGATCATCACGCACAGAAAAGAAGCTCCTGTGCATTCTATTGTTTCATTCATCATGATAGGGAAATGTCTTATGAGAAGTCTGAGTTTTCCTCTTCTAAACTAGAATCAATGAGTCTATATTAATGAATCAGCGAGTTTTCCTTTTATACTCAATATATTCGGCAACCTCGAGTCTTATATATATATATTACTTATTATTAAGTTGTTTTATTTCTTTGAAATAACAATAGAATAGAATAGTACTTTAATTTATTATTAAAATATTTAAATAATTGAGTAGAATAATTGTAGTGTTGTATTAAATTTCATTTAGCATAATCCAAACAAATTCTAAGATCGAAAAGAAAGGAAATCAATGCACTCAAGTTTTCACCTTGGGTTAATTGTAGAAATGAGACTCTTATGACCTTTTTAGAGAATTTTTTTTTGTTTTTCCTTTATTTACAAGAATGAAACTTTTGTCTTGTTTAAAATTTTGTTAAAAAAGAATAGAAAAAAAAATGAGGTGATGTTTTTTTCATTAAAAACAAAACTAACACTAAACAGATCCAGAATATCCATCTCCTTATGTTTTACAAATTTCGTTGGGATCGAAGGGAAACAAACATTGAGCCAGTGTAATTGATTTATGAGCATTGTTATTCATATTCAAGATGTGAAATACTATGTTAACTTATATCATATTTATTATTGGATAAAACATGAATATTATGAGTTGACATAGTATTTCACACTTTATGAGCATACTTGTCATTTCTCTTTATATATTTATGCAAAATCATGCTTTTGAGTTACTAATTGAGTAAATTCCAAACCCGCCCCCCCCCCCTCTTCTCTCTGTCTGTCTCTCTCTCAAAAGTGAGAATCAACCGGTTTAATCCATTGGTACAATTAATTAATCAAAACTTCCACAAAGAAAAAGAAGGAAGAAAAAAAGAGGATGTCAGCTACTTATCATCAAATGACGTGATCCGGGTGAACTACAAGCGCACAAGCTGTCCTTAGTGACGTGGCAACCGGCCCCTGTTGTCTTAATCTAATCCCACAATCCTACGGCTACGATTGCTCGCTCCCTGTTTCGACGACAGCGACCATACAATCTAAACAAACCACGGAAGCCTTTAAACATGGTACAGTATTGTTCTGCCTGTCGCGTAATAATCAGGTGCCGGTCATCAAAACCCGCGCACGAAGTACCGAGTCCCAATTTTCAACCTTATAACCGTTCACGACTATAACGATATCACATCAATTGGGTAGCCGATAGGGGACTACGATGTTCCGTGGCGTAGAAGAAAACTACCCCCAGAAAGACGAGTCGCCAGAGTAGACCACAATTATACGAGCTACGAAAACTGAAGGACTTACTTAGGTACACTAACATTACAACACAACATCGCCAGCAGCTCTTTACTTGTCTTCCATTTCGATTTTCTCTCTCTTTCACCAAACACTTCCAACTTCTCCCTCTCTCTCTCTCTCTCTCTCGGCCAGTAAGTAAGTAACAACGTACCACCATCCCGTTTCGTTTCCTGTTTTCCTGTTTTTGCCTTCACACTTTTCTCGCTCCATCTCTTGTTCAATTTTTTCAACCGACAGTGATAGTTTCGATTTTCTAAGTGACTTCAGTTTGTTTCTGATTTCTCTTTTTCTTTTCTTTTTTTTTTTAAAGAAAGAAAAAGGAATTCGTGGAATTTGTTGATAGAGTGTTCGTTTGGGGCTTTGGGAGTTTGAAAATTTGAAGGTGTTTTTCGTGAAATTCGAGTTCAATTTGTTTGCTGTCATGTGCTAGATCTGTGTTAATTTTGTGTTGATGTGGCTGCTAGGGTTTCTCTGTGTGTTTTATTAATTAGCAGTTGATGATAATGTTGACTTTTTTTTTTTGTGGATTTTGGAGTGGTTGCAGATTTGGTTAAGCTAGGGTATTTTTATTAGTACTGGAAGGGAGTGTGAAATGCAGAGGCCAAAGGGGGACGCAACAAGTATGGGGAAAAGGTCCCTGGAAGATGGAGCAGATGAGCAGCCTGAACGAAAGAGGCCTGCTCTTGCCAGGTATTTCCTCTGCTTTTTCTTCAATCTGAAGCTTCTATGATTTATTTTTATTTTTATTTTTTTCAGTTCACCATTTTAGTTTTTATTTTGTTGTCGCCATTTTACACTGGTTGGTAGACCTGCGCAAATAATGATTTTTGGACTTTTATCTGGAAAGAAACTAAATAAGTAAAGTTGGGTATATGCCAGTGCTAGTTGTAAATTTACCAGTAAACTGCCTTGCCTACTATTTCCTAGTTGAAAGCAGGTGAAAGGAATGCCAAATTTTAATTGAACAATATGCTTACTTCTTTAAGATATTTTTTGTTATTTGTTATTAGTTATTACTCTGTTCCTCATTTTTACCATGACTGCAGAAAAGTGCCCTGTCATCTTCCTAAGTTGGTGCCGAATATAGCTTGTTAGTAGTGGTTGTCTCTTTTGTGAGTAGAAATCCTAACATTTGATTTGATACTTCAGTCTTGTTCTTCTATAATATTATTCCTTCTTTGATAAAATTTCTCTACTAAAATGCCCTTCCTCAGGAAAATGAAAAATGCTAAGACTTAAAAGAGATTTTTTTCTCTTGGCTTATGATATAAAAATGTATTACTACCCCCTTGAAACAAAAATTGAAACTTTGCTTCCTTTGGAAGCTTGGAGGGCATAGGAGGGAAGCATTGCCTGGTGCATTATCTTCTGTCATTCTAAGAATGTGTTTTCTGTTGCTCTCTAATGATCATTTTGATGGTCCAAATGCATGCTAAAACTTTCTTTGTATCTAGGATGAAGTAATCAATAAGTAACATGATAAAAGAGTGAAGTTTCAATTTTATATTTCAAGAAAATCAATAGACTTGGTTTCATATTAAAGTAGTTATAGAAATTGATCTGCTAAACTTGCATGATTATACGTCTTAATAGTCTCCATCCATATGCATATATGTTTTATGTTTTTTTATTAGTTTCCCATAATTTATATACTTGCATTTTGCAGTGTAATTGTGGAAGCTCTCAAGGTGGACAGTTTGCAGAAACTTTGCTCATCATTAGAACCTATTCTTCGTAGAGTTGTAAGAGATTCTTCACACTGCTTTCCACTGTTTTTCTTTCTGATGTGCTTGGTTTTTGGTGGGTGGCACTGGCATAGTTGTCAATAGCGGATGGCAACTCATGGTGGTCTGCCAAAAATCTGCCATGGTGCCACCATATAACAACACTAGGCACAGGGGCTGTACATTCTACAAATTTATTGCCTTTTACTTCAACTAGAAGCCATATTTTAACATTCTTTCGTTTCTTAAAATCTGTTCATTTGTTATTGTATCTGATGGTAATTTGGCACATCATCGAGAAAATGAATGATGTTGTATATAGAGAAGAGATTTTACTAGTATATGATCTGTTTTCTTGTTCCTGTAAGCTTCGGTGCTTGGTTCATAATTGGTTTAATGGTACTTATGTGAAACAGGTGAGTGAAGAAGTGGAGCGTGCCCTGGTGAAGTTAGGTCCTGCAAGACTTAGTGGAAGGTCAAAGAATTTACGATTTCAGGAAATTGATTTATACATATTTATAGTTTCTAGTAATGTCCCTTAAATTATGACTACTTTTCTTCCATGATGTTTCTTTTGTTTATTTGTCTGTAGATCAAGCAAAGATAGAATTGGCTATTGTTGAAGCAATAAATATTAGTTCATTGCATACTTTTGAGTCTCTAGTCCTTTTTTCCAGTAGAATTGTTGGTGCAAATTAGTTTGTCTTGAAGTGTATAGGATCTTGTTTCTTAGGTGCTAAAGATATCCTCTGTCTCTGTGTGTGTGTGTGTTTAAACTCTTTTATGATGGTTGACTGCAGTATCTTGAAGGAATAGGATAATGCTTAATAATGCTGTGCTGTGGAGATGGCTGTGTATATGATTAAACTCAACCAAGAAAATTGTGTGCTACTGGCTGATTTTTAAAGGATAATGATAAATGCTTTATATATTGCATGGATAAAAGAAGAGTTCACTTTCAAGACTTCAATGCCACCATAAAATTTTCCATATATAAATATAAATTCTGTACCTTGGTAAATCTTGTACTTTTTTTCCAATTGTTGAAAAATTCCAGGTCTTCCCCAAAAATGATTGAAGGTCCAGATGGTAGAAACTTGCAGCTGCATTTTCGGTCCCGATTGTCCCTTCCCCTATTCACAGGAGGAAAAGTGGAAGGCGAGCAGGGGGCTCCAATCCATGTTGTTCTTATTGATGCTAATTCAGGAAATGTTGTGACATCTGGACCTGAAGCCTGTATGAAACTTGATGTTGTTGTCCTCGAAGGTGATTTTAATACTGAAGATGATGAAGGTTGGACCCAAGAAGATTTTGAAAGCCACCTGGTGAAAGAACGTGAAGGAAAGAGACCTTTGTTGACTGGGGAACTGCAAGTGACACTCAAGGAAGGAGTTGGAACATTAGGGGAACTGACATTCACAGATAACTCAAGCTGGATAAGAAGCCGGAAATTCAGGCTTGGGCTGAAGGTTGCATCAGGATTTTGCGAGTCCATACGTATCCGTGAAGCTAAGACAGAGGCTTTCACAGTTAAAGATCATAGAGGAGAATGTAGGGTCATGCTTTTGCATCTTTTAGTTTTCTCTAGCGTCATTGATCGCCCTGCTCCTTCCCGGTGACACCATCTTTGAATTTTTATATTTTGTTCTCTTTACAGTATATAAGAAGCATTATCCTCCAGCATTGACTGATGAAGTATGGAGACTGGAAAAGATTGGAAAGGAAGGGTCATTCCACAAGAAGCTGAATAATGCACGAATATTCACTGTTGAAGACTTTCTTCGCCTTGTAGTTAAAGATCAACAGAAATTGCGGAATGTAAGTTCAGGTTTTGTCTTATAATCTTGAAATTAGGTGTTTCCAGGCAGTTTCTCATGTCATTTAAATGTAGATCCTTGGGAGTGGTATGTCGAACAAGATGTGGGATGCTCTCTTGGAGCATGCAAAGACTTGTGTCCTAAGTGGGAGGCTCTATGTTTATTATCCAGAAGATACAAGAAATGTTGGTGTCATTTTTAACCACATCTATGAGCTGCGCGGCCTTATAACAGGAGAACAATTCTTTCCTGCCGATTCTCTCAATGATGGCCAGAAGGTTAGTCTGCATAATGTGTTCATTTGATATTAGCAGATACTGCTCCAAAAGTTGAGCATGCATTTTTGTTGCTGGCATACTTCAATCTATTCATGTAATTGATATGGCTATGCACTATATGATTTTCCCTCTCATACCTGCAAACGTACCACCATTGAGAACACAATTAAACATGTACATGTTATGAAGCTGACTAAAGTTGTAGATTGGGATCATTACTGAAAAAAGTTGTAGACTAGGATGTAATATTTAAGACTACATGAAGTTCAAGATTTGCAGTGTCTTTTTTAAAGCTGTGTTAGGAATTGGGTAATCATATGATACCTTTAAAATGCTTTTGCAAGTCCAGGTTTATGTGGACTCATTGGTGAAGAAGGCATATGACAATTGGGATCAGGTTGTGGAGTATGATGGCAAAACACTTGTGGCTGCTAAGCAAAATAATAGGTCGGATGAATCTGAAAATGAACTTCATATGGAGCAAATTGATTATTCTAGTGGTTTAGATCATCAACTTCAAATGCCAGTCCTTCCAGCTTCTATTCCTTCTGAGCCGCAAATGAATTCTGGGGTGTCGGTCGGAGGTAAGCATTATTTTCCTCAAACTCCAGTTTGAGCCTGGTTTTCTTCTGGCTGGGGGTGTTTTGTCTCTTGAGGAGCATTTCTGAATATGGTCCCCTGATAATAATGATGAAAGAAGTGAGATGTTTATTGTAATATTTTTTCTTTTCCTTCTGTATCCCGTCTCGCCACCAAAAGAAGAAACTCAGATGTCACATGCATGAGCAGATTCATGTTTTTGCAGAGTTTTATGCAATATTGCTGATTATGTGTGTTATGATCTTATGATATGTGTGTGCTAATAATCTGTTTGCAGGTTATAATGATAATATGCTGGCAAGATATCCAACCCAGCCACTGATAGCAAACTCCAGCTCCCGGAGCCAGTTTGACAGCTCATTATATCTGTCTAATGACCAATTAATAAGCAATTCTCACCAAACCCAAAGCACTAGAAATGATCACGGCACAGTTGGGTTAGCTCTTGGTCCTCCTCAATCAACATCAGGGTTCCATGCTGGTAGCTCCTCTATCCAGCCATCTATCCTAAATCCTTTTGATGACTGGTCACAGAACAGGGACAGGGGGGTTGATGAATTCTTTTCAGAGGAAGAAATCCGCCTCAGAAGTCACGAGATGCTAGAGAATGAAGATATGCAGCACTTGCTTCGCCTGTTCAGCATGGGAGGTCATGGCCACATGAATGCTGAGGATGGCTATTCGTACCCATCATTTGTGCCCTCACCGATGCCAAACTTTGATGAGGATCGCGCTCGTCCAGGAAGAGCTGTTGTAGGATGGCTGAAGATCAAGGCGGCGATGAGGTGGGGCTTCTTTATCAGGAAAATAGCAGCTGAGAAGCGGGCACAGATAGAGGAGTTAGATGACTAGGTTGTTTGGACAAGGATCTCAGGCTTAACAAGCAGTCCTAAGATTTCACTGATATTCAGGAGATTTAGTTGTCTTCATCAATGCCAACTAAGGATTGGCATTCTTGATTAATGTATCTGTGTATCTGATTTGACACCACCTTTTGTACAGTACAATGTCCTGTACAGTATGTTGATGCCTAGGAAAAACTATGATTGCGATTTGTTTTTCACTCTCATGCTTCTGCTTTACTCTTATCACTTTTCCATTGGCTCTGGGATTTTAGGGATGATGTGTTTACGGAACACCTGTAGTTTAA
This sequence comes from Dalbergia cultrata, assembly GCA_031216105.1. Lineage (NCBI taxonomy): Eukaryota > Viridiplantae > Streptophyta > Magnoliopsida > Fabales > Fabaceae > Dalbergia > Dalbergia cultrata. The sequence goes on from CM062347.1 coordinate 55,398,086, forward strand.
CTCAGATTTGTATATTATGAGCTACTTAATTTTCTAGTGGTGTTTAAGTTACTGTCTCATCCTATGCTTGTTGCTCCGGTGCTTTTATACTTTATGTCGGTATCTTATTGAGCTGTTGAAAATTGGGTGCTAGTTATGCATAGTTGACTTTGAACATCAAATATCCTTACTATATATCACTTAGAACGTTATGCAGGTTATTGGTTTGGTATTTTGTGTCTAAATCCCATTCCAAGGTTTGGGATCGTAGTAGTTTCGACTAGGCGCGGCCGCGCGGGGTGCATCCCTCATTTGTGTATTATAACATTGCTTTGATTTTTTTCTTGCTACCTTATTTGTGTCAACTTGAAGATGAGAAATTGCGAGAAAGATAAGAATGACAGGAAAATGTAATAAAAAAAAGAATCCATATTACATAAAGAATACCATATTTGTTATTGTAGTGGTCACAAAAATGAAATTGAATGAAAGAATCAAACGACAATAGTCACACCAATAAACGAATATTGGAATCAAAGCTACAATAAATGCCATATAAGCCTAGTATTCTCCTAGGAGGTGTTGCATTCTGGTGGAAGACCCTGGGGAAACCTCTTTGTGTCAATGCAGTAATTGTATATCATGTAGTTTTTCTGCACCCATCTTAACCTCTCTTGTGCTGTTGTGTCCAGCTCCTGTGTAAGCCAAGAGGAGCTGCTAGTGGGAGGACTTGAACCACAAGATGATGCTCCATTAGACCAGGTGCAAGCATCAGCATTGAAGCTTCTGTAGGAAGCTGTGAAGGGAGCTTGTGTCCAATCTGTCTTGATGAGTCCACCTCTTGTTGCCCAGTCATCTGCATTCCACAAACTAGAATATATCCTCATTGGCTGTTTCCTTGGGAATGGGACACCAATACTCTCTGAGTTCTTGAACTCTCTAATGGGGGTGCCATCAACTGAGAATCTGAAACAAAAGGGTAAAAGAAATGATGTTAAGTCCCTATGCAGAATAGAGATGGTTAAATTAAAACCAAACAAACAGCGTGGATGAGAGGGCTTACATAATCCGCTGGGGGTTCCAAATGATGGAATAAGTGTGGAAAGCAGCGGTAGGGTCAAACCAAAGATAGAATTGCTGTTCCCTGTTTCCTTTGCCTTGGCTGAAAACATTGGTGTGAAGGATGTATGGGTCACCGCTCAAATTTCCAAGAAATTCATAGTCTATCTCATCCCAAGTTGCTCCTTTTGAAGATAACTGCAAACAAAGTAAGACATTTATCAAGCCTCAATGACAATGTACATAATCAATACAAATAATAATAATAACACAATATTAAGACTTACATAATAGGCAGCGACAGTGCCAGCAGAGTTTCCAGGGACGAGCTTGAGCTGCATGTCAATCTTCCCAAAGAGATACTCATTCTTTGATTGGAAACCAGAACCAGATGCTTTGTCAAGTGACAAAGTCAGTAGCTCGCCATTGTTGAGCACCTTGCCGCGGCCATCTCCCCATGTTATGTCAAAGTCTTTGTTGAAGTTACCAGCAAAGGCAACCACCAGAGAGCTAACAAGAAGGGATATTAGAAGAACATAGGAGACAGTTGAAGAAGCCATGAATTGTTTGAAAGCAGTAATAGAAAATGAGTAGTAGCAGTATGAGTGGTGATGTTTGCTAATTGGTGGTGAGTAGTGAGTATTGGCGTAGCATGTGTTGGTATTTATATGAAGCGGGTTGCTGATGATAACTATGAGGAAGTGCATGCGAAATATCGTCAGCTAAGCTGGACACAGTTGTTGTCTTTGTGATGTTTAAAAAATGTGTCCAGATGTATGACGTGCACTAGCTATTACGTCCAGAAATAAAATCTTAGACGCGTTATTTTAAATATTCATTAACTTGGAGGGGCAATTTTTGGAGCCGAGAGTTGTCAACTTGTGTAGGTAATTGGAAGTGTGGAAGCAGTTGTCAACCAGTCCAAACTCTACTGTTTGGGTTTGGATGATATTGCCAAGTGCCAACCCAGCATCCAACTTTTCCAGCTACACTAATCATTTTCATTAACTTTAAGGGCCCTTCACCGCCACTGCCCCATTTGTTTAGTTACCCTTTTTTTTTTTTAAATAAATTTCATTTAATTACATCTCAAAAACAGTGTTATATATAAGTTATTTATTCATTCTCGTATTTGAGCCTTTTAATCGATTATTAAAAATAGCTGTTAGCATGGAAATTTCTAATTTTTCTTTTAAAATGTTTTTTATACTTATTGTGCGTGCGATATTGTGTTGACTCATAATTCATTCATCATCAAATTAAATGAAACATGAGTTAGTATGATGTCTCATATATATATATACAATAAGTATAAATAACATATTTTTTCATCTTGTGTGACTGTTCTGATCTCGTAGATTCTTAAAAAATGCAATATAATCTCCGTTAGATTATTATCATTGTAGAAGGGGTTACAGTTGTTTTGTAACTAACCACATATATATATATATATACATAATCATGTTTCTATATCTAAAAAGAATATTAAAGATTCGAAAAGTCATCTTTCCATCATTTACTACAAAATGTTTAAAACACTTATTAATTAAAGTCACTAATACTATGAAAATATTGAAAAGTCATCTTCTTATCATTTGTACTATATATTATGTAGAGAACGGGTATCGTCTAGTTGTTCAAAAAGAAATAAACAAAAATAATCATCCTAGAATTAATCTGATTTATACACCTTTATTATAAAGGATTTTTCTAGCACTATAGTATTATATAGTAAAACATTAAACAAAGTATATTAATTTTAATGGTGACTACGATATATTTAGTTTAAAAAAAATTTCAAAATTAAAATATTTAAAAATTGTTACTAGAAATATTTAAAGTATTTTCAAAATTATTTACTAACATTTTTATTAGTATTGTATTTAAATTATATATATTATTAAAAAGTTCTAATAATATTTTCATAATTTTGTAATATTTTTAAATATTATTAAATGTTAATTATGTTATAACGGTTTAGAAAACAGTTTCAAGCTATTATTAGAATGAAAAAAATAAGTATTAAAATGATGCGTCTGTTCCTTGTCTTCCAATAGTGCAAAAGGTTTTATATGATATATAGATTTAATTCAATATATTTCTGGTATAATTTCGTTTACAGTTATCTAATTACGTAAAATTATATTATTATTTGCTTCTTATTATTATATATTCTTTATAAAAAAATGCAGAGATGAGCAGTATCAAATATTTTATATATTCACAATATATCAAACTTAATCATATATTATATTAACAACGTAACTCTTTGTTTGTTTGTATCAATTTTAAATTTCAATAATGTTCACGCATCAAGAACAATATTGAAAAATACATAGAAATGAACTCGTAGCGATGTTCACTCAATGTTTTATTCTGGGGTGTCCATATCGTGGTGCTGGTGTGACTTTAATTTATGATCGATTTTCCGTGATGAAATTCTCATACGAGTTATTAATTTTGCAAGCTGAAAATTTTCTGTCATTGAAATTGATCGGGGTTGAGCTTATCAACCGGCTTTTACTTCTTTTCCTGCTTTAAGCAATTCAAACTAGTTCAAACTTCAAACCTTTTATATCAAAATAATATATGATGGTGATAGTTAATAATTTTTTTAAAAAATATATGTATTACATGATAAAATGTTTTCTTATTGGATCATGTAATATAGGAAACATTATATAAAAATTACTTTTATGTAAATTTTTAAGATTATTAGCATATATTTTGAGGAATTTTTTAACGAAAATGTTAAAAACTTAGAATATGTTTTCCAACAAAGAAATTTAAAATGAAATACTGAATTGTCTGCTCAATTGAAGAAGTATGCATCCCTATCACATAAATAAATAAATAAAACTACAAGCAAGAAGTATCAGAAATATTAATACGAATAATATCAGCCACTTAATTTTATGTAATGCTTTTAAAAACTATCTTTAATGCTAAAAAATTGCTTTCAATTATTTAAAAGGCTTTGCCAACTAATATCCTAAAAGCAATGGTTAAGAAAGTAACAGTAAATTTAAATTAACTTTTAATTTTTCACAGCATTAAATGCATTAAAAAGTTCAAAAATATTTAACTTTTAGTTCCATATTCAATATTTTTGGAAGATTATTTAACAAAACCATTGTTTAAACTTCAAAGTGACCTAATCATATTTTTAGTCTTATATAATCGCCCATATTTTGGATTAAATTTATAGTTAAATATAAAGTACTTGTCTGAAATTCAAAAATTGATGTAAACATATTTTAAATAGCAAGTTCAATAAATTTTTAAATAAGAGAAAATTTATGCTATGCAACATTCACTCATTCATTACGTGACATTTGCATTGGGAATGTAGGAAGATTTAGAGGTAATAATAATCTATAAAATTAGAGTTTTGCTAATAAGAAGGATACTAAAAGGATACTGACTAGGGATATTTAAAATGATAAGTTTTAAAAATTTGTGAGGAGTCTCATGTGTTAAAAAAATAAAAACACATCTTTTCAATATTAATATTACCTCTTTTACTATTTTAGTCATTGGTTAGATAAATCCATAAAATTAAGAGGAGTCCTTATTACAATACATAAGAATGATAAGATACTCCCTCTATTCCACAATAATAATCACTCCGGATAAATTAAATTCAAATCAATGTATATACTGATTTAGGTTATTTTCTCACCAAACTCTTGTTTCCAAAATCCAAAAAGGGCAATTCAAACCGCTTGTCACGCAACTAGCATTTCCTTTATTTCCTCACCAGAGAATTTTATTACAACACAGTTTCAAGTTTCCAAAGCTCTACACGTGATATATTGTACATACGGCACAAAAGCAAAAGCAGCAACCAAATATAAACTACAAAGAATAAAAGAATACGTAGGAACATGACACCATAACACTTTTTTTGTGTGTGCATGACGTAAGTAAACCCAATCCAATTCATCACGAATTCCTCTGACTATTAGTGGGTGCATTCTAGAGGGAGGCCTTGAGGGAACCTCTTCTTGTCCGCGCAGTAATTGTAAATCATGTAGTTCTTCTGCACCCACCTCAGCCTCTGCTGACCCACTGAATCCAAATCTTGTGATTGCCATGATGGTGATGAGGAGGAGGAGGAAGATGTGATGTTTGATTTGCATGAGGATTTCCCACCATTCCAAACACAAGCATTGTTGGCATTGAAGTTCCTGTAGGATGCAGTGAAAGGTGCTTTGGACCAATCTGTCTTAACGAGTCCACCCCTTGTGGCCCAATCATCTGCGTTCCACAGGCTTGAGTATATCCTCATGGGCTGGTTCTTTGGGAATGGAACCCCAATTGATTCCAAGTTCTTGAACTCCCTTATTGGTGTGCCATCCACAGAGAAGCTGAAATAGAATTAAAATACAGCATTAGTTAATAACCAATATATATATGTGTGTGTGTGTGTGTGTGTGTCCATGAACTAGCTAGCTCTAGTTGCAATTTTATTATAGGAACTAGATTGGTATAATATAATTGGGTGCTTACACAATGCGTTGAGGATTCCAGAGAACTGAGTATGTGTGGAAATCAGCAGTTGGGTCAAACCAGAGGTAGAATTGCTGCTCTCTGTTGCCTTTGCCTTGGCTGAACACATTGGTGTGTAGGATGTAAGGGTCACCACTGAGGTTCCCCAAGAACTCGAAGTCAATCTCATCCCATGTTGATCCCTTTGATGATAGCTGAAAAAAAAAATTCACTTGTTAATTAGACACGTGGCGTGATTGAACCATGATCAACATACTGAAGTCTCTTATATTAGAACATCACAAATCAAAACAGTGAATTAGGTGTTTGATTTGAGCTTACATAATAGGCAGTGACAGTGCCAGCAGAGTTTCCAGGAACAAGCTTGAGCTGCATGTCAATCTTTCCAAACAAGTATTCATTCTTGGACTGGAATCCAGAGCCAGAGGCTTTGTCGAGGGAAAGAGTGAGGAGATTGCCGTTGTTGAGTGTCTTTGCACGGCCATCTCCCCATGTGATCTGAAATTCTTGGTTGAAGTTACCAGCAGTGCATACAACAATGCAGAGACTAATTACAAGCAGAGGAATAAGAAGCACTCTTGAGCAAGTAGTAGTGGAAGCCATATTGTTGTGCATGAACAATATATTATGTGGAAATGGAAGAAAGATGTACGTAAGCTTAATAACTAAGAAGTGAAGTGGTGATGGATGAAGGGGGGGCTTAAGAGCGAGCATATTTATAGTGTGGGAAAAGAGCCTGCCATCACGTGCAGCTAGCAATTACTTGTAATGGAAAAGGAAAAGGATGGGAAGGTGCCCGTGTGTGTGTGCGCGCTAGCTAAGCTGTAGATAGTTGTATATTATGGTAAGAAAGCTGTAAAAAGATCAAGTGGACACAACCAACTTTGTCCAATTTAATTAGTATTATAAAGCAGGTAATATTGGTGGAGGGTATAAGGTGTGACTAGGGGGTGAGGGGGAGCACACGGTTCTACATTGGTTTTTGGGATGTGATGTAGTCACTATCGTCAGGTACGTGGCTACTAGTATTTAATTGTGATAAAAACTTTAATAAGTGGATAAGGCCAATGACTCCCATCCCCTGTTGGTGACGCCACCCTTGACCCACCCCAAAGCAAGTGAGGGAGCTAGGCAGCCAATATTTTCTTAATTTATACTTTGACCCTGTCAATACCAAGCATGCATGCCCAAATATTGGATTGGATTAGTTTTGCTAGGTGCTGGCTGGTGGCGTTTGTATGCATGTTCAGCCCACAGTCGAACACATTGAGACATATATATAATTTACAAATGTGGTTTTTGTTATTATTCAAAATCGTGAATTCAAGCAGAAAAATAAAAGCAAATCGGTTACCATAATAATTTGGCATAATAATAAGTCAAATTTCAATGGAAAAAAATTATTGATGTACCAAAAAAAGTTTTAGCACACTAACCTCTCTACGATGGACCAGTATAAAAGTTGTCCGTGTGATATATGCCAAACGAGCAAGACCATTGTCCATGTGATGTATTATTAGAGTGCTATGATGCTCAATTTGTTAAAAATTTAATATATGGACATCATTTTAACAAAAAAAAAATATGATCATCATAATTATATTTATCATGTACTAAAGATCAATATGTTACATAATCAGTTTAAATTGAATCTAATTTGTTGAATAACAATAGGAGTTTAATCTTGATGATGTACTATTTTATATTATTTTCAATTAAATTATTTCATTTACATAACTTTTTAAATAATAAATGTGAGATTAGGCCATTTTTACTGTGAATCAACCATTTTATTGGCTCTTTCACAATATCATTACAAAAAAATTAATCATAATATTATTAAAAGAAAACTTAGAAGTTTTTTTTGATTAACTTGAGAATTTGATCAATAAAATATAGTATTATTTATCAATTTAATAATATGAAGCTACTTTTTAATTAACAATAACATTTTAAGGGTCTGTTTAAAAATTTTGAAAAACAATTAATAAAAATGTCAAAATAACTTTAAACAAATGAATAATTCTTTATAAAAAAGATAAAATAAAGCCCCTTTTTCTGGAAAAAAAAAATCGGTGCAAAAGACATAATTAGAAGAAATATTTAGATGACTCTTAATCAATATTTCCCCCTATTTTTACCCCTATAAACACAACCTAAATAGTAAATACACGATTCTGTGAGGTGTACCAAGAAATAAAACGGAATCAAGTAACCCTGACTTGATCATCGTTCTCTTTACAGAATTGCTGTTCATCATTTCCAATTTCAATAAAGATTTCTTTATTTGCCGAATTGGGAACTCCGCCGTTCAATTACAATTTACAAGAAAGGGAAGCAGTATAAGATAAAAATATATACAAGTACAGCGGTTGAATTTATTTCCCAATTAGTTTCATAACACAAATACAATAATTTTTTTTATGTGACAAACACAGTAAACTTAAAAATAGATAACTTCTCAAATTTTGTTTTCCACTCGCAAATTTTATCTAATTTGAAATAGTCTCAGATTTTTTTTTCCCTAGAAAAAATGAACTACTCTATTCCTAATTCAAAATTGCATCTACATTTTTGTTCTTTAATTAGTCGCCTCTTTAGGTCAAGGGCATTTGTTCTTTTCTTCGTTATTTGTAGCCTTTTTAAGTCGTACGTGGAGAAGAGTCCCATTAATAGATTAGATACACTAAATTAATTAAGAAAATACGGCCGCAATTGTAAAACATAAAAACCCCCATTCATGCAACAAAAAAAAACCCTCCATTCAAGCTAAATTAAAAGGGCTTAATTTTGGCCGAAGATGTAACTTACGAAAAAAGTCAAAGAAACCCATCCGTACATTTCTTGTAAGGGTCCTGCTTAGATGCCGAAGGTGGTCAAAGTCTACGTTGTCCAAGGTGACGCGCCTATATAAGGGCGTGACATGTATCTACATAACTAGTGTTATTAAGTGGTGTAACAGGGATTAAGTAACATGTAGAAGTTAATTAATACGATTAATAATTTTTTCTATTTTTTAATTTAATTTTTTTTTATGTTTTAATTTAAATTTTGTTTATTTGTTTTTCAAAATTTGGTATGTCCGAATTTAGTGCAATGAACGGTCTATTTTTTCTTTTTCAATTTTTATTTTATTTATGTTTTCATTTATTTTTCAGTTTGAATTCAACTATTTTTTTCCTTTTCCAAATTTTTTATCATTTTTATTGTTTTTATTTTTTATTTTTGATTTATTTGTTTTCAAAATTTGTTTAGTCTGAATTAAGTGCAATAAATAGTACTTTTCCATTTTTTAATTTTTTTTATTAAAAATACTGAAATGAGTGTCTTTGTTTTTTAATGAAAGACAAAGACAGAAAAGAATGATAAAACATTTGGAAAAGGAAAAAAAATAATTGAATTTGGACAGACAAAAATAAAACAAAAGAAAAAATATAAATAAATAAAATAAAAATTGAAAAAGGAAAAGCATGCACTAAATTCGGACATACTGAATTATGAAAAATAAATAAACAAACATAAACATTAAGACGTAAAAAAAATAAAAATAAAAAATAGGAAAAATGAAAAAAGTACCATGTATTACAATGAATTCGAAGTAATCGAATTTTGAAAAAAAAATAATAATAAAAATGATAAAAAAATTGAAGAAAAGGAAAAAAGTACTATTTATTCATTTGAATTCGGACTAAATTATGACAGATAAATAAAAAATAAAAAATAAGAAAGGGAAAAATGTACTATTCATTGTACTAAATTTTCACTTATCAAATTCTGAAAAGCATATAACTAAAAATAAAAATTAAAAAGAAATAATAAGAAAAATTAACAAATGAAAAAAATGAAAAAGTACTGTTTATTGCACTTAATTCGGACTAACTGAATTTTGAAAAAAATAAAAAATAAAAAATAAAAACAATAAAAATGATAAAAAAAAAGGAAAAAAATACTTAATAATAGAAATTAACTCTTTTTGGTTCGTAATCCTAAACTTGCACAATTATTAATTCACTTACTTAATCATTTCATTCACGCTTTTTCAAACCTATTGGGGCCCATTTCATGCCACATGACATTTTTCTATTGGATAAAACTCTTACGGGCACCACAGACATTGACTATCTTAGGTATATGAGCAACCACCTTCTTGTAATACAATTGACATATATCAAAGAATAAAGGAATTGACAAAAAGAAAAAAGAAAGAAAGAAAAAGTGAAAAACACATAGTACAAATCAAACAAATTGAAGTGGCGTAAAGAGAAATTAATCTACAAGACATATATTTTCTTCAATAATTTCGGTGTTCTCTAGGATTAGGATGCATTGCACTCAGGGGGAAGGCCTTGAGGAAATCTTTTGGTGTCACTGCAATAATTGTAGATCATGTAATTCTTCTGCACCCAACGCAACCTCTCTTGGCTTGTTGAATCCATCTCTTGCGACAGCCACGTGTTAGATGAAGCAGAGTTTGAAGTGCAAGATGATGATGATGATGATGCTCCACCAGAGGAAGAAGAATGGACACACGCATTGGCATTGGCATTGAAGTAAAAGGAAAAAATCCCTTTTACTTCTTATTTTGAGATAATACTAGGGAGCTTAAAGCAGATGATTTTATGCGATGTACATTTATTTATCGATAGCTTTTATCATTTCAACTCCTTTTATTTTGATTCATCCCTTAATTACTATTTCTTTCTTTCTTCACATCTTTTCTTGCACAAAACATTCGTATTTCTTCGCTTGAAGATTAATTTTTTATACAAATGATTTTGTTTAATAGGTTTAACATTTACAGTTTGGAACTGTAGATATGAAATATTGTTTAATTATTATTTAATATCTATAAAAATTACTTAATATTATGATTACATTTCTTTGATTGGATCTAGAATAAGTATCTGGTAGGTGTTGGCAATACATAAAGCATCAGTTGCTTCTCCAAATTTGTGGGTTTTTCAATCCCATCGTCTTTGTGTAAGTTAGAGATTGTTCTCGGTCAAACACGTACAATCTAAATAGAAATCAATGAAGGTGGGGAGAATGAATTTGACATGTTACATGTATCATAAAGGATCAGCCCGAATAAGATTTATAGTAAATTTCCACATATATAGATCTTCTGATTTAAAATGGTGATGTGATCGATGTATAAATGCAACTATAAGCTAGAAGAAAAATGGTAAGTATGCCTATAATCTGTTTGTCAGAAACTATAATAATGGATGAAAATTAAAGAATAGTAATTAGATGGGTAAGTTTGAAATATTATAATTGAGCCAAAGCAAAAGTTTTGAAAAGCATTCCCTCCTTGAATAAGCTTTGTCCCTGAAAATTTTATTTTGTCCTCTCCTTATATTTGGCATTATTTCCTGTCCTATAACCAAGGAATTTTAGAAGATAACAAAGGAAGAAGTAACTGTTTGAATTGGATCCTTTAAGGATGTGCTGTAATAAATTTTCAATTTTTATTATGGTTACATGACTTGTACAATGAATGAAAGAATATCAATGTGGAAATTACAGAAGTAAGGGGAAGAAAAAAAAAATTAAAAAATAGCACAAAAGTGACGTGTCAATTTATAGCCTATAGGATCCTTGATAATGCTCCCTTAATTAAGCAGCCTTGCATTCTGGAGGAAGGCCTTGCGGAAATCTCTTAGTATCAGCGCAGTAATTGTAGATCATGTAATTCTTCTGCACCCACTTGAGCCTATCCTGGCTAGTGGAATCAAGCTCTTCCGAGAGCCAAGTACTGCTAGAAGAAGAGGCAGAGTTTGACCCGCAAGATGATGTTCCAGAGGACATAGTGCATGCATTGGCATTGAAGTTCCTGTAGGAAGCAGTGAAAGGAGCTTGGCTCCAGTCTGTCTTAACAAGCCCTCCCCTTGTGGCCCAATCATCTGCATTCCACAGGCTGGAGTAGATCCTCATGGCTTGGTTCTTGGGGAATGGAACACCAATTGACTCCATGTTCTTGAACTCCCTAATTGGGGTTCCATCAACAGAAAATCTGGAACAAGAGGAAAGGAAAAAAAAGACTTATTTATTAGTGACTTCCTCCAATAACACAAGGCAAAACAACAGAATTGAATTTGTTTCATTTCTCTTTTTACTTTTCTTATGAGGATTGCATAAGAAGAACTTACACAATGCGTTGGGGGTTCCAGAGGATGGAATAGGTGTGAAAATCTGCAGTTGGGTCAAACCAAAGGTAGAACTGTTGCTCCCTATTACCCTTGCCTTGGCTGAACACATTGGTGTGAAGGATGTATGGATCACCACTCAAATTGCCCAAGAATTCAAAGTCAATCTCATCCCATGTAGCTCCTTTTGATGATAGCTGTGAAGTTAAATTGAACACCACAAATTAAATTCCCATTAGTATTCGTAACCAATTACCAATGCTCATTATAATAAATTAAGAATATGGCTTTGATGTAAATGATATAAAGTATACGAATGTGTGCTTACATAATAAGCAGTGACAGTGCCAGCAGAGTTGCCAGGGACAAGTTTGAGCTGCATATCAATTTTTCCAAAGAGGTATTCGTTCTTGGACTGAAAACCTGAGCCAGAGGCTTTGTCAAGGGAGAGAGTAAGAAGGTCGCCATTGTTGAGTATCTTGCCACGACCATCCCCCCACGTTATATCAAAGTCTTGATAGAAATTGCCTGCAGAGGCAATCACAAAGTAGCCAACTGAAGAGATTAGTAGCACTAGTAATGCAACTCTTGAAAGAGCCATTATAGGAAGCTGTTTAATTTCAAAATTCTGATAATAAAATGAAAAACTGAGGAGTGAAAGAATGAAGTGAATTTTTTGTTGTGAGAACTTGAGTTGGAGAAAATGTCATGGTTGGAATGGTATTTATAGGTGAAATAAAGGACATAGGAGAAGGAGAGGAAAATTATGAGAAGGTTCGGGTTCAGTTTAGTGTTTTAGCTGTTCACAGTTGGCTAAGGAACGAGGAGTAAGCAAAGGCATGGTTGTTTTTAATGGACGCGCACACGAATTATTGCACGCGGTCCAGCACGGATGGGCACACACCAAAAAGAAAAGCAGATCTAATTTCACAGCCAACGATGCTGTACGAGACTAAACCTTTACCAAACACCTGGCCAGCTGTTGCTGCCACTGTTTCATACCTAAAACCATCACCGCCATTGTCTCTTAAGTCATCTATCTATTCGCTCTTCCATTGTTTTTATGGCTTACGATATATATTTAATAGTACTTTTTCCTAACTAAAAAATACGTGTTTAATTAAGATATTCACTCAATTATCATTTAATATGATGAATTAGCACAGATAGTGGGAGCAATCATCATATGTAATAGAGTGAGTATTTTAATTAAAGATTTATTTTTTAATGTTGAAATAATATTTTTTATATTTAATACTAATTATTCATCATAAATGGGTGAGCCTTAATATAACAATAGAGTTACTATCTCGTGACCTAGACAAAGTCACAAATTCAAATCTTACTGTTCTAGGGAAAATTTAGAATTTAATTGCTATATATGAAAGTGTAAAACAATTTTGGATTGTGCTCCTCCAAAATAAATTACTAAAGCGAGAAAAAAAAATGATGAATCACTGTTGTAAGGGTGATTAATTAACCCCTCAGGCCAAAAAAAAAAAAAATATGTGATAAATCCTTTACTTTTATGTACAATGGAAGTTATTGATTTAAAAATAATTAACTCACTCATTTCCTCACTTTATAAACTCCTTCGTTTTAGAGGAATTGAATCCAATAATTTTACATTGTCAATTAATAAATTTTTATTAAAATAATAAATCTTAAAATATAATTATTGATTATTATAAGCATTCACCATAATTTATTATTTTAGTAAAATTCTATTAATTATCGAAATAAAATCATCTTACACCATGAGCATATAAAAATAAAACTTATAAATTTATTCATTGTAAATAACATGTGATTTATTTTAAAAGATAAGGACACGTAATCTTAGATAATTATTTTATTAGAATATAATATTATCTAAAATTAAATTTTAAGGGACCTATTGATTTAAAATAATAAATACATATATTAAATAGTTATGCATATTGAGTATTTAATAATATAGCATTTTAAGTAAATTGTAAATAAATCAATAATTTATTTTTAACCTGTCTATTTTGATTCCATCCAAATCCAACATTCCCTTTTCCTTTCGATGGTCAACGTCCAACATCATTTATTTATTTTTCACCCATACCTTAGCGCCGATCTTTTAATTCTTATGGGACCATCTTCTATATGGAAGCTTTTCGCGTCCAGCTGGGCAAAAGCTCAAATGAGCTCAGCTCATCGGCATTGAACTTGACTAGGACCCGTTTATTACCAATGGAGCAAAAAGGATTACACTATCATCAATTTTGATGGTATAGATTTTTTTTTTTTTCCTTTTTTCTGGTTGGACTTTGTGGTGTGCTCTATTGATTTCCATTTTTGGTCAGGTTTTGGGGGAGGGGTGGAGTCTTATAAAACACTCGACTCTATGCCAGTGCCCCTAGGTGGACATTTTACAAAGGTTGGCTTGCCATCTGTGCTAGACTTGTGGTTGGATGTTTTGTTTTTTTTTTGTTTTTTTTAATTCCTTAGGAGTACATGTTGGGCTTTGTTTAATTTTTACACGAAAATTATTTTTTTAATTGAAAATCTATGTAACATTTTGATTGTTGTATTCTTCTAAGAACAGCCAATATACTGTAATTAATTAAGTGGCACATGCCCTAGTTCTTGTGTCTAGTATTGGGTCAAGAGTTCGATTCCTATGTGCCAGAGCTCCTTATAACCAACAAAAATAATATATATATTGAACATTTTTCAAAATGATATGTATGTTATTACGAATTATAATCACAAGAACTTATTCGCAGGATTTTATATATACTAGGCAGGAACCAAAGTGTACCATAACAATTAAGCGCGAAAAATAGGACTCTAATGAGCGTGCATTTTTCATCTAGGCATGATTTTATATTATTAATTAATAATTTGTTTTTTTAAAAAAAAGTCAAATTATCTTAGACATTTTTTAATAGATAAAATCTATACTACTAAACACAACAAACTTTATTGTGATAATGGCACGTCATTTCTATTTTAACTATAGACGGATGGTTTTTATCATTTTGACTGATATAATTATCCTTTTTGAATTTAGACAATTCCTGGCAATTATTTTAGCAGATTACTCTGGTTATATACTTATATATAGGAGTTTACCTATATATATATATATATATATATATATATATATATATTACACACACATAATATTTGTAGCCTTAAAAATAGATAACTTCTCAAATTTTGTTTTCCATTCTCAAGTTTTATCTAATTTGAAATAGTCTCGGATATTACTTTTTTCTTAGAAAAAATGAACTACTCTATTCTTTTTTTATCGAAATCAAGGTATCCTCACAGCCGAAAGCTATGAGACTAATCCTCCGCCCATGGTAGGCACCTCAAAGGGTGGGAGAGCTGGCCCGGGATTTTTTAATTAGCGCTCCATACCCAAAGCCAGGGATCGAACCCCTGACATTTGGTTAAGGGAGGATGAGTCCTTACCACTCAACCACACCTCCCGGGTTATGAACTACTCTATTCTTAATTATAATTACATCTACATTTTTATTCTTTAACTAGTCGCCTCTTTAGGTCAAGGGTATTTGTACTTTTCCTCGTTATTTGTAGCCTCTTTAGGTCGTACGTGGAGAAGAGTCCCATTAATAGATTGGACATACTAAATTAATTAAGAAAATACGGCCGCAATTGTAAAACATAAAAATCCCCCATTCAAGCCAAATAAAAAGGGCTTAATTTTGGCCGAAGATGTAACTTACGAAAAGAGTCAAAGAGACCCATCCGTACGTTTCTTGTAATACAATTGACATATATCAAAGAATAAAGGAATTGACAAAAAGAAAAAAAGAAAGAAAGAAAGAAAAAGTGAAAAACACATAGCACAAATCAAACAAATTGAAGTGGCGTAAGGGAAATTAATCTACAAGACATATATTTTCTTCAATAATTTCGGTGTTCTCTAGGATTAGGATGCATTGCACTCAGGGGGAAGGCCTTGAGGAAATCTTTTGGTGTCACCGCAATAATTGTAGATCATGTAATTCTTCCGCACCCAACGCAACCTTTCTTGGCTTGTTGAATCCATCTCTTGCGACAGCCACGTGTTAGATGAAGCAGAGTTTGAAGTGCAAGATGATGATGATGATGATGCCCCACCAGAGGAAGAAGAATGGACACACGCATTGGCATTGAAGTTCCTGTAAGATGCAGTGAATGGTGCTTGGCTCCAGTCTGTCTTGACAAGGCCACCCCTTGTTGCCCAGTCATCAGCATTCCACAGGCTGGAGTATATCCTCATTGGCTGTGCCTTCGGGAATGGAACTCCTATTGATTCCATGTTCTTGAATTCCCTGATTGGGGTGCCATCCACTGAGAAACTGAAACGAAGGGAGGGAAGAAGCACATACAATTAATGTGTGTGTATTAATTGATTAATTCAACATTTTTAAAGGGGTATTATAATGATCATATATAGAGTAATATAATAAGTGCTTACATAATGCGCTGAGGGTTCCAGAGAATGGAATAGGTGTGGAAATCTGCAGTTGGATCGAACCACAGGTAGAATTGTTGCTCTCTGTTGCCTTTCCCCTGGCTGAACACATTGGTGTGAAGAATGTACGGGTCACCACTCAGATTCCCCAAGAATTCAAAATCAATCTCATCCCAGTTTGACCCTTTTGATGATAACTGCATTATATAATTAGAAACCAATTAAGAAAGGACTAGTAAGTTTTCTATGATTGATGTTGAGTCATGCATAGACATTAACTAACCAACCGTAATACGGAAGGGCACTTACATAGTAGGCAGTGACAGTGCCTGCAGAGTTTCCAGGTACAAGCTTGAGCTGCATATCAATCTTGCCAAACAAGTACTCATTCTTGGACTGGAAGCCGGAGCCAGAGGCTTTGTCAAGGGAAAGGGTGAGAAGGTCGCCGTTGTTGAGTATCTTGGCACGCCCATCTCCCCATGTTATGTCGAAGTGTTGGTTGAAGTTGCCTCCTGCTGACAGTACTGACCCGATCAAAGAGGACAATACCACCAATGAAGGGAGGATAGTAATAGTTACCATCGGACAGGTGAAATAATTAAGAGATGCCATGGCTGATTTCAATGTGGTAGTAGAAGCTAGCTATGAGAGTGACTTGAGGGGATGATTGTGGTTTGGCAGAGAAGTGGGATTGGTATTTATAGTTGTGTTGTGAAGTCGTGGAAGGAGCAGGGGAAGATGCACAAAGTAAGCTTTGCATTGCGGTGGAGAATTGTTTGGTCTCGGAGAGTTGGAACAAACATTAAAATATTATTAGCAATTGGCTGTCATGTACTCGTGCTGGCTTCTTGTAGCACAACCAAACCAACATTATTAAGGGACGATGGTTCCGTGGTTGCATCTTAGGACGCGCATTACCATTTTCTATTGCACACGAAACTGCTTAGATGGTGCGCATTGAGCATGCAAGGGTCCTCAAAATATCCCATGGGATGGGGCACACCAAAATAAAAAAAGTGTGTCCATTGGCAGACAGCCACACCGCCACCAGTCCATCCAAAAGCCATTTGGGTTGAACATTAAAGCAGATGATTTTTTAAGGGGAAAAAAAATCACTTTTACTTCTTATTTTGAGATAATACTAAGGAGCTGAAAGCCAGATGATTTTATGTGATATACATTTATTTTTCGATAGCTTTTATCGTTCCAACTCCTTTTATTTTGATTCATCCCTTAATTACTATTTATTTCTTTCTTCACATCTTTTCTTACACAAAACATTTATATTTCTCGGCATGAAGATTACTTTTTTATACAAATGATTTTGTTTAATAGGTTTAACATTTACGGTTTGGAACTGTAAATGTGAAATATTGTTTATATTATTACTTACTATTATGATTACATTTCTTTGATTGGATATAGAAAAAGTGTCTGGTAGGTGTTGGGAATACATAAAGCATCAATTGCTTCTCCAAATTTGTGGGTTCTTCAATCCCATCGTCTTGTGTGAGTTCGAGATTGTTCTTGGTCAAACACGTACAATGTAGATAGAACTCAATGAAGGTGGGGAGAATGAATCTGGCATGTTACATGTGTCATAAAGGATCGGCCCGAATAAGATTTATATTAAGTTTCTACATATATAGATCTTCTGATTTAAAATGGTGATGTGATCGATGTATAAATGCGACTATAAGCTAGAAGAAACTGGTAAGCATGCCTATAATCTCTTTGTCAGAAACTATAATAATGGATGAAAATTAAAAAATAGTAATTAGATGGGTAAGTTTGAAAGATTATAATTGAGCCAAAGCAAAAGTTTTGAAAAGCATTCCCTCCTTAAATAAGCTTTGTCCCTGAAAATTTTGTTATGTCCTCTCCTTATTAGGCATTATTTCCTGTCCTACAACCAAGGAATTGTAGAAGATAAGAAAGGAAAAGTAACTGTTTGAATTGGATCCTTTAAGGATGTCCTGTAATAAATTTTCAATTTTTATTTTGGCGATATGACTTGTACAATGAATGAAAGAATATCAATGTGGAAATTACAGAAGTAAGGGGAAGAAAAAAAAAAATAAAAAATAGTACAAAAGTGACGTGTCAATTTATAGCCTGTAGGATCCTTGATAATGCTCCCTTAATTAAGCAGCCTTGCATTCTGGAGGAAGGCCTTGCGGAAATCTCTTAGTATCAGCGCAGTAATTGTAGATCATGTAATTCTTCTGCACCCACTTGAGCCTATCCTGGCTAGTGGAATCAAGCTCTTCCGAGAGCCAAGTATTGCTAGAAGAAGAGGCAGAGTTTGACCCGCAAGATGATGTTCCAGAGGACATAGTGCATGCATTGGCATTGAAGTTCCTGTAGGAAGCAGTGAAAGGAGCTTGGCTCCAGTCTGTCTTAACAAGCCCTCCCCTTGTGGCCCAATCATCTGCATTCCACAGGCTGGAGTAGATCCTCATGGCTTGGTTCTTGGGGAATGGAACACCAATTGACTCCATGTTCTTGAACTCCCTAATTGGGGTTCCATCAACAGAAAATCTGGAACAAAAGGAAAGGAAAAAAAAGACTTATTTATTAGTGACTTCCTCCAATAACACAAGGCAAAACAACATAATTGAATTTGTTTCATTTCTCTTTTTACTTTGCTTATGAGGATTGCATAAGAAGAACTTACACAATGCGTTGGGGGTTCCAGAGGATGGAATAGCTGTGAAAATCTGCAGTTGGGTCAAACCAAAGGTAGAACTGTTGCTCCCTATTACCCTTGCCTTGGCTGAACACATTGGTGTGAAGGATGTATGGATCACCACTCAAATTGCCCAAGAATTCAAAGTCAATCTCATCCCATGTAGCTCCTTTTGATGATAGCTGTGAAGTTAAATTGAACACCACAAATTAAATTCCCATTAGTATTCGTAACCAATTACCAATGCTCATTATAATAAATTAAGAATATGGCTTTGATGTAAATGATATAAAGTATACGAACGTGTGCTTACATAATAAGCAGTGACAGTGCCAGCAGAGTTGCCAGGGACAAGTTTGAGCTGCATGTCAATTTTTCCAAAGAGGTATTCGCTCTTGGACTGAAAACCTGAGCCAGAGGCTTTGTCAAGGGAGAGAGTAAGAAGGTCGCCATTGTTGAGTATCTTGCCACGACCATCCCCCCACGTTATATCAAAGTCTTGATAGAAATTGCCTGCAGAGGCAATCATAAAGTAGCCAACTGAAGAGATTAATAGCACTAGTAATGCATCTCTTGAAAGAGCCATTATAGGAAGCAGTTTAATTTCAAAATTCTGATAATAAAATGAAAAACTGAGGAGTGAAAGAATGAAGTGAGTTTTTTGTTGTGAGAACTTGAGTCGGAGAAAATGGCAAGGTTGGAATGGTATTTATAGGTGAAATAAAGGACATTGTTGAAGGAGAGGAAAACTATGAGAAGGTTCGGGTTCAGTTTAGTGTTTTAGCTGTTCACAGTTGGCTAAGGAACGAGGAGTAGGCAAAGGCATGGTTGTTTTTAATGGACGCGCACACGAATTATTGCACGCGGTCCAGCACGGATGGGCACACACCAAAAAGAAAAGCAGATCTAATTTCCCTTTACCATGCGATGCTGTACGAGACTGAATTCCCCTTTACCAAACACCTGGCCAGCTGTTGCTGCTACTGTTTCATACATAAAACCATCACCGCCATTGTCTCTGAAGTCATCTATCTATTCCCTCTTCCATTGTTTTTATGCTTACGATATATATTTAATAGTATTTTTTTCCTAACTAAAAAACATGTGTCTAATTAAGATATTCACTCAATTATTATTGAATATGATAAATCAATAGAAATAGTGGGAGCCATCATTCCATCTAACCATAATAGAGTAAATATCCTAATTGAACACTTACTTTTTAGTGTTGGGATAATATTTTTTATATTTAATACTAATTATTTATCATAAAAAGGTGATTCTCAATATAACAATAGAGTTACTATCTCGTGACCTAGACAAAGTTACAAATTCAAATCTTATAACAACCTCTATATACCTGTTCTAGGGAAAATTTAGAATTTAATTGCTATATATGAAAGTGTAAAACAATTTTGGATTGTGCTCCTCTAAAATAAATTACTAAAGTGAGAAAATAAATGATGAATCACTAGTGTAAGGGTGATTAATTAACCCCTCAGGAAAATTTTTTTAAAAAAATGTGATAAACCCTTTACTTTTATATACAATGAAAGTTATTGGTCTAAAGATAATTAACTCACTCATTTCCTCACTTTATAAACTCCTTTGTTTTAGAGGAATTGAATCCAATAATTTTACATTGTCATTTAATAAATTTTTGTTAAAATAATAAATCCTGAAATATAATTATTGATTATTATAAGCATTCACCATAATTTATTATTTTAGTAAAATTCTATTAATTATCGATACAACATCATCTTATGCTATGATCATATAAAATAAAACTCATAAATTTATTCATCACAAATAACATGTGGCTTATTTTAAAATATAAGGACACGTAATCTTAGATAATTATTTATTAGAATATAATATTATATACAATTAACTTTTAAGGGACCTATTGATTTAAAATAATAAATAAATATATTAAATAGTGATGGATATTGAGTATTTAATAATATATCATTTTAAGTAAATTGTAAATAAATCAATAATTTATTTTTAACCTATCTATTTTGATTCCGTCGAAATCCAACATTCCCTTTTCCTTTTTATGGTCAACGTCCAACATTATTTATTTTTCACCCATACCTTAGTGCCGATCTTTTAATTCTCATGGGACCATCTTCTATAGCGAAGCTTTTCGCGTCGAGCTGGGCAAAGCTCAAATGAGCTCAGCTCATTGGCATTGAACTTGACTTGGACCGGTTTATTACCAATGGAACAAAGAGGATTACACCATCATCAATTTTGATGGTATAGATTTTTTTTTTTCTTTTTTCTGGTTGGACGTTGTGGTGTGCTCTATTGATTTCCATTTTTGGTCAGGTTTGGGGGGCGGGGCGGAGTCATATAAAACACGCGACTCCATGCCAGTGCCCCTAGGTGGACATTTTACAAAGGTTGGCTTGCCATCTGTGCTAGTCTTGTGGTTGGATTTTTTGTTTTTTTATTCCTTAGGCGTACATGTTGGGCTTTGTTTAATTTTTACACAAAAATTATTTTTTAATTGAAAACCAATGTAACATTTTGATTGTAATATTCTTCCAAGAACAGCCAAAAACTGTAATTAATTAATTGGCACATGCCCTAGTCCTTGTGTCTAGGAGTTTTCATGAAATACGGGCCAAGAGTTCGACTCTATGTCTGTAAGTTCTCCTTATAACCAACAAAAATAATATATATTTTGAACATTTTTCAAAATGATATGTATGTTATCATGAATTATAATCACAAGAACTTTATTAGCTGGATTTTATATATGCTGCTCTTGCATCAATTACTGCATGCATGTATGCACGGTCTCATGGCATTCTTTTGTTAGGGACAGTGACAGTACATTCAGGTGGCAATCCATGAGGGAAGCGTTTCAAGTCAGTACAGTAGTTGTAGATCATGAAATTCTTCTGCACCCATTTGAGCTTCTCCACATCAATGGGGTTCAACTCTTGCTTAATCCATTCTCCAACAGAGGAGCTAGAATTCCCAGTGCAAGAAGATGCACCAGAAGACCAAACACAAGCATTATTTGCGTTCAAGTCCCTGAATGATGCAGTGAATGGAGCTGCGGTCCAATTGGTCTTGATCCGCCCGCCCCTTGTGGCCCAATCCTCACCATCCCACAGGCTACCATAAATCCTCATTGGTTGCTTCGTTGCAAATGGGACGCCAATGGATGACTCGTAGTTTTTGAACTCTCTAATGGGAATATTGCCATCCACATATAAGCTGGTGGCAACAAATTCAATGCATGTTATGTTAGTTCGTGTCTTCTTGTTGAGAATTGAAAGCTGAAAAGACATAAATCAATAAATAAAATGGAACATATGATATGAGTCATACATACATGATGCACCGTGGATTCCAAAGAATGGAGAAGGTGTGAAAAAGGGCTGTGGGGTCGAACCACAGGCGGATCTGCTGCTCTCGGTCGTGGTTGCCTTGTGTGATTATATTGGTCTGGAGAGTGTAAGGGTCCCCACTAAGATTGCCCAAGAATTCAAAGTCAATCTCATCCCAGGTTGGCCCTCGCTGTGATTGTAACTGTACTAGGCAGGGACCAAAGTCTATCATAACAATTAAGCGCGAAAATAGGACTATAATGTGTACATTTTTCATCTAGGCACGATTTTATATTATTAATTAATAATTTTTTTTAAAAAAAAGGTCAAATTATCTTAGACATTTTTTAATAGATAAAAACTATACTACTAAACACGAAAAGCTTTATTGTGATAATGGCACGTGATTTCTATTTTAACTATAGACGGATAGTTTTTATCATTTTGACTGATATAATTATCCTTTTTGAATGTAGACAATTCCTGGCAATTATTTTAGCAGATTACTCTGGTTATATGCTTATATATAGGAGTGTATATATATACATATATATATTACACACACACAATATTTATTGATGTAACTTATATACAATTTTCTTTCTTGAGTCCTGGTCAATTTTGACAATTACTCTAGCATATAAAGCTGATTATATATCATTTATTGCTTTTAGTTATGCAACTATTCCTCTCGAATTTGGCAAAGTTAACAACAGTTTTAGGAAACATTTTTCTTTGTTTTCTTACAAAGACTGAAATTTCAAAATCTTAAATCAAGGGGATGAGTACCGAAATCATCAGTTGAAGAACAATATACAAAAACTAGCGGAGAAACAAATAAGATTGATGCATGAGGCGAATTGAAGTGAAGGGGGGTATTTACGTAGAAAGAGGTGACTGTGCCAGCAGAATTGGCCGGGACAAGCTTGAGCTGCATGTCAAACTTGCCAAAAAGAAACTCATTCTTGGAGCGAAAGCCAGAGCCAGAGGCTCTGTCAAGGGACAGAGTAAGCAGCTGGCCATTGTTAAGCATCTGGGCACGGCCGTCACCCCAGGTGATCTCAATGTCCTCACGCAGATCACCACCACCCAATATTCCAGACAAATGGGAGCAAAACAACAATGCCAGAACCAAGAAGAATGTTTTGGTGTGAGGAGGAGAACAACAAGGGGAACGACAAGAGGAAGATGACATGTTGTTTTTAATGTATGTTGTGTTGTGAATAGAACAAATGCACTTGCTAATAAATTAAAATTCCAAATTGTAGGGGCTGAGATAAGAATAAGATGAGATCATAGGAAGAGTTCGATACAGATGGCAGTGTTAAATGGAGGTGGTTTAGACGGTGAAATGGAGGGAGCATATGGAGCGAGCATATATATATATATATATATATATATATATATATATATATATAGGATTTAATTGTCATTTATAGACAGTGTAAGAAAATTTTACACAATCATTTAATCATATATTATCACATAAATCATAATAATTAAATTTTATACTTATTACTTAAAAAATAATCTAAACAAAATATTTTAATTGAACGATAATATAAAATATTTTTACATTATCAATATATTAAAATTAAATTCACATGTGCGCGTGAATAGAATGAAACTCTCACCACGGTGTTTTTGGAATGAGAATTTGGAATGAAAGTGTCACCACGCTTATAGTGTATTTGGAATGAAAAATAAAAAGGAAATACTCTGGTTTATAAATTTTTTTTTTCAGAATTGAAAAAAAGTTTAAGAAATAATTTAATTTCCAAAACTATGAAATAACTCTCATTTATTTTTAATAGGATTTGGATGGAAATGAAATTATTTTAAAAATTAAACACAAATCAATTTTTTTTTCTTTTTTAATCACTACAAACACAATCTATTTTATTTTAAATATAACAATTGATTTATAAATTAATTCAATCTTAGTTCCTAATTAATTATTCAAAACACAATTTGTTTCAATAAAGATAGAGTTTAAACCTATCAGGATAAAGACGAGCAACAAAACATTACAAATGACAAAAACAAAACATAAAAAACACCAATCGTAAGAGACATGTGAGGCAAAAGAAAAAATATACAAGGTAACAAAAGCAAAAACAAACAAATTCTATCACTAACAAATTCCAAACATAAAACTTAACTTATAAAATTAAATCAATTCAAATCATTTCCTACTTTTAATTATTCTAAACACTACCAAAGCCAATCCTCCTAATTTGTGCTGTTTGAGTTTGTACGCCAAACGACGTTACCATCCTTCTTACGATAATGGTGAGCATATATGGGATGTTCTTGGTCTGCTTAGTTTCAGTTTAAGTTGCGAAGTCAAAAATTCAAATTGAAGAAATTTAATTGCATTGATTTAATTTAATTTGTTTCGTTTTCAATGAATATGAATCAAATCAGTTTGACTAAAAACAGGTTATATACTCATGCCAATTGGGATCATCCGTGTTTTTTTTTTCAATGGTATATCATCAGGTCAAAATTATATATATAATTTTATCTTCATACCAACGAAGTATTTTACAATATTAGGTTATCTTATGCTAATAATTATTTGAGCTAGTAAATATCTTATATGAATGTTAAAAATCAAGAGCAAATACATGCATTATTATGCTGTGAATTGTTAAATAAATAAATCATTATGTGCCTATACTTATTAGCTTAAGATTGAGAAAAATTATTTATGACATAATATCAAAACCTTCATAACTAATTGATTAGAGGTTCAATCATTATTATCTTTTATTATAAAAATGAAAAGTATTGTCATCCCAACAACCCTATCTGACTAGAGCAGTATTGCATTCAATAGAACAATGTCTGTGTTTTTTACTAAATAATACATTATTAAAGCTTAAACATATAACCTAATTTGAAAACTCAAAATAAATTTTTCAAAAATTTAATTAAATTATCAAGTTGACCGATCATAATTTAAATTGAAAAAATATAAATTAGGGAACCAATTAATAATTAACCATTCAGGTTGTTTTTGGTTTAAAGTAATTCAATTATTCAAATCAATTCTAATTGGTACAATTTATGCTTTTCGATTCAACCTATCAATCCAACTCAATAAGCATCCCGAATTGAGTATACAATGCAATCTCTTCTTTTTTATTATTCTCTTCTTTTTCTTTTACAAGTATTATTTTCTCCGTTAATTCTCCTGCAATGAAAACAATCGATTTAATTAAGATATTTTTATATTTCATTTTAAAAAATGTCAAAGAAATTAAATGAGACCTTCATTATGTATCTGAGAGTTTGTGTAAAAAGGGGAGATTTACATTTAAATATAGATGTCAAAATGGGCTCGGTTTAGTAGGTTAGTCTGTCAAAATCACAATTTTTAGTTGGATGGATTGAATTTTTTAGTCCGTCAAAATATTCCAATCGGCCTAAGCCACCCTGGTTAGCTCGCAAGATTTGGCAGTTGGGGAGGGCCCAGCCCAAGGGCCAAGCCTTTTTATTTAAAAACTAAATAAAAAATTTACAATTTATTAGTATTTACTTTACAACAATCCCAAAGGCTTAAACTAAAGAGACATGAGATTAAGTCCAAATCAAATTTAACATGCTTCTGAACCAAAAAAGAAGAAGAAGAAGGAAGAAATGAATACATTGTATGTAATAAATTATAATATACTATGTGTAAATAATTAAATTTAACGAGTTGGTGTATAGTTATTACAAACTTTAAAAATTTGGGTATGTATTTATTAATAAAAAAGATTTAAAATGTACTTTCTGTAAAAAAAAAAACCACGGCCTCCATTCCACATTAATAAATACTTAAAAAAGATTTAAATATATTTTTTTATTTTTTGGTGGACTGCCCACCAACTTCCTTCAATTTACCCCAAAATGAGTAAAACTTACTATTTTAGCCCATTTAATTTTGACGGGATGACCCAACCCACTCTATTTTTGGAGGGCTTTTGGTGGGGTTGGTCTAAATGGGACTGGTGAGCCATTTTTCGCATCTCTATGTTTGAATGAGCTATGTTTCAATGATTAGCAAATTTAAACGGGCGAGGTTCATATATAATAAAGTTTAAAAAAACTAGAGAGCAAAAAGCCAAAAAGTATAGCATAATTTTTGTCTCAAGGATTTCCGTCAAAAAAAAAAAGAAAAGAAAATTGGTCGGGAAGTACTGCTGTAAATTTTTGTAGACTTGTTCAGGCACGCACGCACAAGAATTGAAGTATAAGTGAAAATGAAGAATATGATGACGGGTGCGTGGATGATGAAGTTTTTTTTTTTTAAGGTTACATTGTGGGTGTGGATGATGAGGTTTAACATCATTAAAGAACAACGGACAAAACAAGAAACGCATAAATAGAAAGCCGAATCAACCTAATAGCTTAATGTTCTATCATATTGGAAAAAAAAAAAAAAAGATAGCTTAATAATCTAGGTTGAGACGTGGTATGTTGCCCTTTGTATGGCTAGATATTGAGGTTGCTATTCGTAGTTGAATTAACGTGGTTTTCTTTTTCTTCTTTCCCCTCTCTCTCTTCCTGCCTTTTGTAAATGAATGTTTGACTTTCAATTACGTACCGAGGCATGAGAGTTAAGAACATGACAATGAATGAATGTACATGTTGTGTTGGTAACTCATTATGATTCTTTCAACCATTTTGTCCGAATTGCAAAATGAAAGAAGGGTATCCCGCGGTAGAAATTAGATCCCAATCCTACCTCCCCCCACCCTTCTCCCCTCTATTTTCTATTTAGACAGAATTCAATTGATCAAATCATTGGATCCTAGTCTCTTTTTGTGGGGTCCCCGTAAAAGGGTACGCCTTTTTCACACATAACTCAATTGTTATGTCAGGTGAAAATCTGATTGAATTTCATAGTTTCAAATTGTAATCATGCTTCTCAACACATCAAAACAATTTCATATGTCTTTTTTGTTATCCCTAACATATACAGGCCCAGGTGTTACTAGATAGAAACCGAGTAGTGCAATCTTTCTAGAATTTACATGTATGCCAAAAGAGCAACGCAATGCTTCTCTGCCGCTGACTCGGCAAGCCCAAAAAGTCCTCTGGAAGATACCAGAGCCTACTGATTTTAAATTATTATTATTATTATTATTTTTCAAATGATTTTAAGTTGAACCACTTTGAATTGGGACTACAACTCAAAAATACCACACGCTTGCCCATGTTTGGTTTGGTAGAACAAACCTAGGAGGAAAAAATGATAGCCAGCGGCACCGCCCCCCTCTCTGTGTGTAAAATAACACTTCCCCTAGGAAGCTACACCATGTAATGGACCACTTAGAAAAAAAAAAACCTATGATTATTATGCACAATGGAAACCAATTGCTGTCCAGCTGTCTTGTTCTCACTTCATCCCACTAACCAACTTTTATTATTCAAACACATTCCCTTCCCAATGCCCCCACATACCTCAGGTGGACTAGTATAAATTTGGATCAGAACAAATTTGCTTTCTCATCAGATTGTGCACCAAACACCGATTCTGTCTCCACATAAGCGAAAAAAATCCTCTTCGGCAAATACCTTAACACTATAACTTGTTTTGTCCAATGGCCGCTTCATTCTCTTCTGCTCCTTGTGCTAATACACTGGTTGTGCTTGTTATAGCATTTATAATCTATGCGCCTTCCATGGCTGCCTCTGCTGGCAACAACTTGTACCAAGATGTTGATATCACTTGGGGAGATGGCAGGGGTAAGATTCTGAACAATGGCCAGCTTCTTACTCTGTCCCTAGACAGGGCCTCTGGCTCTGGCTTTCAATCCAAGAATCAGTACCTATACGGCAAGATCGACATGCAAATCAAACTTGTCCCTGGAAATTCCGCTGGCACAGTCACCGCTTATTACGTGGGTTCCTTCATCAGCTTTGTTCATCTGATTGAATATCTACCCAAAAAGATTGCCTTCTAATGCCTAAATAACATTATTACTACCTCCCTTTCAAAAATAACTGTCTAAAAATCAACGTAGCTGGTTATAGTTGATTTTTGGATAGCTATTTGCCTATTTCTAGACAGCAAAATGCTTTTATTTCTGGACAATTATTTTTGTACAGATAAAGTATTTGCATAATTCATATGCACACACATGCCCAACTACTCACGAAGCTTTATTCTAATATATGATTTTCTGAATCATGCAGTTACGTTCAGAAGGGTCATCCTGGGATGAGATAGACTTTGAGTTCTTGGGCAATCTGAGCGGTGACCCTTATATAGTTCATACCAACGTGTACACCCAAGGCAAGGGTGACAGAGAGCAACAATTCTACCTCTGGTTCGACCCAACTGCGGATTTTCACACCTATTCCTTTCTCTGGAATCCTGCTCATGTTGTGTAAGTTCATAAAACCCAAACTCACAAATTATATATACTTGCACTGATATCTTATCTATTCAACTTAACAAAGTTAACGTACATGGGTTCTTCTTATATTTTCCAGGTTCTATGTTGATGGGAGACCAATTAGGGAGTTCAAGAACTTGGAGGGTGTGGGTGTTCCCTACCCAAAGAACCAGCCTATGAGACTATATTCAAGTCTTTGGAACGCTGATGATTGGGCTACAAGAGGAGGACTCGTGAAGACAGATTGGAGCCTAGCCCCATTCACTGCTTCTTTCAGGAACTTCAGAGCCAACGGTTGTGTTTGCTCCAATGGGGTTTCTTCATGCAACTCCAATAACAACTCTTCCGATAATGCCTGGCTCTCTCAACAGCTTGACTCTAACGCCCAGAGGAGGCTCAAATGGGTGCAGAAGAATTACATGATTTACAATTACTGCTCAGACATCAAGCGCTTCCCTCAGGGTCTCCCTCTTGAATGCACAGTCCGCGCCAAATCATAAGATGAATACATCATCCCATGATCTTACATATGTTTTGTGCATTCTTTGTTTCTCATTTTATAGTTGCCATTTTTTATGCAGTGTAATTTGCATTAAGTTCATCATCGTAATGTAACACTGTTAATTAAAATATGAAAGGAATGAAGTGGTTCACTGTTATTTTTAACAAGAGAAACAATGCAAGACCATTGTCATTTCGTTATTATTATTTTAAGGGGCCCCGAACGATCTGTTTTGTTCTCCTTTAAAAGGAATTGAATCATGGTCTCGTCCATCTCATTCTTGGCATGAATTTGAATAGGCTTGCCAGAAGCTGACAAAGGCGCCGCTTAATACATTTAAGGGAAAGCTGAAAGAACTTTCTATTATTTATGTGTCATCCAGCTGACTCCAAATGCAATTGCACTAACTTGTTTTAGTTGAATTGATTGTGATTGAATGTCATAACAAGTTAAACTCGAGCAAAAACATATGCTAGCCCAAAAAGGCAGAGCCACTTGTCCGGGTAACACTGCTAAAAAATGGACGGCTTTAATTTGTCGTCTTACTTTTTGAAAAATAAAGAATAGTGGGCAAGTGATTATTAGTAGCAAATCGTGTTTCGCTTTTGTTGTTTATCTCTTAGCTCATTTAAGGGGCAGCCTGCAGTTTGGTTGAATTTCGACCACACATACAAGCTTTTGATAGCCACATTGGAGCTTGGGCATGTGCAACTCGATTTGCGCGCTATTGCATATAATAATATTTGCAATTGCAGCTGGTGAATTCATAGCTTTAGCAAATTAAAGTGTTTCATATGCTCACTATCTAATTAAGATGCTCATGCATTTTGTGTGGCAAAGTAGTATCCTTTAAAACCTATGTCAATATATAATCTAGACAATAGACTTAATAAACTTTTTTTGTATTATCAATTTTGCATGCTTCCACATCAACTTGATCAAATGCTAAAGTTTGTCTTCTGAAAATACATATGGCATTATATTAATTTTCTTTTTTTTTTTTAAGTTAGACATGAATTTTGGTTTTCTTGATATATTAGATAGACATCAACTTTGTTCCTAAATTATTTGTTTTGTACTATTAACGATTGATGCCTTAATAATTTGATATCTCATATACTTTTAGAGAAAAATGTCATTTATATTGACAATTTATAAGATATTGTACTGACACATTTTTATTTATCATTTCATAGAGTGTGAATCTCACTTAGTTTGTGTTTCATATCTTATTCAAATCCAAAGATAGATGAGAGTATGACAACATGGTGTCACGTACGCTGTAAATCAAAAAAGTATTTTTCATTTTTAAAAGACCAATTTATGTAGACATATGTTAATTGAACTTGTTTATAGACACAATTTTTTGACAGCCTTCCCATGTTTATCCGTAAAAATACTTTAGTCTTTGAAGTACTTTCTTTTAAAATGTATAGGGATAAATGTATTTTACCATTCTAAATTTTAGATCATATACAATTTAAACTCTAATTTTTCAAAATGTGCATCGCGTCACCTTAAACTTTCTAAATTGTGCAAAACACCGGTCAGTATAATTTTGGCAACTAATAAAGTTAAGATTTATGTGCATTTAGCCCTCCTGATGTTTCTAATTTATACAACCTGACACATTGTTCGTGAATACTATGTGCAATTAACTCCCCTGATTTGTTTTATTGTGTGCAACTCGACACCATGCTATGACTTAAATTTTGGGGGTTTTTGCATAGTTTCAAAAATTCAGTGTGTCGTAATACACTATTTAAAAAAGTAATAGTTTTTTGCACAGTTTGGAAAGTTTAGGGTGTTGTAATGCACATTTTGAAAAGTCGGGGTTTAAATTACACATGACCTAAAATTCAGGGGATAAAATGCATTTAACTCAAGTTTATATTCATTTTTTTGTTTTTCTACACATCCACCAGAGTGTTGAAGACAATGTCGGCAAACAGTATACAAAAATTATTTCACATTCATGTATTTTCTTATATTAATAGCTAATTTTCTATTGCAGTTATGATAGTGTTGGGAAATAATGTAGCAACATAAGGTGTCAAGTAATAAACAAATAATTAAGAGTGAATGATATCTTACCCTCAACCCTGAAATTATATGCACGAGTCATTTTAATTCCTAAAATTTATAAATTAACATTTTAATATATGAAATTGCAAAATATGAATTAAATTAGTCCATAATTTCATTTTTTATTACTATATTATCACTTTTTCGACAATGTGTCATGTTAAATGGTATACTAATAATAGACTTGACCCTTTTTTTTAAGAGATGGTATAATTGAAAGGGTTAAATGCATGGTATCCTTCTTTACTTTAAATCATATGCAATTTAAACCCTGATTTTTCAAAATGTCTAATGTGATTAGAGGTGGGTATGCGGACTAGATTGGTCAATTTAGCCTGGTCAGTGACAGACCACAATTAAACGAGCCGGACTGGGCCAGTCCTTTTCATAATTAGACTTGATTTTAGCCTGGTCCATGTTCGCTCCGCATAAACTCACAAGTTCGCAGGCCAGTACGCGTAACCCATTTTTTCTATTCATATTTTTTGCTTACACCAACCTACAAACCAACTCGTAAACCAACTTTTTTTTCTTTCATATTTTTTTAGCCTTTTTTATACCATATACTATATTATATTTATATACTCGCAAAATATATATACACATTTTTCTTTATAATATTCAAAATATTATTAATCAAATATGCATAATTTCTCCAATCATAAAAGATAGTGAAACTACTAAAGAATATAAATTAACAACTATTAACTATCAAATACCAAACATAAACAAATTAAATATCAAATACAAATACAAAAAATAGTAGAATAAACTAACTCACCAAAGTCCATTCATTAAGAACACATAAATATCACAAATGGAAGTATTCTCTCACTTATACAGGCTAGCGGGTTGGTCTGTGAACCAGCATGCCAGGCCTGTTTAGCCTGCGGGTTAAACAGTGTGGATAAAAAATGTCCATGGATTGGCCGACTTAAAATTTTTTTGTCCATTTTTGTGCGGATTGTGAGTTAAAAAAATTGATCCATTGATCGCGACCCATATACCCAACTCTAAATGCGACGACACCTTGGACTGTCAAACTGTGCAAAAAAGTCATTTTGTTAACTGGAGATCTATTTCCACTGCTAAGTGGTCATGTGCATGTCATGTAACATATTCTTTGACAACAGTGTCCTTCCTCTTTTATCAAATTTCCCAATCAAATCACACCGTACCCTATCCTAAGCTCATCCCACTTTGAAGTAAACACACATTCCTTTTCTAGAAAACTATTATCCTTCTTTCTTCATAAAACCATCTCAATCTCAAAGCAACTACAAACAACATCCATCAACAAAAAACACGGAACAACAATATCATTAAAAGTTTATCATCATTAATAACCCATCTAATTTCCCAAAATCCTTAAGCCACAACCAAAATGCCCAAATCAAACCAAACCTTATAATCTTTGCTCAATAGTAGGCTAGAGAAAAAATAGCAAAGAAAAAAAATAGGATGAAGAAATGCTGAAATACCATCGCAAACCCATAGCCATTGTATTCTTCATCACAACTCCATGCTTTTTCTACGACCTTACCTTGGAACCTCCGGGATCACCACAAGCACCACTGCAAACCCGTAGCCACCATCTTCTTTATCGCATCACAGTCGTCGAGCTTTTACCTAGATCTCTACCCATCTCAAAACAACTAAGGATGCCACCAAGTGCCATGAGCCTTATAGCGGCTTATTCCTTTATGATGGCGAGCCACTATGTCTTGTCATGCCTCCACCATATTGCGCCATCGCCACTACCATCGTTGAGCTCCATCTCTACCATTGAGAGATCCGCTACTCATTCGCAAACCTTACAGGCCCGTCATGTCGTCACCTAGCGTCGTCCACCCTAGCTTCAGATTAGGGTTATGTAGGGTTTGATGGAAGGTGGTGAAGTTCGCGATTTGCGATGTAGGGTTAGCAATTTTCGATATGTATGTGTCAATCCTTTAACTCACCAGATTATGTGTTCAAGGTTCTTCTGACTTCAAAGTTGGGATGGCTTCTCAGGGTGTTTCAAGTATTTGTTAATGAGTAAGGAAGGGCTTAGGTTAGGGTAGGATTTGGTTGGGAAATTTCATAAAAGAGTAAAGACATTTCTTGTCAAAAAAATGTATTACGTGGCATGCACATGACCACTTAAAAGTGGAAATGGATATCAAATTAACGGAAGAACTTTTTCTCATTATTTTGAAAGTACAAGGTATTGCATTATCAATACAAAAAAATAAATGTTGTTACCGATAGATTTTACCGATAGATTTTGAACACCAATAATAGGATAGTCGGAAATTGTTATTGACGGAAAAAATTTGTCAAAAAATATTACCGACGGATTTTGTCTTAAAAAGTTTGTCATTAATGAGCTGAAAATTCCATCAACAAATTCGTCAAGGTTTAGTATTACCGGCGGATTTTGTTTGATTTCGACGAAAAATTCATCAGTAATTTATAATAAATTACTGATAGAAAAATTTGCCTATAATTATTGGATTTTATAAATTTTTTTAGATTCTTATTTTATCAACAGATTATTCCATCGGTAATTATTGAATTTCATAAATTTTACTTTTTATTTATTGATTTTACCGACCATTGGTAAAATAAAAATTTTAATATTTTTTCTTTAGTTTACCGACGGAAAAATCTATCGGTAATTAAAATTGTTTTAATAAATATTCTATAATTTGTATGTTTCCTAATCATTTAAGAGTTTATTTTTTATTTAAAACTAATTATAAATATATAAATATATTTAATAATGAAAATTTATAAAAAAATTTCCAATAAATAGTAAATGCAACGAATTTTACTTTGAAATGTAAATTAGATAAAACTGTCAGAAAGTGTACATGTACAAATATAAAAATTTAACATATAACAAAGAAAGAAAAACAATAACCAAAACAATAAGTCAGCAGCATCATCGTCAGCATCATCATAACCACCACCCTCATTATCATCATCATCATCATCAGCGTCTGGCAGTGGAGATGAGCCTGCCTGCATCTACTTCTTCCACAAAATTTCTTAGCCTCAACATGAATTTGAGGACCAATTGTGTCCTCATAAATCATTTTTTTATACTCCACTCTTTAAATTTAAAAAAAATGACAGGACTTCGCTTGAAACTAAGACATCCCAAAACATTAATTTCAATACATACATATATCAGTCCAATCAAATAAAATTCACAATACAATCAAACAAACATTTAAAAATCCTAAAACTATTCTAGTGCACACCCCCTTATAACATCACAACATGCATATCTTGCAATCTCCACAAACACATTCAATCTCCACGGCAAACAATGCAAATAAGTTAGGGAAGGACATCGACGCCTTCCCCCCAGTCATGCAATCTCAATTTCCTACAACTACATCTTAGAAATCATAAGTCTCTATCCTACCAAAAAATGTAATTAAATGACGAGAAACAATTACTTACCTCAAAAGAGATAAAGGAATTATATTTTCCACCACATAAATGTTCCAAGCAGATTCAACACTCTCTAACAAAATCAGATCCTGCTATAGATGGAAAAGAATGGCAGAGGGGAGGAAAGCTTACCTTCTCCAACGCAATGCATTGGTACTGGTGGCAATGGCGGCAGCTAGACTCACGGATGGGGGTGCTTTGCGGAGGGGCTTCACATAGGTTGCTTCTCGGCTTTATTGGAGGCTGGCAGAAAGCGAGGGCGCTTCGCTGAGGGGCTTCGTGCAGAGGGGCAGCTTCCCAAAGTGGGCTCACAAGTGGCTAGCGGTTCGTGGAAGGGGCGTCGTGAGTGGCATCGGTTCATGAAATGGGGCACCACGGCAGATCGTGACATGGGGACAGGGCCAGCGGCGTAGGTCAGCACGGAGTCATGCGGCTCGATGGCTATGCGGCAGCGTGCGTTGGGGCGGCGATGGTAACAGGGCGTGTGTGCGCAATGTAGAGAAAGAGTGTGTGTGAGACCAAATGAGAAAGAGTGAGAGAGAGAGAGAGAGAGAGATTAACTAATAATGGCTGAAAATGTCTTTATGAACAAATTGCTACCGACGGATTTTGGAGTTTCTGACAGAAAAAATCCGTCGCAATCACAACCAAAGGTGCCTTATTGAAAATTTTTTCTTCACCCTTACCGATGGATTTTTTCGTTGGTAAATAATTTTTAAATTTTTGTTGTTGCAAAATTAATTATATCAACAAAAAAATTCATCATAAAATTAATTAGCAAAATTTTTTTTTTGGAAAAACCATTATCGACAAAAAAATCTGTCGGTAATGCACGTGCAATATTGATCTCAGTTTGGCGCGTATTTTAACGACGGATTACTGATGGAAAAATCTGTCAGTAATGACTAAAGTCTGAAAAATAAAATTTGCTCAAATTTCTTGTTGTGTGTCACTAATTGGATGGAAAAATCGGTCGATAACTCGAGTATTTCCTGTAGTGTATATATTTTAAAAAGTTAGGGTTTAAATTACATATGATCTAAAATATATGGAATAAAATGCATTCAACCCTAATTGAAAAAATGGGATCAATTTTAGGGATGGACCAACGAAAAAAGGAGAGAAGAAAAGAAAACTGCTAAAATAGACACTTGCAGGATTACCCCTCATGGGACGTAAAATGAGGTTCCCAGCCATGGAGACCCATAAACTTCCCATATACTATCACGTAACACCCCCTCCAAACCAATCAATTCTGCATCAATGTGAATTATGTATTATCACGAAATAAACAAATATACTTAATCTTCACACGAGTAAAAATAAATTAATCAACATCTATGCGTTATGCAGCCAAGCTTGTACCGACTGCTGAGACGCGAATACAACGTCTATGGTCTGTGGAGTTACAGGGATGGGATGTGACTTGTGAGAGAGTCAGAGAAGGCAGAAGAGGTGGAGGCCGAAGGTAACAGAAGTGGCGCATAAGCAATTATGTCTGAGACTCGTGGTTGTTTTGTACTAGAACCCGTGTTAGTGTTACATAACCATGAAACACATGGCGCGGCACCGATCGAACCTACTCAGCAGGCAGCAGCTATAAAAGCCAATTGGTCCCCTACCTTTGCTGTGCTTCCACCCCAGCCAGTATTCCACGCAACTCAACTCATCATGTGCCAAATAAAATTAAATTAATAGAGCTACTTTCAAGTTGAGATAAATTAATAGAAAGGAGTCGATCCTCCAAAACGCTAACTACCCCAATCTTCGTCTTGGTTACCTTCCTCTACTATTGTGCACACAAAGTGCCATTTCTACCACGTAATTAATGTAATCATCTAGCTAGCTCCATGCTGATGAAACCATTTGAAGATTCCCATCTTTTGCTCCTATATGTCTAAATTATTAAGCAATGGCCTTCCACTATGTCAAGTCCATTTTTTATATATTTTAGTTACTTGGACAATAACAAGATTACATGCATGAACAAAGCCAGGAAGATATATAGGATACTAAAAGTTTAGGGTCAGGTCAGCTAGCTACTTGGGCTCTCCGATCCCTTGACCTAGCTGCTGATTATTCTTGCTATACCGCCAATCAAATCCAAGTGCCACTATATTTATGACCCAATTGATGACATGCAAATCAAGCTTGTGGTTGCAAACTAGATCTGCTGGCACATGCAATTACTCCGTTCCATTATGTGGGTCTTTTAACGTTATTATGGAGAATGGATGGGTGTGAATTGCAGTGGCCCTCATCGGATGGGTTCGTGAGGGATGGCATGGGAGCTCGCTCCGTGTGACTTAAAGTATCACGTTGGTTAAGACTTCACCGAGTGAATAATACATGTGATGGGAGGATGCTTAAATTAAATTCATTAAGAGCTTTTAATAGCAATTTTTTTAGAGCTACAGAGCTTAGCGGCTCTCAGTATGTTGGAACTCGAAAAATATTATGTATGTGAGGAGGAATGTGGGCTTGGTCTGGTACTGCTGGCTCTTAAAAATCTACTATGCTCCTTATACTTCTTTTTGGGTGCTTGATCCTTGTACGTTCAAGAGGTTACAGTAATATTGTTTGATAAAATAATTAAAAAAATTATTTTTAACGAGTAGAATAATATTTAATAAATACGTTTTGAATATTAAAAAAAATCGAATTAATATTTTAAATTTCAGATACCAAAAGCTTATTCTTCTAGCCAGCATCACTTTAAAAAGTATTATGCCAAATAAAAAAAATTTACTTATATTTTTAATAAGTTGGAGCAACACCTTCAAAATGTATTACCAAATCCAAAGGTGTCTATATTTCTTATAACATTAATTACTTAAAAATTCAAGTGCTTTAAATTACAGATACTTTAATTGCCCGGGTTTCTATCGATGGGCGGACTCATCTCAAGGGACACAAATTATCTCGTTTATATCCTGGGCTTGAAACATGTCACACAATTAAGGTAGACTTTTCTGCATTTGGAGAGCAGGAAAATCTTTTGTCCCCAAATAATGTTTAGTTTCTGTACCCTCAATCGCTTATTATTATATAAAAAATAAGAATTAAAACAAATTTAAAGATTTATAAATTATTAAATATATAATAAGTATTTTTTA
Source organism: Dalbergia cultrata (assembly GCA_031216105.1). Classification (NCBI taxonomy): domain Eukaryota; kingdom Viridiplantae; phylum Streptophyta; class Magnoliopsida; order Fabales; family Fabaceae; genus Dalbergia; species Dalbergia cultrata. The sequence continues at coordinate 55,435,822 of CM062347.1, forward strand.
TGTGTCAATAAATAATTGATGAGACATGGAATAAGATACCATTTATGATAAGAAGATTTTCATCGCTTCCGTAAATACTATATATAACATGGATAGAGTTTAAGTAAATTTATCTGAATTGAGACAATAATTCCGCTAAACTTTTCCATTTCTATATTAGACAGAAAAAATAATTATTTTAAAATTATTTTGTTTCTTATTTCTTTAATCGGTGTTTCGTTTATTCTTTTTTTTTTTTTACGGGTCCTTGATCAGTATTCGAAAAAAATGCAACGAAAAAAGAAGCGTTTAATTTTGTGTCTATATCATGGCTTTTAAGTCAATTACGTGGATGTCACACACTCACAAGAGAGAAACTTGGTGGCAATACTCAATCGGCACCCGTTCCTAATCAATCAAGTAATCATCAGGCTATATCTAGGAAGGAAATAATTTTAAATATCCTTAATAATTATTTATATTTTTTGAAATATTTTAACAGAAATTATTTTTATCACTGCTATAATAAATATAGGCTGTATCTTATTTAAAACAATTATTTGATATATTTTATAAAAATTATGAAGTTAAATATTTTCATTAATTTAATTATAAAAATAAGAAGTAATGTTTTAATAAAACAAATAAATAAATTTATTTAGTAAGAATAATAATAAACAAACAAAAGTGGTAAAAACATACACTCCCTTCCATTTTTGTTTTAAGTAGTTTCTCTTGCTCTACCGACAGCCGGGCATCCTTCACATTCAGCTGCCTTCCTATGTGCTTTTTTTTTTTTTTTTGGGTCCAATTTCTTCTTTACGATGTTCCTTTCTTTGTTGGTCGAAACAATATTTCTTTCTATTTAATTGGATAATAATATAGATTAAAAAGTCTTTAGGCGAGTTTTATGTGAATTCTTTATTAGTATTCATCTGTATGTGTTAGCGTTAACTAACACTGAGAAGCATTACTTACCTAAACTCTTACGAAATTGTTACATTGAGAATTATTTATTTAAGCATTTAAATTAATTTTAATGCATATAAATTGAATCATGTTAATATATATATATATATATATATAGTTTAAGATATATATATAGTTTAAGATGTTTTATGTGATTAACATAAAGTTTCTAGAGTTTTTTTTTTTTCTTGCGTTTAAATAGAAAATACTCTAGCTGTCCTGTCCACATCAGCTATCCATCACGAGAGTAATAATTAAAAACATAAACTTGACTCACCGTGGATGCGATAATTGAGCCCAAGTGGCAAGCTTCGATCACTTTCATATTTCATTTTTAGTTGGGCAATTACGTGCATTCAGTATATTTGGAAGACAAATGCCGTGCATCCGAGAAATAATAATAAAAAGGAAGACAGTTCCCTTTGGCCAAAGAACTATTAATTTGAACGTAGCAACAAACTATTTATGAAGTCAGTTGAAAAAAAGTTGGATCACAGATTTTAATCAAACTACTTAGGCTCTACAGAATTTAATGAGGATGGCCTAAAATGTATAGAAGAGAGAGCTCTTTCTAGTTTGGTTTTTGAGTGGTGTTAGGTGTACAATTAAATTGTATAATAAATACATATCACACATCTTATTATTATTAAATTTGATAAATAAATGGAATGAATAGGAATCATACATTACATCCAATGATAGTAAAATTGTGATGTATATTTATTGTGCAATTTAATTATATATAAAATATTATTGTTCGCCCTCACGTTATGACCATCTTCATGCACAAAACAATTTTAATGAAAACTCTGAACCACTTTTCCAGCTGCCTATTTTTCACACCAGGTAAGTAACTTATTTCTTAGGCTAAGTGCTAAAATTGGAAAACGCTATCTTTTTCACTACAGGTTAGGCCTGGCCCGTATTACTTTCTAGGAAGTATGTACATGGTTATTTAAAGTGACTCTTTAAATTTGTTTCACTTTCATTAAAATGAACCACTTTTGATTTCTTTCTCTACTCAATTATACCTTAGCCTCCCTGTGCACATCAAAATAAAAATAAAAAATCATACAACAATAAAAGAACAATCATTGGATGAGCATAAGTTTAAGATGTTATTCTTGTGCATGTTCACAATAAAATTAATGGGTCATATTTTAATTAAAGTTAATGAGGCCTATTCTTATTATGTGTATAAGTATGAAGAGAAGTGTTGTCTATACAATATTTTTTTATAACAACTTTATACTTCTAGAGTATAGAGGCATATAAAGATAAAATAAGTATGAGATCTAGAATGTCTCTATACTTTTGCAAGTATAAAATTGTTGTAAATGTCATACATAAAACATTTCTCCAATAAAGAATAGCTTAATTTTCACAAAAATCAATGAAGTGCAGTAGAAGATAGAGAGATCCATCCAGAAAAATTTGGAGATCCAATTCCAATCCAAGCAGGTAGCGGTAAGCTTCACAAAATAAACGTTATTAGGTAGCTGTTGACATTATTAATTTCCGTTTAGTGCGTGGATATTTCTGTGCCATTAGTGCCAAGTCAACCATTAGCAACATAGCACACATGCATGTGTCATTCACAAGTCAATAAATGAACCCGAGGTGGGACTAAAATCAATAATACTGGGTAGAGGATTGATTGAATCATCCGAGGAAATGGAGTTCAGAATGGCCAGAGGGGAAGCTTGTCTGAGGGTCTCAGCAATTGTGGTCTTGGTATTAACAGCTTGTTTAGTTGCCTTTGATACACAAACAAAGGTTATCATACTAACTATTGAGAAGAAGGCTACCTATAAAGACGTGAATGCTCTCAAGTAAGAGGAGCTCTATCTCCAACCTCTATTTTGTCTCTGTTTGTTCCTACAACAGATGTGGCTTTATGTGTTTTTATAGGGTCTTGGTGTATGTTACATCCGCGGCTGCTGGCTATAACGTGCTTCAAATATGCAAACGCTTTCTCTCAGCATGTTCTGGTGGAAAAGGGTCTTGTAATATATACATGGCTTGGATCAACCTGTTGTTGGATCAGGTAAATTACTCTTTTCCTGGTTAATCCATTATTTTTATGTACGTATGCATTCAAAACAATCTCTCAGGCATACTCTAATTGAAATAAATGACCGTGGCCTGCCATTAGAAGAGGGGAAAAAGTTGAATCAGACTTGGAATCATTTAGGCTGCGCTTGTTTTCAGAAAAACAACTTTTATTTTTCATTTTCAATTTTTTTATTTTCAGGACTTTGTGAGGAAAATATTAAAAATTAGAAATAAAAATTGAAATTTGGATCACGTAGTTTTCATATTTTTTTCAGTATTTTATTTTTTTCATAAAATCCAAAAAACGAAAAAAACCGAAGATTGTCTTCTACTTTTCTAAAACAAAATGAACCTTAAATTGTTTGTTAAAAAGATATTTTATTTTGCTGGAACTGGGTTACTAGGATTGCAGATACAAGAGACTCCGGTGGGTGATTATAACAGGGTTGGCCCCTTTCGCAACTAGTTTTGGGGTCTGTTTAATGTTTACTCAAAGAAAACGCAACCAAATAGATCAATTATATCAGTACTACATTACATGGGAGTGATTTCGATCATCATCACAAGTTTAATAAGTTGTGATGTTGGTCTAGTTATTAATAACCATGAAATCTATTGTCCATCTAGATGATACAGGAAAAAGGAATGTAAACTCATGTTAGTAATGTATCAATGAGTTGGCCAATATTGATTTTTAACTTGGTATTTAAATCAAGTTTGTGAACAGATGATTGTGTACATCACATTCGGGTCAAACTCTGCAGCACTTGAAGCCTCGTTACTGGCAGTAAAAGGAGCAAAAGCCTTGCAGTGGATGAAGGTGTGCAACAGATTCACCAGATTCTGCGTCCAGATCGGAGGGGCTGTGCTATGCGGCTACGCAGCGTGCATCCTAATGGCTATGATATCCACTGTCTCAGCCTACCAACTGTTTAGGATGTACTCGCCAAAGCGGTTCCTGCGCTTAAAGAGCAGATGATAACCACTGTTTTTCAACAATGCATTATTTGTGTTCTGTTAGTTAATAAATAATAACAGGATGCAAACAATGAAGAAAACTTAGGGAAAGTGTAATAGATACATGTGAAAGCTTTCCTTAATTGTCAATTGCCCCCGTTGTTTGATGCAAGTTTCTCTTCACTTGATTTTCTCGTGTCCACTGATGAACTTATAATCCTGTTTCTTCTACAACGCAACTGATTTTGTCATCACTGTTCTTTAATACGAAATGAATCATATAACTCGAGAACAGAAACTCAAATGTTACCAAGGTTTTTTAGGAGGCTTGAGTATGTATGGGATTGAATCAATTAGAGCTTCAAATATAAGTAACAAGCATCCAACAAAAAAAAATGACGAAAGGTTTAACCGTTGGATTGATTGAGCTGGAGCCAGAGTAAGAATTACAACTATGATGAAATTTGGGGTTGCTGTGAAATCCATTTTGGAGATGCCTATAGAGCATTAGGCTTTCTTTCTCTAAAATGGTAAGAATACACGAGACCATAAACAAATTGATGGGTGGGTCTTTGTGTATTTGATAGATGTACATGCTACTGTGAGTAGGTCATAGCATTTTTTGGGTTCAAGCCCATCATGCTTAGATAGATGGAAATATTTTCTGGAAGAAAATAAAAAAGCCTAGAAAAATTGTGGAGCTGGGAAATTGTTGAGAGTTGATATGCCATGGGACACGTGGCTTGAACAGTGAATATAAGAAATGACTGGATGTATTGTGTTTTGATTGGTTGACTATAAAAAAAAAAATATTCTTTTTACATTATCGGTACATTAAATTAAATTTAAAAGATAAAAATAATTGAAGAAATCATTTTAAATGTGACAGTAAAGTTATTAGTAAGATTGAAAAAGTTAAGAGATTAAACGCATGAAATATTTTGAATTTTTTTCAAAGATACTAGTCTTCTTACTAAAGGGACAAAAACAATTGGATGAGGCTGTCATTGTTGTCACATGTTCTATATAACTTTTTTTCCGGGGGTCCGGTTCTGATAATACAGGTATTTAGGTTTTTTTTTTTTTTTTGTCAGAAGATATATAGCTTTTGGATGCCCTGAAAAAAACAAGAAAAGAGTAATGCTATAGCCATCCTTAAAACTATAAAAAGTGGCAAACTTTACTTAACGTATTATTTAGGAGGATTTGTAGAAGAATTGAGTAGGAGGAAATATCATTTTCTGAAAAAATATTATAACGTTTGACCGAAAATAGGAAAACTATTATCTTTTTTTTTTAAAAAAAAAAGGAAAACGATTATCATTATTTTGGACTGGCAAGGGAAAAATTATTACCTCATAAATTCAAAAAGGCCCTGGAAATATATGCGCCCACTAGCCCAACTATTTGACTAATACGCCCAAAATCACAACTGGGTACATGATTTTTGGTAGCGAACCATTATTTGAGGCACTTGTTTGTCAGTTTCAGTATACTGTTGTACCTTGACAAAAATGGCATACCGTTGTACGCGTAGATAAAAAGACAGCTAAAGGATTTACGTGACAGTGATCTTTGTTAGATTCGATTTTCCACGGAAACGTGTCTGGTTCGTGTTTTATTCTGTCTTCGCACACTGCCAAATTGCTTGGGCTGGGCCGGGCCCTGGCCTCATCTTTTAATGCTTTTGTCATGAAGAAATAATCTATATAAAGACGTGCTTAATTAGTAAACGAGGTGCTTAATTAGCATTCATCTTTCATGAATACTTTTCTTTCCTATTAGAAATCATCACCCAGTACTCCTTTTTTCACATAATGAGAAATTCGTCCACATACCAACTCTCTTAAAAAGTGTGAGTTCATTTCCTCAATATGCTAAACATTTCGTTTAGAAGAATAGGAGTGGCAAGACGAAACTATTGATCATATAAGGATGGAGTATCTATTACACCAAATTAAAAGGCATAAACATGGCGGAAGATGCCAAAAATCAAGGAAACGGAAATTTTTTTAAAAAAAAGGAAAAATGGAAAACACAAATTCAGAGAAAAAGAGGGCACATAATGTAAATTATCTTCACACGAAGGAAACATGGTTCATGCAAACCAAACGATAATGACGAACTAATCAAAGTGAAACTACTTTGCCGTGGCTTTATTTTAGCATATGATTTCCCTTCTCGTGGCATGTTATAACTTATGATGAGCTTTCAAATATAAGTAAAAAGCATCCGAAAAAATTATGAGAGTTTACTAGTTATAAAAAAAAGTAAGAGTTTAATTTAACTATTTATCGGTGTAAAATAATTTTATATAGATATTTAATCATATATTATTATATTAATAAAAATGTTTGATTCAACTATTTATTAACTAAAAATTCCTAGTGTTACAAATGTAAACATATAATTGGTTGATAGTGCATTAAGCTTAGACTCAAAAAGTAAAAATAGTTGAAGATATCATTACATTTTAAACATATGGAAGGAAGGTTATTAGTTTGATTTAAAAAGTTAGAGATTAAACTCAAAATATTTTGGATTTTTTAAAAGATATTATTCTTCTTACTATAGGGACCAAAAAAATGGATGAGGCTTTCACTTTGTATTTTGTCGCATACTCGATGTATAATTTGTATATTTTTTTCCTTTGATAAAATTATGCTATTTGTACTTAATGTATATGAGATATTATCCTCACTCACATCCCGTTAACTATTAGATGGGGTGTAGATAATATTCAAGTAGGACCTATATTTATTCAATAATAGATAATGTGTAAATTAATATGATACTCATACTCTATGAGTACAAATAATATCAGAAAATATATAGTTTTTAGATACCCTAAAAAAATTATAACGTTTGACCAGAAAGAGTAAAAATATTACCTCATAAATTCAAAAGGGCCCTGGAAATACATGTGGTCACTAGCCCAACAATCTGAGTAATACGCCCCAGATCATATTTTTCTGTGCGTATATGTGTTTTTGTCATGTTTTAGCACTTTAGGCTGCACTTTTAAAACAAGGCCTTTTAGGCCCACTACGTACTCGATTTTTGATAGCAATGCATTATTTGAGCGACTTGTTTGTCAGCTTCAGCATACTATTGTAACTTGACCAAAACAAAACAACAAAATTTAAAAGATAAAAAGATATAAAAGGCTTTGCGTGACAGTGATCTCTGTTAGATTCGTTTTTCCAAGAAAGCGTGTCTGGTTCGTGTTTGATTCTGTCGTCACACACTGCCGAATTGCTTGGGCTGGGCTAGGCCCTGCCTCCTCTTTTTTAGCTTTTGTCATGAAGACCAAAACTCCGAAGGTCATTGACCGGAATAAAAATATAAAAACTCAATTCCGCCAAATAGATATGGAGTCTACTCCAAAAGTTGTGCCTAACTAGTAAACAAGCTAAAACGAAAAAAATTAATTTTGATAAAGTGATAATGTTAAAGAATTTTATAATATCATCCAATCAAACCTATTATTTTACGTGACTTTTCTGGTAGTGGGATGGAAAATAAATAAATAACCATATATGCTTATGTGTCATTGTATAATTAGATGATTGTGTAAAATTCTTTTATACTGATAGTGTATTTTAATTAAATCCAAAAAAAAATTCGTGTCTTGAAATTAAAAAAAAAAATGAACAATTGTTTCTTTATTTAGCAAGTACAATGATGTTTAGAAGATTGTATTAGGGAGAAGAATCATTTCTTAATTCTTTTGCGAATACTCAGATAATGATACAATATTTTTAAAATTTGCTTTTCCCTAATAGAAATTATCTTGCAGTACTCCTTGTTTACATCAGAATAATTTGACATCTGAAGGTACATACCGACTCTCTTAAAAGGTGAGTTCATTGAGCAGTATTATTCTATAACCTAAAAAATAAGAGTTTATTATGATATCTATTTTGTAATTATTGGATGTGATAAATGTTAAGGATAAATGAGGACCACTATCACATCTAATGATAATAAAGTGAGTGTTGAAACATAACATTTTTGGAGTTCATTTCTTCAATATACTAAACATTTCGTTTAGAAAAATAGAAGTGGCAAGATGAGACTATTGATTTCATGTAAGGATGGAGTATCTATTACATCAAATTAAAAGGCATAACATATCTTCAAGGAAACGGAAATAAAAAAATTTTAAAAAAGGAAAACACAAATTCAGAGAAAGAAATGGCACATAATGCAAATTATCATTCACATGAAGGAAACATTGGTTCATGCAAACCAAACGGTAATGACGGACTAATCAAAGTGGAACTACTTTGCCGTGGCTTTATTACTTGTTGGATACAGCTTTGTTTGTTCCAGCGCCACATTTGTGAAAAGCAAATTAAAGGGATGTGATTGGGCTTTTTGGTGTCCTTTACGTGTTAAATTGTTTCGCTCTTGTTTCACTTAACAGCCTTTGGTTCCTTTAGAACTTGAGTAAGAAACGTCTTATTCCAGTGTTGCAGAAATGAAAACATTATCCCCAGTGCTACGGTGGAAATCTTGAGGATTACGTTATCAGCAGTAAGCCAGTAACCAACTCCCTTTCAAATTCTCCGTCTAGAATCTTTTATAACCCGTGGAAAAAATTTCACCCCCAACTCTTGTAATCACGCAATCATGGTACAATTAATCCTAAACATTCTTTAATACCCTATTCCATGCGCTGCTAGATCAGGTCCTACGACCAAGGATATACATACACATGTCACCGATCAGCTACAGTTATTAGAGAAATTTTTTCGTGCCTGCAAAGCAAGAAAAAAGATTTACTCTTTCCATTTATAATTCAACACATGAGTATTGTACATCATTATTATATTTCAGTTTTCTTATATTTCCAATGTAATAACAGATGTGTAGAATCATATAACAAATATTTTTCTTGCTTCAAAAAAGCACTTAAGAATTTTTCTTATTTTTACTTTGATTGAGCACCCATCAAGTTTCCGTAATACATGGGGGCTTGCTAATTGAAAGTAAAATTCACACTGCCGCCTTGAGTTGACAGTTACTCTCTCTCTTTCAAATAACTGGCTATTTTTTTATTTTTTGATATTTTAAAATATTTATCCATTTATAATATCTATGAGTATTATTTTTCTTCTTCCATTAATACAAAAGAGTGATTATTGTCACTTCTAAACGGTTATTATCACTCCCATTTTCAATGATCTTTATTTGATTATTTAAAATGCCCTTCCTTTTATATATTAATCAAAACAATAGTTTAAATTAGTTATTCATTTTCATTCATAATTCCATCTTAATTTTATTATTAATAATAATATTATTATTATAAATTAAATCAATTATTTAAAATATTTTATATTTATCTAACTTTTAAAATTTAACATTATCACTTGATATTAAAAGTATTGCTATTAATTTATTCGATATAATTATTTAGATTTGAATATTGATTTTTAAAACTTTATTAATACAGTAATTATATAAACATTATAAGAATGGCTATTTCTATAAATAAATATGAAGTAAAAATGAATAGTAATAAGATTTTACTTTTTATACATTAACTATGGAAAAATATTTTATATTATCAATTAATGAAATTTTAAGAAAAACGTCAAATAATTTTGGATAACTACCTGTTATGGATTTTGACAATTTGAGTTTATATCAGTTAATAGTTTATACTATGCTGGTTAATGACAGCTTAATGACCAGGTTCACACTCCCATATGAAAAGTTTTAAATGAAAGCATTGTTTCATTTTCTAGAATGACAAATTAAAGTGCTGTAATGATTTTTGTTGTTGTTGTTATTAGAAAAGAGAGATAAGTGATATGTACTATGCTAATATGCAAATGATTTAATAAATGTTGTTGGACTAGAATGAAGCGAAATAACTATATAATAAAAAATATATTTATTTGTAATAATTAATTTATAGTGATAGCTTAGTAATACGTGTAAAACAATGTGTCCTTAATTTATAATAATTATTATTATTTAGATGAAATTTGAAATAAAAATGAATAGTTAATATTAAATAATTGTTTTGATTAAAATATAAAAAGATGACATTTTAGAGAATCAAGTAAAAGTCATTGAAAGTGGGAGTGATAATAGCCACTCTCTTAATATAAATATGGTAGTTAAGTATCTAGTACATTTACCAAGATAAGTAATAATGACTAGACAAGGATAGTTTTGTGAATTGTATAACTGTCTATATTTAACAAAATATTTTTTTCTTGATATGCGTATTGTTTAGTTTTTTATTGTTGTTGTGAAACAGATGGAGTATATATGTAATTGAATTTGGCAAAAAAGATTTTTATGATAGGTAATCATAACTTAATAATTGAATCAACAAACAAATTATTTTATAAAAAATTATTGAGAGTAAAACTTTAAGTAAAGTTACATTGATGTAACTTGATTCTAACCATTGTCATATACATCTTTTTTTCTTTTAAAGTTAAACCTCAAAATCCTAAAAAAAACTATAGAACATCAATTTGATCCTTGAAAGATTTGTGATGTCAATTTAGTTTTTAATTAAAAGAGTTATGGGATATCAATTTGGTATTTAAATGATTTGTGTCATCAAATTTAAAATATTAAAACTTATTTCAATTTAGTTCATTTTTTTAAACCTGTTAAACTAAATTAAAAGAAATTTTAATATTTAGAGGACTAAATTAAGATTGCAAATTTTTTTAGGACCAAATTGATATCAATTCTTTCGGAAACTAAATTGATATCTTACTCATTTCTAATAACATGAATCATGTCTACATTTTTTACCAAGTATGTACACAATAAACGTGTACACAATAAACGTAACACATAATAATAATAATTAAGAAGGGATACTTAGCCTTACATTCCAAATTTGGAGAAATATGCTTTCTAATTTCAAAAGTAAATACATGGCAAATAAAACTGGTTTCAAACAAAACTAGTGTCAAATATGAGCATCTTCATAGGAACGTTGAAAGACAAATTTTCTGTGGAAAGTGATCTAAAAAGGCTAAAGTCCATAACGCACTTCTACGCGCAGCTTAACTGGAACAAGAAAGACACTGAATTTGTTGTACCATTTTAGCTAAACCGGTAAAAAAGAGAAGTCCATGGCAAGCTGTGGATCTACCTTAAACAATGAAATGATGATAAAGGTTGATTAAGCAAGTAACAAATAGTGACCCCACCGGAGGACCAAGTAGAGGACGCAAGGACTAATAGTCAAGGGATCTGTGGACCACATTATAGCCAATGATGATGGATTATCTGCTAACTTAGGGGCATGAGCTGATGGATTAGGAACCTTAAAGAGGTACCTAACGTAGCCCCTCCCACCTCTGCTAGGCAACAATTCCTGTCTGGTTTACAAACGACCCCGCGAAGTTCTAGCTTTTGACATTTGAGATCCGTGCACATTTGCTGCTGCTCCCGTGTAATTCTAACAATTTCTTTTACCATTGTTATGACTCAAGGGTAATAATATTATGGCACTGTTGAACTAATTTTTTACTTTTGCCGATATACAGAACTTATGTCCCCGTCTCATTTTTTTTTATTCCACTAATCACGTTTTAAATGATAATATGTATCTTCTCTATGAGAAATATAATTGGTGAGACAAAAAATAAAACATGATTTTCATCCTTGTAGCTATACTACATATACTTAAGAATATTTTTGGTCAGAGAAAATAAAAGAAATTTTTTTAAAAAATAAATTTCATATATAATTTTATATATCAAATTTATTCATGATTTTTTTTTTTCAAATTTTAACGCTCAACCAAAATCAACCGAAATATTGAGTGGATAATAAAAGTCGGTACATCTTTCAAATTCTTTAATTTTCTACCTGATGAATTTAGAATTTGATTATAGCGGCCGTTTCATCTTCATTTTTAAAGTCTTATAATTAACCACGGGAAGAAAAGTCACATTACGACAGCACATGTATATAGCACTGACAAATAAAAAAGCTATGCCTTTTTTCTTTTTCCGCTTTCACTTCATTTATGACCTTCACACTTATTTCATTGTACAAAATTGAACGCTGCAACCCAGACACAGTTGGAAAGAAGTTTAGAGAAAGATATCTATGGCTACTTCGTTTTAGATAACAAATCGCACAGGGGATTAATATCGGAAGCGAAAACGAAGGAGGGAGAAGAAAGCCAGCATTCTTCTTCAATAGTTTGAGACATCACCATCTTATAATTTTTGGTCAGTACTATATACAGGTGATTGAAAATGAAGAAAAAATGAAGGAAATGTCTCCATTTGCGCTTGAAGAGAAATGACTAATTTGTGATTGTCTAAGGAAAATGATCATGCATTGAATAAGTACATCACCGTCTTTTTTCTTTTTTCTTTCTATATTCATTTTCATGTTATCTAGACTTTCTTACGTGCCTTGTTTTGCTTTGCTTTATTGTACTTTCCTCTTAATTGTCTTTATATTTCTCTGACACTGTTATTTTGCTCGCCGTTACATTTGGTCGGCCTAAGCATTTGTCTTGTCGAAACAAAAAACATGCTGAGCATAATTATTTTGAATTGAAAAAAAATATTTTTGTGCCATAAAAAAAGTAAATTAATTTGTGATTCCCTAAATTTTTAGGAAAAGATTCAAATAAGCTTTTTATACTATAAAGTATATAATTAAATCGCTATACGTATATAATGTTTATAAATAGATTCCTATATATTAAGGAACAAAATATTCTAAGACACTCTCATATACTTATATTTATTATATATACAACTATTAAGTCAAAAGATAAAATCAAGATATATCACCCCTATAACATTAAACATTATCAAATAGTAATATTGATGGATTAATCAACTTCTAGCCGATCTAGCTACTAAGCCGAACCTTGGTATAAACTTTCAAATCCTTAAAACTTTCGAGACTAATGGGTTTGTGGATCGGTCGACTATCAAGTCGAATTACTAAACCAGGCCCAGGGTTCACTTGGACCCATAGTTGGGCTAGAAGCAAAGGTTAGTTGGGCCTTCATGAATGGGCTCTCTGAACTGGCCTAATAAGCATGAATCATCTGGTGTTCCAAACTGCATAAGATCGGAGAGAATATGCACTAATTCCCTTAAATGCTAAAATGGCTTAGAATAATGAAGAGCAACGGCTCCTCGACCAATGAGTGAGGGCAGGTAGTTCGATCTCTAAGCCAATACACAAGACATACCCTTTGCCCTAAGCGAGGGAGCAACAAATATATATAACATTGATCATTATCATAAAACTTATGGCCATATATAAACATAGGATTTCAATTAGAAAACGCACTGTGTCTTGGGCATGGCGGATGGTCAATCTTGTTAAATGTAAGTGTTGTGTTTCTAGAGCTCCTGGCTTGCTCTACAAAGTTCCGGAGACAAAAATATCATTGCTATCATCGTATATATGAATTCCGGGGAAGCCTTTTATTATATAGTACGATCAATGAATTTCAACCCAATTCTACGCACATACATCTCGCCATTAACTTACAAGAAAAAGTCCCCAAAAAAAAAACTTAATTACAAGAGAAAGCTCTTAGATAAATTGATAGTGAGAAGTTATTTATTAACTGAAAAAAAGTGAAGAAAAATTATTTGATTTAAAGAAGAAAAGATGGATGTTGCGATATATTTTCTTCCACTAAGCAATAGGGACGCCATCTTTAATTAGTGAATTGATGGCAATCGATCCACGATACTATATACTTGTTGCAATCCTAGCTACTACGTAATGCAATGGGAGGAAATCACAGTGCACACGGGTTGTGACTAGTCACACTCGTTGAAGCACCAAAGTCTGCAACTTGATGTGTGCCAAAAACACAAATTGATCCGCTACTCGATCAAGTAAATTAAATGACGAGTTTCACATCAACAAAAGCTGCCCGAAAAATTAAACAAACAAATTTGTAAACTATTCTCTTCTTAAGGATTTGCACGAACTTTTCAACTCCGCGACAACTAGGTTTGACATTTACCATGGTATTCATAATTAAAACTCCACGCTAGCTAACTCCCAAAATAAAGAACAATTATTCGTTTATGCCTTGCAAGAAGCTAGCGATGATTCATGATTTATACTGACGGATAGTCTGCATGATTGCCCCGTGAACGGCCAGAGGGAAAGACTACTGCTTTGAGAACATCAACAAAATGAACCTGATGAATGTTGTAGAGAGAGGAATCAATCTAAAATCTAAATAAGATTATTCATTTAAAGCGGTTGGATTTTACTAACTCAGTTCAAGGCCTTTCAGCGGCCACAAGAAATCGCACCATAAGGCTTATTAGTTATCCGTTTTTTCTTCACTTTATTAGGTTCTGGTACAACCAAGGAAACAGATACATTTTCGTTTTTTCAAAATCAAGGATTAAATTGCATGCCAGGAACTATATATAAAAGGCTCTGAGAAGGATCAGTACTTCGTGTCATGTCAATGATTAAATGGACATATAATGAACTTAATTGCTGCACATATTCAGCATGTGAAAATGTTTCAGAAACCTTATTCAGACCGCATGTTAAAGTGCAAAGACCGAAGGAAAGTGCATTAAATGGCACTTGCTGCATAAAATCACAAGGAAAGTGTATGCTGTCAGTGGCATACATGACACCAGAATTATACCATTACGAGAGCTCAAGTTTTTAATTGTGCATCTACGCTTTCATGTTATATATTGATCAGCAACATTGTGGCACGGAAATCCCTAAAACTTTTGCATGGAATATTATTGTTAAGTCTAAGGCACATCCTAGCCATTGCAGCTTAGCCTTGTTTTTGATCTAGAGTTAAACTACTTTCAGCTGGGGCCCTTGAATTATGCCTTGTATTGCACCGCTTAATTTTATCAAACTTCCTTCTTCAATTCTCTCTAAAGAAAAGTATCTCACATTTCAATAATACATAATCTGCCAAGTTTACAGGACAAAAAAAAAACAAAGTGAAACCATTAAAATTAACAGTAGTAGCTACTAGCTCTAATCATCAATATAGTAACCTATGTAACCTGAAATTCAGCTTCCTTTACCTTGTAAAGAAAAAGTAGCAGTGGCACGTCCTGGATCTTCTCTAAAAAGTGTCACTTCAAAGTGTTACAGCAAGCATGATCATATGATTGAGTTCCCCACCCACACCTAGCCCCTCTCACTCGTTATGTATAACTGGCACATTGTTTTCTTCCATTCATTACCAGAAATTCAGATTAATGGTTCATTAGATTCGTCACTAGAAGCAACGATACACTTTTAATTAGATCAGAAAATTTTCAAAGCCTTAAGGACAAGTCAAGTTGGCTAATATCCTCCTGAACATTTTCAGAGGCATAACCAACACGGGACCATGAAGGAACCCCTTGTTTGGAACCATAGCCAAAGTCTCTTCTTCCTCCACCTTGTCCTTGGTTATCAAGGACCCCAAGAGCACGACCAAGATGGTGCGAAGAAGAAGCAGTACTGAAGCTTAATGGCTGCTCTGGCACTACATAACCACCTCCTCCTTGCATGGCTGAGCTCGGCTCCCTGCTCTTCTTAGCCAGTGTCCTTTCAAGCTTGTGAGCATTTTGATGGCCCCCCAAGGCCTGCGAGCTGTAGAACTTTCTCTGGCAGTAGTTGCATGAGAATATCCGAGGCTCCATGGAGCTAACAGGTGAAGATGAAGCAGAAGAAGATGGCTCAAGGAGAAGATCAAGGTTGAGTGGATTCTCATCAGGTTGGCTTAGGTGAAGAGAAGTGTTGGGATGGAAATTCATGCTGGCTAGCAAGCTAGATAGGTAGAGCAGTAGAGATAAGAGATGAAGATGAGGAACTAGTGGTAGTGGTGGTTCAAATTAAAGTGTATGTATTATATGGAGTGGTAGAGTGTGGGAAGAGAAGGCACAAAAGAGAGCAAGGGATATTAGATGGGAAGTGGGAGGGTGAGATCAGAGGGATCTTTATTGTGCAATATAAGAGGCTCAAAGGTTCACTGTTCCTGCAGACAGGAAATAGTAGTATATTGAGTGAAAAAGAGATGGTATTGAGGGAGAAAGAGGGACATATATCTGCAAGATCAGTGGAGAATCAAAGAGGTTGTCGCCTTCATTAATGGCAGAGTTAGAATCCTTTGTCGGTCGATGGCCAAAAAATAATGCACTGGATGGAGTACCCCGTATGAAACCCACTATATTAGAGATAGAGTGCTAATCAATCAGGTTTTCTTATTTTATATTTTGTATTTTTTAATTTTGTTGTTTTGTCTTTGAGAATATGTGAATGTTTGCAATTTAAGCATCTAATCCCAAGTCCTAACAGGTGTTGTTGTGGCCCTTATCAACAAGGAGTTGAAACTTAAAATCATGCAGTGTTCCATCAAACTTCCAATTTTGGAATTGCAAAATGGGCGAGATAAGCCACCTTGACTGGACTAAATAATTAGCATGATTGGAGACCATTTTTTCAGTGTGTATTAAATTCAAGGTATGTTAGATGTATGTTTCACCATCCGTGATCCGTCCAAAGAAGATTGGACAATTAATAATCCCGGTTTAACAAAATCAGAGGCTTAGATTAATTAATCAACACCTAAGAAGAATCGTGCTCATAGACCTCTTATGATTTACGGCTCTATGTGTATAAATAATTAATGGTCAAATTGAATACATATAAGACATGTATATCTGTCTGCCCATGTACAAATAAGTACAAAGGCTAATCATTTTGGTTGTATTCAATTAATAGTTGCAGATCTCACAATGACCCTTATGTTAGTTGAATTATTATATTGTGCATTTTCCATTCTTGCGTACCCAAACATACACCCAACGACCTGCCGCCAATACCCAAAAGCAAAAGCAAAAGCAAAAATAAAAAATAAAAAATAAAAAATGGAGGGCTACTTTGAAATGTCAATGAAGTGAATTTTGTACTGCTCCCTTGTGAAAATGAAACCATCTCTCTCGTAGTCTGTGACGCTGCAGCACAACTACCACTTACAGTTGCAGACCTGACTTTGAATCTGTGTTGATGACTATGCCTTCAATTTCATCAAAACTATAGTCAGCCATAATGATGAAACAGGTTGCTCTTGCTCTGTACTCTGCCTTTGGCATGATGCCACTATTAATAGAGTACTGATCATACACTCACAAATTGTGTTGTCCGACACATTCTTACAAAAGGAGGAAACCAAAAACTGCGTGTATATTTTTGTCTATTGATCCTCAGAGTGTCCTCCGACTAATTCCAAATTTAAATTTTAGAAACACTCTCTTTATAAAATAGGGATAAGATTGTGCACATATCTATTATCTCCATCAGAGAAGAGTCCCGTACATTAACTTGTTCTTTTATGTATATTTATATCTAATAACTCTCTTGTTAAGTAAATCGGACAGACACTTATTCAGATTTAAAAAATAGTATAAAAATAATTTATGCTATTAATTAGGACAATCTCACTCTTCTATCTTGCTTTCTCTCCCCTTCCTTCCATCCTAATTTAATTTAGTGATTTTAAAAACTTGTTGACTGGACCAAGCACATGGGTTATGGAATTATAAAAGTAGCGTAGCAGACAAATTAAATTCGAACCGTCCTCCCACACAGGTATTTGTTATAAGCACATAATCCCCATCTCGGAATAGGATTAATAGGAAAATCATGATTGGGGTATCATAATCTTGTAATCGGCTATGATTGCGGTGAGCCTTGTCTGCAAATCACAGACACATAACGAACCAAGAAACTACGTCTTATTGCCGTATGGTCAGTCAAGTAGTCTTAAGATTCCAAAGCTAAGGAAACATTAATTCTTGTGCTAAACTATACAATATCTATTCAGTCAATTGGGATGTTTCCCTTTGTACTTGAACAAACCTAGACTAATGATAACTGGGTTCCATGTATGTGCATGGTTAATGTTAATTAAACTAAGAAGAAAATAAAATTATAAGGGGTTTGTCTGGTAAACATGCTACAGAACTGTACTAATCTCTGCAAGTTCAGTTGTTTAAATATTTACACATATTACCATGATCGTGATGTGAATTAAACTGCTGCAATTGCGATATTCTACCGGAATAATAATAATAAACAAACTATGTTGATTACTTTCTTTTGGTCATTTGCACGTACGAAATTACTTGCAATGATAATTTTTGTAATGAAGGATGTATCATGTATGGATAGTCACTGGAAAAAATTGTCACTAAAAAATAGTATGATTTCCACAAATAAAAATAAGGTTATAGCTTCAAATCTTGTTGTAAATGTAAAAATGAAAATGGTCATATATATATATATATATATGTATGTTGTGATCATTAATTCAAAACATTGTCAAATTGTTATGGAATGAAGAGAGAAAACACGTTTAAGAGCTTTGTTGTTCAAAAGTTCAAACTGTGATAAACTTCAAAAATTAAAAGTGATTTGCTGCATATATTATTAGAATATAAAATTATCTATATATCTCTATCGATCGGCTTAAATTTTTGAAAAAGATGATTTTATGATATATTATCAAAGTCATTATGACTAATTTGTTAAAGATTTGAACCTATATTCTAATAAAAATATTCATGCTCAAACCTCCAAAAATATATATTCATATGAGGAAGTATATTAGAATATAAAATCATTGTTGTATCTATTGGCTTAAGTATTTGGGAGAAATTGTTTGATGAGATATATAATTTGCCTGGAACAAGTTTCTAACAACAAAATAAACAATAAACTGTTTGGCGTAGGATTTTTCAGATTGTTTTAACCTTTAATACAATATATAACTCAGTATAACAATATATAGAAGTTAAAACCACGCTTTTTTAAGGAACCCTCCTACTATTCTTTAATAAGATAGTATTATGTGATAAAAAAGCATGACAAAACCTTAATTTAAAACATCACCATAACCCTATAAAATATTGAAGATGTCAATAAATTAAAAGTATTCTAAAAACAATGATTTTGATATAAAATAACCATTAAAAATAGTCATTTTCTTGTAATGTAAATCTATAACGTAATAAAAGGGCAAAAAACCATTTTTAACCGCAACATGAAATTCTAAATTTTTGGACTGAACAAATAATAGGAAGAAATTTGGCCCTTAGACACTTAAAAATTATATATATATGTATAAAAAAAAAAAATAAATAAAGATCACGAGAAAAGTCCTTGCACACAACATAAAGTGCCCATAACTTTGGTCATCATTAATTGAAAAAGACATATGATTAGCCAAAGCAATTCAATGATGTACAAATGGCCAAGCTTAATATGAGAGCAGTGGGACCCAACATTCTATTTCACTAAAAGCCACATTAAATTTATAGATTAATTTTTATATATATCCTGTTAGTATAAAAGAGTTTTCATTGAAAATAATGGTCTCGTGAGCATCATTGCAAGTTCCTTTCTCAAGGGACATGCCCGAAAATCACTATCTTCTGATCCCTCCTATTCTGAGCTTTTGCAAAGCTCATAGGCAAATTTTGCATGTTCACACATAACATCTATGAACCGCCACCTGGTATGGCCAATATGGTTTGTTGTACACCCATTATCGCCATGTTGATGTACATAGTTTTAAAAATACATTCTTAGACATATTTATAAAAAAAAATTAATGACACCTATAAATGAATATATATTAAATAATATAATGTGTTAAAATTGTACCCATATAAAAATATCTCTGTATCACCTCTCTTATAAAGGATTTTTAACATACTTTTTTGCATCCAAGGCACTGGTGTCTTACACATTTTGACTTTAATAAGGAGATTGTTAATTGTCATTAAAAAAATTATCACCACCAAACTGAGCTTGTAGTTATATCCGTGCTCTGTCTGGTCTTAAAACAAGCTTGAAATTGGAGTATTTCAAAAGTTTTTTCACTCTGTATTTTTTTTAAATATATTTTCACTTTGTTGTTTTGAAAACACACGGACTGATTGACTGCTTATATATACAAGGGAAAGACTATTATTTGAACGCTATGAACATAATATAGGCATAATATATGAATGTGAGTGTAGAGACTATTGAGGTTCACGTATTAAATTAGAAAAAGTGTTGATATCTATGAGAGAAATATTGGGGGGAGTTTGGATGGAATTTTTTGGATATAAATTTTTTTTATCCAAAAAAATAATATATTTGAATAACCTTTAAGAAAATAATCAAAATTTTATAAAAAATAGTTTCCAGCTTTGTTATAGAACGCTAACAAAAACATCTTTTGAAATACTAAAACAAACGAACCTATTGTGTTTAGTTTAAAAAATTACTTCTCAAATAACATCACCTTATGTATAATTTTCCAAAAAAAATACAACACTTCCACTTCTAAACCACTTTCGTTAGCTCTTTATTTGGAAGTAAAAACTTTAGAATAGTTTTCAAGCCCAGCTGGCTAGAGTAAGAACATTAACGAGATAGAGCAAAGTCCTCTGTCTCCCGTTTAGATAGAGTATATGCTGACGGCAGACTGATCGGATAAGAATGATTGTTGGTGTTTGGAAAAGGCTAGATAACCAAATTATTTGCCATCGTATATATGTATATAGTGATATTACATGCTTATTCATCTTTGATCTTTAGATAGTTAAGTTGGCCAAACTATTTTATGGTATAAAATACCCGTGTTCTTTTTTTTTTTTCTCTATTTTAAAAAAATCCGACAATATTAATTACTTGCGTGTTTTTTCTTTTGACTTCAACAAAAATACATAGAGGTAAGATATGAGGTAGTCTCCCTTCACAATCTTTTGGATGTTTTTAAGATGTTTTTTGTACATAAAAATAAATAAATATTAAGATAGATACCATAAAAAATAGAACACCATTTTGATGTTGTATCATTCATGATTTAAAACATTAATTAGTTTTATGAATCATTGTCATGAACTATCTCTTTAAAAAAAACTTAAAACTATTGAATAGAAGTTGATCAATAATTTAATATCCAGTATATCTTTCCAAACGTATGTATAGGTTGAACTTAAAACGTCAATTTAAAAGAGAGGGAAATAATTTTTGAAAACTACATATCTTGATCATAAACACTTTGATAATAATTTTTTAATACAACTACTAAATGATATTGAGTAAAAATTTTATCTTACTCTAATAACATCCGAGACCTTTTCAATGTTTTCTAACTCCCTTGATGTATAATCTTCACTAATTAAAGTCATATTTGATTGGAAGGTAAGAGTGAGGATAAAATTTTTATTATTGAATTTTATATGTAAAATTACTTACAAAATTCAATTATGAAAAATTTACCCTTATATTTATTATTCAACAAATAATACTCTAAGATTACTCCTTTTCTGCCTGCACGTGGATGATGACCTCTTATATGCGCTCCTCTAATATAATGGAAATGGCTTCTCTCCTTTCCTATAGTGATGAGTGATAACCATTTCTTTTGTCGTACTCAGAATATTAGCTTTGGACTTAAGTTGGTGGCATCCCGGTGTGACTTCTGATGAAACGATCATTAAAGTTCCAAAGTGAACATGCCTCATCACTCTCTCAACTCCTCATGACGCTATGTTATTTCTTTTTCATGCTTCTTTGTATTGCTTCTTGGCTGACAATGTAGTCAGAGGCTATTCCCATTTTCGGCCTCACAGTACAGCTTTTAATTTAACCTAAAATGGGTTTAAAATATGGAACATGAGCACCAAGGAACAGGGCTAAAGTCAAAGGCTGCACTCATTTTTTCTCCCCACCAAACACACTTCTAATGTATTTGAATTAATCAAGCCCTGTAATTGGTTTCGCGATTGATGGATGATATATTCATTAATTCTTTGGGGTAATGTTTATGAATTTAACTTTTGGGACAGAAAGGATGAGATAGAAGAATTTATAGTATAAAATTATCTTACAAGTTCTCTCACCCTTTTCCGTTCATCTTCAAAACCTAAACTCACAAATATATATATATATATATATATATATATATATATATAGTTCTTCGACAAGTGTCACGCGAACATTTCAAAGCAGTAGCCATTACTTTAGCTTTAATATATGTAAGTATAGGCACTCTAGGTGCTGCTGTGTATTGTTTACATATAAGGGGTGCATTTTCTTTTTTAATTAAAAAAAAACAAGCTTATTGTTCTCGTATCAACAGATGGCCAGTGGTTATTGTTATATTGGCGCTTAGCCAGTATACAGATCCGTTGTAATTATAGAAATATTCTGTGCCTAAAATATGTGCTGTTCTCGTATAAACAAATTCGCGATATAACTTACGCATTAAGTCAATAAATATGTTACACACTTCTAATAACTAAATTTTAACAAAAATTTTAACTCTGTCCTTTTTCATGTGAAAAAAGGACAAATACATACACGAAGCCGAGCCCGCGTGTTTAAAACAAGGGTACAAATTATTCATATTCCTTAACTGTGCAAACATGCGTTATACTGTAGAAGAACAGGATCCAACCTTTTTCCGAAGAGAAACGACACAGTATGTAACCTTTTTTATGCTGAATAATCGTAAAATCATAAACAAATTAAATTTAATTAAATATTTCTTTTGGTATTTAAATTTTAAAAATTAACAACTTAAAGCATAGTTATAAGTGGCATTGAATGTTAAGTATATATAATATTAGATACTAGGAAACGTCCTTCCACAGTGCGTGCAAGGATGGGGTCGGCATTGACGAGTGCTGATAATATCATGTAACAAAAAGATTTGTTGATCAATCAATTAGTGAATTAGATTATTCATATTGTCATCATCACTTGACTATATTCTTATTGTACTAGTAATGTTACACAATAAAAAAAAATTACTATCAAAACCCCTTTTTATAAAAATCATAATAGTTGTTAAATAAGATAAAATAATATAATTTATTTATTCCTCTAATAATTAATAAGCATGACCATCACATCATTCTTCAATTCCCACAGGCTAAATTCTTAACTCTTGCAATTTTTCTCATTTTAAGGCCTGCTAAACATTCTCAATCTTATCCTTTCCCAAAATCCATTTCAATGCTGTAAGTCCTCTCTAAGAATTGAAACTCAAATACGAGTCTACAGAATCCACGTCTACAGCGGCTCGACTCAAACTACATCACCTTCTCACACTAAAATATTTAATGTAGATGTCAAAGCTACATATTCAAACATTAATATATGACATGCATTACTAGATATGTCGATTAACACATACCTATTTGAAATGTCTACTATGACAACCATTCCTTTTATCACTGTTGGTCTTAATCTTTGATAATCCGAACAGGTTGTTTGTGTAGCAGAGGCCTGGGAAGTTTGGCAGCAAAGTGATCAGAAAGAACTAGTGTGGAAAAGTCGTGGACCATATCTGTTTGTTTGTGCTAAGAGGTAGCTAGCTAGCTAGTAGATTAGGTGAAGTGGACGTAATCTCCAGAGCTTGTGGATGGAAATGGAAAAGGGATAAGGACAAACATTGGGTGAAGGCAGTTCCTTATGGGGGTTGAGGAATGAAAATAGGGCTTGTAACGAAGATAGGTGGCAGACAGAAGAGTTACACAAGTTGACCCCAAGGGACACAGTTATCTGGTCGGATATTGGAAGATGAGGTGTTTCCACTTAACACTTACCACTCCTTTGCGCTTTCCTCTTCAAGTGGAAGTGGAGATTCAAATCAATAATATCTAGTGTACAATAAAGTTATATAACAATATCATAATAATACTCATATTATTATTTTGTCTTTATTCACTCTCACTTTATTGGAGGTTACATAATAATAAAACAATATTGTAAGTGTTGTTATAATATTATTATATAATTTTATTGTATATGTAATACTACTCAATTCGAAATTTGAAAATCATAGCGTACAAGTGCGGGTGTATGTTGTGGGTACAGGATGCAAGAGTACGAACCAATTAATTGCAACAAAAGACCAAAAGAAAGAATTAAAGCAATTGCAAAGTAGGGTTTGTAAAGAGAATCTCAGTTATATCTAGTGTACAAAATTTGCTCATGCTATATCATTGTTGAGCGTGTGTCAATGTATGCGACACATAACCGTGTTTTTATTTTGATGAAGTTCTGAAGTGAGAGATAAGGTGCTATACGAAAAAAACTAAGAAAAGAAGTTTTATCGGAGCTCATCAACTTGTTCCCAAGTCATAGATCCATCTTAGAAGAGCGTGACTGATCAATAACCAAGTGATCTTATCGCAAATCATGTCTTATGATAAATTTAGTCGTATACTCAGAGATAGAACCAGGAATTTTGGAGGATGGGATTCAAATTAGTTATTATATATAATATAAAATAAAATATCATAAAAAAGGTATAAAATGAGTTAATAGTTTTTTTTATTCAAATTATTGATAAATTAGAGTTTTTTTTATCACTTATATTCTCTTTGATCTTAAAAACTGGGTCAATAATTTTCTTTTTAGGTACAATCTAAAAAAAAAAATATCAAATGTATAATTTAATATCAAAATAAGGCGATTGCTTCCCTATAGGTGTGAGTTAATATGTCTATAATATAGTTGATTGTACAGTCAATATGTGATATGTGTAAGCTTATTTTGTTGACAGTTGGAGGTAGCAGTCAGTGGGCCACAACAATGCAATCCACTATCATGCTATCTCAAAAAATGGAAGTTTCATTGCTCCAAAATTTAGATGGTTACAATTTCAAATATAAAAAATATTTACCAAATTCAATTACCCAAAATGCCCTTTCTCATTGCAATCGGAGCTTTTCCACTTCCCCTTTCTCACTTACTATTCTCGAAACACTAGAGAGAATTTTCCAAAATTGTACCCTTCCAAACTCTAATCTCTCTTAAGCTCGTGGAATCGTTAAATCGTCTTCGAGCTCGTGAACAACAACAATGGTTGCGGCCTCTGGGAAAATCAACAATGGCAGCATGATGGAGCACCATGGCAGATCTCACAAGCTCAGATCCATTAAAATTGGTGTTGCAGAACCGATCTTCAAGTTGGGCAATGTCAGCGTCGAGGTTGAAT
The DNA here is from genome assembly GCA_031216105.1 of Dalbergia cultrata. Taxonomy (NCBI): domain Eukaryota; kingdom Viridiplantae; phylum Streptophyta; class Magnoliopsida; order Fabales; family Fabaceae; genus Dalbergia; species Dalbergia cultrata. Next base: position 55,460,807 of record CM062347.1, read on the forward strand.
GAAAGGGGGAGAGGATGATGTGAACAACAGTCAAGGAGAAGATGGTGAATTTGCCGCCCTCGATGAAGAGGAACTAAACAACATCAATGAGGAAGTGGCAACGGTCTCGCGGCCGTGGCGTGCTAGATGGCGAGGAGCTTGGGTGTGAGATGGTTGTGCTGGCAAGCAGAAGGCAAGGACAATGATTAAGTTGGTTGATGCGCTATTTTCTAGGGAAACAAATATAAAATTTGAATGGAAATGCTACTAAAATGTGTGATGGTATCAGATCATTTGAGAAAGGGGAATTTGAATTAAGTGATTCTTTAAAAAATTTATGCACACTTAACAAACAATTAAAAGATTCACCCAGATGTCTCCTATGAATTCAGAAGATATTTGTTTAAAGTGTGCAGTTTTTTTTAGCAAACTTTGAAAACAGTATTTATATGTTTGTTTTCCTTTTTAAGATAGTAAATTAATATTATAACGATAGATATATCTAGCAGTACAAATTAGAACCTAATTGAAGATGTGGTAGAAATAAAAGAGATAGAGTTAAAGAGAATGCACCAAGAACTTTTATACTGGTTCCACTTCAACTTAAAGTCTACTCCAGTCCTCACAAGTGTTGGTGAGAGTTTTACTGATCAAAGCTCATATACAAATTCCAAATTGGAATTACAAAGCTTGTAGCTAACCAACTAACTTCCTCACAAATACTAACTCAAATATTTTAACCAAGGACCAAGACAAATTGCTAGATGATAAATGTGAACACCCAATTTTGTCCGATCAATTAAACAAAAATCCAAAAATTTCATTTTTATTTATTCCAAAGCTTTTATTTTATTTTATTGTATCTCATATCTTTTCCATTTATTTCATTTGAATAAAAACCAAAAAATAAGAAAAAAAAGAAAAACTAGCCCATAAACCCATTTTCTTGTCAGCTTATTTTGATTCAATCTTTTATTTTGGGCCACTTGTAACCAAGACAAAAAAGGATGAAACCAACCCATGCCATAGTTAGCCCATTTTATTTTTGTCCCTCTGTTTTTAGCCCACCACCAAATCAACCCAACCAATTCATTCCCAATCCATTTTAATTACCAAAATAAAAAATATATACAAAAAAAATATTAAAAAAATATATAATATATAATAATAAAAAAATTTCTTTTCCTTCCCGTGACCCAAGCAAAAAGAAATAGGGGGTCAAATTACAGCAGTTGCAAGACCATGATGATGATTTCCTCCCTCCTTGCAAAATGATGAGATAATTTCCCTTTATTTGATTCCCTACCAGCTAGCCTGTAAAGGGGCATGGAACAATCATTTTAGTCAACCAAAAATGGCAATAGAAGGGGCGTACATGGGGACGTTCTAGAGGGGGATGAAGGAGTTTTCATTTTTTTTCTAAGAGAAAAGGGAGAGACAACTTTCATTTTGTCTCAATAGAGAGAGGGACTGGTAATAACAGAGAGTGACAATAAAGAGGGTGATAGAGAAGTGAGTTCAGGAGACAAGGGTCTAACAAGGTAAAATGAAAAACATGTTCATGTTTACATTTGATACATTTCTTTTTTTACTTTCATTCATAGCATCACCAACACCCAAACCATCCTCTTCAATTCCTCACTACAACCATAACCTAAAGCCATCACAATCCTCACCATCATCTACAATCAACCACAATCCAAGCCAGAACCAAAATAAACCAAACCCAAAAAATAAATAAAAAGCAAAGGGAGATCAGAGATAAAGAGAGGAGGTTCGACTTGCACAGTCACCATCACCGCCGGCCTCCCCCGCCATCACACCGCCACCTCCTCCTGCAAGCCACCGCGAGCTCAAGCGCAAGTGCTACGTGCGCCTCTGGAAAGAAACCGCATTGCGAGTTCCCTAAGACTGTGCCGTCGCGCGGGCTCCTTCCCCTTTCTTTGAATCGCGCCACGAGCTCCCCCTCCACGCCGAACCAATGGGCGACGCAGCTCCCCCACCCAGCACAGCTAGCCCCGTCGACGCTAGCTTCCCCCTCTGGTCGCGCACTCCCCGAAGCCAATCCACCACGAACCACAGCCACGAGCAGCACCAGCCCATCCACGCGAACAGCGTTGTCCGCGACCTCTCCTCCTCTTCCAAGCCTCACCGCATCGAGCCCATCTACCACAGTCGCGTCCTAGCGTGAAGCCGTCACCCCGCGGTCAGATCTCCGTGATCTTCCTGCAGGCGCTGCAGCCCTCCGCGCAAGCCGCCACGAGCTCATCGCGCCACTGCACCTTCTTCCCCTTGCGCGCAACTGCTCCCTTCCACCACGAAACCATCGTCGACCATCCACTCCTCTCACCGCTGTGCACCACCCAGCTCCCCCCTTCTTCCTCTCCACGCACCGCGAAACAGCCCCCATCATCGTCGGTTTTTTTCTCTCCTCTGCTCTTGAGCACCGCTGTTCTCTTTCTCTCTCTCCGCCACGAGCACAGCACGAACCGCCTCAATTTGTATGCTCGCAGGTCTCTGCTTCATGCGTGCAATGCCATCGTAGCTTCCATCCCGTGGCGCGCTTGCTTTCTTCCTCTTATGAGTAATCCCCTTACATGACCCAAAGATATTGAAATCCAAACCCCAAACCATTTTGCCATGTTCCAGATCTTTCCTTTCACGCTTCTGTCATTTTCTTTCTTTCTTTTGTTTATTTCCTTTTTTTTAATTTCTTTTATTTCCCTTTTAGTGGATCATGTTTGGGTTGTTCAGACTTTGGGAGTGTTTGAGAGGTGCTGGAATTGTTATTAGGCTTGCAAGGGTTTCAGACTAAATAGCATGGGTTGTGGGCTTTTTATCTTTTTTTTTTTGTTTAAAACTCTTTGGGTTAGTACTAGTAATCTGTTTAGATTCTGGTATTCTAAAAAAGACAAGAAGTGTCCTTGACCAAAAAAATAAAAAATAAAAGGTGTCTCATTTGTTTTAGATGTGTCAGTTTTTATTTTATTTGAGTTTGGTCAGTTTTGATGGGTTTGCACTTTGATTTTCTTTATTTTTATTTTTTATTTTTTATTTTTTTTGTGAACATGATGTTTAGGACTAGAGTTTTTGGTATAGGTTGTCTTATTATTATTATTATTATTGTTATTGTTATTGTTATTATCATTATATATTTATACTTTCAAGAGCAAAGAAGGAAAAGGTTTTGATCATTTTAGACCCTTTGGGTGAAATTTTTTAATCCATGCAACAGCTTGTGATTTTGATGTATGAATTATCATCCTCAAGTTTCACAAGAATGTAAGAGTTTATTGTATAGTTTATTTACACTATCCTAAACTCTGTGCAAGAGTGGATTTAAATGTCTTTTTCTAAAAATCATTTTCAAAATTAAAATCAACCAATCGATATATTTTTATTTGTTCTTTTAATTTAAAACTCATCAACACAGAAATATTTTCTGAGCAGCGTGGTTTTGAGTTCCTCATTGCACCAGAGGATACGTCGGCGTAGCCAACAACTATCAAACCAAAATTAATTTTTATTGAATTATGTTTATTAAATTTCCCTTTGACTTACTTATTTTATTTTATTCAGTTTATTTTGTTTCATTTCATTTTCTTCACATAATTATGTCTTAACTTTATTTTTATAAATATATAATTATCACTTTTAAATATAATTACTAATTTTAATTTTATCTTTGTTTTTTTGTAAATATTTAATTGTTGATTTTATCTTTATTTTGTAGATATAATTACGAATTTGAGCTTTATTTTTACAAATATATAATTATATTTTGGGGAAAAATAAATATTTTAAAGTTATAATTAATTTGCATAATAAACTCTAGGGTAACCGTATTTATACAGATGTATTAGAGGTGCAGTGGGATTAAGTTTCCACCCTTCTCTAATCATAATCAGACTCCCGAACCTCGAAACTCTTAAAAGACCAGTTTGCAAACTAAAAGGTTTTCCAATTTTAACCAGAATTAAAATTGGTGGCGACTCCCAATTCATTTTCAAATCAATGTTGTCATTTGTGTTGCGACGCCCTCCGGGTACGTTGTGACAATAAGATCACACTTTTCACACAATAATCTTACAAATGATATCACTCAAAGAAAGCTCACGAATATGCTTTTTGCTCACAAGTATTGGTGGTGAATACTGAGCCTTCTTGAAACATATATAGGCATATATGTGTCATCCCAAGGGTTACGTTGAAGAGATTTGAATGGTGCTTATTGTAAAACAAGGTTGCTGTCGCAGGGAAACAAGCTTGGAAGCATGGGAAGATGAGCATTTCTGTTTTTTATGATATGCAGAAAGGTTCTTTCCTTCATTTGCAGAAAAGATTCAGCACTATGAGCACTATACCAAAGAAAGATTTTGATAATTTGAAATAAGCTTTCTATGCTGCCTTTCTGCTGTCCTTTTGCTGACATATAGGAGGGGCAGCTTTTTATCGTGTAACTAGTGTCCACACTTGCTCCTATGTGCTATATCTTGTTGAATACTCTTCCTCTCTACTTTATTGTACTTGAGATATGGACTATTCTTACTTCATGGGTCCACAAGCTTCTAGAGAAATGTCTTTGACTTGTGCAACTCTGATTTCTCTCTCTCTCTCTCTCTCTCTCTCTCTCCCCCTCTCGCTCTCTCTCTCTCTTGTCAAGCTCCGTATATGTTCCTTTGGTATGTGTGATGCACGTACTTTTTGAATCAGACTAGAGATATCTCCTATGCAATCGGGAGACATTTGCTATTTGATGAATTTCTAAAACACTTAGCAAACATATTAGTATGTTCAGCATATTTATATTCGTCATCATTTAACATTCTCAAACCAACAATGTGGAATTTTTTTTTTTAATGGGAAGTGAAAGTGACTTGATGAGTGTAAAAAAGCATAACAGAACCAAAACCAGATTTTAATTTGTTGTTTTGCTATTTGCTATTTTCTCTAGAAACAAACAAAAAATTTTAGCGAAAATGTTACCAAAAATTAAAGTTTATCTTTCTTTCTTTCTTTCTTTTTTTCTGTTTTTTATTTCTCCTGGGAAGTGGAGTGGCTTATTCATGGAAAAACTTGAATAATTTATTGTTTTTCTATTTTCTCAGGAAATAAACAGAAAATCTAAGTGAAAAATGTTATTAGAAAGGGAAAGTCTTTTGTTTCTTTTTTTTTTTTTGGGCCATCGAGGGAAGCGTAGGGTTCAAATGAAAGGATGGTGGCTTTTCTCAATTGGCAGTGGTCCAGGAAGGGCAGATGTGATGGACAACGAAAGAAGATAGAGAATAGGGCAAAATGATTAAAAAAAAAAAACTCCATTTTATAAATAAGGACCATCGTGATCTATAAGTGATTCATCCTATATTAAAAAACTCCTTGCTTTTTATTGTCTGATCTGCATAATTCAAACAGAATTCACTCATACACGTCATCTTTTGATTGTCGACACCTATAGATTGTGAAAAGGGTATTGACTAGCATTTATATATGAGAATTTGCCTCAAAATAAAGCATCATAAATAGTTAATTAGTAAGTAGCAACTCTTCTATGTGAATAAAAAAAGTTAAAAAAAAAGAAAAATCCTTAATAAAAATATTCTACAGACACAATTATATGTCTCATACTTCTATACAATATATGCTATATTGCACCAAGAGACTTTTATTATTTGTTATGCATAATACTATGTGTAGAGATAGTTGATTTTTATAAGGAGATCATAATACAAAATATATATACAATTATATAATAAAAGTGCAAAATTTGAGAGGACCATGGCAGTCCCTAGCCCCCTTTGGCTCTACCTGTGCATACACTTACAACTCATGTCTTATATTAATTTGGTGATAACTCATATACTTTACTAAAATGAGTCATAGTTAGTAGAAGTGTGCATTGTAGGAATCCAAATGACGGTCCCTAAGCTTCTTCTTTCTCTATAAAAGGAGGAGTCCATCTCAGTTGTAATAAAATAATTTCATTTGTGGCACATCATAAATCAAATTTTAGAGATATTTTTATTTCAAAATATCAGTTTATTTATCATATTAAAAAATATTAATTTTTATTTATTTACTTTTTTTTCATAGAGACAATCTTATTCATTTATACAATTTCATAATATTACCAAGGTCAAATTATTATTTTCTTACTATTCGTACTTTTAAGTTTTTGGACATATGAAGTGAAATATGGAGGGACTATATATGTCTTTCACAAGAATTGACTGCAAATATTTTAACTCATAATCACATAAATAGGATTTAAATTGAATGTTCCGCAAAATTTAAGTTATATTTAAATTTATTTGTCCTATATTTATATTTATTTTGACAAAGTGGACATAAGTTGTAAGCGATGGCGCTATTGCACAGTTCGGTTTGCCATGGCCTTCAGATCAGGTGGCTACGGTTTGTTTATTATTTTTATTTTTGTTTTTTGGGCTGGTTGGCTATGGTTTCAAGCGTAGCTAACTTGGAGAGAAGAAAGGGTTGGGCCGTAGAGGCTTGGACCCGTACATCACACAACCTCACTTATTTAGAAAAAAAATCTCGGACCCATGGGCTGCTCAGAAATGGGTCCAGCAAAAATCAGAAACAGGTTGCTTCAGACCGAAAATGAGGGTTTTGGATCCGAGTTCGACAAAAACGGGATTTGGAGCAGAGGAAGAAGAATGATTTCTTATTCGGTAATGATTCTTAATAGGGAGGACAATTCATTCTTCAATTGGAAATGGGTTTTTTTTTTTTTTCTCTCTCTCCCATAATTCGTACCTCTCTCAAACATAATTTACGCTAGATAACCAGATTCAATTGGGCGGAAAAAATTTTCGCACAGTTTAGTTCATTTGGTCGTATCTATCTTTTTTAGTGCCAATGGTGATACAGATTGCAACGGTATGCTGAATTCTGTAGTAGTATTATACATGTGCTCAAGCTGTAATCCAGAGTACGGTCCCTAATGTGAGTGGTGTAGTCCTTTTGTACCACAACTACCAAGTCTTCAACATTACCATTACACAAGAACAAATTCATACACGACTTGAGTTTTATGAACAATGCATGATGACGTAAAAATACTGACAGTAACAAAAACTCGAACGGCCTCTCAAGCTGTATTTATGTTGAACAACCATGACTCTGTCACGCGGACCTAATTAATAGGCCACCAGACCTTCGTTGACGCTTGCAGTTAATTCCTTTCGTAGAATTTTGCCTGAGGCTGCTTTAGGGATGGTGTCCGTGAAGAAAACCCTGTTGATTCTCTTGTAAAATACCACCTGCCACAAGCACAACACACCCTCATTATAACCAGTTACAAGTTTACAACCACCCTGCTTTATATATTATTCTCTGCTTTAGGGTATGTTTCTTGAAGAATAAAAGAAATGAAGGATAATTTCTTATTCTTAAATTATGAGAATTATTTATTAGGTGTATGTATTTTTAGTAATTTGATATATAATATATGCTTAAATAAATAATAATTGATAATATGATATATTTAAAGCGACATATACTAAAACGCATAACCCAATCCTATCCTACTAGTTTACAAATAAATAGTCATAGAGCGCACGCTACATAAATAAATATACTGGTAACTTTAGATGTGTTGTTCTAACTAATCATGACGACTAAGAGTAAATTATTCTTAATAATCAAATCTACAATTAATAATGTGGAAACATATAGTAATAATATATATAACTAGGTATGCATTTGTGTAGGGACAGCTATTATAAAGGATTAAAGTGGTCGTTTAGCAAATTCCTCGCACTCCCACAGAAAGGAAAGAAATCAACAATAATTAGGTAAAGAGAACCTGTTGTGAAATGTATTGCTTGATTTCATCCTCGGTGATCTTGGAACCATTTGATCTAACAACAAATGCAACTGGAACTTCTCCCGCAGCTTCATCTTTCATGCTGAATGCAACACGGATGAAATTGTTCATCAGAACTGTTGAGTGTTAACTATACATATATATACATATATATGCATATATAATTTTAATTTCTTTGACTCTATTAATTATAATTATCTATTTTATCTTTTATTGTATAATTGGTCTTCCTTGCCTATTGAATATTTAATATAATACACTGCATATTAAGTATAGTCTTTTCTTTCCTTTTTTAACTAAAAAGGTCAGGAAGAGTAAATGGATGGTGCATTATGCAACGATTGAGTGGGCAACCAACTTACGGTACAACGGCAGCATCAGAAATGTTTGGGTGGGCAATCAACATTGCTTCTAGCTCAGCAGGAGCCACCTGGAATCCTTTGTATTTGATCAGCTCCTTCAACCGATCAACGATGAAGAGCTCATCATCATCGTCAATGTAACCAATATCACCTGTGTGCAGCCATCCCTCTTTGTCTATGGTTCTCTCTGTGGCCTCTGGGTCATTTAGGTATCCTAACCAATCACAATTCACAAATCATATATATATATATATATATATATATACAAAATAACTTTTAGTATCATACAAAAAAATTAGAGCTAGTTTACGCAGAATTAGATTAAACGCGGACGTTTAAAGTTAATTGTACATCTCTTAATGATTGATTATACATTTTAGTTTGGCAATAAGCAATAGTACTCCATTTGATCATGAGCCGTGGAGCATATGATCAAGCAAGATTCTGTTCATATAGCCTGGGGAGCACAATCAGTGGCCTTCCATATTATATCAGCTGATGATTGTGACCGCGTGGACCCACTAGTAAATATCATTATGAGAAAAAACGCAAAGTGAGGTAGGTGAGGATGTGGACATCATCGAGAGATCGAATTGAATCCAATCAATGCTGGCTTCACCTTTCAATTTTTTTTTGGTACCATGCAATGCTGGCTTCACCTTTCAATTTGAACTTTTTGACGTTTTTTCCTAGCCTTACAAGTTTCCTCACCTATCAACGGATTGAAGAAACTTACATATGTATGCTATCAGCGACTTCAGGTTTCCATGTACAACCACTACTCTGGAAGCAATTACATGTGGAAGATATTTTTTTCTCATGTGAAAATTTTAAATATAATCTAATTATTTATAAACTTTTGTCAATGACTACACTTTTCATATATTTTTTATGTGTTTTATTTTCTTGATTAATGATAAAAAAAATTATACTTGACCAAATCATATAAGGTAATTTTCTCATAAGTCAGTGATAAACAACTTTGACACTATTTAGCAACTGGTGTTGAATTTCTAGTAACTTTTGCATTTTAACAATAATTTTTAAATATCGCTAAAAAATTTAAGTACGCTATTTATTAATAAATATTACTAAAACTTAAATACAGATAGACATAACAAATGCTGTAATCAACTGATAAAAATTAAACTCTTGCATATATGCATAAATTACAAATGTGTGGGTTGAATATCATTATATATATATATATAAATTTTTCCAATACCCTATAAAATTCATGGACACAGATACCTTCCAAATAACTAAATTTATTAATATTTTAAATATTCATGATTAAATAACGTTGGAGTACCATAACAAAAACACACACACATATATATATGACTTTTGAATCATATTAATGATAAAATATTATTCATCAATAGTATATAATATTTTATATTGAACAATATATTAAAATTATGTTTTTATAATATTATATTTGACTTTTTAGCCTTAAAAAAATCATATATATTTTTCTATGTTCCCATGTCAATATAAAAACATACGATTAAAATACTGAAAGAAATATGTATACATCTTCAAAAAAAAAATAATTATGTTAAACTTTTAAAGCATAAGAAATAAACGCAACCTTTAAAACTGATAAATTAGCGCAGTCTTATAAATCAAAATATATTAATCATTATATATAACCAATATATTAATCAATATATTAATCAAAATATATAACACCTTTTAACAATTGATGCTCGTCTGACGTGTAATGTAACCAACAGTATTTGTGGTTGGTCAGCTGGTGCGGTGGGTGAGTGAAGTTGCATTGCGTTGAAGCTAGCATTAGCCTGTATGGATAATGGACTTTGACGTTTAAGGAGCAAGTTCTGGTAATGATGGTAACATACACAGATACGGTCCCCACGTCCTCAAAACATATAGTTGTTGGTTTTGGTAGCCAAAAAGTATGTGATATTTTATAATCACTATTTCGCCCCACTCCTGTTTCACCAACCTCACAACCACCCCATATTAGACTCGTATTCGTATAGATATTCTATCAGTGCTCTTCAGATGAGAAAATGACACACGTCATGGAGATGTGAGTGGCGTTACCATACAGGAATTGTCGACTGAAAATTTATTCGAACATTGTGTTAGATAACTAAAGAACATGTTTTGGTCCTATAATACTTGTTTTCAAAATTTATTTGTTTATAACTCCAATCTCGCCACCATGCATGTTTGGCAACTTATATAATATAAGTAAGCAGCCAACTATGTCAGTCTAACTGGTCATATTAGAAATTTTAGTTTGGATTTCTGTTATGTTATAGGTAAAATAATCAATATTGGGTAAACCACTTTAAATGTTTGTTTGTGATGTTAATTGAAAGGGTCAAGTTAAAAGTGAGAGGGTGAGGTTTTATCCTCTTTGATAAAACAGGTTGATGAATACCTTTCATGACCTTCGTGCCTCTAATGCAAATTTCACCGGCTTTGTTTCGTGGAAGCGAAGTGCCCGTCTCAGTGTCCACGATTTTCATCTCAGCATTTCTTACCACGGTTCCGCATGCACCTGATTTTATCTTAAACGGTTCCTTTGCAAATGCTAAGCTTATGGCAAGTGGCCCTGCCTCTGTCATCCCATAGCCCTGTACATCAAAATTCAATTTGATAAGTGAAAACAAATATTGAATTAATTTTGATAGACACTAAGTATGACAAAAGCCATCAATGTATTATTGAATCATCATAAGAGTTTGACTTTAATTTTACAGTAACTATTCGAAAACTCACCTATGCGATGAGATATTATTAGTTGACAATATAAAATATTGTTGTATTAAACATGTATCAACATTGATCTCAATAAATATTTTTTGTTTATTTGAGAAATTTAATTTTGATATATTATTAATATAAATTGTTTTGACCGAGACATGTAATTATTTTTTTTACAAATAGAATCATGTGAATAAATAATAGTATAAAATTATTTTATTGCAATACTTCAAAATTAATCTCTTCTTTAAAAACATCTATTACCTAAAATGCATTTAGTGGATAAGTCTTAAACTTTGCTTTAATTTTAAAACTATCCAAACAGCTTACTAAACAAAATCCAATAAAGTTAAGTTCCGCAGACAGTGACATTTTGCATAAATTGTAATTTTTTCAATGTCAAATTTTTATTGTAGGTTTATAATATTTTAATTATTGGATGAACTTGAATTATTCATTTTATTGAGTCCTCTATATATCTCTAGTAAATGTTATCAATAAATAATATTTATTTACTAAAATAGATTTTTTTTTATAAAAAAAATATATGTGAAGAACAAGTTCCAATTATTAGAGTGGGGGGAAAAGGTTTGAAAATCTTATTAGTGGCACCAAATTGCTTTTTCACCACTATCACGAATTTCTTTAATGACAAATCGCATGTAGAAGCATACATGAGGGAGGAGAGAGAAAATCGATGACAATAACATAACCTGTTGATAAGACAAGAGAAATGTTTCTTATATAACATAATATAACAATAAACTTATATCATCACATGTATAAGATAGAAATATAAGAAGGAAGTAGACCCAACAAAATTAAAACATTAAAATAAAAAAAGGAAAATAATAATATGGTATAAATTTAATATCATATCTTTTTGTATATCAAACATTTTTATGTGAGATAATTGAAATGTGCACGCCCTCTCCTGACCCGAGTTTCTAGCCATTTAGTATAATTGATAAAGAATCCAGCTATAACCGAAACTGTAGCTTATGTGAATGTTTTGCTTTTATGTTAGACCACGAACCTAAACCTCACTTCCAAATATTCCCCTAATTAATCACATCATGCAAAATAAGAAGTTCAAATGCAATCTTCAAAATCTCTTGACTTTCACGATTGACATATAAGTCTAAAAACGTGCAATATTGGAGTGTCTTTGAGAGGTTAATTAATTAATATATGAACCTGTCCAAGTATGGCATGCGGAAGCCTAGCCTTCACGGCCTCTTGAAGCTCCATTCCCATGGGAGCAGCACCAGTAACCACCGCCCGAACAGGCGACAAATCATACCTATGAGCATCCCCGCACTTCACCAGCGCCAGAACAATCGGCGGCACTAACGACGCAACCGTCACCCCGTACTTCTGTATAAGCTCCAACAGCGTCGTGATCTCGAACTTCTGCACGATCAGAACCGCCGCACCGGCACGAATCCCGCACAGCAAAATGGAGTTGAGCGCATAGATGTGAAACATAGGCAGCACGCAGAGTAGCACGTCCTCGCTGTGCGTGTACTGGTGAGGGTTCTCGCCGTCAACAAGCTGCGCCACCGTGGTCACCAAGTTTCTGTGCGTCAACATAACTCCCTTGGGAAGCCCCGAAGTCCCCGAAGAGAAAGGGATCGCAACGACGTCGTCTGGGCTTATGTTAACATCAGGCGCCTCGTTCTCATCAGCGTTTGTAAGCACGGAGAAGTTCAGAACACCGTCTTTTTCCTCTTGTTCTTCAGATGAATCGACGCACATGATCATGACATCGTTTTTGTCCGCGAAGTCCTTGATTTTCTCCACGTACGCGGATTGCGTTATAATGAGGCGGGTCTTGGTGGCGGTGGTCTGCTTGGCGAGCTCGGCCGGGGTGTAGAAGGGGTTGGCGGTGGTGATGGCGGCGCCGCGGCGGGAAGCGCCGAGGAAGGCGAGGGCGAACTGGGGGCAGTTACGAAGGAGGAGCATGATGACGTCTCCCTGGCGGATGCCGATGTTGTGGAGGCCGGCGGCGATGCGGAGGGAGGCTAGGTGGACGTCGGAGTAGGTGAGGGTGGCGGCGGTTTCGGCGTCGATGAGGCATGGGCGGTGGCGGAAGTTTGGAAGGTTCTGGAAGCAGTAGGAGTGTAATGGGAGGTGGGTGGGGATGGGAATGTCCGGGAGCTTGGAGCGGAAGATGAATTCGTCTTGGGTGGGAGTGGGTTTTTGAGGTTCGTCCATTTCGGGGAGAGAGAGTGTGTGTGAGAGGGACTCAGACTGAGAGAACAAAGTTTACGAGTTTGGTCGGTATGATGCGCCACTATGAATGTCTCATGTCCCTATACTTATAGATGCTGGGGTAGTTGTGGTTACATTTTTTTTCAAAGGAATTTTTTTTTTTGGGTTTTAATCAAACCCTTCATAAATAATTAAATATTGTATAGTAGTGGAGCATACATAATTGAGATATATCGAATTAAAATGAATATACTGAATGCTTATTTCAGAAATATATTATATTTGATATGAAATTCTAATGCATAACTAAGATATATATATATTTTATGTGGAAGTGGAATATTTCTTATCTAACTAGAGTTGACTTAAATTATTACGATGATTAAAATTTTTTAGTATTAATGTCATCATTTACAAAATCTAATTTTAAAATTATTTTTAAAAAATAAGTTCAAAGTTATTTAAATCAATTAAATATATTAACAAAATATAAAAGATAAATGCTCCGCATCACTGTTTATAAAAAATTTAATTTAATAGTGTTCCTGGCTAGATTTTGGATTCATTTAAGAGTTAAAAATTGAAAATTATTTTCTGAAATTAAAAGGTTAAAAGTTTATCATGTAGCGAAACACTGCGAGCAGAGAGATGCCAACAGGCCAGCTCATCACCAGCCTTTGTAGCTTTACATTATACTGAATGTATGACACAAAATGCTGGGCATATGTATGACTTGATATCTCATCGTTCATGTGTTCTAATATATGCTGATTATAATTGTGCCGTATATAATATAGGCAACTTGCTAGTCAAATTTGAGAAAATTGATAGCAATAGTTTTCCATGAGGATTAATGATTACCAATTCCAGCCCTTTTATCCCGATTATTTGATACTTAATTAATTCAGATGTTTTGTTGAAAGGGGCATCACGGTAAAGGGAACCATAGCTTAATTTGACCAAGTCATTGGTCTTTCATTATAGTTGTTGGTCCATGGAAATATGTAGGTATGGTATAGAAATTAAATAAGATACGTTTCCTCCAAAACCTTTTTAAAATATTTATCATTTTAATTTGGTAAACTATGATTAGTTAGGTAAGATTTTTTTTGTTCTACAATAATCAAGTAGATTATCGTTAAGTGATGATCTAGTCACCTTGAATGCCCTTTATGTACCTAAATTGGACATGACTTGTCGCCCCAACTGTCCCTGTGTATACCAACCATGCTATAGTATAAATGAGATGCGTTATTTATATTTATTTTGTGTGTATAAGATATCGTACCGACTTATATCTCATTTATTATTAGATAGGGTATATATTCATTCAAGTAGGGTTCATAACTCATCCAATAATAAATAGGGATAAATCGGCACAGTATTCCATACACTACAATTACCAATAACATTTTTTATTATAAATTTTGGGACCAAACTGTACACCAATATATATGATCTGAAGATGTGATTATACAAAATATATGTAGTACCAAATAAGAGAACACTTATACAGTTCAGGTTTCTGTTATGTGCTGGAAATCGTTTCATTCCCATCTCATTTAATTTTGCCCAGGGTACAATGGGAGTCTGCTACTGATATTGTTCTCAGGAATATGTGCAGTTCATGATGTTGAAAGTTAATTACCATTTTCAAGTTAATGAACTGTTTTCATGTTATTATTTTATGATATGTTGTACTTGTTTTTGATTTGGTATTCTCTTGCTACAAATGTTTGCTCCTCACCTTGTTTTGGTGAGTTGAGCCTATCCTCGATTTATGTACGAGCACTTCTATGTGGTTCGAAATAAAGCTATAAAATAGGACAAAATGCAATATAAGACGTGGAGAAAACCAAAAGTCAAACACGAGCTAGGGTCGTTTGAAAATAACAAATAATAAAAAATGCCACCTACTTTCATCGTGAAGACTTCGCATATCAATATTTTGTACCATTGATTATTTCTCTGATATTTTTTGATGAAGTCTTGATGAAAGTAGGTGGCATTTTTTTTTATGGCTGTTGTTTTTTCACAACCCTTCCTCATGTTTAATTTTGCTTTTGGTTTTCTCATGTATAATGCTAGCTTTACATCTCTCTCTCTCTCACATCTATGCATAAATTAAGCCAGTTAAGAAACTTGACTTGTGAAATCTATTTACATCATGTGTAATGATATTTTAACACAAAAAATTGGGTTTCACTTGATAACCTTTGAATATGATAAATGTCTCTACTTATGTTTAATATACATCACATTCAATGATTATAAAGTGGATATCTAATAGACACCCACTTATATTATACATGTGACTACTAACTAGATTGTGTCTCTTTCTCGGCTGATATAGTGGTATTAACTAATAACACAATTTCAGCCATTCAGTACTTGTCTTCTTCACCTACCTGCATATCTGTTCTCTAAGCCCTCTCTTTATGGGTCATACAAAAATGTTATCCTTTGTTGTATAAAAGTTAGTTAAGCATTGTTAAAAAGTTGTTTAGATTTTCGCTTAAGATTTTATTTTGCAAATAAATTTGTGCAGGTTAGTGCTTTCATTAAAACTTGTCTAGAACAAATTGATTTTCTTAAGAATACTATAAATCATGAAGAGGAAAATTCGAAAGGTTGGCTTGGCATTGCAACTTCAAAGTCTAATGCTGACACCATTGCCCAAAAACATGGGGAGGTTTGGAGTTCTCCCTGTGGTTTAATATTTAATTATTAGTTACTTGCGATGTTCATACAACTGTATCAAACATAACTTTTCCTCTGTAAGCCACTATATAAGAATTGGATTCCAATTAAACTTTCTTTTCCTGAATAGTCTAGATTTCAAGAGCCCCCCACCCCCCCCCCCCCTCTTCTCCTCTCTTCTCTTCCTCGTCCTTTTCTTCTGTATATGAGCAGGTTAGATAACCTGGCATCTAAAATAATGCCATCAATAAAAGCACTTAGCATGCATTAATTAAACTTGAGATAGCTAATAGTGAAGCTTGAATAAATTGAAAATCCTTTCTTATCATAACACAATAGTAATAGTAATTTGGTCTTTGTATAGTCTTTCAAATTTCATCTCAAACAACTTAGATGAGCTTCGTTCTCGTTAAACAATGGTTTAAAACTTGTACTATACACCTTTACATTTACAGATATATATTCCATCGATACTCTATGCTTCATTTTGAACCTTTGTTTTTTCAAGCAAAAGAATAGAATAACGCAATGAAAACGATTACTCGGTATATTACGCTAGCTTTCTCTCTCTTTCACTTGGTTGGACTTGGGCTCTATTTAGTGCAAAACAAAATGCATTGGGCCTCCATATTCACGATGATGTGGGCCATGTCAACGAAGCTTCCAAATTGGGCCTAAACGGCAAGACTGGCAGCAAGCCTTGCTCTGAGGTCTTTCCTCAAAATCTTGCCTGAAGGTGCCTTTGGAATTGAATCCACAAAGAAAACCCTACTGATTCTCTTGTAAAACACAACCTGCAACAAATTCAGAGTATAGAAAATTTCGTAGCAAAATAAAGGGGAACAATTTAAAGTATAGTAGACCGTAGAAGGCTAATCTCTTTCCTCATGAGAAATGCAATTACATTTAAAAATAGATATTCTATATACATAGTAGAGAAAATAACATGTAGAACAAATTATAATTTTTTTGGCTCTCAAAATCTACCACCATATAAAGGTTTGTGTTTTTCTCTATTTAATATACCTATGAAATGTCTACTTTTGTCCAAAAAACAAACAATTCCCTTTCTTCATTTTCATTTGGCTAGAAATGATTACTAAATTGTATCTGTGTGAATAGAATGTGTCACTCACACGCCTAGTGGTACATCTTTCCGCATAAGCAGATGGTCTTGTGATTAGAAGAAGCCATGGTCCTCCAACATTTCCAAGAACAATATATTTGCTTGTAAGTTTTGTAGGGGGGAAAATACAAATTCCTGGTTATTTAAACAGAGTATTACTAATTTTTAGCTACTAGAAGAAAGGGAGAAAATCTTCTAGTCCAATCCCTCGTCAAGAGACTTTCAATCACTAGGAATATAACAAGGAGTATTTTCAGTTACTCTTGATATTTAAAGTATCAATAAAAATATTGTTAAGAAAAATAATTTTAATAAAAAATTAGCATTAAAAATACTTATAAATTTTTATTGATAATTACTTAGTATTTTTTACATATAATAATTGTTGATAAAAATTTATAAGTATCTTCAGTAATCATTTTCTATCAAATTTTTTTTTATCATACTTTTATTGATACTTTAAATGTTAAAAACTGTTAAAAATGCTAAATTTTTTTTTTAGTAAATTGCGCAGCACTTTAACAAAATAATAATAATAAAATAAAATAGCACGGCAGTTCAAGGAGTAACTAGCGATACCCAAGCAGAGGGATGGATATAACTAATTTTGCAGCCAAAAGTAAATCCTGGCCCTCATGTAGATTATATGTCTTCCTCCTTTTAAATGAAAGCATATATAGTGAAAGGAGTTTAAACATAATGAAAGCAATTACCGCTCAAGTGATGGGTGATTTATTATTTTGTTATGAGAATTAAAATAGCAAATCTAAATCATATAATTATATATGAATGATCAAGATTAAATATTATTTAATAAGCAGATGATTATTTTTAAAAGGTTACATAATTTTTGGTTTTAAATTTAACCATTAATATAAAATCCAATGAGTTAATCTCACCAAAAAAATCTCTCTCATAATTATTACGTGATTAATTATATTTTGTAATCGAATTTATTTTAATTTACAAATATTATACGATTATAATAATAATAATAATGATGTAATTTGTAGTTAAAATTGACACTATTTCGTTATGATTTAGTTGCAAATGAATATTTATCTTTTGTTTTTCAAAGCTAGTTAGATTAAATTTAAATAATTACATAAATCTTTTAGTTCGTGATTCCATAACTTTTTATAATTCAAATTTTAAGTTTTAAAAAAGATAATTTATTTTTTATTTTTTAAAAATATTTTTCTTTTAAAATTCTTCAGTGGTCAAGTTTAAATAAAAAGTGACCATAAATCCTAAAAAATCATTTCTTCTAATATTTAGTTTAGTTTCATTTATCAATGTTAGTTTTTTATCATCCAATGTTATAAGATTATAGTTTTAATTATTACATTAATTTGATAACTCATAATAACATAACTTTTGTGATTTTAGTTTTGAGAGCTAATTATTATTTTTCAAAGAAAATGTAAAACTATATCTCTTTTTGAATCAAAGAAATAAAATATTATCTAAGAAAAATAACACTTTATCCCCTAAAAAATAAGCCATATGCACTTTATCCCTATAATTTGAAAACATGAAAATTAACTCCTAATATTTTCAATTGTGCAAATCAACTTTTTTGTTTAATTTCTCACCTATATATTATTAATGAAAATAGCACATGTTTAAGAAAGTTGAAGTTATCAAGTTACATATGAACTAAAGTTCATGAGATATACTACACTTATTTTTTACTAACAATCCACCAAAATTTAACAAAATGATGAAAATTAATGCACATTTGAGAAAGTATAAGATCCAATAAAAAAAAAAGTAAAAACAAATTGGAGGTAAAGTGCATATAGCCTTCCTAGCGTATAACATGCATTTTTTTTTCTTAAATTCAATTCAAATTTTGAATTCCCTAGTAAATTAATAGTATATTGCATTTTATCAGTAAATAATATGTAGCGTTAAGATGATTGTAATTAATATTAAGTGATTTAACTTAATCTCAATAAGTAAAACTTTTGAATTTTTTTTTTTGGTCGTAATTAGAGTCTGTGGATGTAATTAAAATTATCTATAATTATATTTATAAGGACCAAATTAAGTCTATATTTAAGTTTAGATATGTCAAAACAGGCTGAGCTCACACTAGGTTGGTCTATCAAAACCGTCATCTTTAGCGGGTTGGGTTAAAGTACTGAGCCCGCAAGAAAATTTCAATTTGTCTAACACATACTGCCTTAAAAATTTCATTTCTTACTTTTTTAAGAAAAAATTCATAATTTATTGGTGAAAACAAAGTAAGAAACACGTGACTCAAAAAAGGAAAAAGTAAAAAATGTGTAGACTCACCAACACAGTAATACTGTACAGTTAACACTATTAACTTAAATTTAAAATTTAAAAATAAAATAGTGTCACAACTCACAAATAACACTATTAACAATAACATTTTTTAGTTAATGTTAATGTATACTTATTGTACACATTGAAAAATTGGGTATATATAAACAAAAAAGTTTTAAAATTATTTTTGTTAAATAAATTTATCAAAATATTAAAAAAATAATTTTTTTATATATTTTTTGATGAGCTAGCCTGCCAACCCGCCAATCCATTCTAAATTGGACCAGGTTGACTATTTCAACCCATTTTATTTTTTTAGGTTGGACTGTCCTATCCTATCCCTTTTTTGTGGACTTTTAGCAAGGCAAACCTAAACTGAACAAACCAACCTATTTCAACACTTCTATTTAAGTTTTTTAAAATGTTTTGCAATGGGTAAGATTTCAAATGTGAGGCTATGAGGGCATCTTTTGTTATTCTGAAAAAAATATTATCAAACTCATGTAACGCACGGGTCTTATCTCCTGTGTGAGTGGTAAAACTTCATGATATTATTTTATAATATCATAGTGAGTTCTACGTTCATTTGTAAAATTATAAGTGTGAGCCACTTTAATTAATATCTGAAAATAAGAATTAAATTTTTTAGTTATTAAAATTATAAGATGTGAGTCAAGTTAATTTAAATTTTGAATCAAAGCAGTCTCAAAAAATAATATTACTTTAATTTTAAAGAACTAATTTGATTGAATGGAATGTATTTGAGAGATTAATTTGATTAATTTATATTTCATATACTAATTTGGTTCACATTCAACAGCTATAAGGATTAAAGTATTAATTCTTTTTAATTTTTTGAGGGATAAAAAATAACTCACACAAGCTACATCAGGTATTAAATACTAATTAAATAAGTGGGCCTGCACTCTGTAGTATCATCTATCATTCATCTACTCCATCCCCTGACTATGGCCCACTATTTAATTTTATTTTGGTTTGGATTTTGAAAGGCAATTAACCTAAAGGATCACCTGCTTTGAGATGTATTGCTTAATTTCATCTTCTGAGATCTTTGAATCGTTTGATCTTACAACATATGCAACGGGAACCTCTCCTGCGGCCTCATCTTTCATGCTAAAACCAATGAGGCCATTAGAATCCATTCAAACTAGAAAAGAAGAAGAAGAAGAAGAAGAAGATAGGATCCAAAAATAAATAAATTACGAGGTGTAGAACTTACGCTACAACAGCTGCATCGGAAATGTTTGGATGAGCAATCAACATGGCTTCGAGCTCAGCAGGAGCCACTTGAAATCCTTTGTATTTGATCAACTCCTTTAACCGATCAACGATGAATAGTTCATCGTTATCGTCGATATATCCAATATCACCCGTGTGCAACCATCTCCCTTTGTCAATAGTACTTTCTGTGGCCTTTGGGTCATTTAGGTAACCTAGCCAAACATGGCACAACTAAGTACGACTAGTACGCAGATGCTATAAAGCCCCACGAATAATGTGCAGAGATGTAAGATACTTTTTTTTTTGTTATTTTTAAAGTAAGATAATACTTATGGTTGAATTTAGTAGTTGAATAATATATATCTAACAAAGATTTCATATATCAATAGGATATGTTTAGTTGAAGAGTAAGAGTAAACATAAAATTTAAATGAATAAGCTTAATTTGTAAAATAACAGATCAAATCCATCCATATAACTTTTATCCCTATTTTCACCCTCAAGTTAAATATGCCCTAAATGTAGAATTGATATATGTTATCTAATTCATACGTTTAAAACATGTAGAAAAACAAAAGTGTAAATAAAAATGTTTACATGCATGCATGCTCAAATGTTTGGTAAAGATCTAGAGTATATTGTTTGAATCGCCTAAACAAGAGAGTAGTTTGGAAGCGACTGGTTTCAACTTTGCATATTTGTTCAGGAGTGAATGATCTAATCATATTCAATATTTTTCTCAACTGACCTTTCTAATTTCCCTAAACTCTCCAAGTGCACCTGGTACTCAAGGTCAAAAAATATATAATCATCATAGTTAATTATGAAAGTAGAATTACATAATCCGTAAGAGATTTGATCATATCAAATACTTTATTTCTTAGTTTTAGAAATTATAAATCACGCACGGCTTACCTTCACGTTACTATAACCTCTCGTGTTGTCAAAAGAAAAGGTTAATTCTATTTTTCTTAGTTACAATGTTAGTTTTGCAAGCTCTTATTGACATGGAAAATCAATACAAATATGTTCTCATTTTTTTTTATAGTCAATTGTAATACTTTGTATATAAAAAAAAGTCAATTGTAATATTAAAATTGGGAAAAAGCAATTCCTACAAGCATATCTCGGGTGATGTGAATGCAGCCATTATCAACAACCACTATGTTGTATATATACGTCACTTGGCAGATACAGAAGGCAAGCGAATTACATAATTATCAGCAATACTCTATTACTTTTATCAAAACCTTAAAAGGCAATAATCATATACTTCGCAGTCTTTAAACTGACTTATTCCACTTGACAATCCCAATCTTCCAACTCACAACAGCTTATATAGAGGCAAGTTTAGCTTCAACTAGCTAAAATTTAACTACTACTATTATTTTTTTAACAGGGTGTAGGAGGAGACAATCATAATCATTGGATTATGGATTCAACAACAGCTACTATTATCCAATTATATATTATTAGATCGATCAATAAAGTTAAATATCGTATTGAATAAAATAAGTTTATATCAGATGATAACATACTTTTTTTTTTTATATTGTTATAATTTATGCAATAGATTTATTTGAACTGAAATATATGACATAATTTTTTGCGACGGGTACGCAATTTCACCTGCTGCCATGGATTAAAAATGGCTCACCAAAGACCACTCTCTAATGTTTAGTGCGTAAATAAACCAAATTGATTAAATAGTATTATTAGTTTAACATTGGCAAGTAACCAGACGATAGGTCACAGGAAACTCATGAAAAACAGAGACTATTTGATTAGGCATACAAATGTCTGAAGTATTAGTTCCCATTTACCTACTTCATGCGGCACTGATTTTCGGTAATCTATGTGTTCCTCCCTACAATTTGTTTCAAGCCTAGGCTACATATGGAATACCATAGCATTTCACTATATATCTATTTAATTTGCGAATTCATATTCAAGTATGTTTTATAACATATATAAGCTTGAAACATTTTTTATGCATCGATTTCTGCCATTGTTATTAATTAATATCTGCAAACTTCTATAAGTTAAGGAACTTAATTAATTAATACATGGTGACACAAGTGTGTGTGTGTATATATATGACAAGACTTTATGTACCTTTCATAATCTGGTTGCCTCTGATGCAAATCTCACCAGCATGATTCCTCGGAAGGGAAGCGCCAGTCTCAGGGTCAACAATCTTCATCTCTGCATTTCTTACGACGGTCCCACATGCACCTGATTTGACCTCGAAAGGTTCCTTCGCGAACGCTAAGCACATTGAAAGCACGGGGCCTGCTTCGGTCATCCCATAGCCCTGCAGCATGTACATGCCTTATATTACATCTCATTTCCTTTATTTCTTAACTATATTTCCCTTCTTTCCATCCGTCCGCTTCCTGTGTTGTGAACGTGAGGACAATTTTGTAATATTGATCGCTCACGTTTAATGCAGAGTGGACTTTATAAGAAAACACGCCGAATTTACGGATTTCTTAATTATGCTGTTCATCATACAATTGTGACTTTGGAACTAACTTTGTTTGGTTTCTCGTTTATCCAGAAAACGAGGAACACATTAATTTGCTTTACGTTTCTGTTGATAAATGCATCCCCCCGTTCATTTTAGCTCCATTTTGTACTGGCAAAAGTGATAGTTGTTTAAATGAGAGGCTTGCTATTTCCTATGAATTATTTTAAAATCCTCCATGAACAAATCGTGACGCTCACTAATAAAAATAAAAAAATGGTGACACTCATGAAGGATGGAGAACAATTCATTAGATGAGTAATCGACAAATCATGGGTAGGTGGGATTAAAAGAAAAAAAAATATATATATATATAAAACATGATACGTTTAAGTCATAAATTCATTATTGTTAAGTATTTCGTATGATACAGTATTTTTCTTCCAATAGAATTTTTCTTTTCAAGGAAGTGTTGGGAAAAAAATAAAATAGACTTACATGGAAAAGAATCCATGCTTGCACGCAAAAGAAATGAAAACCAACAAGTGGTGCAAAAAGAGTAATATTACAAAATCCGAAAAATCGTATATATAATTTGTTTTTGTAACTAATTACCAAATAGCATTACCTTTTTCTATTGACTAGTATGCAAGCCTAATTTACTTTTAATGAATTAGTTAATTAAAGATAATTAAAGATAATTAAAGATTACGTTTTTCTATTCACTATGAATTTTATTATGTGATACGTTCTATTTGTTTATTTACATATCCAACATTATGCCATCATTCTGGAAATTCAAAGTGTTCTGCCATTTTGGCGGAACAATTTACTAGAAATGGATTGAATTTGTTTAAAGATTTATAAATTGACAAAGTATGGATAAAAAAAAGTAACTTTTATTTTCTATATATATATTGAAAGTAATTAATATCTAATTTTCTCACTTTATTAATTAACCTTTTTCAGAGGAGTCAAACCCACCATTAATGAATGATTATCAAGTAACCGAATCGAATTAAATGAAATTACCTGTCCAATGGTGGCGTTGGGAAGCTTGGCCCTGACAGCGTCCTCAAGGTCCTTTCCCATGGGCGCCGCGCCGGACATCACCATCCTAATCGACGACAGGTCGTACCGCTCCACGTCGGGGCTCTTCGCAATCGACAACACGATCGGCGGCACAAACGGCGCCACACTCACCTTATGTTTCTCCACCAGCTCAAGCAGCGAAACGATCTCAAACTTCTGCATGATCAATATGGCAGCACCAACTCGAAGCCCACACAGCAGAACAGAGTTCAGCGAGTAAATATGGAACAGCGGAAGCACGCACACAAGAACATCGTTGCAGTCAAAATACAGGTTCGGGTTCTGTCCATCAACCTGCTGCGCCACGCTCGTAACCAACCCTTTGTGTGTCAGCATCACGCCTTTCGGGAGCCCCGTGGTGCCGGAGGAATACGGCAGCGCAACGACGTCATCGGGGGAGATTTTCACGGCGGGGATGTCGCTCTCGTCGGCATCCATCAACTCCGAGAAGTGAAGATAACCCCCCTCAAGCGGTGGCGGCGCGTCGATGCACATCACCTTGACGTTATTTTCCCTTGCGAAGTCCTTCACTTTTTCGACGAAGGAGGATTGCGTTATGATGAGCTTGGTGTCGGAGGCGATGGCCTGTTTGGCCACCTCGGCGGGGGTGTAGAAGGGGTTGGCAGTGGTGACTGTGGCGCCGCGGTAGGATGCGCCGAGGAAGGCGAAGACGAACTGGGGGCAGTTCTGGAGCAGGAGGAGGATGACTTCGCCTTGCTCGATGCCGAGCTTGTTGAGGCCAGCGGCGACTTTTCTGGCAGTGATTTCGACGGCGGCGTAGGTGAAGGTCTCGCCGGTGGTTCCATTGATGAGGCAAGGGCGGTCCTTGAACTGGGAAAGATTCTCGAAGCAATAGGTGTGGAGAGGGAGGTGCGTTGGGATGTAAATGTCGGGAAGCTTCGAATGGAAAATGAACTCCTCGTGATCGTTCGTTGTTGGTTCCATTTTTTGTGTGTTTTTTTGTGTCTGTTTTGTTTGGTTGATGGGAATGGTGTGTGGGGGGTGAAAGATGGGTGGGGGAGGGGAAATCAGAGAAGGTGGTGTTCTGTTGATATGCTGTGATGCTAACCTTTGTGTGTCGCAGGTTCTTGCGTGACGGTCGTTGTGGATTTGGTTCAGGCTGATATGCAAAGTAGGTGATGAGGTGGAGTATTACAGTGGAGCAGTGGAATATGGAAATTGAGTTTATTGGTATTTTTGGGTTCAGTAAACATATTTAAATCTTAGATTTTTATAATCTATGTGTTATGTTGGGTTTTAGGAAATAATTTTTAATTTTTATTTTTTCATTTAATTTTGTAAAATAAATACTAAAAATGTTGAAATTATATAGAAATTATCGATATATACTTACTGTGTTAATCTATTTTACATCATAAAAAATAATGTTAACCAATTAAAACTTTGACACATCACTGTAATTTAGTAATTGCATCTCTTCCTTCTAATTTTTCTTACCAATTTACTGATCTATCAAGTTTTAATTGGTTAATGGTATAAAATAGCTTTACATTGTTATGACATATCAATTAATGTCAACTATATACTTTAGTTTTTAGTATTTCCTTTATAAAATCCTAAAATATAATTAAAAATAAAAATTATATTCTGAAACCAAACTTTCTTTTAGATACATAAGAAAAGAATGGAACTTTGAAAGAGAATTATGTGGGAAAAAAAATGAAGTCTCCTTTATTTTCGTATTTTAGGTGTTGAATGCTTTGAATTTTATGTGATTTAAATAACATTGTTAATATATTATAGAGTCTAACTTTCATAGAAATAATTAATATTCCTACGTATTTTCTTCTGCGACCCACTTAATTAAACAAGGGTCTATAACATACTATCAGAAAATGGATATTATATAATTTTTTTTTTTTAGTATATCGAACAATAAATTCAATTTGTTCCAAATACCACTACGATAACTTTAAAAAGTTTAATTTTAATATGGTGATAGTGTGAAAGAGTTACACTATCATTCAATTAAATCTCTTTTTTATATAATTTTTTAAATAATAAAAATAGAAAATAGTTATATTTATTGATATGTCATTATATAATTGGATAAATATATAATTTTTTTTTACAATATCCGTATAACATATTCAATTGTTAACAATATATTAAATTGTTAAACTTTTATTAGAAAAAAATAACATATTAAACTGTTCCTCTCAGTCCTCTAATATTATTGTTTTAAGTGGTTAGGCTTTCTTTTATTTATTTTTTACTTGATAATTTGATGCCTAAAGTAATAGCTTATCTTTTTTATTTCATTTATGCCATTAATTTAGGATACGTTTGGTTTCAATTTTCAATTTTTATTTTTAAATTTTTAGTTTTAGGGATTTTGTGAAAAAATATTGAAAACTATAAATGAAAATTCAAAACTATATTTTAAAATTTTCAAAATTTCCTTCATAAAACTCTAAAAACTATAAAATTGTAAACAAAAATTAAAATTTAAGTCAAATGCACCTTATTTTGTCTTTTTCCTAATTTCTCATAACTAATTTCCTTTTATTTTTTCTAATTTCATATTTATAAAATATTGCTAAGACCTAACCATAAGAAAGAACTATGTCAGTCACCTAGAATAAACAAGGTCCATTTGGTATATAATAAAGGATTTGGTTGTATAAACTAATATAATTTATTGTAACTATTACACATTGGAGACAAAGACGGCCCAACATCCATAGTGGGTCAGATCTGACATCCACATGATTGGGCATAGACCTACCAAGACTCGAGTTTGGGTCCTAACCTATGTCTAACCACACTTCGTTTGCCATGTGGGGACCACTACCATTACTTCCCTTTTTGAGTTTTTTTTTTTAGTTTTTGGTTAAAGTCCTTTTTGGTTTTGTGGGTTTATTGTTATTTATTAAAAAAACACAAAATAATATATATATATATACACTTTTATTTGTGTAATAATCAATAGTCAAGATTGAGAGGTCGATGCTCCTTCGTGTATTGTTGAATTGTAAGAATTTATTGAGTAATCTAGTGCTAACTTGAATCCTATGCAACACACTTTTTGTTTATTTTCTTCTTTTTTAATTAAAATCCATCAAACATGCAATCATTTTCTATAAGAATGACGTGGCTTTGGCTTTAAGTTTCTCATTGAACAGAAGATGTGCCGACGTAACCAAAAAACTATCAAGCCAAAATCTTTTTTTCATAAAATTTGTTCTTTAATATTTGTTTTAATTTTTTTATTTTTTTCTGTAAATATATAATTGTTTTTTTAGGGAAAAATAAATATTATTAAAGTTAAAATTAATTTGCATGATAAACTCTAGGGCAATCGTATTTATAGATGTATTAGGAGTGCAATGGGATTAAGTTTCCACCATTCGTTAATCATAATTGGACTCCTAAACTCAAATTTATTTAGAAGATCAGTTTTCATTGAATTAAATATTTTCCTATTTTGGCTAAAATTAAAACTGGTGGCGCTCTATTTTCTAAAATTGGTTATCATTTTTTTGTCACAATGCTCTCTAGGGACATCATGATAGATACATTTTCACCCTCTATCATGCCCTTTGTTGACTTAGTGGTGGAGTCCTTGTAAGTACACAACACCTGCCATTGGAGAAAAAGGAGTTTAAGTCATCTTTCAAAGTAAACTAGAGATATTACCTTATCCTATCTATTTACTTCGTTATGATGATATTATTAGTGGAGAAGGTGTAACAAATATATAATATTTTACATCTACTATAGTTCTTTTTTACATCAAAACAATGTATAATTAACTTAATAAGGTCTTGATATGTCAGATTAGGCATAATTGTACTTTGATGTACGGAGATTTTCTCTTTTCCCCCGTCTCATGCTTATATATATACACATACATATGAAAAATTTTTAAAAACAATTGTAAAATATATAAATACATAATAAATAAAAAATTTAATATGAATTTGAAATAATTAAAATAACAAAATAAGTAAAATATTATAAAATAATTGATTTTTTAAATTTATAATTTATAATTATATAGATTATAAATTATATGAATAAATATTATAAAATCATTAAGGCTTTTGTTTCGGTACTCATAGGATATCGATATCTTTTATATAATCAATGATTGTGATTTGATAGATTTTAAAAAATTTAGATTATTGAGATATGTGGCTCATTCTTAGTTACAAATAACTAAGAGGTATCAGTGCTTTTGAATTTTATAGGGGTACTGGAGAAACTCCCAATGATTAATTGTATTTGTAAATAATTTGATAAATTATATTTTCATGTTAATATAAATTGTTTATAAATATCTGTCATAAAGGATAATATTATTTGATGTGATACAATATGTTATACACTGACAAAACAAATACTGCATTTTATTAAAATTTTATCTAACATGTTATCTATTAATCATATCATATTATTTGTGTCAAACATGGTCTGAGTAAATAATTATGAATGTAATAAAGTGGTAATTTATCTAATTATTTAATTGTAAATTTCAAAAGTCAATTATTTTATAATATTTATTTTTGTATAGTTATTTTAATTATTTCATATTCATATAAAATATAATTTATATCACATTTATTTGTTATTTTTTGTATTTATTTATGATTTTTTTCATATATATATATATATAAACATGAGAAGAGGAGGCCAAGAAACAGAAAATATATATACATCAAAGTACAATTGGGCCTAATATAACATATCAAGATGTTATTAAGTTAATTATACATTGCTTTGATATATAAAGGAAGTTTAGTATGCAAAATATTGTATACTGGCTATACCATAACCACTAATAATCCCATAGTAGATTGTATTAGTTTTTCTCTTTTCCGAAGAAACTAGGTTTCAGTTCATTTTTTCATTCACTTAACATGATAAGTATCTGAGCATAAAACATTAGAATTTTAAGAACAACCCACAATTGATTGAGGCTCAATGACCAACCACAACTATTACATGCTAAGTGACAAAGGAACACAAACAACTTAATGAAAGGAACCCACTATTGGCTTTCCTACATGCTTCGCCTATGTCTTCAATCCATTAAGGTAAAAAATATACACAACTTAACTTGTTCTACGGGACCACTCAAAATTTTTGTATGATTAATCTTTTGTTAAATGCTCGGGTTGGATGTGATATCAATTTATATTTAGATATGATATTAAAAAAAATAGAAGATGAAAATTTTAACTTCTCAATTTTTTAATATTTTTTAATGATTTTATTTTTACTTAAAAATTTTACCCAATCAAATTGAAAGAAACAAAAAGATAATTTTTTTTATATCAAAACAATGAAATACAAGCAAATCCTTAATCTGAAATGAATTGGAAAAAAAAAGGATAAGCAATTGCTTTAGGCATCAAATTGTCAAGTATTATATTTGAAGTTAAAAAGTTAAAATAATTTTCTTGAAAAAAATACAAAGTGTAACGACTTAAAGAGCATTGAGAGGAACAATTTAATATATTATTTTTTTGTATGCAAGTTTAATAATTTATTATGTTATTATCATAGATATATATAAAACAAAAAATAAACTACTATGCTAAAGTGAAATATATTGTAATATCAGGGCTGCATGTTATTATTTCAGCGCATCATTTTGAGCATTCCATACCAACATCTTTATTACTGCCATAAGTCAATTTATTATTTGACCACCTAAGATACGCAAGTGCAGATAAATATCATTTTTACCTAAGAACTCCCCTTCGCAGGAAACATAAAAATAGGGTGCCAGGCTGGACATTCACCTGAAACTGGCTGGTACGAATTTTGGATTAGTATTAACTACTAGTCGACACAAATCACCGACCACATCTACTTGTGGTATTGTCCTAATAATCGCGTCATCCTTCCCAGCCATAGCTTATATTGTGGTTGTCGGTCACCGCTTACAAGTTAATGCAAATGTGCAATTAACTAATCTAGCAAAATGGGGTTGAAAAATGATGCGTACGCAGAAAAATACCATACAGGATGCAACTAATTCCAACTGAAAATTGTCGCATGAATAATCGTATAATGAATGTACGCAGACATGCATAGCATCGACCGACAAAATCAGTCAGTCCAGTCAATTAGTATAGCCGGCTTAACAGTTGGAACGGGACCCAAAATGTCAGTGTAGGGGAAATAGGGCGACCCAAACGAATTGAATAGAAAAGGCTCAAGTCATGCATATATTCCCATGCCATTTCTCTTTCACTGCCATTTCCCACTCGGTTGATGCCATTTCCAGCTGCATTGTGTCCCAATAAACGGCACTACTTTGTGTGATGTCTTCATTGAGCTGTATAATATGATCGACTTGCGATGAAAATAACTTTCTGACACAACTAAAGCACGGGACCACATTCCAAAATTATTTATGATTCGCCATACTTGGAGTAAAAAAGGACAAATATAAGAAAGAAGTAAGGATTCTCATACGCCGGATTGATTTCTGATGATTTTTGTGGCCTGATCCCAATCCTAAAATCGACCAAACCTGACCGTGTTATTTAGATTTTAATTCAATCCTATAAAAACAGAGCCGGGACCGAGTTATGTTAGTTTTTCTTAACATATAGTTTAATTTGGAGTCTGGACAGTACACAGTTGTATCATATATTGTTTTCAGCTATAGTCTCTCTGAATTTTTAACAAAATTCTTCATTAAAGCACAGAACAATGATAGCTTGTTGTTCTTAGGTAATTAGACTCCTTGAATACATAAAGACTAAAATAATGTGCGATTATTTCAAAATTGTACAAGATCCTCGCTTGCAAATTTGTTTTCTACCTGAAAATTTTACTTTTTGAAATTTTAGTTTAATAAGTGGATGGGTGAGATCATGAGCTGCTCTTTTTATAGTCTTTTTTGGTTTTTTTCCTCCTAAAAAGTGCAGTGATCCATACCCAGAGCTTACTGTCCACATTTGAAGCATCGAGTATATATGGAATCTTTTCGCTGTTATATATATGTGAACATTATATTTTATCTGAATACTTTTATTTTTATTTTTTTTATTTCATCTGCACATTAAAAAAATAAAAAAAAGAAGTGTTATCAAGTCTTTTTTATTTTCTTCTATCTTTTTAGTCCTAGTCTCCTTCCCCCTAGTCCAGGAAAAATAAAACTAGCCTTTTTTTTTTTGGTCTAAGGGGGGATTGTTTTCGAGCATCCTCCCACCTCTGCTGGGACTCGAACTGATGCACTTACCAAAGAGACATATCATGCTTTGCCATTTGAGCTGGCCTTCAAGTGCAAAATTAGCCCTTTTGTATAACCCATATATCCTCGCTAGCCCATTGACAGTCAACCAACACGTTTTCTTTCTCCCATTACAGGCTATGACCAAACAAAAGGAAAGCAAAATGGAAGAGAAAAGGAAAAGAATGCAAAGATTGTCGGGGATCAAAGGGAAATTGTATCAATTCATCCTTAGAATCAAATCCCTCTAATCAACAACACTCATGACAAATTCAAAGAATCCTTCAATCAGATCAGTAAGTGTTCCCAATCATATCTAAAAAAAAAAATCAATCAGGGATCAACATAATTAATTGGCAAGTGTGTATAAATATATGAGCTCATCATTAGATAAAGATACAGAGAAATTAGCAAAATACACAAGGAGGATACGAAGAGAAGAGTGCGTTTTTGTGAAGGTTTGGGCACTTTCAACATCATCATCCTACTTTTTTCTTTTTTACACTATTGTCCCACATGTTGTTGTGAGCTTGTAGAGCATACTCTAGTTTACCAAATCACTACTAGGCTTGTCACCACCATCCCGAAACCACCACAACCCTAACCAAATGTCTACACCATGAGCTCAGTCATTGTGAAGCCAATAGCAGTGCAACTCCTCCCTTAAGACCAGCTGACAGTAGCGTGAGATTGCAACCTCCCCTGTGTGGTGAATGTTGTAATCGCACCCTTGACCCGCGTGGTCCGTACACGACATCATCGTGTAGCAACAACTGCGGAGCCCACTAGAACCTTTGTCGCCCAGCCACAAACCACACCCTTGGTTCGCACAATAATAGTAGCGCATCACGCCATCGCCACAAATGACACAAAGAACCACTTCACACAGCAGCAACCATAGACAACGCCTCCGCCATGCTCCTCCAGTCCGGTGGCTGATGCGAACCGCCGGTACTGGAGATCCCACCACAACGACATTTCATCCCTTACTGCCTTCTGTGCATTGTTGCCACCTCCATATGTCCTTAGGCAGTGTTTTTTTCTGTCCCAGGACAGACATAAAGGGACAGTCTGTCCCTGTATCATGTTTAGTGGTGGAGACGAAATACGGGGATGAAAAATTTTTCTATCCCAGACAGAAAAACTTCATGTATTCCTGTTCGTCCAAAAAGTAGAGACAAGACACGAGAAAAGTAGTCCGGCCACTTGCCACCGCCAGTCAACACCAGCTGGCCACCAGTCAACGCTGGGAAGTCAACGCCAGCCAACGATGGTCAACGTCGGCCAGCCACTGGTCAATGGTGGTCAACGGTCAATATTTTTTCTGTCTTCACTCCACAACCAAACATGATACAAGGACAATATTTTTTCTATCTTTGTCTCCACTGTCCCTGTATTTCTGTCTCTGTCCCCCTTGAGACACAAACCAAACGCTACCTTAGTTCCTTTTGTCTTACAACAGTGTAGGGAAAATTGGGGATAAGGGTTCTATTTTTAATTTGGGGTCAAATTCTATCCCTTTTTTTATTAGTTTTTTAGTTTTTTTTTTTGGACTAACTTCTTTTTCTCTTAGGATCCCAATATTTTTCATTCAAATACAAAAAAAGAGAAACAAAATGTCTCAAAAATTTTAAAAAATGTTCTTTTCATCCATGCAACGATTAACAAAAGTGTCTGAGAGACCAATGTTTCCTACGTAAGTGTTGAATTGTAAGGGCTCATTGATTATCTTAGTGTTGCTTTGAATCCTATGCGTAATTGGATACTTCTCTTTTAAGTCCATCTTCAAAAATCTTTTTTTTTTCATAAATAAAATTAATCAACATTTTTTTTTAATTAAAATCCATCAACACAAAATTATTTTCTACAAGAATAACGTGGCTTTGAGTTTCTCGTTATTTTAGAGGATATGTCGGCATGTTCAATAACTATCAAGCCAAAATCTTTTTGTTTCCATAATATTTATTTTTTAATTTTTGTTTTAATTTTGGTTTTATTTCTTTGGTAAATATATAATTGTTATAATTTTTTGGAAAAAATAAATATTTTTAAAGTTACAAATTAATTTGCATAATAAACTCTAAAATAATCGTATTTATGGATGTGTTACGGTGTAGTGGGATTAAATTTTCATCTTTTTTCTAATCACAATTAAACTCCCAAACTCAAATCTTTTCAAAATATTTGTTTTTGTTTAAATCAAAAGCTTTTCAATTTTAGTCAAAATTAAAATTGGTGGCAGCTTCATTTTTCAAATTGGTTGCATTGTCATTCACGTCGCGACATCCTCAACGGACGTTAGGATATACTTAAAGCAAATTTCTACAAATTTCGTGTAGACGAAGCAAGACCAATTACAACCAGAATGGTTTCAGAAAATCCTATCAATTCTTGGCAAGTTGTACCTCAATCGACCTCTGTCTATTATTGTCCGATTAAGGAGAGCGTGAACTTATTAGGGAGAAAAATTAGAAAAAGATTATTGGTCTTGAGCACCCTTCAATTAAAGAAAGAAACAAAATATGAATCACATTCCAAACTAGTGGAAAATATCGTTCAGTGCCATTTTGTTGCGAAAGAAACGTGAAGTATACTTAATTGAAGGTTCTTTCCTTTCATTATTGTCACGACCCACCTACGGAGTGTGACCGGCACGTGAGGATTTGGGTCCCCACTAAGCCTCAGTAACGTGAATCGACTAATATGCATAAATAATCCAAATTTATTCAAAATATCTCAAGTTCAACTAAAACTTCAATAATATGAAATTGTTCTCAAAACATAAATTTGCATAAAATTCATATTCTAGGCCAAAGCCAAAACATAACAAAACAATTAACAGAAATTCTGAAAATATATCATGCATGTCCGGGGATCCTGCCTACACAATTTATTGGAGCACTACTAGACTGACATAATTGACAATAAGCTCCACTCCAAAGCGAAGCTCACCAAGGAAGCTGTAGCACAACCATCGAGGATCCCGTGGTACAACCAAATCAGTTGTATCTATAGGGAAAGGAAAAGAGAGGGGTGAGTTCATCAAAACTCAGTGAGCGAGCCTCCACTCACAACCCACACGGGACAATAACAAAATACATAACATATACATGCAACTGATGTGAAATATATTACATATATAATTACATATAAATTAACTGAATCTATGGCAATAACTAATAGAGAAACATGAATTATTTTGTACATAATTATCTGAGCTGAATAGCTAAATCTGAGCCAATGGCTAATCTGATGGGCACCTAACTAGGTTCCATAAATGGACACCTCACTAGGTTCCTTATTGTGAGTGAGCTAGTCCTCTAGCGGACAACTTGCTACCAAGGTTAACGATCAATCCTGCAGCCGTTAACTCGCTGATATGTTTCTCACTAATTAATATAAAATAATTTATTCATAAACCAAATAAATATAAAAGCTCTGAATTCATATAATTCTAACAATTTGACTGTAGCATAATTGAGATTCTAAAATCATGCCCAAGGGATCACCAGCTTGTAAACATAGTGATTTCAGTAATCAATAGAATATGTATCTGACAATTGTTATGAATTGTACTTTATTCATTATTTTCAATAAATCATATCTAATATTCTAAAAGCTTCATAAACTAGGAAAAAGATATTCTATAACACGCAAGGTATCAATTATGGTCCCATGAGTTTTTCTAAAATGATTAATTTTCATGATAACTGTAAAAGTAATAATATTTCTAAAACAGACATAATCATAACAATATATGCTCTTGACATAAATCATTCTAAAATTTCATAAATAATTTATATAATATGGAAAAATATTAATAATGACCAAAAGTATGATTATGAGCTTAATCTCACTCACCGTTGATAGTCGTGAGTGTGCTTCTACTAATAACTTTACTCTGAAGTATTGGAATGGTACAAATAACCAATCTCACAGATTAAAAGAAAGGAGCATCACAACATCCCAAGAGAGGATTAGCTAGGCTCACTGAAGCTCGGCCATGAAGATCATGAGCATGACAAGAGATGAGTTCGACTAAGAAGATGTTTGGTTTAGAGGAGGTGTGACTTAGAGGAGGTGTAAGCAAAACTTAGCAAAATGAAACTAAACATTTCTTACACATACACACTCCTACACTCATATATTTATACACAAATATAATAATCATGAATAATATTAGTGCTATTTGTCTACACTTAATAATAATAATAAATATTATTAATGCTTACTACACTTAGTAATTATAATGTTAAATAATAATAATGCTAACTACACTTAGTAATAATAATTATAATGCTAGCTACACTTAGTAATTATAATGTTAAATAATATTAGTGTTAGGTGCACTTGATAATAATAATAAATAATAATAATAATAATAATTCATAATAATCATAATTTCTTTATTTGGGATATCACAATTATAGTATAGATATGATTATTAAAACATTAAGAGAGAAACAGGAGATGGAAGAATAATCAAGGCATGGTGGGTTGTCTGGCTTCTATGTGTCCAATCATCGTATTTTACTCGGTCCACAAAAATCACAAGAAGAAAGTTGTGCCGGTTTCCCTCGTACAAAGTCAAGTTAATTGCTACGCTCATATATGGCGGATTCAATTAAAAACTTGTTTCCCTTCTACTCGCAGTTCGGTCACCAACCAAAACCGTGAGAAATCACATATATCCTCATACCCAGTTTAGCTCAACTTAACGAGGTTATGAGGAGACAATTTTAATTTTGACTTAATAATAATACTACATGTAGTCGCTTTGTCTATGTCTCTTAATAATGTCCGGAACCAAAGGACAAGGGTAAGGGACTAATTGACATGCACACGAGGATAGTAGCGCGCGTAGTAGGGCTACTTTACCTTGCTAGATAGCTCTGATAAGCTTGTAATCTGTCTATGCCGAGAATGATCTAAATCAGTTATAACTAACTAACATCTACCAGCAAAAGATTAATGAAGTTAAACTAACTTCCATGACCACGAATTGGGTAACATAATAATGTGCTTGGTTTTGGATCAAATTAGACATTATTTTACTAACTCTGCTTTTAACATGTGTATTTATTGTTATATGAGTACTGATATATGTAATCGCCTTGTACTCTTTTGACACCCACTCAAAATTATGAGGTACATCTCCGGACAACAGTGTCTTCAACTAATATTTTCTCCTCTTTATTATTATTATTATTATTTTATTGCACGGCAAGGGGTGATGGGTTCCACAACAACCTCCAAACTCTGCTAGCAAGCTCAAACCAAGTTGCACCTACACAGTTTTAAAACTCGAATCGGATCGATCGATTAGACCGTTGAACTAGTGAACTGGCCAGCTAGCCGATTTGAGTTACTCAACAGATCGGACTTGCAAGTGACCTGGAATAAACCGGTATGGCTCGGCGATTTTCTGGAAAAATTGGTAAATTGCTGGTTCACACAGTTCAACTGCCATGTCAAGGAGATATATGGCTGCTGCCTTGCGAGAAAGGAACAACCGTCATGCTCAACCTCTACACCTATTCTACTCTATGCTTCTGCATTGTCAAGGCATACCTAAAGATAAGGTTGACAAGTGAGAGACAGAAATAGAGAAAGAGAAAGGAGTAGTTGAGAGATAGAGAAGGAGAATAAGCAGATGAGTTGAGAAAGAATGGAGGCATGGAGGCTAGAGCATTGCACACATTTGATGGAAGAAACATTGAGGAGAAGTGTGGTAGCAGCGTTGTGAGAGAGAAATTTGAGAAAGACTGGAAAATTGCTTGTTTAATTTGTTGTTTTTAGTTTTTATGAAGGAAAAACTGAAAAAAAAATTAAAAACTGAAATTATTAGGTCAAATATGTGTTAAACCATTATGGGCTAAGTATAGTGTGGACTAACATTTTGATCCAATCCCATATAAGCTGCTAACTTTCAAGTTTTTTTTTTTTTGGCTTTCTTACCTTTTACGGGCTATATGCCACAAAGAGTCCACTCTCCTTAAGCTCACTCAAATGGCCACATGTCTTAACTCATATTGGATTATGACAAAAATAATTGTGGGTTAAATTTTTGTGGTGGATGTTGACTCTCTTCGATTGAGATTTTTAAAAAATATTAAAACAAATATTTATTTTAGATATATGTATTTTATAAATCAAATGTGCTAAATATTAATTGTATACATATTTTTACATACATTTATGTAAGGATATAAAACTTTTAAATGTATTAAGTTAATTATTTATGCTATTTTATTATATTTATTTAAATTTTAATATATTTATTTAATTGTATTCTGTTTAACCAGTGACTCACCTGCTAAACCCAGAACTCACTGACTCCAAGATTTATGGTGAAATGATCAATGAGTAGTTTTAAAACTATATGAGAGGCATATAACTCTACCATCTGATCCATGCCTCTAGTGCTCCCTTCTTGATTTTTAAGACAATGAGTTAGGTAAGTGAAATGAATTTTCCCGTTTGTGGAGCAAGGAAATGAGTTCAAACATAATTCTTTTTTATTTTTTGGGTCAACGGATAAAAACCCCACCTATTGGACCATATTAATGGATGCTGTGGATAAGAGGTAGAGGGGCCAGTCTATTTATTTCCTTGTCTTTTCGTTTTGGGTCAGATTTCCTTCTCTAAATTGAATTAGTGTGGGCTAATGAAAATTGAGAAACTTTTGTAACCAAAAAAAGGTAAAAAATCGGAATACAAAGTATGCTGAATTCGACACCAAGGCCTCAAGACCAAAACAACCCCACCAAGGCCCAGTATGTTCGTTGATTGAGCTTGGGCTATTCACTCTTACATAACGAGCTCACGGCTGCTCCTTCATAATTCATTGTGAGTCTGCCACACTAGAGCGAATGGGATGCTGACCAAAAGAACGAACGGGACAAGCTCATGCCAGCTGGCACAAGAAAAAGAAACATGTCATGTTGACAGCTAAGCTTTACGTGGTAATAAATTGCGGCTTTCGTGCTTTCAATGACCGGAATGTTTGTTGATGTGAAAGTTTTTGCCTAAAAAACAACAGGAGCGTCTGGCAAGACAATTTTGATGGGATTGGAAAAAGCAAAATAATATTTCAACACTTAACTCAAGTACATATTTTATAATCATTGAATGTGATAAATATCTCTATTTATTTTTAACATTCATCACATCTAATGATTATAAAATAGGTATCTGAATAGATATCTACTTTTTTGGTGTTAAGATAGCATTACCCTTGAAAAAATAAGATTAGACAAGATAAATGGGTCATTTTCTTTTTTATACAATAGTTGCATTCAGAGTTTGTCACAATATGAGTTTTTATGATTATTTATAAGAGTATGAGATTTTTTAAAAGCAAATCTCGTTAATAGTAAGATTTCAATATTAAAATATAATTTTTTAGATCAAATATTATTAATAATAATATTTGAATAATAAAATATTATTTTTTAAATCAAATATCATCAATAATAAGATTTGCACGCTATATTTATCTAAAATTATGCATAATCTAATACATGATACATGAAGAATTGTTAAATTAAAACACCATATAAAAATTAAATAATTAGGGTAAACAGATAACTGATGGATTTGTACCCAAAAAGGATGTGATTTAGCATTTTTCTTACATAATTAAACACTGATTAAACTGCATATTATTCATTACATACATTTATAAATCTGTCCCAATTTAAGACCCAATGACCTATTCAGGGATTATGTGCAGAATATGAAATAATGTAAAACTACAATATATGTATAAAGTTTTGATTTTGATTTTGATTTGATTTGATTAGCATTATGTATATTAAAAAAATTATACATTAATTTTACAGGGCAGATCCCACAGGGTAGAGGTATAAGTCCCGCTGTAAATTGTCTACTCTTCTTCTCATCATTATGGCGGCTGAGGTTGTGACCATGTCAATGGCAAAGCAAACTAAAAAAAAAAGTAAGAAACAATCAAACTTTTGGCGTTGCTGATATGTCAACAAGACCCAAGTTTTCAACAGCTAGCTATCTCACTAACACGGTTACATTACACGCTGATCCATTCATACACGAAATGTGATAAAGCACATCCTTCCCCGACAAGTTCCTTGTGAGTTAATCCACCACGCTTTCTTATATAAAATTCAAACTCCCCCACCCTTCACTTCCTATATATATTGATCCTTACTTGTTCATGCATCAATATATATTTGTCTACCAACCAACAATAACATACATTAATTTGCATTGAGACCAACAACAACAATTCTGAGTAACATAATTAACATGAGCACGCACACGCACAATCATCAGAAGCAGAACAAGAAGTCTCTACTAAGCCGCCTCAGAACGGCGGTGCAAAAGGTGAGGCTTCTCCTAAGCTCCACCATACTCAGCCGCACGTGGCATGCTGCAAACATGATCCGCCACGGTTCTCTGAGCAAGCGCCACCTTAGTTTCAACGATCGACCCGGCTTAAAGCTTTGTTCTTCCGACGAAACAGGTTCAGATCAGGGTTCGGGTTCTTCTCCTTCTTCTTCTCCGCCTGGCCTTCAGAGAACGATAAGCTTCCCTTCAGATGATGATGATATTGATAGAAGAGCAGAGATGTTCATTGCTAATTTCAGAAAGCAGCTTCGGATGGAAAGGCAAATTTCCTTGCAGCTACGCTACCGTAGGGAACATAGCTTTGAATTGAGATCTCCATGAAAATTATTATTGCTGAATTTTTGGGTTCTTGAGACTTGATAATGGATGATTTCGTTTTTTTTAGGGGAATGATCTCCATTATGATCAAGTCAATATGTGAAGTCGATCGTGAAGTGATGATTTGATTTTTTTTCTTTTTTCTTTTCTTTTTTTTCCTTGAAGGCTATGCAATTTGCATTGATCACCAAAAGGATATCTACAAACAAAAGATGATTTTTTTTTCTTTTGTTTGTTAATTTGAAAGCAAAATTTTGCTGTTCTTATGTAATTTTTTTTATATATTGGGATTGATTTATTTTTTTTATTTGAGATGATTTGCTAAGACGAATCGAACGAGTAACATTTGATGTTTCTGGTAGTTGTTCCTTCGTTCTCATGTATGTGTTTCTTTCTCATTTTCTCCGTATAACAGATAAAATTATATTTTTGGGACATGATTGGCAATTGCTATTGTTCTCCCATAATCCTAATCTATGCACAGGGGTGAAATTCAGAATTTATGCCATTGTTAATTACTTAAAGTCTGCCATGGCAACTTTCAGAAAGTTGGATCAATTTCTCTCTATTGGCATAATGATTGCTTCATTTATATAAGTGTAGAAAGTTTTAGTTTTTTTTTGGCTTTTTGGAAAAATATAACTTAGTTCTTATTCGGCGATTTTTGAAAAAGAAATATAAAGAATGTATTCGAAAAGTTAAAAAGTAAAAAGACTAACTGTCCATTTGATTTGGTATCAAGTACCTGTTGGTCTCAGCCGAAATATAATCAAGTTGTACAGAAGTAATGGAGTTTGGACAAGTTTTTGCTTTATGCGGAAAGTAACGTGTATTGAGGAAAATCAATTTTAACCACAGTTTTCTACTATAGTTTTTTTTGCAATTTCTTCTTTTAAACTTGTTTCCTTTTAACATAATTTTTAAATATAAATAAATTTTTAAAAATCGAATTTTTTTTAAAAATTAAATCTTTCGAATTTAATTATATTTCAAAAGTA
This sequence comes from Dalbergia cultrata, assembly GCA_031216105.1. Classification (NCBI taxonomy): domain Eukaryota; kingdom Viridiplantae; phylum Streptophyta; class Magnoliopsida; order Fabales; family Fabaceae; genus Dalbergia; species Dalbergia cultrata. The sequence goes on from CM062347.1 coordinate 55,501,789, forward strand.
ATTGTACCAAATCTAATGACAAGGCTTTCACACCAACGTTTATCTGGGCTATTGCAATATTTTGGCGGTAATAACTTCTTGGGATAAAGTCAATTATATAAGGAGGCATCTTGATTACAAGAATAACAAAATAGTATAGAAAATATATTTAACTAATTTTTTAAAAATTATGATGGGAGGATTGGGAGTTAAAACCTCGCTAAAACTCTAAACGATGCACTGTTCTCGTTTAACTAATGGATATTGAGACGCAATTTTTTTTAATTTTTATAAGTTCTTTCACATGATATCTAGTACTTAACAATTAAATTTATTCCATAAAAAATTAACTTAATCAAAAAGCGATTGAGATAGGCATTGTAATAGTTATTTAGTGACTAAATATACGTAGCTTCTCAATTATGTAGGTTTAATTATTAATTAAAATTCGAAGTGATGGCAGTTTAAATATATGTATACTTGTAACATTATTCAATAATTTTCTTTACACACGTAAACTGTATACGTACGACTTAGAGATGACATGTCATTTGAATCATGTGTTAACGGTGATGGATGAGATGAGCTCATTGTGGTGGTATTTATGATTTCCTTATATGAACGTATTTACGTTTTCTTCGCCCAAACAATGAACTATTAGTCTATTATTACTAGCAGAATAAAGAGTGTCACATATTTTTCTTTTTTATTTTTTTTTAATTCTGAGAAAATAGTAAAAACTATTCTTGAGATTTAATTAAATAGCACTCAATTCCATTTTTCTCAAAATTTATTACTTCACCCCATTTTTTTCACCAAAATAATAATAAAATAATAAATAAAGAACAAATTAATAAGGAAAATAAAAATTAACAAAAGAGCAAATTTTATAAATGTAACTTCAACTTGATATACCTTTTAGACTAAATTAATTCTTAAAATTCAAATCTTAAATTTCATATCCTCAAATTTATACTTGATTAAAAATAAAATAAAATTAGTTGAGTCGATACATAAAAAACATAAGTCTTGTGATTGAAAAGTAGTGAAAATGTATGATAAATTACTTCATCTTCAGAATTTTTAAAAGATTTATAGAATAAATTGATCCCTAATTCTTTATAAAATTGTTTAAATTAGTCTCTAATAAAAATACAAGTAGAATAAATAAATTCACAAAACATTAAAGAATAATTAATTGTCCTACGTTTTTAATTGTGATGAATCATAAATGTATTTTTTCTTGAGGAACCAATTTATTTGTGCTATTTTTTATCACAAGTTAACTTAGCAGTTTGCTCTTTTTTGTCTTTAATGTATCTGTATTGTTCTTATATAGCAACTCAAATAAATGAATAATTTTATTTTATTTCATTTTAAGTTAGGTATAAATTTGAGATATAAAATTTAAGATTTGAATTTTAAAAACTAAAAAACTTGTCAAGTTAAAGTTACATTTATAAAATTTATTCTCTTTTATTAATTTTTATTTTCTATTTTATTTATTTATTCTATATTTTTATTTTTATTTTTTTTAAATGATGTGGAGTATCAATTTTGAAGAAGAATGGATAGAGTATCATTTGAGTAAATGGTTTTTGTTATTGTTTCTTTTATATTTTTTAGTTTAATACGTGTCTCACTTGTCATTTGTTAATGTTTTTGGGTCAATTGAAGGCCCACTTCATATCATCTAAAGAAATAACACATTTGTTTTTGGGTCAAAACAATAATCAACTTGGGTCACTCAAGTCCAATAGCATAACTTTTGGGCTAGGCCTATGTTTTTCAGTTTGCTTCGGTCATATGGGATGCATGATTTTTAAAAACCAATGTTTATGACATGTTTGGTTTGAGTTTTTAATTTTTAATTTTTATTTTCAGTTTTTTAATTTTTCAGATTTTGTGAAGAAAATATTAAAAATCGAAAATGAAAACTTAAAACTAAAATTTTAGGGGTGCGTTTGTTTTGCCTGTTTTCAATTTCCAGTTTTCAATTTTTATGAAGGAAAAACTGAAAAAACCGAAAACTAAAAATACCAAACGCACCCTTAGTTTTTAGAATTTTCATTATTTTCTTCATAAAATCTGAAAAAGTGAAAAAAAAATTGAAAATTGGAAATTCAAACCAAACGGCCCTTTAGTTTTTCATCTTTTCATCCTGTCAACCTATTAGTATTTTTGGTATTTTTCAGTCTGTCAGTAGCAAAGATGGAAAAATGAGCAGCTTTATTCAAGAATTCATATATTTAAAATCCAAACAAGAAATACAAGTTTCAAGATTCATCACAATAGAACACTCACAGAGTTTCTATAAAGCAGATTCATCTATATGAATTTTTTTAGAACCAATTGTCTTCCTCAGTGAATGTTTGCATCAAATCAGAAAAGTTGCATTTTAGATTAGACTCTTATGTGTGTGTGTGTGTGTGTGTGTATTATTTCCTAGCTATGGGTTGTTTGAGTTTTAGTTTGATTATGTCTCTCACTTAGAGTTGGGTTTATAGACAATACGTTAGTTTCTCCCCTATTATAGCACCAACCTATTTTCCATGATTGATTTGATCTTCTTGTAGCTTGATATTAGGAATTAATTTGATTCTATAATTAGTGTAGGAATCTGTAGTTAATGTTTTCCTTTTATTTGTTTCTTTCCTTCCATTGATTGGTCAACCCTCTTGTTGTATATATTAGTATCAGAATGTCAATAAAGTATATCATTATTCAGAGAAAACAATTCTTTATGGTATCAAAAGCAGGTCACAGTGGTCTAGCAACCTTATCACCTAGTAATGGCAGGAGATAAGGACAAGACAAATAACGAAGAAGCCAAGGCTTCACAAACTAAAGGAGTGGACACCAATTCCAATTCCCCATACTACTTGCATCCTTCTGATCACCCTGGCCTCATATTCGTGGCTCACCCTCTTAGTGAGAATGGTGAGAATTATTTTACTTGGTAGAAAAACTTCCTCAATGCTCTTTATTCAAAGAATAAAGCAGGTTTTGTAGATGGGACAATCAAGAGGCCAGATGTTTCATCCCCTGATTTCCAATCATGGGCTCAATGCAATGCGGCTGTCCAAGCATGGCTCACCAACGCCTTATGCAAAGAACTTCATATCACTGCTGCACACGTTGGCACAGCAGAGGAATTGTGGAATGATCTAAAGGAGCGTTACACACAAGGAGTTGCCCCTCGGGTATATGAATTGAGACGTGCAATAGCACTATTGCAATAAGAAAAGAACTCCGTTTCATCATATTATGGAAAATTAAAATCCTTATGGAACGAGATTCAATCCTTTCGGCACATACCTGTGTGTTCTTGTGGTTGCACCTGTGGAGCATTAAAGAAAGTGCAAGAGATGCGAGAGGAAGAGAAGCTATTTGACTTCCTCATGGGATTAGGGGAAGAATTTTCTACTATCCGATCACAAATTCTAGGTATTGAACCATTGCCTAACATTGGACGTGCTTATGCCGTAGCAGTGCAAGAAGAAAAACAAAAGCTTGTGACCGCGAGCCGGATAACAACAATTGAGGCAGCTGCTTTTTTGACAAATAGCAATGCAGCTGTACATCCAGCAACTAACGCAATCATGGGATGTCGTGGAAGCGGCAATACAACATGTGGGGGGTTGGAAGATCGAGCAGGATCATCGGGTCGACCGCGATGTGCTCAATGTGGTAAATCTGGTCACGTAAAGGATCAGTGTTTTGAAATCATTGGTTACCCAGCAGGCTGGCAGTCACGTCGACGACAAAACTAGCCTGATTAACAACGCTCAAACACGACAAGGCAAAGCGGAGATCGTTTGGCAGCCACCGCAGTTGCAGGAGGAGAAAACAACATGACATCCTTGACCCTATTCCAGCAACAAGTCCTAACACTTCTTAGCAGTATGACAACCTCTACTAGTGAGGAAGCGGGACCTAGTACTATGGGAAGTCCGGCTGCAAATATGACAGCGAGCTTCTCGGGTAAGAAACATGAATTTGAACCAGACCCATGGATAATCGATACCGGGGCGACAGACCATATAGCAAGCAAATTGGCCCTTTTGGACTAAGCGACTATCAAGCCAAATATCGCCCCTGTCCAAATACCCAATGGTGAAACAGTTCCAGTACATGCAGTTGGCCATGTACATTTAAATGATAAATTGACATTAGAGGGAGTCCTTGGCGTGCCAAGATTTTGTTTCAATTTGCTTTCTGTTAGTAAATTAACAAAGGATTTAAATTGTGCACTCATTTTTTTTCCGGATTATTGTGTGATACAGGACCTACTTTCGATGAGGCAGATTGGAATGGGTAGAGAGCGAAATGGATTGTATTTCTTAGAACCAATGAAAGATGGGAAGGCTTTGATGGCAAGGAACTCAAAACCGGCTGACATATGGCATCGTAGATTGGGGCATTTACCAATCAATCAATTGAATTTTGTTAATGGTTTATTTTTTCATACAAATAAAAATTGGTTTTGTGATGCTTGTTGTCGAGCAAAACAAACTCGTTTACCTTTTCCTATTAGCAAAAATAAATCAATTAGACCTTTTGAATTAGTACATGTTGACATTTGGGGACCTTATAGTAGTCTGTCTTTATCTGGTGCACATTATTTCTTGACCATTGTTGATGATTATAGCAGAGGAACATGGGTGTACCTCATGAGGTTTAAATCTGAAACGCGACAACACTTGCTGCATTTTTTAAAATGGGTTGAAACACAATTTGATTTGCAGGTAAAGATAATACGATCTGATAATGGGACAGAGTTCAGGCACAATGATTTGATCAAGTATTACAATGATAATGGAATAGAGACGCAGAAAAGCTGTATTGACACCCCACAACAGAATGGGAGAGTGGAACGAAAACACAGACACATACTAGAAGTTGCTAGGGCACTCCGATTCCAAGGAAGTTTACCGATAAAATTTTGGGGTGAGTGTGTTCTTACAGCTGTTTACTTGATAAATAGAATGCCACTATCAGTTTTACAAAACAAATCTCCTTATGAAGTATTATTTAAGAAAACCCCATCTTATGAACATCTACGAACTCTTGGTTGTTTGTGTTATGGTCATATGCATGCTAGATCTCATGACAAGTTTGCACCTAGATCAAAGCCTGGCATCTTTATAGGGTATCCTCATGGACAAAAAGGGTATAGAATGTTTTATTTAGAAAAACAGCATATATACACTTCACGTGATGTTCACTTTTGTGAAGAAATTTTTCCATTTGCAAATTGATGTGGAACAAAAGCTCCACAACCAGCAGATATGCCAAACTGGACATCAAATATGACACAACATGAACAAATAATTGACTATACAAGCTTGGGCCCAAATGATGCCCTTGAGCCTAGTGTCAGCCACAACAATGAACCATCTGGCATAGAGCTTGATCCAGTGCCTGTCATCACACCTGTTTCAAATCGTGAGGTTGAAATTGATGCAGAAAGACCCATTGAAACTTTAATGACAACTGATTTGGGGAGGGAGAAGAGGACAAGGCAAATTTCACAACGACTAACAGGTTATGATGTTGACTTGCCTCCTTCCCTCAAGCCTTCCTCTTCAAACACACACTTACCTGAACCAACAGCCAACTCAACGGTACATCCTCTTTCTCATTTTATTTCCTATTCAAAGTTTTCAGATACTCACAAAGGTTTCCTAGCTTCCATCTCTTCATCAGATGAGCCTGTTTCCTTTTATGAGGCAGTTAAACATGAACATTGGCGATAGGCAATGGCAAAAGAAATTCAAGCACTTGAAGAAAATAAAACGTGGACTTTACAATACCTTCCTCCAGGCAAACGAGTTATTGACTCCAAATGGGTATACAAGATTAAATACCATCCGGATGGGAGCATAGAACGCTATAAAGCACGTTTAGTTGCTAAAGGCTACACTCAGATTGAAGGGATAGACTATCATGAAACTTTTGCCCCTGTGGCCAAATTGGTCACAGTTCGATGTTTATTGGCTATTCTGCCATCCGAAATTGGGAATTGTGCCAGTTGGATGTAAATAATGCTTTCTTGCATGGTGATCTTGAGGAAGAAGTCTACATGAAAATACCACAGGGATTTGCACAAAAGGGGGAGCAGCGTGTTTGTAGGTTGCAAAAATCATTATATAGATTCAAACAAGCATCAAGAAATTGGTATCAGAAATTTACCACCTCCCTTCTTCAACTTGGCTATGTGCAATCGCATGCAGACCACTCATTGTTTATTTACCATAATGGACCTTCATTTGTTGCGGTGCTGATTTATGTTGATGATGTCATAATCACAGGAACAGATCAAACTCACATTACCTCGTTAAAGAAATTCCTAGATGATAAGTTCAAAATTAAAGAACTTGGAAAGTTGAAATATTTTCTTGGCATAGAAGCGGCCCGGTCACCATCAGGTTTGGCACTTAGCCAAAGAAAGTACACTCTTGACATATTGAAAGAATGTGGACTTTTAGGTTGCAAACCTGCAACTTCACCGATGGATCAACAACACAAGTTATCTTCAGGAAGTGGAGTCATTTGCTCTGATCCAGCCACCTATCGACGACTAGTGGGTTGTCTCTTATACCTTACCATTACTCGACCTGACATTTCTTATTTTGTTCATATTTTGAGTCAATTTATGCATGATCCCTGTCAACCACACATGGAGGCAGCCTTAAGAGTCTTGCGCTATCTTAAGCTTTCACCAGGCCAGGGCCTCTTATTCCCAACTGCAAGCCCCCTTAGTTTACGAGCTTACTGTGATGCAGATTGGGCGGGATGTCCTACCACTCGCAAGTCTACCACAGGTTATATCATTTTCCTTGGATCGTCCCCTATCTCATGGCGTTCTAAAAAGTAATCAGTTGTTTCTCGTTCTTCAGCAGAAGCAGAATATAGAGCTATGGCTACCACCACTAGTGAGCTTATCTGGTTAGTGCGCCTCCTTCGAGAACTACAAGTGCCTTGTGACTCACCTGTCCCTCTTTTTTGTGACAATCAGGCTGCTCTTCAAATTGCCACCAACCCTGTTTTTCATGAACGAACTAAACATATTGAAATTGATTGCCACTTCATCCGACAACATATTCAATCTCGTGTTTTGGTTCTCCGATCTATCTCTACAAAATACCAATTGGCAGATTTCTTCACCAAGGCCCTTGGGAGAGACCAATTTCATGAATTGCTTGGCAAGTTGGGCATCTCAATGCTCCATGCACCAACTTGAGGGGGAGTATAGACAATACGTTAGTTTCTCCCCTATTATAGCACCAACCTATTTTCCATGATTGATTTGATCTTCTTGTAGCTTAATATTAGGAATTAATTTGATTCTATAGTTAGTGTAGGAATCTGTAGTTAATGTTTTCCTTTTATTTGTTTCTTTCCTTCCATTGATTGGTCAACCCTCTTGTTGTATATATTAGTATCAGAATGTCAATAAAGTATATCATTATTCAGAGAAAACAATTCTTTAGTTATCAATGAATTCATATCATCAGACCAAAAAAAGAAGGACTATTTAGGAAGTTGACATTGTAATTTGTGTAAAAAAAAAGAAAGAAAAAAAGTTCCCAAGAGAAAATTTTTGATGAACTGGATTTTGTACTATTATAGAAAACTCACTTCCTAAAAACTTACTGTAGTAAATAAATTGACGCACTAAATTTTATTATGTTACCAAATTAAATATTTTTATTTGAATGGCTTTTTAATTAATAACAGTGAGAAATAATTATATTTACCAATGGTATAGTTTATAAATTGAAAAAAAAAAAAAGAAACTAAGAAGAGTAGAATCAAACCAAATCATTGACACAGTTCTAGTAGAGACGCATACATTGGTAAGGTTCGGGCCTCTTCCTGTTTTTGGATGCCCAATTTTTGAGCACGTAAGGTATGGAGATGTTTCGGTAGTTGACATTTAACCATTCCTTCTGTGACTGCCTAAGTTGTGTATAGGCTCAAGCGATCAACTGCTCAAGTGAAGACCATGAACGGGGTTCGCAGTTTTCTTAGGGGGGAGGGGATGAAGAAACAAACTAAAGGAACCTCTTTAAGGTAGAGAGAGGATGTCAAATTGTTGAACATTCTGACCCAGATTAAAAATACCAACAGAAATCTATCATAGCTTACCTTTTTTCTTCTATTTTCTACGAAATTAATCTCCCAAACCATGAACAGGGCATGTTGCTGATCAGTCACACGATTCTTCCTGCCTTGGAGAAAAGGAACATCGTTTAAGGCATAAAAAGTGGTCTTCATGAATGGCATGATAGGTTAGCACTAGCACGAACTTAGGGAAACCACATTAAAAGCTGGTGCTGGTAGTAACTAATAATGTCTTCAATGATCAAACTTGAAATTATATTCCAACTGAGGATTTTAAAATTTTCTGGTCAACGGTTTTACTTGCTTCATAGTCAAGTATGGCGTGAAGGGTGTTCAAGCCTCCCTTGTTCATGCAAGTGTGCCTAATTACGAAAACTTGACTAATTAAACCACTTTTCACTAAACCCAAGCAACCTATGGGACTTGGAATACGGATGCAGCCAACAATTAGGCTCACCCCCACCATGTCCATTGTTCCCTTCTCACGCCAGTGCTGAATTAACTAATTAGTAATTTATGAATGAAGTTGCTCAATACTAGGCACATATTAGGGAAAGCAGCATATTCTAGTAGCCAAAGTTAGCATTTTTTTTAATTGGTAATATTACACATTCAGAAAAATATTAATTTTTTTTAACAAAAATCATGATAATAGTTTGAAAAATAAAAAGATATAAACATCTTATTTATCAAACGATTGAAAATCATGTGATGTTAATGTGGAATTAAATTGTTCACAAATCTTCTAACTATTATCTAGTATTTTTTAGATAATGTTATTTTAAATCCCTACACTTAAAATTGAGCGTCTAAGTGAGACACAAACTTTATTATCATTAGATTTGATGAATAGATGGTGATAATAGGGATTATCATCATATCCAATAATAATGATATGGATGTCCATTTAGACACTCACTCTTAGACATTCAAATAATATTTTTGTTCATTTTATCAATAGACAACTTAAAGTTACTTGAAGAGCTGATCAATTCACCATAAACTCCCCACATTTAAATAATCCAAGCTTGATTAATTAACCATAGATTTTCAATGTATACTACAATTCACTTTAGATGTATAGGAAGAAACTAACTAATGCCAATCCCATTCCTTACGAGAGGAGAAGTCAAAAGCAAAAGGGAAACAATAGATCCCATTAGCACGAAAAAAGAACACCGACGCGTTACCTCTAAGAAACTTAAAAAATTTATTAGTATCATCATTCATCACAAGGATTGCCAAAGCCTCCTACACACACCCCAAAATCCTTCCTTTCCAGCGGGAAAAAACTCCACCACTTTCCCAAGCTAGCTTCAACACTATGATGTCAAAGTCCCCAAAGCCAAACAGGGGACGCTTCATGTTCTCGTGTTTCATCTTCATCTTCTTCCTCTGCGCCCTTGCTTCCATAAACGAAGTCCGATTCCAGGGCCTTCTAAGATTCGGTCGTTGCTCATCCCTCGCAAACAACACATCATCATCATCATCATTACTTGCCTCAAACTCTTCCTCCAACGAACAAGACCTTCGAATCCTCATCGCCGTTCTCACACTCCCCGACCAGTACCTACGGCGACACTTCCTGCGCCTAGTATACGGCACACAAACCCCGGAAGGAGCGAAAATCGACGTGAAGTTCGTGTTCTGCAACCTCACAAAAGAGGAACAGAAGGTGATGGTGGCGCTGGAGATCATGCGTTACGACGACATCATCATCCTCAACTGCACGGAAAACATGAACAAAGGGAAAACCTCCGCGTTCTTCACGGGCCTCCCCGAGATGTTCAACGAAACAAACGCAAATGCACCATACCCTCCTTACCACTACGTGATGAAAGCAGATGATGACACCTACGTGAGGCTAAACAGCTTGGTGGAGTCGTTGAAGCCGTTGCCGAGGGAGGATTTCTATTATGGATTCGTGATACCGTGTGGGAGCATGGACCCTTTCAAGCACTACATGTCTGGGATGGGGTTCTTGGTTTCTTGGGACATAGTGGAGTGGATCTACGGTTCTGATATTCCGAAGAAGCATATAGAGGGGCCTGAGGATAAGGTATTTGGAGATTGGATGAGATGGGGTAAGAGAGGGAAGAATAGGTACAATGCTAAGTGGTCTATGTACAATTATCCTGATCCACCTTCGGTGTGTTCCCATGAGCTTTGGCCTGATACTATTGCGGTTCATTTGTTGAAGAATCCAGCCAAGTGGGTTCGGACTCTCACTTATTTCAATGTTACTAGTCATTTGAAGCCATCTAAGTTGTATCATATACCTTAGCCACCCAGCCAGCCATTAAAGTCGGTGGTCGTATTCTTTTGCCTTTTACTTGCCATTTTGTTTATTTTTTCATTTTGATGATACTAATACGATATCAGACTTTGTTTTCGGGGTCTTAATAGTTTGTTGTGATTTTTGTTGAGGGAGGAGAAAAGAGGGAGCAATTTAACTTGCAAGGTGTGATTTAGCACCCGATTTGTAATTTTCTTTATATGCAATATAGTTAAAGCGAACTTGATTATAGTTTTTGCTGATAAAAAGGAGGGATTATAGTGCATCTGAGCTATGAATGATATCAACACATGCACCTAACAGAAGACACAGGAAAATTGAGTCAAATACAGAGTGAAGAAGACAGAGCAGAGAAAACAAGGATCAGGCACGCGGTCATGTCTGGGAATCCCTTCATGCCATCGCAAAAGAGATTTTGATTTTGTCGGCACTTTTTCTTCTTCATAACATGGGCAAAATAACATGTTAAGGGCTTGTTCTGTTCACTCGTTCAAAAATCCTGAACTAGTTGTCCTGCTATACTCTGTTATGATATATGCAACCAAAATCAATGAGTTGAACTCCTTTCTTTCTTTTTTTTTCCTCTGTCAACAAATTGAACTCTTGCAATGGCCATTATTTGGGGCAACTTCTCGGCTGGATCACATGTACCTGGACGGTGCTGTCCAAACATGAACAAAAACCCAATAGGGATCATGTAATGTAATGCAGTTTCAACTTCCGTGTGAATGTTAATGGGAGTAATAATGAACTCTGTCGGTCTAATCGTATCCGGTAACAACATGTGATAATATTTGCCTTAGCAACGTCGTGAAGATCTAAACAGCAATATCATGTGTAATTACTTTACCAAAATCGAACTTTGTTTTGGGTAAAAAAAAAAATTTAAAAAAAGACTAAATACCAAAACAGGTGCCTTATGTTTGGACTGGGGGATAAATTAGTCAATTGGTCCCTCAAGTTTTAAAAAAGGGATAAATTGATCCTTTGTACAATTCTATACAATATACGGAGGGATTAATTTGTTCCTTTTTTAACTATACAAAACTGTACGGATGAATCAATTTGGGATTTTCAAATATGAGGGACAAACTTCCCGATGCAAACCTTAGGGATTAATTTAGGATTTTAGTCAAAAATAAAAAATAGTTTAATTTATCCTAGACCAGCAAATGGAGGGCGTGTCCATAAGGATGGGAATTTCAACTTGATCCATGGGTTATCCGCCCTCTTTGGGTTTTAAACTTGTCCTACTTGAGTTGGGTGCGGGTTTAGAGTGAATATGCACCGTATGTCTTATATATTTTAAAAAAATAATTATTAATATTATATATATATTTAAAGAAAATTAACAAATCCTACTTCCCTAATACATTAATGAGTAACACTCATTTATTTTATTAAAAATATTTTATTATTTTTTTAGTACTGATAACTACTACTTTAAAATTTAAATATTAGTATTGTCATCGGTTACATTTTATATTTTTATGTTTGATTTTTTAAATTTTAAAATGATTTTACAAGTTTTTTTGTCAAATAACGAGATGGGGCAGGTACCTATAGGAGGAGTGTGAGTTTAAATTTATAAAACCTACAAAGATGGGATCGGGTTGAGTAAAAACTCACTCCAACCCATCCCATTGCCATCCCTGCGTGCCCAGGATGGATGGATCGTTGAGTGGAGGAAGGTGGCCAGGACTTAGAGTCAGAGCCCACAACACTGGTCCGTCCAATTGAGAATCGGGCCATCTCCAATGGTGCGATGGGGATTTCAAGTTTGAAGCAGCGTCAACTGTGGAGTCTCTGACCCAACTGTGGCTTCACGGGCCAATGGGATTCGGAGTTTTGATATTTTGGTTTTTAATGAGCAGCGCGTGAAATGGCCACGTCAGCGTTGGAGTGAGTGAGTCCGGTTCGAAGCGGGAGCAACCAAGTTGTGAGGTGTGAGGTGTGAGCTGGGCCTTTGCATATTCTAATTTTCTTGAGATCGCTGCGCCTCCCTTCCACACACACAGTCACACACGCACACTGTGCGTGCTGTCAGCTGAGAAATATATATAGAGAAAGAGAGAGAGAGAGAGAGAGAAAGGCTTTGCGGCTGAGGGCTGAGGCGCTCCTTGTCCTTGGCAACTAACTTCAATCAATCATCAGGGTTTGGATTGGAGGCCACGTCCTTTTCTTTTTCACTCCGCCTCGCTTCACTCATTGTTACCATCTTCGTGCTCGTAAGATTTCTTCTCTCCCACCCAACCCAATTTACGCATCTGGATGCTGGACTATTATTCAGATTTATTATTCGTTCATTCTGTGTTTGCTTGAGCTGATTTATTGTCATGGCTTTTATGATTGTGGTTATTTGGCTCAAATCGTGCATTCTTTTCCGTTCGGGTATTTCATCGAGCACCTGGGGGTTGGGGGGCACTAACAAATCAAAAGAGCTGGCCATGTCATCTCACTTGCATTAGCAGCATGATAGTGAAACTCTCTTGTTGAGTAGTAGCTGTTGCGCTTTGTTTGGAGAAAACCCGGGGGGGGGGGGGGTGAGGGAACTCATGCATTTTTAGCTGTGCGTTAGAATGACGCAATTTTTTTCAAGTTCAATTCACTGCTCCAACTTAATAAGTGAAACACCTCTAGTGTGAAGTTCCTCTGAACTCTCATCTAATCATTTGTGATTATATAAATGTCCAAGATCCTTTCTGTGCATTACCTTTGCAAGCTTGAAATCATGATTAAGAGTTTGATGGAACATAGATGCCTTTCCTCCGATGTAGTGGGTAGAATGGAGAAGAAAAATTGCTTTGTATTTATATGACCAATAAATTTCACTTGCGCCAACTTTGTGTGTTTATGACTAACCTGGTTTTGTTCAAAAGCTTGGTTTATCTTTTGCTGGATCAATCTACTCATCATGGGTTACACCTGTATGTACATAAATGCGTAGTTGCACAAAAGCTCATAATTCCACCACTCTTCCTTCAATACAATTGAGGATAATCATCTGGATTGCTGGAGTCATTTTATTACTGAGTTTGTCTTCCATGGGAACTGTTGCATTTGCATGTATGGATGCATCACTGCCTAGTACTATTGCCTGTTTTCTCCTTTTTCTTTTTTCCTAATTTATATTTATCAGGTTTTCCCCCCTGAATTTGGCAACTAAAATATAAAAAATAATAATTGCAGCATTACAGGGCCCAGTACATTTCAGTCTGAGCAACTATGGGCAATGGTCCAGCACCATTTTCTGAGATTGGCAAAAGGGCAAAAGGTAAACCTGAACTTGGATTCACAATATATACAAATTTTGAACGCCACTGCCCGAAGATGCTTTTTATATATAGTTGAATATATCCATAATTCACGGTTACCTACTGTTATGCACATCGCACGTGAAAGGAAAAAAAATCAATTGCCAGTTTCAGGGTGCAAACAGGTTCATAGGAATGGCCGATGTTTTCTGTCTTGTAATTCATCATTCCTCACAATATTCATCATATATGTAATTGGTAACTATTATGGTGAATGACATGGTATTATGGTAAAACATCAACAAATTTTATGGTTGCCTTGTATTCTTTATTCAATAACTTGAACTTTCAAATCTTTCTGTTCTGCTGCATGACTAATTCACCTAATGATGTTCACTTTTTCCGTACTTATGGCTTATCAATTGAGATTTATCGCCTAACATAAATATCTTGAACAAGTTCAATAGACATTCTTAATTTACATGCTTGTGGACTGTAGAATTAAGAAGGCATCTATGGCCTAACATCATCTAGACTATTGGCTTCTTTATATCTCGTATCATGCCACATCTAAATTTGCTAAAATATACTAGTGCCATTAAGTTGTGATCATTCCAATTCTTTTGCAGACCTCTTGTACAAGGATTACAACTTTGATCAAAAGTTTAGCCTGTCAATTCCAAGCTCCACTGGATTGGTAATGTGCAACCCTCTCTGTGCTATTATTATCTTTTTTCAAAAGAAAAAATCAGGTTAACGTTCAGTTCAGTTGCTCCTCTTTCCAATTGATGCTTAGTAGATATAAAATCCTTGCTGCTTGAATATGCAGTAGTTCTAGTATCACACAGACACACAGTGCACAACTGGCTGATGTCATTAAGTTAACAAAATTGCACTTGTTGAAATATTGATATGATTCTATTTCCTTTTATTGTATAATCAAATGCTTTTTAGACCCATTTAACTTATACCTTTCAATTTGTAACTGGTTGATGTCATCAACTTATCCCTTTCAATTTGTTGGATGTTTACATATTCTCATGGGGATGAGTACTAGAAAGATGAACACTCGTGGCAATTGGAATCTTGCATCAATGTTGTATTTTAATGGATAAATTGTAAACTTTGTGCAACCTTTAGTTTATCTTTGTCTAATGTGCCTGATCTCAAATTCAAAATTTTGTTCTGGCAGCACCTTGTAGCTAATGGATTGAAGAAGGATCAAATTTTTGTTGGTGACATAAATAGCCTTTACAAGAGTGGAAATACTACCGTGGATGTGAAAGTTGATACCTACTCTAATGTAAGAAATGGAGGCCTTTTCTTCAATCAATTACAATTCCTTATAATTTATGTATAGCTAGTGTCGCTACTACTACTACTTCTGGTTTGTTGATGAGTGGCTGTAACCAGAGTTCAAACTTCAAAACAATGGTTCAATTATGTTTGTTGAAATTAACTGAAGTTGGTGGTCCTTATGACGCGTGATTGAAGTTTTTATCATCTCGTAAGTGTAATTATATATTTTCTGATTGACCTCTCTTCAGGTATCCACAAAAGTCACTGTGAATGATATCTTGCATGGTACCAAAGCTGCCTTGAGCTTCAATATACCTGATCACAAGTCTGGGAAGGTATGATCTAGCTTTCCCAATGTATGGTTATATATATTAATGCATGCTTGAAAAGGCTGAATTTAAGGAATACAGTATTTTGTTTGCTCCTGAAAATTATTTAAATGTTACCTTCAATTCTCTATCTTGGAGGGTTTCATAAATATGCTTAGTCCAACAGCAGCTGTTTTTATTAACAACGGAATTGATAGAAGTTTTCAGCTTAGCAATGTTAGTGAACAACATGGATTGCATTCCTTAAGTTATGCTAAAAATAACCTGGTTGGCATATTATTGCTGATAGTTGATTCACTTCGTTGAGGCAGGTTACTAGCATGTAATCACAAATCATAAGTTGATAGGATAATGCTCCAATCATTAAGTTAAAAGAAACGTATTCTTTTCCCAGTGTGTGGTGATGGCGTCGCTTTGATTATGTTAACATTCATAACTGGGGCCTACTTAGACCCCACAACAATGGAACTAGGAGTCTCATCCACTTGGTCACCCTCTTTTTGTACTTAGTAGCATGTAAGTGCTGAATTTACTTGGGCATTCTTACTATGTATCTAACTATGCAATATTTCCTCAGCTGGATGTGCAGTACCTTCATCCTCATGCAGCCATTGATTCTAGCATTGGCTTGAATCCATCCCCTCAATTGGAGCTTTCTGCTGCAATTGGCAGCAGAGATCTTTGTCTGGGTGCTGAAGTTGGATTTAACACAACTTCTGCTTCATTCACAAAATATAATGCTGGAATTGCCTTCAATAGACCAGATTTCTCTGCAGCGCTTATGATGTAAGTGTTGTTGGATCATATTTTCCTGCATTTTTTAATGTTTGCAACTTTTATCTGAGAAGTCCTATCAGAAAAGCTAGACAACATTGTGAATCTTACAAGCATGAGAAGAACTATTTGACTCTTATACAATGTACTTTCTAAAAGCATGATTTGTTATTTAGAATTTTTCTTTCTTACAACACTAAGCTTTATCCCATTAAATGGGGCTGGCTACTTGAATCAGACAACGCCATAGTGGTCTATAATATATCATTTTTTAATCATTGATTTCTAAGTCTTTTAGATAACTAATACTGTTGACTCACTGTTTATGCAGGGCGGATAAAGGACAGAACTTGAAGGCATCTTACATTCATTATGTGAATCGCCCAGATGGATTAACTGTAGCTGCTGAAATCACTCATAGGTTTTCCAGCTTTGAGAACAGATTTACCATTGGGAGCTCACAGTCAATAGATCCAATCACAGTTTTAAAGACCCGATTCAGTGATGATGGAAAAGCAGCCTTCCAAGTCCAACGAGCATGGAGGCCAAATTCCCTTATAACCCTATCTGCCGAATATGACTCCACAAAAATCTTTGGTTCATCTACCAGGCTTGGTCTTGCTCTTGCTCTCAAGCCTTGACTTGGTCTGGCGATTTAATATTTTTTTGTGACTTTGCCCTTCCATCATTTTATATTATTTCAAAAACCCATGTTGGGTGTTTTAAACCTTATGATAGCATCATAAGTCAAACCAAAGAATTAGTAATATTTGTGAAATCCTCTACAGCGGCAAGGGGGAAGAGGACCCATTTTTGAAACACTTACATAATGCCTGGAGTTTTTGTAGCTGATTCATAGTGCTGCCATGCAATTTCTAGCATATGATTTTGGGGCCAAAATCCATTGTTTGGCATGGTTCTGGTGGATTGCTGATGCCTGAAATCAACTTTATATCTAGGGGGCTAAATGTGGGTCTTAATTTATCACTCTATTTCGCTCAGTACTTCAAGGACAAAAGGGAATAACAGTATTGAGAGTATAACTTCTGTCCGATTTATCATGAGCACTGAATATTTGATTGGTTGAATGGTTATAATTTAGACGATAAAAATTTGTATTCGGGTAATTAGTACGGACAGTTTAATTTAACTTGGAAGTTCTATAGAAAAGGAAAAAACAAAGTTTGGTGGATAAAATTCTGAATGACTTCATTAATTATGATATTACGTATTGATTTTTCAGTAGGTATACATGTTTCCCGTGGCCAATATATTTCTATGGCCAATACATCTTAAATTTTCAAGCATTTATTTAAATAGTCAATTATTCTACCGTCACAATCTATTGTTTCTGGTGTAGTTTTTTTTTTGTATATATATTGATATACATTAAAATGGTTTAAAATTTTTTCAATTACACAAAAAATATCAATTTAGTTTGTTAACAGTTCATCAATTATGTAGTCAAAATTACACAAAAAAAAAGAGTTTAACAATGCTAGTATTTTGTAAGGTAGAAAAAAATGAATACGGAAACAATTATTTTTGAAAATAATAATTGATTGATGAGTAAACATCAAAATTGTTCCCTAACAATTTTTTTAATAAATAAATTGATCTCTAACAATTATAAACATCTAAATTGGTCCTTCACAATTGTTAATACTTGGCTGGGAGAAAGTGGAGCTCATCTGAGAGAAAATAGAGTTCAGACAGGACTGGACAAAACTCGGCTGATAGGTGGCTGAGATTGATAGGCATGTGACGGAGCTCAGCCATCAGTCATCCAAGCTCCTCCTCTTTAGCTAGGCTTTGCCTTCTCCTGGTTGACTCCACCTTCTCCCAACTTAACTCTTTTTTTTAATATTTATCTCCCAATCGAGTCTTGACAAGCCGATCAGGGATATATAGTGTCATATTTTTATAGTTGTAACGGATTGATTTGAATATTTATAATTGTTAGGGATCAATTTAAGTGTTTATTTTTTATTGATATTACGTGTGTCTTCGTAGAATTAAAATGAGAATTTATGTCACCAACAAATAGTATTTATCTTAAAAAAAATTAAAATAGAAAAAAGAGAAGGGAAAGATTGACGCGTGGGGTGAAATAAGGAAGGGGAAAGCAAGCAGAAGGACATTGGCGAGGAGTCCAGTGACACCAACACCCCTGCCTGCCTTTGCTTGTTCTTCCTGTTGCTAGCAATCTTGTCTAGTCTTGCGTTGTTGTGTTGTGTTGTGTTGAGGTGTGAAGAAGGAGAAGAAGAAGAAGGAAGATGTCACACGGCGATACAATACCCCTGCACCCATCGTCCCAATCGGAC
Source organism: Dalbergia cultrata (assembly GCA_031216105.1). Lineage (NCBI taxonomy): Eukaryota > Viridiplantae > Streptophyta > Magnoliopsida > Fabales > Fabaceae > Dalbergia > Dalbergia cultrata. The sequence goes on from CM062347.1 coordinate 55,520,174, forward strand.
ATCGACGAGATCGAGAACCTCATCAATGCGTCCCCGGCCAGCGTGCTCCCAGCCAGACCCCCCAGTCCCCCACGCGCCCAAATCCCAGTCTCCTCCTCCCCCTTCATCCCCTCCAACCTCCCTCCTCCTCCTCCCAAGCCTGCTACTGCTCCCCCCAAACCTCAGCCCTCCTCTTCCATTCCTGCTATCGTCCCCTCTCCCCCTCCCCTCCCCGCCCGGCCCGACATCGCCTCCTCCGGCTTCGGGCCCGCCCCCAACACCCTCACGGAGCCCGTTTGGGACACGGTGAAGAGGGATCTGTCTCGGATCGTGAGCAACCTCAAGCTGGTTGTGTTCCCCAACCCCTACCGTGAGGATCCCGGCAAGGCCCTCCGCGATTGGGATCTCTGGGGCCCTTTCTTCTTCATTGTCTTCCTCGGCCTCACTCTCTCTTGGTCTGCCTCCGTCAAGAAGGTACCTCTCCTCCATCCCATCCCCACTCCCCCCTCTTTATCGCACTCTTTCTTTTTCTTCTTGTTGTACAAGCTAGGTTTTTTAGATTATCCAGATCACTTACTGGGCTTATTAGTTGATCTAGATCTAGATTTCTCAGGGGCCAATTGAGTTTGAACGATTATGTAGTTAGTGCCTAACATCTTAGAAATAGAATGCATATCAAGCTTTAACTATCATGCATGCCTGTCTTAGCTAGATCTGAATCTAGGTAGATTAATGCGTCGACAATTTGACATTCTGTTCAATTTCGATCTTGTGTTACTTAATCCAATTTGTCGCAATACAGTTTTTGGTTTGGCATTGTGGTTGGTTTGGTGCACGGGCACACACGTCTGATGTGGAGCATCATTTCTATTCAACAGTTTTCCCCTAAATCACTCTGCTGCGGGTTTCTTTATCTCTAATGTTTAAAATGGAAATTGATTTCAGTTGTAAGCTCTACCTAAATCAAACTGTTAATTATCCTTGTCCTTATATTGCTGATTTTTCTCATTCTTTTTACTTTATTTCATACTGAATTATTATTATTATTTTTCTTTTGGTTGGGATTCTCTTCAATTAGTGGCTTGGCATTCGATATTGTCAACACTTATTATGTATTGGTTTATCTCCCTCTGTGTGTGTTCATACCATAGGGATTGGAACATATTGCTTTTTAAAAATAGACAGTTGTTTTTTAATCGGCTGCATATTTCTTGTTTTTAGTTTAAACTGCATTTTTAACCTGGAAATAACACTGGCATATTCTTTGTCTTGCTTTATGTTTTGGATAAATTATTTTTGAGCTCTATATTTGCTATTCTAGAAGCAATATTGTATTATTTGTAGCATAGCGATGCAAACTCATTTGAGCTATACATTTTGTAAGCTTTTGCGAAGATAGAAGTGATCATATGTTATGTCATCATAATACAGTGTTGATAGGAACCAGTTTTCATGAGGTGCTGCTATTTCTTCTTTAATAAAAACTTCCCTTTTTCATTTCTTTAAAGTTTATAATACAGTGGTTGTGATAGGTGCAACTAAGAGCTGGTAATGGCTATAAAATAAAAGTTTGATGGATGAATAGAGCTGGTGAGCACTGCAAGATGCTGGTGGTTTGAATTTCAGTGTCCTATCAACAGAAGTTTTTTCTTTTTTGTGATATTAAAAAAAAAATCATATATATTATTTTTTTTTCTTTTGGTGGCTTTTTGAAGTTAAATTTCAGTTGAGCTTCTATAAGTCTGTTGCGGGGCATGATATAGTGATTAGTCCGTGGATGATGGAGCTCGTAGTTTTAGATAATTTTACCTTGTTTTACTTCTACATGCCATTGTACTAATCATAAAGCACATTTCCCACTTCAAAATTTAACTTTGCATGGACTTCATTCAACTTTGTTTGAGGGGTTCAAATACCTTAGTTCACTCCTTTGTACTATGTTCTACTCATTTTGCTAGCTTCTGACTCTTTTTTCCTGCATTGTAATTTGCATGATATGCTGTTTAATCATGGGGTGCGTTTGATCAGTTTTAGACGTGTTCCTACTAACATTTTTTTTTCCTTGTGATTATGTCTCAGTCTGAGGTTTTTGCAGTTGCATTTGCTTTACTTGCTGCTGGTGCTGTAATTTTGACATTGAATGTACTGCTTCTGGTAATAGCCACTTTCCCTCTTTCATCTAGTCATATTTTGAGTGCCAATTTAAATTTTTTCAGTTTCATAGTTTTGGTTTGATGAAGTTTAGTAGAATATCTATTTTCATGTGTGAAAAAGGGAAGATTTGATTGACAAGAGGAGAAAGAGAATGCAAAGAGAATGGAGGACAAGAGATACTCATTTCAAAAGCAAACACTGGCAAAAGAAAAAACCATCAAAAGAGCAAAATTGTCCAATCTACTAGCACATCTGAGAGAGAAATCCCTCTAAAAACATCTTGTGCTTTGCAACAAATAGAAGCTAAACACCTAAAGCTATCACCAAAGACTCGCTTGTCCAAATATTTCTTATTAAAAATATGAGATGTATGCTCCAACCAAATACAGCTAACAATGGCATAAACTGCATACTGACAAAGATTTGGTTTTCTTCCTCCTCCCAAAACCAGCAAAGTTAGTAAACAAGAATTGATCCAAAGTTCTAGGCACACTCATTATTCATCAAAGATACCAAACAAAGCATAGCATTCAATGAAAGTTCAGCCATAGAAAAATGCAAGAGAGAGAGAGAGAGAGAGAGAGAGAGAGGATGTGGAGCTGATTATGAGCTGGCACCACACAATAAACACATATAAGGGGAAATAGCCTTCTTTAGTCTTCGAACTTGCAACATGCCTTGGTGTTAGTTCAATTAAGCATAGCTTGAGGAAGCTTTGGAATTCCAAATGGATTTATCAAAAGGGAAGATTTGATTTTAAGTAGATGTTGGTTGATTGAGAGACGAAAAAAGGAAGAGAAAAGAGAAAAGGGGGGGGGGGGAGGTTGAGTTGTAACCATCCTTAAATTATACTTAGATGAGTGATGACAAGCAAATATGTAACTTTCATTCCATCTCTTCAAAATTTCAGGGTGGACACATTATCTTCTTCCAGAGTTTGAGTCTACTGGGTTATTGCTTGTTCCCTCTTGACGTTGGTGCATTAATTTGCATGTTGAAGGACAACGTTATAGTGAAAGTGGTTGTGGTATGTGTGACATTGGCTTGGAGCTCTTGGGCTGCATATCCTTTCATGAGCTCTGCAGTCAACCCTAGGAGAAAAGCTCTTGCGCTCTACCCAGTTTTTCTCATGTACGTATCTGTTGGTTTTCTCATCATTGCCATTGACTAAATGCATCAACGCCTCTGATTACTATATTCCATATGCTAGATAGGAATTTTTGTTTGTTGATCAGCCTTTTCGATTCTTTTTTGCTCTTTTTTTCTGTTTAATATGTTGGCTAGAAATATTTGGAGACAGACAGTTGTGTAATATTTCGTGGAAGATATATGATGGGATCAAATTGCTACAGCATCTAGTTTGAGTTAGTTTTACCGGCGTTTTAATATGTGAATGTGAATAATGATAGGATTCGTTGATGGACCCAGAGATTAAGGGAAATTAGTAGATTATTTCATTTTATTTTTTGACCACATGCTCGCAATGTTGCAAATACTGATTACTTCTGTGGCTTTCAATTTAGTATTCTGTTGCCCAAGCGAAATATTAATGTAGTATGGGCCTTTTGGATGCAAGTTCTCTTTATAAGCCCCGTACTGGAGCAAAGTGTCCATGCTGAATTCACTTGGTCAGAATCGAAATAATAAAAAAAAAAAGAAAAGAAAGAGCGTATAAATCTTGCTTAAAAAAAGAACCCTTCAGATCTCGATGAGGTTCCACGATCCGATTTAGCGGTTTTATTAGGAAAGTGCTCAACTTTTATAGAGGGTAAGAGTGGCTAGCAGTAAGGATTGTGCTGAGTTTGAGTCTAGTGGGAAACCTTGTGCCATGCTTTCTTTTATATTTGTTTATCGAAAATGAATGACAGCAGCATCCTGCATCAATACTACAATTGGCCAATGTTGATCTTATCCACGCTGCTCCTGTGACAACAGCACGTTTCAATTATTTGATTAACCAAAACAAATCCATGTGGATACTTGGACAAATAGTGTTAGTCAGATATATCTATTTATGTAATCGTCCAAGCTTGTCTCTACTAAAATAGCTACTTAAATAATATTACTCTATTAACAATGACTAGGCAACTAGCATTTCCAGCGTAAATACGTGAGTTTGTTGATTGGGCCAATGATGATGAGGCTTGTTGCTTCCCAACCCACTGAGCCAACAATTTGGTGCACGGTTCGTGCTACTGCTTTCTCGAACTAGTAATGGTTGCTTTACAATGAGAACCCCTTTGTAATGCAATTCGTCATTCATTTTCACTCCGACAATAATCGTGTAAATGTTGGAATCTCGTAACCGAAAAAAGCCTAGAAAAGCTTCAATAATTAGGACTAGTAGGTCACGATGGAGACGTTAGGGCATTCATTGTCTCACTATGCGTAGATCGGTGGCGGCGTTTGTGTAGACTAGTTGCGCCATCTTCAACAGTTCCAAATATTTCACTCATTTCGCTTTTGATTATAACTTGGAGAACAGAGAATGAAGGAGGCCTAATCATTGTATTGCCATGGCCAGCAAGTATGCACGTAGAGAAGGTTGCCATATTTGTCGTATATGATTAATTTGATTATTAACAAAATTCACGAGATGCTAATGGGTATGTGCATAGACACGTTAGCCTTTAATGAGCACGAGTGAGTTAATAAACAGCGAGCTGCGCGTGATTTGTTTCCTCACCAACTAGGACCACATCAAATCAATAGGATCCCTTGTTTGGGGTCGCCATCAAATCAATTCTCGTCTTTATTCTTCTCAATGGATAGATGATGATGATTGCATCAACTTCGAGTCTCCTCTACGTACATTGTCTTGGACGGAACATTGAACTCGACACATCCAATTGCTGCGATAAGTCACAACTCAGAATATAATAGCCTTCCATGTTCCATCCTAGTTCATATGTAGGGTCAAACAATGACCAGAAGATATATCGTAGTTGGCATGTTCTATAGATTCTTCCTGCGGTATCATCATTTCATTTGTTTTATATCCTAGCTATATTCGCATTTTGATATGACCATATTTCAACGGATATAGTTAAGGGAAGGGAAACTCGTGAGATAGCTTTGAATCATCAAAAGTAGACCTAACCTAAGAGAGACGTGTATTTATCAAAAGGTTTCATTATTGAGTACGAATAATAACTACGGATTGCGTAGTCAACTTCCAAACTTTCCTCAACAAAGTCTTTCGCCTACAAATCTTTGCAAGATGATTATTATTATTGTTATTCAATAAATTGCATTCATATCTGTCTCAGACTCCCAAAATCTTGCGATATGATTAATTGTATTCTTTAATAGTCTAATAACTTTAGGCAATGTACAGGGAAAGAATAAAATTTACAAAACAGCAATATGGCAGTTTATTTCTTTTCATTCATTCTGCATATTTTGTCTTCTTCATAAAAAGAAACTTACTATTAAAATTTCTTTTAAAAGTTTTGAGTAATAACACGAAAAATAAAATAATGGGTTAATTTCAATGAGATTTTTTGGTGTCTTTTTTTATTACTGACAATAGAGTGATCAAAAGACAATTGAAAGTCAAAAACAACAATAGAATGGTCAAAAGACAATTGAAAGTCAAAATAAAAAAAATTAAATGACAATAACTTACATACATAATTTTATACTAACAGCCAATAAAACCTTAAAAAAAAGTCCTGTTGGGTACGTAGTTATATAGACTTGACTTCTTCTTTGATGTGATATATAGACTTAATTTTAAGTGGTATTACATAGCAATTTTCTGAATCTTAATTGATAGTATCAAGTTGCTTCAAAGTGATAGAACACAAAAATTATTTTTAAAAAAATAGAGATGTTGATCAAATATAAAAAACAGATATAATATTTTTGGAAATAAATCCTTTTATGTGTAAATTGTATTATATATGAGGGGATCACATGTAAAATATAAATCCGCACCCTTCATCTTTTTTATTTCAAAAAAAGATTGAAAAATATATGCACGGGAAGATGAAGGATACATATTTATATATGATCGCCTAATTTACATATGAGCAGCACCGAAGCCAGAAACATTTTATCAGGGGATCAATACAATACACTAGACTATATATCACATTAGAGAAAGTACACAACTATAATAAATATATAAAATAAATTGAGAAGATTGGGGGAAGTCATGACCTACAAAGGCCCCCTGGCTCTGCCCCTGCACATGAGGATCCATTTTCAATATTTTTTGCCTTTATTGTACAGAAACTTAGTATAATTTTTTTACTAAGTTTTGAGTAATGGAAAGAAATAAAAAATAAAAAAATAGGTCAATTTGCATGATAATATTGAGTATTTAGGGTCAACCAAGGTTAGCCCACCAATAAGCGCTTCTACTTATATATTATTATAACTTAAGTTTAATTCTCAAATTTCTTCCATACATGGGAGATTTAATTAAACGTATATTGTAAGTGTTTAAAGAGTTCAAAAGTATGTCTTGATTTTAACCGGAGTAAATATCCCTCTTTAGATTTTACAGAAAATAAAATAAAATGAATCTATTGGTCGATTTTTACAATTGAATAATTTTTTTAAAAAAAATGAAAGTTTAAAAAGTTGGTTGTTTTACACCGGCTTAGTAAAAAAAGAGATGTTAACCCGCAAATAGTATAAATAGATGCGAAAATACTGAGCATATATACATGTACCTTTATTCCTTTTTTTTTCCAATATAAAAAGAAAGCTCAAACCAACAAATGTGCTCAATGGTGAACAAAAGTTTGTGTAGACAACAAGATCCGAAAGAAAACCAAAAGAAATGTTTCACACAACAGCAAAAGGATCAAAGCAGACAAAACAAAAAAGAAGACAAGGAGCTAAAAACAGATGCTATAAATAACTCATTCGACACTGCCATCAAGATTAAATATGAAAAACGTGTACCTTTATTCCTTTTTCCGGTTTTCTTCCAAATTAAATTTTTTTGTCAACATAAGCAAATGATTCATTGTCACTTAATACAAGGTTTTGTATGATACTAGAGAAAAGAACATGTAGAAAAAGTGGCGGTGGCTGTGCATTTTGCAGCCACCGACCGTTGAAAAATCAAAAAGAAATTACTGTGCACATGCACAGTAATGTGAAATACAGTTGTATCACCGAAATATGCACAGTAACATGCACAGTAATCTTCAAAAATCATCTATAAATAGAGCCTTGAAGGCACGATTTATTTGTAATCTGAACTGAGAAGCATTTCCTCAGTTGTAAAGAAAGAAGCAGTGTAGGCTTCTTGTAGTGAGAGAAAAATAGAGAGTGTGTGTAAGAAAATTCCAAGAGTGTAGTGTGAGTATACACTGGGGGGTTTTGGATATATTCTCTAGATCTCTGTAATACTACTAATTGTAGTAGAAGAGAGTCTCATTGGGGATACACTATATTGTAATTACTCTTTAAATATAGTGGAGTATTTTTCGGAGTTTGGCCCGTGGTTTTTCCCTCAAAATTACAGGAGGGTTTTCCACGTTAAAAATATTGGTGTGCAGTTATCTTGATCTATTTTGTTGGTGTGAATAGTAACGAGTACTATTCATAAATAGTGAAGCAGGTCCCACTACATAGTACTATTCACGTGAATAGTGACGTGGGCCCCACTGCAAATTACTATTCACCGTACTCCATTTTTCCGTCTCTTCAATTTGGGCGCGCTTCCGCTCACATCCGAAAAGTGTTTATTACACTTGGGGTGTCCCCGACTCTGATGATACCATAACAAGTGGTATCAGAGCTTTGGATCGGTGGGATTTATTCTTAGTATGCTCTGTGGTTGCAGCTTAGTCTGATCTTCCACATCAGAAAAGAGTTTCTCCCTAATACTTGAGGATCACCTTTTGGTTGCTGTTGCTGGAAGACAGTGTGATACTGTGAGAGTGCAGTTTGAAGAGGTTCTGGCTAAGGAAAGACTTGGTATTTAAGCGTGTCCATTGTGACCCACCTCTCTTTCCTGGGAAGCCTCTTGGTGCACGGTTTACAGTTGAGTTGCACTATTCCAAAGATACTTAACAAAGATAAGGTTCTGACTAAGATCCAAGATGTCGGTGCCAAAATTTGAAGTGGAGAAATTTGACGGATCCAACGACTTCAGGCTATGGAAACTGAAAGTGCAGGCATTGCTAGGTCAGCAAGGTCTTGCAGAGGCGTTGGAGGACCTGTGGTCATTACCTGATGACGAGAAGAAGGAGATGATGGTCAAAGCACTGAGTACAATACAGTTGAGTCTTGCGGACAATGTTTCTCGCGAGAAGTCATGGATGAAAAACCGATTCACTATGGAAGGCTTTGGAAGAAAAATATTCAGAAAGACCTTGTCCAACAAGCTTTATCGTGAGAAAGAGACTGCATACACATTCAAATATTCAGGAGGAAAATCAATGCAAGAACATATAGACGACTTCAACCGGATGATCTCTGATGTTGGAGCAGCTGGAATTAAAGTTGAAGATGTTGATCAAGCTATGTTCTTGTTGACTTCACTACCTCCGCCTTATGATAATTTCGTGATACCATACTTTATGGTAGATCTGATATCACAGTGAAAAAAGTCAAAGAAACACTGATGATAAAGGAACATCAGAAGTTAGTAGCCGGATCCAATGTCGAAGGTCCTGCAGATGGATTGTTCGTGACGAGAGGGCGTAGTCAAGAAAGAGGATCGGGAAGCAAAAGCAAGAGAAGATCAAAGTCCACAAAGCATAAATCTGTGAAGTGCTTTCATTGTCACCAGGCGGGACATATCAGAAGAAATTGCCCAGAGAGAAAGGAGAAATCGGAAGGTGCCAAGCGTAACAATTGAAAGTTACGAAGATAGTGATGCCGATCTTGGATTCGACCTTGGCGGTATTCACGGGTGACACTTTGGAAATGAGTGGATCCTGGATTATGGCGCATCCTTTCACATGACACCTAATCGAAACTTCTTTTCATCCTATAAAAGAAGGGAGGGAAAAGTTAGATTGGGAGATAATAGAATTATTCCTATTCTTTGGTGAAGGAGATGTGCAAGTGAATTTGGACGATGGTACTAAAGGGACGTTTCATGCTTGGCATGTACCAGAATTGGGTAGAAATCTGATCTCATTGAGTGCCCTTGACAATCGGGGGTACAAGTTCACTGGAGAGGGTGGCTTCTTGAAGGTATTCAAAGGCTCAATGGTGGTATTGAAAGGAAAGCAGGGCGGGATCTATCTATTGCTAGGAAGCACAGTCGATGGAGCATTCGTTGTTCTATCCTACGAAAGAAAGGATGATGCTACACGATTGTGGCACATGCGGCTTGGTCATATGAGCGAGAAAGGAATGACCATACTTGCTGGCAAAGGCTTGTTGAAAGGCTGAAGAATTGTAAACTTAGTTTCTGTGAAAACTGTGTATTTGGAAAGCAGAAACGGGTGAAGTTCAATTCTGGCAAACACAATAGCAAGGGAATATTGGAGTATGTCCACTCACACGTTTGGGGTCCAGCCCCTGTTAACTCTTTAGGTGGAGCTCGCTATTTTCTTACTCGATAGATGATTATTCCGAAAAGTCTGGATTTATTTCTGAAGAAAAAGAAGAAGTGTTCGACAAATTCAAGCAATGGAAGGCCATGGTCGATAAGCAAACCGGGCGGTCAGTCAAGAGACTAAGAACTGACAATGGCGGAGAATTTTGCAGCAAAGAATTTGAGGAGTTTTGCAGAAATGCTGGTATAGTGAGGCACCATCTTGTATCAGAACACCACAGCAAAATGGAGTTGCAGAACGGATGAACAGAACACTTCTAGAGCGTGCAAGATGCATGCGAATCAACGCAACACTTCCCAAATCATTTTGGGTTGAGGCAGTCAATACAGCTGTATATCTGGTAAACAGATCTCCATCAACTGCTATTAATCTGAAGATTCCACAAGAGGTATGGTCCAGTCGACCCGTAAACTATTCTGATTTAATGATATTTGGTTGTCCTGCATATGCCCATGTGAATGATGGTAAACTTGAGGCAAGGGCAAGAAGGTGTATATTTCTAGGATATGCACGAGGGGTGAAAGGCTACAAACTGTGGTGTATAGAGAAGGCAAGTTCACCCAAAATCATTGTCGTGAGAGATGTCACTTTTGACGAGGCGGCAATGCTAAATCAGAAGAAGGAGTCTAACTTAGATGATGCAGAGACAGATCATGGTGCTAAGAAGCAGGTGGAGCTAGAGATTGACTGTGGGAAGGTGAAGCAAGAAAATGATATAATGAATCGACCAAGTACTTGAGGATTGCTCAACTCAAGTAGAACAACAAGATGAACTCGACTATGAGGAAACCGGTGAACCAACCAGAGAAGCGAGCCATACAGTATTGCTACTGGCAGAGAAAGACGAGAAATCCAGAAACCAAAAAGATATCTGGATTCTGCTGCTTGTGCACTTGACTCATTAGATACAGATCCTATAGCCTTTGCTTTGGCTATGGCGGATGGTGCAGTTGGAGATGAACCATGTACCTATCATGATGCAATAGAAAGTAAGGAGTCGAAGGAGTGGCTGATAGCAATGAATGAGGAGATTGAGTCTCTTCAGAAAAATCAAACGTGGGAGCTGGTACAACTTCCAAAGGGGAAAAGAGTAGTTGGCTGTAAATGGGTTTACAAAAGGAAAGAAGGAATCCCTGGCATTGAGCCTCCAAGGTTCAAGGCGAGACTGGTAGCAAAGGGTTATACTCAGAAGGAGGGTATTGACTTCCATGAAGTATTCTCTCCTGTGGTGAAGCATAGCTCTATTCGGATCCTATTAGCTATTGTAAGTACGTTTGACTTGGAGCTAGAACAGCTTGATGTGAAGACAGCGTTCTTACATGGTGAGCTAGAGGAGCAGATCTACATGAGTCAACCAGAGGGGTTTGTAATTTCTGATAAGGAGAACCATGTTTGCCTGTTGAAAAAGTCGTTATATGGCTTGAAACAGTCTCCAAGGCAGTGGTACAAAAGGTTCGATGCATTTATGATTGGTACTGGATATAGTAGAAACCAATACGATAATTGCATCTACTCTAAGGAGCTTCCAGATTGTTCGAAGATATATTTGTTGTTGTATGTAGATGACATGCTAATTGCAGCTCGTAATAAGGCTGAAATTAGTATGTTGAAAACTCAGTTGGGAAAAGAGTTTGAGATGAAGGACTTAGGTGCGGCAAGGAAGATTCTTGGAATGGAAATTCATAGGGAGCGACATAGTGGCAGGTTGTGTTTAACACAACAAAATTATATTATAAAAGTGCTACAACGCTTCAATATGGATCAATCCAAACCAGTTGGCACTCCGTTGGCTGTACATTTTAAATTATCTTTGAAGGAATGTCCGAGAACTGAGGAGGAGGTGAAGCACATGTCTCGTATACCTTACTCTAGTGCAGTTGGCAGTCTCATGTATGCCATGGTGTGCACTAGACCAGATATTTCACATGCAGTGAGTATGGTAAGCAGGTTTATGAGCAAACCTGGAAAGACACACTGGGAAGCTGTGAAATGGATCATGCGGTACCTAAAAGGTTCCACTGATGTCTGTTTGGTATTTGAAGGTCAGAAGAACCGTGGAGTTGTAGGTTATGTAGATTCTGATTATGCAGGTGACTTGGATAAAAGAAGGTCATTGACAGGCTATATCTTTACAGCCTTTGGATGTACTATTAGGTGAAGGCGACATTGCAATCAACGATGGCATTGTCAACTCAAGCCGAGTATATGGCATTGATCGAGGTGTTAAAGAGAGTATTTGGGTGCACGGTCTTTTGGATAGTTTTGGATTGAATCAACATGTACCAATTGTACATTGTGATAGTCAATGCGCCATTCATCTGGCTAAAAATCCAGTCTATCATGAAAGGACAAAGCACATTGACGCCGACTTCATTTTGTCGAGAATGTATCAATAATGAATCTTGTTGCAATTGAGAAGATAGCCACGGTGAGAACCCACCGATATGATGACAAAACCATTGCCGATTGACAAGTTTAAGCATTGCTTGGACTTAGTTAATATTTGCAGAGGTTGAAAGTTTGCAAAAATGCAGCCAAGGTGGAGAATTGTAGAAAAAGTGGCGGTGGTGTGCATTTTGCACACCGACCGCTGAAAAATCAAAGAAATTATCGTGCACATGCACAAGAATGTGAAATCTGATTGTATCAATCAAATATGCACAAGAACATGCACAGAATCTTCAAAAATCATCTATAAATAGAGCCTTGAAGCGGGCGATTTTTGCAATCTGAGCGAGAAGCATTTCCTCGGTTGTAAAGAAAGAAGCGATGTAGGCTTCTTGTAGTGAGAGAGAAAATAGAGAGTGTGTGTAAGAAAATTCCAAGAGTGTAGTGTGAGTATACACTTTGGGGGTTTTGGATATATTCTCTAGATCTCTGTAATACTACTAATTGTAGTAGAAGAGAGTCTCATTGGGGATACACTATATTGTAATTACTCTTTAAATATAGTGGAGTATTTTTCGGAGTTTGGCCCGTGGTTTTTCCCTCAAAATTACAGGAGGGTTTTCCACGTTAAAAATATTGGTGTCTGATTATCTTGATCTATTTTGTTGGTGTGAATAGTAACGAGTACTATTCATAAATAGTGAAGCGGGTCCCACTACATAGTACTATTCACGTGAATAGTGACGTGGGCCCCACTGCAAATTACTATTCACCGTACTCCATTTTTCCGTCTCTTCAATTTGGGCGCGCTTCCGCTCACATCCGAAAAGTGTTTATTACACTTGGGGTGTCCCCGACTCTGATGATACCATAACAGAACAGAGCATCTCTAAAGTTGGAGAATGGAGGGTAGCTGCGCTTTCACTGCGAAGATGCTCCAACAAATTAAAGAAATATAAAATACGACAAAGAAGCTCTGAGTAATTTATATACTCTTATAGTGTTATCCTTCTATTATTCGTCAACTAAAGACAATGAAAAATGAAAAGAACGGGACTGAAATTTTCGAAGTTTTGGTCCTTTTGGATCCTTCGTATTCTTCTTTCTATCAATGTATACACGTATTTTTGGCTCATTGCCTTTCCTGATAGTTTTTCTCTGTCCCAAAGGCAAAAGTAAGAAAGAAACGGGAAATATATGGAAAAAAAGGGTGATTAAGCGAGTGAAGAGATGAACATTCTCGATGGAACGTATATAGTAGATTAATCATAAAATTAATGAAAAATTATAAATCCTCCTTATTCATATGCCTAAAATGAATAATGTTTAGTGTACAATAAAATTGCATAACAAATACATACCACACATTTTATTACTATTTGTTGTGCAATTTTATTGTACATCAAGCATTACTTGCCTAAAAATTCTCTTAATGTAAGATTTTTGTGTTTAATAGTCTTTAGATGTTTATAAATTATAAACCCATATTATTTTGAGTGAAATTTTAGGACGATTGTTAGGATGATCGTTAAGATCATATATCATTGCTCAAAATTTAATGTATGTCAATTTTTGCACAAGCCGGACTCCATATTCAACAAATTGATCAGTTCGCACGCTTTCCATAAACGCTAATCAGAGACATATGTAGCCCTAATTTATATAGCAATCAAATCCTCATGTCTGTTTCTTTTCATTTTTCCTGCTTTACTAACCACATCCCATTTAATTGATGCTATACTATTATCTTTGCACTGGACCATGATTTTTTTTTTTTTTTGGGACTAATATAAATTCATATTACATTTAATTTTGTATTCAAATTAATTGAATGTCAATATAATTAGAATCTATTGTTTAACTTCATAATTTGTAATCAATATTATCATTTGGCCTTTTATATATTATTAAGTGTTTAAGGTTTATAGTTTACGATCTTTTGTATATAAGTTAGTTATAATAGGAATGTTTAATCCAATAGATTATTTTTCATCGAAATTTTTTTTTATTCTTAACAAATAATATTGTTAATTATTGGATAAAGCCTAATCTATGATTAACTAACTAACTCTACGATTAACTAACTTAAGAGTTCAATATAGGTGTCTGCTCAGATTATTGGATAAAGCCTAATATAGTATTGTGATTTATCATTTAAATAATTAATTTAAATCTCTATGGATATTGGCCTCCTGACCACTTTGCCCAACAGTTGTAGCCCAAGTAAAGAAAATTATTTCTTTAATTTGTTAATTTTCAAACCACTCAGTAGCAGCATATATAATAAGCATAGATTCAAAGAGCCATTGACAGGTGCCGATGAAACGGCATTGTAGAAAATAATAGTTACATGTTCTGTAATATTTTAAACATCTGTGTTTGTTTATATTATCTTAGAAGTAGAATTCTAACTGATGACTCAAAATAAAAAATTAAAAGATATAGCGAGTTAGTTCCTACTACAAATTATGCCCAAATTAAATTAAGAATAATAGTATCCGGTATTTTTTTATATATCCTCTTAATATTACATTAACATGCATAAACTTAAAATTTATATACTTATAAAAACTATTAAATTAGTTACATAAATAGACTTTAAATAATTATAAATACTATAAGTTACATTTATTCTAATTATAACAAATAAATATAATCAATATAATTTTAACAAAAAAGGGTAGAACATTATACAATAAAAAAATTATGAAAGTTAAGTATATTAATTTATTTTTTACAAATTATAAAACATATATAAATAAAAATAGAATAAATTATACTAACCTCAACTAAGGTTTAATTTAATTATACTCGTCACCCATCTATGTTATAAAATATCACTGACTTCCTCATCATATGTTAATTTATTTATTTAAATAACAAAAAAGATAATATGTGACATATATAATTATTAGTGATAAAATTATAATATTTTTACAGTATTATATATATAAATATATATATATACTATAATTCCTTTCTTTTGTAATAAGTTATACTTATAATTTTATATCAATGTGATAAAAAAAACATATTTTATTTAATTAATGTGTTGAATATTATCAAAATATTATAATTTTATTATTAATAATTATGTATATGTCACATATTATCTTTTTTATTTTATAAATAAAAAAATCAGTATTTATAAGAAAAATTAGTATAATTTTAATGAACCTAAGGGAATTTAATAATAATTTTATAAAATAAAGAACATTGATAAGTGTAATTACATAAATCTCAGGGGCAGGTACATGTGATTTTCTCATAACAATAACCACTACTTGTTTATCCAATCTAAATATATGAACATTGTTTATTTGACTTTTAAATAATAAACACAATACTTATTATATTGAATTGTATTTTATTAATGAATTCATTATTCAAATCACTAAAATTGATTTTATAGTGAGAGGCCGGTTTGAACAGTATATATAATATTCTAAGTTTAAAACTTTAAATCTCATTGTCACTACGAAGATTAGTTAGTGGAACTGTTTCAGTACACAGTTTCAATAAAATTCATGAAGAAAAATTTTGCCGCTTGAATAGTTTTATTTTCAAATGAGTTACGTTCTCATGTATCATAAGTAAAATAACATTTTTCTATCCAAATGCGGCACGATTGCTTCAAGTAAAAAGATACACGTGGTTTTGAGAAGAAAAAAAAAAAAGAGAAATCTATATATGTTTTTCAAGGAGTAAAATAAACATTTATTTATTAATTATGTGTAGATAATTAAAAAGTGTGATTAGCATTTATCGTAACAACTGTCTGATTTAGCGCAGGAATGAACAAATTGTACGGTGCGGGTGCAGAGAAGTGATATGGTCAGAGGGCACTCATGACTGCGTCACTGTGGACTCAGTTCTGTAAACTATCTTTGATGGTTACGTGATAGTGTATTGGTACGGCAATGCTGCTGCCTGATGAGTGCTGAAGCGAAGAAGAGGGGTGCAGCAGATAGAGATCAGGGAGGGACTGAGAGAGAGTTTGCTTTACGTAATGGGTGACCTTTTTACTTTACTTGCAGCCTTGCACCTGCACCTGCACCTGCACCTGCACCTGAACCACCACAGTCTCAGTAAGTAGTAGTATACTAGTATAGTGTAATACAGTGTAGTGTGTGTGGTGTGGGTCTCATTGATGCCTGTATTTGGCATGCAATGAGACCAGTGCAGACTATCCTACCTACCGTTATACTACCAAAGCGTAGTGATGCAATGAAATGAAATACAATTGCAAATGCAACCATTGGTGTGGTGATGCGCCAGAGGCACAGTACCAAACCCCAAAATGATCCTCTGCCCTCTTCGAGATGAAACTAGTAACTAATTGGAAGAAATTAAATTTAACATTGACCAAGGGATTCTGGGACTCGGTGATACTTCCCTGTCGATTTCTGTTGGCTGATCTAAAGTTCTGGTTAAAAAATTTAGTGATAAAAAGATTCTTAGTTGTTGAACCAAGTTTTCTAAAATCACTAGTTTAGAAAATAAATAAATAAATAAGCTAAGAAATGTTTTATTAGGAATCTTAAAAGTAGTTATTAAGAAAACAAAATAATAATTAACAAACAACTTATCTAGAGAATTTTGACAGTGAGAGCAAGAAACATACATCAGTATGAGAATAAATGGATTGTACTATATTTTGCTATATTATCTCAATCAAAATTAGCATGAGTCAAACTCAACAAACTTGTGGTGTTAAAACTCTATATATCTGCATAATTGTTCATAAAATTTTAAAAATGTTGTGAGAGCATTGGCTCCCATTTCTATTAATGTGTATTCGCCTTTGACATCAAGTTATTAAACGAGTAATAAGCAGTTTGATCTCTTATAAAAATTAGACCACAAATTTGAGTTTTGGAAAAATCACTTTTTGAAAGGGGATATAATTGTAAATACTCTATCCTCTAGAATTGTAGGGCAATGTCTCTTATAATTTTTAATAAAAATAATAAATAAATTAAATATAATATTTTAAATTAATAATAATGCGTTTGATGCATTAGAATTTTAATTTTTTTACTTTTTCAGATAGTAGTACTAGGATATTGATTAAAAAAATTAAATATAAAAAATGCTAAATTTCGATAAATTCATTAAGAACTTTTAAAAGTAATATTTTTGTTTCTGTATTTTCACCTTGGTAGACAACAGTGTTGGCACTTGGCACCTGGCAGAGACAGACAGAGAATCAACTCTTATTTATGATTGATCGACTCTGCAGAGATTATGAGACAGGTTTTCAATCACAAGACTTCCATTATTCAAATTACGGGCATGGGCATATTTATTTTACTGGAAATAATTTTTAATTTTTAATTTTTTATGAAAAAAAATTAAAAAAATTGAAAATCATAAATTTTAATTTTTAATTTTCTCAGTTTTTCCTTCACAAAAACTAAAAACTGAAAATTAAAAACTAAAAACTGTTTCTAACAAAATAAACAAACCCTAAATATATATGCTCTTTGTTTTCCCAGAAACAAATCACAGAAGAGAGAGAGAGAGAGAACTGGATCTGGGCGACGTTACTCGGGTTGGTATTCCTGCAACATTCAGTCGGGTTCTTTGCCTCTGTGTAGTATGCTAATTACTAATATATCATCCATGTAACCATGGTATTGAAATAAAAACAATTTATACTATTAATTCCCCGCAATTCAATTATTGAAGTATCTTTATATAGAAGATTTTTTTCATTAAAAAAAATTGAAGGAAACTTTATCTCAATTTAGAGTCAAGACCATCAAATGATTATAGAAATATTTATAAATTACTATTAATAGGAGTACCTATGAATCAAACTCAAGTTATGATGATATATTTTTATATAGAGGATATTAAACAAAAACTTGCAACTCGCTTTCTTCTTAATTGAAACTTAACTTTAAAAGAAATTAAATTTTGTGTATTATATAAATATAAAATATTTTTGCTCAATTACATAATGGTTTATTATTATATCATTAGAAGTATTAATCTTTTGTGATAATTATCTCAAATGTATACAAACTATGCTTTTCTAGTGCCTAATATTTTAGTTATTCCATCAAGACACTAATGTATAACAAAACTATGTTTTAAACATCTCTTTGACACATTCACGGTATAAAGCATATATTTTATGCCATTAATTAATTAATTAAGTATAATTAAATTTAAATTATTTTACTTATACGTGTATACATAATTGGCTAATTAAGTAAACATTTTCATACTGAAAAATATTAAAATTAAATTTATAAAATATGACTGATGAATACATGATAAGTATTTTGTGTTTGTTTACGTATGTCACTCTATATTTTATTATATTTTTCAAATGAATTCATAAATTACTGATCATTTTTCAGTTTTTATTAATGTCTTTGAAATAAGTATCAGCTAACATTAACGAATTGATAATAAAAGTCAAATGATGCTTAAAAGTAGTTGTCAAAATGTTAAAATATATAATCATACATGAATAATTAAGGAGTATTTAATATCTTAGAACTCAAAAAAAAATCTAATAATTTATTCTTAATGTAATTAAAATAATTTAATAATATATATCAAATACTTCTTAGCTAATGTCAAGACAATTTTGGGCAAGTTAAATAGTATTTTTTGTAAAATTTCAACAATCAATAAACCATTCATAGTTTTTCTCGAGGCTAATTGATATGATCGCAATTAGTTAACTTGGTTTATAATTAATTACCATTAGTAAGTAATTCGTCTTTTAATATTGTTACCTTTTTTGTATAAATAAAAATTAAAATCTTAAGTAATAATGAATTAAAAATTATCGTGAAGTATAAGACCTAGTGTATGCTTGGACTATAATTTGTTAACTTGATATTTTGTATCAAATAGATTTTGCAACCTTTTTTTTTTTTCATTAAAATTTAGTTAGTACTAACATGTTTTTATGTAAAAACCTTTTATATCTTAAAAGTGTCTGTGCTAAAATGATTGTTATTTAGATAGATATTAATCAAATTAAATTACTTTCCAATGTATAAATATAAAAATGACTCAATGTAGAATGATTCCTTTACCATCAACTTCAAAGTTGTTAAAAGTAACATTTCATTGATAAGTGCTTGAGCTATTATAAAAACAAAGGGTAAAGGAACAAATATTATATATTATAAAGAATATGATTTAAAAATGATACCTTTAATTATTTTATTGATATATAAATATTTTAAGTCATATTTTAGTTCTAAAATTAGTTAGATTTCATAATTAATGTAATTATAATTCACTAGCCATAAAAAGAAAAAAAAAAAGCAACACATTTTTCAAAGAGACATGCTGCATTCCCTTCCTCTTTGGCGAGACATGATGCATTCCCTTTCTCCTTGACACCATATGATACAGCCCAACGTGCAGGTGGTGCACAGTGAATTTGTTATGCATAATGTCGGCTTCCAAACCACAGCAAAAGAAGGGTGGAGTGGAGGCCTAAGAGATTAGCGCAACATTATATTAGATATCCGGGGAGCAAATATATCAAATATAAAGTAATTTGTTATCCAAAATGGGTCAAATTAAACCACAAGTCCATGAGAAAAATGTGATTGAATACATAATTAAAACACAGTCTTACCGCTTTAATCGCTTTAAAGTGTTAAGCTTGTCGATTTTATTAGATTATGCTTTTACGGTTTAAAGTAAACTTTTAACAACCTTGATCAACTTGATAAAATAATTAAATTAATAAAATAAAATTAACCCAGTCCTCCACCGGTCCACCCCAACACGAACTAGGGTTTGAGTGGCATAGAAATAAGAATATCCATTGGAGCAAGTCCAATTGGAAAATTCCGAAACGCCAAACAATTGGTATTTAAGAAAGGAACGGGGATTTAGAGCTTAGCTAATCTGCACTCAAAACTTTTGGAGAAAATTCAAATAGATTTCTATACTTTAAAATTTTACAATTGAGTCATTAAATTTTAAAAATATTAATGATTGGATCCCTAAACACTTTTAATCTCTTGTTTTTTTTATGAACCAAGGGTATCCACTGTCGGAAGCAATGACTAATCCTCTCAAGGTGTAGAGTTCACATATGAGGGTCTTGTTTTTGTCCATGAAACCTTCTCCATACACACCGTCAGAAAACGAATCCCTAGCTAAATACTTAAAAAGCCCACTAGCTACCAACAGTACTAGAATTCATGGTTACTTTTAATCTATTGTTAACATAACCTTTCAACTTAATTATTATAAAATATTTAAGGTAGCACATTAGATTATTTCACTTTATGATGTTCAGGGACCTAATGGCAAATATTTTGTAAGTTTAGAAGCCTAATTATGAATTATTAAAAATATAAAGACCTATATTTTGAATTTTTTGTCCAAAACAAATCAAGAGTTAGTGATTAATTGAACAAAAAATTTACACTTTCAGTGAAAAGAAGTTAATTATACTTTAAACTGTAAATGATGTATATAGTTGAGGGTAAAAATATATTGAAAATTTTCATTAATGAATTAATTTCGACCCTATTTTTTTTTCCAATTAAACATATACTACATAAAAAACAAATAATGTGTTTTTTTTAAATAGTAATAATAAAAAAGAAGGCAAGAGCTTTGGACTCAATGTCATCAACTAGACATCTGGAATAACATCACATTAAAATACCCCTCCTGAAATGGCCTCCAGACCTGGCCGATATTTGATTGAAGGAGGGGCTGCCACCAAATCCCTCCAAGTTGATTCCTTCAGTTAACTATTTGCTCAATCTTTTCGCAACCATATGAAGCAACCCCATTACTAATTTGTAGTAGGAAAAAAACAAAAAGCAGATATATAATGGAAAGAAAAAGTATTAGAAAAAGAAGATTAGAAAAATGTGTCTTGGCATGTGAGCCAAGAGGGTGGTGGGGGCCAGATTACCTTCCAAATTCCAATCTACTCTCTGGCTTGATGAGGCCTATATATCCTTATGCGTTTTCATTCCTCTTTAGTTACTGTTGCAATGATAACATTTGTACGACTACTAATAATAATAATAAGAACAATAATAATAATTAAAATCAATTCACAAAGGCACATGGATTATTAACTGGTTGAAGGAATTGAAACAAAAGTCTACACTTCCAATCTGCATGAATTTTGATTCCCCTTTCACTGCTGACATGCGCATTCGCTAGAGAAACGTTAACACGTCCAAAATCCAATGGTACATGATATTCTCGATTTTAATAGTAATTTAATACCTGCAAAACTCACATGCATGCATGACATATCCCTATCAACATCAGGGTACTAAAGTTTTTATTTATTTATTTTTTCGCTTCATTGGTTTCCAATTTTGTGCACATAAATATTTTCACCCCCTTACTTGCTACACGTCTATTAGTAACATGCCTGCAACCAGCTATAAATCATTTCCTTTCCAACTTAGTTGCTTGTCCAATTCCAAAGATCTTGAAAAGGGTTTTCATTCTGATCTTGTTTCAGGGTCCTCGTCAGCAAACCTGATAACCAAAGAAAATAGAAATTTCCTTATTAGTGTAAGGAGGGTAGTGAAAAAGAATCATTGGAAAAACTATGTGAAAATTCACTCGCTCGCTCAGGTCCAGACCAGCACCCAACCCAATTGGTTGGGGCCCCATTTCCTCCGAAACCCTCTTTTTGTTTGTTTCCTCCTTCTCTCTCTCTCTCTCTCTCTCTCTCTCTCTCTCTCTCTCTCCCTCTCTCACTGTTCTTCTGTTTTACTTGTACTTTAATTTTCCTTTGCCCACTCACTCCCTTCCATCTAAATTAGTACCGCCTTTTTCCTCATTCGAGCTTTTGCAACCTTGCCTGCAGTCATTTTTAGGGTGTTCATGACCGGAACTCACCCGACCCAAAATTTATTGCAATGAGTTTGGTCTTGAAATTATATTTGGTATATTTTTTAAGTTAGATTTAAATAATGTATTGGATTAGCTTGACTAGATTTGAAATTAAATAATATCTTAAAAAATATATTTTTATAATAACTTATAAAAATCATAATATTTTAAAGTTCAATCAATATATTTTACATAATTTGAATATGATTTATTTTGAAATCTCTGTTCTAAAATATCTCTTAAATTTTATTTTTTATTTGTAAAATTTTATAACCTTATTATGTATAATGTCTAAATTCTCAAATATTATTCAAATATTGGGTTGACTCGATATGACCCGATATATAGCCGCATCATAATCAAGTTAAGATCAGATTTTAAAAATTAACCTGGTCTAAAATTGGACTGGATTCGGGTTTTGTCCAACCCGACCAACTTGACCTTTGTACACCCCTAGTTATTCTATTTATACATCATAGCAATATCACTAATCAAGAAACACTTTTCTCCTAATTTGGATCAACAGAAAAGAAAATAGAAAAACATAAAAAAAAATACTTTTAAAGAAAGGTGAAAGCAACCAAAATTTGGCAATGGACTCACCAAAAAAAAATCCCCTCAAAAAAAAAAGGTGGAAAGAGTAATATTTGATTGTGAATTTATATTTGTTTTTGTCATAAAAATAACTATTTTATTTTAAAATCTATTTTTATACATTTATAATTTCTGCTCTTGTTATTTTTACTAAGCTAAACAACTTGAAAGAAAATATATTTTCTTCATTTTTTTTTTATTTCTTTCAATTTTCTCACCGCTTCCAAACATATCAACAAAGAAAGAAACAAAAATGAAACAAATTCAAATAATGATATAAATTAATGAGTTTAATTTTTATTTTCCAAAGTCTCCACTGTCGACAGTGATGACTAATCACTTCAAGATGTGAAGTTCCATTAAAAGGTAAAACCTCTGGCCACGAGAGTATTTTTATGCACACCATTAGGAATCGAACTCTTGACTAGATGTTTACTGCTTACCAACTTTGCTAGGTTTCATAGTTCATGAGTTTAATTTTAATGTACTATAAGTGTAATCTTTGTCATGACCCGATCTGGCATGCAACCGGCATGTGAGAAATCCCGTTCCCACGTAAGCCTCGTGACCTGGGTTTCTCTATTTGCACAGTTAATTATAAATTTATTTAAAACAAAACATTTTTTTCTACATATAAATCACCCGTTCCTCAAATTCAAAATAATAAAAAATGATCACAATAACCCAATCTGAAGTTTTATAACCTATCTCTAAGGTCTGAAATCATAATACAACATATGCATTTAAATTGCTCTATTTCAAAAATGTTCATGAAACTAATATAATTAAGTCTTTAAACATAAAACTTGGATATAATATCATAGTATGCATAATGCAAAACATGATCTAAGGCCCGAGATCCTGCCTGCAGTGTACCGGGGCACTCTAAACAGAATGAGAACACTTCACTCAAGTGAAGCTTACCGGCTATACTCTACTGCTGCTGGGACGCTGATAACTAGGAGAAGAATCTACAACAACTACAATATATGTAATAAAAATGAAAACAGATGGGTGAGTTTTGTTACAAAAACTCACTGAGTGAATCTCACTAGAAACCCCCTTTCATGGGACACAAAAAAAAAACATGCATAAAAACTATAATAGCATTAACAATATTCAAAGGTCTTACATAATCAAGTACACATAATTTATGCATGTATATATATATATATATATATATATATATTCAATTCATCATGTTACAACTCAAAGAACAATTTTCTCAATTTACTTACATACCTAAAATCATATAAATTTATAGTGTAGTAGCTCCTAGAGAAACAGTAATCTCTACTCTATGGTTATGCCTATCAGTTATGATATAATTGTTTCTCTACTCTGATATGTGATTATGTCTATTAATTATGGCATAATCATATCTCTGCTTTGATTTGTGGTTCTTAATAAACCAAATTTGGATACCTAAATAAGTTCCATTTTCTGCTCTGATCTGTGAGATTGTCCCTAAGGGACAACTTGGTACCAAAGTTAATGATCAATTCCGGCTGTTAACTCACTGGCTGTTTCTTTATAGCTACTGTCTAAACTAAATAAACAAACCCATCTAAATCTGAGAACTTTTAAAACTTTTTAATTCTTTGAGAGCTCTAAATCTATCTGATTCTAACAGTCTAACTTTAGCATAAATGTGGCTATGAAATAATGCTAAAGGAATCACCCTTTGTAGACATCTGCGATTTCAAAAGCTCATAGAATATGTAGCCGTCAATTGTTCTGAATCCCATGAAAATTCAAGCTCTAAAACCCTTTTGGCTAATTATCTGAAACATATATAATTCAACTATCAAGCTTTTTTGAAATTATAGGGCTTAAAATTGTATTTCCAATATCTTTTTCTAAACCTCATATCTGGTTATAAAACTAGATCATATACATAAACCATTTCCAGAATCCATTCAAATAATTATAAAAGTCTCTAACAATTGCAGATATCATCAATTCTATGTAAAATTAGTATAATGAACATAGTCCCATGAGTTTTACCAATAACAAGTTTCATGAAAATCCTTGTACACTAATCTCTAAAATCAAGCAATAAGTTGTATGTTAACAAAACAAACATATAATGCATAACATAGACACCACAGATACGAACCCACTCACGTGGAGAGGTGGAATAGATAGAATCAATATTAATAGCACTCTAAGAGGTAGGAATAACACTGATATCTACTATAACAACCATAATATGCTAAATTAACTTCTAAAACCTCTAATTAACTGCCACGACCCGATTTAAGAACGTGACCGGCACGTGAGGAATCCGATTCCTACGTAAGTCTTATAGGTGACGTGTCTCTCTAAATGCATGATTTATCACAATATAATATTTAAAATATAATATCTTCAAAATCTTTAGCATTTTTCTATAATTAAAATATAGCGTTTAATTTCATAAACTAAAAGTATTCAATAATTTAATCTCTGAAAATATCTTGGCCAATCTATTGACCATGAAATCATAACTGTCTCAACACCTAATATAATCTTAAATATGAAAATCCACTTAATAATTGAAAACTAAATTACAAATACGTCTCTAGTTTATCACATGAATCTCTAATCACAATTTACATTTCAATTACATACTTAATATGTGAAATACTATAATATATCAAACTACATGCGTGGATAAGATCCTACCTGCACATCTACTGGAGCATTCTACTCTAACAAAACTCTAAAATAAGCCTTATTCCAAATCATGACTTACCACTGAGAATAACTGCGTCTGCAGAATAGGGGTCTGAATCATCTCCAGAACTGCAACTATGAGAGGAGGGGAGAGGAGTGAGTCAACGGACTCAGTGAGTGAGCTCTCACCCATCACCCACATGGGACAACTAAGAGAAAACATAATATACTATACATGCAACAACCATAAATCATTTGACATTTAAATACATAACTAGCTAGGAAAACAATCTTCATCCTATAAATTCAAAACAAACATTTCTAAATTCATAATCAAACATGAAATAATTTTAACTGAGGGTGCGACAAACCATCGGGAAACAGTATGCTGAATATAATAAATAACTACACATTAATAAAAACTGAAAAATGGTACTCAGTCCCTGGCAGACAAAAGCACCTGTTGAAACCATACTAATCCCTGTGAGGACAAACTGTGGGCACCTAACTAAGTCCCGTTTTCTATTATTGCTGGGGGAAAAATTGTCGTTTGACAGATAATTTAGTACTAAGGTTAACAATCTCTTCATAGTCGTTAACTAACTGTCTATTTCCTTATCTCTACCGGCTAAACTAGTTTGTCAAAAGCCAAAATTGAAGGGTGAGTACTCCATTCCTCGCAAACGCGAGCCCCTATATCTTAGTACTTTGAGAGTTCTGGAATCATATAAATTTAATAATCTGACTTTAGCATAACTGTGGCTATGAAAATCGAGCCCAAGGGTTCACCACTTGTAGACATTCCGATTTCAAGCACACATAATATGTATATGGCAGTTGCTAAAAATCATATTGAATTTCGTACCTCTTGGTACCATAAAAGTGAAGTTCTAAATTCATATATTAAGCTAACATATTTTTCATATACTTGATAACCTTAATATTATAGTTCAAAACACTGGGGTTCTAAATCATATAACACTGAAATCAAATAACATATTTATTCAAAAGCTAGATCATCCTCTATTCTATATCTATTTATAATAATTAACTTGATATTCTAAAATCTCCTTAAATGTAGCAGTAGTATAGAACCATAATGCGTGTTTAACATTTCATAATCATTTTTAAATCATATGTTTTCTTAATAAATTCCTTCTCAAACATGTAAAACATTTTCGATGACACACAATATAACAATCATAGTCATATGGTTTTCAAAATTTCATTTTTATGCTACAATCAAAATTATAATATTTACTAGCTTTACCATAACTCAAAAAATCATAATTCATACATAATCTTGTCTCCAACTTTGTATATATAACGAACATAATGTATAAAACATAATTATAATGACTAAAATAAGGTTATGAGTTTGAACCCACTCACCGTTTGGAGCCAAGAATAAATGGGCACTGCCAACTTGACCCTATGAGCTTCAAATGGCACCAACAACTACCGCAAAGTAACCATAAACTCTAGAATAGATTCTAACAACCTCTAGATAGCTCTAAAATAACTCCAATAATATTGGGGGAGCACCCCCATTTGACAACAATGAACAATAACAATCCAAACCTAAGAGTATGGAATGGAGAGGAAGGGGATGATAAAAACCCATAAAATCTTACCTTGGATCTCTTGGAGGGAGAAGGATTGGGGTTGGATTTAGTGGAAGAGAGTGGGAAGGGTTTGGAGGAGAAGGGCTTTTGGAAATGGGAAAAAAATTCTGAGTTTGGGGTGTTTAAAAAGGGATGGGGGTTCATTTATCTGAAACGGTGGCATTTCATACCGTCTTAGCATCAGGAGGATCGCTATAACGGCCATAAGCTTCCTCACATGTTCAACCGTGTCACTTACGACCGCTATAACGATCATCAAACTGCCCAAACTCCCAAATTATTACACCATGACCGTTATAGCAATCCTGGACCTCTATAACGGTGATAGTTTTTCAGCTTCTACAAATTTTTGTCATTTATCTTATGGGTTCCTCCATACTCACTTATTTACAAGTTATTGTCCCCATTTACTTTACTCTCCATTAACTTTAAAACATAAATATAAATAAGAAAATACCCCCATTTGGATTCAAATAAAATATTTAAAAAAATCAAAATAACAACCAATCAAAATCTAATTTTTGAGTTCTAGTTCAAATTCGAAAACTCTCATGATTTTCTAAACTTGTGGGCTAAAGACGAATCATCTAAAGGTTTTCTAAAATTCATTAAAAATAAAATCACTATTCCAAGAAAATGTAGGCTCTAGGCTTAGCAAAATCCTGGACCCGGCAACATAAGTAGGTCCCGGGAGACCTTGAGACCGTACAGAACTTGTCTATTGACACATGTACACCAAGTATTACATTAATTCAATTCTAACTCTAACCATGGTAGAAAAACACCATGGCATGAATACCTTGAGAAAACAAGACAAAAATCCAAAGAACATGAGAGATTGAAGGAAGAAAAGAAGCAAAACTACTAGAATGACATACCTTTAAGTTTAGAAGATGAAAAATCCAAGTTAAACTTGAAGAAATTGGAGTTTTGAGAGTGAAATGGGGTTGGGAGGTGAAAGTTTTCATGTTTTGAAAGAGGGAGATGTAACACCCTAAAGTTATTTAAAAAGGATCGGCCAAGACTTCTTCTTACAGCTTTCTCCATTCTTCTTCACCAAAGTATCCCAAACCAAGTAGGAACCTTAAGTTACAACATCACACTTTTATAGTCAAAGCACAACTTAATCAACTCTTCATAACAAATCCTTACTTCATCATATCCTCAAGTTTAGCTGCTGTTCTTGCTGTCCTAAAAGAGGATTTACTTAGGTGAGATTAAGAATTGGGCATAAAAGCTTTGAAGGTAGCCAAGAAAATAAATTAGAGTTACAAGAGACAAGTAGGGTCTTGTTTGTTCTCTTTTCTTTCCAATTTTGCTCTGAATTTTTCTAATTGATTTGGCTAGAATTTTCTAGATGTATTGGTTGATAATAAATAGATACAGATGCGTTTAGTTTGTTGAAGTAATTGGATGATGGTGAAAACCATTTTTCTCAAAATATATTTTGAACCTTGTTGTTAGAAAATCCTAGTTTTAAGCAAGCAGGGAATTTGTTCGAATTTTCTGACCTATTCAGAGATCGTGGATTAAGCTGAATACTTTATGGGATGTAGCTAATATGTTAAGGTGTCTCCAGTAAAACTTTGGAGCCATTCTGGGTACTTTTTCTGTGTTTAAAAATTCAAGAACCGAATTGGTTAAGTTGTTGCCTGAACAGTCAAATTCTGAAATATTGAATTTGTCTAATTTTATTAGCATATCAAAATATTGACTCTTGAGCTGAAATTTTTACAAAGTATTGAAGACCTTAAAGTCTAACTGTGAATTTTTGTTGGACTTTATTTCTTCATTTGATAGGGTAGAAAAATCAATACTTCTGACTATTGGTTGAAAAGAATATATTCTGACCTCTGAACTTGTAGAATTTTGTTAATATAGCTAGATACCTTGTTATGCCTTGAAATTTTTATAGGATATCTTAGACATAATGAATTGACTCTAAAAATTAAGTTTCCTATGTTTTCATGAAGTTTAGTAGCTGATCCATAATTTTCTTTGAGACTAAAAATTAGGACAGCACATTGAACTAGCTGACATTGTGATGAAGTATTAATGATTTGATTTCACTTATGCTATATGAATCTAAGAACGTTGTTAAGCACATATGAATGTGAATACTTATTATAATTGTTTACATGTGAATGAAAGCATAAGATTATGTTTCTTTACAGGAGAAAGTAAATCCAGTATGTCGAGGAAAGAAAACCTGACTATCCTTGAAATGAGTTAGGTAAAAGAACCTGACTAGGAATAGGTCTGTGTGAGAATTGGAGAAAGTAAATGTAATAATCATGTATAGGAATGAGCTTAGTTTCGAAAAACAGTCTATGGGTGGAATAAACCAACAATAGTCAATGGCTAAGATAGTTAAAGTTGCAATTGTTTTAAGGTACTCTTTATGCTATGTGTTATGAGGATGAGTTTTATTATTCTATTATGGTCATATACGTATGCTCTAAGTTGACATTTTAATTTCCAAGAATGATAATTGTATAAAATGAACTTGCTTCGAATAAAGATTTTACAAATTATGATGACTATTATTGGTTCTTTTATTTACATGCAATGTTTTTATAAGTAAATAGGAGCAGCTGGGATAGATAATGATGACAATTGCATGTTTATGGGAACACCCTACCGAGAATTTTAGAATTCTTATCTCTATTTGCATTCCATGTCTATCTCAGATACAGGAGATGGTCTTCATTATAGAATTTGGTGACAATCAGGAGCCGACAATTGATCACACTGTGTTAGAAGTTATCCCAAAGATACCTGCCACTAGTATACTTGAAATGATAGATCCTCTGCGTGTGTTCCTGGATGGATTCATAATAGAGTGAGTTATGATATGTATTTCAATGCTTATGGTACATGCCTTATGATTACTGGATTATTGTATATTATAAATGTATTGATAAGGCATATTTTCCTAGTTATAAATGTAAACAAATAAACTGATAGTATTAGTACTTTAAGAAAATCAAATAAGACTCGTTTATAG
Organism: Dalbergia cultrata; assembly: GCA_031216105.1. Classification (NCBI taxonomy): domain Eukaryota; kingdom Viridiplantae; phylum Streptophyta; class Magnoliopsida; order Fabales; family Fabaceae; genus Dalbergia; species Dalbergia cultrata. The sequence continues at coordinate 55,549,975 of CM062347.1, forward strand.
ATTGTTTTCTCTCTATTCCTAACATTCGAAATTATATGTCACCAAACATTATTCCGTCTGACCATAAATACAAACAAGGAATTATTTACCAGGATAAGAGCTTATAGATAAACGAGTTGATTATTACATGGCATACACAATAATACATAGTACCACACTCTTAGTTATAGTGTTACATCCTAAGCAAAACAGTGTAATTAAGAAGGTGTTATAGGAGAGGTGTATGAATGTTTTGGACCTCGAAACAATGGTTTTTATATAAATTTTGAGCACTACAATGCTCATCAGAGTGCATGATTTTCTGGTGCGCATTGCCATATTGTTCTAAGACCGAGGCTGCAACGCTCACCGGAATGGTTTTTCTCATATTTTTTAGCAATAGTTCAAGTACTGGCATGTATTAGACTGGGTTATCTCAGTACTCACTTATTTATATTTCTTAATTCTAAGTTAGTGTCCATTAACTTTAAAACATAACTATAAATAAGGAAATTTCCCAATTCGAATTCAAATAAAATATCAGAAAAATTAAAATCCCAACAAATCATAATCTAAATTTTGGGTTTTATTTCAAACTCGAGAATTCTCACAGTTTTTAAAACTTATGGGTTAAAAATGGAGTGTTTAAAGGTTTTATAAAATTTATTAAAAATCACTCTTTAACTTATTTTCCTCTAGGAAACAATTACCAGGACTTTTGGTCGTAAGAATATGGCTCTATTATATGGCCCTCCAAGGACGTTGAGGGTTCAAATTTAGTAAAATTCAGGACCCGGAACGACATTTAAGGATAACTGACAACCTTTTTAATTCAAAAAATTTTTCTAATTGTTTTATTTAAAATTGTGTTATTACAATTTTTTACATAATCATTTAATCTTATTTTGTCATATTAGTAAAACATATTTCACTTTTACTTTATGTAATACCCTAGGTCCACGTGTCCCTACCTTGGCCTAGTAGCTTCAGAGTACCCCGAATACCCCTATTATGCCACAAATCGCATGGTAGCCGAAATTTGCAAAAATTATGCAGAACAGTCTTGCTGCAGCAAGAATTCATCGATGTAGTGAGCTAAGGAGTGCAAGATTGCCATCTTTGCTTCAGGCATGCATACTTGTTGTAGCGAGAGCGATGCTCAGTTGACTCGCTGCAGTGAGTTTTATTTCTCGTGAGGGCCCTTGATGTCAAAGACAAGATCTTGAAAGAATGTAATTTCACTTAGAAAGCCCCACAACCCCTTTAAACACCACATGCTCAGGCTTTCCACCCCCAATCCAAAACCCTTCATCCCCAAACACTCTCCAACCTTTCCTCTCTTAATCCCACATCATATCTTCTTCTTCCAATATCAAGTTATGTGGTTTTATGGGTTTTTGTTGTCTCATTCTTCTCCATCTTGTATCCTAGAGTATAGGCCTTGTTGTTTATCTTTTTATTGTCAAGTAGAAGTGCTCCTCCAAATGTTATTAGAGTTAAATTAGAGCTCTTTAGAGATTGTTAAAGTTTAATCTAGAGTTTGTGGCTTCAATGGCAGATATTGGTGTCATACCTCCTCCTCGAAATTCTGTTGGTGTTGATCCCTCACGTTCCACTCTTGAAGTGAATGGATTTAGATCCTATAATCTTTATGTTGATCATTATAATTATTTTCTTTAAATTGTGGCATAATCGCATGATTTCAGAGACTATCTAAATAGATTAGAACTTTTGGGTTAATTTTATCAAGTTCTTGAAAATAGTGATTTTCAACAAGAGCATAAAATAATTGTTTTAATAAAAACTCATGGGGCCATTAATTCTAAATGATTTTATTAAAGAGCTAGAGTCTGAATATGTTTTGATTTAGAGATTTATGAATTACTATGATGATTTCAAGAGTATAGCATTAGCATATAATAGAGATTTAAATTTAGAAAAAAGAATAGCATAGGTATTTAGAGAAACTAAGTATTTATGATTTAGAGACTAGACAGTAATTATAGAGAAACAAATAATGAGTTAACGGTTGAACCTTGATCATTAACCTTGGTATGGTATCAAGTTGTCCTGAGAGGACAATCTCATAGAGCAGAGAACAGACCTAGTTAGGTTTCCAATTTGGATACTTGAAGGATCCTAGAGATTAGATAATTGTTATTGCATAGTTGACATGCATAACCAAAGAATTTATATATGTTTTTATACGAGGCATAATCAGAGATCCATACTTTTCTAGTAGAGTACTGTTATCTATGTTTACCGGAGAATATTAGTTTTAGAGCCATTATGTTTATATTTATAAATATGATTTCAGAGTTATTGCATTAACCAGTTTTGATGATTATATATATATATATGTGTGTGTGTGTGTGTGTGTGTGTATGTGTGTGTATTTTTATCCTTATTGTTATCCCATGAGAGTGAGGGCTTGCTCACTAAGTTTTAGATGAAACTTACCCCTCTCACTTTCTCCATTATAGATACAATATCTGTTGTGGGTTCCTCTCAGCCACAACCTCTCTAGTAGTAGAGATTTCCAATTGGTGAGCTTCACTTTAGAATAAAGTGTCTTTTGCATTTTTTTTAGAGATAGAGTGGTCGGGTGCACACTAACCGGAGGGTCTTAGACTATAAGGATAGATTTGAAAGGAATTATCATGATTATTTTGTATTTACATGATTAAAGCCTTCCAGTTTATTTTGTATAGAGCAACCCATTATATTTTAAGTTATAGAGATAGATTTAGAATTTGATTTCAAAGAGCTAGAGATTAATTCAGAGATGCTTTATATTGTTATGAAAACTCATTTTATTATTGAATTATTCATATAGAGAGACTCAGAGGTCATGAGCCTTACGTGAGGATGAGATTGTTCACGTGCTGATTACATTACCAAGTCGAATCGTGACATCTTATTACTTCAAAAATTATACATATAAAAAGATTTGATAAGATTATTGTATAAAAGAAATTTATACTATCAATATATTACTATTAAATCCAAAATTTATTATTGTTTTTGTGTGAAAAATGAGTTTAATTTTAATATATTGTTATTATAAAAAATTTACACAATCAATTAATTATAAAAATTACACAATCAATTAATTATGTATCATTTCATTAACAAAATTATTTAATTTTATCACTGCCTTCAAAAGTCAAATAATCCTAACTGTTACTCCCTTCGTCCTTAATAATTATCCATTTCAAAAAATTTCTTTATCTAGAAATAATTATCCATTTAAAATATTTAAGTAATATTAATTGTTTCTTTTCAACAATACCCATATTAAATAGTATTGAAGGAGAAGAGAGATATAGAGGAGGAGAGAAGAGAAAGTTGGAATATTTAAATAAAACGATGGTAATTCAACAAATTATTTTAAACTTTCTCTGACTTTAATATTTTTCCAATCATTTTCTTAATTCCGATACACATTTAAAACTGAATAATTATTTAAGGACGGAGGGAGTATTTTTTTGTCTCTCAAGGTATCTATTGTCGAATGCAATAGAAGATCTAATTCTTCAGCACCTTGATTAACGAATGAGAGGACCTTTATCGTCTCATATCGACCCATGATCCAACCCCATTTAATTGAATAACAGCTAAACTTATTTCACATTGACTGTGTATTAAAATTAATTTTATGAAACAGTTATTGTCATTTCTTGAACTTAATTTTTATATATTAATAAATTATGAGGTTTAATACAGTTGATAGCTAATTGTGCTCTTTAAATATTTAGTCATGATCTCATGAGTTCGATTCCTGATAGTATGTATGGAAAAAAAATGTTACTAGAGACAATACGAATCTAAAAGCTCTCTCCCTCAAGAAAATTAATCATACTATAATAATTGCCTATAATAATAATAATAGCAACTATTGGCTATAATTTGGTATTTTTCTAAATTTTTATTGGTTGAAAATCATTACATAGAAATTACATTTTTTATTATTATTTATGGTTGATACCATGGTGTCCTTTGAGAATGTTTAAGATATGCATGAAAAGACATTAATGTTATTCCGGTCATCTTCTTTTTCCCGGTTCCCACAAACAAACCTTCCCCACAGGTTCTTCATTTCAGAACCCCATCCGCTCTCTATAAATACACCCAGCACCACTTTGATTAAATTACAGCACTTCTCCACCCCCACTTCTCTCTCTCTCTCTCTCTCTCTCTCTAAAAGCCAAAATCATAACACCATCTTGCACTTGTTCCCACCTCCCCACAATCAAAAAGGAGAGAGGACCCTTTGCAAGAAAGGAAAAAAACACAAAAAGAAAAGGAAAAAAAAAATAAAGAAAGGAATATTAGAAGAAATGAAAGAATATTGGACCTCCTTGGCATCTCTTCTTGGGGTGTTCGCTTTCTGCCAAACCATCCTCCAAGCGGTGTTCCCACCGGAGCTCCGTTTCGCCTCCGTCAAGCTCTTCAACCGGATCTTCCACTGCTTCTCCTCCTACTGCTACTTCGACATAACGGAGATCGACGGCGTCAACACCAACGAGCTCTACAACGCCGTCCAGCTCTACCTCAGCTCCTCCGTCTCCGCCACCGGCAACCGCCTCAGCCTCACCCGCGCCCTCAACTCCTCCGCCTTCACCTTTGCCCTCGCCAACAATGACACCATCTCCGACGCCTTCAACGGCGCCACCGTCCTCTGGGAACACGTCGTCACCCAGCGCCAATCCCAGACCTTCTCATGGCGCCCTTTACCCGAAGAGAAGCGTGGCTTCACCCTCCGCATCAAGAAGAAAGACAAGCCCTTGATCCTCAACTCTTACCTTGACTACGTCATGGACAAGGCCAATGACATCAGAAGGAAGAACCAGGATCGCCTCCTTTACACAAACTCAAGGGGTGGCTCCTTGGATTCTAGGGGTCACCCTTGGGAATCTGTGCCTTTCAAGCACCCTAGCACTTTCGACACATTGGCTATGGACCCTCTTAAGAAGAAGGAGATCATGGAGGATCTTCAGGACTTTGCTAACGGGCAAGGGTTTTATCATAAGACTGGGAGGGCTTGGAAGAGAGGGTACCTTCTCTATGGCCCTCCCGGTACTGGTAAATCGAGCATGATCGCTGCTATGGCCAATTACCTTGGCTATGATATCTATGATTTGGAGTTGACCGAGGTTCATAACAACTCTGAGCTCAGGAAGCTTCTCATGAAGACGAGTTCCAAGTCTATAATTGTCATTGAGGACATTGATTGTTCTATTAACTTGACCAATAGGAAGAAGAGTAATAGCAGTGGTTCGAGGAGTTACTATGATTCTGCGGAAATGAGAGGAGGTGGTGGTGGTGGAGGCTGTGGTTCTGGTTCTGGTGAGGATGGTGGGAACGCGATTACGCTTTCCGGGTTGTTGAATTTCACTGATGGGTTGTGGTCTTGTTGTGGGAGCGAGAGGATTTTTGTGTTTACCACAAACCACATTGAGAAGCTTGACCCGGCTCTATTGAGGAGTGGGAGGATGGATATGCATGTTTTCATGAGTTACTGTTCGTTCCCTGCGCTGAAGATTCTGCTGAAGAATTACTTGGGGTGTGATGAGGGTGACTTGGATGGTTCTGTGATGAAGGAGCTTGAGGAGGTTGTGGACATGGCGAGGATGACACCTGCTGACATCAGCGAGGTCTTGATCAAGAACAGGCGCAAGAAGGAGAAGGCCGTGGATGAGTTGTTGGAGACTCTGAAGCTTAGAGCAGAGAGGAATGAAAAAAATGGGGTTGTTGTGAGGGGAAATAATGGGGACATTGATGATGATGAGGAAGAAGAAGAAGAGCAAGAGAAGAGGGCTTTGGATAGTGAGAGTCCTAAAGAGGAGTCTGAGATTGAGGATGAATGCAAGGAAGGAGAAGGAGAAGAACAAGAGAAGATCAAGTGATGATGATGGTGATGATTAACAACGGGTAATGTTTGTTACAAGAGTTGTTGTTGTTGCTCTCATCAACGCTCTGTTTCTTCTTCTACTTCTTCTACAGTGACATTGAGTGAGAGATGTTACTGACTGAAGAACTGGGGATGCATACAAAGTGTAATTGATTATTTTGAAGAAAAAAATGGTTTTATTTTATGGTGGGCTAATTATGGGATATAAGATAGAGAAAGGGTAAAGCAGGGGGAAGGAGCAATGGGGGCCTCTAATTTAAACATGTCACATAGTCCTGTCTTTTTTAATTAGAATTTGATTTTGAATAATGAAACTTATTATTATTATTATGATTTTGTGTGTGTATGTGTGTTTGTCTTTTTATGGGGGGCGGGGGAGGAGTTTATCTATCTGCAAGTAGTTTAGTAGTTAGCACTATGATATGAGATAGAGAAAGGGTAAAGCCGGGGAAGGAGCAATGGGGGCCTCTAATTTAAACATGTCACATAGTCCTGTCTTTTTAAATTAGAATTTCTGCCTCAGCCTCTTCTGCCTGCCTGCTAGTTTCGATCCGAGAGGGCCTGTGGCAGAGACTACACTCCAAACCAACAGGCCACTCGGGTAACTAGCTTTTAATTAGAATTTGATTTTGAATAATGAAACTCTTATTATTATTATTATTATTATTATAATTATATGTGTGTGTGTGTGTTTTTTTTTTGGGGGTGGGGGGTGGAGTTTATCTATCTGCAAGTAGTTTAGTAGTTAGCACTATGATATGATTTGTTGTTAATATAGATTTGATTAAGATTTGTTCCCTTATGTAGTAAGGGCTTTACAACCTGACATGGTTGGGTAGCCAGCTGGGATGTTGGTGAACACCTGGGGTGCACATGGCATGGGCAAGGCTCCTAGCTTGATGGGACGGGTAGGGAATATGAGTAATAGGTAGGGTTGCATAAAATGCACAATTGCCTAACGACTTGAATTATACAAATGAGGTTAAGCTATCACAATATTGGGCTGCAAGTTAGCATTATCCTAGCTGACTAATTAAGAAGCAATAACTATGTGGGGGTGGAGTAATAATTCCTTTCCCGGGGCACAATAGGGAAAGTTCAGCACTTCAGCTCTTAATCATTTGAACTTTAAAAGGCAATAGAATAATCCATTAGTCTCTCGGCCAAAAAAAAAAATAGTGTGCTCAGTATAGTCACTCGGCTAATAATTTGTAGTGCAAGGAAAGTACCTACAACTTTTTTACTGTGACAGCAGAGAACTAACGCAAATAATTTAATAGTGATTTGAGGTTTGTAATTGTTGTCTAGTGAAAAAGTGACTTCTGTTAATTGCATAAAAATTAGATTAACAATGGGGTTTATTAGTAATGAGTTCGTCATGTATTGATGATTGATGTAATGTTCGTGAGAGCTTTTTATTTTAATTTTTCTTGATGCAAGTTGTGGCCTTATGTTTCCGTGTCTGATTGGATTGATACCGTTAACCTCTTATTTACAAGAACAATTCCTAAAATTTACTGTGCGAGTGGATAGGATTAGAGGGGTGTTTTGGGAACTAACTACGGGCTGAGATTTAGCGGTGGAAACAACTAAAAAAGACCCGGATTTTGTGTTGGAAAAAAGGAGGGTTGAGGTGCAAAAGCAACTTGAAAGTCTTCGTATGCAATGAGATAAAAGTTGACAATAATATTTGGCTGTTGATTTTGATATTGAATTGGAAAGGCTATCAGGTTGTCAAGCCAAGAGTAGAGTTGTGTCCTAAAATAAAAAGCAAGGCACCAAAAACGAAAAAAGGCTAGGAGGAGGTGCTTTGGCCTTTAATGGAAGTGCCGACAAGTGACAAGCAACCGCCTCAAAATTCTTGCATCAAAATGAAGCCAGGCCCATCTATCTGTTCCTGAGCTTTAAAATATGTTACATGCAGAACATGCCTCCACGAGCACCAAAAGGTCAAGTTTTTCTTTCAGGACACCTAAAGTTTGTTAAATGAGTGAAAACTTACATGTCAAAATCTGTTTTTATATTCGAATGTTTTTATGAAAAAAGGAAACTCTTTACCGAATTAATTTGCTTTTATGATATAAACTGATGATACCTTCTGCCTATTTATGAAATTTTTTGGTTCATCATACTCTTTTTATTTTAAAATAATGATTATTTTTCAAGAAGATTGTTAATTTTTTTGGATGAACCAAAGGTATCCACTGTCGAAAGCAATGATTAATTCCCTTAAGATGTAAAGCTCACATATATAAATATTGCCTCTAGCCATAAAACCTTATTCATACATACTGTCAGAAATTGAATCCCTGACTAAATGTGTAAGGAACCTAGCTAGTTACCAATTGTGCTAGGTCCCATAGTTTAAGAAGATTGTTATATATGATTGTCCTTTTAGAATTCTAGCAAAAAAAATGTTTATTATTTTATAGTAATTTCATCCCTATTTTTATTGTTTGTAACGGTTTCTCTCTCTCTCTAATTTTTTTTTTTATCTTCATTAGTCTATCATAATCTATCATGCATACTCTATTTAATGTGACTCCTAAATAAGTAAAATGGCAATTCAATCTTTCATATAGTTTTTTTTTTTCCCTTCAAAAATCAAAGCTATGAAATTGTTTTCTTAATTCTTGTGTTGTTACTTTAGACGTTTGTTATTTTGGAATTGAGAGAATATTTATCATTCTCACATACGACTATCTTGGATTCTATTTATCTCCCATTTTGAGAAGAAAAAAAATATTAGTTAATTTTATCTGCTTTCACATATTAATAAAGTATTTGCTATTAAATTTTCAATTTTATGCTTCATACTGCTCTAATTAGTTACAAAATTAACCCAAAACATAGTACACTATTAATAAAATAAATTAATTAGATGTTAAAATCAAATAGGAGTATTTAAGTAAATATGTTCAATTAAACCTTTGTTTGGGTTTCTCACTTGTTGTACTAAACATAAAATGAGCCAAACGTGGTAATAATAAATCATTTATGGTTTATTTTCCAATTTTCATTCATTACATGTTTAAATTTGAGTAAGAATGTTTTAGGAAACTGGTTACGCATTGTTTAGTGAACAAAGAGTAAAAACATTATTTTTAAGACATTATAATGGTAGCAACAGCATGATTCATGTCGTTCTTGAAATTCGGTGTAATATAAAAAGGATTTAATTATAATACATTCACAGTGTAAAAAAATTTTACATATTGATTTAATCATGTAATGACACATCAATAAATATAGTTATTTTTTCACTCCACTACTTGAAAAGTCATATAAAAGAAGATATTTGATTGGATGACAATGTAAAAAAGCTTTACACTGTCAGTTCATTAAAATTAAACGCATGTAAAAAGATAAATTATAAGAGTATCATGAAATTGAGATGTTATTTGATATTATTAATGAGGTTTTTCAGTTATTTCGATAAGTATTTTGCTGACGAGTTCCACAGCATTTTTTAAGAGATATTTGTTTCAAGCTATAATGATATATTTTCGAGAATAATATTTTGAAAATTATTTGTTCCCACATCTATTATAATTTTTAAAAAATTATTTTTGGGTATCCATTGTTCTCGGGGAAGAAATTTTCTCTCGATTCACTGAGATTTTCTTCTCATCATGAAAGGCATGAATACAATATTCACATGACTTGTAAATGAAAATTAATGAGCCTAAATATTAAACTATCCCTCAATTATTTCATTTTCCTCCTACATTTTTACTACAATAACAATTTTTTATTATCACTATATTGAAGTTGACTATATGTTGTTATGGTCACGTAAAGACCACTTTGACATACTTGTTATATTTTTAGCATTTTGTTTAATTATCAAATTTGGATGATGAATAAATTGTTAAAAATTGATTGTTAATTTTATATTGTTTGGAAAATATTTATGCATTTATGATTGTTTATATTTTTTTCTTTTTTTGAAAGTGGAATTTTCATTTTAGATGATATGATGATGATGATGATAATATCATTAAATATATTAAGGCTATTTTAAAAATTATGACATATATATCCAAGAATATGTATTATAAAACAAACATAAGTTAAATTTATTCATAGAAATCTTAATAAATAATCTTGGAAATATTTAATATTAAACAAACAAATTTTTTAAAGACTAAAACCCCAGCTTAGTCCCTCAGATTATAATTAGGGACAAATTAGTCCCTCAAATTTCATAAATAGAAGTTAGTCCCTCTATAAAATTATCATTTAAGTTGTATCCTGTTAACTTATTTATATATATTGTTAACTTATATATACTGTTAACTTATTTATGTATACTGTTAATTTTTAAAGTGGGTTTTAACTTGCTTAATTTTTCTAAACGAAGTCATTTAGACCTTTTTCTTCATCTTATTTCTTACCATAAATCTCTGCTTAAAAGAAAGATTTTGAGTTTAAGTTATTTTTTTTTTATTTTTACGCAGAACAAAACAGTAAGGTAAGTTAGAATCCACAGTAAAAATAAATAGTACATGTAAATAAGTTAAGAGAATATATGGACATTTCTGTTAATAATTCATATTACAATTTCATATATGAGATTTTCCAAATCTAAGTGATTAAATTGGCAATTTAGTCTTTTTTTTAAAATACCCAATAATATTATTCTCGGGTATAACATTCTTGGAAATTTGATTCCTGGAAATCTAATTTTATATCTTGAAACACAACCCTTAAGGACCTTGAAGTGTTGGTTTTTAGTAGAAAACTAAAATTTTTAAATTTCTAATCTATTCAATGCATAAAAAATTCAAAATCTTTCCACTTTTTACTTCTAAAAAATGTCCTTAGAATACTATTCCTTCTGGTCCTCAACATAAGTTATTTTTGGATTTTTATTTAAAATATAGGTTATTTTCATATTTTAGTGACTCATTAATTATTTCATACCTATTTTACCCCCTCTATTTAATTGGAAAGAAAATAAACGGAGGTGGATTTATTAGAGTATTTAGTTGAACAATATAGGTTGAGTAATAGAAAAGTATTTGTGTCTTTTATTTTTTAGTTTTTAGAAGATCAATAAAATTTAATCATTACCATAATTTCTATACAAAACCCAAAAATGATTTATATTGAGGACCGAAAAGAGTAGTAGTTAGGAAAAAAAACTCTTTTAACAAAGAAAAGTAATATGTGTGTGGTATCTTTATAAAACATATTTACAATATAGGAAGAAAATAAATAAGATGGTGGGCCTAGAGAAATTTTAAAAAGAATTGAAATAGGTCCACTACCTTATTTATATTCTTCTTATGTTATAAATATGTTATATTGTACACATACATTTTTCTTTAGAGAAATGATGGATTTACAACAATACAATAGTATTCTTACAATTCGCACTTTTTCATTCTTACACATTCTTACCCAGCTCAGTCACTTATCATATCCAATGATAGTAAAGTGATGAGTGTAGAAATGTTATTGAATTTTGTTGTCAACCTATCATCACTCATTTATTTAATAAATACTCATAACCTTTAATACGACTATATTTGCAATCCAAGAGTGGCTATTCCATATCTACTGTCTATTGTCATACCCTATTTAATAAACTTTTGATTAATTATTAAAAAACACCCTTTATAAAACATTTGAACTAATAATAATTTTTAATTACTTTAATATTATTTAATCTCATTGTTGTTAATATTGAAAATTAAGTATTCTTTTAATATTGTCTTATAAGTTTTATATTTTTTTATCAAATGATTATTAATTTAATTCCAAAACAAATTAATTTTCCTATAAATTTAATATCTCATATATTATTAAAGATGTGGAGATATATTATCAAATATCAGTACAAAACTTTTATGGTGATGATGTATATAATTATCAAGTAGATAACTAATTCAATGTGTTATGTTACTTTGATTTTTAAAAATAAAAATTAAAAAAATAAAAACTATATATGATAAAATTTGAAAGATTGACACGAAAAATGTTGATATGATATGTTTATTTAATGTTAAATTAAATTACACAAATATAAGTTTAAAAAATATTGAGTGTGTATATTGTATGTTACAATTTATTATGTGGTTAATTTCTTTAAATTATTTTTTATTTAATATACTTGCTATTATGTTCTGTGAATAATTATTACATTAAAACAAAAAATTATAAATACCAAAGAGGTGTTAATTTGAGTTGAAGAGGTTTGGGCCCTTAAACATCGAGCCCTAGGTTCAATCTTAGGATTTATATGAATGAAAAAAATATTGCTCAAAGGAATTCCCATTTATATGTCTGACCGTAATTTGAGAGATTAGTCTCTCACTTATCGGATTAAAGGATACTTTAGGAAATCAAAAACATAATTTAATATCTATATATATGATAAATTAATGAAAATATTTATAAAAAAACAATTGATATTAAATATTTTGAAATTTAATAAATAATCATTGATAAAAGATCAAATAAAACTGTTATAAAAAATTTTACAACATAAAAAATATAGAGACAATATTAAAATAATATTTATTTAACAATATTAATAACAAGAAGTTTAAATAATATTAAAATAATAGGAAATTATTATTTGTTTAAATATTTTATAAGGAATATTTTTTAACACTTAATCCAAAGTTCATTAAATATGATACAATAATAGATAATAGGATGTGACAATAGCCACTTCCTTGCAATCTTACGTTTAAGGATATTTAATGATCTTATACATATGAAGTACCATTAAATTCATTTTTTTATCAATAGTCATGTTAAAAAATTGTGTCATTTAAATATATTAAATTGTTAATGTATTTGATCATAATTTATGACAAAATGTATTAATTTTTTAATATGATAAAATGGCATGATTTCTTATTTTTTATGCTTTCTGTTTCCTTCTCTCTTACAGACTTACAGTAACTTTTGAATCTTTATACAACACGTGCTGACATTTTCTTCCTTAGTTGGGATGCTTTGAGCTTCCCTGTGGGTAGGTGGAGCAATGGAACTCAGATAAGAACGTTTTCGGTTTCTTGATGGTACACATTTATTCACGTGTCATAAGTTTCTTATTTATCCTTTGACTGAAATTTGCGGTAACTTGAATAACATGTTATACTATGCAGCACTACTCCGTTCTATAATACAGGTTTATTTTTTTATTTTTCTACAATTATACTATTATGTCCCTTTAAGAATGAAAATAATATTAATTATATCTTACCTTTTATATTCTTATTAAATACTAGTATGTATGGGAAAGAAAATAAGTAGAGAAATTAAATATAATATAGAATGTTAAAGATTATTTTATAAAATATATTTAATTTTTTTAAATATTTAAGTTCATTTAATCATTTTTTTAACTTGCATGCATGAGTAAAAATGGATGCTTATTAGAAAGTAGAGCTAATAATAAATTTTGTAGAATTTTTTTTATTAAAATACACTTTTCATTTCACTCAATTTGTCACAAAAGAAAAAGAAAAAGCACATATACTATAAAAACAATAAATAAATCTTGATAATAGTATAAAATTATGTAAGTAAATAAAACTACTTCTATTAAAAAATAAATACAATTAATTAAAGTACACGAATACAATTAATTATACTAAGGAAAGTATTAATAAAAAAAAATTAATGCTTTCTCGATATGATAAAATATACATAAATTTTGAAACAGAAAAATCTCAAAATGTTGATAGACAAACTAAAACAAAGAGAGGAATATGTTGCCATTATTATTTATTAAATAAATAAGTGAATCATGTTAGTTTTTATCAAACAATCACTATAATTTTTGTAAAAAAATTGAGACATATTTTTTTGCTTTATATTGCATTACTCAACTTAAAATTTGTTTTTCAAGAATAGATTTTGTTAATAAGTGTCTTAAAGAAATTTATTAAGAAATAAAAAAATGTAAACATTAAAACTTTTTATGTATTTAAGGCATTTAAATTTTAAAATTATAAGATATATTTGATTTCAGAAAATAATTTTTATTTTTTAGTTTTTATGAAGAAAAAAATTAAAAATAAAAATAAAACTAAAAAATTAAACTTTGTAGCTTTTGTTATTTTATTTATAAATTTCTGAGAATAAAAAAATTAAAAATTATTTTCTGAAACCAAATGTATCCTTACTTTTTCAATTTCTACTTTTACTTTGTTGATTTCTTAATAAATGTCCTTATGACATTCTTTGACAAAACCCATATAAATGTCAAACATATCATACTCTTCAAATAATTTTTGAACATTCGTTAAATTTTTATCACATAGGTATTTTTTAAATTGTATAATTTATAGTATTATTCAATCATGTGTTAAAATAAACATTGAAAAATTCAACATTTTTTAATCATAACCAAACCCCTTTTTTATAAATTAAAATTTAAAAGTAATAAAGTTTGAATTCACGACCCCATTGTACTACCAAATCTTCTTATCACTCGTCAAACCGTAGTGGCTTAATCAAACCCTTTAAAGTGTGGTAATAAACAAATGTAAAAATAAACGCCGATAATGAGTAAAAAGCAATTGGCTTAAACACACGTCTTTGTATTCTAAATTGAAAATATAATGAATTTCGATGAATTACTTATATATTCAAAATGGTCACAATAGTTTGTTATGATTCATTACCATTGGAGATTGGTTTGTTAATTCAATATTCACAGAATAAATTATATTTACTTACTATATAAAGATATATAACATTTTAAGCTTTTTAAAAAATACATCATATGCAAAAATTACAAAATCCTACACGTAATATTAACCATAAACTTTATGTGCTTCAAACGTTTCGCATTTTTCAGCAAACAATGCCAATAAACTACAAATAATATTATTTTCTCATAACACATAGTAGGTAACAAAAATGTTAATGCCTATCCATTAAAAAATCAATCTTAAAAAAAGTGTTTGATTTGCCGTCAAAGTTGAAACTTGAGTCTCTCTCTCTCCTTTTTTTTTTTTGTTTTTTGTTTAATTCAACAATGTTATGCAGACTATATCTTTTTACTTCATATCTTTATTGTTTAACTATTTAATTTATAATAGAATCAACTTACCTTTTACATATTGATATAAGTACGTCAATATAAAACATTCATCTTTAATTTGCAACTATTTTTCTTTTCCATTAGACCTTTTTTTGTTGTAATTGACATTTCTTCCCTTATTAAGAGGATTAGTCAATCCTGTAGTTAATTTTTTTCTTTTAATTTCTTTCCTCTCTTTATCTCATTAAGGCACCCTAAGTATGCTAACAATATTCCGAAGAATAAACAAGTATTGAATGAAAAATAACATTTTTAATTTTTTAATTTATTAAATATTTTAAAACTTTTACTTTTTAATGTTTTTACTTTTAAAAATTCCTGAACCGATGGCACATATAATTTATTAACGAATCCTTTTCTTTAACCTGACAACATATTTTATTTGTTATTTAACCGGAAAATAATACTTTGACTAATTGAATTCAACCAGAACAATTCAAAGCTGTTTCCCTGTTAGGCGTTAGCACTGCCGATAGCCCCACTTTCACATTCAACTCTTCAGCACAAAGAAGTTCAATTGTCCAGATGCAATATTCATGGTCAAAGATGTGTATCCCCAAGAGGCCATGCCCTCTTCTTGTTCCTCCTCAATACGGTTCAATTGCTCTTAGCTTTAAATTAAGAAGACAAAAATTGCACCAAACTTTAGACTAGGTATATAGAGGATAAGCATTGACATTTAATGAGCCTGTTTCGTCGGCCTGGAGCTCCTGGAATAAGCCTTAATTGCAATTATTAGATGCAACTGGTCAAGTAAGGTTTTTTTTTAAAGTACTAGTAATTTATTAAAACAACAAATTAAAAACACGTGCAACACTTTGACGATGGAGAAAACACGTCCACACGCATACTCAAACAATCAAACACCTACGCTAGGCTGCAAAGTACTTTCGGGCCATGGCAGCATGATAATGTAGCAACATTACAAACAAGGACGATGCGCTGCGCTAACAAGTAACAACTGTTTCTTGCTTTTAATCTCTCTCTCTCTCTCTCTCTCTCTCTCTCTCTCTCAAACACAGCTTCTGTGTGTCCCTTTGTTGCTTGGAGATCAATGCGAAGATTTTTATTCTAATGGTTCCCCATTGAGGCATATAGGATGCCCCACCAAAAACCAAATAGAACGGATGTGATGTGATTTTTGCTTTCTTGCTAGCCGAACAAAATCGTCCTCCCACTTTGCCGTACTCTTCTTCTCTTTCAACACCAAAAAAAAAAAAGTACGAACAGTTTCAACGGACCCTCCTTAATTATTTATTTACAACATATGCTACTTTTAGACAGATATAGAAAGATTTTAGCCAGATCTTCGACCAGATTATGCAGCTCGTGAAGTTTGAATAATGGGATATTGGCTGCCACTATGTTGAATTCTTGAGTTATACATATTTTATTGTATTATACTTTCAGATTGAGAAATTAATGAGGATGGATCCTTATTCTTTCTTATACCTTGTTCTCAGTTACCACTTACCAGTATATGCTACATTTTTTTTTATTTATTTATATTGAAATAAATGGTAGCCGGTAAATCTATGCAGAAGACCAATCAAAGTGATAAGAATAAAGAATAAAAATATTTTGTTCCATCAAATTCTACAGAAACAGGACAAATGAGGGTCCTTCAGTTCTTGTTTTACTATAACACACTACAAGAGCAGCTTTTGTTTTTCATTGCAACCGTTGAATGGATTTATCGCTTCCGTTCAGAGTACAAAAAGAGAATCATATACCCGTATTATGCTCTTCGGAACCATGCATGAATTCAATGGTGTACATTTTGTCAAATTATAAAAAGGCATAAATGAATTTTGGATGGGGAAAAAAACAAAAAAAGAAAAGGAAAAAAGATACGGCAAATTAGCGAGCGATGGGTGGCATTTGTATGTTATGGCTAGCTGTCAAAGGAAGGATTCTCGAAGCAAAAAAGACTGATGTTCTCACGTGAGATGATTTGTTTTTTTTTTTTGATTGAAGAGATGATTTGTTTTTTTATCACATGACTTCTAACATCTAAAGTCTAAATAATATATATCCATCCTCGATCAAAAGGTTCCCTTCCTCTCAATTCAAAAAGGGTCCCCAAGATGTGGGAAAGGGAACCTTATACATGGATTTCAACACTGGAACCTTTGAAAGAGGGAATCATAATTTCATTTATTCTATATTGACCATGATCCCAACGAAAATAAAAGCCATGAATAAAATACAACGAGCTTTTGTATGTTAACGAAGCATATTCCATATGCATTATTGGTGTGTATAATCTGTAGGTTAAATTGAATCCTGCTGTTGGCTCGCCAGATGAATCCCATATACTACGTGCGGGTTGAGAAAGGTGAACAGTTAGCATTATTTCAATCTTATTTATATAATATTTTCTTTATATAATTAATTATAATAAAATCAATTTATGTTTGGATAAGTTAATTAAGAAACAATTTTAAGATAATTTATTTTATTTGAATGGTTTAGAATAATCGCTTTTATGCAGTAAATTACTAAAAAAGATATAACAAGTTGTAAAAGTATGTAATATGAAAAATTATTCTAGGGTGAAAACTGGAAAATTGTCATTGATTTCAAAATAATAAAAAAAATCATAATCAATGATAATTATCTTGTTTACAACCAATTATTGTAGGGTGAAAACTAAACAATTTTCATTACTTTTACTTATGATGATTATTGGATGAAATAAAATGGTATAATTTATCAATTTATTTGAAAGTAACAATTATTACACATTATTTTATATATAAAATTCTAAGAAAATTTCTGGTTGTCTAACATTTTGGAATTGGAATTAATCAAAACAAATAGTCAATGTGGGTGAAGGTTTGAAGTTCAAATGAACAAAAGTATAATCAATATAATTTTTCATACAATTATCTAATCATATTTATTACAATCATAGCAATTACAAAACCCAAATAAAAGACAATATACATGTAGTTTATAATGTTAAACACTTTACACTGATAATCAATATAAAATAATCTCTTATTCATTTTCATATTATTATTACTATTATTATTATTATTATAAAAAAGGGACAAACTATACTAATCTCTTATTAGATTTGTTAAAATTTATTTCAATTTCTTTTTATTTGTTTAGGTGATACCAATTTTCCTTGGATACATGGTACAATATGAAATTGAATGAAGAGCGATGTAATAATTTTATAAACTTATGATAAATCTATGTAATTCCACAGACTCAAGGATCTCATTAAAAAAAATACAAAAAATAAAAAATCGAAATGAATTTCATCAAATGGAGTAAGTGTAATTGAGTTTGCCCATAAAAATTTAGGAGAATAATAGGCTTTCTTAAAGCGAAGGATGTGACACAATGCCTAATAAAGACTTATAGTAATGTTTTTAGGTAAGAAAAACGCGATTTAACCATAGAATTTGCGATCTGTTGTGTCCGAAACAACTTGCATCCGGAATAGAATTTACATCTTACTCTTTCTCCTTTTTCCCTCCACTCTCTCAAATCCAAACCTTCTAATTTGACTAACTCGCCGTTTTGTTCTCACCTACCATTGTATACTGAAGGTCATTGGTTCACAATCTTAAGTTACAACAACTTTTCTTAGACATTTTTATGCCGTCAAAATCAGCAATATAGACGGAGAAAACAGGAGGAAATTGCAGAGATGCGAATAATGTGATGAAAGTAGACTAAAGGGATTAGACAAGACACAATTATTTTCCACGGGAATCATGTCTTAATTTGCAACATTATATTTGGTTCATTGAATTAGAAGAAAAGTAAATTGTTGATAGGCACTATGAATGGTTAGAGCAGCTAGTAGATATGAGAGGCCAGTGGAGATTGGTTTACGCGATCTAGCTTCCAATTATACATGGCTACCACTTGGATTCGATTAATAGCTTTTCTTATCATTAGTAAATGTCTCTGCAAGTGTTTAGTGAGTTAAAAAGCATGCCCTAATCCAACATTGAGTTGTTATTTAAGTTAAAAGGCAAGACCTAATTCAGTTGATTTTTTGTTTGTTTGTTTGTTAGGGTTCTTAACCTTTCGTTAATTAGAAACGTCCATGAACCCCTTTACCCTCCCAAAAAGAAGAGAAACTACTCACAATTGGGAACCATTGAGTGTTTGAAGAGCCCATGAGGCCCAATAAATAGAATTGATGGGCCAAGAGTTGTACACTAAAGCGACCCACACAAATTTTAAAAGCAAAACATGGGCTACTGAACTGCCCACCAGCCCTCGAGCCTAACGGTAACGGATCCAAATTTTTGTGGTACACTTATATCCCATCATCATGCGGCGTCAATTATCTGGTGCAACGAATCCATCTTAAACTTGTGCTGCAATCTAATTCATCAGTGATCATAAGTGAAAGGGTCTTGTGATGCATGATGGCAGCTCCATAGCCGTTCGATCCAAATAAATTTTCAGAGCACGAGGGCAAAGCTCCAAACAAGATACCCACATTTTGTTGTAGTTGTGCCTCACTACTTTTACTTTTTGCCGCTCAAATTCTCTCTTGGGTTCGTTAGCGGATTCAGCTGAGAGAGAACGACGAAGTGAACGTTGCTCTCTTCTCTAACCGTAATCACGGTTTCTTTTTGAGCTTGCTCTCTTCTGGTAATTGACGACTCTAATATCAACTTTGAGCTTGTTTCTTGTTGATAACAGAGTGCAAATAATAATAACGACTTAGAATCGTTGTATTGTTTGTTTCTAAGGAGTGCATTTTCTCGTAGAGTGCGGAAATTCATTCCTTACTTCGCTACTTGCATATATGAATATGATATAGTGATATACAAATTTTGCTCTATCTCTTCATTCGATCTTCTGAATGTGTAAAATGCTATTGCTTGGGGTGTGCACTTGATAAGTATAACGATTGCTAGAAATCCCCTACGTTACTTTATTATTTGTCGTTGGTTGAGATTTGCATGTGAAATGTTAACGAATCTATGTCATATATGCGGAGGGAAAGTAAGTAGATATAAAAGAATAAATTGGAATGGAATGGAATGTAATGTAAGTAGTGAGTGAGTGATTAATTAATTCTATTTTTCTTCATACCTTGAAATTTCGTACTCTAGCTTGTTAATCATAAATCGATGATTTGCAAGTAGTAAGTGATTAAGTCCGGTTTTCTTCATACCTAGAATCTATGCTTACAATATGGCACCAAGAATTATTGCTGTTATTTTGGTGACTTGTTTAGTGCGATTTCAGTTACTTTTTCAACATAATTGGACTTGTGATTACTGTCTGATTTCAAGCTATTGATTGCAGCTGCATGCCATGGATACTGATGAGGAGTGCTCAGTTGTTCTTGAGTTGTCTGAAAATGATCCTTTTTTTGATAAAAAGAAGGTACAGTTCAGATAATTGAGTTCTTCTAATGCTGCTTAAGTTGTTGCCTTCTAACTGGAAAAAAGTGGTTGCCTGTTTTTTTTTGGGTTTCATATTTATAGGCTTATGGCTTAAATTTTATTTGTTTAAGAGATTTCCTTAATTAGTCAAAAAGGAATGAAAGCTTTCAGCTCGGTATGATTTTTGCCCTTTTTTCATAATGGCTTATAGCTAATTTCTTGTTTGTAACATTTCCTTGATTCGTCAAAAAGGAAGAAAGCTGTCAGTTTGATATGGTTAATGGAAATTTCTATCAATGTTTCTCATTGAGGAGTTTCAAAGTTGACAAAAGTTTAACCAACAATTGGCAGCAAACTACACATACTATGTTATCATGTGTGTGAAATTTAAAGGCAACATAATTTCACATGATGTAGCTATGTTATCATCTGTGTCTGGTTTATCTTTTTCTTTTGGGTGATTTCTTAATTGCTTATGATTTTATTTAGTTTGAGTCCTAAGCATTTCTACCAAACTGATTTATCTGAATCATTTATTCAGATATTGCTACAAAATAAGGGTTTTAGACCCAGGGAACGGATATATCTTAGGAGCTCCTCAAAACCTGGTTGGACGAATGCTACTGTAATGGTTTTACTTCAGATTGCACGAATTGTACAGTTAAATGAGGTTACTTCCCTTTCTGCTCTCTAAATTACTCACTTACTCAGTATCAATCTGAGGACAAACTAAAGTTAGGGGATCGAGGTAGTCTACTAGGGATTTCTCACATATCTTTGATTGATTTAGAAGAATTATCTTTACACTACTAGAAATATGTAAGTGTCTTTGTGATATACTCAACAAGGAAAAGTTAAGTGCATTGCACCAATATTTTTGATTGGGCTGTCTTTTTACTTTCTTTCATTTTCGGGATGGCATCAACTTATATGAAATAACTGATTCACTGAGTTGCAGCTGGAGCTTTATTTTGCTGAAGATGATGGATCTACCTCAGTGGAATTCTACAGCCCCAGGAATGAGCTGGAGGCTCTCAATTCAATTCTTTCACTTACTGACATATCACTTTCTTGCTGTACACATCTCCATACAAATATCCTGCAAGAGTTACGGCAAACAATTCTTGATTTGATTTCTGATTTTGGGAATAAGAACAGTGTGAAGGGAATAGTTGAAAGCGATCACAGTTGTGACCAGGAAGAATGCCTGATAAAATGGGCTGAAAGCAATGGTGCAAGGACACAGCTAAATATTGCTTGTAAGTTTTGTTATGATTTGTACGTTCTTCAACTGCTTACTCATTCATTAGTTTCTAGAGATGGTTTTCTTTGCTTTGGACAGTTTTTATGTTTAAGACATGTAATACAACCTTTCCCCCCCTTAATATACACAGATATCCAAGGAGCAGGCCGGGGTGCAAGAGCAAAGGAAGATCTAGAAGTTGGAGACATTGCTTTGGAAATTCCTGTTTCCATTATCATTTCTGAGGAGCTTGTCCATGAAACTGACATAGTACGTTTCCTTGTTGAAAAAGTTATAAAAAGTGAAGATAGTTTGCTTGAAACTTCTTTGTGAAACCTATAATAGACTAACTGCCATTCATTGCAAACAACTATTGAATGATAAATTATACGAAAGCACTGCCTTTACCTCCTTTACATTCAGCATGGGGGCATATTGTTTCAGACTTTTATATGAATACCTATTTTATCCTTGCACTTCACTTATCTTCTGTTTTACAAAATAATGTCAAGTAGGATGCTATTAAACATTTCCATACCCTTACCAAAAGGGAGCAATCTCTGTGTGTGTGTGTGTTAGGAAGACTTAAGACCTAGTTGGATATTGATTTCTCTGATTTGGTAAGGGTATGGGCATATATTTAAGCTATCCAGTTGAGACTTTTCATTTTTCCTTTTAAAGAAAAATAGAAAAGGAGAAAGGTTACACTCTCACTACTCCAACTAATAACTGATAGTCTTCTTTCTTATCCAATTCAGTATCATGTCTTAAAAGAGGTAGATGGCATATCTTCTGAGACAATATTGCTGCTATGGAGTATGAAAGAGAAGTACAACTGTGATTCAAAATTCAAAATTTACTTTGACACACTCCCCGAAAACTTTAATACAGGTAATCTTACTTAACTATTACATGCATTTTATCCACATACAAAATAAGTTATGTACACATCCCAAAATTACTAGTCACCATGATGCTTCCATCTATACTCGAAGCACTTGCAGGTGATTTTCTATGGCTTTGAACAGTACCTGCAAATAGTTAACTAGCATTACAAATGGTACTTCCTTATATACATTCTATAGGGTGATTACTCAGTGTGTATTCCCTGTTGCCTTTGTGTACTACTGTGGTGTTGCTAGCCTTAGGGAGTTTTTTTTTTTTTTTTTTTGAGGGGGGGGGGGGGAGATTATTTTGGTTCTGTAAAGGTTTTTCACTGAGGGATATCATTCTTAAGGAACTGCCTGCTTCATTGGTTAGAAATGTCCTTCCTCTTGTTCATTTTTTTCTTTTGCCATATGATGATATATTTTGTGAAAAGCTACTGACCCATGCAGTTTTCATTTGATGGTATGTTGGATAATGCATTAATGATTTATTCCAAAAAAATAACAGAAAACACTTGATGCATTGGAAGGACATTATAATGATAGCAACTGCATGATGCATGTCATTCTTGAAATTTGGTGGAATATAAAAAAGAAATTATAAGGGAATTGTTCTAGTATGAGGGTATGATGAAATTGAGATGTTTTTTGATGATCTTGTGACTATTAACTAGCTAGTCTTTTTTAGTAGAGATGTGATTGTCTGGCATTTTCTTCCTGTCAATATTTTTGTACTGAAACTACAATTATTAATTGGACTAAATCTTATTAAAGACCTTGATAAGCAATTTGTTATATATCTTCTTGGGCTCTATTATGGGGTTTTATGAAACCTATGTCAGATTGTCTGGTAACCACAAAGTGCATTAATGATAGACCAAGAACAAGGTTGTGAGGCCTAATTATATGGGCTTAGGTAAATAAGATGTAGCATAAATAAGATGTAGCATTAAGGTATATAGCATATATCTGCAGATTTATGTAGAAATCACTGTCCACCCAGGCTTTTCTTTTTTCTTTCCCTTGTTTTCGCAAATAGCTTTAATATTTTACTTCACAGGATTGAGTTTTGGCATTGAAGCAATTACAATGTTAGATGGAACCTTGTTATTGGAAGAGATAATGCAAGCAAGACAGGTAATCAGTTGTTCCAACTTCCAAGGTTCTGACCTTGTTTTTTATCAGCTCTACATTGAAGGTTCTGCCTTCCTTTGAGGTCTAGTAAAACTATTAAACTAAACTTATTAGTTCTTTCATGGTTTAAATTATTGATTTAGAAACAATGTGAAGCAGCAATTTGTACCTGTTTCTATTAAGGATGCTTTTAAAATTCAAAAAGCAATAGAGCCAGCATTGGAAATTACCCAAAAATATACACCTTGATTAAATTAAGGCTCTTTTAAGGGAGTACCTTGCTGCTTGACTCAAATTGCTGGTTTTTTATCACTTCATTTGCAAAATAATCTCCCTAAATGTCTTTCTTTGTAATTTTTCTCTTATACTTTTCAGGGAGAAGAGGTGTTAAACCTTAAAACATCACTAACTATTGTGTTAATCCAGGTTCTGCAGTGATCCAAAGTCATAACCCTTATTTTAAGATTTGTAAATTTATCAATACGGGTGCTGGCCAAATTGGCAATACCCCTTCAATCCCTGAAAGAAATGTGTGGAACTTGAATTCATTTCAATTCCTTTGTGCCAGGAGGCATATTGTTCTTGCATAGAATATGTAGTATAAAGGATAAGATATAATAGAGCTCATACTCTATAAAAAAAAAAAAAAAAAAAAAAGAAGAAGAAGATATAATAGAGCTCCTATTCATATTCTTTAATGAAGTTTTAATCATCAGGAAATGATATCTCTTCTTGGAACATGTTTATTATGTGTTAATTATCCTTCTGTTCTATGTATTCTGTATGTCCTGCTAAAGATTGCCAACATGTAGAGAATGACTTTTTTTTTTCCTTTGGTGGCAGCACCTGCATGCTCAATATGATGAGTTGTTCCCCATTTTGTGCAATGATTTTCCCAACATATTTCCACCAGAGCTGTATACATGGGAGAAATTTTTATGGGCTTGTGAACTTTGGTACTCCAATAGCATGAAGATAATGTTTCCTGATGGAAAGCTGAGAACATGCTTGATCCCTATTGCTGCCTTTCTTAATCATTCAGTATGTAAATTCTCTCTTTTTCTCACCTGTCCCTTCCCCTTCTTTTCTGAATATTTAGAAAAAAAGAGTCTTGAAATATTGTGCATTAGTGACTGGATTAAATGAGGAAACTAAAGGTAATGGAATAGCACATTCTTCTGGAACTGGCTGGCATTCATTGCTCCTAGCTGGCTTTTCTTTTTATGTAGATTTTAGAATACTACCAATTTATGATATCCATGCTAGTTTGCTCCCGAAACTGTTAATTTCTTTCCCTGAATTATCAGTTCGGTGATATCAATCATGACATTTAACAATTACTTTCCTCTGGTTATTGTTGATTATCATTTGGCTATTTGCACAGTATAGTTTTCTTATTCAAGAAAGACACTAATTTTGCACGGCTACTTCATGAGCCTGTAAATGTTATTTCCCTTATTTCTTTTCTGGTTCCTGACAACAGTTGTGCCCACATATTTTGCACTATGGCAAAGTTGATATCGCTACAAATTCATTGAAATTTTGTCTATCAAGACCTTGCAAATCTGGGGAAGAATGCTGCTTAAGCTATGGGAACTTCCCCAGTTCTCATCTAATTACCTTTTATGGTTTCTTACCACAAGGAGACAATCCATATGATGTCATTCCATTGGGTAATACTATGCATAACTCCTTCTGTCCACAGTACCTTAATTAACGCCCCTCTCAGAATTTAATGCGCCTTTGATTGTAAGCTTGGTCATGTAGTGCTGTCAGATACATATTCTAACTGTCATTTTGCAGACATTGATGGTTCTGATGTTCACTCTATTGAGGATAAACCCCTTTCCAACTGGACGACTCACATGGTGCGTGGTACTTGGCTCTCCAACAATCACAGCGTATTCTATTATGGCCTTCCCTCTCCGTTATTGGACCATCTTCGTAGATCACGAAGTCCCATGATGCAGACCAAGACCTTCGTACTGTTCTCTCTCCTTCCACTTTTATCTTTCTTCATTGCAATTTCCATATTTCATATGTCATCCAGCTCCTACCATTTTGACTTGTAAATTTCGTATCCAATGCATGGGTAATTTGGCCTTAATGCAGGGAAAGAAAACATTACATTTGCCCTTTACTCTCTACGCGAAATATTGTTACCATATTTTTTGATTCACCTTTTGCACAATATCTTTTTCTTTTCAGCTCCAAGGAAACTTGGAAAATGAGCTGGTAGTTCTTGAAGATCTGATATATATCTTCGATGACGTGATGGACAACATTGGTGAGATCGATCTTGATGACGGGTCAGAACATTTAGCTTACTAAATTGTTTGTGGGAGAAACAAAAGATATTATTCTGATAATATTACATTTGTTTCCTTCTCAGAGAAAATTGCAGTTGGGATGTGAAATTGGCAATGGATTTAAAAAATCTTCAAAGACGAATTGCTTGTTCCGTTTCAACTTCATGTCATACTGGTTTCAACACGGTGAAGAATGAATTATACAAGTGCATGGCCGAGGACATCCTAGGCTAATAGAGCACCTTGGTTCATTGTGCTTCTCGCTCCACCCGGCATATGTTCTTTTGGACCTTGTAGCGCAAAACTGTAAATGTTAGATTTTTTTTTTTTTAAAAAAAGTACCATAAGGCTTTGTTGTTGTTCGTTATGTGGCCGATGTTGGTTGGTTGCCCCACTTTATGAGACGGGCAGCTCAGAATGTACTTATTAGGTGAAATGGATGGATTGTTCTAGAATTTATCAGGGAGACGAAAGCTAGTTGCTTGCTGTAGCCATTCGCGCCACGTGTTCTTTTGCTACTGCCAAACTACAAAGTACCGCTTAATATGCTTGTAATGATAGAAGCTTCGCCTAAATAAAAGGCATGCGCAATTGCGCATTACCTTTTCAATGTGTGGTCGGGAAAGTCCTCATTATTATAATTATTTGCCTGAGCAGAAGTCCCTTTGAAAATATAGAATAGATGTATGGGTTAAAAAATTTAAAATAAAATATTTGATTTGCGCCTTGACATAATACTGCCAAACAATTGAAAAAAAATTGTAATTGCCACTTGATTATATTCATTTGTTTATCTGGTAATTGCCATCCCCGATTTTTATTTTTTGTATCTGGCTCGTTATTTTATCAGTGTGTTGACTTTTCAGCTATACCATGCCATGTGAATATGTGATTCATGGACAGATTTTTTTCTTTCGGCATCTTGCTTGGATGGCGCCGACGAAAATATTGGAGATAATGCGACCACATGATTTTAAGTTTTAACGACTTTCACTTATTATTATTATTATTATTATTTTCCTCATAAAGACCAATAGGTTTCTTTTAGAAAATTGGTCCTTTGAACTGAAGGTAGTTATAAAATAATAAAGTTAGAAGGAAAAAATTTCATTATGTATTGAGTTTTATGTAACAATTTAAGGGTGGATAATTCTTATTTTTTCACTTTATAATTATTCTCATTTTAGAACGTCGTAATCCTGTTTTTTAATATATTTTTTATAAATGAAATCAATTCTGATTCAAACATTGATTAAACCTTAGTCAAGTTAAATTTTAAGTGAATTTCAAACCCTGCAGTTTACATAGAGCTTTATTTTTCAATTCACATTTCATTAATTCTCTAGTGATATATTAGGTACATACTATTTTTTTTCAGTATGAGACTGAATTTTGAATTTATAACTTTATTTAAACTATTAAAGTCCCTAACTACTAACGCACTATTTGGACCGATTTAAAGACAGGTCATTTGTGCTTATCTACACATTCAAATACATAATTTCCTTTTTTTTTTTTATGAAGCATTCAAATATATGATTATATGTACGTATTCACACGTAAAAATAATTTATACGTCTATTCATTATATGTTTGTTCCCTCCTAAGTTTATATGATAGCCATTTTTCATTTTGCCATCAATTGTTTAGTTTCTGAAGCATTGAATCTCTGTGAATATATTATAAACTAAGTAACGTTGGGTGGGCGAAAGTCTGCATCTGTATACTTGCACAAAATTCTAGTTTTAGGTGTATTTACTTAGAAAATATTGATGTGGCACTTTTAGGCCTATCTATCGTTGCACAATGTGTTCTTATTTTAATTTTTGCTTTTGTTTCTGACATCACTCCTGTGAAAATTTTGGTGGATGTACATATCAGACACGGGATAATACTTTATCACTTCTCTAGTTTATGGTGGAGGGCAAAAAAGGAGAAACGGAAAAAAAAAATTGTAATTTTTTTCTCATTTGATTAAAGAGATAAAATTTAAAAAAAAAAACAGAATTCTATCAGGTATATAAAAAAAGTGTTCTCTTTCCTGATGGGAAAAACAAAGGAGAAGAGGAGAAAAATAATTTCAAAATATAAATTTATTCTTATCTTGAAATAAGACAAACAAACCAAGAAGTTGTTTTGATATAGTTATATTGTTTTCCTTTTTTTTTTTGGCAACTACATAATAATAAAAAAATAGTTACTTTTATATTTTTTTTCATTAGTTTCTTTCTTTTCTTTATTCTTTTATTTTTTTTCTTCTTTGCATCTAAACAAATAAAAGGAAACAAGCAAATTTTAAACAAATTTGTTGATAAGCCACTATTCGAGAATAAAATGAATGGTGCAAAAACCACCCTCATTTGATTCATAGTCGATTCCCACTTAGTATAACATTTAGTTATTGTTGTCATTATTTATTTATTTATGTAGCTGTTGTTATTGAATGTTCTTTTTTAGCATATTAATTAGCAATCCTAAAGTTATATTCAAATCCGATAGAAGATCGATAACAATTAATCCAACCTCATTGGCTTCATTAAATAGTAATTTCATTTTATTATTTATCTGAATTAAATAGCAAAGCCACTAAGATCGGGATAAGTCAATAATTAAAAGAAGGAATAAAGCAAATTATCGTTTCAGGCCACCTAAAAATTGTTGAGAACATAAAGGTTGGTAAGTGAAGTGTGACTAGGATGCATTTTAGGTGCAAATTGCCCAATCCTACTAGTTGGGCATATCTTTATACTTCATACCAAGAGAAAAGAAGTAAATAGTAACTTTATCATTAGTTGCATAATGTCATTATTATACCAGCTAAATCATGACCCAAGCGACCAGCTAAATTTTTTCATATTGTATATTTAGAAAATAAATAAAATTTTGTAATATAATATGGATGTATCTAATCAATGTCTTCAAAGTATTGATTAAGACTTGAAAAGAAAATATTTCACACCCTAAAAAAGGGAATTTTATGTTTTCAGATATGAGACTGCTTATTTTTTTAAAAAAAACTTTCTCTTTGGTATTCTTATCGAATGATCATATGTTAGAAAAACTATTATATATAGTTAATACTCATTTTAGTTATTCACTTTATACTTATGGATTATTTTAGTCTCGACTTTTAAAATGAGTCAAATTAGTCTTTGATATTATAAAATGTGAGTCATATTAGTCTACTAATTCACTTTTATTTAACATTTCATCAATTAAATGATGATAGATAATTTTAAGTGATACGTTGATTTATCTTTTGAAGTATAATGAAATTTAAAATAATTCATTTTTGTATCTAATATTGTACAAAATGAGTTATTCTATAATTTAAAATGAAAATTTAAATAACTCATTTTATATAATTTTATACACCAAAATATATTATGTTAAACTCCATTATATTTCAAATAACATAAGGTATATCAAAATATAATTTAAGATGATCTGTTATCATTTAATCAATAAAACGTTAAATAAAAATGAGTTAAATGATTAAAATGACTTATATTTTATAATATTAAGAATTAAATTGACTCATTTTAAAGTTAGAAATTAAAATGACTTATAAATATGAAGTTAGAAAATAAAATAAACAGTAATTCATATTATAAAAATTTAAAACCCATATAGTAGTATATATTTTATTTGGTAAGGTCATACAGTAGTATTTATTTATCTGTTAAGTAGCTAAACTAATAATTGGACTATGGGGCCCAGAAAAAGAATAGGAATGCTTTGGTAAGCCAATGAGGCAACAGCCATAAGCACACTGGATGAGGCTGGCCAATTGTCCTTTTCTTTCTCCAACCTCCGACGCCTCTCTCCTCTTCCTCCCCAGCATCAACCTTTACCCCCCAACTCTCCTCTTTCTCTGCGCACTCCCACTGTCCCACAAACTCCCCTCAACAAGTCATCCAATAAAAAACGCACACGTCACACCCTCTTATTCATGGGCCTCTCATAATCTAACACGTGGCAGACAAATTGAGTTATAGAATTGGGTGTATTGTGGAGGCCCCAACATGCGATCACAACCCAACCGAAAAAGGGCAACGGGGTTACAACATAGATACAGAGCCCGGAAAAGCAATTGCGAAGATTAAAAAAGAGAGAAGAAGGGTCGCTTAAACGTCTCTCTCTCTCTTTTCTCTCTCTGAAGGTTTCTTTCTCTCTCCTCCTTTCCTCGCTTTGCTTCGCCATAACTCCGAAGAGAGAGAACGAGAGAGAGAGAGAGGAAGAGCCAAACCCACAAGCGAATCTGCCTACCCAACTGCTTCTGTTGTTGTTGTTGTTCCACCAAAAATAGCTTCCCTTAACACTTGGAACGAATAAAGTTTTGTTTTTGCTTTCTGGGGTGCTGAGATTTGGTTTTGGTGGTGTTTGTTGGAAGATGTTGGTAGCTAATAGTTTTGATCTATGGCGAAAGGATGCTTTCTTCTCTGCTGCCGAGGAGGTGCAGGAATCAGCTGATATGTACGTTGTTTATATATTTTTTTTACTCTCTTTGGATTTACGGTTCCTGTGATTGACCCTTTTCAGTTTTTTATTGGTTCTGATTTTCTTTTTCTGATTAATTTCATTACAATATCTGATGAATTTTGTGCTTAATCACGCATGCTCCTTGGTGATTGAGGTGGTGTTGGGTTTGTCTCGATTATCATGGTTCTGTGATAGCTGATTTAGGTTCTGGTGGGTGGGTTTTTCCATTGATTCATATGATGGTTCTCGTCGTGTCTTTTGTTGCTTCATGTTGTCTTATGTTCCTTGGCTCATGTAGCTGGAGTCTCATAGATTTTGTATGACCATTGAGGGTTGTCGATTTCGGTTTGAACTTTGAGTTACTAACTTATTCTTTAGGTTAGAAAACAAGTGTTTTTCTTTTGAAAAAATAATAGGTAGATTTTTGCCTTGGCGCATGCTATTTTTTTTAGGAATTTTCAGAAAACAGGGAGGAATAAGATCTATGAAAGGATAAAATATTTTCCCCTTATATCTAAATTCGGAATTATTGCCTGTTATCTCTTTCAATTATCTTGCATGATTAATCATATCTCAGTGTCCAGCTCGAGTAATTGTGAATTTAAAATGATGTGCTTGCTTGCCAACCTGCGGTAGATTCCCATCTTATAATTGTACATAAGATGAACAAAGCTTTCTGCTTTATGTGGGCAAACATTGAGTTATTTGTCCCCAGCATGTTATGTTCTTCTTCTGTAAAACTTAATCATAGATGATCTGTACACGGCCATCTCTATTTTTGAGTTATTCCTAATTTAGGATGGAGCCTGGTTGTGTCTTCAGTATGTGGAGGGAAGCATTATTGTAGATTTTACAAGTATATATGAGTATGTAATTTTTGTCCTTCATGAATTTCAACTCACTCTCTCTCTGTGCAGAATGGAATCTTCGTATAGGGCATGGTTAAGGGAGAAGAGAGAAAGGTCAACACCTGAGGAATTATATGAACTAAGTAGGGAGTTGCAAACTGCTTTGGGTACTGCAAAATGGCAGGTATGTGATGCCAATGTATTATATACTCTTTGTTTTAATTACTTTTGAATTCCTCTGTACCCTCCCTTGAATAAATATAAATACCTTCGCTCAAAATTCTTAAATTATCATATTGTGGATTCTCATATAAGTCAACTCTCTTCCTTTGTTTCTCCCCTAATCCCTCAAGACTGAATGTTCCCTTCTAAGCTTTCTCTTTTGTTTAATTTTCTGTTTAAATAGTTGGAAGAGTTTGAGAAAGCAGTCCGGCAAAGCTACCGACATGGTGATGACACCACAACCACTAGGCATCGGCAATTTATTTCTGCCATTGAAAGCCAAATTTCCCAGGTTGAAGCAGCACTGAGGGAATCTTATAGTGAGGAAGGTAAGCAACCCCTTCGGTGGGTTAATCTGGATGAAGAAGAGCGAGATGATCTGGCTGCATTTCTATCTGGAACCTGTCAGACCATGCAAAGCAATAGGGATGAATGCATGGAGGCTACTTCTTCCTTGAAAAGCTCGATTTTGGAGAAACAAGTCAATAGAGAAGATAAAAATGTAAATGTAAATGGTGCCTGCAACTGGGATATCTCTACTGGTGAAAAGGCTTCTAAGGATGTCATTGCTGTTAAGAAGGATGCAGATTATGTTTTAGAAATAAAAGCAGATGCTGTTTCTAGAGATAGTGATGATGTAGTTTCTCAAACAGATAGAACAAATAGTACAAGAAAGGCATGGAGTCCACCAAGTTATGGTGCTTTAAAAATTGTGATTGCTGATGATGATGATCAGAGAAATAAACTTGTACGGACTGTTGATGCCACACCAAAAGAGAGAGGATTCAGATCTTTCTTCTGGAAACAAAAATGTGAAGAATATCCTCAGGCCATGCGCACAGGTCATATGTTCAACCAGGTTAGATGACCAATGTTTGAAGAAAGAGTTTCATGTAAAAGAAGATAGCAACTGCCGTGCTTACAGTCTTCAATTACAAAATGTGTCCCACTAATTGATATTTGGGAGTTCCTAGGAGATGCTGATTAGTTTTTTTGTACTCTGCAGCTTTTTGGTCGCATTGGTTTTTGTCAGAGACAATTTCAAAGTCCCCTGCACTTGCGATATGGTTGTACTATTCAAGTTAAGCTTGCTCTAATGCTGACCATTTTTCTCATTGGTAAGCTTTCATTTTCCTGCTCCTACAGGAATTCCACCTCTATCAAATTTGCTTCTAATTTATGCTTATTTCAGCTTTATTCTCATGTCCTCGTTGAAAAACTTGTATTCAAGGAGGGGCCTATTTTTATGTTAATGGGTCATTGGGTTGTGAATTGTGAGTTGTGTAGAAGATCTTGAAAATTTGTTTGTTATTATTATTTTTTGTTATGATGATTAATTAGGTGAAAAAAAAAGACACACACATGCACGTTTGCGGTCGTAACGAATCACTCGTTGAGGTTTTTATAAGGAGTCCACACTTTTCTGCCACTACATTGTTCTGTGCTGCCAATCATGCTTTGGCATAAGACTAATCATTTTAGTCTTGTCATCTTTGTCAGACCTCTCTTCTGAAGATTTTGCTTTCTTGGTTTCTGTATTAAACTCTGCTAATTAAGGTGTTTTTTTTGCTGCTATGTAGTTCCCTTTGTACTTTATTCAAGTTGAGTTAAGCGGCTGCATCAATCAACCAGTTCAAGAGGTATTATTACAACCTTAGAACTTACGTTTCGTTTTTAAATTGAACAGAATAATAAAATCTGAAAATGTTGCAAGGTTGTTTGTGGTGTAAGTCACTGATATAACGTAAACATGGTCGGAAACAATGAAAGTTTGCATTACCTTTTTGCCTCAGATGGTCTATTGTGGCTTAGTTGTTTTGCAAGATATTTATTCACATGTGAATTTGTCCGCACGCAAAGCACACAGACAGCTCTTTTGTTTCTTTCATCCGCCCAAACACAGCATTCTTCGTTTCAAAGCAAATTTTGACTTCTCAGATTGTTTCTGTCCTCTTAATCTAGACAGCTACTGAAATACTACTAATTTTTCATGACCTTGGCTTTTACCTGAAGGCATTAAAATTATATCTGTTTGTTGTTTTTCTTGTTTTTTTTGGTAACTGGGTAGTGGCATTATATCAATCAATCTTTTTTGGCTTTCGTGCGGGGCTCTACATGTCTTCATGAATGACAAGGAGGTCACTAGTGGGGGTTTGAGATCTGTGTGTCTTGGAGCTGTCCTATCATATCATGTGGGGCCAAGTCCGCCAAAAGAGACAGTGGGTGTCACCTTCTTGTGTTTTGTGGTTGTTGGGATTAAGATGAATTGCTACCTGTGTGGATACTGATAGGATAACCAACCTCCATCCTAGAGGGATAATTAGTAGTTGTCTATTTTAGTTTCCTGAGCCTGCTTAAAATGTATATACATTCATCTTATATTTAATGCCAATTCCACCATCTTTGGTCGCAATTCACTTCTATTCGGATGCAACCTTTTAAACTTAATGCGACAAGTCGAATCTGACGTGTGTTTGGTTGGAATGTAATAATTGGGTGAAAATTTTCATATTTCACGTGGACTAATCCTTAAAAATTTTCATCATATTTTTATCTCTCAATCAAATATATTGATGTGAAATCTTTACAAAAGATTCTCATGGATAGCAACATGCAAATACTACTCATTTCTAGTTAAACTCTGTCATCGTTAGTTGCTTTGTTGTGAGCAATCTTAGAATTGAAAGGATTCGAGGGTTTGTAATAATAATAGTAGTAATAATAATAATAATAATTTAAGAATTTATTTTGTTTTATTGGACGGTTCTTAAGCATTATTTATCATAAACAAATTCCAGCTGAATTGCATAATTAAAGGGTACTGTTATGGAGAACAAAGAAGATCATGAAATATGTTTCGTTGAAGGACCAATGGAGCCTCCTTGTAAGAACATAGTATCCATGGGTGAAATAATCGTGAAGGAAACTGAAGAAGCAAAATTGGGTTGATCTGATAGTGTTTCGTAATTATAACAACAAATCATTCAACACATGCTTTTAATGTTGAGCATATCCCTGCTGCACCTCCACGCCAAAAAATGCTTTATCCCAAATTCTTAACGCAGCTAATAAAAAAGACCAAAAATCTAGGATTCTCATATGAAGCTGCTCCTTCGACACGAACAATTTGATGTCTATCATTGAAAGGAAAATAATTGGCCTTTTGGCAAATCATAAGATAAAAAAAATAAACGCATAATGACGATCATTACATTTACACTGAAACTAACAAGTCATGGGCCTCGTCTCTAGAACGTTCGGCCCAAAAAGTTAGAGTGACAAAAAAAAAAAAGAGGAAAAGAGAAAGGGAGCAGTGCCAGCTCACCAGTTCTCTTCTCAACCAAGCCCTGATCCATCTGTGTTCCTGTCTGCACCAAATTGAAATCGCTGCTGTCTTCAATTTCCAATTCC
Source organism: Dalbergia cultrata (assembly GCA_031216105.1). Lineage (NCBI taxonomy): Eukaryota > Viridiplantae > Streptophyta > Magnoliopsida > Fabales > Fabaceae > Dalbergia > Dalbergia cultrata. Next base: position 55,584,846 of record CM062347.1, read on the forward strand.
CAATCCTCAGTGTCTTCTTCACTTTCTGAGATCTAAATCGAAATCATCTCAGAAAGAAAAGCCCCTACTCTCTACAATCCAAATCCAGATGCGCAAATAACACGCACAGACACCCCATTCTCTCATCTTCTCCAATAAATCACGCAACACTGGAGTAGGATCTCTCAACTGGCCCTAACAAACCCTAACCCTAACCAGAACCGAATCTGAATCCGTTCTCTAATCAGTGCGATGTCTTGCTTAGCGCTTTCTCTCCAACCCGCAAACGGATCCGACATCCTTCTTCAGACGCGCGAGTGGTTCCCACCCTCACGCGCCCTCGGCGCCCTCTCCGCCTTCCGCCACACGCGCCGGGCCTTCGCCGCCGCCAACAAGAACAACCCCAACGCTAACGCCGCCGCCCCCGACGACGCCTACGCCGCCGAGTCCATCGGCGACGACCCGCTTGCCGCGTCCAGCGGCCAGGTCATAGTCGGCGTCGAGAGCCGCTACCGCATCGTGTACCGCCTCGTCAATGGAATCTACGTCCTTGGAATAACCGTCGCCGACCACGACAACTCCGTGAACGTGTTCGAGTGCATACACATCGTGAACCAGGCCGTGAGCGTGGTCGTGACGGCGTGCCGTGGTGTCGACGTCACGCCGGAGAAGCTGAGCCGCAAGTACGCCGAGATCTACATGGCTCTCGACATCGTCCTCCGCGGCGTCAGCAACATCCGCCTCGCCGCCATGCTTGCCACCATGCACGGTGAGTCCATCGCCAAGATGGTCCACTCCGCCATCGACACCGAGAACAAGATCCGAGGAGCCGAAAACTGGTCCGCCCTCGAAGTCCACTCCCTCGAGCACAATGCCGCTGTGGATGCGTTCTCCGGCACGAGCTTCGAGCTCCCGCCGGAGACACTCCAGGCCGGAGACGAGGTCGCCGCCAGCCTCGCCCCCGCCGCCGTGGAGCAGCAGGAGGAGCTGCAGCAGCCGAGCAAGGAAGAGTCTCCGGCGGAGAAGGACCCTTTTGCTGCGAGTGACGCCATTAACAAGCCGCAAGAGCTCGTTGGTGGGTTCAAGAAGACGAAGGATCCTTCTGCTACTGATTTGACTGTTGCGTTGGCGGGGCTTGAGGTAACTACTTTGCCTCCTCCCGAGGCTACCCAATCTACGCATATTAATGTAGAAGGGTTTGAAGGGAACTATGGTGGGGTTGAGTTTGGTAACGAGCAGGTTTCTATTGGGGAAGCTTTTGAAGGGTTCAATGATGCTTGGGGTGGTGGACTTGATCCTTCGGAGTTTGTGGGTACAACCAAGGCTCCCAAACCTCAAGGACTTGGTGGGCTTGAGTTGTTGCAGACGGGTCCTGATGCTGCGCCTAAATCTGGTGCTGCTGAGAGTGGTGCTGGTACTCCACTTGATAATTTGGTCAAGAGAACGGAGATGAAGGGTCCTGAGATGTATACCTCGGAGGAGATTAGTGCTGAGTTTAGGGAATCTTTGCTTGCTAGGGTTGGATTGATGGGTGTTGTTTACCTCAGGACTTTGCCACCTAAAACTGCTGGTGATAAGGAGACTGAATTCTCATTCCGTGTTGAGGGAACCAGTGCTGTTAAGAGATTTGCTATGCAGAGTTCTCGTGTTAGTAGCCTTGGTAATGGGATGTTTCATGTGAGGACTGCTGCGTCAGAGGAGCCTATACCCATCATAAAGTATAGTTTATTGCCGAGGTTGACACCATTGCCTTTAAGGGTTCGACTTATAAAACGGCATACTGGAAGTTTGCTCTCTGTCATGATACAGTATGCTTCGAACCCTGATTTGCCGGCTCCCTTGAATGATGTTACATTTGTTCTGAAATTGCCGGTTGACCCGACACTGTTGAAGCTTTCGCCGAAAGCTGTGTTGAATAGGACTGAAAAGGAAGTTAGGTGGCATGTGCCGGAGATTCCATTGAAGGGCTCTCCTGGCAGATTGAGAGCAAGGATGCCAGTAGATTCTAGCGAAGATGATGAAGAAATTGAGGTGGTTGGGTATGTGAAATTTTCTGTACAAGTTGCTCAATCATTGTCTGGAGTTAGTCTATGGCCTGCGTCGGAGGGTAAGACAGACTTTTATAAGGTTAGTCACAGATTGGAGAGTGGGGTTTACATGTGCAATTGATTTGTAATCACATAGTGGATTAATAGGGTGTTGTATCTTTTTTTTTTTGTTTTAATTTTATCTTCATGAAATTGTATGGTTTGGTTGTGTTCATATAGAATTCATAGATATTGATTATGTACCTCGGGAGTTACTGAAAATCTTTGTTTCTTTGTGTTATGGCCATAAATTCACATCAATGGATCTCTTCACAATCTATTATTCACTACTAGAAAGTACATACTGATACCTTCTTTAGATAGTAAACAGTAGCTAGAAAACTAGACCCTTGAAGATGTAGTAGGAGTACTGGTGTTAGTGATATTATCCTGTGCTGCATTTCTATAAATCCTTTAAATGAGCATTCATGAGTCATATAGAAGATAGTAATTGTTGCTTCAATATTTGGAATGGTTTCGCATAGATTCAAGAAACTTCTTGTTCCATGTATCACCTTTAGCTGAACTAAGGATTTTGCTTTTTGGATCAAGTATTAAACTTAGACTTTGCGCAGTCTGGTATAGTAAATTTATTAGATTAGATGCTACAATTGGTATGTTGTTGATGAAATTGGTAATGTGAAGTAGAGGTAACTTGAAAATCAACTGCAAGTGTTCTTTTTGTGAAAATCAACTGCAAGTACTTTGTTTACTCAACCGCATCACTTTGGACTCTAGATAAATAATCTATTCCTTTAGGTAATCTAGTCTTGTGAAATGATGACTAACAACATTAAAACATTTCCTCCCATCATTTTCTTCTATAATGTGCATTTGGAGAGTGAGGAGAAAGAGAGTAATAATCTTGGTTTATGATAGAAACCACATATAGAAACTATGAATTAGAAGTTTAATGTATTATTAACACCCTTGGAAGAGAAGAACAGTATAAATCTTGCAGAAAATGAAAGAAAAGCCTTGAGCATTATAGTAGCTCAATCTCTCTCACGTACTTAGCCAAACTTCTACCTATGCTCTCCCTAAATCCCTTGCATACATATAACCCCTCTCATAACAGATTCACATTGTATTTTCCTTCTCCACTATCCTATTGCTGACTCAGCAGGTAGTTATATAAGTGTGTGCCCCTCAACCTCTTTCTTCTCACAAGCTGAACTATTACAATTTACCCAACAATTTCAATTTAGGCCCACTATAATTCGGGTATCTAACAGTTTATCTATCAATATTACGAAGTTTACCTGTCTTATGCGATGGCCTTGTGAGGTTAGTCACAGATTGGAGAGGTGTTAACGTGTCCAGTTGATTTGTAAACGCAGTTGGTTATTAGCTGGCTGTTTCTTTTTTATTTTTCTCATTGTGTTCTTTAGATTTTGTGTTTCGGTTGTGTTCATATAGTATTCTTGGATATGCATCACGTATCTCAATTTATCTAAAAATCTTTGTTTCTGTTTTATGGGTATAAATTCACAATGGATTGCATGTGTTCGTCATAATCTATTATTTACTACTAGAAAGCACATACTAATGCCTTTTGAAGACGATAACCATAAAGAATAGGTCCTTGAAGTGCTAATGGGAGTACTGGTGTTAATGATATTATCCTGGGTTGCTTTTTTAAAATCCTTCAAATGGGCATTCATGAGGCATATCGAAGATAATAATTGTTGCCTTAATCTTTAGTGTTGCTTAGCAAAGATTCTATGTATCACTTTAGAGAAAAGGAGAACAACAGCCAAGGATTTTGCATTTTAGGTCAAGTAATAACTTGGACTGCGCCAGGTTTGGTATAGTAAATTTTGTAGATGCTACAATTATTATCTTGATAAAAATGGAAATGTGAAATAGAGGTAAAAAATGAACTACCGGTTTTCTATTTGCAAATCCTATGTTTACTTATCCACATGACCTTGGACTCGAGAGAGATATTCTATTTCTTTAGGCCATCTAATCTTGACAAATGACAACTAACAGTGGAACATCCCCTTCCCCATATCTAATTATAGTATAAAAACTTTTACACAGTAAATCATAATTAAACTTTTTGTTATTATTAGTTTCTCTCATATTTTCCTTCATTTCTTATCGTTTCCCCGATGACAATTATACAACCTTCCGATGAATTGTGACAATATACTGAAGAAATGTTGCTTATACAATTTTAAGCTCGTACATTGTGTGAACACTCAATTTATCACTAATGAATTCTATAGGATTCATGTTTAAAGATAAAAGTTGTTGTTTGATGCCCTTAAATTTGGATGAGCTGTCTAAAAGTTGTGCCAAAGTATTACAAGGATGATTGTTTATGTAGCAATGGTACTTTAACAAAAAATTTTTTTGCAGATTTTCTACGTAAGTACGAGTATATTATTTACCTTAGCGGTTAAGATGTATGTTTGACTTAAATTCAACTCTTGGGAGAGCATCAGCATGTAAGAACCAGAAAATATCTTAATCGTATATATATATATACACACTCATCTCTCTCTCAATTCCTCTCACTTGAGTCTATATATGAATGAAAATTTCATACCAAGACTTAAACGTCAAAAGTTGTGTCCCTACAGTGTGATGGATCATACTACATTCTAGACTTCATATATATCGCATAGTAAGAAAGGAATAAGCTCAAAGGTAACGACTGATGTACATTCGAATTTTCGTGTATAATTTGGTTTATGCTGAATAAGCAAAATGCAGGTAGTGTATCAATTATTTCAAGGATGATTATCTTCAATTCATTTCAAACAATCATGTTATACAGCGGAATCTTAATTTTGCCACTAGAATGGACGCAGTGAACTTCCTGTGCAGTGCTGAATTAGATAGAATACATCAACCGTTCTTTTCCTTGTCTCTCCATTAAGAAAGCGACTAATGTATTTTTACTTTCATGATTATTGTAGACAAAATAATATTGACCATTTTATTCAAAAGTGGAGTCAAAGTTAATCTTTTTTTATCCATACGCTACATATATTATGTATGTTCATCGAGTGAAAATCATTACATCAAAGTCGAGAACAGTCCCAAAAGTTATGACAATCTAGCTTTTATCATGTTCAACAAGCCATTGCTCAATGAACTCAGATGATGCCTTTTTCGGTAGGGGGGAAAAAACACTAAATGGTGTATGCGCATGAACATAATTGTGTTGGCATTTGGCATTCACTTTAACTATCTCAGCTTCCTTGCTTCAGAGACAAGGCTTTCTTTAGTATCTGAGAAAACAATAAGTGTAGACCCCTAATTATGATAGAAACTGGGTAGAGAATATTGTGGTGCGGATAACTCAGTCTAAGCAAATTTTTTTTTTTTTTTCAATCAAGTTTTTGACGACTCAGTCTAAGAGATTATCATTGAAGACAAGACCAACCGGATAGAAAAATTGAACACATTAGCTCCAATTATTTAAACATTCACTTAGATGTAATAATTGTTTATCCTTATTGGTCATCTCTCTATTTCCAATAGGGACGCAGCTGGTATACTCTCTAGAAAGTGAAAGCATAAGGCGTATTTTGTTTCACAAAACAGTGTTTTTAGTTTTTATTTTTTGTTTTCTTATTTTCTGAAATTTGTGAAGGAAATATTAAAAGCTATGAAAATTATAAAATCTATTTTTCAATATTTTCTTTATAAAATTCTGAAAATTAAAGCTGAAAGCTATTTTTTAAAACCAAATTTACCGTTAGTGATGCTTTAGTACTTGACGCGTAGTTTGAAATCTGTCACGTTCATGTGTTGTTACCTTGTCACGTTAATATGTTCTGTTCGTTTCAATAAGGAATGCCAGTTGTCTGCACAATAATAAACCCCTTTCGTTGAAGTAGGACAGAAGAGGGAGAGACAGAAGGAGGATACTAAAACAATTACTAATTAGGATAAAAATTGAAAGGCAATTCTACGTAGTACGTAGTTCTTGAGGATAGATTGGTGCACACGTTGGCGTGATGTTTATCAGTGAAAAAATTTAGCTATTGAGCATCGAGTAAGGGTATGGGCGTTGGCATGTTCTGTTGGCCCCGCAACTCATTCTCCATTTAAAGCAAGTTTTACCAACTTCACTTCGCCATTCCATCATTTGGATTAAAGAAAATGGTAAACGTTAATTAACGGATCCAAATCTACATTTGATTATTCAAAATCTCCACTTTTTTTCTAATTTGGAATTAATGTTCCCACCTCATCACTTATTGACAATTGGGTGTACGTAAACATTTTATTCGTATAATAGACAGAAAAGAAAAAGAAAAAAAAAGGACAATTGCAAGTCCATTCATCTATTGATTAAGAAGTCGCCACGTAATTAAAATTAAAAAAATACTGGTAATCTCATCTTGACAGGACAAAAGTTTTGTGGATTAGCCCAATGAGAAAGACATCACAGTATGATACTCGTCAAACAGGTACGATTTTTCGATGCGTAAACAGCGTGTTACGCGAGTTGCATCCATCTCCTTTGATTTTGCTGACTAAAATAAATTAAGGTTATGTTGTGGCTTTCAGCGTGATCATCTGGGTACGAGTCGGCAATTCGTTGGATGAATTAATCTTGTTGCAAACAAGTTGGTCGTAAGTTGGATTATGAAAGAACTTCTTTCTGTAAATCATCAAATTTAAGAGTATTATTGTCGAACAAACGTGTTGGCATAAACCGTGAAAATATAACTCCAAATTAGAGAATGTTACATTTAAAAGGACGAGATTTTTTTTTTTCTTTTGAGTATCGCCAAAGCTAAATAAAGAATAATATAAATTATAGTAACAAAAAATTGCGTAGGTTCATACGCATATGTTTTCTAAATTTATGAAACATATTTGTTTAAAAGAACGAACTTATCCAAACCAATAATTTGACTACACTAGTTTTCGAAACTTATCTTATTTTATGTTATATAAGATCTTGTCGTAAATAATTATTTCTTGATGTCATTGTCCACATTCAGATGTGCGTAAAAAACAAAGCAATAAAAACATGTGAAATTGAGCAAACTGAAGAATTTTTTCAACAGCAGTTATTAAGGTTTTTTTTTTTCCAACCATAAGCCTATTATAATTAATAGTTAGTTGAGTTCCTTAAATATCTAGTCAAGGATTCAAATTCTACAATACCTATAAATAAAGTTTCACGGTGAATACCGTGGACAACTAAAAAATGTTTTTTTTTTTATCATTTTAGCAGGAAACATATAATCTTCGAGCGAATTACACCATTATGCCCATGATAAGGAAGTTCTGATTGGCAAGATTTTTGTTTTTTTTTTTCATAAAAGATTTTTGTATTTTAAATTCTCCAATAGATGGCTTTTTTGGGGGAAAAAATATATCTTCAAAAAACTTTCAAGAGGGAAAAAATTGAAAGGAACCATCGAATTTCCATCCTTCAACTTTTCTCTCTTCACTTCATTATTCTGCATATAATGCTCGCGGACTAATGAGATTAGGATTAGAAAACTCCAGGTAATATCATTTAGTGGTCAATTATGGTTGGGTGAAGGGAAAGCACAATAGAGTTCGTCATCGAAATTGATATTCTTTTTGAATAATCTCCATACATCATCATTCACCAGCAACTTTTCAAACAAAAATCTTCATATTTTTTTAGGCACATTTTATTGTCTGTGTTTCTTATTAATAGTTACAGTGGGATATTATATTATTTTGGTACATTAGATTTTTATAGCATCAAAATCGTATGATATTCTATCATGACTATTAATAATATGGATAAATATATTAACTTTCTAATATACAAAAATGATATGATATTCCACCATAACTATTACTCTTTCCGTTATTAAATAATTATCCATTTTAAAAATTTATTTTGTCTAGAAATAATTGTTCATTTTAAAAGTTTAGGTAGTATTAATTATTTTTATAAAAAATATCTTTATTAAATACTATTAACTTATTAATAAAGGAATAGAGAGGAAGTTGGAATATTAAAAGAAAAATGAACAATTTAATAAATCATTTTTAATTAATATTGATATTGATATTATACTAATAATTTTTTTAATTTTAATGAGTATTTATGATTGAATAATTATTTAAGAACAAAGAGAATAATAAGAAATAGAGCAGTATAATAACTAATAAGGTTACATTATACTTGTCAATGTGGGGTTTCTCGTGATTGTCATTCACTCCTACTATTAATTGTCACCACCTACCAAACAAAAGTACTAACTTCAAATTTAGATAAAAGCCAAAAAATAGAAATAAAAAGAAAAGCCCATAAATAAATTAACAAATCCTCTCATTTACCCGGAGGAACTATGACCCCTCATGGATCGCCACTGTACACAATCTTCCTTTCTACGTGAAGTACATAATATAATCCACATTAGCATCTCGACACACCCAAGCAACATTTAAATGACCAAAATACCCCTCTCATGCAAATCACCATCTTTGTCGATTGTCATCCACCAAAACCCCTCAAGGTCAACCACGTCAAGATGACAAAAGACCTCTCACCCCGCGCCACGGGGCGTGCACGTCACGTGACCTCAAAATCCTACTGACGCCTGAGGCACAGCAAACGACGTCGTAACGGCGACACTGCTGTGGTCCTTGCAACTCAGCGCCTTCAGTATCCTCCACGAAACCTTCCCGGAGCTCCGATTCCCGGCGCCGGAATCTGTCGCAGGAAACATCGTCTTGGAAGAATTCCGGCGAACCTGGCGGTTCTTCATGTCGCTGAGATCCATCTCCGGCGGCGCCCTCATTGTCCCAAACACGAGAGAGTACCATCGCGGCTTCATTGCCTTCTTCGCCGCCGCAACAGAATCCGCCACCGCCATTCCCCTGGCGGAGAGATTCCGATCAAATTCCGGCACCGGCGAGACGACGGAGCTCGACGGCGACGACAAGTCGTGCAACCTTCGGTAATCCAAGGACCTGCTGTTCCTCATCAAGAAGCGGCGAGAACCTGTTGTGGCACTGTTCGATCGCGTGACGGAGGAGAGAGACTCGCATCTTCGGCGATGGAGTTGTGGTTTCTTTGCTTCGACGACGCTAACGTTGTTGTTTCTGTGGTTGTCGTTTTGTTCTTGTATGTCTTTGAAGGGAACGAGTTTCCCGCAGAGGATGATGTCGTCGGCGGGGCACATGTCGGAGCTGCTGCTGCTGCTGAACCCGCTGAAGAACTCGAACAGCTCTGTCGTGTCTTGTATTAACGATGTTGGAGATTGCCGTAGGATCTTGCTGAACGACGTGTCGTCCATGCTGTTGCATTTGCTGGCTGATCTCGAGTTTTGGTTGAGCGGCATGTCGCACAGCGAGAGTGCCTCTTCCTCTTCCTCTTTGTTTGCTAATTCTCTAATTTCTTTTTCTTCTTGAAATTCATGGTAATTGGTGTCTTTCATTATACGCGCATGCTCATCTTTCATAATTGAAGGACAGGGATATATATATATATATATATATATATATATAGAGAGAGAGAGAGAGAGAGAGAGAGGAATTGATTTTAATCAACGAGAGGGAGAGTGGTACGTATATATATATGTGTGTGTGTGTTTTTCACACTACACTGTGATCATCATCAGATTGAGTACGGAAAAAACAAGGGAAGGGTTTGGGGGGCAATTATGAGTTTCCATCAAGGTTCCTTTTTATTTGCTTGGAGTATATGCAACGAATTTACGTTTGGACATTATTCTCTAGGTGCTTTTTTTGGTTTTTTGTGTCGATAGCTTCTAGAGCAAAAAGGAACATGATGGAGAAAGGCATCTAGAAAGCCCAAAACACAGACGAGGGTGAAGAGAGGTAAGGGTACAGTGCTTGGTTCATTTCAATGAAAAGAATTGCGAATAGTCCTTTTGTCCACACAATAATTCCAAAGGAGCAAATACCACTCTTGTGGCTGTAGTGAGAGTGAGAGAGGCTAGCTGCAGTTGAAGGTGATATTTCAGTGCTTGGCGGTGCAGGTTACCGTGCTAGTTTGGGCAAATGGGCATAGATAGCCACGGAAGAAAAAAAGAGAGGCCCACGTTACACGTACGTAATGCAACAACAATCACTAGTAGAGTTGATTAGTCATTAGTCACGGCCAACATCAACTCTAAATCAAATTAAATTGGAACCGAATCCAACTCTTTGCATACTCTGAATTCCATTATAACCACGTCACCGTTTACAAATAAAAAATGTAGATATGTGCCGGCCTATTAAAGTCGCCAATTTAAACATTAACGTCCTCTAACAGTTGCATTACTTTTTTCTGTACTTGGTGTTAACTTACTATTTTGATTAATTTTCAATTTTTGTTCAGGCAGCTGATGATTTAGTGCATGTTCTGTTATTATAACTCCTCCCTGACGATTCTAGCATTGAGAGACCCGCCGTCGTCTCTCATCTAGAATTCTAGATGACTCTGACCCAAAGGAAAAGAAACAAGAAAACTAGATGGCAAAACAACGCACCAAACCAATAACGAACAGGGCAGTACTATGTCTCTTCTCTTTGAAATTACTACACAGGTCATGAATGAGTCCTACACTCAATGATGTTTGTAAAGACGTTAATTGTTACGAAACTGATTTTATGAAAATACGATGCGAATAGAATGGTTACGTGGAGTTGTGTACATTTGGTAATCGGTAAAAAGGGGCTTCTTATGATAGAAGAACACCCATTTCTAAATAGTAAAACAATCCCACAATAATTTAAAAACATTGCTATGTAGCTCGAGACAAATTTTCGTAAAAAAATGACTAAAACCCCAAAATCGTCCCTCAAGTTTATAACGGGGGATAAATTGGTTCCCCACCTTTGTAAAAACCCATCAAGGTCCCTCACCTTTCACGGACGAGGACATGTTAGTCCCTCCGTCAACCTCCCCATTACCCCCACTAATGAACCGGTCCATGTGGCACGTTAGATGCTGATGTGGACTGTTAACCCCCTATCTCCCCTATACAACGTCGTTTTCATTTTATTATGGAACAAAAACCCTTTCAACTTTCACTCACCCATAGCGCCACTTTCACTTGCCCTCCCACCTGATCACCCACCCTCACACTCACCGTCTGCTTCCCTCAAAAACACACCCACCCACACACATTTCACAGCTTTTTACCATTAACCTTTCCATCTCAACACAAAGATTTCCTGGATAAGAGGACGACAAGAGGACAACATTTCAAGAAGAAATGATGACATCTCAATGAACAAGGTAACGTGACTTCACTCCTTTAAATGTGGTCCCAAGTGTGTGAATGCTGTCTGCTGTTGGAGTGGATTAGAAAAGTATGAAAAGTATTGTTTTGTTTGGTTAAGGATTTTAATAATGGTTATGGGGAGTCACATGTTGGTGGTTCGATTGGTGGTCCTCTCCGCTTGTTATTGTTTAGAATTGATAATGTAAAGGGTAATGTAATGCATGCATGTGTTATATGTGTGTATGAAAATGTTAGTTCAGTATACTATTTATGGGTTAGTATTAGCTTTAAAATGTTGGGTTTAACTTTAAAATGTTGGCTCAAAAGGTTGCATTTGTTTGTGTTTGATTTCTTTCTTCAGATGACAGAATATCTTATCCCTGTTTTTCATCACGGTGGCCATTTTGAAAGGAATTCAAATGGGGTTCTTGGTTATGTTAATGAAAAGATAAATAGGTTCCTTGAAATGGATGTTGATTTGGTGAACATGTTTGATCTTGTGACTTTGTTTAAGGGACTAGTATATTAGAACTATAAGGCAATGTTCTAGAAAAGATCTAATAGGAATGCCTTAGATAATGCACTTAGGCCTATTTATGGGGATAAAGAGATAAATGAGTTGTGTGACTATAAGCTTAATAATCGAAATTCAAAGGAGGTCCATATATACTTTGAGCACCCGGTCAATGAGCCTGAAATTATTGAGTTTCAGGAAATAGAGGATTCCTCAGATGATTATGAGAGTACTGAACATGAGCGTTATAAACTTCCTCCCCCTGGTTTTGAAGATTCCTCTGATGAAGATATAGTGAAACTTAGGAAGAAAAAGAAGGAGGGTTAAGTTAAGAAACAACCTGCACCTGAACCACAACCTGAAGAGATTGGCAAGAAAACAAGATCCCCTAAGAAGAAGAAATCATCCCCAAAGAAAAAGAAAATAACGAAGAAAGCTAACAAGGTAACCAAAAAATATAACACAAGACCTGCTAGGAAACAAGCTGAAGATGAGCATGAGAAATTCGTTATTGAGGGTAAGGGGCATGATGCACATGGGAATTCTAGTTTGTCACAACAAGGGTATGCATATGATTCTGAAGATTTGCATACCCCTGTGTCTTCGGATGATGAAGGAGATTCTAAACCTTCATATCCACAATTTAATGAAAAAGCTGAATTTGGACATGTGCATTTTGAGCATGGGATGGAGTTTAAGAGTCTCCTGCAATTTAAGAATGTTGTTAAGGAATACACACTTCATGCAAGGAAGGATATAATTTGGGTGAAAAATAATAAACTGAGGGCCAGGGCTAGATGCAAGAGTGAAGGGTCTAGGTAGGATATAATGTATTCCTGGAATACTAAGGTGAAAAGCTTCCAAGTGAAAACCTTTGTGCATGAACATAGATGTCACGACCCGATTCGGGCACATGATCGGCACGTGAGAAATTCCACTCTCACGTAAGCCTCGTGACCTGGAATGCTCTGTAAATATGATGCTCAAAGCTTATTTAATATAACATTCCATTTAAAACATATAAATCATCTGTTTTTAAATCATCACATCTGTCTAAAAACCTTATAAACTGCCTCTAAAGTCTGAGGCTGTATCACACTATAAACATAAGTTCTCTGTGTCAAAATATCCATAATTAATACAGTTAAGTGGTTAAGTACAAAGTCTGAATATACTGTCATATTATACAATACATGAGACATGCTCTAAGGTCCGGGACCCTGCCTGCAATGTACTGGAGCACTCTAGACGAAATGAAAGTGCTTTACTCAAATGGAGCTTACCACTGAATCTCTAATGCTGCTGGAAGAATACCTGTAATGGAGATGAAAGTAGAGGGGGTGAGTTTGGCAACCAAAACTCAGTGAGTGAATCCTCACCTGAAACCCCCTTCCATGGGACATCAAGGAAACAATGCATAATATCATAATAACACTATAACGGTCTTAAAACATTTCATATATGCATATACATAATCAAATTGTCATTTTCATAAATAAGGTCAACAATAGTCTAGTAAACAGGAGTCTCTAGTTATGTCTGATATGTAGATATACATATATACATATATATATATATATATATATATATATATATATATATATATATATATATATATATATACTCAATTCATCATGTCACAAATTCTATAATCAGATTCTCAATTTACTTTTATACCTAAAATCATATAAGTTCATAGTATAGTAGCTCTTAGAGAACCAGAAAGGTCTGATTTGTTCTAGTGGGTGCCAGACACGGGCCTCACCACACTGAACGGTCTACTACGCTCCACCAGTGCCAGACACGGGCCTCACTGGGGACTTAATGTGGACACCTAAATAGGTTCCATTCTGCAGTGCCTTTGGGAGATTGCCCTTAGGCAACTTGGTACCAAGGTTAACGATCATGCAGCCGTTAACTCGCTGTCTGTTTCTCTATAGCTACTGCCTAACTAGATAAACAATTAAATATAAGAATCCTTAAAATCTTTTAACTCTGTGAACTCTGAATCTATTGGATTCTAACGGTCCGACCTTAGCATAACTGTGGTTATCAAATCGTGTCTAAAGGGTCACCAGTTCAAAGGCATTGTGACTTCAAAGCCATAGAATATGTAGCTGGCAGTTGTTACGAGTAAACAACTCTAACAATCTGACTTTAGCATAACCATAGCTATGAAATCATGCCTAAGAGATTACCCTGTATAGACATTCGTGATTTCATAAACTCACAGAGTATGTATCCGCCAGCTGTTTTGAATCTCATCAATTTCAAGCTCTAAAACTGTTTTCTGTTTAATTCTCTAAAATATAATTCAACCATCAAGTTTTCATACTAAAACTCTCAACAGCATATCTCAAAATAGCTATGTTCACAATCTCAATTTCATTCTCTTCTCTAAATAGCATATTCAAGTATTAACCATTCATAAAAGCTTTCCATAATCATCATTATCATCCAATACATTTAAAATCAATTCAACAAACATGGTCCCATGAGTTTTCTCAAAAATACATTTCATGCTGTAAAATCAATAGCTCTAAAATATATAATCCAACAGTAGTTTCAGTCCTTGTACAGTATTTCTTCTAAAATCAATCATTAAATCATACTTTCATGAAAATAACTCTAATGCAGAATATAGAAGTCACAGCTGAGAACCCACTCACCTGGAGGGGTGAACAGAGAAGTGTTAACAACAACAGCCTAATAGGAGGCAGAATCGATGTGATGTCGATACAGGAGCAATGGAACTCTAAATCAACCTCTAAAACCTCTAAATACTCAAGAATCCCTCTCTAATAAGGTAGAGAACTTCTCTCCCTTGAAAAGCATGGAGAAGCACTCTAATAACAAGAAGGAACTGGAGAAAAGAAAGCAGAACCAAGAGAACAACATACCTTAGATCCTTAGAAGAAAGAAAAATGGAGTTCAAATGATGGAAATGTGAAGAAAATGGAGTGTGGAGGGGAGGAGTCGCATTTTCTACTGAGAAAAAGGGTGGGGATTGTGTTTTTGGTCGTGTGGGAATGTTCTGGACCCGAAACCAGGGTTTTTATAAACTCGGTTGCCATTTGCAGTAATAAGAGGCGCTCACCAGAGAGCATTTCTTGCACCGCCTTCGTTGTTGCTGAGCATTGGCGCTAAGAGCACTGCAGCGCTCACTAGAGAGCATAAAACTCACTTATTAACTTTTATTTCCTATTAACTTTTAAACATAAATGTAAATAAGGGAATACCCCTTATTTGGATTCAAATAAAATGTCTAAAAAATCAAATTCCAACCCAATCAAAATCTAAATTTTGGGTTTTAGTTCAAATCTGAAAATTTTCACGGTTTTATAAACTTATGGATCAAAACGAAGTATTTAAAGGTTCCATAAAATTCATTAAAAATCACTCTTTGACTTATTATTCTCTAGGGAACCATTACCGGAACTTTTGGTCCCAAGAATATGACTCTATTATATGGCCCTCCAAGGGCATGTAGGGTCCAGACTTAGAAAAATTTCAGGACCCGGAGTGACAAATAATCGTAACTAACACCCTTTTAGTCCGAAAAATGTTCTAACTCTTTTATTTAAATTTGGGGTATTACAATAGATGTTATAGGGTGTTTAAGAACAGGTAGGTTAACAGGACTTGGGTTAGCAAAAAACTAGCAAAAAGGCTTAGGACACAACCACTTTTAAAGCGTAGGGAGGCAATTGAGCATATGAAAGAAACTTACAATATTCATTTGGGTAGAAAGACTGTGTATAGGGAACTTAAAAGAGCAAGAGAGATGATTGAAAGAAATGAGAATGAGCAATATGGGAAGATGTGGGATTATCTTGCTGAGATATTGGGAAACAACCCTGAAAGTACTAGAAAGATGGAACTTGAGACAATTCCTGAGTCACCACCACTATTTCAGAGATTGTACATATCATTTGATGCATGTAAGAAAGGATTCAAAGCTGGCTGTAGGCCAATGATAGGGCTGGATGGTTGTTTTTTTAAGGGTTATTATGGAGAACAACTCTTATCTGTTGTGGGTCAAGATGCAAACAACCATTTCTTTGTGATTGCCTTTGCTGTTGTAGACAGTGAAACTAAGGATAACTGGAAATGGTTCTTGACATTGCTGCATGAAGATTTAGGAGATCACAATTTGCAAGGATGGAATTTCATTTCAGACCAGCAAAAGGTATGCATGCATGCATAATTTTTTGTTTTCTTTTATGTTGTTTAATTTGTGTTTAAAAGTTGTTAAACATTTATCTTATTATGTAGGGCTTACTTCCTGCTCTTAAGGAAGTCATGGCAAATACACATCACCACAATTGTGTCATGCACATCTGGAAAAATTTCATAAAGCAATGGAGGGACAAGCAAGTGAGGGGTATTGTATGGGAATGTTCTAGATGCACTACAGTACCAGAATTCAAGCTTTGCATGGAGAAGCTGAAGACTGTAAATCACAATACATGGGCTTATTTGGACAAATTTGACCCTGCCACATGGGTTAAGGCTTATTTTATTATTGGCCAAAGGTGGACAGTGTAACATCCTCAATTTTTTTTAACATAGTATTGCTTTATTATAGTTTTTTAGAAAGTATGACGATTTTGTTTAGGCAAGAAATATTTAGATATAGTAAAAAAAAATGTCTAAATTAAAATATACAAGACTTAGCATCAAAATGTAAAATATTTAATTATTCCCTTGGATTTTATTAAAATTATAAAATACCACTAAATAATAGAAGAAAAGCATATAACATAATTAATATCAGAAAAAGTCTACATAAATCTTAGAAAAAAAAAACTTAAGAAGTGTAAAAAATTATGATAAAAAAAATTATAAATACAATTTAAACATAATTTTGATGATGAATATCAATATTAAGTAAATTTGTATAATATTAGTATAATTACACACACAAAAATAACCTAACCTAGGATATGAAATAAATATCGAAAAATCCTAGAAAACTACCGTAAGTCACATTAAAAATTTTTTTACTAAATTATAATATTAGACAAAGAGGACCACAAAATAGGACTCTTTATTAAACCATGGATAGTGTTAAAAATCACATTGACCTTTAATTAATTAATTTTGACTTAAATAAAGCTTAAAACACCTAATTAATTACCTAAGCTTTAAGATAATTTTCCAAAATCTTGATTTAACTCACTAGTACTCTTAAATCAATTAAATGACACCTAGAATGATGTAAAATTCGGACTCATAAAAAATAATAATATATATTCTAAAAGTAAAGGATATTTCATATGACATATTATCCAAAGCCAACCATTTTTTACTAAAAATTTCAACCATGGTGAGCTTGTCCCCTTATCATGATAGACAACTCAAAAATTGACATGGACTGCTGTAAAAAAAAATATTTTTTATTTTTAGATGACTAATTATTTTAATTAACTTAAAATAGGCCTAATTAAGGTAAAAATATATTAAAAATACTAAAAATTATAGAAAATTCGTAAAACAATTATAGATAACATGTAAATAAGGTAACAATATGTTATTGATAATATATCAATGAAATATAATTTTTTTAGATGAATATTTTATTAATTACCAAAGTATATATAACTTTAAAATAAAATTTTAATATACAAAATTTGTCATTTTCATATATTAATCATTCAAGACAACTTGCAACCCACTATAACTTTATTAGAGATAAGATTCAGACCTAGTGGCTGCAAAAGAAAATATAATGATAATTTAAAAATAGTTAAATAGATTATTAATTAATTAATTACTAATAACACTAATAATAATGTAAAATACCAAATAAAATGTAAATAATTATAAAAAATTATATAAATTTCGTGAATCCTTGTATTATATCTCCAAAAATCTAATGAAGATATTTAAAAATAAATTAAGTCATTTACCAATTAATTAGCTTAATTAAGATTAACTAGTTTAAGTAATTTTTCCTTATTTTAAATAATTCATTATTAAATTATATGTAAAAATATTAAAATTTACCAAATGTCTTTAAATCATGTCATTAACATTTTAGTATGTCTTTAAGTGATAATTAAGAATTTATTAAATTATTTAGTATTAGTTTTAATATTTTACTAATGAAACTAACTAAATATGACAAATAAATTATAAAATTAATAATATTTTAATCTAGACTTTTTCTATAAATAGCACACCTCTAAACACAACTCCACACTTCATTCTTCTACCCAAAAAACTATCAAAAATGTGTAGCCATTATTTCTCTTCATTTACTTCATTTTCATACCAAAAACACTTACAAAATTTTACCAAAACACTCCCAAATTATCATCTTTTCTTATCACCATCTACTATCAACACTTTCCAGCCTTTATACATGAAACTTAGCCCTTAGAAAAGGTTTAGAAAAGTTGGAGAAGTTGCTGGTCTAGCCTTGGTATAATAGAGTTTCTAAAACTCCAAGAACAAGTAGGGGTTTTCTTTCACTTCTAAGCTTCATATATAATTTTCTTGTATGATGTTATGTTATGTGATATTCAAAGCTTATGTTTATTGTTTTTAATACCTTTGAATGATTTAATGATGGTGTCATAAAACACTTAATCCATGTGTATATGATACATATTTATTTGTCTCCTTATATGGCTGAAAATTGTGATTTAAGATCATTTCAAATTTTTATTATATTTTCTTCAAATATTTAAATATTGTATGAAGTTGTTTTAATATGTTAAACCATATGTATTTTTCTTTGATAAAAGCTTTGTCCACAAGTTATGGAATTTTAAGGTAATATAGTTTTGATCTCATTATAATTGTGAAACATTTCTATTCATAAAAAGTGCTTTATTTAATTTACTATAATTAATAGATTCTAAATCTTTGAGCATGCAATATTTATAGTTTGGTTTGTATGTTGTATTTCTCTTGGGACCATTAAAACTTAATATGATATAAAAGACACTAAAATATATTTATATTAATCATAACCTTTATTATGGACCTTGGACTATAAACCTTGAACTATGGATCTTGGACTATGAACCTTGAACTATGGATTTTGAATTACGGAACTTGGACTATGAACCTTGAACTATGGATCTTGAACTATAGAACTTGGACTATGAACCTTGAACTATAAATATTTGACTGGATTATACATTTATTAATAATAAGAAATATTGTTTACAAATATTTAAATTTAAGGTCTCATTAGAAACATGACACATAAACTAGCTAGTTTCTTGCTTGAAGTGATTTTCTAAAGCTTGGGTATATTTTTGGCTATTTCGTTTTATATTTCTTGAAAGATTTCATGATGTTTTCTTTGCTCTATGATTATATCCTTATATGCATAAAAAATATTCTTTTTACCTATGTAAGATAATTTACCTAAGTATTTTCTAAAGATAGATTTGAAATGATTTTGGGTATATTTAGACCTATGGGATTAGTAAAGAAAGTATTATATGAATACTTGAAATTGAATTATTATATAAAAACTAAGTTAAGCGTATTTCATTATAAAGAAAATGAGTTTATTACAATAGTATGTTTTGGTGCTTCAATGATAATTATAAAAAAATATGATTTTTGTTTAGGAAGCTTATATTGTTTGGGCTTTATGTGCAAATATGGAAAATCTTGTGGTCTACATGTGAATATGAAAGAAATTGTGGAAACTTTCTATAATTTTCATACTTTATGCATACTATGTACACAATGTAAAATGGACAAATAGATAAGTGACACCTCGGGCCCCGCCTTGTAGCGGACAAGGACATGGTATTCACTGATCTGACTAGGGAACGCCCTAGCAATGAGAGCTCTCACAGATCCAATATGAACAAATCTTGCAGATTAAAGCTATTAGAAGGGAACGAGATATTATAAAAGGGAGTTATAGTACATTCATGATTATTTACTATATTTCTTTTACTACACTTTTATTATGATTGATATTATACACTTCCATCTTGTTTGACACTAGCAAAATATAATTTGTGCATTTTGCTGCATTCCCGTGTTATTCTTAGTATTTTTGGGATGAAATGGGACTCCCCTGGAAACATCACCCTACTGGGAGACTTCTCTCACCCCTTTTCTTTGATGTTTCCAGATAGCATGGATCGTCTTCAACAATGAAATGGATGTAGCCATGGACTTAATTTCTAAATAATCAGATTCTATGATGTGTGCTAAATAGAATCTTTACTATATGTTACCAGACTCTAGTTATGTTGTATTGTGATATTAAAGTTTTCTTCATGTATCTTGAATGTGTAATATGTACTATTGTACCCTATGAATCGATATTGGTAGTAAAGTATGTTTTCTATAGATGATGGTTGTCTAAACTGTGGAAATTATTGATTAACAAACATTAATATTTTGTTAGAGAAAAAACATTCTTTGTTATTAAAAATAATAATAATAATAATTTACCTTTAAGTTACTAGAAAAAACATTAATATCTTGTTTTCGGTAGCCTAAACTGAAAGAACTCCACAGTTAAGCGTGCTTGACCTGGGGTCATTTTGGGATGGGTGACCTCCTGGGAAGTTTTCCCAGGAAGCGTGCAAGTGAGGACAAAGCATGCTGAAAAGACCCGTGTTGGTTTGTGGGGACAGTCGTCAATCCATAAAGCAGTAAGGGATGTTACAAATGGTATCAGAGCCTGCACCTCTCCCAGTATGGTGTGGTTCGGGGACGAACCAAGCGGAAGCTGGTGGGCATGTAACGCCCGGGGACGAGGATGAGGAGTGATCGCTGGTGCAAAGAGGGCACGGACAAGGAGCGGCTCCTCGCAAGGTCCTCTAAGCGGAGGGGTACATGAATGAACCGATTACACACCCGAATGAGAGGGATCCTAAGACTGTATAGGTATAGGACTATACAGTTGAGGAGGGCTTATATGAATTGATTTGTACTACCTATACCAACAAGATGCATCTTCTTTTCGGTAGCCTAAACTGAAAGAACTCCACAGTTAAGCGTGCTTGACCTGGGGTAATTTTGGGATAGGTGACCTCCTGGGAAGTTTTCCTAGGAAGCGTGTGAGTAAGGACAAAGCATGCTGAAAAGACCCGTGTTGGTTTGTGGGGACAGTCGTCAATCCATAAAGCAGTAAGGGATGTTACAAACAGCCTCACAAATAATATGTGTGAGGTATGGAACTCGAAAGTTGTGGATTACAAGACCAACCCAATCCTGACCATGTGTGAGGAATTGAGATGCTATGTTATGAGGAAGATGGCAGGACATAAGAAAATATTGGAAACTTATCCTAGCAAAGTAACCCCTGCACAACAAAAAAGATTGGAAAAAATGATGGTAGAAAGCAGTAAGTGGAGTCCAGTGTGGATTGGTGATTATTCCAACTCAAAGTTTGAGGTCCACCACCATTCCATGAAGGTTGTATCAATTTGACAAAACAAACGTGTGCATGCAATGTATGGCAGCTAACAGGTATAATTTCCACTTATACTTCTTATTTTTTATGATTATGCTACCTATAATATAGGTCTAACTTGTTGAGAACAGGATTGCTATGCCAACATGCAAATGCATGGAAAAATGAAAAACCTGAGGAATATGTGCACTAGTTACTCACCATGGATGCATTCAAAGCAACATATAATTTCTGCATTCAACCTGTCAATAGTGAAAAATACTGGACTCCAACTAATCATCCTTGGCCAATCCCACCCAAAATTAAAAGACCAACAGGTTGTCCAAAGAAGCAAAGGAAAAAGGACAGTCATCAAGTGCTTGTTAAAAACAACAAGGTGAAGAAGATCTTTTAGATCAAATGCTCAAAGTGTGATGGACTTGGCCATAACCATAGGACCCGCAAAGGAGCCCCCGTTGAGGGGCCACCCAAGATGAAAAGAGTAAATAAGAGCAAGAAGGGTGAAGGAGATAGTGTACAAGGCCAGGGTGAAATACCCCTCACTCAATCACATCCTAAAGAAGAGAACAATTCTCAAGTAACAATAGTCAGTTACATTCTCTCTAGGATTTAATTGTCCCTTTTTTGTTTTCATTAAGGACCAACTTGTCCTTTTATTACTTTCATTAAGGACCAACTTGTCCTCTTATTAATTTCTATTTTGTTTTCAACCTCAACAAGTGTCTCAGGTGATAACTATTGTTCCTTTCAATTTCCTACAAACTTAATTGTCCTCAACTCAACTAAACTTCTTTTTTGTTTTGTCTTCCAGTCTCAACCTCAAAAACAGGGTACAAGAAATGAACATGATAATGATGGACCACCTGTTAATGTGAGCATGTTTTTATTCATCTTTTGTTGATTGAATAATTTATTAATTTAAATTTTCTATTTTACTGAATTGTGTAACTAAATTAAAAAGCCTCTAAGCCCACCTAATTTTGTGAAAAAGAAATCTGTTTTCGATATTCAACCACCTCCATCAATTCCTAACCAACTAGTCAGTCCACCAAAAAGGTCACCAAGGCTCCAGATTCAGGTATTAACACTACTATGATTCAATTTATCATTAACCATTAATAGGTCCTACTTAAATTACTAACATTGTGTTATTTGTAGTATGAGGATACACATATGACATATAGTCCCCCAGCAATTAGGCCACCATCTAGAAGGCCACCAATGAAGTCAACTATTGGAGTTACAATTAGGCCACCACCTGATCAGGTAATAATATTCTCTAATTACAGTTTCAATTTGTTTTAATAATATTCCCTAATGAAGTTACACATGTTGAGATAATTGTCACTTTTAATCTTGACTAGGTAATGGGACATGGGCCAACAATGCCAATGATAAGGCCACCACATCCCTTTTAATCACCTATCCGACCTCAAGGCCTTTCACCATCAACACCAATGGTCATAGCAAAAGGTCCAAAACAAGATCGTGGACAATCCCTTCCATCAATTCCTCTTCCAAAAAAAGGTCAAAATGAAGAACTCTCTATAGAAACAGTGGCTTCTGTAAGTCAAGCAACCAAGGAAAGGCTTTTCATGTTCATTCCTACTCCAGGAATAAATCCTAGAAGGTGGATGTGAACCATAACATGAAGTGTTTTTTTGGTTTTTTTTTTTTGTTATGGTATGCTTGTAACAGCATAGGGTTGTTTTTTTAGGTACATATTATTGTAAATGGCTAATTGTGTCATGCTAGTATTGGATATGTTCTAAAGAGCTGTTAATGTTTTGGTTATGGTATGTTTGTAACAGCATAGGGTGTTTTTTTGTTACAGGTTATTGCAATGACTCAAGTTACCAATTATGGCAATGCAATATTATTTGGGTTCAATTTGTTCCAATTTCACAGCAATATTGATAAATTTCAATTTGAAAGCAATTGCATAGCAGTCTTCAATTTGACAGCAATTTCATACCAATTTCATTTCATTTCACATTTGATACTTTTACAATAGGTTATGTTCTATCCTCTCACCTCATAACACATGTAATGACAAACATAATGACAATAGATATAACAACTCCTATGACCCCAAATCCTATTTTCAAGCACCTAATTTCATTGTCTATCCTAGAAATCTCAGTTTGCATCTTTCTATGAACTTTATGGACTCCTTCCTCCATTTGAGAGGAAAACTCCACATTGCCAGTAAGCTCACTTTGCATCTTCCTCCTCATTTCATGAACTTCTCCCATTTGAGAGGAAAACTCTACATTCCCAGCAAGCTCACTTTGCATTTTCCTTCTTATTTCAAGAACTTCTCCCATCTCAGCAAGAGCTTCATCAAGCCACTTAAAATACTTGCAATAAGGTTTATTTTCCTGCAATTATGCTAACAACAATCAATGGCAAGTGCATATGAAGATGAGTAAGGTGTAAACTGAAAAATAAAATTGCAACCTGATACTTTAGGCACCCAAAGAAAGGTCTATTGGGATTCATTGAAGTCCTAAAGATGTATAAAGTGACGTTTAGTCCACAATCACACCTAAACTGTTGGGCAATGTTTTGCATCCCACTTCCCGCAGTTGAATCACTAACACTTGTTCCTCTTTGAGTACGACAATGCACAGGTGCGCTACGTGCAATAGAATGCATTTTCGATTACTATATCAAGATGAGAAAATGGGAGAAGGAATAAGATGGTGATGGGTCGCGGAGATGATAGGGTAAGTTTCTAGGGTTCAAGTGAAAAGTGAATTTGGGGTAATTTCTGCATTTGTTGTGAAAATGGTGAAGAGGATGGTGGAAACGACATTGTATAGGGGAGAGAGGGGGTTTACAGTCCACATCAGCATCTAACGTGCCACATGAACCGGTCCATTAGTAGGGGTAACAGGGAGGTTGATGGAGGGATTAACGTGTCCTCGTCCGTGAAAGGTGAAGGACCTCGATGGGTTTTTACAAAGGTGAGGGACCAATTTGTCCCCCATTATAAACCTAAGAGACGATTTTGGGATTTTAGTCTAAAAAAAATTATGCAAAACCCAGACTGACTAATCACAGAGCATTTAGAAATGTTAAAGGGAGAGGAAATATAAAGAACACAAGTCAAAAATAGATTAACCAATCAGATGGATAGTTACATTAATGCGAAATTCGTCCTACTACTAAAAAGCTTCTCATAATTTAATTTCTTCGAGAATGTTACCATGCGTAGGTGATTTGGTATCCATCAACATAAGAAGAAAGATAAGATACTTGAGAGACTAACAACATCATAATCCCTATGGAGATGGAGGATATGGCCCTACTTGGAGCATCTCAAATGGACAATACCGTTTTGGATTCCATTGTTGGTCCAAACATATGGGACATCAGCCACGTATAATAAATAGTAAAATTGGGTTTAGGTGAGATTTCTCTCTAATAGAAGGTCCAAACCTTGATCACAATTTTGATGCCACACAAATTTTTTTAATTTAAAAAAGATTTAAAAAACTAAATTGATCACAAGTTTTACACAAAACTATGTTTAAATATATTTTTTAGAAAACGTACATTTGGGACGGTCCCTGGTTAGTGGGACTCGTCCCACTTCTTTGACCTGCTCCAAAGCCCAGTTCTTTGATATGCTCCAATGGGCTGCATCCGGTCCCATGCCCAATTCGATAGGCCATCTCCTGCAACTGAATTTGACCAATCCTTCAATTTTGTTTTGTAACTCGAGAGCAAAATTATTTGGCACAATTTCACCTTGAATCGTCCTTCATGCAAGCCTAAACTTCTCCCAGAAAAATTTCAGCAGTACAAATACGTACATCGTGCACATTCTCTCGGCTCCTCTTGCCAATTGGAGGAAACGGGAAACTGCGATTTCAAAACGACTCCTCAATCTGAAGAAACACCGAACAGCTACTCTAAACGATACTCTGCTTATCATTCCATCAAGATAGGCGCATGAAAGCGTACAACGGAAGCAACCAAGTCAATCAACTCTATTGTCAGGATAAATATCAACCAAGCTCAAATAGAACAATGACCTCGCAGGAAAAAGACATTCTTCAGCCCTACAATAATCGACTCGTACTTTATCCAAGATAATGTACTTCGCCCTCGAATTTACTTTCAATTCTATCGATAACGGTAACAAATGCAGATGCAGCGCACTCTAATCTAACCGATTTGAGCAGACGACAAACACAAATTTCAAACGAAACTCATCTCATCATTCAATTCAAGTACAGAAGCGTAAGATATCGTTGCATGTAAGTGTACTCTATTCGATAATTCATGCTTCCTATACCCAATTTGAGCAGAACAATTGCGCATAATCATGGAAGCAAAACATTTGAAGATGCCATATCATCATGAATATTACATCGCACAAGACCAGAGCTACACTATCGCGCATTCGCCGTTCTAATGGAAATAAAAACACGCAGCAAAATCAACAAATGAATTAGCGGCTAGAAATTTCCCAGCATCAACAATTTCATTGACGAATTAAAAGCACTGTTGAAATCATCAAATTGCAAGAGCTAATCCACGGTATCAACATAATCAGAGCAACGAAATGGACACTACAATAAACCCTAATTTTAAAAAGGTCCTGAATAAAAAAGGAATGCACAAACTCCCAAATTCTCAACTAGCCGCCGAAACCGTAGAGGGTCCTACCCTGCCTCTTGAGAGCGTAAACAACATCCATGGCGGTGACGGTCTTGCGGCGAGCGTGCTCCGTGTAGGTGACAGCGTCGCGAATGACGTTCTCAAGGAAGATCTTGAGGACGCCACGTGTCTCCTCGTAGATGAGACCGCTGATACGCTTCACACCTCCACGCCTAGCGAGACGGCGAATTGCAGGCTTGGTGATTCCCTGAATGTTATCCCTCAGAACCTTACGGTGCCGTTTCGCTCCTCCCTTTCCGAGACCCTTGCCTCCCTTTCCTCTTCCAGACATGGTGGTGGCTGTTGCTGTCGACGCTCTCTCAAGCGGAAAGGAATATGCTGCTACGAGATTAGTGTTAACGGATTCAATGACGATGTGTGTTGTGTGAAGAGGTGGAGGATGTGGGAGAGGTTTTATAGGATGTGGCTGTGGATTTGTGGCCGTTGGATTGGTTTCGATAAGTTCGCGGTCCGTGTGAGTGAGCTGATTGCAAAGTGAGCCCGTTGGATTGGAAATCGTTGATTCTGATTGACGGAAACGGTTTTGGGGGGATTGTTGGGGTTTGAAAATTTGGGGTTAGGGTAGTGACCGCCTTTTTTTTTGGGGGGGAATTGTGTCTGTGAGAAAACACACGCCTTTTGATTTAGCCGTGAAAATAATAGTGCGGGGTACCTTGTGTAGAGTGATGCGAAGATTGGCGGCCACTCATTTCGTGCTAATTTCATGAAAATGTGACCGCGTTATGTAAACCTTGTATGGTTTGTAACGAGGGGAAATGAAAAATAATACCAAATTGTAAAATACTTTCGTGAAGCAAAGTTTAGGATGTAAAAAGAAGAATTGCTTAATGCTTTTGACTATGAATCAAACTATAAATCATTGAAGGCAATTTAATCTTGTCACCTGAGCTAGATTTAAGTGGCAAGCGTAAGGTGCTTATAATTTATTACAGAATTCTTTTTAACAATAAAATATAATCGCATGTAAAGTATTCAACCTCCTAACCACTAATCCATTTATAATGATTTTATGAAATTATATTTAGTAAATTTAAACAGGATGAAATATAGAAAAACTTTTCTTTTAAGTTTTATAGTGTAATCTAATCATCTAAGTATATCTTTTAACAATCCTTAATCACACTTCCACAATACATGATTTGAAGATCTTACGATCCATAATAGACTCTGCTCTTATCAACCACAATAATGAACCATACAGGTGATCGTTTGTATAAAATTATTTAATATTTAATGAATTGATCTAATTTTGATACATTAGTGGCATTACAAACTTACATTATCTTCCAATTTTCTGTTGGCACGTCAACACAATTTTTTTATTCTTATACTTGCAACATTAAAAGTTCAATATAGTTACACCGCAGATAAAAATTAAACTCTTAAAATCAAATTTCAAAATTTGTTTGTATACACAGCCAAAAAGTAGTAAACTTCAACATATTATCACCTAAAAATAGTCTTAATATACGGACTGGCAGCCATGACTTTGGTGCCATATATCCTACGAAGACCCCCCCCCCCCACTCTCTCTCTCTCTCTCCCCTTCTCTGCCCGTCGTCTCC
Source organism: Dalbergia cultrata (assembly GCA_031216105.1). NCBI lineage: Eukaryota > Viridiplantae > Streptophyta > Magnoliopsida > Fabales > Fabaceae > Dalbergia > Dalbergia cultrata. The sequence goes on from CM062347.1 coordinate 55,612,283, forward strand.
GGGCCATATAACAGCCCAGAAAATGGCTACTTACAGTCACCAACTAAAGATTTTAGCAATATCACATCTAAAATCAGTTTCACTTGGTCTATTAATGTGCCAGCACGGAGCAAATTCTAATAAAATTACTAATCGCACCATCGCACCATACCATACATTTTAAAATTGCTTCAAATGCAACTCGAACAGCACACTATTGGAAGAAAGCACTCAAAGCAGAACACAGGACTGCGTCCAACCTAGAAGCATTTCGTTAAACACCAGATTTTTAAAGCGTCAAATCACCAGCACCTATCATAAATTTTTGCAACAGAAAGTCACCAAGCTAGCACTGGAACTGCTAGTAGAAAACACCTAACAACTAACTAGGATTAACAAATTGCAAAGCCACGAAATCTAAAGGAGTAGATTCGTTGAGCTAACAGAAAGTCAACAAGCGCCTTCATCTAACCAACAATTCATACGATGTACTGCGCAATGCAATGAAGGGAGAAACAGGGAAGTTGTGGGGGGAAAAAAACAATTAAAAGAACACATCACATAAATTAAGCATTAATCATTCATCGCTCATAGCTAAAAAGTAAGAAATGTTACATCATTAAGATTCAATAAGCTATGATTTGATATCAACAAAAGAAACACCCGAAAATCAGGGCTTATGGAAACATAACCCTAAAACCCTAATTGTGTTGTCTAGCCTCCGAATCCATAGAGGGTCCTGCCCTGCCTCTTGAGGGCGTAGACAACATCCATGGCAGTGACAGTCTTGCGGCGAGCATGCTCAGTGTAGGTGACAGCATCACGAATAACGTTCTCAAGGAAGATCTTGAGGACGCCACGGGTCTCCTCATAGATGAGACCGCTGATACGCTTGACACCACCACGCCTAGCGAGACGGCGAATTGCAGGCTTGGTAATTCCCTGAATGTTATCGCGAAGCACCTTACGGTGCCGTTTCGCTCCTCCCTTTCCGAGACCCTTGCCGCCCTTTCCTCTTCCAGACATGGCTTATGACAAATGGATGGTCGACGGATCTCACCGTGTTTTAGTTGGGACAAATACGAGAGGCTTCGGAGACGAAGATGATTTGGTTGGTGTGGAGTGGAGCGGGGATCCTGGGTTTATATAGGGCAAGATGATGGACTTGGTGCCGTTGGATTGGGTGTTTATCCGTGTCACTTAATTTTTCGGAGCTAGGCACCGTTGGATTCGTAATGGTTGATTGTGATTGGACCGGGGCGGGGATTATGAGCCAAATTGAATTCTCAAGTGGCGGCTATGCCAAAATTTTTGGTGGGCTTGCGTGCGCGGAGAACTGTACATTTTAAAGAAGCTTGTGAGCTGTGACTTTTGCCATATGGTTGGATTGGCTACTATCTTGAATCAGACGAATAGAAAAACTATTCGTCTTTTAAGCTTTTTTTTTTTTCTTTTCAAAAACAATATTATAAGATGATAATAATAGTAAATAAATAAATTATATTGAAGTAAGATATTTAAAATCAGTGATTTAGTTTTGATGAAATACCACTAGGCAACACTGTATACATTTTTTTTTCATACACATTCAAGCTTTAATATGAATATGATCCTTAACGTACGTTTTTAACAAAATGCATCGGCTCCATTTTATATGTCACAGTCATATACATATACATAAGAAGTCTGAAAAAAAAAATTCTTAAATTAATATATAATTATAAATTATTTTTATTAAAATACCCTTGAAAGTTTTATATATCTAAATTATTGTGACTCATTAAATATCTCTCAATTTTTTCTCTCGGATGACTTTTGGTGAATTTCGCTATATCCTCATTGTAATGGTGAAATTAGTTTTTGTACATTTCCGTGATCTTACCAAAGTTGCCATTCTTGCTAAATAGCAATGCTCATTTGAAAATGATAGATAAAATAGGGGTTGGTTAGTTATTCCATATAATGATTCAATAATATATATTTTCACATAAATAAATATATTTAACTCGTATGTTCATAACTTAAAAAGTCATGTAAATAAAAAAAAATAAAATTAATTGAACAACGGTGGAAAAAAATAGCATTTTCCTTTTTTTTTCCCAAATCAACATTTGCTTTTTGCCTTTTTCTCTTTTTTTTGGGCTTTTTTCGTAAAAGGAAAGGCCTACAGGCCTAGGGAGAAAAACAAAAAACTAGGACAATACACTATGGGGTATGTAGGCCCCAATAACATCAGCAATAACTTGGCTACATAAAGAGTGGGGCTGGTCCCAGCTGATAGAGTCAGAGTTATGATCAAGAGCCCAATTAGCAAGGCTGTCAGCGATGGCATTTAGCTTCTCTATAAATATGCTTGAACTAATCTGGGTGAACTTGTTGGCAAGAAGATTAATGCCGCGGACCATTCGAGTGTAGAGGTGGTTGTGTTTAGGCTGGTTGTGGATTAAGGCAATGGTTGTGGAGGAATCACACTCAACAACCAGACTCGAATACCCTTTCTCAATGGCTAACTTGAGCCCATTGTATATGGCCAATATTTCCGCCGTAAGAGCTATTTCAGGACTAATACAGCAAGCGAACCCAATCAACCAAGTTCCAGAGGAGTCACGGAAGGCACCTCCACAACTGGATGGGTCGGGGTTGCCTCTGGAGGCACCATCAGTATTAAGTTTGATCCAAATGGACTGAGGATGAGACCACTTAATATGCATAGCAGAGTAGGAACGAGCGTTAAGCTTGAGGGCAGTATTAGGCTCCCTACCCACCGCTTGTCTTACATTTTGGGCAAGACTGAGGATAGAACTTTTGATTTGCTGAGGTTTATGGAAGAGATCCTGATGGATAAAGAGATTTCTTTCCTTCTAGAGCATCCAAGCTAAAATCATAAAAATGTCCCTCCAATTAAATTCTCCAATTGCAAAATTGACTTGATTTAGATTAAACTCAACCCAGGCTTGGTTATCAGTTGTGAAGAACCAATCCATAATGTTCAGAGGAACGAGCTTAATCTAGACCCTCGAAGCACAGGGACCCATGTTTCAATTACCAATGCCGACCCAATAGGTCCAATCATGTTTGTATGTTTGGAGGGTTGATTGTTGACCAAAAGAAAAGTAAGTCGAATGATGTTCATGATCCAGCTATGGTGTTGGTCCGATGACCCCATCCTCTTTTTGTGTGTGTATGCGTGTCTTTTTTCGTATTTTTTTGTCTCACGTTCTCAAATTTGGATTTTGTCGCGGCTGCTCACATTTTTGGCTGCTTTAGAGTTATATGTTATGACAAGTGATAAATCAATTGTCTATATTAGTGGTTTGTATGTTGAGGCCTTTGTTTTGTTTGAGTATTCATCATGCCTTTTTAGTTGATTAGTTTAGTTAGAAGTGCTATATGAATCAACAAACTTGAGACTGTATTTGTTTCAATCCAAGAAAAGAAAGAAAGCCTAATCATAGAGAGTTTCTGCGTAGCAATCAATCTGTGTATAATCTTTCTCTTTAGATTGAATTAAGGAAACTTCTTATGGCCTCTCAGGAAATCTAATGAGATTCCCACCACACGGCTAAAATGCCTTTGGATGGAATTTTTCAAAGAATGTGGGTTGTTAGATGGTTATCTCTTTTAGATTCCTTTGGTTAATAATGTATTCATAAGCTTAGCATATTAATCTATAGTTGTCCTAGTTGATCCAATTTGTTGTCTGTAAGCTCAGGGTTGTATATATTCTCCTTGCTATGATGTTGGCCCTGACTTGTTTCATTAGCAATGTAATTACTATTCACGACAAAAAAATGTTTCTCGCAGATTTAAGGTCTTACTTGCTCACCTTTGCATTTAAAGAGAATATGTAACGTGGTGTAATATGGTCCTTGTTCTAAGCATTGAATTATAGTTGTGTTGTCATCGATTAATTTTCTAGACTTTAGGTTTAGGTGTCAATTAAATTTGTTGTATTATGCTTATATTTTCACCTGATGATTTGTAAACAACCTTAGACTTTTATGAATCATATTTGAACATCTAAAAGTTGATATCTCGCATTTTATCATCTTTTGATATGGTAGTGGAATTCACTTATTACATTTTTTTACCACATCAAAGGATAATAATGAGACATTTATTTTTAGATGTTCCGATATTACTACTATTTATTTATTAATCAATCAACCATTTCCCAAAAAAAAAAGGGGGTTATGAGAGGTATTAAGTTAATATTCACCAAAATTGGACACAATATATATATAAAATAGGATTTAATTTTGATGCAGTTGTTAAATCTTTTCTTTTGTATAACTTTTCAAGTAGTGGGGTGCAAAAGTAACCATATTTGCTAATGTGTTATTATATGATTAGATAAATGTGTAAAAAAAATTTACACTGCTAGTATATTCCAATTAAATCTTATATGATAAAAGTAAATAACTCATGTAGTCTCTTAAGAAAATTTAGCAAGACTATTTAGTCCCTTAAAAACTGAAATTAAACCCGCGGCTCTATAAGATGTTAATAATAAGATACATTGGTCCTTCTGTATCTATTTAATTCTTTAAATACTATAGAATTACACATTGATCTACTAATATGATATCAAGTGGTGTATATGTCATTTGAAGCGGAATAAGATTTAAAATGAGTTATTTTGGTGGTTGAAATTCACAAAATGAGTCATTTATATATCTATTATAAGTTATAAAATGATTCATTTTATATAATTTTAAACACCAAATTGAGTATAGTATGTTCTAAAATAATTTCATTTAGCTTGTCTCTAACATTTTAATGGTACGTTATCATTATACTGTGTTATATGTGTAAATCCACTAATAAAAAATTAACACAAGGATAATTGTGTCTATTATTTTCAATTTTAAGGGACTGTTAATTTTTTTTTTTTTTTAAGGACAAAAAATAAGATATTCACTCGTGTAATAATTTACCATCAAACAATATTGAGTTCAGGTATGATTTGCATATATTACTTATTTCATCATCAATTTTTAACGCTTTTTATCATTCTCGTGCGATACCGGTTAGTGCACTAGTAATAATAGTTAAAAATTTTAACCAGCATGTTAAGAAAATAAAAATAAAAAACCTACAGCAAGATTTTTCTGAAGGTAATTAAGATGACGGTAGCATAAAAACCTGAAATACACCTAAACTAGTCGTTTTACCCATGTAGCGCACGAGGCGATAATAAAAAATAATTTATTAATCATTACTTTAAAATAATAATAATTTAATTAAATATACCTTATAGTAAATTGAATATATAAATTAATTTTAAAATAAGTTAATAGTTAATTAATTAAATAATTAACAAAATATAACTGAATATATATCTAAAATGAGCATTCTCTTTTATATCTAACTTTGAATATTATATGTATAAAGTTGAAAAAATCTTAATAAATGACTTCTAACTCATCACCAAAGATATATATTTTATGAAGATTTTACATATTTTGATAGATAAAATTATATAATTATGAAAGAAAATAAACGAGTAATTTTACTATATCATGAGCCACTTGCATCCTTTTAGTAAATTAGAGTATTTTATTCATAGAAATATAAAAGTATATTTTATAATTAATAAAAACAATGAATAAATTTAAGTTACGCTATTTCAATCACACCTTCTTCACTTTTACATCTTTTTAGTAAAATAAAATATCAAATTTAAAAGATATGTTTTAATTAATAAAAAAATGAATAATCTTAATTTATGTCATTTCAACTACAACCTATTTCGTAGGGTGTTATAATAATTAAATGTGACTACTTTTTAAAATTTAGATTATGTTGTATAAAGTGATATATAATTAAAAAACAATTGATAACAATTCAAATTGTTTAGATTTTATTATCTACATTTTAAAAGTTATTTTAATTGATAATACTTATTGAATTTAACAAAATATATAAATGTTATTTACTAAATTAATAAATTTAATATGAAATATATAACAGTTGATTAAATTTGCATAGTATTCCTACTCTAGTTTTTCCTTTATACAAACTATGTAATCTTCTTGTTCCCTATACATGCTTAACACAAACTATTTAACCTTCATATGCATAATGCCCTCTTCATACAAAATATATAACATTTTTCACTGCTTTCTTCGTCTCATATAAATTATATAATATTTTTGCTTCCTATCTCTATTTCTTACAATTTAAATTGCATAATTAGACTTCCCGTTCCATATCTTTTTGACCTACTTTTTTTTGTCCCCATCCCCAATTTTGGTCTTGAGTATTGAGGAATATCAAAAATAAAGAAACATAGAAAGAAACAAAATTTTGTTATAATGTAATTGTTAAAAAATAATGTGGCATGACTATAATTATAATAAAATTAAAATCCATCCAACAGCCATAAATAATAATTTTTATAATTTTTAATCAAACTTTAAAAGTAATTTCTAAGCAAAATGTATTCAATGCTCTCACTCACATAATAAACTACTCATCTCATTTGAGTCGTTTTCATATATATATATATATATATTCATTTAACTTAACGTATATCAGTAAATTATGATGTAACCAAAAAAATAATAAATTATGAGTTAGGTGAATCATTATTATTATACATATATACGTTTGACAATTATTCTATGTTTGGTATTTCATTAGGTATTAATATTAGTGAGAAAATTATTCTATGATAAAATACTTTTGCTATGTAACCATCATCATCTTACTCATCACAGATTTTTTCAACTCATTAAATTCATAACAATTTTGTCAATCAAAATGTAAATATTGTTTTTTTACGTGAATAATAGCTATGGCTGTAAGATTTAAGTCTAGAATTAAAATATTTTTAGATTAAAAATAACTATTAATAATACATGTGTGATGCTTATATTTTTTAATCACAATTTGAAAAATCTTAGCTATATGATAATAAGAATTTAAATGTAACATATTAATTTAAACTAAGTAGAAATTTATAGCAATTATAATAAACTAGCATTGAATGAGACTTATTCTTGGTAATATCAATTAATTGCATTTTAACACTAAATAAGACTTAAAATTATGATTTTACATATATTAACACTAAGTTTTATTTTTTTTAAGAAAAAGCAAACATTAATGTTAAGTTAGAAAAGATTTTTCAAAGTTGGTGTGCTAAAATGACTTGGCAAGGGACCCTTAAGCATGGTAAGGAAATTAATTTTCAATTATATGATTATTTTTTAATCTTAAATATTAATAATATTATTTAAAAGGTATAAGGCATTATGCAATGAGATTTTCTTTTAGTTAAATTGAAAATTTATTTAAAGAGTATAGTTTGATTCCTGAGACAATACAACAAATAAATATTTTTTTATTCTTCTATTAATTGGATTTTTAATTTATTATGATATTAAGATCATATAGATTCAATACTTCCTAAAATTAAGTGTATCAAAATAATTCATCAATATCAATTAATTAAGAGCATCCCTAATATTTGTATTTTATAATAGATTCCATATTAAATTGATGTCAATCAAAGATAATATCAGAAAATTGATATCAAATGAAAAAAATAGTAAATCAATTAGATTTTTTATTTATTTTATGGTTATTGTAACTTGGATTTATTTTAGGCCCATATATATCATTATTGATTATTGATATATTATTGATGATTAATTGAGAGATTATTTTATTTAAAGGTTATCTAAATGACCGAATAAGACATTCACCCATGTAATAATTTACCATCAAACAATATTGAGTTCAGGTATGATTTGCATATATTACTCACTAGTCGTTTGACCTGTGCATTGCACAGGGTGATAATAAAAAATAGTTTATTGACCATTAAGGAAAATAAATAATAATTTATTTAAATATATCTTATAAAAAATTGAATATGTAAATTTTTTTTGAAAATAAGTTAATAATTAAATAAGTGAAAAATTTTATAAATGTGCTATTTTATGTTATATCTTATTTCAAATATCATGTTTATAAGATTGAAAAAATCTCAATAGATAACCTATAACTAATAATAGAGATCCTATTTTATGAATATTTTGCACATTTTGCAAGTTGAAATTGTTGAAAAATGAAAGAGAATAAATTGATAATTTAACTATATCATGAGTCATTTATAAGAATCACAATGGGTATCTATATGAGAAAAGAGACATGTCTTATGCCCCTATTCCGATTTAGAATTTTGCTCTGATCCCCATCCATATTCCTGTCATCGATCCCCATTCTCCATCCCTGTAGAGATTTGAATCGTTATAGGTATTCATGGTTTATTACAAATTTTCAAAAAGAGAAAAATTTAAAATATTTTGAAATTTAAAATATAAATATCCATAGTAACAAATATTACTAATGTAAAATAATCCAAGTTGAAATTAAAAATACATATATGATGCAAATCTAATAAAGAGAATTGAAAAAATAAGGATGTGTTATCCCCGTTCCTGCTCTGTTTAACAAATATGAACTTCTTTTCTATCAATCATCCCCAAGAAGATAAAATTTGTTCTCATTCTCATCCCATTATTATGGGTAATCCCTTCGTGTATCCACTTTCATTTTTTTTTTAAATTTCTTTTTGTCATCCGTAGTCATTTATAACTTTCAAATAAATTAAATTATTTAATTTATAAAAACATAAAAATATATTTTCTAATTAATAAAAAATTAATGAATATATTTAATTTATGTGATTTCAATTACACATCCTTTCCTTATATATTCTTTTAGTAAATTAAAATATCAATTTGAAATATATGTTATAATTAGTAGAACATCATATATAATCCTAATTTATGTCATTTCAATTATTGATTTTATGAATATATTACAGATTCTATGAGTAAATTTAAGGGATTTATACTTCAATTATAGTGAATCTTTCTTAGTAGTAATAGTTTTTTATCCCATTTTTGTTTTGCACTAATCTGATTAGATTCTAGTTTGTTGTAAAATAGAAATAAAATAGTATATTAAATATAAAATTCAAAACATCAAGGTGAATTCAAAATTTAAAATTTTATAATTAATATGGAAAAACATGTTTTTAATTAAAAAAATAAAAAATTATTATAAAGAAAATAAAAAAAAGATATGTATTACTTGAATATCTATTTTTAATGTTAAATAATATAGATTGATATATTTTTATTAGTTATATCATTTAAATTAAGAATTGTAATGATTTAAAATCCAATATTTAATGTGGAATGTTTATGTTGTATTAATGAAATAGATATGAAGATAATTCTTATAACAAAATAATTAATAATCAAGGTTATAAAAATTGTGGGTCATAGGTTACTAGTAATATTTGTAAAACTTTTCCTAGAATGAGTATAAAATATTAGTAATATAATAGATATAATAGATTTCATCATCAATTTTTAACGCTTTTTATCATTCTCGTGCGATATGGGTTAGTGCACTAGTAATAATAGTTAAAATTTTTAACCAGCATATTAAAAAAAAAAAAAAAAAAAACCCACAGCAAGATTTTCTTGAAGGTAATCAAGATGACGGTAGCGTAAAAACCTGAAAATATACCGAAATTAGCGGATGGTTGGAATCTGCAGTTCTGGTTTGCGGTGGATCGGATTCGGACACTGGGGGGCGGCAGCAACCAGAAGCACAAGAGGGCTCTCTAGTTCCCACCAACACCATTGTTCCTTCAGAGTCAGATCTTCTTCGTGTCTCTCTCTTCAGGGCGCAATGGCCAATCCCTCCGCAGTCAGAAAGCCCATCACCCACGTCATTTTTGACATGGACGGTCTCTTGCTCGGTATCTATATATCTATCTATCACTGTCCCATCTTCTACTCTCTCTTTGTTTTCTCCCATTTATTAATATTTCATTCATTCATATCCTGTATTCATGAAAAACCAGTTTTGAAACCACATATAGAAGCTACCCATTTGCCTGCAACTTGTTGTTCTCTCTCGAAGTTTGTATTTTTGTTATGCTAGCCAGGTTTAGAAGGCAGCTTTGAATTCTGTATCTACTTTTCGCTGTTATCTGAACTCTGTCGTGCCCTTGCACAATTGGCTGATACCTCATGAATCATGAGTGGCGCTTTTGTATGCTTTTTGGGAGGCACGGAGAAACTGCATTTGCTGGCATCATACAAGATGCTGAGAAAATGCCAGAAAGGTGGTGATGATTTTGATAAAGACTCGCGTCTTTTGCAGACACAGAGAAGTTCTACACTGAAGTTCAGGAAATTATTCTTGCTAGGTACAATAAAACGTTTGATTGGGGCCTGAAGGCGAAGATGATGGGAAAGAAAGCAATTGAAGCCGCTAGGGTCTTTGTTGAAGAGACTGGAATCGGTGACTCTCTTAGTGCCGAGCAGTTTCTAGTACAGAGAGAGGCGATGCTGCAGAATTTGTTTCCAACAAGTGAGCTGATGCCAGGTATATATATGGAATATTGGAGATTGGAGACCCTTATCTAAGATAAAAATTAAAGAATCCTGTCTCTATTAACTAATGAAACTGAAAGTTTCTGACACTGACGTTTGAGAACACGAATGATATTCAATAGGCATGATGAACGAATACCTTTAATTGTAGTAGCACATAACACAACTGGGGTATTTGCATCAATATAGTCTTACATATCAGTAAAATATATTAGTGTCACCATGCTTGGATGGTTCTAAACATTTGTTCTAGACAGAGGTAGCAATTGGCTCAGCTATCAAGTTTTACTCCATTTTTATTTTGTTTACATATGCACAAATACTGATGTTCTTCTACCCTCTTTTCATATAAATAGGTGCTGGCCGTTTGCTCAGGCATCTACATGCAAAAGGAGTTCCAATTGCCTTGGCAACTGGGTACACTTCGTCCAACTTGTGTTAAATTTCATCTTCTTTTTTTTTTTTTTTTTCGTTTTGGTTTTAAAAGAAGAGATTTATTTCATGCCATGAATCTATTTTGAAGGATTTTTTTTTTCAATTTTTTTGCAAAGCCTTATTGACAATTTGCCCTACAGTTCTCACAGGCAACATTTTGAATTGAAAACTCAAAGACATGGTGATGTCTTCTCTTTGATGCATCATGTTGTTCTTGGTGATGACCCTGAAGTTAAACAAGGCAAACCATCACCGGACGTATTTCTTGCAGCAGCCAAGAGATTTGAGGTATATGGATTTATGAATACTGTCAACTTGATAACAAATTTGTCTGCAGATTAAATGATTACAGAGTGCCTTTTCTTTTCTTACCCTGAATTTGGTGTTGGGTTCATTTTTTCAAATTGTCTTTTCTTTCAAAACTTTGTTGAGTTTGTCTGTATTCATATATGGTTACGGTGATGTTGTGGCTAATGATGAATTGATGGTCAACAGGATAGACCGGTAGATCCTTCTAAAATTCTTGTTTTTGAAGATGCACCTTCAGGAGTTCTTGCAGCTAAAAATGCTGGGATGTAAGTGGATTGAAGCATTGAAAGAATTTTTCTTTATTTTCATTTTTTTAATGTAACAAATTATTTTTCCCTAAACATTCGCCATGTTGAGTTGTATGGATAGGTAAGTTAGTTCTAGATTTATCAGTGTCACAAACTGCATTATTGCTTGTTTTAATATGCATCATGTATCTGCATTAGCATGATTTATGTATCACTGATCTGGGAGTGATGAAATTTTTACTTTCTGTACTCAATTAAGTTTTCATCCTAACAATTATGACTTAATGCAGAGTACATCCTTGTAACTTCTTATGTTCACTAGGGAGGCTCCTTTCCTTCTCTGTCCTTCTCTCATATTTGCAAAACATGACTCTATTGATATAATATCTTTGTTACCTTCACATCTGAGTTGTAAAAAACTTTGAATTATGATGAAGCTGGGTAATCGATTCCTCAGTCTTGTATGTTACACTAATGGCTAAGTTTGAACGTCAACTAATTAGTGTAATTTTTAGCTGCAGTTGATAAGATTTTGCTAGCCATCCCCATCCAAGGGGAATGGCATGTTATTGTCGAATAGTAAGATTTTGCCAGCCAGATGCAGTCAGTGAAAAAAGGAATGTGGAGTCTGATATCTTGTCACGAGTGTCATGTTATGAAAATAAAGACTCCTTTGATTTCTGTCTTGACCCTTAAATTCATTTTTGCCTATAACAAGAATTACACACTATGGTTGCTCAATGGACTCTCTAATAGCTGATGGTTTTAGGTCGCTACTGGCTAGAATTCTTTTTGCAGTTTCAAGGTTGAATGACTCTCTATTATTTTTAAGAATTCTATTACATTATTTAGTTCAGTGATGATTAAAAGGCCTAGAGATTGTCAGGATAAGGCAATACTGTAACTAAATCGTAAGGGGCTGTTAACTTTTCTCACAATACATATGGAAGCCCATAGATAACTTAAAATGGAGAGACATTAATTTATCTGGTCTTGTTCTTAAGCTAAGATGGCATTGATTCAATGTGGTCCATTAGAACACTCAGTTATGATGATGCCTGCTACTACTACTACTTTCTATTTCTTACTTCTATTCATTTCTGATAAGGACACAAGATATGGGAGAGTATATGAAAGAAAGAGGAGACAATTAGGAGGAAAGGAAAGTATGTGACAGTTATAGAGTTAGTTAGTTGGGCGGGAAAAGAGAACAATAGCAGAATAAGAAGTATAAAAGGAGAGAAAGTAAGGGAAGAGAGTGTCTTTGGTTCATTTTGTACATGTGAAAGTTGAGGAGCTTTGATTCCTCTGTTGCTGTAACCGTTTTTCTAGGGTTCTTGGAGCATTGCCAAGTTCCCCAATTCAATAATAGTTCATCATTCATTCATAGATATTAGATCTATCACTGGTATCAGCCTCTTCTTCGGTCCTGGTACGCTTCGTATGGTGCGCAAGTCCAGAATGGAAGCAAAACTCGATGCATTCTTGCAGAGATCCGAAGAAGACCGTCGCAAAGCGGAGGAACGCCACCTCGGGCTAGAAGAGTCGATCGCGAGGCTCGGAGAAAGGATCGCACAGGTAGAAGCGTGCATGGACCATGTCGAGCGCACTCGACCTCACGTTCGCGTCGGACATCATAGTGCGAACAGTGACGGCGACGAACACTCTGCAAACCAATGTAGAGGCACGGAGCAATGGCGGCGAATCGATCTTCCACTGTTCCACGGAGAGGATGCATATGGCTGGATCGATCGCATTGATCGATACTTCGAGATCCATGGCGTACCGACGGAGGATTGGTTGTCAGTGGCGAAGGTTGCTATGGAGGGCCCTGCATTGACATGGTTCAAGTGGTGGGAAACCACCACAACGGAGTATTCATGGGAACAGTTTCGGTTGGCGGTGGTGAGAAGATTCCAACCATTGATGGCGCGCAACCCGTTCATCGAGCTGATGTCGCTGAAACAAACGGGGTCAGTACTAGATTACCGTCATCAATTTGAACAATTAGCTAGCCCGTTGAAGACAAGAGAGAGGCGATTCTTGGACGGATTGTTCCGGAACGGCTTGCAAGAAGAGGTACGCTCTGAACTTGACATGCATCAATTCAAAACTATTGATGAGATGATGGACATGGCTGAACTGATTGAAATAAGGAATAAGGCTTGGGTTAAAAGCCGAATTGGGCCGAGTACTGTAGAGAAGAGTTGGGCCCATGAGTTTCCTTGGTCTAGAGGGAGTTTGGTGGATAAAGGAATAGCATCTACAGGCCAAAACACGGGCCTATCAAGTAGTGGTAGTAATGGGGAAATTAACAAGGACCAAGGAGCATTTTCTAGAGTGTCTGAGGTGGCAAAATCAGAACCAAGTATAAATCGCACGGGATTTAGACATGTCACTGATGAAGAAATGCGAGAAAAAAGATTGAGAGGCTTATGCTTCACATGTGATGAGAAGTACACAAGAGATCACGTATGCAAGAACAAAGGCTTTCGATTTATGATATTAGAGGAAGAACAGGGGAGACAAGGAGAGAAGGAATGGCACGATGCTATGGAAGAATTAGAGGAGTCAGGACAACAACTGCAGCTATCATACAAAAGCATGGCTGGAACCACAACACCAAGATCAATTAGAGCTTGGGGAGAAGTGGCAGGGCGTAAGGTAAGAGTTCTAATTGACCCCGGGGCATCCCATAACTTCATATGTCCCTTATTTGTACGAGAAGCTGCTATACAAACCCAAGAAGCTGCATTTGTAGTCACAGTAGCTTCAGGGGAACAATCCCAAGGAAAAGGAAAATGCTCCCAAGTGGCCATTCAATTTCCCAACCTTCAGGTGATAGAAGACTTTTACATATTTCCCCTGGACAATTCGGAGCTAGTATTAGGTTTGGCATGGTTGGATAAATTAGGGGAAACTTTAACTAATTTCGGAAAGTCCAGATTATCCTTTCAAGTGGAAGGCCGCTGGGTCATGTTACAGGGAGCACCAGAGTTGTGCTATGGAGGAACAGCCTTGAGGGCAGCTTTGAAGGAGCTAGAAGAAGAAGGGCAGGGATATATAGTACAATTATGGCCTGTGGTCACTCAATTGTCCCAAATGACAGCTACACCATCAGCAATTCAGCAAGTCTTAGACGACCATCCACTGATTTTTGAACCTCTAGAAGGCTTACCTCCTTCTAGGAGCCATGACCATGCCATTACCCTTAAGGAAGGAGCACCCATTCCCAACCTAAGACCCTACCGTTACCCCCATTACCAGAAGAATGAGATCGAAAAACTGGTAGAAGAGATGCTAAAAGCAGGCATAATTAGGCCAAGTGTGAGCCCATTTGCTAGTCCCATACTGTTGGTTAGGAAGAAAGACAACAGTTGGAGATTCTGCGTCGATTATAGAGCTTTGAATCAGATTACTGTACCGGATAAATTTCCTATACCTGTCATTGATGAATTATTGGATGAGCTGACAGGTGCTGCCATTTTTTCCAAGTTGGATCTGAAATCTGGATACCATCAGATCAGAATGGTGGAAAATGATATTGCGAAGACAACATTCCGCACTCATGAGGGTCATTACGAGTTCTTAGTTATGCCGTTTGGCCTCACTAATGCTCCATCAACTTTCCAAGCCCTTATGAATGATATATTGAGGCCGTTCCTTCGGAAGTTTGTGTTGGTATTCTTTGATGACATACTGGTATACAGCAAAGATGAAGAATCACATGCATCGCATCTCACTGCTGTTTTTCAAGTGTTACAGCAATAGCAACTCATCCTCAACAAAAAAAAATGTGATTTTGGAGTCCTCACAGTGGAGTATTTGGGCCATATGGTGTCAGCTTCAGGTGTGGCAGCAGACACCAAGAAAACAGAAGCCATGAGACAGTGGCCAGTACCTAAGGATCTGAAAACTCTAAGGGGTTTCCTGGGACTAACGGGATATTACAGGAAGTTTGTGAAGAATTATGGGATTATGGCCAAACCACTCACAGATCTGACCAAGAAGGACGCCTTTCAATGGTCAGAAAGAGCACAACAAGCGTTTGAAGCCATTAAGCAAGCTATGGCAGAGTTACCAGTATTGACGGTGCCAAACTTTTCCAAACCATTTGTTTTGGAGACTGATGCGTCAAGTCAAGGTTTGGGGGCTGTTTTATCTTAGGAAGGGCGACCAATTGCTTACCTTAGCAAGGCACTCTCCCAAAGGGCCCAACAAAAATCAGCATATGAGAGAGAGTTGATGGCGATTGTGTTTGTAGTCCAAAAGTGGCGCCACTACTTATTAGGCCGACACTTCATCATCATGACAGACCATCGTAGTCTGAAATTCTTGACTGATCAGAAAATAATGGGGGAGGACCAGGTGAAGTGGACATCCAAACTCCTTGGACTGGACTTTGAGATTCAATTTAGGCCTGGCCTAGAAAATAAGGCAGCCGACGCACTCTCCCGTCAAATGCTGTACCAAGCTATTTCGGTGATACAAACAAGTTTGTGGGACACGATTGCGGCTGAGGTAGAAGAGGATGAACACTTACAGCATATAATTCATAGCTTATCCCAAGGAAATCAAGATTTCCCTAGTTACAGCTTACAACAAGGGAAATTGTTCTACAAGGGGCGCAGAGTTATTCCAAAAAATTCCTCTCAAATTCCTACCTTATTAGCTGAATTTCATGACTCGCCAACAGGAGGCCACTCTGGTTTTTTCAGAACCTATAAGAGGTTAGCAGCAGCTGTTTTTTGGAGAGGAATGCGCCAACAAGTGAAGGCATATGTAGCAAATTGTCAAACCTGCCAGACCAATAAGTATGAAGCCCTGTCACCTGCGGGGTTGCTGCAACCCCTCTCCATTCCTGCACAGGTCTGGTCAGAAATTTCCATGGATTTCATCACAGGCTTACCACGTGCAAAAGGAAAGGATTCTATAATGGTGGTGGTTGACCGCCTCACTAAATTTGCTCACTTTCTTCCCCTCTCACACCCCTATTCAGCCAAAGATGTGGCACAACTCTTTGTTAAAGAGATTGTTCACTTACATGGATTTCCTTCTGTCATCATTTCAGATAGGGACCCTATTTTCTTAAGTAGGTTCTGGTCTGAACTCTTTCATGCAGCCGGCACTAAGTTGAAGTATAGCACATCCTATCACCCACAAACGGATGGCCAAATAGAGGTGATCAACCGCTGTTTGGAAACATATCTTAGATGTTTTGCTGGTTCTAAACCTAAGCAGTGGGTTCATTGGTTGCCTTGGGCAGAATATTGGTTCAATACCTTTAACACCTCCACAAAGTTATCCCCGTTTCAGGCCTTGTATGGTAGACCTCCACCAATTCTATTTCGGGGGGAAACCTACCCATCAAAGGTCCAAGAAGTTCAGTCCCTCATAGCCTCACGAGATGAAGTCCTAACTGATCTTAAATCCAACTTGGATTTAGCACAGCAAAGAATGAAGCAGTATGCAGATAAACATTGCAGAGAGGTCACATTTGAGGTGGGGGAAAAAATTGGGCCTGTCGCCTACAAATTGGAACTCCCCCTTAGCTGCAAACTCCATCCGGTTTTCCATGTTAGTCGCCTGAAGAAAGCCCTGCCACCAAAAATTCAGCCAGCTGCCCTGCCACCAGGATTATCGGAGGATGGTGTATTACATGCAGAACCCGAAGAAGTACTGCAAGTCAGGCAACAACCAGGAGGTGCTAAGGAGGCGTTGATCAAATGGAAATACCTACCAGCCCATGACAATTCGTGGGAAGACCTGGCCAAGCTGCAAGAACAATTTCCTGGAGCTCACCTTGGGGACAAGGTGATTTTGCGCCGGGGGGGGGGGGGGGGGGCAAGATATGGGAGAGTATATGAAAGAAAGAGGAGATAGTTAGGAGGAAAGGAGAATATGTGACAGTTATAGAGTTAGTTAGTTGGGCGGGAAAAGAGAACAATAGCAGAATAAGAAGTATAAAAGGAGAGAAAGTTAGGGAAGAGAGTGTCTTTGGTTCATTTTGTACATGTGAAAGTTGAGGAGCTTTGATTCCTCTGTTGCTGTAACCGTTTTTCTAGGGTTCTTGGAGCATTGCCAAGTTCCCCAATTCAATAATAGTTCATCATTCATTCATAGATACTAGATCTATCAATTTCTCACCTCAAATCAATTGCATGCTATTTTGATAAAAATGGATACACTGTGCAATTGGTTTCAATCTAATGTTCATGTTGTTAATATCTTTTGGTTATGTGCCATACAGGTCTGTTGTTATGGTTCCGGATCCAAGACTAGACAGATCTTTTCATGATACAGCAGACCAAGTTTTGAACTCACTGTTGGATTTCAACCCTAGTGAGTGGGGTTTGCCTTCCTTTGAAGATAATGCAAACTGAACTTTGGTCTCCATTACTGTCGTACAATTTTACTGCGGTCAGAAAAAGCTGCACATCTTGTGTGCCACTAAAACCGACGAGTAATTAATCCTTTTCCATAGCATGTCAATTACATTGTTCGACGCTTATTTTCTTGTTCTGGGTATTAATTTTGCTACTGCCAATATTGGCTCCAGGGTTGGGACCATAGAGTAGTCGATATATTGCTTACATGTTTCACACGTGGCATGAAATGTGATTGTATTTGATATTTTACCAATTTCAAATACTCTGGAGTTAGATTAGTTATAAGTTGCCAAATAAACAATGGGTTGTAGTTTATTTATTATTGATATAAACTGGAATGTGGACAGTGGACATTAGCTGGTTGGGTAATGGATATAGTTTGAGAAAACAACAAAAGTAGTAGGCGTGTTGCAAATATTTCCAACTCAAATGATGCGAGTAATACAATTTATCATATGATAAATTAATGTAACTAGTTTATGGTTGATTAATAAGGGTGAATTGCACTAATCTCGCCTGGAATTTAGTAAAATTATACTCTTAACACTCTTCATTTGGCAAAACTGATGGCAGAGGTCTTTAAACTTATGATTACATCGGTCACCCCTTCACTTAACAGTGCATCAGCTTTAGTGACAAAGGGGTGATCGGTGTCATAATTAGTTAAGTTTGGGGATTACTTGTGTTAATTTTGCAAACTGAGAGATGTTGAGTATCATTTTACTATATTTCAAGAGAAATCAATTCAATTCACTCTGTTAAATTCTTAGAGCGATGCAGTTATGCTGGCTCTGCCTTATGAAACAGTCCTGGCCGAGCAAGGATGATTTTTGCCATCGAGAAAACTTTAATGTGAACTCCACGCCCCGGTTTCTAAAAGTTTGCTAGGGCTGTACAGTTCAGAGTCAGTTTTATGTCTCCTAATTAGAGGTATACAAATATTAGGACTAAACTTTTCATATAGTTTTAAATTAATTTTATTCTTGATTATTATTATTTTTTTCACAAAGTTCATGCGGAGACACCGTACTTGTTAAATTTTATAAAGTTACAAAAGCATTCTTTCTGAGTTTCTCTTATCCTAAGTTTTAATGACATAAACCCATCCTGTCCTTTAAACTCTCTGAAGCATTTAAATAAGCACAACTTTAGTACTCAGCAGCTAATGCGTGCGCTGATCAAATGGTGAAGCATGGCCATACTCTTTCGATGGGATTTCCTACATTTCATGTCTTTTATCTGAGTTTTTGCATGCAGACCGTTGTGAAGGTTATTTTTGTTATTTTCTTTCTTTTTTTGGGTCAGATCTGTCAATGTTTATTATGATGGGTTAGTATTGCGTTAGTTGGGCCTTAAAGCCCCATTGTTTATATTGGATATATGGGTGGGGATCTATAACTTGTGTAAGTCTTATACACTCACACCATTCGATAACTCTTAATAAAAATTGAATTTAATTTATCTAACTATTAAATTATATGATATCATATTGACGAAACATATTAAATTTTAGAGAAATCGGATAACAATAGGCATGTATTTTAATGATTAATATTTACTAATATTTTTATAAAAATGTATTATCTGTCAAAGTGGCGGGTGTAAAATATCAAATCATTTTTAAACTATATGAAATTTGATATATTTGATTTTCTAGGTAAAAATTAGGGGCGGCAAAACAAGTTGAATCTGTCAGGTTGGCCCACCACCCGCCACTTCTTGATGAGGTGAGTTGAATTTTTCAACTAGCCAAATATTTTCTTTAACCTGTAAAAAATTTCAACTCATCTCATCCCATTTTATAGTCAATCCGTGAAGAATCAGCAAACATAGCTAAAATTTAACCAATATCAGATTGGTAGATTGACCCACCAACCCGCTATTTTTTACAGGACGGATTGATACTTTCAACGTAAATTATTAAAATAGGTCAACACATCCCGCCACGTTTAATGGCCAACTCATAGCAGGTTGAGGCGGGTTGATCTGCTCTGTTTTAAATTCAAAGGTTAGAAATAATGAAATTTTATACACATAAATAAGTTATTGAAAGGTGTAAGTACACCGTGACTTATAACTAGTATAAATGGATCCCCACCATATATATATATATATATATAAAGTCAAGACATCTTTCTTGAATCAATATGATATATATAAAGTCAAGACATCTTTCTTGAATCAATATGAATTTAGCTGACCCAAAAAATAAAAGAAATAATATGGATTAGAAAACAAAAAGAAGTCTGCGAAATCCCTCCTTAATTTCTTTTGAAGAGGTCTGCAATGTTTTTTTCATTTTTTCTTTTTATAATTATAATTAGAAAGGCACTATATATTTCATTTCCAGTTAAAGGCTAACTCCAACTATTTCAAATTAAGCAAGGTGGTGACTTTATTCTTCCACCATTAATCACAAATATCAGATTTCCCCATCCCTCTGTCCGCTTTTCAGTTTTCACTTTGTCGCTGTTGACTTGTTGGCAGTGAGTGGTCCTTTACATTTATCTGCTTGTGGTCCATTTTGATTTTAATTGTGTAGTAAGGTTGAGCCCTTTAAGTTTGAAAGCTAACTTAGGGGCTACAAATTTAAAATGGTGGTGCCATAACTTGTCATCTGGAGCAACCAGTTCTCTCAAAAGATGAGCAGGATCCCTAGTTATAGCACGCCGCTGTGTTGTGTGTACTGCCTGAAGTAGGAAGGAAACATGTGGGGATATGTTAGTAATGTTATTACTAGTCCACTTGCACACAACATGATAAGAAAGCAGTAATGGAGATTAAAATCATGTGGGCTTGCAAAGTAAATAGAGTACCCTAGGGTTGATATTTATCAATATAGTAATATAGTATTAAAATTCTTGCCAACTCGGTGATCAAGAGTTAGTCAGTCTAAACAGTTTCGGGTTATAAAAGACACAACAAGAACAACTAAGTTACATGACACGGATAACACAATATTATTATTCTATCATAGTTGGTCTCAAGCCCGACAAGCCCGGATGAAAGAGTAGTATTGTGTGTTAGGTAGTTAATAGCCAAAATCAAATTTGGTCAATTTTTTATAACCTTCATTTTAATGTAATGAATACATGGAAAGATAGAAAATTGTAAAAAATTTCTGTTTAATTTTTTGAAGGATAACAAGTTGTCACCCATTTTTTCTGCAAAAGTCCAATATTTATAAATAAATAGAAATTTGGATTCTATGGCATACAGACATAAGCCATGGGGATAGACTACAGATCATGAGAGGATGGCCATCAATAGGATGAAAAGACATTGGTAGAAACATATATTGCCATTGGGAATTACCGACAGCCCGTACTTATGTGGCAACCAAAAGAGGAAGGTGATTTACGAAGAAAAGCTTCTGGAAGTATGAAAAAGCAGAAGGAAATGATGCATCATTAGATAACGACTCTAGAGATGTTGGATGGAGAAGATCACGGAAGCAAAGATTCAAGACTGTTGAAAGAAGAAGCCAAGCCTTAGGAAGTCAAATGCAAAGGATCATCCTCAGTTGCAAAAATTTATATATCTGGTTTTAGTTGTTATTTTTTTGTTGCTGTAGAATTTAATTTATATGCACTCATATTTGCACTATCATTGTACACCAAAAAAATATTTACATTATTATTTAATCATATATTGTTATATCATAATAAATGATTAAATCTCGCATCAACTACTTAAAATGTCATATAAATTGAATTGTTTTGATTGGATATACAAAATTTTTATTTGATGAGGTCCGAAATAGATAACCTTAATTTTGAAAAGATGAGATGCACATGTCCTTATAAATTAAACAAAGGGATTGTTTCAAAATTTAAACCCATAACCTCTAAATCAGTTGACTAAATATCAAGTTTCATCGTATTTTCTAAAGATAAAAAAATATTTGATAATTTATTTAAGATATTTCTAATATATATACCCAAAACATACAACATATTTCTTATATTTCCGCAACATTGCAAATGACTACTAATTGCACATTTTTTCTTCAAAAAGAAAAACCGCCCTTTTGAATATTTCCAACTCAACCATTATTTGAAATGTTCTAAATGGAAAAATATTATATAAACGACGTCTCTAATATCAAATTTTAGTTACTATTTTAGTACTAGAAATATTATATTTAATAATAAGGTTTGTTTCAAACTTGCTAGATTCGGATGTAATTAAGAATTTGTAACTTGTATTGAAATTAGAATGAAAAAATAAAAATGGTTTTTTATTACAAAACTAGTAGTAAAAGCATTGAGCAATTTGTACGACATTATGTAAAATTTCAACTTCTGTTATCTTAGAAAGACAATCAACATCTAGAGTATTGTAGATACTATTTTATAGATTATAGAACGCTGTAGGGTGGAGGACTCCTCTACGAATATTGAAATGCATCAATGTCAAAACCTGAATCATCCCTTGTGTGCACTTAACCTAGCAAGGGAGCAAATATAAGAAATCTCCATATACTGCATTGTTACTTTAATGACATGCATATTGGACCATTATATAAACTAACAAACACCACTTATTAGATGGAAAATGGGCTTAATCAGCACCACGCAACGTGTCTTTGTGTGTGTGTCCACAGGGAAAAGCATTTGTGCCTGTATTAAGGACATCATCGATCAACTATATGAGTGTCACTTTGACCAATTTCAATTAATTGGAAATAAATTAGTTTTCTTTTTCAGTTTGTTCTCTCTTGTTACCGAGTCTTGTTTCAAGCCAAAAGAAGAAGAAACCACTCTAAATTGGCACGCACTACTTTTGCGGGTGTGATTTTAACAACAATAAAAGTTACGCTTACGGCATAGATGGATTATGGATATAGCATAACCTAACACAAGGATAGAATTAGAATAATGTTGATAACAGCATGCACCATGGCCTTACTTGGAGAAGACATATCAAATATAGGGCGTTTGGTGAGGGTTAATCTATTTAGATTACTAATATGACTTAAAATTACTCAGGCCATAACATTATCTTGTTTGTGTAAACCACATTACTGGCGATCCAGATAAATTCCCAATTGGATATAAGCTTGTTTGGTTTACGATGCAAACTGAAATCTATGGCATCCTGAGGCAATTTAACAAAATCGAAAACAAAGCTTCCTTCCCCTTAACGCCAATTTGCGTTGAAAATACTCTTAACCAAACATGCTATATATCCCTGGAAGTTAGATAATGGAGATTGCGTGAATGACACAAATGCAGGCTAACTGAATAAGCCTGTTAATTGATAGAAAGAACTGTCTGTTATTTTATGGTGAATATTTGAACTATATATATATATATGTTAGCGAGCTTAGAGATTTAATTTCACATATTTAACTTAACGGACGAATGATTCATTTGCAAACTGCAGTTTCTCTCCATATCTCCTTACAGTCTTACATGTTACAAATGTATGTCTGCTATAGTACTGCATGGTAAGAGAATTGTATATTTTGAGATAGAGAACCAACAGAGACGCGTTTGCACAGTGATTTAAGAAACAGGCAGTTCTCTTTTTCTGTGGTACAAGAATAAAATAATCAAACGAAAGATCGTAACCCAAGAAATTAAACAAAGAGCTGCAAACTGGGAAAATGTCCTTTATTCATACAAGCACATAAAAGGATTTACATATAGGATATATTAACCTGATCCAACTCATAACCAGCATTTCTTCCTAGGGATATCTTCGCTCATAAACACAACTTTCTAGCCACCGCCCAATTTATTTGATGATTAGTTTTTCTACCTTTTCTACGTAACAATGTTATTCTAATATTCAATTTTTTCAAACACCTAAATATCCTACTCACAAAACACATGAATTCGATCATTTATTTTTTCTCTCAATTTATTTTTTTTCTATCACTCCTCTCGCACCATCATGGATGGGTATTGGAATATCATTTTCCCTTTAATACATGCACACAAATTATCCTCTTACGAGTAATGAAGTACTCTAGTAACCAAACAAGTACAACTGCTAGTTATATATATAGCACTCATTCATTCACCTCTTGTAACTTTCCTTGAGTTCCCCTTCGCTGGAAGTATCCGAATTCTCTTCGCCACCCGTACAAAGTCCCTAATTAATATCAAATAGCAAATCAATGACCATCAAAATTAAGTACTACTGCACATAAGAAATAATTACTTTAATAGATACACAACAACTTCTAGGCAAAAGGAAATGTTCATTCTCCTATCCTGCATAATCAATAATGTTGTAGGTCATCATTTGGTTACTGATGAAGCTACTGAACAAATTTAACGAAAACTGAAAAAAAAGAAGGAAGAGATAAAATATAAGAGTTGATTTGTAACATTAATCACTCAACATATCACTTATTGCCTTACAAAATGTTCGCAAAACTGACATGTTAAGCGATAAGAGCCGTGCTTAATCGTTGAATAGGTACGGAAATGTATTAACACCATTCATCAACGTGAGCTAGAATCAAAGGAGGAGAGGGAAAAATCTCGGTTCCTCCAAAACGCATTCTGATTTAAGTTTGTTTTCATTGTTCGTACACCGTTTCACAAATTCTTTTTCAAGCCATAAAACTTAGTGGTAAATGGTAGAGCATGAAGCAGTTTCTGATAGAGAAAGTACAAGAGTAACATACAATATATAGTTAAGAAGAGTTAAAAGGAGAGAGCCTTACTTCCAACTAAGGTCACCAGCAAGAAGAAGATCATTCTCCATGTCTTCATAAGCAATAAGATGACCAGGAATGGCGTTGGAGAGATCAAGATCATGATCAGTCTCATACGCATCACTAGTACCCTCCACAAACATCTGCCTCAGTGCCTTGGCTAGGCTTTGGTAGCTGCCATGGTTATGGAGGCTGATGCGTTGGCAAATCGAACGGCCTTCAAGCACCACTGTCACAGCAGGGACTACTGTGGACACAAGATCATCATCCTCAAGCACAGGGAAGCCTTGGAATTTGATGCCACTGTTGCTATACTTGCCCATATTATTGGTGCTGCTTGAGTTGTTGTTATTAGTGTTACCATAGAAAGCCAAAGATGAAGGATTTGAAGGTGCACCCATAATGATCTGTCTCCTATCTTGCCATCTCCTTTTCAGGGAGTCTTGCCTTTGGGGGTCAAAACTGTTCATCATATTGGAAGTTTATGGAACTGAATATGTTTAGTTGATGTTGAGTTGTGTATATATATATATATGCTGTGTGCAGAGATAATAATTAGCAATTACGATCTAACTTCTCATGAAAAAGACACTAAAAATATGTATTTATATATTGTAAACACAGGACTGCGAGCAATGGTGGGGTGTTAATGCAGCATGGGAGGGAAAAGGGGAGCCCTTTGGGTCTGAATCTGATGGAAATGGATCAAAACTGAAAAGGGCTGAACTTGAATGGAGTTTGGTAAAAGTTCAGATCATAAAGAGGGCAGTGATCCAAAATCTGAAATGTGTTTGATGATGATGAAATCTTGTTGAAAAACGAAATACATATAGAGAGATATGAGATGCAACAAGAGAGAGAGAGAGATAGAAAAAGAGAAATTAAGGGAAAGAGAGAGAGATGGCACAAATGTCGGGAGAGGTCAGATAGGTGTCTAGAATCCACCCCAGCCTCGTGGCTTAGTTTTCGTTTTTCAAGACCATTAAATAGAGTCCCCCCTAACTCTTAATTTCTCCCTGTCAAAATATCCCAGTCACGTTTCATCTCTCTGTTCCTTAGTTTCACTCAATCCCCCACCACCACTTCTCTTGCATTTGATTTTTCCCTCTTGCACTTTTCTCTCCTTCGTTTTTTTTCATATTTTTTTCTTCTCATCAATGTGTAAATTATCGGGGGGGGGGGGGGGGGAATCAAGTTAGGCAAGTGGGTCGAAGTTATTGTAGGGAGAGGACGAGATCGAAGAGGGTGGGGATGTTTGCTCGTGATTGCAAAAGAAGGTGTTTCCCTAATAAATGAAAATATGATTTAATTTTAATATCCATAATTTTACGATTCATCTAATTTTATAATATTATATCAATAAATATTCTTATTTCTTATTATGCAATCTGAGAAACCGTTTAGATAGAAAAATTATACATTATCAATAACCAAAATTAATCTCATAAAAATTATTTTTTTATCGAATTCCCAACCATATGATTAAGAGATAAGATGGACTGCTACCATGCCACACCTATAGGTTATCTCATAAAAATTATGTTCATTAGTTTATTTAAAGTATAGTTTATTATGAAAAATTTAATATGAGACAAATAAGTTATTATGGTTGCATTTAAATGTAGAGGTAGGTGTTGTTGTCAAGATCAATTAAAATAGTACAATTTTCTCGGGGATGGACATAAAAATTAAATTAATGCGTCAAGATAAAGCAAGCTAACCTTTGTATACGAGATTACAGAATTACAATATAAAGAAAGGTTAAAACAATCTTGAGAATTGAAGTTTGCATGAGCAGTGGAGACGACCGCGCTGCGGTCGCCGAACGGTTTGCTACGTTGAGGAACCCCCAACTAATTGAGTTTAATTTGCTCCATCACTCAAAGCTTTTCGATAGGAACAATTATAAAGAACTATAAATTAATTCGCTACCTGAAAACTTTTGGAATGAATACTTGGGTATATATCTGTTCCTCTTTGTGCAGATATAGTAATGTTTGCCTGTATCTACGGCTTGAAAATAAAATGACTGAATATAATTTGTCATCCAAAATCAATTTTAACTTACTTTGAGTTATAAAAATTTGTGGGGTTCCTGAATCATGCTCTCAGATTACTTAAACATGAAAGAAGTTAAATATAATTCATTATTAGCAGTCAAATACATGATATTCTGGGAACTGCGATTTTACTTATTTTAGTCATAAATAGAATCAGTGCATATGGTTCTATATGAGTGTATGTTATACTAGTTCCTCTAAACATTCTTTAAGAAACTTGATGTATCGTATGTGCTGCTGTGTACTTATAACTTAATCGTGATTGAAACACTCGCATTTCTATCATCATTCTTTTCTGGGGACTAGTTTTTGCTCTAACTGGCTCACAATGTGTGAGAACACGTTCAAGATTTTAAACTCAAAGTAGGCAGGGCCAAGTTTCAAGGTTAAATTGGACTTTGTCATCCTTAATTGCTGTTAGACTTTATCAAGAATTCCGATTTCATTGACTATGCATTTTAAACCAATTTTGTTGAGCTGTTAACTAAACAAGCAGGATAATTGCCTTTAAGCTTCGCTCCTACGCATATATCTTACAAAGGTAGGGACGGTTCTACGAAAACGATGTAGAAATAAAGGTAATTCAGCATAATTACATGTATATTCTCAATTTTAAGTCGCAGATTAACTCACTAGCCGCCACATGTGACATGTCCCAATGAAAAAAAACCCAGCAAACACACCTCTAGAATTAAAGGAAGAATGAAATATAAGGCAAGGAATAGCTAGATTGATATTTTCCACACTGGCATTCAAAATTTGTTGCCGGGTTACACGGTCTACGTAGATCACAAGGCCACCATTTTATTTTGTTAATGTTACTAGTAATAAATAAACAAGAAGCTAGAGGCTTCAAATTGAAGCACCACACACCACAAAAACCACAAATGAAGCCCATGTTTTAATGTGTGGGTGACAATAAGCTTTATCGACAACGCAAGCAACCTCTTGTGCTGCAACTTGGGATCATAAATTCCTCACTTTGGGATTCGACGTCGTGTGGAGTTTGTCATTTGTCTCTGCAGAGACGCTACATTAGTATTTGGTTGTGTGAAACCCAAGCGTGTTCAAACACAATCCTTATTGATGTGGGAATCCGGCTTGCAAAAGCACCTTTTTGATTGCAACTCTACGAATATGTACATCGAATTAATAGATAATGCAATTTAATGAAGTCTTTTGGTGTACGAATTTTACACGTAGCTCGTTTAGAAGAGCCACTGAAAAGGGTTGGTCATATAGGCAATGTTTGGATTCTGATCCGCGACTAAAAATACGAAATACAGAAAATACAAAGCTGTTTAACTGTGAATACAAAGACAAAATATAGAAGATTTGTCCATTTTGAGACACAATACAGAAAATTTTTATACCTCTAAAATAAAGGAATAGTTAAGACATGACTCAGAAATAGATATTTTATTTTTTCTCTTTGTCCTCCCTATTATGGGTATTTCGATGGGGGTGTTTAGCAATAGGCAAGGGTAAATAATGTCTTTTTCATGTGTTTTTTGTCTTATTTCTATATTTTCAAATAAGATACAGATATAATAGTTATGTTTTGTACTCCATTATCAAACATGATATAGAGACAATATTTTTTTATGTCTTCATCTCAATTGTTTCTGTTTTCACTTTTCTAAGACAAAAACCAAACACTACCATAAAAATTCTTGTATAGTGCACATTAAATGCATTCTTGTAGCATATAAGAATTTATATCAAATGAAGGATAGTTTCCTGAACAAATGTACAATAAAATATTTAAGAAGAGTTAATGCTCATTTTAGTCCCTGACTTTTCACTCATGAGTTATTTTAGTCCCTGACTTTTAAAATAAGTCAAATCTGTCCCCAACATTACAAAATGTGAGTTAAATTAGTCCCTTATTCCACTTTTATTTAACATTTTATCAATTAGATGACGATATGTAACATTAAGTTATATATTATCATACTATGTGTCATCTAAAGTAGAATGAAGTTTAAAATAATTTATTTTAGTATCTAAAATTGTACAAAATGAGTCAATTTAAAATGTATAATGAATATTTAAATGGCTTATTTTGTATAATTTTAAACATTAAAATAAGTCATTTTAAAATATATTCTACTTTAGATGACATATGGTATGTCAAGGTATTTCTTAATATTATTAATCATCATTTAATTAATAGAAAATTAACTACAATTGGGTTAAAGGACTAAAATGACTCACATTTTGTAATGTTAAGGATTAATTTGACTCATTTTAAAAGTCAGGGACTAAAATGACTCAATAATAAAAAGTGAGGGACTAAAATGAACATTAACTCATTTAAGAACTCTTAAAATACACATATGAAGTACATATCTTGATTTATATATATAACTTTTTTTTCTTCAGAAATTGTGTGTCACTAAATTAGCATAGTCATATGTAATTTGATTCATTTAACCAACATCACCCAACAACAAAAATACCTTTGTTTTTTTATTTGATTCATATGCACTATTAACGTAAAAAAAATTACATAAATATCTAATAATATATTATCACATCAACAAGTGTAGTCGATTCAGCTATCAAATACTTTGAAAGCTATACAAAGAAAAAATATGATTGAATGTCAATGTACTTTTATAGAATTAATCTCTCTCTCTTTGAAGCTAGTAGCTTTAATATTACAAAATTTGTTCTTACAATCTAAATTGATGCATTTTCTTACTCCCCTCATTGATTGAATTGACTAATAGAGTGTATATATCAGGCTACATGAGCTCAATAGTAGTCTTATAGTAAGCAGATTAGTAGTTACTTAATTATTACATTAAAGATTATAACAAAATTTAAAGAAATTAGGAATTCGAATTAAACCCTTTAAAAATTTTCTCGTACAATTTTCTTTTTTACAAGTATAACAACATTTTTTTCAGAAAAGCTTTTGCGCAAATATGCAGGTATAATCATTTTTTTAGCAGCATTGTCTAGATAAAAAATGTAAATAATTAACATTTATTAAAATCAAAAGTTATAAAAAAGATAAATATTTATTGAGTTCACCAGAGTTTTAGTTTCTTCTTTTGACTTTCTTAATCATTGTCCTATATTACTATTTCTCCAACATCCTTATTTGAAGTATAGGATAATTGGAGATGCGACCTGTGGCCATGTGAGGAAAATGCAGAAAGGTTCAACACTAATTTCAAAACAAATGAGAAAGGAAAATATAAATGCTATAATATACTAATTAACGATAAGTAAATTATGGGTTAACATTGTGTATAGCTTGTTTATAAAATAACAACATATTTTTCTCAATAAGAAACAAATCACCAATCCGTTAACCAAGAATAATCTATATAGTATGTATGGGAGGAATAACGTAACAAACGATATAAAATAATAATAATAATAATAATAATAATAATAATAAAGGAAGGGAGAACAAGCGGCATTGGTGCAAACTATTGCTTTTTCAGATTTAACATAGTGGGCCTGCCAGGGGCAAACGTAAAATGGGCTTTCTAGCTCCCGACTCCACAGTCACCTAACAACTAAGTTCGACCTAAAATACAGCACTGCATTCCTAATTCCTAAGGGGGATTCTCACATGGAGTTGGAAGTCAATACAGTTGATGGAGTTGTTTTTGTCACCCAATAGAAAAATGACACGTGTACAACTTGTGGCTCAACCATTCACTCCTTTCTCCCTCTCAGTCTGTCTCTTTCTTCGCCGGATCTGCCTCTACATAGCCACCTCCATCAGAGAGCCAACCTCTCCGCTAGCCGACAACACTCAGTTTCCAACCCACGACAGTGATTGTGCCATACGCCACATCACAAGAACACCGTGAGTCAGACCAGCCTTATGCATCTGCCGCCGCAAATAGCCTCCTGCGCCGTCGTCGAGTCGCGCTCCCTTATCGCTGCCCCTCTATTTCGCAGCCTCCATCATCTGGTCTTGGTCCCGTTTCAATTTGGTGAGCAAGTGGTATTTAGGTATACAAAAGTCGGGGTGATGCATTTTTAGTGTCCAGCATCTTTTGTTTTATTTGTGGCGGCGGTTTCACGGGGAAAGAAGGATGGCGCAGGTGCAGCGGCTGTGAAAACAGAAGCTCCTCCCTTTTACTTTTTTTCTCTTTTATTTTTTTTATTGTGATGGTTTGATTCTTGGCTGGGATTTGGTTGATATTTGAAATGGAATGAGTTTGCTTGATTTATGATTTGTTGGGGTTTGCTGTGATTTGATTTGTTTTTCTGATTTGTAATGATGATGATGGGTGTTATGGATTGTGGTGATGATGGTTAGTTGTGTGTGTATGGGATAGAGAAGGCGAAGGAGTGGTGATGATGGTTAGCTGTAATGTTGCTGTTGGTATATCACTTTTGCTGCACCAGCAAAAGTGAGGGAGTGGTGATGGCGAAGGAGGAGGAGGAGGAAGGAGATGGTGTTTAGCAACATTTTTAATTTCAATTAGCCACATTTATGAAATGTGGTTAAATTCAACTGCAGGGTAGGCATTGACCAATGACTATAGGGTAGTGGGCACTCTTTTAGGTTCCCAAAAAAAAAAAATCTGTTTTAGGTTCCAAATTTGTGGATGGGGAAAAAGTCTTTCAAGTGAAGTGTTGTTTACGATGATAAAAAATTATTATTTTCAGTATTTCGGCAATATTTTATAATTATAAAAACTAAATAAGGTTCATCATGTTAAAACAAACTTCGATTAAGAAATCTTGTAAAATTACTATATAGAAGTAATAAGGTAGGATATTACTTAGGGATGAAGAGATCACGAGTTTACTTTTTCCTTTCTTGCCTTGGTCTCGAAGAAAGTTAAGATAGGAAGGTGGGTACTTGCAAGCACTCCATCAAAGGTATCAGTATTGGTCTAAGGTAGCAATTAGTGTATTAGGTTTAAATGCATACCTAGCATACCGTTGAATTCCCTTTTAAATAGGTCATCAAAGACACTCGTCACCACTTCCCCATGTTTCGAGAACGTGGTTAGTGGGCTCAAGCATGGATCGTGGGTCACATAGTGCATGGCCAGATAAGGCTGGACGATTCCCTGCGCCTTAGTGAGCTCGGATATCAGAGGTCGTGAAGGTTGAGGCCTCCCCTCCGTACTACGACCCGGGACCCTTAGTAGAGTGCTTTTTGGCTTTAATCCATGATTTGATCTATGGGCTGACCCAAAGATATTTTGGACTTGAGAGTGGTTCACAACAATTAATAACTTAAAAACTTAACGAGAAGTGTATTTAACAAGATTACGACCACAAAATTATATAGATTAATTTTTTATTATTTCCAATTAGTTTCCATCCCGGAGGAATTCAAAAAGTGAGCATTATTAATAATAAATTCATGAAAAAAAAATAAAAAAACACAAAACCTGCGTGGTTAGTGGACTGGGCCGGACAATTATAATAATAATAATAATAATAAAAAGCTCATTGGGCCTAACAGCCCAAAGGCCTAGTAGTGGGCTAACCTAAAACCCCAATTTTTCCGGTTCAAGCTGCAGCAGAGAGCAGAGGAGAGAGCCCTTGCCGTCGTTGCTGCGTTTCGGATTCTGCCTTCTCCTCCTCTTCCCATTCTGCAATGGCTGTGAGTAACTTCACACT
Organism: Dalbergia cultrata; assembly: GCA_031216105.1. Taxonomy (NCBI): domain Eukaryota; kingdom Viridiplantae; phylum Streptophyta; class Magnoliopsida; order Fabales; family Fabaceae; genus Dalbergia; species Dalbergia cultrata. Next base: position 55,644,416 of record CM062347.1, read on the forward strand.
TCTTTCATCCCTTTATCATATTCTCTATATTCCACTTTTTGGCTTAATCATCATTGTGTGTGATGGTCATCAAGTGTGATTAAAATATCCCCTGTTTTGTAATATATGTTTATATTTTTTTTTCCTTTCCTTTTGGTTTTGCAGACTATACCAGTAAATCCGAAGCCTTTCTTGAACAATTTGACTGGGAAGCCTGTTATTGTAAAATTAAAGTGGGGAATGGAGTACAAAGGTATGCTCTTTTTTTTGCTCCAATTTTTCTACTGTTTTTCACTTTCATTCCAGGATTTTTTTTAAAAAAATAATTAAGCCTGCATGGGTTTTGATCACCTTGTAATTTTTCTTTTCAGGTTTTCTTGTTTCAGTTGATTCCTACATGAACTTACAGGTGAATTTCTGCATTAAAGATTGGGTGTTTGCTCCTGTATAATTATTCGTGTTTGCAGCTCTTGGCTTAGTTGCTGGCATTATTTTTCATATTTGTGGATCTCTGTGTAGCTGGCCAACACGGAAGAGTACATTGAGGGACAGTTTACTGGAAACTTAGGAGAGATTTTGATTAGGTATGTTCTCTCTAAACTTTTGAATTTGCTAGTGGCCTTTCTGTTTTGCCACCCCCCCCCCCCTCTCTCTTCTCCCAAAAAAAAAAAAAAAAACACACCCCAACAACCACACACACACACATTCAATGCGGCAATGGCCATGTTATGAAATTGACATCGACATTAGAAACCAGGTTTTGTTTTCTTAGCTCTTCCTAGTACAATGTTTATAGAGACAAGATTGCTTCATATATGGTTTTTTTTTTACTTAGAAGAGCTAATGATCTAAGATGTTAAGAAAATGCAATTAGAGTTTTTTTTGTCATGCCCAAATAAGCAAAAACAACAGTTGCTTCACCAAAAGATACTCTGGCTTTGTTTGGATGCCAAGATTGCGTACCTAAATGATGTTGCTAATGGTGATTTATGTTTTAACTATCATGCTTGTTTTCATCCTTTGAGAAGGCATTGGAACTTGATCTAGAGTTAAGGCATATGCACTGAGACTATTGTGTTTTCCTTTTTTGGGCTTAAACATGTTTTTGGTTTCTGAAAAAATAAGTGAATTTTGGTTTTGGTGCTGAAAATATATATTTTTGGTTTCGGTCCAAATATTTTTCAAACTATTTGGTTTAGTTCCTACCGTTAGTCTGTCTCAGATGGTAAGCTAGCTAACAAAAGGTCACATCATCCCATCCTACATGGTAGACAGTAATCTAGCATGACACATCATAATCCTATGCTTCAATAGCCTATCGTGTAAAAGGGGTTATTAGGTCGGATTAGATGAGATATTGTGTTGGATTCAATCGGTTATTGAGTGGGGATTTTGATATATAGGTTTATGATGAATCTACATAAGATTGGATGACGTGATCTTTTGTTGGCCGGCTCAGCATTTAATATTGATAGGCTAATGGAAAGGATTAAAACTAGGCAGTTTTAGAAATGTTTAGATCAATGGGGAAAAAAAAGTTTTAGGGACCAAAATTAAGATTCGCATATGTTTTGGGGGGGAAAAAGAATATTTAACCCCTTTTTTTTTTGGTTTTTTTTTTTTGGGGGGGGGGCGTAATTTTTCTTTTATTATGTTTATTTTATTTTGTTGCTGTGACCTCTATTAAAATTGTTGGACTGAGATTGCTTTACTGTTTGTATTTCTAGATGTAACAATGTTCTGTACCTTCGTGGAGTACCTGAGGACGAAGAAATAGATGATACTGCAGAAGACTAGAATGATAAAAGCTTCTCATTATTGTAACATAATATCTTCACTTCAATCCAGGCTTTGTGTATTTATGTGTAGAGATTTGGATCAACGATTAACTCACTTCCGAATAGGGTGACTGCCTATGTTCAAGTTGTTTACAATCCTTGGCATTTAGTTACTGTTTGTTTGGTTTTCAATTCTGCAGACGAAGTCCTTAATGTAAACAAATTCAAGAATCAGGACAACAGGGTTTGCGAGTTTGTCGTTTTTTCCTACAAGTGAAAGTTTCTTTCTATGTCTTTTTTTTTTTTGAGGCTTCAGTCTCAGACTCTGTTTGGTTTCGCGGTCCAAGCTCCAATGCCATGCTTTGTTCGCGTAGTTTATATGGCCTTAACATTGTGGAATAAAACTATTAATATTATATACTTAATAATCTAATGATAACCAGAATTTACTCTGGTGTTGTTAGACAATATATTGTTTTCATTAAATTGTATAATTACCTATTTTTGTCAAAATTATTATCTGTGTATTTAGTTTTGAATATCCGTAAAACTAAAAGGAACAAAATGTATGAAATGCATGGCAATCTTGTTTGTTTCTTTACCCATCTTTAGAGATATATTCATAGTCACATTATTCAGATTTTATATTTTACTGAAATAATTCTACGCTAATACTGGTTATCTGACGTCGGTGTAAATTAACCACCATTTGGATTTTTAAGCGAAGGTTAAAGTTTAAATCTTGCGAAGGAAGAATAAACTTCGTTTAAAGTCATGTTCGTGGTGGGCTTTTGCCCCGCTGTTTATCAAAAAAAAAAAAAAAGTCATGTTCGTGGTGGGTAAAGATTAAGACAAATCCAAATACCTTTTGGAATCTGCGCAATGATTGTCGATCGCAACTCATCTTTTGCACAAAAGAAAGGTAAAGGCCCACATAGTTTTGTGGCTTATATTTGTTGGGAAGTAAACTCAGTGGATGGTATGAATTTCAATAATGTTGGTAGGAATGTTTGGTAGGTTCGTACTTTGAGGAACCCTCTAGCAACTTCTGCAACTTTCGACGTGATTATTGATCTATCAACAATATTTTTTGGAAAAGCTTGAGGGATAACTAAATTTGATAATTTGAAAGAAAATATACTAGTATTTATTTAGTAGAACATTGCTCGAAGGAAAGATTGTGGACAGATAAATTATAACAGATTTCGCATCATGGATTTATGATGACCAGAGTTGAATAAGTTGATCAAATTGTTGAACTAAATTAAATTAAGGTGTAAATTAATGTGGTTGATTACCGAATGCTCCATCGTGGTGGCATCACCTACCCTCGATTAATAAATTGTCATGATTACAACTGTGGAATAACACAACTGATTAATTCATTATATTATCTGTTATGCTTTCCTAAACCTTAGTCTCAGTCCTCTTATTCAATTTGGAGAACAGCAGATGCACAATATTTCTGATGATCTCAGAATTATAAATTTCGGGTTCCATTTGTCCATAAAAATAACATAAGCGTAGTTGGAACTTGGAAGCGAAGGTCTCATCCCATCCACCTACCCCTTTCATTTCGCAAAATGAAAAAAAATATATTACATTTATTTTTTATAATTAACTTAATGAACAGAATTCCAGTACCACCAATCCATGTTCGATTGATCTATAAGGAGGTCTACCTCTGATCAGGAGACTTTCCCTCTCATATGATTGTTTCTATTTTCATATGAAAATAGAGAGATCCTTAAATAAACTCAGTTGACTTAATTTGAAACATTCCGAGTTTATAGAAAATCCTCTATTTATCATATATCTGCTTGATTAAATATAAAATGAAAATTGATTTTCAAGGGAAGTATCTAGAAATTAAAAATGTGCGGAAAAGTTAGGTTGTAGGCGAACAAGACCTACCACCCACACGTGATTTTAACAAGGAGTAGGGAGAAAACAGTTAGGAAGACAACTTTGAGAACCAAAAAATAAACCAACTTTGGTTTCCCTTTAAAAAGAAATGGTTTTCTTTTGTATGTATATTGTATATTAAATTTAATTTAAATATAACGTGAGTATATAAATTATTTACATGGTAATTCAGTTATGCAATAATTATATTATCACAGAAGTCACACATGACAAAACATTATTCAATAACAATATAAAACATATTATACTAGTATTGTATTAAAATTAATCTATTAAATATTTATTTTTCATTTGATACTCGTATATTAACTTTAATACATTATTAATATAAAATAAATTATTTTAAAGCTAATTATTACAACAATCGAGTAGTCTTAATCACTTAACAAGGGTGACTAAATAATAAGGTAAAATTTTTTCATACTAACCGTATAAAAATGAAACCTTTTTTTTTTCATTTGTTAACCGATACATATGATTAATTATAAAGTAATATTTAATAATAATAATTTAATAGCTTAAAAAATATCAAAAACATATTCAAGATAAATTCCATTGATTAATTAATTTGGACACGAAATCTTATTTGATTTACTTACAAAACAAAGGATATTTCCTTAATAAATGAAAAACATTTGAATCAAACATTTTTTTTTTGAACCCCACGATCGCTAGTGGTGTGCACGTCAAGAAAGGCAGCACTATATTAAGCACAAATGTATTTGTACCAATTATTATTGTATTTGTATCTTTCGGGAAATTGAAATTGAAGACTATTCAATTCTCATTCCTATGCTAAAGATCATGCTATTTGGGATATTTTAACCACTTGCAGGAAGTAATGGTTCCTTCATCTCAAACGTTTTTTTCCTTAATAGTTCCATACAATACAAGATATTGTCTGACTCTCTGAACCTTTCTTACAGGCCCATACAATACAAGAAAGCTAAAGTACGCACTTCATAGTCTAGGTATGAACAAAGTATATAATTTATACGAATAAAAAAAGAATCCATCCAAAAATATAGTGAAAAAGAATTGTAGGAACTGTTGCAGTGATGGCAACAGACAGAACGCCTCCCTCCCCCATTTGAGGGCATTAATGGAAGGCGTCGCTAATAGGCCCTTCCACTCCGATATCTATCTTTAAGCAAGTTTTATACTTTTATTATTATCATCCTTCTTCTACCCCTGTAGCTTAGATGGGAGATCATCACCATACATCACGCAAGTATCTGCCATTCATCTGTAGGTTCTTCACCATGCTTTCAGCCTTGGAACTATCGAGAGAACCCTGAAACAGGCAACAAAACTTGATTAGCTAGGCAACAAAATATTGGACAAATCACAAGACCAGATAACAATAGATCCTAAGAAAACCCATGGTGGATATTAGAAGACGAGAAGCAAATGATGACAAGCTTTCGTTTTTTGGATAAAAAATGATAACCAAACATATCATACAAATTATAACACAGAAGAAGGGTCCTACACACGTGTAGCGACAGGTATGCAGCCTCTTTCGAAACACTAGAAGAAATTGACCTAGACTACTAGGACACAGGATGTCCACATTCTAGCAAAGATATCTTTTGATATTAACAACCACAAATAGCAAATCAAAATCGCAGTGGGCCAGCCAATAATACAATGCAGCAAATTGACGATCACCAAGGCCATCAGAATAACTATAGTTCAACCTTTAGTGCTTTACTAGTTAAATAAAAAATATATATATAAATTACCTGTTCTTGCAAAATTGTGTGCAGAGTGCGGTGTACATCCTTAGCCATGCCCTTGGCATCACCACACACATAAATGTAAGCTCCCTGAGATATCATGTTCCAAATATCCGAAGCCTGGACAAAGCAAAGAGTTGGTTGAGAGAAGGCTTATATCGTTAATTGGTAACTGAACATATTTGAGATAATTTTGGCAGCTTAATAATAGTAGGCACCTTCTCCATCATCTTATGTTGTACGTATTCTTTAGTAGGTCCCTCTCGTGAAAAGGCAACAATGAGCTCAGAAAGTGCGCCACTATCAACAAAGTGGTTCAATTCGTCCTCATAGATGTAGTCCTTTAATAATAATGAAACCCAAAAGAATAAGCAAATCAAATATATATTGAAGCCCTCTTCACTTACACTATTACACGCACCTAGGACCTAGCAACCCAAGACTCCAAAGATCTGCAACGAGGATAGATAACTTACCATTTGACGGTTCCTGCACCCAAAGAATAAAATGGAAGGGCCAAGTTCAACTCCTCCTTCCTTAAGAGCTAATCTTTCCTGAAGTGCAGATAAAAAACATGAGTATCAATAATTGTCTTACTTAGTTCCAAGGACGAAAGAATTAGGAGATTGGATATATGTCTTTGGGTTCAAACCTGCAAGAAACCCCTGAAGGGAGCCAACCCAGTTCCCGGGCCAATCATGATAATAGGCACTTTACTGTCTGCAGGAAGTTTAAAGTTGGACTGCCTAACAAATATAGGCGCCCAACTGCAGTCCTGGCTTTCCCCCAGTGGAGTGGAATTCTGGACATAAAACCATAAGTCATGTTTCAAAATGGAGGAATAAACACTTAGGTTCAGTAGCTGAAAGCGAAAGCAAGCGAAAAACATAGAGTTCTATAATAACATAGTATTCTCATCAAATAATTTGGTATTTCTTTGGGTAATAATAAACTATGGCATGGACTTCTTTTAACAAATTCAACTTAATAGCCCAACTTAAAGCCAATTTTTGTGACATTATTAAGCCTTGTCATCTTAAAACAGCTTTAAGAACTGAGACACCATAATCCAGGAAACAGGTATACAAGTACCTTCATCCAAGTTGAACACACTCCTTTATGAATCCTTCCGGTGGGCATTTTATCACACACTAGTGCACAGGTAACATGAATTCTGGATGGAGCCATCCTGTGAACAATTTTGGCAAAGAGTTAAGCACAACATGAACATTATCATCGAACATATTTAGTAAGAAGAAAACACATCGCAAAGCAACATTTCCTCATTGGGTGCTTATTTTGTTACCATCAAGCACAAGCTCGGACTTGAGATTCTGATTAAGGAACAGTCAGAGTTAAATGGGTTGATTAGCAAATATATTGATAAGAATGCAATAATCAGAACACCTTCGATATTGCTAATTTGGTTGTAAAATATGTTCAACGACATGCATTAACTCTTTTTTTTTGCTACATGGTAACATACAAGTTAATAACAAAGAATTTAGCTTCTCCAATCATGTACAAACAGTAATGCAAGAGTAGCAAAGAGGAACAAACCTTGGAGACGATGAGATTGAATAATATCTTGGCTGCAGGCGAGGAGCAACTGCTGCAAAAAAGACACCAAGTGGGGGTTTGGCTGATGTAAATTCTGCCATAACCTCAAGAAGGCTCCTCTGACTAGCAGTCACCCACTCTGCATATTCATCCTGCAATAATGGCACACCAAAACAGAATAAAAATTAATAACATAAGCACAAAAAGTTTATTTGAATTCCCATTATATAAAAATATTACAACCTTTCCAGCAGGAGAGGCAAGATGTCTTAGTCGATCGGCTTCAGATGGGTCAGAAGCATGAGCAGCTAATGCAAGCAAGGCAGACTGAAAAAATAGGTGCATATAATTATTAATTGTTAACAAAAGGATTATATATCTTAACAAGATAAAGGGGTATAGGATGAAATTAATGGTGCATCAAGCTCAAGAGGAGCACCTTTTTAGGTGAAGTCAAAACATCTGCATATCGAGCTATTGCTGTTCTTAAAGTGCAGGGAGGGAATGGAGGTGGCAAGGAGCTTCCACTAAGTGGTTTCCCGTCATCACTATCAGTATGGATGGAGAAATAGGTATCTGGTGACAAACCTAGTAACATTAAGGCCTCTTCCACGGTTTCAGACAAATTTTCACAGTAGACACCGACGTGGTCCCCTGTTTCATATCTGTGAAACAAAATAGCCAGAAGGACAAGGAAGTGTAAGTACATTATATACAGAGAAATGTTTAAACAGTTGCATTTCAGCATCTAGATACTTACGAAACTCCAGTTCCAGAAATGTCAAATTCTAAATGAGTGCAAGAACGATCCGATGCAGGGGTATGAAGCTCCTTTCGCACAGCCACATTTGCCCTTCAGGAGTAAGTATACATTTCAGATTATAGCACAGCAAAGTCCAAATCACAACTGAATATTTTATTGTAATCGTCTAAAGTACCTGACTGGATGTTGAGCATCCACAATGGCATGACCATTAACATTACGCCACTTCTCGTCAACAGCTGCATCTTGTGGATCATGAATAACAACGCGATACTCCAAAACAGCAGCAGTATAAGGCGTAGACACAGCTGCATCATCCTCATCTCTGAGCAATTGATCCAATGCTGGCCACAGCTCCTCTTTCCTGCAATAACAGCTATTAGTTAGGGGAGGAATGCCAGCTAGAAATATCTGCATCAAAGAGTCCTATGCTGCCACTATATTCAAGTCAACTTGAATGTATCAATACCATGCAGTGAAGTCATCTTCTATGCATTGGTCATCATCTCCAAGACCCACTGGGACAAGACGCTTCCCACCTTTAATTGCAAAATACGGGTCAGTTTAGATTGGAGAAGAGAAATCTATCAATGGGGGAAAAAGGGCAAAAAACAAAACAAAAAGTTGACAAATACTATACTAAGCTTCATAATACAAGAACTTCATTACCAACAGGATTCATTTGAACATGTCAAGACCCTTGAAGAAGTCCAATTCATCAATAAATTTTTCAACGTATGTTTTAGCACCTTGTTCAGTAATCAGTATGTTGATAATTAAGAATACAACTTGGAGAAGAAAGTTCATAGCAAGTAAGAACCAAAACAATTTAATTACTTTTGCAAGGCCGTTAGTTGTTTTTGGCAACAATTCATATCAAGTATTAAGGTTTGGGATGTAAATCTTCTCTTGTGAGGGTCACATGATGAGAGAGATGGACACAATAGTTTATGGTAGGATTGTGGGGCCATGTGGAAGGTTTCTAACCGCACAAAAACCTGAAAACCTTTTGTGTGTAATTTGTGAATCTCTCTCTTGACATAACATGTCGCACGAGATCCTCACGTGAGACCCAGATCCAAAGAATCAAAATAATATTTACTTAAAAGGCTAAACTAAGGGAAGGAATGCATTTGCAGTATTAAGAGTTTCAACCTTTTTGCACATGCATAAAAGGTTCAATTAATCCCTGAAATTATATATTGTGGGGTCAAAACGAAGGTAGTGCAAATAAGTGAGATTACGAGTTGTTAAAGAAAAAATATGCACAGGTTTACTTTTCTATGCTTAGAAAAGTTGGTTCCATGGCAATTATTATCATACAAACGAAATCAAAATCAGCCAATTCCATGAGAAATTTCATGGAGTACTAAAAGCGATAAAGAAGGGATACCTTGCTCAGCAAGAGCCCCATCCACGTCCTTTGCCACCTGTGTCAATCAACATAGGCACCAGATAAAAGTCATTAACAAATGGCAACTCCATGATTAGAATATAATCAAGGCTTACGAAAATAAATACACGAGTGTAAGGAACAGTGAACACAAACCTTGTTGAAATGCTCATACTGCCTGTTCCCGAGGCCAAACACACCATACTGAAGATGCTGAAGCCATTCCCCTCTCTCATTTCCCTGAAAATCACAGTCACAAAGACTCAGCCAACATATATTTGAAAAATAACAGAATCTCACTCTCAAGAAAATCAACGAAGCTAATCAAAGCCAGTGGCACCAAACTCACCTCAATAAACCATTTATAAAACCTGGCCGCGTTATCAGTTGGCTCCCCATCACCATATCTACACCAAACCCACCACAGATTCAATCATCAAAACACACACACACACACACACACACAAAATCACCAAATAATAATAATAATAATACTTACGTGGCAACAAAAAAAAGGACGAGTTTCTCCTTTTTGAACTTCTCCTCGTATTCATCGTCATCAGCAGCATAATCATCCTAAATATCATCGAAACCCAAAACTTAAGCATCAAATCCGAGAAACTAACCAATAAAAAAAAAGCGCGATTTAAATTTTTTTTCATTTGAATTATTATTGTTTATTTATTTATTATTACCAAATCGACGACTTTGAAGATGGCCTTGTCGTATCTGGCTTTGGCCTCTTCGGCAATGGCTTTAGCGAAGCCTTCTGCGGTACCAGTCTGAGTGCCGAAGAAGATTGTGACCTTCTTCTTGCCGTCATCGACCTCAACCTCGGGCTCCTTCTGGATGAGGCGCTTTGGGACCTCAATGGGCTTGGGCTTCTGTGAACCGGATCTCCGCCATATGAGTGCAATGACGCACCCTATCAGCACCGCCACTGAGGTTGTTATCACCATCACCAACTCTCTGTTCTCCAAGATCATTGTGGCCACGTCACCTCCCGCCTGAGAAGACACGTTGGAAGGGTCCAGCTTCCCCTTGATTATCGCCGACATCAGATCCAGAGCGGAGATCTTCATCGAGCTTGATTCTTCCATGCTCTGCAAATTTAAATTTAAATTGAAATGGAAGGGATGAATCAGCCTTCTTCTTGTTCTCTCTTGTTGGTGGGTGGGAAGAGTAGTTGGGAGTTGTGTGTGTGTGTGTGTGAGAGAGAGAGAGAGAGAGAGAGAGAGAGACTCTGAGGAAGAGAAACAGGGTGCGAGCGAATGGGAAGGCTTATATTGGGAATTGGGATTTCGGAAATTGATAAAAAAACAAAAAATCAAAAGAAAAGAAGAAGAAGAAAGAGGAGGGAAAGAAAAAAAAAAAAAGAGGAGGCGAAGGAGTCTCACTGATCCAACGCCTACCAAACCAGACTGGTCAAACCCACCTAACCCCGCCCACCCATCCTTAACCATGGTTAACTTAATTTCCTTTCTCTCTCTCTTTTTTTGTTTTATTCTTTCTTTAAAAAGATAAATAAATAAATCAAAACACAGGATTTTCTTTCCTTTTCTTCGCAAATGAAACATCGATAAATTTTGGTACCCAAAAAAATAGAGGAGTTATTGCGGGTTTGTGTCTGTGTTAACTGAACTCAACAAATTGACATTATTTGTACCAGCACAGCACAAAAAGCTGTCATTACTTAGCTGCTTTCAGCTTTATAATTAATTAATTTATATTTTCTGAATTTTAAATAAAAAAGGGATTTTAGAAACATATATTAATACTAACGTTAATTGTCACTTTCATTTTACGGGACATTAATCGTTTGGATATGACGTATTAAAAGAGTGAAAGATCATTTCATATTTGCTTGCGTCTTTTGAGATGGAAATGGAAATAAAAGAGAGTTAAAATATTGGCCCATGTGTCTTGCGCTTGCAGTCTTCTTCCTTCTTCCTTGATCCTCCCTAATATTTCATTTTTTTATTATTTTATATTATTATTTAAGCTTACAGCCTTGCTCCATTCCGTCGCTAAACACCGGTAGCGATGCGAACACGTGTGTATCCAACACTCAACCGACATGAAATATTTTTTCTTTACGTCGAAACATAAAATAATATCTTAAAACTATATAATATGTCCATTTATGTCGTAGAATTCACTGATTTTTTCCTTTGTTGGGTCATAATCACGTAGTACGCTCGCATTCCCCCAATCAAACTGAAGTTGGCGATGGTGTTAACATGGGGAAGGAGAGGCTGATACGGAATAAATTAATTCTGATCCCACTTCATTTACAAGAAAGATATAATTTAAACTCTTTGCAGAAAAAATACAAAATAATTTTATATTATTAATCAATAAAAGTCTAAAGCTTATTTTAGTTATTATGTTCACTCTACAAAGAAAAAAAAATCTAATTGTTAATATATGACTTAATACTCATTTTAGCTCTTAAAATTATATATGCATGTCACTTTCATTTCTGGAAAATAAAAATCAACCTTTTAATGTTTTAAGTTGCAAACTGTGAGTTGCTCTAGTACTTGATTATGTTTTTATTACAATACATTCACATTTAGCTAGTGTGTTATGTTCTGTAATTTCCTAATAATAGTTTGACATTCTACTTGATTTATGATGTGACATAATTGGACAATATATATTTAAATTCTTAGAAAAATAAAATATATATTAATAACATTTCTTAGATGTGAAATTCATATTATGATCTTCTTGTGTATCTATCTCTATACGATATACTTCAGATAGGAAAAAAAAAAAGTCATCGGCAGCATGTCAATTAATGTGAGAGCGCAACGAAAAAGTGACAATACAATAACGAAAGTTGTATCAAGGACTTAGACACTCATGTTTTGGAGCTTCATAAACTGAAAAATAACTATTGGTAAAATCTAAGGATTATAGTGACTCAACTGTTTGATTTCAATTTTCACATACTAAAGTAAATATTTACTTGCTGATATATCTTTTGTAACATTTATTTATAGCCATTGTATGCTATGTGAATTTTAATTTATCTTAAATGTAATAGCATTAATATTAATTTTAGTCTCTTAACTTTACACTTGTGAGTCATTTTAATTCTCAACTTTTAAAATGAGTCAAATTAATCCCTAACATTATAAAATGTGAATCACGTTAGTCCCTCAACACACTTTTATTCAACATTATTCCATTACTTAAATGATGATATATAATGTTGAGTGATATATCGATATACCTAATATCATCTTAAGTAGCATTAAATTTAAAATGACTCATTTTAGTATCTAAAATTAAACAAAAAAAGTCATTTGAATTTTCATTTCAAGTCATAAAACAATTCAAATTGTACAATTTTACATACCAAAATAAATCATTTTAAATTTTATTATACTTGCGATAACGCATAGCATATCAATATATCACTTAACTTTACGTATCATAATTTAATTAATAAAATATTAAATGAAAGTGAGATAAAAGAATAATTTAACTCGTATTTTATAATATCAGTGATTAATTTAATTTATTTTATTTTAAAAATTAGAAATTAAAATCACTCATAAATATAAAGTCATAGGTTAAAATAGGCATTAACCAAGTGCAATAAGTTGATGTGATATTTCCATCAACAATCAACACGTCATTATTAAGGCAAAAATTATTAATTTATTAATTTTATTTTTCAACAGAAAAATAATGTTTATTGAGTGAAAGTTTTTGTGCGATATACCTATAATTACATATGCAATTCATTCGTGCAAATTTCTACCGCATTTTTACACTTGAAGCAAACACAGTAAGGTAAACTTACACATACAATTCATGACTCGCAAGCAGGGTTATTATTTTTATTAATTAAGAAAAATTATACTTACATTTCTTATGATTTGTTAAAATTCAATTAATCTCGTGAGGAAGCACGCGTAACAGCCCTTGCTGTGGCCAGAAGGCTCCTGTATATCTTGCCGAAATCGTGTTTCTTATGGCAGAAGTGGATGATCTGTGAGAGGACATTGCTAGAAAGAAAGGGAGGGAGAGAGCAGAGAAAAAAGGACTTGTGTGAGTGATTGAGAGTGAGAATGAGGATGGGACATTTTTCGTAACTGGTCATAAAAATTGATAAATTATAGGAGATTATGGTAAGTTAGATAATTAGAGGAGTATGGATTGAATTTCCACAAACCTATCAGAATTAATATGAGTGTAATTTACCTTATTATTATTATTATTATTTTGCCTATACCCTGTTCCTAAACTTCAATACTTCCAGAGAAGCATGACAATGAATTGGTGAATGCAACACGTACAACACACAAGCACCACACAACAAATAGAAAGGAAGCGACAATGGTCCTCTTGGCCCCATAGTTTTACCTTCCCAAAACTACACAGAAAGAAAATGACAGGTTGCAAGTCGTGGAACAATAGAAGCGTGCAAGGACATTCCATTTCCATGTCCACACAAATTTCGTAGACACCAAAGTGCAACACCGACCTATTTTGTTGTTGTGGGTTACGTCCACGCTTTGATCTCCATCATATGTGCTAATTATATTGTAAGATGGTTAATTAATGAAATTGGATATAGGAACTAATATATGTGATCAATTAAATTGAATTGATCGTGCACTTACTTGAATCTCACTGTTCAAAGAAAGTGGATTTCATAAATAGTAGTGGTTAGTAGCAAATTAAGGGTTAAGGGGATGTTACCAAGGAGGTGTCGGCTACAACCAACTGTTTTATGGTGATTTATTGCGTAGTATCAAGTCCCGGAAATGATGATAGAAAATTTCTAAAAGTATGTTAACCGGTCAAAGAAAGGAAACGGTAGATTCAATGGAGAAGAAAAAGCAAGGAAAGAAAATAGTCTGGAGGGCTCACCTAATCCCCATTTATATGAATTTTGATATACAATTTTAAAATCTCATCCATTATTAAAATAAATAAATATAATTAATATATTTTATAACAACAATTTTTAGCGACACAGACTATATTATAGCTCTTGTAAAACTAAAAAAATTTAACAATATTTCTCGTACTTTTAGCAACATTTTTTTTTTTTGGTATAGAGCAACACTTTTCAAATGTTATTAAAAAGCTTTAATAATATTTTACATCAATAAAATTTGTCAAAAGTTAAATATTATTATAAAATACTATTCATTTATGGATGTTCATATATTTAGCTGATTCAGTTAAGATTTGATTAGGTTAGATAGAATATATTATACTTTGATGTGATATTATATATTTCTTCCTTTGGTTATAAATAGCCTTTTGGATGTTCCATATAGTGAGAAATTTCAAACACTTAGGTGGTGGGGAGGCCATATAAACTTACATGTAATAATTTGTTGAAAAATGTTATTTGTACTCACCACGTATGTAACACTGTGCTGACTCACATCCCATCCACTACTGGATTAAATGGGGTCCACATATCATCCAATGCTGGATGGAATGTGAGTCGACACAATATCTCATGTATGGTGAGTATAAATAACATAACTCTAATATGTTTATATGTCAAAATATTGTATAACATAAAACAGCATAGGGAGGTCGTATTAAGCCTATTTAGTTTTTAATGTGTAAGATCACTTTTATTTTTAAATATTTTATTAAAATAAAGTAATTTTTAAATATATAATAATAAACTAAAATTATAAAAATAAAATTATTTTATAATAAGTAAATAAAGTAATATAAAATAATAATTTAGTTATATGTAATAAAAATAAAAAATCTAATTTATAAATAATAAATATTTAATGGAAAATAAATATTTCAGTAAATAATAAATAATAAATAATATAAAAATTATAAATAATTAACTAAAAAAATATATAAATAAATAATAAATAATATGTAATATATAAAAGTAGGGATTAATAATTTAAATTTCAATAATTATGATTAAAAATATAAAATATTAAAATACATAAAATAGTATTTTTTATTTATATAATTTATTGAAATAATAAATAATAATATTTAATATAAAATAAATCTTAATTAATAAATACTTATTTAAAACTAATTATAATAAAAATTCTTATTTTATTATTATTTGATTTGATTTAATATTTAATTAAGGTATTAGAATTATTTGTAAATACAGAATATAAAATAGAATATCTTATATAGTGTTACACCATTGTATAATATTAAATGTTTATCAGACTTTATAATACCAAGTCCTATCCTATCAAGTCTTATACTATCAGCTCTTATCCTATTATATGTGCCAAATGAGCCGTTAGATGATAACAAATAAGTCACTTAATGTATTAAATACATCCTTATTAAAGTTAGAAAGAAAATTTGCACACTGGTTACATATAAATTTATTCCAGTTAAACATTTGTGTTTCACATGTTATATTGGACATGATTTTTCTCTTAATGAAAATCATACTAAACAGTTTTTTTTCAATGAAAGTCATATTAGATATAATAGAATAAGTTAATATTATACTCACATTATTATTATTATTATTATTATTTTAGTAGTGAAAAAATACTCACATTATTTTCTTTTTTATTGTTTAGTGTAGACAACTTATTGTACAAGTTTATCAATTATAACCATTTTATATGTCAAAATAATATATAACTTAATTTGGTTTGAGGAGGTTAGATTAGGTCAGATTAGTTTTTATCGTATAAAGTCACTTTTATTTTTTAGTATTTTAGTAAAACAGAATAATTATGAAATAAATAATAATAAATACAAATAATTCTTAATAAAATTATTTTATAATAAAAAATTCTTTTAAAAAATATATGATATCAATTTAAATATATAAAACATAAATAATATTAATTATAATTGATGAGGAAATGTTTTATTATAATATTTTATTTTAAAATTAAATTTGAATAAATAATAAAATATTATTTTTCTATACATTTTACATAGTATTACATATTTTAAAATTTAAAATTTAATTGAATCAACAAATATTTATAAGAAAAATACAAATAATAAAGACCTAAATAATAATATGTATTTTTAAACTTTAAAATAAATAATTAATAAAATTTTATTATTTATTAAAATATTATTTTTTAAGTAGTTACTTAAAACTATAATTATTTATGATAATGACAAAATAATAATAATATATCAGATAATACAATATCCTATATATAATGTCATACTGAATAATATGGGTTGAGGATAAGTTTGTCCTACACCTATTTCGGACCTTAGTATGCTTCTTAATTCACTATACAAATTTACCATAATAATATTGTTTAAATTTTTAATTCTTTCTTCAGTTGCTGATTCTTCCTTTCCTTCATCATTCTCTTTCCAACCCATCACCGTTGAGGTCTCTACTACCCCTCTCAGTGTCACTCTATAACCTTTTTTTTTTTTTTTCTTTTCTGGAGGCTCTCTTAATGACTCCAAAGGCCAAAAACCTGAACAAGCAAAAACGCGAACACAATCCGATCAAGTTCCTCCACACCGATTCAACCACCACAGAAAAGCTAGTTTATTTTGAAATCCATGTTATGCAAAATTATTAGGCGAGCACTAATAATAATAATGATAAGAGGAGGAGGAGGTTAGGACAAAGATTGATTTAAAACTGGGTGGGTGCAATGGTTGGAGGGGAAGAAGAGGGATTTGGGATATTTTGGTGCTTTAACTTTGTATGTATTATTTTGTAAATTATTTATATTTTTTTAATAAATTGTTATATTATTTTTAGTTGTTAATCATAAAAGTTGATTTAATTTTTTTAGATCCAGATTAAAATTAGAGCAACATCACATGCTCCAAAATAAATGAGGATAAAATTATCTTCCACCAATAACGTATAGTATTATAATTTTAATAGGCATTATCCTATTATATCTTATCCTATCATATTTATTATGTGGGCCCTAAATGTATCATTTTTGTCCAATATAAATCGTGCGATTTTTAAATTGTACAATGGGGTAATTTACTTCAATTGTCACGAAAGTTAACAAGAGAATACCCTTCGTTTAGTACAATGGTAATATAAAATGTTATTTCTATTGGCTTCGTTTAAAATTCTACTAGAATTTGATTAGCGATTATTTGTTTTGGTATGTCAGCATAGGTCAGACTATATATAATAAAATAAACAATGCAACAAATTTTAACATATAGGTACTGCAAGGTAAGACTTAAGACGGAGTGGTTCAATTAATAAGATTTTTTTTTTTTGAAAAAGAAAAAGTAGCGGGCATGTTAATGCAAAGGACTTATATTTGACCTTTTTTTTTACTATTGTTATGTATTATTATGGTACTTATAATTTAATCATTAATGGATGAAATAAGAGGTATATATATTGATACATCAATCACCTTTGATATACTTTAGTAATTCTTTAATTTTAACTAGTTTTGAGATTGCAATTGAATGTATTTTAAAATGAATCAAACTTTATATATTCATGAGATCCTATATAACATTCCCACAAAACTCAGTTTTATTTAAAAATAATAATGGGTATTCGTGACCTACCCTGGTCATCGTTTATAATTTCCTCCACCTCCCCCCCTCTTCTCCCACCCCCAACCCCTGTTACAAGTACTTATTATTTCCCTTTTTTTTCAGGAGGATTTGAATAGCCATGGGTATTCATGGATCTATTATAAGAAAAATATAAAAATTCATAGAGAATTTTTTTTAAAATACCTTGAAATTTGAAACATAAATATTTATAATACAAATATTAATAATACAATATAATTCAAATTAAAAATGAAAATATACACATCTCACAGATTTAATAAAGATAATTTAAAAATAAAAGGGTGCTAAGCTTTTCTTCATATATATTTATATATACAAGTGAATATGTAAACGAAGAATTGACGAATCTTCATAGGATGATAACCTTATCCCATGTCCCCACCTCGTTTAATAAATGAAGAAATGTGCCCATCTTTGTGGGGACTAAACTTGTCTCATCCTTATCCCAATGGGACTAATATTTGTATATACTTGCTTTAGTGATTTTTTTTTATCATCCCTAGTTTAACACAGGATCACACGTATAATTTTGGTTTAAGTTTAAGATCACCCAAATAAGTTTTGAAATTTTTAAAGTACACCATAAATAATTTTTACATTCATACAACTTAGATCTCACCCCTTTTTGTTACAGGGATCTAATTACCGTTGACTGTGAAGAACTATTAGGGCAAAACAGGTTGAGTCTGTCAGGTTGTCATGCCAACTTGCCACTTTTTAATGGGATTGGTTGGATTTTTTAACTTGTCAAAATTTTTCATCCTGTGTCGCCTCATTTTATAGCTAACTCGTGGTAGATCAGGGCGGGTTGGCAAAAATTTAGAAAACTAATAAAAAAATGGATTAGCCCATCGAATTGGCTCGCCAACCTGCAATTTTTTGATGGAGCAGATTGACACTTTTAACTCGATAATAAAAATAGGTCAACTCATTAGGTCTCATTTTATGATTAATCTATGGTGGGTTGGGCCCATTTGCCACCCCTAAGGACTATTCTGTCAGCCACCTTTGTAACGCCCCGATTTTCTGTTAGAGTGAAAATGACCAAAATGTCCCTGAGGTCATTTTCGGCCCGGAACTCGAGGATGGCCGACCTGGCAGTTCTTGAGGGGCAAACTCAATGTTGGAAGGGGATTATTTAGCTTGTGTACCTTTCCAAGATCGAAAATCTCGTTTTTCGAGTTTTCGGGTCAAAATGACCAAAATACCCCTATAGTGTTTGACCTGGTTGCAAGTGCCGGATGAACCCGAAACTTCTTCATATGGTTTTAAAAGGCGTTTTTATATATTCCGTGACTTTAGTTTTAGTCTCGGCAGTCCCGAGCATGTGCAAAATTACGATTTTGCCCCTAGCTTTGTGTTTTTGAACTTAATCGTGTGATTAAGCAAACCTAAGCAATATTAGGCTCTAATCGAAAATTAATTAATTTTCATAATTAATCTAGAGTCAAAATAATTTATTAAATTTAATTAGAGCCTAAGAATGCTTCATTTCAACTCAAAACCTTATTTTAAATTCAAGATTTCCTAGTCATGGAATTTTGAATAGTGTTTTCTCTCTCCAATTCCTTAGATAATGGAATTGTGTTTTCAATTGTTTATTCACAAATGAATTTCAAACTCTCTAATGATGTATGAGCACTCCTAATCTTGTCATAAAATTCCTAAAACCTCATTCTTAGTTACCTAAATTTGTGATTAATGATTCCTAACCTTGCACCTAAATTAATACACATCTAAACCTATCTTTAACACACAATTTGATGGACAAATCTCTCTCCTCCTTGGCTGTCCAGACCTGGCCGAACCCATACCCCCTCATTTCCATCACATGTGTGAATTTTTACACTCAAAGAACCATGCTTCCACCTCACCATAAACCATAATTTGTCATACAAACACCATGCTTTCATCCATGCTTCATATGACCACTTCTAGAAGACTTTTTCTCTCATTTTTGTGGCTCAAAAACTGTCAGCCCTCCATACTCTTCTAGAAGGATTATTTCAATTTCAAACAAAGAGAAATCACCATACTTTGAGCCATAACTTAGCCCATACCACCCATGCTTCAAACCATGCTTGAATGACCACTTTGAGGAGATATTTTCCTCCCTCAAAGCTCCAAAATTTCATGCACCTTTCCCCCCTCAATGAGCCTCCATTGTTTTTGTTTTCTATAAATACATGTGTTGAATAATTTGTGTGAACCTTTAGATCATTTGCTAAGTTTTAGTTTTCAAGCTTTTCTTTGAGTTCTTTCCTTTTTTCTCTCAAAAGTTCTAAGAGTTCTTCCTCTTCATCTTCATCTTCTTCATCTTCTCTTTACATCATCACCTTACAACCTCAAACCACAACCACAAATCATCCTTTAAACACTCAAACACTCAACCTCAAACACAAGCTCACCAAGAACACATCTCCTTTCCTTTTTTTCTCTCAAGGTCGAAGCTACCTCACCTCTCTAGGAGGAGTTGATCTTCTCATTTCCACCCTCAAGATCAAGCCTTGTCTTCATATTTGGTAGGGAGTTGCTTTCAAAACTTTATTTTGCTTAAAAATGAGTTTTCTCTAGTTTTCTTTTTGAAGCTTTCCTTTGTTTCCTTTCTTTTTCATTTCGGCCTCTTGGCCTTGTTTATGACCATGATAGCTTGATGATGAGAGTTTCTAGATGATGACCTTGTGTTCATCTCAAAGAAACCTCTAAAGCTTGAGTTTTGTTCTTGAACTAACAAAGTTTTAGTTTTTCTTTCCTTTTTCTTTCCTACATAGTTTCAGTTTCCATAATCTTTACCTCAAAGATTTTGTTAAAATTTTTAAAGTATCTCTATTTTTATTTCATGTCAAGAAAGAATGTTGTTTTGGTTTTTCTTTTCCTTTCTTTTCTTAAAGGATTTCGACCCCAAGAGCCTTCCTTTAAAAGTTTTGTTAAAATTTTCAAAGTGTTCTTATATTTATTTCATCTCTAGAAATGTTGTTGTTTTGGTTCTTACTTCCTTGAGATTTTGTTTTCTCTTAAAAGTTTGCTTCTTTTTTAGCTTGATGATGATGTTCAAGAAACCATGTAGTTCCTTTGAGAACTTGGTTCAAGAACTCTAAAGCTCTCTTTGTGATGAGATAAGTGTTGGGTTGAGGTTTGTAGTTCTCTTAAAAGTCTCATGTGAGCTCTAAGTTAAGATAAAAGACTTTGCATCCATGTTTACTTTTATATCATCACTAAATGCTCAAGATCAAAGAATGAACTTGCATCTCCATATTTATGTTTATGCTTTCACTAAATCTCTAAGATAATAATGAATTGCATAGCATATTTATTTTATGCCCTCACCTCTAAATAAAGACTAAAACAAAGTGCATTGCATATTTACTTTTATGTTACAACTTAAGAGATTTAGAGCTCATAGACTTAGCCTTTATTATCTCAAACAAAGGTTTGAAAGTTTTATGTCTCTTAGTTCCTTGATTTCGGCCCTAGAAGGTTTGATTTGTTACAAGTACTACAATCTATGTTCCATAAATTTTTCTAAGCTCTTATGAGTTCAAAAGATGTTTAGAGTAAAGTTTTATGAATTTAAAATCTCTTGAGTTTAGTTTAAAATAGCCACTGCTTTTACAAGTATTTTGATGATTTTAGATGATAAAAATGTTTACTAATGAGTTTTGAAAGTTTTAGAAAGGTTCCAAGAGAAACTAGTACTTTATGTGTTCTAGAAATCAAGTTTATGCCTTGTTCGTTTGGAGATGAATTCGGTTCTACCTTGCCATGTTCTGCTCACTGTTTATGTTGTTTGGATGATGATAACATGAGTATGTTTGTGTATAATTGATGCTAAAATTCATATGTGAAAGATTAGAGAAGTTAGTAACTAGAAAATAATTAATTTGAGAGTTTTAGATCCCTTAGTAATTGATTTTTATGGATTTTGTCCAGCATGGTTTAGAATTGATAATCATGGTTTATAATTAGCCTAATGTGTAGGAATTACTCATAATTGATTTAGGACTTGATCTTGATGCCTTAGGAGCAAACTGAACTTAGAAAGGGTCAATGTTGTGACTCTTAGGTATCCGTAAAATTAAAATTCTAGATTCTGCACTCTTGAGGTTTAAAAATGTTTATGATCATAGAAATGAGTGAGAAATACTTAGATAAGAGCCTATAAGTACCCGAGAGCTTAAGCTATGATGATTTACAACTTAGCTTGTGAGTTAAAGACCTTAAGGGTCAATGCATAAGATATTAAGAAACCATTAATGCTATGATGTTGTTTATGCAAGTATGATGTTGAGATGTATATGATTTGATGATGCATGAGGGAATGATTCATTGAGATGTTAAGTTTATTATAAGCATGAGAATTGAATGAGAAATATGTTTGTGTTGTGAGCTTGTGGCATAAATGTCGGTTTGAAGGAAATTCAGTTTAACAGCTGTCATGCTGCCGAATTTCCGTCAAACCTAAAGGGTTTGAGAAAATGTTTTAAAGTACCATATGAGATTGAAAACCCTGGGTGACACCGTTCGGCCGGGCACCCCTAGGTGATTTTTATGTGACAAACACTAAGACGTACTTCTTCTGCTACGGTGAGGAGGAGGCAAATCCATGAGGGTATTGACATGAGCCTTACCAAAGTGGACAATTCGCTGTGCTCTAGATTCCAGTAGAGCGTTTCAGAGAATGAAATATTTATATGTTACCCCCTCAATTCCCCATGTTAAATCTAGTGACGACTAGTTAGGATTGAGCTCATTTCTAGGCGATTAGGTGAGACGGAGTTAGGAGGCCATGATAAAAATCGCCGGGGCGGTATGCCGGTTGGAATTAGGTGGATATGTTTAAGAGGGTGGTCTTTGAGGAAAAAAAGAATTTAAGGGTTCAAGCATGAGAAAAAGATATGATGTTTTTAAAGTCACACTGTGATGAGAAAAGAAAGAGTTTTATATGCCACTTATATGTTAATATTTTTCCTTGATGCTATGTTCTATTGACTGTTTGCATAATGTATTGTCATGCATGCATCCAATATCTGTTGCATTCATATCATTAAGACCCATACTAAAAGACATCCACTTCGGATAAGTAGATTTGAGAAGATTAAAAGTTAAACCTTATGCATGACCACCTTTTTATAATTAAAACCGAAGTGGCTGGGGACGACAACGATGACACGTGTGTTAGAGTCGGAAATCCCTATTGAGAATCTTGAATGAGTTTCTCATCCCTCTCTCTCTTTTTCTTCCATGTCGTCTCCAGACGAAGATACTGGTGTATCTCATGATGCGGTTTGTGATTTCTACTAAAGCATGGGCATGAGGTATGCACTATGAGCCGGAATGGTGGGACGTAACGGACGCGCGTAGATGCCGCTTTAGTTTTATAATTATAGAAGTGTATTTCTTTTGATGTGAGAATAGGACTATGATAGTCGTAGATTATGTATCTATGATAATATAATTATGTCGTGATGTAGTGAACAATGTTTGTGTTTTGTGACCATGAATGATATGATATCCCTTTTCTGTATGTTAGTATTCGTTACGTCATACGCGACTCTCACTTTGGTTTTAGCTTTCAAAAAAAAATTTACCCGTAATTTCCGCTAAGTATTTTAATAAAATAATAAGACTAAGAGGTAATAACCTAATGATTAACCTAATGTGTTCTAGAAAGTTAGGTTAAGAATTAAGGTGTTATAACCTTTCTATCCATATAAGCCTTCACAAGCTTTTACGAGATACATCAAAAAAATTTCTCTTCTTTCTTAAAATATATTTTAATAACGGATATCATAAGAGCATTGATTTAGAAATTAACAAAAATTAAGATTTTAATGACAAGATTTCAACTTTTTAGTATTTTAATGTTTCAAAAGCAATTGAGATTTTTTATTTGTTACTATTTAACTAAAGCTATGCTCATAAAAAAAACTTTTGAAATTGAGTTTTCCTACTAAGTATCTCTAGGGCCTTTGTTAAGAATTTAAAATTGGTGAGTTATGTGTCAAAGAATGAATTTTAAAGTTTTAAGGATAAATTACAATGACTTACCTTGAAATTTAATTAAATTCATTATAATTCCTCTTTATTTGTTAATGTAACACTAACCTGCATTGTTAATTATAATATAAAAAGGAGAGTGATGTAATGATTTTATAAACTCAAGTGAGATCGTTATAATCATTTCACAAGCTTAGAAACTTCATAAGTAAATTTTAAATAAAAAGGAGACAAAATGAATTTTACTGAACCTCAATTGATTTATACATAAATTGCCAAAGTTTCAAGGTGGATCCTCACCTACAGTTGGCAGTCAATGCCTTCTCATGTAGTCGATTTTAACCACATTCTATAAATGTTGTTAAATGAAATCAATTATATGGTTAAAATAATCTCCACACCACCTCTGTGTACTTCCATTCTCACACCCCCCACCCCTGCTCCTCCGATAATCGTCACCACCAAGTCATATCCTCCCTCCTCCGCTACCACTATCACCACCCTTTCCTCACTCCATCTCATCCCCCCTATATATATATATATATATATATATATATATATGTACATATAATATACGCCCCACACAACATCGATTTTGAATAAACAAATTGTTAAAAATTTTTAGCTATGCTTTATTATTAACAATACGATAATAAGGAAATGAGGAAATTAGTTTTGGTGATTTGGTATTTTACTGTCAATAGGTGTAGGGTAGATTTGAGGAGTGAGAAGCTTGACGGGGACTTTGGTGATGATGGGTTAGAAAGCTGGAAAAGCCTGGGTCTGAGGCTATTGTGTTTCTTTGGAATTTTGGGGTTACTACATTAGAGTTTTGAGTTGTTAGAAATCGAGCAAATGGAGGTTTGGACATGGTGATACCACTAACTATGCTGGCACTATAACTAGGGGATTGATGTTGGAAAGAATTGATTTGGGACTGTAACACGACCTCTGTGATGTTGGAATATGGAACCAACCAATCAAAGCCTTGATCTCATTCAAAGTTTTAATTGCAAAATTCCTAAACCCAAAAAATAAAAATGATCTTTTTTAAGAAAACAAACATGCATTCAATGATTTCAACCCAAAAAGACACCACTTGAGAAAATGACATGTTAGTTATGGGATGTTATCATCATGCTTTAGTGGTCTTGTAGTGTGCAAGGTTGGGAATTTTGATAGTAGAGTAATGGGTATCAACGCCATTTTTGGAAGGAGCCGCAGCAAGAAAAATCCTTGCCACTCTAGATCTAATCAAGTGTTCTTG
This sequence comes from Dalbergia cultrata, assembly GCA_031216105.1. Taxonomy (NCBI): domain Eukaryota; kingdom Viridiplantae; phylum Streptophyta; class Magnoliopsida; order Fabales; family Fabaceae; genus Dalbergia; species Dalbergia cultrata. The sequence continues at coordinate 55,669,350 of CM062347.1, forward strand.
TTCCTGTTGTTGTTGTTGTTATTGATGATGATGATGTCTCTATCTCTTGAATCTGTGATTTTCAAAGAAGGGAGGAGACAACTCAATGGCAAGGATCATTGGAGGAAGAGGGTGCAGCGCAGGTGGGGGAGTGAGAGGGAAGTAGAGGAAGGAGACAGATAGTGAGTAGAGATCACTTTAGCATTTAGGCACATAAATATTTCATTTAACTACACATATAAAATGTGGTTATATCCAACTGGATGTTATAGGACGTGTCATGCCCATATACTTTCACCTTGACATCTACAGCGGAAGGTATTGACTACCAATTGTAGGGTAGTAGTCGCGGAGTTTCCAATGTTGTGTGTGTATTTAAAAGCTTAAAAACTTTTGAATATTAACGTGTGTTTTGGAAGACTTGTTCCAAAATTTCCAAAGGACTACCATCATGCAAGTTGTGTGGGTGAATTGCAAGTGGAGAAGAAGATGATAAATGTTGGAGTGCTTGAAAATGGATTGGTCAGAAAAATGTCATTGCAGTTTTTTATTGAGCTTCACAAAAAGCCAAGAAGGATTTTAGTTTCTTTAAAAAAAAATAAAAGGAAAGAAAAAACAACAAATAGAATGCAACTTACAAGGTCAGCTCAATATCTGCACGTGCCTCCATCCATCCCCCCGAGCGTCGTCGCCATTTATTGAAAATTATAAAATAGACCACATGATTCTTGTTCTACGGTGACGTCAACCCTCAATAGGAAAGTCCAGGTCGCGACGCATGTTGCGGCGAGCAACATTGACCAAGAAATTTTTGCCATGGCCTGCCTTTTTATGTTTAGTTGATGGTGAACTGAGTCTGAATTGATAATCTATATTTAATCTGTTATTATATATCACCGTGCATTCGACCTGAGTATAAAAATGCACTAAAAACATATTATTTTTTATTTGGTTGGTATCATTTGAATGTTAAAAATAAAATTTTAAAAAATAATATGTATATATTCACTTTGAAATCACTTAATAAGTTATATATATATATAATGTATTTTATTAATGTAAAAGTTGACATACACACACTTTCTTACTTAAAAAATAAATTATTTTAAAAAAGAGTAAGAGTCTTACCTTTTCTGTAAGTTGAAATATTGAGAGTGAACTTGAAATTTTTTTTCTTTCTCTAAAAAAATTTAGAAAAAAAAAAAGAAGAAGTTAAGACATGTCAAACACTTCGACAAACACCTATATTAATGCTTATCAGTGACATAAACCAATGAAAGATATTCAATCTTAAATACAATTCAAAAAAAATCTTACAATGCAAGTCCCTGTCTTTGACATTTAACAATAACTATGGAACTTATGTTTACACTTTCAACATTCTCAGCCTTCTCTTAAAATATCAAACAGTTGAATTCAATATGCAAAAGCTAAACCAGCATAACATTGTCAGGAAATAATTAATAATCACATAGAATTTGATAGAGTCAAAAAGATGTGCCGTTTTTTTTTTTGGGGTCTGATGTGTGCTTTTGTTCAAAGTGAGTCTTCCATCCTCATTCAATTGAAGATGGGCATTTCGGTCACATGCAGTAAACGGTTTGATGAATTATATCTGGTGTTTCGACCGAAAAAGTAAAACAGAAAACTAGACCCAGGTGTTCATAAACTTAAAAAATTGCTAGAAAACGCGATGATTATAGATTTATCGCCTCAATATTTTGGGTCTGTTAGTGTTTGACACTTATTATTATTACTTTTCTTTTTATAAAGTTATGTTGCTCTCTCTCTCTCTCTCCCCCAATGCTGGCTTATTAAGTCATCTTTTCCAAGTAAAATTTTAAGGTGCGTTTGCTTTGCCTGTTTTCAGTTTTCAGTTTTTCCTTCATAAAAATTAAAAATTGAAAACTGAAAACTGAAAACTGAAAGTAAACGCACCCTTAGGTGGTCTGAGTCCGATATATCTCTATGTTAGGAATGGGCCAAGATTTTTCAATACAAGAATATTGAAACTAAGTTTGGAATCCGATATATCTCTATGTTAGGAATGGGCCAAGATTTTTCAATACAAGAATATTGAAACTAAGTTTGGAAGATATGCTGTTGGTCCGTTGATTCACCATCAATTTGCATGGCCAATAATTACAATTTTCCATCAATAAAAAAAAATAATTACAATTTTTCAAGAAGAGAAATAAATCAATGCTAAGAAACTTACCTTAATAAAAACGGCATCTTGCATAAAAATAAATAAGGACGGTATCTAAACATGAGAGTAATGTCTCTCCTCCAAAAGTTGTTTATCTCCAATTTTTTTTTTAATGTTTTTGGTCAGACCAAAAGGCACTTATCAAACAGATTATTATTTGTCCTCCAAATGTTACTTATGTTTTGGGTCAATCCAACACAAATTTTGTTTGGCAAATCAAAACAAAATATGCAAGGACATTTATTTCACATGTTTGGATCCAATGGGCTTAGGCCCAAAATAAGAGAATTACCCGGAAAGGTACTAATCGGGCCATCGCGGCAATGAGACCCCAGATGCTTGAAGAAGAGAATAGTTGGAGTTGGTTCTCTCTCATTCCTTCACATTTCTTCCCTGAAACAATTGAGCTCCAATTTTGTTGGGACTGACAAAAACGGAAGGAAGTTTAATTCTCAATTTTATGACGTGATTTCTCTCTTCCACCTAGTATATTTCTCAATTACTAACAATGGACATTGACTATTGACAGGTGAACCAGTGTCTTCATTTACTCCATCAATGTTTAAGCAATTAACCACTCATGCCTAGCTTAGAACTACCAAGAGTCCATAAACTACATAGGGTTTCAGGATCCACTCATTTAAATTTTTGGTATAATTGCTTTTGAAATATTTGATATTAGATAAATTAATTTACATTTAAAAATAATGTGAAATAGTAAAAAAAAATTATTTTCGACAAAGCGTCACTTTTCTTTATCATAAAAAAAGTTCAAGCAAATTGGACATAACTGGACAATTGTTATCGTAAATCAAACTAGCACCTAGCGGTAGGAACCCCACCAAATCGCCCTACTGCGAAGAAATTATCGGGGGCACTTGAAGGAAACATTGCAAGTAGCGGCATTCAAAGGACAGATTAAGTTAGGTTAGATAAAACTTGAATCTGATCTAATTTCAAAACTAAGTCACTTTAAAAAATCGAACTCAATCTGATAATATACCAGGTCATACCGGGTCAACCTGACATTAAAACAATATATGAAATTTTAAATATTATACATAATAAAATTATAAAATTTTACAGGCAGTAAATAAATTTTAAGAGATATTTCACAATATAAATTTTAAAATAAATCATATCAATATAAAAATAACGTCAAGTTATATAAGATAATTAATTAAATTTTAAAATCTTATAATTTTTCATAAATTATTCTAAAAAAAAATTATCTATTATAGATTAGGGTCGGATTGAGTTGATAGACCGGGTCGAGTTATGGACTAATTGCAAGATTGCAACGCACGTGAAGGAAGATTCATTTTGGTCAACTTTGCTTTATGTGGCAGGCAGTTGACCAGATGTGGTTAACAGCAAATGGGTTGTAGAAACACTTGATGCTATTCATGATCTACCGGTTTCTGATTATTCTGTAGGCCCAGGTACTAACTGGTTTTAATGAAAGATGTTTAGATTAAAGAAGGGAAAATTGGTATCCAAAAGTCATGTTATTACAAGCTTAAGGTTTAAAGAAGGCTTCCAACTATGATACTTAACTGCTGAGGTTACAAAGCAGTATTAAAACTAAAGACAATTTTTTTTTTTTGGTTGAAGCATGGATAATTCTCTCAACACATTTATTCATAGAACTGGAAATAGTAAACTAGATGATTCATGAGTTCATATAATAAGCCTATTCTAATCTAACATCATATCATATCCATTTCAATTTATAGGCCATTTTTTTTTATTTCATATATTTGTACGTTTCTAATATCAAGATAGTGTTAGTTTTTTTTTCCTTTCCAATAACAACATCAATCTAATTAATTGTATTGATGGAAATAATATAGGGTTTAATTGGCATGCATTAATAATGTAAACTTTTTTACACTAGTACAATTGTTCAAATTTTGTAACTAATAATGAATGGTGACATGTTAATTGTTCATTGACTTACAATATAAAGATTTTTTATATTGTCAGCGCGTGTCAATTAAACTCAACAATATATTAATGGAGTGATATATTAATTGCATTATTGTTCTTCTTAATATATGTATTTTTTAATTGTTTGATAGATAAATTGAAACGGAATAAGCAATGTTTCTTCTAGGGAAATAGGATTTTAGTAGGGCAAGCATGTTAATTTACAAAGTTTTTTTCGGCTAAAATTATGGAAGAATGACGGCTCATACCAATACTTGATTGTGGATGACTGGACTTGCAAAGTATAATTGGGTCAAGCCCAATTGTTTAAGTTAAGGCTGTGGCATAAGATCGTTTACTTTCTCCACCCCAAAACCAAAAAGTTAGAGTTTGGTTTAGTTAGGGTATGCTTATGAGTTTGAATTTTAGAGGAAAATATAAAACTTAGTGTAAAATTATATTGTAAGTCCTCCCCTCACTACCCCTCTAAAACTCAAACTCATAAACTTACCCTTAGTGTGTTTACATTGGCAAAATGCAATCAAGGGCTGTGTTTCCATAATTATGTTTGAAAGTTCTAATGATCAATATTATTATTAAGGATTTGTCTAATCAATTCCCTTAGTGCATTGATTATGTTCTTACTTGGAAGTGGAGGTAATACTCCAGGTGACTTCCACATTTGTGCAAGCAGGATATATGATATCTGCAAAGACACTATGACACTTAAATCGGTAAATAAATAAGACATACAGTGGTAAAAGTGTAGTATGTATTAAGATTGTTATACCTTGGACGACGAGCCTTTTATATAATGAGAGATGACCCATGATGAGTTAGGAGATAAACTTCTTCCTATGATTCAGTATAGATTATATATATTCCATATTTACAAGAGATATAATATAACGTAGCAAATATAATAGGCCGATAATGAGATAATAAGAGATCTCGTTTAATCTGGTAGTCAATCTAAAATATATCCCAGGTTAAATCTGTAGAAAATTCATGGGAGAATTCCGTGCCACATGATCGATCAGTGTGGCCTGTGTCTGAGCTAATCCCCAAGGATTGAGCAAAGTTCCTAACCTATATTTTTAGTCTAATATAAATTAAGGAATCAAAAGAATAAAATTCTTATTTTAGGAAGATGGATTTTTATGTTTTCTAAATATAGGATCCACTAATAAATTTTAAAACATGATTTTTTTAATATCCTTTAAGTAGTGCTCTTACTACACTTGTTAAAAACAAAACCCTATTGGCAACCAAAAAGCCTTCGATCACGTGGTTATCATTTCTAGTTATCATTTCCACAATTCTTTATCATCATCAAGTCCATGATTTGAGTTCGCCAGCAGAATAATAAAACATTGACTTCAAATGACAATCTATCCGAGTGACGCGGTGTGGGTCTTAGCCTCTTAGGCCTTTGACAATCGTTCGAGTCTACTACAAAATTTTTCACAGTAATTTGATTGAAAAATGTGTTGGTATAATGGTAGGGCCGATAATTTTCCTGCTTTTGGGTTGAGATCATGGTGCAAAAGAGGAAATGAGAAGTTTTTATAGCATATAATGGTTACTCGAAGAACATACACAACAATTTATTTTAATTTATAATATTTAAAAATTTATATAAAAGACACAAATTAATTCATCATGCATATTTTGGAGACAGGTATTGAATATATTCGAGAAGCATGCAAAATTTTTACAGTAACATGGAATGAAAGCATGCATTTAATCTAATCATTAATACTCCTGGCGCACTCAAACTCAGGATACACTGCAGTGTAGACCTCGTGGTCAGTTTAAAGCATTTGCTAAACAATAAAAAACTAAAATTTGTAATTAAACGGTAAAATCCATCAGGCTGAAATTTTGACAAATCAAATGTGGTAGGATTTTTTTTATGCTACTACTATTCTTACAATTTAAAAAATTAAACGAATAATTTAGGTTATTTTTGTTTGCATTTTTATTTAAAACACATATTTAGAATTTAAGAATAATAAATCAGTTTATAATAATTTAAAACCCAAAACGCCAATTTTTTTCGCATATATTGAAAATAATATTTCTTAAAAAATTGATATTATAATTATAAAATAAAATTTTAGATTTTGAAATGGTCGGTTAATGCAAAGTAAATTGAATCGAAAGTAAAAAGTGTTTAACGATTAAATTGTGGTTTTAAAAGTAATTTAATAATATATATCTTGGAGAAAAGAGTATCCAAACCCCTTAAACTTATATTTTAGGAAAAAGTACCACCATGAACTTTTAAAATCTTTCTAATTAGTCTTTAATCTTTAACTTACAGTAATAGATCCTTCTATGAAAGAATTTGCTAAAATTACTAGTAGCTATAGTGAAAAATATGGTTTAAATTTAGCCAATGGCCTAAATTTAATGTAAAATAAATGGTTGATATGTTTTTATGTGTTATTGTATGAACAAATTTAAAATAAAAGGATCTATTAAAGTATTAATCAAAGTTTATGGACTAATTGGGAAGGTTTTAAACTTCATGGTGGTCATTTACAAAAGAGTAAAATTTTAGGATGGTTTTCTACTCTCTTTCCCATGTCTTACGCGTTTCTTTAATTGAATTTCAATATAAGAAAGCATAAAAAATCAATGTACTATAATTATGAACCAATTCGTACGCAATTGGCATCTTGGCAAGGAATCATGCATGAATGACACTTATTATTATTATTATTATTTTGGGGTCGAGGATGCCACTTATTTAGGTTGCAATGTTGTATTGTTTCTTTGTCCTCACTATACTGGCACGTGCCTTACATTGCGTTATCATGTATCTGATCCATAGATACATGGTCACAATTTTTTCTACAGGGCATGTGCATTTGATCGTGAATGATTGATCTGTTAAAATAAGAGGATACTTGAAATAAAACATAAGAAGTGGCACCCCAAAAGAAATTACACATTAATTTTCGTACAGAGATAGGACGGGTGTTTATAAAGTTGGAATAACACATTTGATTTTGAAACTTAATTTTAATTAATTGTAATATAAATTTAATACACTACTACATTATGTAGTTTTATGACATCACATTTCATCATAACATATAAGCCTTCAAACTAGGAAAATATTTACAAATAAACTTATATTTACCTAATTCCTCACCCTAAAAAAATGAGTGGGGTTTTCAAATCCGTGAGTTCTCTTGTTGAAAGATATTGTTGCATATACCATATATTAAATGTAGTATCCTAATTTTGTCAAATTAGTTAGAATTTGTTAAAGAGAATCAATACGGCATGAATTAAAAAATAAAAAAGAAACCATTTTTAAAAAAATAGAAAGAAACAATAAATTTTTTTATTTAAATAATAAAAAACCATTTAAATACTCCTTAATTAACTTTCTTAATTAAGATCCTTACTATCAAGACCTTAACCGATAAATCAAAATTAAATCTTCAAGAAAAACACATAAAAAAAAGTAAAGACAAAGATTATACAATTAAGAGTAAACAACCAATTTGGTCATAATATTTTCAATTTGATATCAATTTGGTTCTAACAAAGTTTTTTTATATCAATTTAGCCCTAACATTTTTAGTCTTAATATAAATTTAGTTCTAACATTCTTTTTTTTAATGTCAATTTAGTCGTTCTATTCAAGTGTAAATCCAACAAAATGACTAAATTGATATCAAAATTAAAAAAAATAGGACTAAATTAGTGTTAAAAATTTTGTTAAGATTAAATTGATGTCAAATTAAAAATAGAAGTGTCAAGATAATTGTTTACTCAATAATTAATGAATTAGAAATGATATAATCTAAGATATGTGTCACAAAATGACCACTTCGTCCGTAAAAGACTACTTAACACAATGGCTCTAACTCTTTTTGCTTTTGTTTTTGTATGCAATGGCTGATTTAACTTAGCAACTGCAATTGCAATAAAATTAGTTCAGCCTCCCTTAAAATTTTTCAATACACACAAACAGTTAAATCCAACCATATAATTATTAGTAAATTTTAAGGTGAACCTCTTATTTTAATATTGATGAACTCTATATTATTAAGTTTTAGATGATTACCATTTTTATTGAACATTAAATAACTTGATCAAATATCTAATAATAAGAGATTTATGATAAATAAAAAAAATAAGGGATTCGACATAAAACTCTCTACCATTATCATAGATAAGGCCTTGGTTCCTCATGGTAAGGTTAGGGCATCTAATATATCCGATTCACTATAGATAATTCGTCGATATATTTTCATAGAAACTATAATGGATCACTAAGCTCACATCATACATTGATTGCTAGGAGATGAGAAGTGCACTCTAACCAGAAAGGTGTGCCCTAAACATTGATTTAGATTTGAGAGTTGCATCCCATCCATAAAAACACAGACACGTCAAATTCAATGTATTAATGCATGTTTTGCATTCACTTCTATTTCATCTAATTTCGTCCCCAACCCCAACCAACCCCAAAAGAAGTGCCATAAATCAGTCAAACGATTTTATAGTTATGCGTGAGAGAGGAGGATGGGACCCACCTGGCGCAATAATCCCGACCAACAACATGTACAGTACCCAACAATAAAACCCATATCCCATATCGGAAACGGATCGTCAACCGCCACGTGGCAATCCACTGAAAGCAACAGTCACATGTGAAGCCAGCTGCACCTCTCCAATTGGAGGGACACAAAACGATGAATCCAGGTGTGACCACAGAGTGGTAGTACAATTAATTTGCCGTTCCCCCCAACACCACCACCCCTTCCATTTATGCAATTTCCCTTTCAAAACTTTTTTCCACTTTCCCCTTTTTATTTCAAATTTGGGCACAGCTTAAGTTTAACACCAGATCTAAAACCGCACTCTCACATAACCCCTAGGAAGAAGAAGAACAATGCCACCAACTGAAGGAGATTTCGATCTTAGGGTAAACCCTCCCCTGTTCTCACTCCTCCTTCCCTCCTCCCCCCCTCCCCTCTCTCTCTCGCTCTCGCTGTGTTTCTAATTCTCTCTGTTTTTTTTTTTGTTTTTTTGGTCAGCCTTCTTCGCAGCCTGCTGCATTCACAATCGGGTCAGCTATTGTTCCCATTTTCGATCCCCAGTCAGTGACATTTTGTGGTGTTGAGGCTAATTTGTCGTTTCTGCGTTTTGTTTATTTTTTGTTTTCAGAGAGTACACGTTCGCCGATGTGGGGAATTTGGAGCATTGCGCCAAGTATTTGAACCAATCGCTCGTTACATTTGGCTTCCCGGCTTCGCTGGATCTTTTCGCCAACGACCCCGTGAGTGAGATTTCATTCCGCCATGTTTTTTTTTTTTTGCTCTGGGAAAATTATTATTCCAAAAAGGATAGAAACGGTTTTGTCTTCTTAACATTGGCGTCTCTCTCTGCATTTGGGTAGGTTTCGATTGCACGGACTTGCAATTGCATATACTTCTTGCTGCAGCAGAGGCAGCGTGACGTTGAGTTCAGAGAGTCTGCTAATGAACAGAGACAGAGGTAATTTCTTATTAACAAACCTTAATTCAATTTTCCATGAATTTTGGGGGGTGTTCACTTTAAGATGCGATGCTTCATCTAAAATTGTCGTGCTTATGGTATTACCTGAATGGGAATGTTCTGTTTTTTGATGTTTGTAGACTATTATCCGACATATCGAGATTGGAGGCCAAAGTTGAGAGGCTTGAAGGACAAATACAAGCCAAAGACAGGGAGATAGCTACCATTACTAGAACGGTGAGCAAATAGATGATTAAAAAATCTTGTTATGGCAAGCAAACGTAAAGCATGGTTTTATCTTGCTTAAAGGAAAAGTTCAAAATGTGTCAATTATGCAAGCATTCAACTATTTTCCTTTGTTACAAAGTAATGCTACTGTATTTGATTTTGTTTTCATTTTTTTTAAATGGGTATTTAATTCTTGTTTAGGAAGCTAAAAACACTGCAGCTCTCAAGGCCCAAATTGAGAAGCTGCAACAGGAGCGGGATGAATTTCAGAGAATGGTTATTGGTAATCAGGTTAGAGTCTGGATTTACTTTGCTTACTGCTATGTGTTGTTTGACACATCATGCTTCAAAATTTGACAAGCTCTGACTCTTGTTGCCGTGAACATTTGAATGGTGCCAAAGCAAGTAAGGACTCAACAACTGCATGAGATGAAGAAGAAGGAAAAGGAGTACATAAAGTTGCAGGTAGGACAGCCTGGTTTTTATTATGCAAAGGAGCATTGAATTTGGGTTATTGGTGCTTACATAGTAGGAACTTTACTGGTGAAGTATTGCATGGCTCAATATGTTATTAGCTTTCGAAATGAAGGGGTGATACACTCTACTTGCAGGAGAGGCTAAACCAAGTGTTGATGGAGAAGAAGAAGGAATCTAGGTCAGGCATGGAGATAATGAATTTGCTACAGGTATCAACTATCCAAGTGGTTTTAACCTTGCACGCCAGATCTTCAATTTCATAATAATTTGGTATTTTATAATGTGTATAAACAGAAGGAAGGGCGGCAACGTGGAACGTGGAATGGGAAGAAGGCTGACAATGATTTTTATAAAAAGATTGTATGCAGCTTGATAAGCTTTCACCCTTGCATTATAAACTGTGTACTCTGGAGGCATCTTCATCATTTACAATTTGTTTCTAATATTGGAAGGTGGATGCATATGAGGCAAAAAATCAAGAACTCATGGCAGAGAATACTGATTTAAGAGCATTATTGAGATCGATGCAGGTAAGTTGGTGATAATTAATTGTTGTTTGCTGAAATTTCTACTTGCAGATAAGTTTACGAATGGAACATGTGTTTCTTTGGCGTATGTTTTCATTGGTTCTCCTTCATGGGATTTTTTATCTCTTGTCAACCTTTGCATTGCATCATTCATTGTATGCTTCATTTTCAACGATCCGTCTTCCTTTTGTTTTTCATCCAATCTTTTGATTTGTTTGTGACCTAGCGTCTGTACTGAAAAGGCCATTATTCTGTCATACCCCTCACTTTGAAGCAGGGTCCTTGACCTAGACTAAGGAATTTGTGATTGAATTTATCACAGGTGGATATGCGTGATTTCTTAAATGCTCCTAATGGACTACAAAAGGAATCTCTCTCTGCCAGTGAAAGAGCTGACAGTGATCCTTCACATTCTCCATTGGTTGGGAGGACGGTATGGGAGCTTTATAATGTACCATACTTTGCTCCCAGTCAAGCTACTAAATGAAATTACTGATTAGCTACTTGCAGGATGTATTTGACCTTCCTTTTCACATGGCCAGAGATCAAATAGAAGAAAGTCTTCGAAACAAGATGGCTTCCATAAAGGTACTCATCAGTATAACTTTCAATCTTTCAAGTTTTTGCAGGTGTGATTTGCATGTTTTGATTGATAATGGCTTGAAATTTGAAATATATAGGAGCGCATGGTTCAATTGCAAGATGCTCAGAAAGGTGCAGAAGTTACTTCAGAGGCTACTGAGAGGGAACTTGAGCTTGAAGCTCAACTTGTTGAAGCAAGGAGCATCATACAGGAGCAGGTAATATTTTGTGCCCTTGCAATTTCAATCATAAGTCAGGTGCAAAGCACTTAGAGCCTGTTTGCTTGTTATGTTGATCAACAAAAGCTGCCTTTTTTTAAGCCTCTTTTAAGTTTACTTGGCGGGACAAAGTACAGAAGTTCTTTAGAATGAGAGCTGAAGTAGGAAGAAAAACTGCTGTTGAAGATAAGCTAGAATTTGGTGCTGCCCTTAGTCTTAGGAAGGACAAGAGCAAAAATTTCTAAGCAAGGTGAAGCTGGCACACAGAAAAGTGAGGAAAATAAAACAGAATGACAGTGCTACTATCTTGAATCTTAATATATATTGTTACAGGTTGAATGAAATTTCATGTTCAGATACGCTTTAACAAATTTCATATTTTGTGTTATGACTAAATATTGCAGTATTGGGCGTGACTGTCTGCTGAAGCAAGTCTATGCCTGTAGAAGTCCCTGTATTACTTTAAGTTCTAATCTGAATTAGTTAATTGATCTATGTGTCTTCTAGTCCTCAAAACTTGGAAAGAACTTGCATCAATATACTTATGGACCAATCTTTCTGATAAAACACTTATTTTTTGGTTCAATCCAAACTTGTATCTCCAGTCATATGGTTTTCTCTCTTCAACAATCCATGGGATTTTTTTAATCATAATTTTCAATCTAACTGCACAGTAGTAGTTTGCTGAGTCCTGTGACGTAATAATTTGACAATGCATTGCATATTTAGGTGTGAGAATTTGACCAAAAGATAAGGTGTGAGAATAATGTTTCCATGTGTTATATTGCAGGCATCCATAATGTCTAAACATCTTGCAAAGTCTGAGAGGCCAAGGTACCCTTAGATTTGTTAAGAACTAGCCAATTATGTATAGACCCAATAAACTGAATTGTTTTTTTCCTAATTTTACAGGGAATCTCTCATCCCATCGCCAGCTGAGGTATGTATTACATATATGTTTGCCTTTTTCCTTTTCCGGGTGACAATTTTGTGTAAAAATTTTAGTAGTCAACCTAATTTTATACAATTGAGATGCTGGAGGTTTTGGTACTGTCAATATGTGGATTTGTTGTGGTTGGGTGATAAGTAACTGTGGACAATTATTTTCAGTGAGGTGTATATATATATATATATATCTTTTGTATTTTTGGTAGTGTATGCAACTGGGAAGTTAGGCATTTGTCCAGTGGGTCTCTGACTCCCAGTCTCTAATAAAGTTTCCGCCATTAAGTATCTTTATTGAGGTCATAGGGCTTATCACTTTTGTTTGGAAAAATTCTACTTACGGAGGAAGAAAGTGATTTGTCAATAGTTCACTAGTTCATACGATTCAAGTTGCATGGTATCCTGATAAAAATACTGTAATAATTTTTCTCTATTTTTTAACTGAGTTGATTTTTTCTCCTCATTTGTCTCTTGGTGTTTAATTTTCATTTTTTTTCTCTTCTTCCCTTTTTTTTTTTAACCGAGTTTATTGATGATTGTGATTCCAAAAATATCTTCAAAATCTGCTAATGTGCTTAGTACCTGCTGTTTTCCCTATTGACGGGAGTGACTAATTAAGCACATTCTTAGACATTTGGTTGTTAACGGTAAAACTGTTCTGTTGCCTGAAATCCTGAAGCAAAATTGTTGGAATTATGGAAATGTGACTTCCGACAAAAACCTTCATCATGCTTATTCCCTCATTGGCAGCAGAATATTAATAGTGATGTGGTTGGTTTCTGTGATGATGGTGGTAGTTAAGTTTTGGTGTAGAAGTGGAGGTAGTGATGCTGATGACAAACATTTAGTAATAACTTTCCATGAGGTCTCCGTTTCTGATTCTTGTATCTGGTACTTGAAATTCTGATTAACCTATATTACAGTATTCAATCTTTTAGAAAGTCAAAATCTTTATTATGTAGCACTGTGGTAATTGGTAGGTTCTAATATCAGATAAGGTGAAATTATTGCTGTCATTACTTCCTTTTTAGCTGTGGATTTGTTGTCACCTGTTTCTTAGCTTGTCACATTGATGTTACCTGCGCTGTGAATCGGTAGGTTCTAATATCAGATAAGGTGAAATTATTGCTATCATTACTTATTTTTTAGCCGTGGATTTGTTATCACCTGCTTCTTAGTTTATCACATTGATGTTGCCTGCGTTGTGATATTGTTTTTTCTTGATTTACAGGCAGTGTGTAACTAACAAAGTTGAGGGCATTTACATTTGATGCTTCGCATGATAGTCGGCTCTGTAGCGTAACATGCAGGGAGAGCAAGCTTTTGGCCTGTGTAGCTGATCTTGCGTGTCCATCCTACACCGCCCTGGTTTACGTTAACAGGCCCCGTATGGTCTAATGTCTGTAATTACTATGTTGTAATTAGTCTTGTTGTACCCTTGGAACTGCTTCTAGAAGAGAAAAGATATTTATGTCCCAACGACTAATCAAATTGAATAGCATTTAATATTAGCATCTACAAAGATTTACATGATGTAGCTATTGCCTGCTTTAAAATTCATAAAGCATTTGTAAGGAGGGACATACAAAGTCATAAAAGTAATGGTAGGAGAAAAGGATGGCAGTTTCGTAAAGAAATGCATAGGGATTCTTTATGGCTTGGCTGGGTGTTCTACAAAACCAGAATGTTACATAATTACAACAAAGCTTTTTCTATCTGCGCATATATATATATTAAATACCCATATACATTTTATACTTATAATTTATAAGCAGATTGAATATAGTTCTTCGCATTGTAATTTTAAATAATTAAACGAGTTAAAGTTTTGATGGATTTTATTAAGAGTAAATACACTTTAGAGGCGAATTAATTCTAAGGTAGTCCACTGCCATTGTACTTGTCTCAGTTTTCAACAAACATATCCGCTGGCCGAGCGTTATTTTCATCGCTTAGGCCCAAGAAAGTTTTAATTGCCTTGTAGGGCATGGGCTGCTGGTGAAACGAGAAAACTTTAAAACGTGACTTCGTTTTGAAGAATGAGGTTAAAGGGTTGCAGGTGACAAATAACTACTGCCGCCTACCAGTTGTTATATTGTATGAATGACGAAAAAAGAAGGCGTTTTTGTTCATCTCATATTTGCTACTTTTCCAAAAGATGGCCTGAGCGATGGAGGGTGTTCACATTACCCCAAGTCTCCATTCTTCAACCATCCTTAGCAGCTATAAAATTGACTAAAAATATTCTACAGCTTCGTAAGATTAAAAATGAGCTACAAGAAGTCATGCTAGACATTTTATCTAAGGGTGTGTGACTTTCACTTTGGAAGAAAAGGGAAGGAAGAAGAAGGGGTTTGAAGAATAAAATTTCATTCTTCCAGTTCCAGACACACCCTAGGAGAATATTGCTATTGTTTATATCATTAGGGAATATCATAAACAACGTTACTGTGTCATAAACTCATATTATATCGTTCTTATTTCAACAAGTGTTTATCTTGATTGCAATGCATTTCTACATTAATATATGCTGTTCATACTTTGTGCATTCAAATCACGACATAATGTAAAGAATAATGCTCGTTAGTTGTTACAGCTGCAATTAATCACATCTCTTCACATTGCAACAATAATAGAGACCAGGCGTGCATGATTTCAGCTAGAACTAGCTACGTTAATAAGATGTTTTTAGATTTTCAACGATACAGATTCAAAGTGACGTGTGTGTAAGTGTATTAATATTATTGTGATGTAAATGTAAAAGCAGAATTTGACTATATCTATACATCAACATTTTCATTTCAATTATCTCCTCGACTTGCAATTGAAACGATAACTCTGCCAATACGCATGGGGAAGCAACCCAAGTTGAAGGGCCTTCCATATACTACTTGTCTTGTAGGACTCTCCGAGTTTGTTGACTGCAATGAATTAGGACGGCTCTTAATCAAAGACATAGAAGAAAAAGAAGAAAAACTCGAACCACGAGGCGATGCCATAGATTCAGAATCAGAACTGCAATCTAATCTTGCTAATATATCGAAACCAACATCATCTTCTTCACTAATAACGCATTCTTGGGGATTCTTGCTTCTTATTCCTCCTCGCCTAACCCTTTTCATCCAAAACCTCACCCTTGACTTGGTTGAACTAGGCTTGGGGTCTTGGATGCATGGCTTGGGGAGGCCCAAGCTGAGAAGTGCCGGTGGGGGTGTGAGTGGAGTAGGAATCTCTTCCTCTGGTGCCTTATCTTTTGCTATCCCTGGCTGCATTTCCCATGTGAATGGAACCCCTTCACCACTACTTCGATAGTATGAGAGACGAGAGGAGCATCCCACTGGTGATCTCCTTGACAGAATCTTGCTCAATGACTTGTCACTTTGGTTCTCAAAATCCATCATGGCATTTCCAATCAACAATTTGGATGCATACAGAAAGTTTTGTGTGTGTTTGTGTTTGTTTATATAGATTCAACTATATCCGGAATACTTGGGCGATGCAAGGAGTGTTTGGGACTTTGCCAAACGTTTATATTATATATATATACATGTGCTATTTTGACCATTAAAGAGTGGAAGAAATTAACACTCTTGCTGGTTAGATTGATTGATCACATTCTGTTACTTCTAGTTTGAGTGACATCAAGACTTTTTTGTATTGACAAGGAAACAAATTGTAAAGCAAAATGGAAAGTGTGTCGTTGTTTCTAAGGCAACGATAGAGCTATTATTTTATTGTTTGTTGGTCGGTCTCTTCTGCATGTGCGATAACTAAACCCGTAAGATTTGGCCTCTTCATCTAATTTATTTTCTCAGACTAAGTTTTATTGCTGCATTATCTTTATATGATGTGAATTGTAGAGCTTGAAATTGAGATGGACGATATGTTGGCCATGTCTTATGTGAGCCAGGGCCACTTGAGGCAAATATGTTGAGGTTATAGCTGTCAATAATTAAAAAAAATCATATTGTGTATGTTTGCATTTATTTTGTAAGAAAAACATTTTAATAAAAAAAACTTCTTAAATTTATGTAAATTGTTTGAATAAAATTCTCTAACAATCAGAATTAAAAATAACTAATTTTCTTTTCGGAAACAAGTAAAATTAGTTACCTGCGATAAAAGTGTTTTTTCAGAAAAGTTCTGAATATTGTATTAAAAATACTTCTTTTAAAAAAAAATTATATCTGAACACACCTTAGCTTTATTTCGAATTAATAATTTAATATAATTAATAATCTATATATCTATATATATGCGATAACTCAAGCCCATTTAGATCGTTCAGAAGGTAGGGCATGGCTTTGGTTGGGCGATTGATAACTTTTCCCCATTGCGAAGAAAGCAAGGCCCGTTACTTTGGAAACTACCTAATGTTTCCATTCATTGAATTTGAATGATTGCAAATGCTACTAGCTACTATTTCATAGTTGTAAGAATGAAGTTGACTTTTGACAATCGTTATTTTTAATTATCTTACAATATACCTCTAAATTTTAATACAATTTCTTATGAGTATGATTTTGGGATTAGTTAACCTAACTGTGGAAGATTTGTTATCCCTCACGCTCTTTATATTAGTTATTGTAGTATTTTATGCATGCCTTGGGAGACACGACCACTTTTGTTCTCACCGACTTCAAGAAAATACCTCTATATTACGGTTAAGCAATTCACTAATAAAGAAAAAATGATCGGCACATAATAAATCATATAACAAATCTATATTATATATTTTATTATAATTAAATGTAATAAATGATCCTCACTCATTCCACTCATTCATCACATCTAATAATTATAAATATTTAGTGTAGATTCGATGTACATATTTGTTGTGCACCTATCAACACTCACTAATAAAACGCATTGGTTGGGTGTAACACTGCTGTGTTTCATACTTGGTCATAAGCCATTAAACGTTCCACTTTGTGAATTTGTTAAATGTTGGTTTTTGGCGAACATCTTAGTAATTAAATAAATGGCACAAAGCACAGGGATTATACCTTCGTGCTCTTATCAAAGCAGTTAAAACTTTGTGTAAGTCAAAGTACACAAAATAAATTATCAACGCCGCAATTTCATGAACTGTACGTCGTCTTGCTCCTCAAATTTCATGCTTCAGTCTGAAATTAGATCTGTTCACACCACGTGATATCTAATTATTCTCTTCGATTTCAAGGTTCCTACTTCCTCGGCTCATACATGTCGAATGAAATTCACATCACACATATCTTAACAGTGACTCACCGTATACGCGTATACAACTCCAATCAGTCTATCATATATAATTTTCTTTTCTTTCACCGATATGATGTCGTTGTAGCTAACTAGCTGCCCAGGTTGCTCGAATTAACAATTT
Source organism: Dalbergia cultrata (assembly GCA_031216105.1). Lineage (NCBI taxonomy): Eukaryota > Viridiplantae > Streptophyta > Magnoliopsida > Fabales > Fabaceae > Dalbergia > Dalbergia cultrata. Next base: position 55,687,329 of record CM062347.1, read on the forward strand.
AACATTTATAAACCCTATTGTCTATTCTGAAATCGCATATTTTGGATGTCTTAAGTATTATTGTCATTAAAGTGTGTTTGGCGAACAGTTAATGGCGGAAGGGACAGATAATGATATATGGTAAGGGAATTAACTCTTTTGTTTGCGAGATAATTTATGAGTTTGTTTGGAATGACTGAAAAATGGAAATGATTTTATTTGTAAATTAAATATTGTGTTTGGACCTTTAAAAAAAATAAGAAACGAATTGATATGTGAATCCATGATATTTGTTTTTGAAATCTTACCAAATTTGATGAGATTTGCATGGAATTGAATTGATTTTAAAACCTAATGACAAACCAAATCAATTCATTTCTATTTTTTTAACCATTCAATTCACTTTTCTATTTAATCATTTCAAACTCAAGTTTTAACTTACAAATCAAATCAATTTATTTCTATTTTTTTATGATTCCAAACACTATTTATGAGTTTAATTGACATGCATTGATAGTGTAATGAAAATAGCTACATTAGTTATTTTATAGCTAACTCTAATTTAAAGTTAAAAAAACTAGACACATAATGGATGAGTTGTTATTTATTCATTAGCTGATAGTGTAAAAATATTTTACAGTGGCAGTGCATGATAATTAAACTCATAATTTAGTTGCAGATAAATGTTCATTGACAAGAATTAAATTTGGACTTCTCTGTTAACTAACAAAAATTGGGATTAGCGGGCCATGGTCCTTTTTTGGGTCAACGGGGGCCATTGTAACATGAGCCCATGAAAGCTATGGCTCACTGGGCTATTAGTGAAGATGAAGGCCCAATTACTTGACGCTCTTTACTGCCTTGGTGCTAAAGAAAGGAAGAGCATCCAATCAAAAAGCCAAAAAAGAAGTTCGACCAAAAAGGAAAAAAGGAGGGAGAAGAAGAATGGCGGGAAACATTTTTATTTTTATTTTTTGTCATCCTGAAAAAATAGAAGGAAGAATTTCATACATGTTACGGTACCCACAGGCCATACCACACTAACTTGTGAAATTTGAAATTTCTAATCTCACTTTCTGTAGTTTATTCCGAAGAATCAGCAGCAGCAGCAGAAGCAGGAGCAGGAAGAGGATGTATGCGAGCCAGTTCGACGGCAACGCAGCCTTCTCCGGCGGCGGATTCATGCCCTCTCAGGCTACTCAGGCCCCTGAATCTTCCTTTGCTCCCTCCAAGGTCCCTTCCTCTTTCCTCTTTATCATGATTCACAACCTTGATTCACCCTAATTCACCTGACACAAGCACTAATTGACATGACTACACTCTCATGTTAGGGCTTAGGGTTTTGGCCTTGCTCCTCATACAACAATTGCAAGTCTTTTCAGAAAATAGGTTAAAATTAGTTTGTGATTTTTTTTTAAGCTGAATTTACTTATTTGTTTATTTACTTTGGTTTCAGAATCGCGATGCTCAGTCGTTGCTTCCTCTAACAGTCAAGCAGATAAACGATGCGTATCAGTCTAGTGATGATAAAACTAATTTGATTGTCGATGGTGTCGACGTTAACAACGTACTTTGCGTGCATCCCTTCAATTCAATTCAATCTAAGCTTCTGAATTCGTTGTGGTTTGCGGTTCTTGTGTTCTGACGGTTTGTTTTGGGTTCAAAATCAATGTTTAGGTTACTCTTGTAGGAAGGGTATGCAACAAAGCTGGGAGGATCACTGATGTTACTTTTGTACTTGATGATGGAACTGGAAGGATTGAGTGTAGTAAATGGTGAATGTTGTTAATTTTTGTCTTTCTTAGTTTCTTGACAACATTTTATTCTCTCTCTCTCTCTCTCTCGTGGTTTCCTTTCTGTCAATGATTCGTTCTTCTTCACGTTCAGGCTTCAGGAAGCTGTGGATACAAATGAAGCGGAGGGTATCTTGTATGCTTTTATATCTCATTTCCTAGTTTGATTTTTCCATTTTGCATTTAGTAGTAATGTTGACAATACAATTACTTCGTGGTTTTATGTCCATACACAGAAGAATAGCAAGAAACATTACTCATTTTAATCACCTTTTCTTTATTATCAGACTTGTCATCGTAATAACATGTGTGTAATGCGTTAATTTAGCAAGGAGATTTGAAATGTTTCAAATTACACTTTACTGCTGAAATAGAAATTTTCTGAGAAACAGAAATCTATGATGGGGCAAGCTTTCTTTCTTTCTATTGTTTTGTTTATTTTTCTGATTATGTAGGAACACACACACACACAGCTGGTCTTTCATATAGTATCATACTAACATTCTAGTTTCCTTATTAGGGATGGAATGTATGTGCGTCTTCATGGACATTTGAAAGGCTTTCAGGGTAAAAGAACTTTAAATGTTTTCTCTTTTAGGTACGATACAAAGTTTACCCTTTGCCTTTTTATTTTAGAAGTTCAATATTTAGAATTGTCTTGTATCTCTATTGTTATCAGAACTATTATTCTGTTACTAATGGATGGTTCGCATTTTAAGAAATATTGAAATATGTAATGAGGCCACAGACTAGTTATCCTCTTTTAGTCTTGTCTAAGTAGATGATGAGGCTGGCAGACCTTGTTTTTTCCTTACAGTTCATTAATCTCATTGGTCTGCTTCAATCTATTGTGTCACTTTCAGGCCTGTGACTGACTTCAATGAGATTGCCAGCCATTTCATCGATTGTATATATGTCCATCTCTATAATTCCAGACTACGGGTACTACCAATTTAGTTGCAGAGTTTATGCTAGAGTTTGACATGATATGATGTGTATATATGGTTGTGAATATTCATGAGTTTGTACCACATATATTTATTTTTTCCAATATTTCATATGGTAACAGCTTCAGGCTGGTGTCCCTAATCAGCATGCTACCAATGCCACACAAATTACTCCAACCAAAGGATACCAAGCTGTCCCACCAAATCAAGTAAGACAGTGAACCATGGATATTTTTCCCTTCATTTTTATATGGTGTCCTCACTGGCTTGCTGCTTTTTCAATTGTAGTTCCCTGGTCAGCAGAACAACGGTCAGAAGAGTGTTGAAGATATGCTCTTAGATGTTTTACATCTTCCTGCAAACAGGTAATTTTTCAAAAGTGATTTTGTGTATTTTTTTTTTATTTGCTCGTGTTTAACACAGCTCTCTCCATTATCAGCACCCTTTTTTTTAATCTGAATGTCAGTTTATCCATGTGAGTTTGTGCATGTGATATATATTTATATATACACATGCATACATAATCTTAAGATTTTGCAACATCTAAAGCATTGTCTGTTGGAGAAATAGAATAAGGATTTTTTTGTCATCCAAAAAAAAAAAGGGATTTTTCCAGTTTTAGATTTGGTGAAAGGTTTTAAAGGGATGTTCTTTTTCGTTGATCTACAAAGAGTTAAAGTGTATGAATTCTACTGGCATACTGGATGTATACTATAGGTGTGTTCCTGTTTAAGGGATGGTCCATCTCTTGTAGTTATTCAAGACATAAATTGGTGGACTGACATCTTGAGCCTGTTCTATGAATGGACCATAGAGTTAGCTCGTGACTTGATTTTTGCTAGCATAGGTGAGTTCTAGTAGGGATTGGAGAACCTGATATATTTCTCCTTCAGTGAGAAGATTAAAAAAAATCACAAGAATGTGGACTACGTTGATTCTAAGACAACAGAATCTTCCATGGTTTGGTTAGAAGAAAATTTACGATGGCAATATATCCTCCGGATTGGACATTTAAGCAATTAATATTTTTGGAACCCCTGATTTGATGAGATACAGCAAGGTTAATACAATCAAACAAAAGCATCGTGTGAGCTTTCTTATCATTAAAGTGTGCAATTATTTGTTTCTGGAGCATGTGTAGAATATTGCATCTACTATATTTTATTTGTTTTTCTTCAGTTCCTTAATCATACTATTATGCATGTGTATTCCTTGGTAGAATTGTTACCATATACTTGCAAGACTTGCCAGGTATTCACAACTTAAACTTTCTGATGCTGATGCTTCAGGGCAAGGGATGAGGGAGTCCCTCGTGAACTTATTGCACAGCAACTTGGAATCCCTATGGATAAGCTGATGTCTCTATTTCTTCTCTGTTCTCTCTTACTCCCTTCCCGTCTCATGCTCTATCTAATTTTGACTGGCCCTGATTTCAATTTTGCAGGATGGCAATTAAAAATCTAATTGAGGAAGGTGCCATTTATGAAGCTATAGGTGATCACTATAAGTCAATCATCAATGGTTGACATCTTGGTGTTCAGAGGCATCAATATTGCCGGAGTTACGATCTTAACCTCTGTGTGCATGCTAGTAATATTAGGTATGTGAATATAAGCATAGTAGTTATGTTCGATGCGTGGACGTAAGCAAAAAGCAGGAGTTCTGCTAGATTTTGAATTTCATCTCTTAACTATAATGCTCGAGTAGTTCTGTTAATCATTTTGCTCGAATATGAATTGGTGAAACGTATGATATGAAATGTAACTTCTGTGCACACTTGTTTGTCTTATCAAGGCTTTTTTTTTTTGGGTCTTGCACTCTTGTAAGGCCCTTACAAGTCCTTTTTTCACTTTTTGGGTGGTCTGAGCCCTAAGAAGTCTTTAACAACGCCGTAGTTTTGTTGGAATCCATTTATGGGCCGAGTGGCGTAGATGTTCACTGGCCCGCCACGAATGTACAACTTTCCGTTCGCCAGCGATCCTGAGTGAATTTGCACCTTAAGATGTTCACCTAAGCACATAGAGGGCAGCTCAGTTGGTAAAAACAATTGCCTGTGTTGAATGGTACACCAAATTCAAGCCTTCAGTAGAGCCGGAGGGTGCTCAACCCCCCCCCCCCCCCCCACCAAAAAAAAAAAATGATCAAAAACATCAAAGACGCGGCGGTGTAAGGCGTCGTAACTACTGCTTCCTGTTGTAATTATGCATCAGAGCATTATAATGGAAAGTGAAAAATACAACAATGTAACATGCAATGCTAAGCAGAGAATCCATGGAAAGGCGGGTTTTACAATAGACATTTAACTTTTAGATTTATTATACACCTTTTATTATTAGTCATTGGATCAAATTATTTAATAAAAATAATACTTATTGAATGACTAATAATAAAGAGGTTCCTGATAAACTTAAAAATTTGAGGTTTGTTTTATAATTTGTCTCCATTTGAACTTTTACTTTGACATTGTAGAGTCTAAACCACTACTATTGTAGGTCCATGATCATGCAGGCTCTTTCTTCCATGGGACATGGACCTTGATGGTCCTTCAACTTCGTATATTCATGCCATTTGCAAATTTATGGAAATTACACAAGTAACCCAAGATGAAAAGAATAAAAGTGATGAAATTACATGACCCCAAATTTGATTTCTCAATTAGTGGGTCATTATTTCTTTTTCCAGGATATCTAATGTCATATGCAATAACTAATTCATTTGCTTATTGTAGACTTATTTAAGGAGATAAACTCTTATCATTAGTTTTAAAACTGCTCAATTCTCTAGGCGAGAATTAGACACTCAATACTTAGATAAAAAAAAAAAGAGTTCCTATGATTTAGGTCATAATAATACTCCCTCCATTCATTTATATGTCTTTTTGGGAAAAATATTTTGTTCAATATTATTTATCATTTAAGATTTTAAGTTAATATTAATTATCTTTCATTTTTGCTCTTGCATATACATATTCTCTCTCATACACAAACTTCTCATAGTAATAATTATTTTAGAACTTTTTAAAAGAATAATTTGTTAGCATAACCTTTTGTTCTATGTGTGTTTGTGCATTTTAATAATTTCTTAATTTATTTGTTAAATCTTAAAAAACAGTTATAAATGAATGGAGCGAGTATTTGAATGGTTGATACAACGGTGAAGGATATTAACAATTGTGATATCAATTTTCCTTTTCTCTTGGTCCTGATGACTGATGTGGTATTGGTTATGACAACATTGGGATTCTTTTTTTTTTTTTTTTTTTTTTTTGCGCATACACGGTAGACATTGCCTTACTATTAATAGTGTGGCCAAAGAAACAACGTTACTATTTATACCCCCAATTTGTATTTAATTGTTTTGGATAAATAACACTAAGTTTAGACAAAAGAAAAATAAGATTAATGTCCTATTTAATATCTGGAATTGACTATGAAATTAGAGTTTGAAATTGGATGGATCAATTCTAATTTTTTAATTTTCATGTTTAGAGTAACAAATAGAATTGGAATTATAATTTTATAATCCAATTTGATGGAATTACAAAATAACTAAAATGGATTGGACTCTTGTTATTAATTTTTAATCTATATTCTATGAATTTTTAATTTCAAAATTTATCAAATATTTCTCTTCTCATTAAAATATGTATAGTTCTCTCTGTTTCTCATTTATCATGTTACAATTCTTCAGTATTAAATTTAAATATAAAAATTTGAGATTCTAAGTCAATTCTAATTTTAAAAGAACTGAAATTAAAATTAACATTTTATTTTATATTTCCAATTTCAACATCCAAACAGATTCTACCCTAGTTGCTCTCACTCTAAACATGTGTTTGACATGTTTTATTAGGCATTTTACACCCATCCTAATTTAAGCTTACATTTGAATAAGGAATAAAAATCATTTTACTATATTTTCATTTTTATATAATATATATAACTACAAATAATAAATGTTTAAATAATAATATCAATTTTTCATTTTATATTTATAATTTTTTGTTAAAAATTTATTTAAGATTATATTTATTTGTAATAGGGAGGTGATAGTAGTATTTCATATAATATAACATGTTGTACATTGTTATATGAAAAATATTAAAATGTTAACATTCCTTACGCTATCCATGCTTATCATGGCAGATGTTTTCATATTATAAATAATTGTAATGTTAAGTAGATACTTAACTGAAAAGTAAAATTACAGTTAAAAAAAAAAGAATTACTTTTTTTTCCTTATAAAAAATAATTGTTTTATAGCTATGTATTAGGGTGTAATTGTCATCATATATTAATTTAAAAAATAAAATTATGTTAACAGATCAGTTTGCATTGGTTATATCAATTTAACGGGGAAACAACAGCTGTGTTCTTACTTTTTTATTTTTAAAAATGGAACGTGTATTTCAAAGCATCTAGGTAATAATCCCCTTACAGTCACTTTGTTAATCACATAATATCCTGAAAACATGATGGTTTATTCTAACTGGAACTGTTGACGCCTCTTCTCTAAATTCCAAAAATGCCTTATAACTTTATAAAATAGTAAAGTAGCCACCTCGACCATCATGGTTCATGGTCCATGAGTCCCACTCTTCCCATATCAGAAACGCTCCGGTGGATGCATATTAGAATAGAATGAAAATGCAAGTGGAGGCATCACGTGTATTTTCACTCCCGCACCACTTCCACCGCCCTCTTCCTCCTGTGGCTGAAATGGCACGTGTAAACAGGGTTCTTGCTTCCATGTCACGTGCTGTGGTGGTCGATCATTATTCTTTTGTAGACGGTATACCTGTCAAGTCGCCACGTGCGATCCCATCTTCAAGGTTTGACCCTCATGTGGACGCACCGTTTTCACTCTACCTCCATAATTATATCTTCAATTTTTCATTTAGATAAAAGTATGATAAAAATTGTGTCTAAATTCTCCCGCCGAATCCGACTATGCATGATACACCGTTAGGTTGCTAAATGTTAGCATGTATTGAAATTCTGTACCGAAGTTAGAAAAACGCCAAAGGAAAATATTTTTTTGGCTTAGAAAACGTGGGCAGCCAACAACCCTCTGATTCACTTGCGAGGGCTCTTCTTTTGTAGTAGAATCATAATCAAACCACACGTACAGTGAATCCTTAGTTGGACCCACATTTGTATATGTCTCAAATCATGTAGGGGATAAGACACAAGACCTTTCTCCCAACTTAGAATGTAAGAGCAATAATTTAAGCAAACACAACTAAAAAAACAAAAAAAAGGGGAGGGAATTGCGAAACTAGAATACAAATAGATGAGTGCGAGAGGCGATCATGAAGTAATAATAATAAAATACAAGTTTAGATATGGGTAGCCAACGTGAGGAATGATTCGTTTCTCTGACCACAAACTACACTCTGCAAATGGCTTTTGTAAACAAAGTTTGACCGTTCCGGCAAAGTATTTGGCCTTAAATTAAAGAAAATGGCTTTTAGTAGCCAGCTGCCCCCATTGCTTACTTTATGTTACAACATTTGTATGTTAGTGGGGTATTTTTTTAAGACCTCAATTATTAGTTTAAGTTTAAAATAAGTCCCTTTTCTATTTACCGCAGATTTGAAGGGAATCAACCCTCAAATGCGAACACACTCCCGCCGAACTCTCTGCCAATCTCAACCTCTCTCCTTTTTTCTTTATTCCTTAATTACAAATAACTTCAGCAGTGTGCAACCTTTTGCGCTTGTTTTTTTAGGCATTTTTCCTCTTTGCATTCTGATTGCTTAATGTAAAAGCAGTTTTAACTCCTATCCGGGTTTTGAGGTCCTGCCTGTCTGCACCCCACATTTTAGTCAATTAAATTGTTTTCCACCTACCTAATCTCTATTTCACTGTCCCTCTTTAATTTGTGAGATTAATTTTATTACATTGACGATATAAATCAATTCTATGCTATTATTTAATTAATAATTATATATTATCACATCAATTAAAATAGTTAAGTGTAACATTGATTATCTCAAAAATCTCATATATGATGATATATGTAGATAAATGATAGAATAAAACTATTTTGCATTGTTATCAAGATTTAATTTATCTCTTCTCTCTCTCTCACATGTGCAATGTGAATGTGGGCTTTGCTGTGGCTTCCGATTTGGGTTGGTGATTGGTTCTGTGGCTGAGTCACTATAGGACGCATTTTTCTGTTAAAATTTGAGACAAGTGTCCGCATGGTCCGGGGTCAAAGTGTCCACTCGGGAGCGAGCCACTATATTTCTTCGTCTAATCCTGCTTCACTTACTATTTAAATGTGATCGATCCATATCATTTGCATAATTATTTTAATCCTTTCATTTAACTCGGGAAACATATGATAATTGACACTGCTATCTTAACTTTCAATCCTCACTCACTACCCCTTGACCATATCCAAGTGACATTTATGTCGTTATTATATGCCTGTCAAGTTATTAATTAGTTATATAGTGCATAATACTGAATGTGATTTACTTGAATAGTTTAGTTTAGTTGATGATGATATCCAATATTGAGTTCACTATAACTAAACTTTTGTTCAATAGTGGTAATTTTGTCAAATTTTTTAACAACGAGCTGTATTATTTATACTCATGGGACATAGATATCATGTCATGAATGAGATATGAACTCTATTTAAATAGAATCTACACACTCTATGAGTATAAATAATATTTTTCTTCTAAAAATAATTTGATTTATTTTAAAAATGTATTGACAATTAGTTTCCAAAATTTTGATTAGTATATTTTAGCTAATTTTATCATCAACAAATAAAAAAAGCTACTGCAGATATAGGATACCTACGTGAGAGCTTCGAAGGGTTATTTACGAACGGCTAAAGTGAACATCGACACTACGTGTTACCCTGGTCTTAAAAGTTACTCTTAAAATTGGACCATGGCAGGTGCCAATTGAGCACCTCGAGAGTATACTATCTTCTGTCGTCCCATCCAACTCGAAGCATGCAATTATTTTTGCAGGTATGTTCACAATTATTTCGTGGCTTTGTTTCCAAAAATAGTAAAGGATTTACTATTGAGGTTTAGAGACAGTACAAGGTCCCTTGTGAACAGGTTTATTTATTTATTTTTTTGCTTTTGAAATAAGTTGTAACCGTACGATTTGAACTTATAATCTTTCAATTACTTAAATTCTTCACCATCAATCCATTCCTATTAATATGGGGAGCAATGTCTCTGTATAGTGTGATCCAACACAATAGCTTTGAGGAAAGTTAATTATATGTCATGAAATGTCAAATTTAGGCTTTGTTAAAATATGGAAATTGCTTTGTCTCATGGAAAAGCTGGAGCCACGAAGCAATGTTTGCTTCTTAATTAAAACCCGCATGGAGCTGTTTAAGCGTGATTGAATAGTGAGATGCGAACTATTTAGCTAATGCGGTTTTTGTTGTTTTTCTATTATATTCATCGCTTGTGTTGATCAGGAAAGAATTACCTCTTCTTTACCCTTATTTTTGTGTTAGTTATAGTGTCGTTTTCTTTAAGCCCGGACGAAGCAAAACCTTACATAATTAATGGAAGCAGAGTTTATTTTGTTCGAAAAGTTGCTCTTCTTTATTGTGACATCAATTACTAATTTAATTAATTGTGCACTTTGTTGAGTGGTTATATTAATTCACACTTTTGTCAACCTTAGTTGCACCTTGAGTTGACAAGCATCGATCACCAACTAGCTAGTTCCATATCCAGCACGATCCTGTCGGTTCGTATCGGAGTAATCTGTTGTCTTCTCTTCACTTGTTCGATGTCTTTCATATCATTCGTTTGATTGTTTCTGTGTGGAAAGAATTGTTGTTTACACAATTGAGGGATATCTTTACGTAGAGAAACTCTCCACGTAATTTCGATTTGACAATAATGGCATTAACTATGAGAGTTTACGTATCCAATAATAGAAAGCATGCTTCAGAATTATCCAATAATGGTATCAACGCTGTGCCGCAACACATGCACTTTGATGCCAACTATGCTAATAATTCATGTATCTAACATGATTTTTCAATACAAAAGAATTCCATGACATATTATAAAGAAAGGGATATGGGCTAGGTTAAGATGCTGATAAAACCATGTGAATTTTATTTATAAAATCAAACATTTCTAAAAAAAATCATCATTTAGACTAAGCCTCTCGAACTTGTCCACCACAATTTTTATTTTAATGTAAGTGATAGTATCATGAACATGTTATTATGTGAAATCAAAACACGGAAGATATATATATAAAATCTATTGTGGTATTTGATTGATTTAAAATTATTTATATGCCTTTACTTATTAGTTCAAGTTTTTGGAATAAATAATTTCATAACATGATATCAAAATATTAAGATCAAATGGTTAAGAGTTCAATCTTGTCCTCTCTTCTAAAAAATTATTTATGTTTCTTATTCAAAAAGAGGCATGTACATAAAGTGGTATGTTAGGCAAAAGAAACAAATATTCATGTTCATATCTCTAATATCTATTGGTTTAAATTTTCTGAAGAGATGATTTCTTTACTTTGTCCATCTTTTATGTTCTTCATCTTCTTTATTTATTTATTTGTTATTTAATAAACAAAAATTTAGATGGTTCCATGCCAGTCATTTCACTAGGATCAGGCCACATCTCCGGGCTTTTTTATTTATTATGTTCTACAAGTACAATATATGTCGCGAATTGCTCTCGTACATTAATGCTATAGCATGAGACAATAATTAACAAAATTGTGCGAAATAAAGTATATGAGACAACTTAAGTTGCGCAACTGATTGTAATAAGAACACTAAAACAAATATGACAAGTTTGGCCGTTGCGTAAAATAAACAACAAGTCAAATGTAGTGCTGAACAAATTGTATTATGAATAATTTTTCTACCAAGAATATTAAATTTAAGGATTTTTTTTTACTGCTCACATATCTTTTATTGGAAATAAGTGGGTACTTTAATTCTCTCCATTAAAATTCGAACTATAACTCTTCACATTGTGGAGGTTTGTTTATTATGCTAAATCCAATCCCTCTTAGTTTTTTGTTTTTTAATGAATTAAGGGTATTTACCACTAAAAACAATGACTAATCCCTTTAAAGTGTAGAATTCACAAACATGAGCATTGTCTTTTATTATGAAACTCTCTACATATGCACGGTCAGAAACCGAATCTCTAATTAGATGTTTAAGAAACTTAATTAGCTATTAATTATAGCTAATATTAAACTCATATTTCTATTCACGGAAAAAAAATCACATATTTCTTGAGATTGAGTTTCCATTTGACTGTTTTTATAATTAAGTCAATCAAGTTGTTTAAAGAAAATTACCATAGATTAATTAGATTACTCAAAAGTTTATAAAATATTAGATATGCAGTCAAATATAAAATTATTTGTGTATGTCTATCTATTATTTCATGCTTTTGAAAATATGATTTCATGATATGATATTAAAGCTACCATAACTAAAAAATTAAGGATTCGATCCCTATTTTTTTGTTAAGAAAAAAATTATTATATTTAAGCTCAAAAGAAATATTCGTACGAGAGGGTGCCATAGATATAAAATTATTTGTGTCTTTGTCTATTAATTTAAACTTTTGGTAGAATAAATGATTTTTAATACGATCATTCTACAATTGTTTGTTTTGCTTTGTTAGTGGAATACATTTTGATTTTTGTTCGCACAATATTTAATTTCTTACCTGCTTGTTTGTGGAACTATTTGATGGTGTTTTTAGTGATGATGTTTGATGTAGACTTGTTAATTTGCAAGTCTCTTCTCTACTCTATCTAAGGGATGCTTCTAGAAACAAGAAATGTTACCCATATTTTTATTTTGGTACATAACCGTTATTTAATAACAGCAATAAAGGGTGAATTTATTGTCCCAGGTCCATGGCCGTAGTAATGATACATGAATGCCACTGGTGGCCATACCTTAGCAATATAGGAGGGCAGGCTGGCTCTGGCACTCAGGCATCCATATGATAATGATATATCCATCTTCCTAGTTCAATTTCCCTTTTTCTATTTTCACTATTTTTTTAATCGAAATTCTTAAGAATTCGGAATATAAAATAAAGTAGGACTTTATATATTATTTAATGCTTAATATGTATAAGTCAGTATTTTCTGTTACTTCAATTTTATCTTTAATATAACAATTGGGATAAAATACATTTTATCCCTCAAACTTTAGATAATTCACAGTTTATATCTTGACTTTTCAAAATATGCATGACACCCTGGATTTTTTAAATAATGCAAAAGACCCCTTAACATAATTTTGGTAATTAGTGAAGATATGATTTAAATGTACTTAATTCCCTAATGTCTCTAATTTGTGCAATCCAATATCCTGTTTCTAAATTCTCATATGCACATAACTCCTGTGATTTTTTTATTTTTTACAATCCGAGACCATACTATAACCCAAAGTTTTGCATAATTTGAAACGTCAATATTTTTTTTTGTATTGTTTGAAAAATTTAGAGTGCCGCAATGTACATTTTAAAAAATAAGGAGTAAACTACACATAACATAAAATTAGAGAATAAAATACATTTAACCTTAATAATTAAACCATTGAACATATTAAATTATATAAATAAAACTTTTTGGTTTTATAAAAAAAAACATTTTTTTATTTATAAAAGTGTGTGTATATATATAGATGTTTAATTGGATACAACTAATAATTAAAAAGTATCGAAATATGCTATTAAATGGCGAATTTTTATTGGTCCTTTAAGCTATGTTAGCATCCTATCATCGTTTATTCAACATTTTTAAAATATTAGTACTTATTAATTTTTATTTATAATTTAATTTCCATAGTTTATTTAACAAATGCACAAATTTATCAAAATCCCAATTCGTCCTTAACATACATCCCGATTTATTCTTACCCTATTCTTATTTCAAGATGTGGATTGATCGCCGCCGCTCCGCCCCCCTTCAGTATTCTTCTTGGCCCTCATTGAATTGTTGGCTGCTGCTCTCCCCCTGTTGCCTCAAATGCGACCTCTCGCTGCACCCTTTCCCTGACTCGCTTCTTAATTAAATCGCTATCTAACAATCATAATAGATTCCAATCTTCCCATCTTCCCTTCTTTTTTCTTTCCCTTGTCTCTTTTTTCTTCCCTAATATTTACAAATAGAATATTTGGTACCAACAAGGTCTGGCTCAGTTGGCATATATGGATGGGTTCTTTAATCAAGTTGTTGAGGGTTTAATTTTACTTTTGCCATGTGTATAAAAAAGATTTTGTTGAGAGAGAAAATACCCAGTTCGATAATATTTATGACTCGGAGAAATTAGTCTTTGGTTGAATTGAGATTTTTATAAAATTTGTGTATTTGTCAAGAACTTTCGGCATGTATTATCAACCAAGCTACCATTTCGGTGATTTCACCTAAAGATGCTTTATAAAAATATCAGTCGGATTCGGATGACATGCAACATGGCATCCTGAGATCCTGTTGACACGTGTCGGAAAGTTTTTATTCTAAACTTTAAGATGTTGCATACGTGTCCTAAGATTTCCATGCACGCCAGGATGCCGCTGTTCCAAATCTGTTACTCTCTCTCATACGAGGCCAACAGTAGCTGCTCCAATAATATGCTCTATTTTTTTATCACTCTACCGAAATTTTTTTGTTTTTCAGTAAATTTAACTGATACCAAACCGCAAGTTTTCAAAATTGGAATGTGATAATTAATGATATCGAAGGTCCATTCTCTGTAGGTCATTGATTCTCGTCTCATAGTCAGCTCTGATGATCGAAAATTTCTTTTCTCCTTTATATGTTTCTGATACACATAAACGTCCTTTTTGTTGCTGACTCATTAAAGTAAAGTAAATATCTAAATTAATTTCCAGCAAATTTGCACAACTTTCATACATGTGAAAGCGTGTATATATGTGTGTAAGATTGTTGTAGTTTAACTTATCTGTAGCACACTTTGTCGAAAGCAAAAAGAAAATTGTGAGTGTGATCTGAAGTAAAAGGATACAAATGGAAATAATAGGGTTTGAAGAGAATGTGGTAGAGATATGGGCGGTATGGCGCGAAGAGGCCATATATCTTTTAGGAGTCAAAGAAAAAGAAAAAGGGCGATGCCAGTGCTGTTCAAAAGGTATGAAGCAAAGAGAAAGAAAAAAGAAAGACGAAAGAAACTCGCGGCAATTAGATAGAGGGGAAATGATGAGACTGTAGAGATGCCGTGATTCCAATTAGCATCATCGTCCTTGGGTCATTTTAGTCCGTTCATTTTAATTAAAAACCAAAAAAAAAAAAAAGAAAAAACTCATCTCCCTAGTAACATAGCCATCACATTCAATTTGCCTTGACTTACATATCAGCTCCAATTAGTTTTGTGTTGTGGCCATGGTTTTGGTTTGGATAAGGAATTTTGGATAAAATGGAACCTCCGTCGGACTTTTTCTTTTGGAAATGTTAAACATTCAGAACTTTATCATGAGAATATTTAGAATGATGATATGCTATTACTTCTAACAATTGAATCAACCTTAATTTAAGGTCTGATTTATTAAAACGTTAATCTTATTTTACACAAAAGTTTAGTTGCGGATAAGCGCCAACCTCCCAATCTCTTTGAAAATTACATTTTACTGTATCAACAAGGTCATCACATTGGTCAGTAAATTCGAACACACACCTTTGTGGGGTATGGAAAATAATTCTTTTGTTCCTAATATATATCTCATTTCTTGTCCATTAATAAAAAAAATTAATATATATAAGTTATGGATAATTATTAGAAGTTTAAAAAGTACATTGTATAATAGTACTTGTCAACATTTGAATAAGAGCTTAAACACAGAGTAAGAGATAGGAATTGAGAACTGAAGATCCAAATCAATAGAATATGAATTCAATCTTAATCAACTGCCTTCACTGTAGGCATTTAATTTTCATTAATTTGAATTTTAGTAACACTTATCAACAATTCTGATCTGAAAAATATATCTAGTCACGTAACATCACACTCCTTTTTTTTTTTTTCATAAGGTTGTGGAATATGAAAAAATCGGTCCTTTCTAATAAATGAGTAGAGGTTAGAGGGACCATTTTCATTTTGCATTTACATTTAGCGACTGAAATAATGTTTCGAGACTAAGTGAGTTATGGGTGATGGGACACCGTGTCCCCTTTTTTTCCGTCTTGCTTCCCCACAATGATACATTGCATATAATTACTACTGTTACTAGTATCGAGCTTATGATAGATTATACGCATGTATAATTTCCTTAACATTCATATATCAAATATATGTAAATTAATCTATTCGATGGTTGCTTACTATGATCGATCTCTGTCCTAAACAAATTGACCCATAAAAGTTTCATACATGCATACTTGCATTGCGTATTTGCTAGTTATCAAAATCTCTCTCTATGTCGTTGTCCTAAAGCAATGCTTTCTGATCTTGGGCAAAGACAGAGCCCGACCGCCCATTCTTCCTATAAAATGCTTCCACTTTGCCTCTTATATCTTAATGCTTTTTCACTTTCTCTCACTCCTTCCTCCTCTTAACACAATCAACTCTACTAAATAAACAAACTGGATTAATAGAAAATAAAATAAAATATAGTTAGTCTCTCATTATCATTATAATAATGGGACAAATTAGTCTCACAGATTAGAAAACACCTATAGTGATCCTTTAAATTTCAAACAAAGGGACAAGTTATTCTTTCCATCAAATTTTCTTTTAAGTCAATAATGAAAATGTTCACGTATCCTGTTAACTTGTTTATATGTACTATTAATTTTCATGATGAGTTCTAACATATCTTATTTCTTTACATATCTTATTTATTTAAACGAGGCCGTTTAAACTTTATTCTTCATTTTGTCTCTCAATATACTTTCTGCTCAGAAGAAAAAATTTGACTTTCAACTACCTTTTCATTTTGTAGAAAGAATAGATATTTTTAAAGTTCTTAGCTTTCTTTTATTCTCATAAGAAAAATTTCTTGAAGTTATTATATTTTTCCTTCCAAAAGATATCAACAGTACAATACTCTTTCTTTGAATGTTGGTCATGAGATAAGTTAGAATCTATCATAAAATTTAATAATAAATGTAAGTAAATTGATAGGACATGTGAACATTTCTGTTAACGGCTCAGATAGTAATTTAATAGAGGGATTAATTTGTCTCAATTTTTAAAATTTAAAGCACCACAATAGAACTTTTTAAATCTAAGTACTATTTTATTTTTATTTATAAAAATTGAGGGATCATGATAAAATTTTTTAAATCGGAGGAATTAATTTGATTTTCACCATAAATATGAGAGTGATTTGCAGTTTTTTTCTAAAATCATTGTGTCGATCGCACAACAATATACAGAGGCAGAGAGTTAGCAAACTGTGCAATATCTGAAAAGAAAGAGAATAGTATTTTAATTTCTGCAAAATACATTCAGTTTCATTTTCCTTTTTATCGAAAGGCTTCTAGAGAGTAGAGACACGTACGCCATCGTACAAATATTATTATAAATTTACTTTTCATAATTTATTTTTTGAAAAATTTAGACCACTCAATCAATCAAAAAATTGGTTTAATCTTTTTATCTGCAAAAAGCTTAACAAATAACAAAATGCGTAACAATGTATAATATAATGTTAAAATGTATAAAATACATATAATAAATACAAAAATTGAAACAACGCCAAAACTAAAATATTTGTCGGTTACGGGACCTAAGATTATTTACTGGATTATATTAAAATTAGAATATATATATATATAGCCACGATATCCAGGATAGTTGATAGATAACTTTATTTTTTAAATATTTTGTTAAAAGTTTAATTTCTTATAATGTAACTAGGAACAAAATTTACTTTTATAAACTGTGTGTTGCTAAACAACTATTTCCAGTAGGGGATACCGAAATTATGCAGTCATGTATGATTTTATGCATCCATCCTTAATAAGAGAAATAGAGCGTCGTTTTTCGTGCAACCCTAAGCAGGAACTCAGCCAGCCTGAGTCTGATCTCTCTCTCTCTCGCTCTCTGACCAGACCACCTCTATATCTGTGTCATAATCTCTCACTCCTTCTTCAACCTCTCCCCATCTCTCTCTTCTCTCTCTCTCCTCTCTCTCTATAAGATCGCAGTTTCCAAAGACACCAACTGAAACTTTGAAACCCCCATAATCCCCCCACTCTTTCCCGATCATCGACAAACACACAAAAACCAATATCAACAACCATGGACTCTACCTCTTCTTCACCGCCCACAAACAACGCCAACTCCCTTGCTTTCTCTCTTTCCAACCACTTCCCCAACTCTTCACACTCTTCCTCCTCTCACCTCTCCCTTTTCCACTCCTTCTCCTATACCACCCCCACCCCTTCTCTCACCCTCACACGAGGTCTCTCTCTCTCTCTCTCTCTCTCCCCCTTAGATATATGGGAGTAATATATAATATTCCTTTTTTATAATAATCTCTATATGCTTTATTTTTTCTGTTCCTAAAAAATATATGTATAATAATAGTATATGTCTTGCAGGTAGCAACAACTTGGAGGCATCGCCGGAGGCAGCCGACTGTGTCGTCGGTGGAGCGACCAGCCTCTCTATATTCACCGGCGGACCGAAGTTCGAGGACTTCCTTGGCGCCTCCGCCGCTGCAACAGCCACCGCATGTGCACCACAACAACCAGCAGCAGCACCACCTCCACAGCTTCCCCCGTTCTCCACCGACCACAACAACGACATATACGACTCGGAGCTGAAGTCAACCATCGCCGCCTGCTTCCCGCGCGGCTTCGGCGCCGAAGCAACCGCCGAGCCGCTGAAGCCCTCTACAAAGAAAACCGTTGACACCTTCGGCCAACGCACCTCCATCTACCGCGGCGTCACACGGTATATAGATCATATTTGTTTTTCATCACTTTCTGTTATTATCATTATTTTTCCAATACCAGAAAAAACAATATATTTTTTTTCATTTTATTTTGTTTTTCATTTTCAGACATAGATGGACTGGGAGATATGAAGCTCATCTATGGGATAATAGCTGCAGAAGGGAAGGACAAAGCAGAAAAGGAAGACAAGGTAATAACAACAATCTTAATAATAATAATAATAATAATAATAATATGGTATTCCTAAGATTAGTTTTATATTATTATTAATTATTAATTAATAATACTATAATACTATTATTACTGTTAATAAGAAGTCTAGAGTTTTGGTAATGAAAGAGGGATGGTATGATCTAATGTGCGCCGGAGTGGTAGACGCGTAAACCGGGTCCACGGGATCTGGGGGCTGAACCAGAGAGTGGAGTGAGAAGGGAGAACGGTCCACTGAATGTGACCGGAATAAATGGGAGTAATAGAATGTGTCTTGGTTGAGGTTGAGGTTCAAATCCCAATGCCTGCGAGGGCTTCCTCAAGGGCTCAGATTGCTCTGCGCAGTGTGGCAGTAGCAGCGGCATTAGATTAGATTAGATCAGTAGATTCAAAGATTTTCTTTGTTTTTGGCATCTTGCTAGTTTGCTTGCAGTGTCATGTCCGTCTAGATTCTAGGATGATAGCCCAACAGTGTCGCAGTGTGTGCGTTTTATTTATTCTCTTTATATTTTCACTATTATTATTATTATCATTATTATTATTGCGAGTGAGTGAATGGTTGTGTTGTGCTGTGCTGAAGATTCTGACCGTGCTTTTCTTTTGTTTCTTTGCGTGGCTTTTGTACCTGGCGAATGATTGCTGACCCGTGGGATCCTTTTGCTCATTATGGTTTTTCAGTTTATTTGGGTGAGTTTCAGTTTTGCTTCGCATAAAACATGGTTTAGCCTTTGACCACATCATTTGATTTACTGTGCCAAAGTATATTCCCTCCTCCTCCTCCCTCCTTTCCATTCATGATCATGAGCTGAATGTGTTCCTTAGATTCTGATTCTTCTCAAGTTTAATCATTGTTTTATGTTAATTTGTTGTAGGTGGCTACGATAAGGAAGAGAAGGCAGCCAGAGCTTATGATCTCGCAGCTCTCAAGTACTGGGGTCCAACCACCACAACCAACTTTCCAGTAAGTTCTACAAGGATTGATTCCTTTCATTTCACAAATGGGTCTTTTTTTATTTATTTATTTATTTATTTTTTAAGTTGTTCTACGCAACTCAGTATGTTCGTTCACAACTCTTATTCGAGTTGATCAATGTTTCTTATTCAATTTTCATTTGCATTTCACAGATTTCCAACTATGAGAAGGAACTGGAGGAAATGAAGAACATGACTAGGCAAGAGTTTGTCGCTTCTCTAAGAAGGTAGAATATAATATAATATAATAACATATAATATATGTTTAACATTTTAATTTTAAGTTCCACTACCACTCTATCGGCATTAGAGTATGTGAATAGTTTTATCGATATATTTGTTTTTCCTCCATGTAATAGGAAGAGCAGTGGTTTCTCTAGGGGTGCCTCTATATACAGAGGGGTGACTAGGTATACATCTCTATCTTGTACTTTAAAGTCCATAACTTTATGTGGCCTCATTTTCATTCCTTTTGGCCGTTAGCATCTAACTTTTGAATCTGGACGAATAAAATAAGTTATATTCGGTCTTTCAAATCCTTTGTTTCAGGCACCACCAGCATGGCCGATGGCAGGCAAGAATAGGCAGGGTTGCCGGAAACAAAGACCTTTACCTTGGCACTTTCAGTGAGTAGTCATCCATATCTTCTTCATATTGCCATCATCAATTATTTTTTGTTCCCTTCTATTATTGTATCCGATTTTTTTAAAAAAAGAAACAGTAAGTTGATCATTTTCCATGTACATACAAAATAATATCTACAGATCACGACCCGTTTATTTATTTTTTGTTTATAGTCATGTTATTTTCATAACTTTCCACACAAATACATCTTTATACTCTGCATTTTTTTATTTCAATATATGTATACTTTAATACTAATTTACACTCACATTTATATACTATTTTTATGTTTATACTATATGTCTAAATATTCAAATAATATTTCACTTTGATTTGACAACAATGAGTATTAATAACTTGAGCTTCTTTTTTTCTTTTTTTTAACAAAAATCAAACAGGCACCCAAGAAGAAGCTGCGGAAGCCTATGACATTGCAGCTATCAAATTCAGAGGACTAAACGCAGTCACAAACTTTGACATGAGTCGCTACGACGTGAAGAGCATTGCAAACAGCACCCTTCCCATTGGTGGATTATCATGCAAGAACAAAAACTCCACAGATTCTCTATCTGATCCCAAAAGCCTCGAGGCGAGCCGTTCCGACGAACGAGATCCATCTTCAGCCAATTCATCCGTGACCTTTGCAGCAGCATCTCAGCAACCATCTACCTCAACTCTGAGCTTTGCCATTCCCATCAAGCAAGACCCTTCAGATTACTGGTCCATCTTGGGGTACCCTAACCCTCCACTCGAAAGCGCTGTCAAGAACGCTACTAGTGTCACTGCACCCGCAATCTCTTTTCCACCTTCAAACAGCAATGGCACTTCCTTGCAGAGCTCAAGTTCCACCACACCCTTCCACATGGACTTCTCTGCTGCACCCTCAAATACCAACGGTGATAACAATGCCGCGTTTTTCAATGGAGGAGGCATCTTTGTCCACCACCATCATCAACAACAACAACAACAAAGTGGTGGAAGCAGTGTTTCCTCATCGAGTTCAATCCCATTTGCCACGCCCATCTTTTCTCTAAATAGTAACAGCAGTTATGAGAGCTCTACCGCTTATGGAAACTGGATTGGGCCAACACTGCACACATTCCAATCCCATGCAAAACCCAGTCTCTTTCAAACACCAATATTTGGCATGGAATGAGCTCATGCACGAGGTTGGAGAGTTTTAAAGGGGTGGGATGAGAATCTGTGCATATAATGATGAAAGGTGAAGGGCACAATGGTGATGGTTTCTTTAGCATGCAATGCACAGCAACGCAAGGAAGGACTAGTCTTTAGCTGAAAATATGTATGAGTTGGACTGACAAATCATAATTCACGAGACCATAGAGCTAGTAGCTATAGCTGACACTGTACTAACTCAAAGTTCCTTTGTTTATGTCTTGGATTTCCTTTTCCTTTTCCTTTTTTTTTTCTTTTTTTTTTGCTTACTCGCCTTTAGCTTTTTGTCCCCTTGTTAATATACTGACATGATTTATGAGTATAATGGGAAAGAAATGCTTTTGTAATCCTCTATCATTTCATTTCTTTATGTTATTGTCAATTTGCCATCTATGTGAATGGACCTGAAATACCAATACTTTTGGAGTACCTGTGGTATGTTTTGACTTGTCTAGGTAAATTCACACCAAATTATTATATAACTATTGGTGGATTTATGATCATAATTAATTTTGACTCTCAAATTCCGATGCCGTATATTTCTAGCAAAGGAATTGAAGGTTAATTTGGTCCATGCATTAGCTTTGAAATTA
Source organism: Dalbergia cultrata (assembly GCA_031216105.1). Classification (NCBI taxonomy): domain Eukaryota; kingdom Viridiplantae; phylum Streptophyta; class Magnoliopsida; order Fabales; family Fabaceae; genus Dalbergia; species Dalbergia cultrata. The sequence continues at coordinate 55,709,552 of CM062347.1, forward strand.
GGAAATTACTTAATTTTTTAAATTACAAAAGATATTTCAATTTGTGAGGGCTAACTTGACTTATCATAACAAATATGATTTTCGTCCACTTATATGTCTTCTTAAAAATTAATAATATTTTAATACATTAAAAACTCAACCTATCTGGACACATTTGTGTAACAAGTAAATTTAAATTACTTTTGGTAATTTTAGCAATTAGAATGACATTCTTTTATTTTCGAGGATTAAAGTAAAACAAGCAAATCAGCCTTTACCAATGCTTTTTTTTTTTTGGCTCTACTTTTGACCTGATGATCACCTGCATCAACATGTAGCCGTACTTGAGACACAGCAGGCGCACATCTTTATCCATCTTACTATATTTTCTTTGTCCGTCTGCCATGTTTGCCGCGGAAGTTGCAGATATTATGTTCATCGTATGTGGCTGAGCAGCCTCGGGAGAATTTGAAACTCTGACGTTTGTTGTGAGTGGGCATCTCTCTCTTTCGGCTGGACTCGTTTCACATGCAAGCACACCGTTCTGCACATACTTTATGGAGTCACAGTCATTTTGGCTTTTACTTTTACTAGAGTAACATAAAATAAAAAAATATTCAATTTTATAAGAATACCGATAATATAGATTCGGTTTCATGTGTTTGACACATTGATGATATATATATATTGAATGCTAGAATCTATTATTATTATTATTTAGGGGACTGGAATGGTTATGTTTTATAAATTTTTTTTTCCAAAATGGTGCATTATTTTTTGTTCTGTAATCATTTATTGACATGTGGAAGATATATATTATATATTTGGTAACTCATCATAGATTTTAAAATTTATTTTGATTCTTATTTTTCATATAACAATAAATGATTAAGGGGGCAAGGAATGAGACACCATTTAGGGATAGAATATTTCCATCCGTTTCAAAGGCATAAATAGTATCGGTAAATTACGTATTCAAACCAAACAAGCTTTAACAAAAAATTATTTCATATATTTTTTTTCTAGTAACAATAGTTCATGTTTCTATTTCTTCGATAAGAATCAAACATTGGAATGATTTTTTGTCGATGAGTAATATTACGTACGAAAAATCTTGACGGCATCTTTTCAAAGAAAAGAATATTAGTTCGGCAAAAAGTAATACAATTCAATTCACTCGTCCATCTTGCAGTTTCTAAAGATGTCACATTATTTTAGTAAATGTTATGTGATTTTAGTATTTTTTTTTTTTTTAGAAATGCTAGTTGAACCTCAAAAATGGATGTTCCAATAAGACATGTCTCCACTTTTTCATTCTCAGATATCATAGTGTTTCTCATTCGTCCCACTTTTCCAGCATTTATGGGTGACAAAGTGAATGTCCCAATTTTTTAATGTTCAAATAGTACTATTTATTTTTTTTTTTTTCCACGTACATAAATTGAACTTAAACTGTGAATGAAAATTTGTTTTAGATATTATTATCATCATATTATGGCATAGTTATAAAAAAAGGGGATAAAGCTAAGTATAAGTCGTGAATCTTGTGATTAATCAATCAAATGTTCCCGTTTAATATCATAACCTGCTTTCTACCCAAAGTCATAAACAAGTAGTGTATGTGGGTGAGCGATTCCTTAGTCCAGGCTTCGTTGGGACTAACGTTAGTCCCCATGCCCATAGTGCAGTAGGAGTCGTTGGATTGTTTGATTTAACATCTAGCGGCTTATAAATGGCACGTGCTTTTAACTAACAGATTACTCCATAGCTGCTTATGGAGTAAATATTTGCTGATCGCTCCTTATCGCTTTGCGGTACCGAGATCTGGAAACCTACGCCCGAGGTGGTTGTGTACGATGGTGAGTGCAGCAAGAAACAATGGAAATTAACGATCAATGGCGTTGACTTCATGTGTTGCTGGTTTCGAGCTCTTACAGGGTGAGTGACAACATAGAGGAATGGACTCTCTAGAAATTCATTGGACATTTTGCTGAACCGAAACCTTTAGGATTATTCTTTTATTTGAAATTGGTTCTAAGAATCTCACTTACAATATTTATACACGGTGTTATGGAGTCCAGTGCAATGCTTTGAGTTTACAAGATGGGTGCACTCGGAGATAGAGCTGCGCGCAGAAGCTATGCAGCAGATGCAGATTATATCATATTTCATGGTGTTGTGATGAAATTTTTAATGACACTCAGGAGTTTTGGTTTTGGGATGGGCTCAGTGATAGTTTGAAACTTCTGACTAAGAAGAGAAAATGTGACTAGCACTCTGTTTGCAAATAAAAAATGAGGTGACTCTTTTTGCTATATTAATAAAAAAATATTTTATCATTTAATTTTCTTACCAGGACCAACGTTAGTCTTTAACAGTCAGGACTAAACGAATCAGTCACCGTGTAAGTGTGTAACCCTACTCGCTCAAGAAAAACGTGAAAGATATACACATTGAGCTTATTTTAGGCGGAGCAATACACAAACAAGTCAAAAAAGTGATTGTCTTAAATTGTCTCTGTGTCTTTAATGCTCTTATGGTTTACTTATGTTTTAAGAGAACACAGGTACAACTACAACTCTTTAAGGATAGAATCCTAAAGAATTCACGTAGGTAGGTAGCTTATAAAACCTCATGATTTTGTTAAGAGTAATTTTTTAGTATATTTTCTTTTTCTGCTTCCTTTTTGTTATCCTACAATAAGTAACACATCAGTTTAGTATAACTTATTATTATTCCATCTTAGCCCCATTTTCACCGTCCTGGTGGCCAATGTCCATAATTCAGCACTATACCAACTCAAAGTGAGGAGTGCAATAATTGGTCCTATATGCTTCAGTACAATTTACATTAGAAAGGTAAACTCCGGGGCCACTAATTATGAGTGAGCACAATTTTGACCAAAAGTTAGATAATCAAAATTCAAAAGTGAAAGAAAAAAACAGTGTACAACTAGCTAGATCATGATACACATAGGACAGAAACAAAAACCATATGTTGTTATAGTGTAGCAAACTTTCTGGGATGGGTCCCTTGCTTTTAGACTAGTTACAACTGGACTTAGTTTAGAGACTTAGTTCAAAAATCCAAAGGAAAAAATGAAAAGAGAAAAGGAGGGAATAGAAGGGATCGAAAAAAAAAAGAGTGTCTTTTCTTGTCTCTTATTAAACCCCTCTTAGGATGATGACTGTCCTTTGTACCTTTCGGCGCTTATTAGATCATTCCCCACCATGCCCTCATCTTTGACCGCTTTGACTATTCCATCTTTTTGCCACAAGCACTATGATATATTGAAGTACCAAAGTACTGAAAATGGAAGCTGTAGCACGGATACAATATGTATGTTTCCGAACAACGCTCCGACATGTCCAACATTAAATCGAACGCTTTGATCTGAGCATGAATTCGATCTTTTGCCTTAAACGATAACGTAAGGAGAAGAGAATATTCCAATAATAATATTAGTTCTCTGATTGAAAGGGAGGCTTTCATGGAAACAACCAAGCATGATGGCGTGCCCCAATATTTATATGAACCTTCTCTCCTCCCTGAGAAGGTTAAACACAACTAACTAAATAGCTGAACAAATTTAACTCACCTTTAATGATGCATAGATTACTGGGTTCGTGCGGCCAGCTTCTGTAATTATTTGCTATCACGCATCTTCTTTAACTATCATATCATATATATGTTCTCATAAGAAAAATAGCAAACAGTAATTTTTTCTTTTTTAGAATTTTTATTATGATGGCGTTATTATTTTTAATCTTTGGATATATAATTACACGAATTAATTACATTACAGTTAGTTACTCGGTTGGATTATAGATCATACTGGTTAATAATTATCATCGAGAGGTACGCATATACAGGGTGTATTGTGCTCACAATGCGTATGGCGATATACAACTTGATTATAATTGAAAATCTGATGTGCTATTTATATTGTGAAGATCACGGTGGGCTAGTGCATTGCATGCATGATTTGTGCGAGATAATTAAATGATTTGCGCCTTCCAGATCCTGCTAGCTGGAGCCTAATGAGCAATCGCCATTCATTTGAAGGAATATTTCCTATGTTAATTCGAGACATATAAACAAATATAATCTCCGTGATTGTAATTGTTTGGATACACGAATGACAGGCGGTCTCCTACGTACATATATTGAAGAGAATTGTTATTCTAACACTGAAAAATCGATTTCATCACTCTTAAATGTGATGGATGAAAAGAGAAAATTTGGACCGTCATCATATATAATAATAATGGAATGAGTGCCCCAATTAAACATCTATTTTTGGGTGCTAAAATATCATTTTTGAAGCCATTAGTTTACATTGGTTCTAAAAATTATTGCAACCCACCTGCATTATTGGAAACTTAGGGACTGTTGGTTAGGGGCTAGCTATAGGAGTATGAAAGTCTCATGCATGTGTTGCCCTGAATAATTGAGTGCTTGAAAGTTCACCTAATGCAGCCTTTATCTTCTCAAAAGCCTTACCTACAATTTATTAAAAATTTAGTCAAGAAATAAACCACGTCCCAAGTTATATATAAAGACGAATAAAGAATACAAGAATCATAAAATAAGAGATGGATGGGATAGGTTTTACTGAATCCAAAATATGACCAATATTTTTCGATCGGGTCATTTGTTGGAATCTAAATCTAACTTGATATATTATGACGACTAAGAAGCAGTTCAGTTCATATCCAGTTGATATTTGAATAACATATAAATTTAAATTGGGCAAATTACATCAATCTTCTTAAGATTTGGTGAAATTTATAATAGACTTCTTCTATTTATAAAATTTGTTTTTGGTTTCTGAATTTATAAAATTATTACACCGCTCTCCCATCTAGTAAACATTTCACAGTACATTTAATAGATGTCAGATGTAATTTGCCCTTTTAAGTATTATGTATCATAAAATATTTGAAAAAAGAAATAAGATTCTAAAAATACTTTATTATGTGTTTTAAAAGAAATTATGTCTAGATCAAA